>JARHVA010004139.1:230000-1582500 GCA_037957365.1 Torreya grandis
CCTTATTTGAAGTAACTAGAGAAGTAAGATACTCATTTTCATGAATGAAAATATATTCCCCTTTATCTAGAGTTTTTCTTGAAAATTTTTATAAAATAATATTCTGGAATGAATTCAATAGGTTTGGCATCCATCTTATTATTAGTCACCCACTCTTCAATGAGTGGTCTAGGGTTATTTAGGTCATGCTCCTTGTAGGAAAAAAATACTCAAATATTTTATCCTTTTGGATGGGTATGTCTAGACATTATTTATAGAAATGAGTGAATAGGAATGATGTTGCCAATGATGGAGTGTTTTCTTCTAAAACATATATCAGACCAATTTTCTCTTGCACGCCATTAGGAATTCTTCTGCTTGAACTTGATCAACTAAGTATTGAAGTGGTAAAGTATTCATTTACTTTATTTACATATTATAATCATGATAAAAAGGTTTTATGGCTATGCTATAAAGTTCATGCTAGAAAAAAACTTCATCTCTTCTACTTGCAATAGGATCTTTCTCAAATGTGGGTAAATAAGGATGATCATTTATATTTTCACATAGAAAATCATCACCAAAGGTTTCAAAATATTTTATTGGGTTTCAAATTTCATGATACCTGACACCATCAAAATTTTATTTCTAATTTCTATTTTTCTCTTGTTCCTTAAAGGAAGTTGAAATTGGATTTTGAAAGCATTCTTCCATAGCTTCTATTTGTTATTCTTAAATGTCAAGGTATTCTTCAAATCACTAAATGAAATATGTTGATTCCTATATGGGAGTGTTAACCATGGTGGAATTAAAATCATCACTTTAATTCTCAAAATCAATAAATTATTATTTATGTATTTGATCCACCTTGTGTAAAATTTGTAGTGGAAAAACTTCACTTTTGATTTGTAAGACTCTATTAAAATATTTCAAAAATTGAACCTTCTTGGGATTTTCAAATTTTCACGAATTGAATTATATTTGAAAATAGAGATAAAATAAATAAAATTAATCATGTCATCATTTGTAAGAACACAATCAAAACTTAGTTTGATCTAATATTTTAGATTTTATACCATGAATGGCTGGACCAAGTCATCTGTAGATATCTCCAATTATTGGCTTAGCACTAAATAGTCATGATGATCAAAATCACCAAAAACATTTTTCCAATTTACAATTATATTTTCCTCAAAAATTTATATTTTTTTATGGTTATCATCATCACATGTATCCTCTTCATTGGTGTACAAGTAATTATGCTTATGATTTATCTCATGTTCTTGGAAGGAAGCTAAAAATGGATTTTTCAATGCATTATTCCATGAATTCTTTCTCTTATATTGAATTATCAAGATGCTCTTTATTTTTTATTTTCTCCATCTCTTACAAGTTTTGAAGTGGGATTTTTTTTCTTTTATTGATTTGTATCGCTCTATATAAATATTTTAAAAATTATACTCTCTTGGGATCATCAACAATTTTACTAATTGGATTGTATTTGAAAACAAATATAAATAAGAAAACATTTTATACCTTATTATCATTTTAAATAACCCAATAAAACCTTAGTTTAGGCTTCTCTTTGATCATTTTATTATTTATTTCTTCTTGTTTTGAACAAAAATCTATGCTACCAATTTTCACAATTAAAATCAAACTTTTGGTAGTGATAAAAAAGTTAAAAATATCAAAAAGATGGGATTTGTTCCATAATTTAAAAGCTTTGATTCAATAGAGTTTCCAATATTATTCTCAAAGGGGAAGATTTCATTTAAATTTAGAAAATCAAAGGCACTATTCGATCCTTAGTGGAGTCACCAAAAATTGTTGGTGTAAATTTAGGTCACTTTTGTATTTCTTAATTTTATGTTTTGCCCAAAGAGGAGTGACACAAAATAATTGGAGAAATCACTGCAAGGATGGTGATTTTCATTTGTGTTTGAGAGGGGGAACTTCCTCTTGTGATTATGGATTTATTTTTTATTTTTTTTGGTGTGTGGGGGGGGGGGAGTGTTATTTACTTTTAATCAAAAAACAAAAAACAAAAAAAAAAGAAATAAAACTAGGAAATGGTGGAAGGTGAAAAGTGGAAAATAATGGAGGAGGATGGAGGTGAGAAACCTACAATGGAATGAATGTAGATAATCACTAGAATAAATTAGAATTAAATTAACTAGTTGGAAATTATTCTTCCCAGAAAAAATGGAAATGTGAATAGTATATGTAATGGACATAGAAGGCTTGTTTGGAAGCACAAATTATCCTCAATACTTAGAGTGGGTACAATTGGTTCAAATCCCATAGATTAGGTTTACAACATAAAGTTTGGAAATTTTTTGAATTGCACACAACCCAAAAAAATGCATAATTTTAATGGCTTATCTATATATGAATATAAATATATCATTCACCAAAAAAGAGAATTAATGCCCATAAAGTTAAATATTGATATCACCTACTTGCATTTCATTTCTCAAATCTAGGAAATTACATAATCCACACGTAAAGTTATAGCCAAACATTTTCGAAGAGATTGAAATAAAAAAACCATTTTACAATTTCCATCTCTCCTATTTATAGCATGTAGGAGGATTGAAATGACCTTTCATATTCTCATTTTTGTATTTCAATTTTTAATAAAGTGACTTAAATAAAGCACCAATTGGGCCCATTGAGCCTTATCCATTGGGTGGTATAGTTTGGAAATAGTATGTGCCACACACTAACATATAAAATTGAGTCTATCAAAGGGACATCTAAAAAAAATTGAGAAGTAAATATAATAAAGAGTCTCTAAGGATCAAAAAATTCAAATCATTAGATTTCTTGTTTGAATACCTTTTCAACTCTTCAAATGGGAGATAAAACAAAGTTTGGTTGTAGAATATAACAAAATAAAAGAATTGCATTTATTGTGAACTTGAGGTGTGAATGATATTTAATTTATTTAGTTTATCCAAAATATAATGTCCTCAAGTGAAACATGTATAATCCCTAGTACACCCATGAGGCCTAGCTGATCTAGTGCCAAAATTCTAGTTTCTCCATGTGGGAACCAAAAATTTAAATTTTTCATATATTCAAATTTTAGGTACAACAATTCCAAATTATGGACTTATTGTATTATGGGCCTTTCCCTCTCTCATTCATGATGTCTTTTTTATTTTCTTAAACCATGTTTATTGGAAAAAACTCTGTCATTTATAGTGGGATTGGGCTTGTGCTTGTTATATAATAACCAATTGGACAATTTTTAAGGGAGGAAGAATTTAATGAAAATAAAGACAATTTCAAATTTCTCTGAATGTTCAGAAGTTTTCATGTTTTTAGATTCCTCAATTTTCAACACGGATATTGTTGATGCTAAATGTTTCATGATTATGATATGAATTATCAGTATTTTTCATGAATTTAGTTAGGTTGAGTGAATGACTAACATGGTTGGGTTCTTAAGTTAAATCTATTAATCTAATTATTTTGGATGAATGTGTTATTATTAACAATTTTTTTGTGATGATTTATCTTTCCAAATTAATGCTATAGAAATCATATCCATCATTAAAACATTCCTTATACTTTATTTTGTACTTATTTTACTTCAAGTGTAGGTTTAGCTATGTAGATACAAGCAAATCATAATTTTATTCAAAAGATAATTCATGAAAATAATAATATCCCAATGAGTTATAGAAACCTTCTTCTCTCTATCTATTTTTTTAATCTAACCTTCACTTATTATTTAGGAACCATAATTAATATCCACCTCAGGTTAAATTGGGAAAACTTTGAGATAAAATGGAGTCTAAATGAAGTAGTGGTCTCTCTCTCTATTGATATCTGCAATGTTCACCAAGTTATTCCAAGTTGACTATGTAAGAGAGTATAATAATGCAACTCATGCTTCATATTATCTATGATAAACCTAAAATAAGAGGTATTAATCCCATCACCCTATGGGGTGTGCATAAAGTGTAAATAAAATTTTTTATGGATGTACCAATCCACCATGAGTTAGCCCTATAGGACATATACCAATCATATAATCACAATAACAACAATGGAACAAGGTAGCCAAGCCTAGTCCTCCTCCAAATCCCTCTAAATAACCAATATAAATCTTTATATAAGTGGGACAACATAATTTTTCTCAAAGAATACATTTAATCAATATTACTCATTTTATATTATCATCCCTCAAATCAAAAGGGGGCATACATTAGGCCTATCACAAAAAATAATTTATCATAATTAACATTTCAATATAGAATTCATAATCATTAAAATTATCCACACACACTATAGATTTTTTACATGGGTGTTAAATATTTTTTATGGATTATACATAGGGACAAATGTTGGGGGTGCATGCCATGTAAGTGCACTCAATCAGGTCCAATAAAAAATATAGATTTCAAATATTAAAGGTAATGTAAAAATCATAATTCTATAGCAACGTATAGGTTTAAAAGGTCCAAAACACTTGTTCAATTTTTGATAATAACTCATAAATTAAACACATTATATATATTGGCACATTAATAAAAATTATTGGTGCATATGACATGCATATACACTCACTTTTCAAATACTTAAAGTATATAGTCATACACACATAAATACATATTGGTGCATATTATTGCATGGAATTCTATACTTTTTCATGCAAATTTTTAAATTTAAAGAGGCATGATACTTGTTCATGCAGATTTTCGAATTTCAAAGTTACATTTTCAAAGACAAATGATTGTTATTTCAATTCAAATCTATGTGAAATGTGGTCATGATGGGGGCATGAATATCTTTAATTCTCTTTCAATCATTCAAATAGAATATAGATACATGTATAGTGGTGTGATTATATCTATTATGGGTAATGTATGTTTGAGTCTAGTGACACTAAACAAACTTGGAATTAAATCTAGTGAACCCATTGTGTGGTTCTATATTTTTATATGGGTGATGTATGTTTGAGTCTAGTGACACTCAATGACCAATGCATCACATTTGTCAAACCTATTTTTATTCCACCTTCTTAGGGATTAGTAAAGGAAATAATTTTCCTCATTCATGATAGTTGTAATATACACCTTTCCAACCCATGTATTAATTTTTTATTCAAAAATTGAGATTGGATCACTCTCAATTCATCAATGATTCAATATAAAAAAAATTATCTTCAAGTGAGTCAACAAGAGGGAATGTTTTCTCAAACCACTTTTTTGGGGTTATAGGTTAAAAAATAGATTAGTTACTTGATTCAATATGTTTATGGTTTTATAAACACCTAATGACATGTTTTCTCTCCCATTACCACTCAAGGGATTGTTAATTTTTGTAGCTAGGAAATGAGCAAGACCGAAAGCATCCTTTCTCCACTTTAAACAACACAAGATTTAACCATAAGATATATTATAATGCATGCAAACAAGTGTACTATTTCTTCACCCTTTATTTTTCAATATAAAAATTTATAATTTCATGTTCCATAAATGGACATTGAATACTACATGTATTAATGCAGGTTCTTCTATTGAGTATCTTGCACAATTAATTTTTTTGATCAAAAGACAAGATGTTTCATAAAAATTCAAGATTTATTTATTTAATTTACTCTATATATTTCATTAATAGAATAAATGAGGGAAAAATATAAACACCTAAATTTGGTACAAGACCATTGTTAATGTTATTTATTTTAACTTTACACATATAGACTATTGACAATGAATAAGGTTTATTTTGGTGTGCTTTACTTGGGTTTTATCTCTTTTTTTCATACATTTATCTATCATGTAATTTATATTTCCAATTTGTATCAGATATCCCCAATCCTCATTTTAAATATTTCTAGACAAGCCCACTATTTACATACAAGTTTGAGCCCATGGACTTGTTTGTGAAGCGTAAATGTTTTTAGGCATAATTTGTGGCTTTTATTTTGGGCCATAATTAATTTGAACCTTAATTTTATTCATTGGATCTTATTTTGGGTTAGATTTCATGTGCCAATAGGTAACCAAATAAAAAATATACAAATAAAAGTTTACTTGAAGGAATTAAGGATGCCACTCCTCACTCTCAAAATCTATTCATAGATTTTAATGTTATATCTATAGATTTGTTGAATATAGATTCAATTTTTTTAAAGGATGAAGTCACATTTTCATGCTTGTGCCATGGGTAAAATAAGAGAAAGAGAATATAGACTTACATTCACATTTTTCACACATGCACATTAGTGGGATAAATACACTCAATTATGATACTTCTTCAAAGTATTAACAATGTAATGCAGTGCTTGGTAATTGAATGGAGATTGACTAATGTCAGTCAAACTTAATCCCATTCACCCAATACCTTATCTGATATTAATTTGAATTATGTGCAAGAAAATGGAGTTTTATATTTTAGGGATACTTGCATGGTATTTTAAATCTAAAAGTGAATTAATAGCTTCAACAAACATAGGTGCAAGTGGTGAAATAGTCAAATTTACATGAATGGCCTACACTTCTATCTAGAAAGAATGTTCCTTTTGAGGAATATTCTAAAATTATTATTTTGATCTAACATTATCAAAGTTCTACTTTTTCTATCTTTTCATGTTAGTCACTAATCATAGTCAATTGAGATAAGTCCACAATCAATGGACATGAATAACTTCGACTACTATTAAGGGAACGTCGACTTGTCCAAAAATAGTTTCATATTATGTTCCTAATTATGAACATGCATATTCAAATTTATTATTTGTTTCTACTTTAAGATATCTTAAACAACCAAAGGAAATTTTGGTTTTGAGCTAGGTACATTTCTTCTTAGTTTTTCCAAAAATAGAATATTTCCATATTTATCAATTTTCAAAAGCAAAATTGTTAGTTATTATACATATTTAACATCTAATATATATAAAAATTTAGACCTATTAGTAAAACATATTTATTGTCAAATAAAAAAAGGTTAAAATAGAGACAAATCTAAGTCTAAAAAAAATAAATATATTAAAAAAATCTTATCTACCATGAATCAAACACACAAAAAAATAAAAAATAATTCATGAGTAGCCTTTCTTTTTTCCCGTGTATGTGTCCAAAGGGATATATATACATTATATAAATGTTATATAAAATCTACCACAAGTATACCATAGGTTGAATAGACCCAAATAATATATGTAAGGACCTTAGAACACCCTAATCTATGCATTATCTTCCATTTTAGAATCCAAAAACATGTATCCCAAACTAGAAATATCTAGAGCTACCCAAAGCTTATGCCTTCTTCAACAACATCCAAAACATTAGGGACATAGGGGATAATATACAATGTTTCCCAAATTCTTACTCCCAAAATGCATCCTCCACACTAGCCAAAAATAACCCACAAACACATAAAATTTAAAATTGATAGCATTTTCTAGTAGAAATGAAACCCAATGAATTCATAAAATATAGGAATATAAACACTAAACTAAAAAATATCCCCTTATTGGCATAGGAAGCTAATGGTTTCCAATCATCAAGGACTCCCAAAGGCCTGACACTATTTGAAGATTTCCCTATTGATATTATTATAGTGTACCATTTTCATATCCTTCACTCTCTTGGTAATGTCTCAATCTACTTTTCCCACCCAAAAACTTAATAAAAACACTTCTTATTTTATCCTATAAAACTTTCAAGCATCGAATCCCATCACTTTAATTTTAACTAAATAAATAGATCTTCATAAAGCAAGCACTATCCCTAAAAAAACCCAATGCTTATCTACTATAACTATCCCCCTTAAGACTAGCACCACCACCATAAAATGAGATATCCGTACCATCTCCACCATAGCTGCTACTACCTCTACCACCATAACATGACCCACTTCCACCACCATAGCCATTGATGTCACTAATACCATAAATACCACTTCCTTTATGACCATCACCATAATAGTTATGATAAAATATCTCAAGTTCACCATAGATTAACACTAAAGAAATAAAATTGTCACCTTGGATCATTTCAACATAAAAGTTATTTCTTTTAACCTTGGGTTTAAATTTACTTGTTTTTTTTAATATAAAAATCTTTCACCTTTATTTTTCATTAATTTTGCTTATTTTAGAAACTATGTTATGAAAGTTTTCAAATTACGTAGTGACTATTATGAAGGGATATGTGATATATATTTATATAAACCATGGGGTGAGGGGTTTACCCAAATACTCATATCCATAGTATAATAGTAAACATAGATTTTAGTTTCCATGTGCCTCATAGTATATCAGAAATACCTAGGGTCCCTTGTTTACACCAATAAGAAGACTCTTTTATCCATCTATTTTTTTTTACTTGAGAGGAACATATCACCTAGGGAAGTTACTCTCAACTTACCCTCAAAAATAGGGTTAGTGGGCTATATGCATGGTTCTACCTTTAGAGTTAGTGCTCTAAAACATTAGAATGATAGTAATTATCAAACTAGTAAGTATGTATGAGAGCATAAAAAACATTCAAACCCTTGCCTATATAACCCTCATACCTTGATTTCTTATTTTATTGTAATAAAAGCCATTAGAATTGATTGATTTACATTACACTATATTCATAGTCATTAAAATTACCTACTTGATAGTAGTGTATGCCTATAAGGCATAATGTTAGATTTAGTGGTATTTCTATTTCACATATGAAAATCCCTTTGGTTTATTCTAAAATGGCATAATAATATTAAAATTTATTGGGATCCTAAAAATGAGCTTCATATTGACATTGATAATGAAAGTAATGAAGAGGACTATGATAATGAGCAAGAAACTCATATTGACCCCAATGAGCTTAATGGAATAGGTCAAGATCAATTAAAAGAATTATCTAATTTTTTCCAAATTCTCCAAGAGAACCCCAATAAATTGAATAATGTCATTAGTCTTATTTTAGTAGTAAAATTAGAGAGTCAAGATAAGTTATCTACTTTTATTCCATAAGGATTACCTTTTCAGGCTATGAAATACCCTACCCCTAATGTTTCTACTTATAATATTGTATCCATTCCTTTATACACCTATATCTAATTATATAACACTATCTATTAGATTATGGAAATCACTTGATCTCCAAAACATATCCATGTTTATGCATGTTCATTCTACTTACACTCCTATTACATATTCCAATACTTCTCTAAAGCATACCATTATTGCAGCTAAGTTGACGTATTGATCAATCCATTTCTCATGATATCCATTATATGGACACATGTTACTTGTTACATAACCATTGTCACCCAAAATTTCATCTTATACATTACTAATTGGCTTTGTCTCTCACAAGATTCCTCTTCATGAAGGAAAATGTGATCCTAAACAACATTTATGTGCCTTTCATGTAGTTTGTCTAGATTAGTAGATAATGATCATTTTTTTTTAAGAATTTTAAAATAATATTCTCTTAGATGGTTTTATGATCTTCCTCTTTGATAAGTATAAGAATTTCAATCCTTTGAAAAATCATTATTTGATATAACTTTTTATAGACATTGGTGTAAGGTTATCATATGCTCAAATTGTAAATCTAAAAAAAAAATGTGTAATGAAATAATTAATCAGTATGTTCTAAGGTACAATACTATCTTGGCCAAAATGATAAATAAAATGGCTAATAATGAGTTTAAAGATATTTTTAAATAAATATTGCTCCCTTATCTTCAAGAGTCCATTATGTTTGATAAGTTCAAATCCTTTAATGAACTATGCCATATATCCAAAAAGTGTGAAGTCAAATTACTTACCTTGAATAAACTCAAGTGTTTATAAAATGTTCCTTCTACTTCAAATCTCAAGTTTCAAAGAAATCCAACTTATAAGAGAAAACCAACTGAAATCAAGAATGAAACAAAAGTTATAATTAATACTATATCACAACCACCTTAAAATCTTCAACCACAAGTTCCACCAAGGAGGAAATTATAAATGTCTCCATTACCTTATCATTTTTTGTTGAAAAATATCATAAAATACAATGCAATAATGGAGATAGATATGTCTAGACCCAAATCTTGAAATGAAAATGAATATTGTGACTATCCTATGTGTATTGGGCATTATAAAAATATATGTTTCAAGCTCAAGCATAAGATAAAAGATATCATTGATGTAAACATCATAGATATTGGGACATCTATTAAATAGGATAAGCCACAAAAAATGATACTGCAAAACTCAAAATGTACAAGGATTCTTTTCCAAATCATGAGGCAAATAAAAAGGATAATTATTAAGTTCATTATGCATATAATTCTTATCCTCTTTATTCTGCATATGGTAATGCACTTGATAACATTATTTGTACTATTATAAATAAATAATCATAATGTCATATGATCACATTTTATGATAGAAAGTTTTTAATGATGATTCAAATACACATGAAAATTTTATTTGAGTATATGTTAATAAAAAAATCCATATTGTCATGATAAATAATGGATCAATTGAAAATGTGTTCACCATAACACTCAATTCTCTTGGTTATATAGAACAAGATTTACAAGACACTTCTAGAGTTATCAAAGCATTTGATGGGAATACAAAAGATATTCTTGGGCAATATTACTTCATTTGCAAGTGGGCCCTCTCATAGTGCTTACTCCATTTATAGTTCTATAGAGCACGTGGGTCTTTGATATGTTATCAGGGTGCCCTTTGATACAAAATATTAGAGAAATTCCCTCTTCAATGCATAAATGTCTCAAATACATTTTTGATAATTAAGTGGTCAAAATTCAAGGAATTTAATATGATTATTATTTGGATAAAATGATGTTTACTTATTATATGGAACAATTACATGGTAAATTTATTGAATGCCATGGTAATGAATTAGTTTACAAAACTATTCAAAAACATTTTCTAAAGAATATTATAGTTTATATTGATCATGAACATATTAAATAATATATTTATCCATCTTCTTATAATCATGATACAGTTACACATGAGCTTATTCAGTTTGTTTCAAATATCATGGTACATTGTCCTATGTATAAAGTGACACATATAAAGAGGCCTTCATCTCCTAAGGCAAAATAGGTTATTAAAATATCTTAACCATAGGTACTAGTAAATGTTGTTACATATCCTACTCATACACATGAGGATAAAAGTTTACATGAGCATATTGACCATGATCCAGAGAGTTATATTACAACATATAGCTCCTATTTATATTCATAGGTACCTATAGTTAGCATTTCTTCATAATTATAATTCAATCATTCATACAATATAGTTTGGCGTACATATGTTTGTCCTCTTGATGACATCCTTAGTTTGATAGACTTACTAATTTTTGCCAACACACCAATTGGGTTGCATCCCTTGATTAGTTACTTGCATTTTATTTGTACATAGCTTCTTTGATTTTATTCACATTGTTATTTCTTCTATACCCTGTCCAACCATTCTTCTATCACCTTATATTTATTTTTCACTTTGGGTACTTACCCTTTTAGTTCAAAAACTGATTTGAAAAATCTAAAATACTTATTTATATGGTACACCAGTTGATTACTTTTTCATATCATACAACCTATGGAATTTACATGATCTCATATTACTACTTTTGCATGACCACATTTATCCTCTTCCCACATTGAGAAGCATATATATATATATATAGACACACACACACACACACACACACACACACACACACACACACACACACACACACACACATTACCATTATTGCATTACAAGCTAAGTTGACCTATTGATCAATCTGTTTCTCATGATAGCCCTTTCATCAACTCATGTTACTTGTTACATAACCTTTGGTAACCTAAATTTCATCTTATTATTATTATTATTATTATTATTATTATTATTATTATTATTATGCACACACACATTACCATTATTGCATTACAAGCTAAGTTGACCTATTGATCAATCCATTTCTCATGATAGCCCTTCCATGGACTCATGTTACTTGTTCAAAATTACATCTTATACATTACTAGTTGGCTTTGTATCTCCAAAGCTTCCTCTTCATGAAGGAAAATGTGATCCTAAACAATATTTGTATGCCTTTAATATATATTGTATAGATTAATATATAATGATAATTTTTTTACAAATATTTTTCTAAGTTTAAAATAATATTCTCTTAGATGGTTTTATAATCTTCCTCTTCAATCAGTATAAAAATTTCAATCCTTTGGAAAATCAGTTTTCGATACAATTTTTTATCGACATTGGTATAAAGTTATCATATTCTCAAATTGTAAAGCTAAAACAAAGGTCTAAGTAAATAATTAATCAATATGTTATAAGGTACAAGACTATGTTGGCCAAAATGATCAATCAAATAGCTAATAATTAGTTTAAAGATATTTTTAAATAAATGTTGCTCCCTCCTCTTCAAGAATCCATTATGTTTGATAATTTCAAATCCTTTGATGAAATATGCCATATATCCAAAGAGCATGAAGTCAAATTACTTACTTTGAATAAACTCAATTATGTATCAAATGTTCCTTCTACTTCAAATGTCATGTTTTAAAAAAATCCAACTTATAAGAGTAAACCAACTGAAATCAAGAATGAAATAAAAGTTATAATTAATATTATATCACAACCAATTAAAATCTTTAACCACAAGTTCCACCAAGGAAGAAATTATAAATTTCTCCATTATCTTCACATTTTTTGTTGAAAAAGATCATAAAATGCAATGTAATCACTCTTCCTATAGTAATGGAGATAGATATGTCTAGACCCAAATCTTGAAATGAAAATGAATATCATGACTATCATAGGTGTATTAGGAATTCTAAAAATATATTTTTCAAGCTCAATCATAAGATTAATGATCTCATTTATGGAAATATCATAGATATTGTGACACCTATTAAAGAGGCTAAACCATAAAAAAATGATAATGCAAAACTCAAAATGTACAAGGATCCTTTTCCAAACCATGAGGAAAATAACAAGGATAATTATTAAGTTCATTATGCATACAATTCTCATCCTCGTTATTATACATATGGGAATCCACTTTATAACCTTATTTTTACTTTTATAAATTAACAAGCATAAGATCTTATGATCATAGTTGATGATAGTAAAGTTGTTAATGATGATTCAGATAAACATGAAAATTTTATTTGAGAATATGTTAATAAACAAATACATGTTGTCATGATAAACAATGGATCAAGTCAAAATGTGTACACCATAACACTCCTTCATTCTCTTGGTTATATAAAACAATATTTACAAGACACTTCTAGATTTATCAAATGATTTTATGGGAATAAAAAAGATACTCTTGGGCATATGTTCATTTACAAGTGGGCCCTCTCATAATGCCTACTCAATTTATAGTTATACAGAGCACATGGGTCTTTGATATGTTATTAGGGTTCCCTTTGATACAAACTATTAGAGTAATACCCTCTTCAATGCATAAATGTCTCAAATACATTCATGATAATTAAGTGGTCAAAATTCAAGGAATATAATATGATTATTATTTGGATAAAATAATGTTTACTTATTATATGGATTAATTACATGGTAAAATTATTCAATGGCATGGTAATGAATTAGTTTACAAAACTATTCAAAAACATTTTATAAAGCATATTATAGTTTATATTGATCATGAATATATTAAAGAATCTATATATCCATCTTATTATAATCATGATACATATATACATGAGATTATTCAATTTGTTTCATGTATCATGGTACATTGTCCTATATATAAAGTGACACGTATAAAGAGGCCTTCATATCCTAAGGCAAAATAGTTTATTAAAATATTTTAACCATAGGTACTATTAAATTTTGTTATATATCCTACTCATACACATGAGGATACAAGTTTACATGAGCATATTGACCATGATTCAAAGAGTTATATTACAACATATAACTCATATTTATATTCATAGGTACCTATAGTTAGCATTTATTCATAATTATAAGTCAATCATTCATACAATATAGTTTGGTGTACATATGTTCATCCTCTTGATGACATCCTTAGTTTGATAGAACTTAATAATTCTTCCCAACACACCAATTGGGTTGCATCCCTTGATTAGTTACTTGCATTTTATTTTTACATAGCTTCTCTTCTTTCATTCTCATTGTTATTTATTCTATACCCTATCCAACCATTATTCTATCCCCTTGGGTTTATTTTTCACTTTGGGTACTTACCCTTTTAATTCAAAAACTGATTTGAAAAATCTAAAATACTTATCTCTATGGCACACCACTTGCTTACCTTTTCATATCTTACAACCTATGGCATTTAAATGATCTCATATTAATACTTTTTTGCATTAAGACATTTATCCTCTTCCCACATTGAGAAGCATGTGTGTGTGTGTGTGTGTGTGTGTGTGTGTGTGTGTGTGTGTGTGTGTGTGTGTGTGTGTGTGTGTGTGTGTACATATGTATGTATATATATATATATATATATATATATATATATATATATATATATGTATGGATTTGTATATATGTATGTATGTATCATTCATGTTGCATTGATATGACTCAAAATTACAAATACATTGAGAACACATTATTTGCCTTCCTTGTTATCATACTATATTTTTTGCACCTTTGTTGAGAATTGTTCAAATCCCTCCCACTTCCTCTATTTTCAAAGTCTTGATTCTCCATGATTATTTTTCAAATATCTTTTAGGACTTAAATATTTTCAAATATTCTAAGAAAATACATATAATGAAAAAAATTTAAAAACATCATAATATTTTTAAAAAATCAAAATTAGGACTTATAGCATTTTCATATGTTGTTATATTATTATTTTCACATGTTTTTACTCTATGTTTAGTAGATAGAATATCTCATATTTCAATACAAAATTATTTTCATGAGGCAATTGAGTGTGATACATGACATAGTTTCACATGATTCTTTGATGTTGGGATTTCCTAGTTACCCAACAACCTTGATAAGTTGGGGGCATCTATTTGTTCTATGTGAACATTTTTTAAATTTGTCTCTATCCACAACCTTTCTAACTTTTTGAGCTTAATATCCTAAAAGTGTTTTTTTACACACCCATAATTTACAAATTTAGTACATGAAATATGCTACTTGATAATAATAGCATTCATACATATGATTTATTTATACTAGTCTTGGTTGATACATGTTTTATTTGACATTCTTACTTTACTACATGATAGGTTAGATTTACTTATTTTGTGTGTGGAACTTGGTCTTGTATGTTCTAATTATTTATTTATGGCATCATTATTCCATTTACGTGTGGACTATTGGCCTTGTATGTCATGTGATATATACATGTCCCTTGTATGTAGCATAGTAGGCCTTAATCATGATGTTTAATGAAAATCACATGACATTGTGTGACAATAATTATGTGGTTTTTACTTATTACTATGGTTTCATGATTCACATACTAAATTCTATCTATTTAGTATGGTACCATGAGTCTTTTCATGCACCACTTAGAGACTATATTCTTACTCTAGTCCCATGATGTATATCATGAATATATTGCTTCTATGCTTCAATGGTATATCTTTATAAAACATGTTTCATATGAAAATAAAATGCTATATCCAATACAATAATGAAATCATTTTCAAATATTCAAAAGTTTTATACCTTTCACTTTATTTTGAGACAAGTGGATTTCATGGTACATCTCTCATCTCAAAAGAGGGGAATCACAATGAGATTAATTATAACATTTGATATTCATGAGTTTTTTTTTAGATTTATGGAAATATAGAATTTTTAAGTGGAAATATGATTCAATATTTTCAGATTATGGGGGCATGTGGCATGCATGTGCACTCATCACTATAGTTTCAAATAGTTTCAAAATTTACAAATTGTAAAAAGTTTCAAAAGGTTTAAAAAGTGGAAAAATTCAAAAGTTTCAAAGTTTTAAAGATTTAATAATAGTTTTAACACAACATTTCAATAAATTATAGATACATGGGGAAATATATTCATTCATGTCAATGTTTCTACTATGGCATCTTAATAATTCTCAAGTTTCAAAGTTTAAAATAGAATCTAGATTTGTCTATAGAAGTGTGATTCATTTCAGTAGAAAATGGACTATGTTAGAGTTTAGTGACACTCAATGTATATGGTTAATTTTTTTCAATATGTAGTGGGCCATAGTTTATGGTTCCATCCCTTCAAATATTTTACAGAGTACTCTATAGACTTAGATGAGAGTTGAAGCATACAATCTTTCCAACTCAAGGGCATTCAATGGTTTCCAAATTGAGACTTGATTACTCTCAATTATACATAGTTCAACACTTCTATAAATGTACCAATAAATGTGCATGCACTTTTCCATATCTAAATTTACACAAAAAAATATATCCTTGTTCTCTTTCAAGTTACAAATAATGGATTTCAATTTTTTTTCAATATGAATAAATAGTTTTTCCAACCAAAAAAAATTGTAACTTCATATTAAATAAGTATGAAAATTACACTTCATAGATACAAAAACATTCGATAGGAAAAAGAGGAATGAATAAAAAGAGAGGATTAATCCCCATAATAGAAAATTGAGAATGAAGAAACAACCTCAAAGAGGCCAAGACACAAAATCAATAAAGGGACAATAGCCCAACCAACAAACTAAAGGGTAGATAAAGAGGCATAAAAGGCATCCCAACAGGCATAAAAGGCAGCCAAACACACCATAAAAAACCAAACAAGTAAATGGAAAACAAAATGAAAAAAAAAAAAAAAAACTCAACCACATGGACAAATGTCCAAATCATTATAGAAGTGGAGGTCAGAGCAGTACTCGACCCAGTAAAAATGTACCCATGAAATTAAATGATGTGTAGTTCAACATGTATATCTAGATGAGAGTAGCATAAAAATTAAATTACCAAACAATAGAATGAATTATACAAATATGATTAGTCCTCCAACACTGATCTAAAATGAGTAATAGTTCTCATGGCATCTGTACATTCATTGATGATCCATAAATTAGATTCTAAGTGTAGTCCCTCCTTATAAAGTAAATCAACATTAGAATTTAGCTCTCTATAAATATTCCAATATGAAATAGGAGTGAAGGAGAGTGATAACTAAGTAGTGGATAAAAATATGGGTTGAAGTCTCATATTTTCCTATTTAGATACTCCTTTCATCAAATTAAGGACTACCAAAGAGTCCCCAAAGATCTTCACCCTTTATAATTTACATTCAATTTCAATTTTGAGAAGTAGATTTAGAGCCTTGAGCTTAAAAAAGTGTTAGTATAGATTCCTAGGCTAGCCTTGAATCTGAAGGTGTGAGTAGAAATTAGATGTAATATACCCTAAAAACCATAATCCACAAGATTTCCATGGCATGCTCCATCAAATTATACTCAAACACCATTATAATAAATGGAAGGATGTAATAGTAGGTATTGTCTAGGGGGTTTTGAAGGAATTTTTAAACTCCCCAAAATAAGGTGAAATTGGGAAAGACACTAGAAAGTGAAGATGTTTTTGTCTTTGAAAATAGAAGCATTATGAACTAGCCATATACCCATTGACACAATCAGGGGTAATGCCTTGAAATATTTGAGATCCAATCTCTCCATCCAATGACTAAAACATTCATCGACTGAGTTACCCTGACATTGACCCCTAAGCCCTATGTATGACTTCAACTCAGCACAAATCTTATCATAATAAGGGTAAGAGATGAGAAAATGATTCATAATTTCCAAGAATTATAAACATAGATTGTAGCACCCTAAACCATGTCATTTTATCTTTTGTATAACCTCCCAAGTAAGATCCCTATTGTTTAAATAAACCCACATTAAAAAATTTACTTTGTGAGGAGATTTTATTTTCCATAAGAGTTTCCACCACCATTGTCTCATCCTAGGGTCAATAATATGGAAATTAGATTGACAACCTAATTGGATGATGTAATTTCCTAGCTTAGGATTTAGAGACCAAAATAACTCATCATCATCACAAGATAGTTTGATATGACTCTATTTTAAACTTTGAACATATGTATTCCAACTGGTGGCATACTTCTCATCCAAACCAAGTAGTCGATTACTTTTCTAGCCTTTCTTCTAGGGGATGGTGAGGTTATGATCACCTACCTAATATAAGAAGGAGATGCCTAGATTTAAAAGTTTTCAATTAATTCTCATTAAGTTTATAATTAGCTCTGCAACCCACCCAAGGATCTGTGCCAAATTTGATTCTTTTTTAGAACCAACTTTCTGAATAAGCCAATTTTCAATCAAATGGAATCTTCAAAAAATAGTTTTCCACATAATATAAACATTGTGATAATATTTTTTAGGGATAAGGATTCACTCTTCCATGCTAAGAGGTTCAATGTATTTTAGAACAATGATTTGATGTCAAATGCATTTCAAATTAATAATCCTTGAAAGGATTTTTTTAGCAAGTACCTGACCAAAAAGAGTACTATCCTTTATGCCCCATCCCCCATATTGCTTAAGTGTGACAATTGCATTCCATTTAACAAAGGAAATTCCATCCTTCTATTACAATCAAGACTAGAAGGAATAATCAGAAAAGATGTATTCAATGTAAATCTACATCATTTATTTTTATATAATGAAATCTTTAAAAAAGCTTATGGAGATTTGGTTCAAGGAAATAAACTGATAGGTATAAATAACCCATAAAACTAAATAAAATAAAAACAAAATAGTTTGGATAATAAAATAATCCAACAAACCCCCCTTGATCCAAAGGGGTATGAAAGGAATGAATTGGAGCAATGACTCTGAAGTCATCAAAGGATCCCTATTGTAATTATAAGTGATGCACTGTACCTCTGGTACTAACCAAAAAATGATGTCATTCCATAAATAATCTCACCCATACATGTTGTGGCATAAAATGTCAATGAACATGATCAATGCCTACTTATCTCCTATGATCACCATACTTTACTATATTAGAACCTGATCAAAGCCTATCCAACTACATCAACCCACATAAGGTCCCACACAATTACCCATCCAAGTGAAAAAACCATACTATGTATGGCACATCTTCCTAATATCCAAAAAATGATGATGACCTTTGATCAAAATTGAAGGTTCTAGCAACCCTTGTCAACTCATACTGTCATTGATGACTGATTGAAGACCAATAAATGCAATATCTTCTCCCTCTATCAGGTGAGCAATGAGAAGCTATGAACCAAGAGAATCAAAATCAAATAATCCTATATTTTCTATGTCATGAATAATAATGAGAGAAATCTAAAACTAGAAAAAAATTAAAGAATCAAACTAATGCTACCAAAATTTCTATTCAAGCATGATTCCAAACTCCAAGTGAATAGATAACTGGAGAAGGGAATAGTCCTCCAACCCCCATAGATATTCCAACCTCTAATCACTGATCACTCAAAATATGCTATCAATTCCATTGAGACCATAGACCTTATCCATGAGGGACATCTCCTAATTAGATGAAGTGTTAGAATATCCTGAATAACTAGAGTAACTAGAAGATATACCATTAGAATGACCTACATAATTTTCTTTAGCTTTCTTTTTGCATGGAAAATAGGGTCATCAAGAAATACATACATTTGTATGATGTCCAATACCACCACATTTGAAACATATAGGTTATTTCTTATATATGTGAGATCCAGAAGAACATAAATCACTAGAAAAACTATGAGAATAGTGATTGTGGTGATGCCTCCATTTAGACGACCTTGGAGAGTGTTGATCTGAATGTTGTGGATACTATTTTAAATGGTTTGGAGAGTTCCTTAGTGAATGACTTGAAGAGTTTTTTAGAGAGTGTTTCTAAAACTATCATTATACATGATGATGATCTCTATGATGGGACCTATTATTTGTATAGTGAGCATTTTTAATAGGTGTACTATTATTTCTTGTAAATTATGTCTCATGTTGAGTCAATAACTCACAAATAGCATCAAATGTGGAACAATTATGTTTATCACTAATATGTATCATTTCAAAAAAATTATTTTATGAATAATTAATACCATTCAATGTCATGGAAATCAACATATCATCATCAATTTTACCACCAGTTGTTCAGTATTCTTGTTTCAATGTTTTCATGTGAGAAAGATATTCAAAGACATCTTCATCATCTATTATTTTATTTTTCAAAAATTGCATAATAAGGTCAATATTCTTGTATGAAAGTTACTTATAATAAAAATATGTTAATGTTTTCCATGCACCAATTTTAATTACCTCAATGTGAATGACAATTTGTTTAGTGCAAGATGATTTCAAAAGTGTAAGTGCATGCTTATCATGTTTTTGGTATTCAACTTTTTTTTCCACTTGAATTGGTGGTGTGGTCTCTTTCTTAGTAATTTTCCACAAATATTTAATATTAGAGTGTTTTCCATGTTTCTAATCCATTATTTGTAGTTTTTAGGTGATAATTTTCCATTTTCTGATATGAGACTAACAATTTTAGCCATGATGCTAAAAGATACAATATGGGAATGCCATTGAGGTTTTTCCTTTACCTTCCAAATAGTTTCCAAAAATATAAAATTATGGAACTTTTTAAAAAAATTACACCTTATAAATCCTATTACAAAATGGTGTCAAAAATTAATTTTGACAAATAATAATATCAATGAGTTTTGAACTCAAGACTCCTTTCCTCCTTTTTGTTTTTAATGGACTAACAAAATTTGACTAGACATCTTGCCATCAACAAACTTAGTAACCCAAATACATAAAAAAATACATATATTTAAAACTTTCAGCTATGGATTTGATTTACTAAGCCTTTTACATGAGATATCTATGTTTTAACTCATACAAAAATGAAAATAAAATGTTACTGTGTCTTTTACTTAATGCATATTTACTTTAACCTTGTTATTTGTGTAAAGGGACCCATGCATTAGTGTAAAGACAAGGAATTTTAATAAATCTTAATTCACAAACTTACTACACCATTGTCACCTTGATTAGAGTGATATTACACCTAAACTACAAAGTGCCTATTTTATGTTTCAATGTGGTGATTGATAATAATTTTAATGCATATAGAATTATTTAAAAATGTTGAGACATGTGATCTATATGATTCATGTATATCAATCAATATATTATTTTATTATTTTTTCTTTTGCACACTTTGTACAAATCATGTCAATTCAACAAAACTAAAAACTAAATAAAACTTTTTCTTAGCATTTCAGCAATGGAGGAAATGCTTATACTAGGCATGGAAGTAATGGTTGGAATGGGATATGGTTTTATAGATTGATCATACTATAAAAACATAGCTTGGAATCAAATATCCAAATGGATTTGTTATTACTCTTGTTCAAAAGATATAACTTATGATATCAAACAGTCTCATAACATACAGTGGAAAGTTTTGTTCCAAGCAAGTCGATTCATACCAAGGCAATGTTTAACCAAGGAAAAAATATATTCATAACAAAAAACCTGAATATAAAAATGGTCTCACTAACAATCTATTTCACCACTCTTCCACCTTCAAATCCATGGCTTCATCCTTTAAAACCTGGGAGCTCGAATACCACTATTACTAGTACTAGAAAGAATAATCAAAAAAGATGTATTCAATGTAAATATACATTTTTTTATTTTTGTACAATGAAATATTTAAAAAAGATTACAGAGTGTTGGTTCAAGGTAACCAAGTGATGGGTATAACTAACCCATAAAACTAAATAAAATAGTTTGGATCATAAAATAATCCAACACCTTCTCTTTTTTCCCATCCAAAGGAATTTGAAGCATTTACTATGGATCTTATCAAGTACTACTTTTGGTATATGACCTAATGTAAGATAATATACAAGAATAGCTTATAAAACCAATTTTATGAATGTTAATCTACCCCAAATAGATAGCCAATAGTTACACCAACAATAAATTCACTTTTCAACCTTCTCAATTATCTAATACTAGTCATTCTTCCTATAGTCATTTGGTTTCAGCATAAACCCTAGATATTTGATCCCCCCACAAGATATGCAATATGAAATGGGAAATTTTGGAGGATCCCTCTTATTTGTTTCACTTCCATACCTTTAAAATATATTTTAGATTTATACTCATTAATTTCCATGCCCATGGCAGCACCAAAGAGATCCAAGGCATCTTTAATATGGTTTATGTCCCACTTGGAACCATCACAAAAAAAAATCACATCATCAATTAGATGTGTAAGATAGATATACCTACTAATTTTTACCCTTAATAGAGTGCCCACATGATATTCTTCAATAATAATCCAACTCAATCCTTTAGTGACAAATAGGAAGAGTAGAAGAGAGAGTGGACAACCTTGTGTAATACCCCTCAAAGGAGTGAACAAAGGTGAGACAAAACTATTAATGTGTAATTAAAATCAAACTAAAGAAAGATAACCCATGATATAATTGATTATTTGTAGAGGAAATCTAATGTGAATCAAAATTAATCTTAGATATATCTAATTTACTTTGTTAAAGGCTTTGGAAAAGTCTAGGTTTAGAACCACCATTGACACCTTTTTTAGTCTTTATAGAATGTAGCCCCTCTTGGGCAACCCCAATGGCATCACGAATTTGACAACCATGTTAAAAAAAAAAAATCCTTATAAATAGATAAGTAGATAATCCCTTTCATATAAATAGAGATGATTTAGCTATGATTTTATAGATGCAATTGCATAAGGAGATAGGTCAAAAATCATTAAAGGATATCATGTCCCTAAGGGCCCCTTGAATAGTTTGTTGTTTTCCCTAATTTATTTATAGAACTATTATGTCTTGAGCTTGAGATATTTAGGAGCAATATCCTTTCCTCAAGTAAGTGTTATATGGACTCAAGAGAGTCCCAAAACCTCTTTATAAACATTCCTCTTTATAGTTTATATCCTCTAGAAGAGATCTCAAAGAATATATCATTTGGTTTAAGGTAAAAAGAGATTCAATAGAGTGTAAATTAGAGGGGTTCCCATTGTCTTGATCTATGTTAACAAGGCCAATTTATGGATTTAACACATTAAAAATTGGGAAATATTCATGAGATAAATGTGTATTTACTATATCACCCAGCTAAAATTCAAGTGTTGACTTAAAATCAATTGATTCTCCCTGAAGAAGTGTCTGATTTACCTACACTAAAAGTTATTTCTTAGTTGACTCAATATGAGTAATATCCTTGACTAACTCTAGAAAACTTGTTTGTTTGAAAATGGATCTCTTGTGGGATTTGACTTAGTAGTATATGGATCTAATATCATCGCATCCCTATGTATTTTAGTCCAATGCTTAGACATAACAACATCAAAAGTATGTAGGCTCCTCCTGATCAACAAAAATTCATCTAGTCAAACTATCTGATGAAGTCCCAATAAGGTTTTTTGAATGAATGTAGTGTTATCATCCTCTAATTTGTCTAAGATTATACCTCTATCAACATCAATATGATGAAGATCATGCACCCCTTCACTACAATCATCAATCTCCCTTTCCACCTAAATAGAATGAGTTGACTTCCTCATCTAACTTTTTGGAGAGAGCCAAATTGGAAATAATTATCTAAATGTCCATAGACATGGCATCTAAAAAATCTAAAAGGGAAAACCATTTAGTCTAATAATTACTTATGAATCTAGGACCCAAATTCTAGAATAATATTCTCTTCTAATCCTTCTTACAAGTTGATAACGACCAATATTTTGATGGCCTTCCTAAAGGGTGCCTTTGTATAAATTTCATCCACTTAAAAAAAAGTCCCAATTTTGTCTCCAATAGATTTAAACACATCCTTATTATGGAATTATAAATTTAAACCTAGGAGTTTAAATACTAGTTACCACCTCTTGATACCAAGGGGAGATGACCCCCAAAACCATCTATGAGTTAGAAAAAGATTAATATCTTGAACAGAGTTAAAAATAAAGGCCAACCAACCCCTAACTAAGATATGGGGTGTTGGAATGTATCCATAGAGTGGTCTCTAGTGTTGTGTCAACCATATATCTAAGTTTTGTATAAATATTCTTCTCTTGATGAAGTAACACATTAATGTAGTTTGAGATAGTTTAGTAACATATTAAAAATTGGCATTCTCTCCAATAACAATCTAAACTTTTTTCCCCCAAAGTTTGATACACTTCCTATCAAATCTATTTGATCTCTTCTTGAGAATATTTGAGATCTATTCCATCCCTAGGGAGAGTTAAGGGAGCACAAGATCAAATAATATTTGTGCTTGATGATTACTATTTCCCATAAGGTTATTAGACAATCCAATGGTTATAGTTTAGGTCTTAAAAATCTCCTAAGGTATATCCAAATCCTGAGTGTGTAAATCTTCTTGGTTCAAAAGGCTAATCTTAGGAGGATAAATATTAGGGTAACTCTCAAGGTGTTTAAAAGACCAGGGATTCAAAATATTTTTAGAAAAATTGGGATGTGGTTCATGCTAGGAAAGTTATTTATTTCCCTGTATGATTTTAGAGGGAGAAGAGTGTTCCAAGTCTTTCCCCTTTTTATCAGGGGAACTCCTAAGGAGTCTAAAGGACCAAGGATTCAAAATATTTTTAGAATAATTTGGATATGGTTCATGTTAGTAAAGTTGTGTATTTAAATATATGATGCTAGAGGGATAAGAGTGTTTTAAGTCTTTCCCCTTTTTATCCCAACTAATCACACTAAATCCTTCACCAACAATTATTTTAGAATAAGTGGATGCCTAAATAATAGTATGCTTTCCTACTTGTGAGATGCGCATATATCAGACTTTATCTTTTTTAAAAAGGGATAATCTCAAAGGTTATCTGATAATGTATATATCCCTATAAATGGATCTTATAAATAATCCATAAGATTTAAATCGATAGAACAATGCCACTACACCACTATCTCATCCATCAAAATCCAATGAAATAACCCAAACACATAACAAAAGTGGTGAAAATACCAATATCCCAGGTTATAAAAAGAAGGATAAAGAGATGGAAAAGAGATATTCACAAAAAAAATCTTTTTATTATGAATAGGCATGGAGAGTAGGGGAAAAATCTCCTCCCATAAATTTAATGGCTAGGACAAACCCATATAAAAACACTCACAAATGGAGGGAAAAGAAGATACAATATGTCTAAATAAAATCCATTCCACTAGGGAAATGACGTGATGGAATTAAATCACATATAGACAAAAAATAGGTTAAAAATAAGAGGAAGACAAAGGGAAACAAGGGATAGACCAAACTAAACCTAAACCCTAAAGGAATATATAGGTTGATGAAAGCAAAGGGAGCAAAAATCTAGAGAAAATACCACAACATAAAATAGTGAAAGAAAATAGTAAAGGAAGTAAAGGGTGTATAGAGAGAAATAAGTAACACAAAAAGTGAATAATATAGTTACATACCTCTCTACACCTCTCAAGAAGCTACCCCAAAATCCCACCTACAACTACCATTCAAAACCAGCTCCATCCCTTAGGAATATGAGTAAATGTTAATTTCATTAGAAATGTTGTAGGTTTATTACATTCAAGCATATTTGAAAATCAACTTTCGCATCCAAATATAATTTATGTATACACACTCAGGTTCGCATCTACTTTACTCTAGTATTTCACCCTGTGCATCACTAGACTAAAGTAGGGTCAAATGTAGACACATAAAATTAATCATTAGCCTATATTTATTATTTTCATCCTTACCCTTACATGTTATGTCCACCATTTCACTAATTTTAAATCTATAATAAATCCTTCAATATCTTGTAATCACTTCATATATCATATAAACATCACTATTTTAGTTGAATTCATCCTTATTTATCCTAGAGGCTCATGTCAAACATGTCTCCCCAGTATCTAGTCTTTTATAATAAGCCTACACTATTTAATAGAGTCACATCGTGGCCTTTTCCCCTAGTGTGTCCTTGTCTCTCATGCTCTAACAATCACTTTTTTGAAGTGCTACATTACTCAATGGCTCTCATGTGTATCTTGTCAAGTTGGTTAGTAAAATTATTCTAAAGATTGTCCTATAAAATCACATCAAGGCTAATCAATATGCACCACTAAATATCTATAAAAAAATCCCTACACACTAAGTATAAGATCACTATTTCTTTATATTTCAAGTCTAAATATTATTTATCATAGTTCAAGCACATCTTTTGTCATATATTTCAATCAATCATCTAGACAAAGTCATTCTAGTTGCATAATCATAGATCATAAAATCACTTTAGGAGGGATAATTACATCATCCTAAGTCCCATTTAGGATATGTAGGTAATGATCAATCATAAGGATTTTTTGAGGCCAACTCAAATATCCTTTATAACCCATTTTTATTCCCTTTTATTATCTAATTACCATATAGTGCATGTGTAGGACTAGGTTTCGATATTTTCAAGCATTCTATATAACATATTAACATTTAGAGCTCAATAATTGACCTTTAAAAACCATCACATAGGATTAAATACATAAATTAGGAATACATTCAACCAAGACATAACTATAGTAATAGATAAGGTTGTAATGTACCCCTATCTTCCTCCCTTGCACTTATTCTAGTAGACTACAAATTATTATTTTATAGCAATACCATGTTTTTACATTATTTCATACAATTGTCACTTCCAAAATTTCTACACAATTATATCTATTATTGGTTTAATGGAAACTCCCTAACCCTAGATTAATTTAATATTTTTAGTAAGTTTCCTAATTCATTAAATTATGTAGTTTATCATATATTGATTGTATTTTAATATCAGATCAATACATATCAACATTTTAATTTTAATTTTTTAACTCAAATATTTTATGTCATATTAAATTTAAATTGTTAAACACTAAGCCCATAAACAAGATGTTCCATAATCGCACAAAACGTAGACCCATGTAGCTTCCTCAAAAAGCTTCAAGATTTTTTATAATTTAGTTTAATATTTAGAGACCTTGCCTTTTCAAATTTTTAGTTTTTTGATTGAAAAATTATCTAATTTCCCTAGGAAAATTATTTTGTTAGTGTGTTTAACCAATGAATAATTTTTTTTAATTTTAAAATAGTATATATAATATGAAACAATATTAAAACTTTTGAATATGAAAAATATTTAACTTGCACATTTTACGATGCAAATTAATATATGAAGGTGATTACAAAATTTTCTCTTGTACAATAAATACTAATAAAAACACTTTAATAATGTAATAAAATGATGTAAGTTAAACTCCTTTTATTTAAAATCTTGTAAATATGTTTTTCACTCTCCTCTTCTATTTCCTCCTTTCCCTTCCATTTAATTCAAAAATAAAACAAATATTAACCAAAGTTAACAATTGACCCACCCCTCTTTATCTTCTCATCAACTTATCTCTCTAAACCTTTTAATATTTTCTCATAATTATTGCCAGGTCTAACTTTATTAAACAATTCCTTAATTTCATTGAAAATCAAGAGTCTTATTGCAACGTTGATTGAAATTATACATAATATTTTTATATGACATTTATTCCTAAGATTTGTTTACCAAATAAAACATTAACACAATCACTCTAAATTATTATTACCCACTTGGTTTTCATTGATAACTTTTGTGCATGTAATGATTCCCTTTCATGATTATTTATATTGTATTTTTATTAGTCTTTAAAAATATATTATAGATTGTGTAAGAGAGTGGTGTTGTATATTTATTTTATACTTTACATATGTTACACCCTTTAGGTAATGTATAACTAGGCACAAAAATTGGGTTTTGGGACATTAGCCGGGATTGGGGGGGATTAGGGGGTTTAAAAATAGGAAAGATAACCAAAGTATGAACTTGAATAGTTTCATGTTAAAATAAAAGAGGGCGAATCTATGTCTAAATTAAAAGCAGCTACATAAGATGAACAAAAAAAGGGTGTTCCAATAAAAATATTAGATGAAACAGATGAGGAGGAAATACAATATGTAGAATTAAAAACTTTATTTTTGAGAAGATTAGATCAAGTGAGAAGAATGGCATAAATGTATAGTTCTTTTTATTTTCATTCTATGACTATTTTATCCATTTTATTAATTACTAATGAGGATGACTATAAAGTAGGCACTTGATTCAAATGAAAAAAGTCTTTGAAGAAGGCCATGGAGGAATAAATTAAAACTTTAGATAAAAATCATACATGGGAGTTGGTTAATTACCTCCAACCAAAAAACCTAATGGCTAAAAATAGATATTATAGAATACTTATAATTTATAAGGAAAATGAATAAGTATAAATATTTTCTAATATAAAAGGGATGATTTTAGGTAGAGTAAATTTATTTTAAAGATATATTTTCTCTTGTTGGTTTTAGTTTCACTACACATGATGGTTTTAGAAATCATTCCTTATAAACTTCAACATCATGAAAATATACATAATTTTAAATTAATATAGATTTATTTTAACTATTAATTCTACTTTCAATATTGAAATAGAAAAAATGGATGTAAAAATATTTCTACATGGTAAGCTTGAGGATGAAATCTACATGATGCAACCAAAAACTTTTATGGTAAAGGGAGATGAGGATTTGTTGTGTAGGCTAAAAAAATCTCTTTATAATGTGAAACAATCACCAAAGATGTGGAATCAAAAATATGATAGGTGTTTGTTGGGACTTGGGCTTGAATGAAGAAAAGATGATCCCTATATGTATCTTAAACTCTCATCTATAATATTTTTTTGATATGAAGGATGTAGGTGATATAAAATTTATTTAGGGAATAAAAATTAAAAGAGGCTATGTAAATATAAAATTGTGGTTAAATCAAAGAAAATATATCCAGATTATTTTGTAAAGGTTTAAGATGCGTGAAAGTAAACTTGTGTGTAATATTTTTCTAGTTTATAAAAAATGATATACTAAACACTATCCCAAGACACAAAAAAATTAACGACATGTCTTAAGTCCATTATGATAATGTTGTTTGAATTTAGATGCATACAATGGTCTATACAAGATTTGTTATTTCTCATGTAATGGGAGTAGTGATTAAATTTACGTCAAGTCTAGGTAAGAAATATTGGACTATGGTGAAGACCATCTTCAGATATTTATGCAATATTTTTGAATATAAAATATACTATTAGGTTCATCTTGGTAAAATAAAGACATAGAGTCTACATAGCTTTGTGAATTTTTATTGGGTTGTAGATCTTGACTGTCTTATATCTACTAGTGCATATGGTTTGACTTGTTCAATGGAATTATAAGTTGGATGAGGAAATAGAAAGTAAGTGTTTGTATATCCACCATAGAGGCTAATAAATTGTATGTTATGATGTCATAAATTAATCAATTTAGATTAAAAGGTAACATTGAACCATTTGGGTTCATTTAAAAAGATGTATGGATTGTGACAAAAATCAAATTGTAATTTATTGGGAAAAGAATCCTAAGTATCATTATTAAACAAAACACATTCATGTCTAACATCATTTTTCTAGAAATTGTGGAGGAGAATAAGATATTATTGGAGAAGGAAAACATAGATAATATTTTTGTTGATTCACTTGTGAAGGTTATGAATATTGATAAATTTTCTTAGTGCAGAATATTGATGGGCATGGTTACCCTTGGATGTTGAAATGTACATCTGTGAACCCTTGTGTAAAGTGTTTAACAATTTAGATAATTTTGGATATTTATTGTATACTTTTCAAATGTTACACCCATTAGGTATTTTATATCTAGGCATTAAAATTAGGTTCTAAGACATCATCCTAATTGGGGGGTCCCACTCTTAGAAATGTTTTAAAAAATAAATGCATCTTTTGATAACACCATGGGTATTTTTAATAATAATAATAATAATAATAATAATAATAATAATAATAATAATAATAATAATAATAATAATAATAATAATAATAATAATAATAATAATAATAATGGGAGGTGTTATGACCCATAGTTTTATTGGGAATCATTATGGGTTGTACTTGTGGTCCTAGTTTTGGTACCCATGGTATTTTAACACTTCTTAGGTGGTTATATATTGATGTGCATATATATTCTCACACATGCAATAGGGTTAAAACATAATTAAGAAGTACATTATTTTATTTAAAGATGGTTAAATTAATACAATAGTAAAGGAGGCATTGTGTTGGGTTTTTTCTTGTAAAAGTTTCTTAGAATTTTGTGTATCATGTAATAATGTGTGTGTAATTTATCCTATTCAATTTTTATCATAAATATTATGTTAGTATTATTTCTCATGTATTGGTTTATTGGTGATTTTATATTCAAGAGGCCCTCATCATACATACTTTTATAGCTTTAAGATGTGTCATGTCATTCTATGCAATTGAGAACTTTCACTTTTCAAATTTCTCATTTTCCATTTATGATTTTCCTTCACTTTGGTAAAACTAATACTACCTTATTATATATGCCATAATAGATACTATAAGAATTAATTAGGTTAATTATTTTTATATTTTTGGCCAATAAAAAACTATTATTTTTCAACTCCTAAAATTTATTCATACAAAAATATCAAATTATATATAATTATATATCATTATACCATTTTATACCATCTTTTGTGTGAATTTAAGTGTGACTTAAATAGAGGAAAAATATGTTAATATGTCATATTTATGTCTTGTGTCATATTTATGGTTTGCCATTCTATAGTTTATGCTCTTTTACATTTACATTCTTAGTTGTTGAGGACTTCTATTATTATATATTTCAAATCATCCCATGGTTATTTTTTATTTTTAAATTAAAAAATAATTAAAAAAATTAAAATATAATAAAAAATTATAATTATCAAAAAATAATGCTACAACCATTAGTTTTCAAATATATTAGATAATGTGTGTTATTTTTTTCCATTATTGGGTTTTAGTGGAATTTTTTAAATAAATTTTTGATTCAAATATAGACATGGTTTCTAGGTTTTTCAAAAGAGATAAAGGCTCTAAGGGTGTCTATGACACTAATTATATTATATTTTCTATTTATAGGTATTTTCTAGTTTTAATATTCTTTTTTGACAAATTTTAATATGTTTTAACTATATCATACATAAATAAATATTTTTTATGAAACTTAACTAAAGAATTAATTATAGAAAAGATAAAACAATATTCAATAACTTTATCAACTATAGTTTAAATATATATTTTTAAAGTATTCCTTTACCCCTTATTGTGTAATATTCCATCTAGTTGTTAATATTTTATTTATTTCTAAAGTATTGTGATTATAAATGCTAAATTTAGAATATGAAAATGCCTATGCATTTATTTGCATCTTATTTAGAATATTGTTATCTGTTGAATGGTATTCAATGTATATTTTTAATATATACACGGATATTTATTTTCTATGGGCATTGTTTTAAATATTCATGACATAATGCTTTAGGCCAATTGGCATTGGATATTTTGGAACTACGCAAAGGAATGGTGAGTGAACATTGTTTTTTATTTTTTAGGGTGGAAAATAAAAATTTGCCTCTTTTTCACCTTAACTTACATTTATTTGGGTCCTATTTAGAATATTGTTGTGTATTGAATGATACTCAATGGATATTTTATATTTATGTATCTCTTTCTTATCTTTGGGATTTTTTTGAATTCTTTATGATACAAATTTTTAAGTGGCTTAATGTTAAACAGTTTGGGACTACACTAGGGCATGATGAGTGGATGTCATTCCTTTATTTTTTTAGTTTTCATTAGTGGGTGGTAGATAAAATGTTTTATTATTGGAATTTGAAGGGCCAAGGACCTGTGTTTATAGGTTTCAATATTTTGTACAAAATATCAATGCTTATATTTTACCTTAATCTACATTATTTTGATCTTAATAATAATATTTTTGTGTATTGAATGAAATTTAATGTAATTTTAAAATATATTTTAGGATATTTCTTGTATATGGCTAGTGCTTGAAATTCTAGTAATAATTATTTTTAAACAATTTAATGTTGGATGCTTGGGGACTACATTAGGGCACAATGAAAGGATAATGTGCATTGTTTTTAAAAAAAAAAATGGTATTGTTGAAATTTCAAGGGCCATATATTTATAATTATAGGTTTTAATACTTTGTACAAGAATAAAAAAGTAAAATACCTCAATACACTTAAGACATTATTTGAAAAGTAGGCATTTTATTGTTGGATGTATTTTTCTTGTTGGGATTTTTTCTCTTTTTTGGGAATTAAAAAAATGTCCTAGGTTTTTTTATTATAATTTTTTTTTTTATTTATGGGTTTCACATGGAATTTGTAAAAAATTATGTTTGTTTAGGGCATAGCTTTTCCAATGTTCACAGTGTTTTTTGTTATCTTTAATATTTTATTGTTATATTATTACTTAGGATTAAAAGTAGATACTTTGAAAATGTGAGATATTTTTTTTATCTTTACTATTTATGAGCATGGAGTCTACATATCCAAATTCTAAATACAAATCTAGTGAACTTTCCCTAAATCCACTTGACATATAGACTTATAGGTGAAAGAAACATAAGTGGCTAAGCATTGAGTTGGTGCTCTCACAACCTCTTATCATGAGATAAATGAAATTCATATACAATGTTTTTTTTTTTTTTTTTTTTTTTTTTTTTTTAATGCATTTTATGTTTTTTTACATTTTAGGTATAATAAAATGTTGAACTTCAAAACTAAATAATTGAGCATTTCCAAAATTATTTACATAGAGGTGATGAATATGCATCGATATCATTCTTACATGAGCTAGATTTTGAAACACAATATACAATGCATGGAATTCATGACTTAGACACATATTTTTAAAGGATGAGGATTTTTGTGAAATGTTTTTAAAGTGAACATAACTTTGGTTATGGCATGATATTTTTTTAAATTACTAGCTAGACAAATGGATTAATGTGTAGATATGGATTTGGTCATCCACAAAAAGAAACATCGGTAAAAACATTAATATAAATGTTGTATGCTTAATATTGTATCTTGTTTCACAATTAAAGTAAACTTCATGTCTAATATAAATAGTTATATTGGAAAAAAAAACCTTAGTGTAATAAACTTAGTGTATATATCCTGATATCAACTAGTTACATACATGTTGGTCTTATATTTTTCATGATCTAGGAACACAAATATTTTATGGTATTATTGAAATAATCTCTAATTATGGATAAATATTGTTTAATTCCATTTTTCAACTATCCAATGAAGTGTTGGACATACCATCTCTTAGGCACTCTATAGTAAAATATTTTTGTAATGCATTTTTTATTGGGAACAAAAAAGTAAATTCTTGCCTGTAACAATATCTAAATAATAATATGATATGCAATAAAAAAAATTAAAATTTTACAAGGATACATCATTGAACATGGAATCCCATATATACAATGCCTCATCAATGGAGGTTCATTTTTATTTGAGAGGATTTCATTTTTTCTAAATGTTAAAATATAATTATGATTGTCATAAAGCAAAAAAATGGTTATTGTTAATTGTGAATGTGTGCAACTAAAAACAACATATAACATAGTTTTTTGAATCATATGTATACAATTTTCATTATGAATCAATAATAATAGACATTAAAAATATTTCTTTTGTTGTCAATGGTGCTTCATTGAATAATACACATTTAAATCCATATAATATGTATCTTTGTAATATACAACACATGTTGTGCAAAATGAACATGGAAGAAATAAATAACATATATTTTGTTAAAAAACACAAATACAAGGCATGCATATGCATAGTAAAATCATGGATCATATTTTTTAAGATCTATTAAAAATAAATCTTTGATATGTGAGTTGTTTCTAGCCCTCTTAAAATGAAAAATGCCTTAAAATAGAGACAGAGTATCCATGAAAAATTCCTAATATTGGTGTGCAAAAAAGGCTAGAGAGAACCAAATTATAACAATTGAATACATATATTCAAACAAAAAAAATTAAATATACCCATACAACCCTATTATAACTATAAGAAACTGTATTTAAAATTCATCATGGTGATTTTTTCTACATATGAAAAAACATATGTTACTTTGACTGGGAGTAATACTTTGAAAAATGGAAAAACTATGTCTTAATTTATTTAAATCATTGAAATCTAAGAAGCTACCAAAATATGCTTCTCCTAAAAATATATACTTAAATATGTCATTTACATTGATTTCATTACTCATAAACTAGAAGAAAATTTAGTTACACTTTTAATAGCCTTTGCAAAAATAGGAGAAATGGGCCAAAAAATACCTCATATTGGATTAAAAGGAACAATCATCAAGTTACATCAAATATTTATCTAATTCAAAAAACATTCCCATGTATTGTAGATGAGTCAAAAACTATTATAATTCATCTAAAAATACAACTAGAAGAAAAATATCCATACCCAAAAGGAAATATACGTAAAAAATTTGGACTAGAAGCTTTGTGATAGTTAAGTAAAATGATATTATATCACATGAAAAATGTGTAGAAAAACAAATATTCAAACTAATTCACCCATGATTTTGATTTCAATAACAAATAAAAATCAGCTATATGTAGTGATGTATAAAGTGATAATGACACTAAAAATGGCATTCATGTTGACAATTTGATTCATGGGTTCAAAAATTAAATTTGCAAACATGAATTTCAAACAAATCATATGTATTTATCCATATGAAGGCTAACAAAAACTTGAGAAATTCCAATTCAAGCACTTAGAAGAAATTAACTTTCCAACACTTTTTTGGGTCATCCTTGATGAAAACTTTATGAAATATTTTTCCTATCGAAAAATTATCTGATGGGATTTGATGTATTATGATTTATAATTTACATACCACACAACTTATCTCTTATTAAATAAATAAAATTTGTCATTATGCAAGTGTCTAGGTGCATATGGGTAATAATTTTAAAATGCCAATTAAAAGGAATAAAAATATTAAAATAAAATGTCAATTACAAGAAAAATATAGTGAAATTAATTAAATCTGATATCAAATACATATATTTTTAAAAATATGTTTATCTCTTAACTATTTTGTAACTAACTAACTAACTAACTAACTAACTAACTAACTATATATAATCAATGATACATCAACAAAGACAACCAAATTATTTTTTACTTTTTATAGTGTTGAACATTGTTGGGGTGCTCTCAACATTGCATTGAAAAAATATATACAAAAAACATAATAAAAATGTAAATTCTAATGAGTTGTAACCTAAATTTGAAGATGATGATAATGTCTTGGTAAGAGAAGATCTGATCACTTACAATCATTACTACAAGCATAGACTAGACACTTTAAGATCATTTCTCTATTAAAATTAGACACTATTTGGGTTGATCATAGATTTATTTTGGATTAATAAATTAAAAAATAGAGGGAATGTGCATATTCATTTGTTGATATGGAAAAATATGCACCCATCTATTGAAAATATGCTAATTATGCTATTAAAAAATTTACAAATACTTATATAAATTGTAACACTTCTAGATTCTCTTCAAACATAGCAAGACTACATGCACACCAACATACACAAAGTTGTCACAAAGATAAAAAACAAAATGTATATACAATTTTTATTTTCAACCAATGCCTTGCACAAAGATACTTGAACCACACAAAGACGAAAATATTTTTTCCATTGCAAATTCACAAACTATTTTCTTGTTACTTGAGATCAACATTATGAACATTCATTTTCATTTCCATTTTCCATGTTTATAGATGGGTTAAAAATGAATAAAACTATATACATGGAATCATTTTGAATAAAATTGAAATAGAAAACTATAATTTTGGATAGACAACCTTTGTTTTATATGGACAAATACTTTCTTGAAAAACATAGTAGTAATATGGAAGGCTAATATAGATACATAATTTTTTTCTTAATGTTTATGTTTCCACTTCATATTGCAGCTCATACATAACAAAATTTGATAGATATGACATGAGCATTCAAAATAATATAAAAAAACATCAAGTAGTAAACATTAATTCAATAAAAATGATATGAAAACTTGGTAATGAAATGCTTCATTCACAAAATATCCAACTTGGCAAGTTACATGTATAGTGATTTCATTTCCCTTGAAAAATAACTTGACAAAATTAATATTTATAAACACTTCTTGTTTGGAATAATGTACATTCATTTTAAAGCTATCAATATTTTAAAACCAAAAACTGGATCTTTTTTACCACATAATGTATTAGTCTATGATTGATCACTATATGAGTGGGTTGAAATCTATTCATAGTTTTTTCCTTATTGAATTTGTTTTTGAGTATAAGTTTTTTCTTTTTCATGTCATTCTAAACCACATGTTATATGCTTCATCAATTATAACAAAATTTTAGACATTAAAATGTACTATTTGGAAAGTCTCTTACTACATGTTCCATTCATAATAATTGAATGTATTTTGAAAAAAATATTCTCAACATAGAAACATGCATATGAATTTGAAAGAGCTATCAAAACTCTTCAGCTAAGATCTCTCCAATGGTGCATTACTACAGTTATTGATGCTTCAGCATAAATAAGGAAATAAACCAATTGAGCACTAGATCAATTTTTAATACATAATGAGTTGAAAATGCATTGTGAAATATATAGACCATAAAGAATTCAGTTGCTTATATAGGCAAGGCAAATCAAGATGTAGGATAAACTAAGCAATGAGGGACTAAAGTCCACATAAGACAAACCTAGCAAGCATGAGTAAAAAATATTCTAACGCCCCCCCTCAAGTGAAGCTAGGGGTTAACAATAGATGATACAATGTGAAGTCATGTGTCCCTATAGATGTCAATCCATCATGCCAGAGTACATGGATGTTGAGTCATTGTAACCACCAAGTATAATTAGGAATGGTATTGAATACGAGGATCACTAAACATAAACACTGCACTCCAAAGTACTATGTAGAATGATGAACCTGAAGAATCATAACCTGAACACCTTCAAACATGATGGTGAAGTGAGCACAAAGACTGGTGAGGATGCCACACTTGTGTCACTAATGGGTATACCACACTGGTGTCACTATAAGAATCATGAAGAAGGCCATAGAGTCAAGTAATAATCCTCATATGGGTTCTAACAAACAAATTTATTGAATAATATACTCATTTACAACGAAAGAATCCATAAAACACTCAAAATTGTAAAAATACATAACTTTCATAAAGTAGAGAAAAAGATATAAAACTCATAGGAAAAACTCCCCCCTCAAAAGAGAAAAAAGAAGAAAGAGTTAGAGAAAATCCCCCCAAATCTAATGTTAAATAAGTTCACATTCCAAGTACTCGTAAGTCACAAAAGAACTCAATTTGCACAAGTGGTCCAAATCTACTACTTGATCACAAAAAAAGTGACACTGGGCTTCACTAGAATAGCTTCAATCAAGAAGACTGTCAATGGTGATGAAAGTACAAAAAAATATAGCATATGCAAGGAACACTCAACATCAAGAAGCAAAATGTACATCACATCCCACCCATATTGTTTAATAGATGGAGTTGAAAAACAAATGTGTCTAAAATATAGAAAAGTCTCTCAAAGATGATGGCTCATGACGGTGATGGAAAATACAAGAAATTGAAAAAGTGAAAAGATGCTCATAATAGAGCACACAAATAGATAAAGGTAGAAAAGGCTAAATTAGCAAACCCCCCATGGCACTTTATAAATCAGTGTGAGTATAATATAACTCATACACAAAAACACCAGATGAAGAAAAGGAAGAAACTGGGATTCACCAAAATATCTCCAAATAAGGAGACTGCAAACCTATGAAATAATCTATCATGAGAGATGCTCCAAAAATAAGGGAGCAGAAAGAATGTCTCCATAGAAGAAGGTGAGGCACTACAAAAGGGGTATTGAAGAGATAAGACACAACTAACAGTGTGTCAATGTACTAATACATGTCATGGGATGATATAAGAGTGTGACAAATGGAAAAAAGAGCCATGATATATGCAAACACACTAGAGAATCAGTATCAAAAAATAACAATGTTCAAATCACATGTAAGGACATCAAGCTCGACCAAAAATACATTTAAGATGCATGTGTAAAGTACAATGTAGGGCCCATAGCATAGGGAACCCCATAGTAGTGATAATTTACACTCAATAATAGGACATCAGACTCAACTAAAAATGCATCTATGAGTGCAAAAAATGATGATAATGTAATCGAGAAGAAGAAAGAAGGAATTTTGTGTTTTCGTGTATGAGGGTCTAACCTCCTGCCAGACCAGACCTTACCCTCTAATCTCTGATAAACAAAAGAGATAAGGTATGTGTAAAACAATGAATAATCCCTCAAAAAATTCTTAAAAACATAACAAATACATCATCATAAACCATAGAAATGGTAGTACAACTAATACAAAGAGACCTCCCCAAGAATGTGGCACTTTATAAAATAGTTCATTTTTACAATTTAATGACACCAATGGATAGATAATAAAAAAAATATATACTTTTGAAAAAAAATATAACTCAAATTTGAGTTATGATTCAAAAAATTTAAGCATTTTAATTTCTCATAAAATGTGTCAAAAATAAGCAAAAAACATTATTATTTTATTTTGGAGGCCAAATCAGAAACAAACATGGGTGTGTAACCACTCATTGGAACTATAATTTCATCATAAACTTAGAAAAGTCAATGAAAATGAAAAAAAATTGGTTACCTCAAGATGCATACAAGTGAGTTTGATTTCCTCTTTAAGCAAAAATACAACATATTAATAAAAAAATAATGAAATTATAGTTGTATTTTTCACTTTGGCTGGGTGTTGTCATTTTTTGTCTGTTGCATGTTCTTTGAGATCTGCATAAGAGAAAGGTGTTGGATATTTATTTTTTGCACTGAGTTTCCTTTCTTTCTGCAAACCTTCATTAAAATTCTCAAATGTTTGACATGTTTTTTTAATCTATGCTCTGATACCATGAAAAATTTATCAAAACTCTTCAGCCAAGATCTCTCCAATGGTACATTACCACAACCATTAATGCTTCAACATAAATAAGGAAATAAACCAATTGAAGACCAGATCAATTGTTAATATATAATGAGATGAAAATTCAATATGAAACATATATATTACAAAGAGTTCACTTACTTATATAGGCAAGGCAAATCAAGATGTAGGCTAAACTAGGCAATGTGGGGCTAAAGTCCACATAAGACAAACCTAGTAAGCATGAGTAAAAAATACTCTGATAGAATTTCATGTAAAAATAGTGTAGTTGATTGAATCTTGTTCTACTTGTAATTTCAATCCTAAATGGGGTGAAATTTATGATGGTATTTAAAAAATTGAAGCTAAAACTTTTGATTCTCGTGTAACAATTTGTGAGGCCCTAATTTTCATAGTGTGAGTTTTTTGGACTTTTTAATTGTATGTATGTCCTATAGTGATGTGCTCTTTATGTTATTTGAGTAAAAAGATGTTTATTATTAAATTATTACTAAAAAAAAGGATTTTATGTTCTTGATTATGTTAGTTATTTACATGAGTACTATTCAAATATTAATTATGGATGATTTCAATTAGAATATTGACATGTACTAAGAATATGCCTTTATCATATCTAAAATCAAAATTTCCCAAGTCTTCATCTTCTCTTTTGATAAAAAAAATTCTCCCAAACACTCTAAAGTGTTCCACGGTAGGTATACCCTTCCATAGTTCATAAAGAGTCTTATTACCATTAGTCCTTATTTTTCCTCTATTAAAAATGTAGATAATAGTGCTTACTATCTCTCTCCAATATCCATCAGATAATATAGACTCATTTTGCATAGTTTTATCCATCTCTTGAACTATCATGTTCTTCCTTTCCACTACCCCATTCCACTAAGGTGTCTTAGCTGCTGATAATTGTATCTTTATTCCATGAACCTCATAGAATTCATAAAACTCATTGGGCTATAACTCTCATCTCTATCAAATTTTAGGCACGTGATATTCCCATTATTCTCATTCTCAACAAGAGCCTTGAATGACTTGAACTTGTCAAGAGCTTCTAATTTTTCTTTTAAGAATGCAACCCAAGTCATTCTTATGTAATCATTAATGAGTAACATAAAGTGGTTGTCTCCTTGAATGCTTTGAATTTTTGTAGACCCATAGAGATCAGTGTGTATTAACTATAAGGGTCTTTTAGTATATTACACCATGGACTTGAACCTTCTTCTAGTATGCTTACCATGTTGGTATGCCTTGGAAATTATGTTTGTAGGTTTGATGATATTAAGCATGTTCTTCATAAAATTCTTAGTGCTAATCTTAACCAGGTTGTAAAAATTTAGGTAGCCTAGCCTTCTATGCCATAGCTAACTTTCACTGATCTTGCTCATAAAGTATCTCTCCTTCTTGATTTCATTTAATACATATAGGTTGTTTGTAGTCCTCTTGCCATTGGTAATTAGCCTTCCTAATTTGGATCTCTTTATCTCACACCCTATATCATGAAAGGTTAGTGTGTGTCCTTGATTACACATTTCACTTATACTAAGGAGGTTATATTTCAAACCTTCCATATACAACACATTTTTTGTCTTGGTCTTTCCATTATACAAACTTGAAACACCTTTTCCAACTATATTGGTAGTTGTGTTATCTCTAAACCTCACTATTCCTATAGTATTATTCTTTAATGAGATGAAATTATTTATATATTCTATCATATGCCTTTAATAACCACTATATATATGCCATTTCATGCCTTCATCTTGAATGTGAAAGGTAGTCCGAGATAACATAGAATCCTCTTTGGTCTTTTATTTCTCCTTAGCAAATAGTCCATCTTTCTTCTTTAGATCAATATGGTCCATCCTAACTTGCTTTGGTTTCCATAACAATGTTTGATCCTTATTATGTATTTTAGGAGCTTCATATGTCTTATTGAATATTATGGGCCTTTGAACTCTATTAGAGTAGAATCTCGTAATGTGTCATAAATTTTGATAGATGTAACAAAAAACATTTCTATACTTACCATGGTTCCATGATGCCTTATCCTTTATAGTATTGGGTTACCTGATTGGTTTTTTAATGTTATTACTCTTGACTTATTCTTACTTCTCACGATCTTTCTCAAACTTGATCATTTTTTCTATGAGCTGATCATACTCAACCTTTAAGGAATCTAGATCTATCTTCAATTGGTCATACTCAAATTCTTTTTACTTAAACCTTATGTTGACCCATTCTAACTAAATTTTGAGATCCTTGATAGTCTTATTTTGATGTATTAAATCATAAACATCACTTATGAGCTCATATGTAAGGTCTAATTTAGCCTCTCCTTCTTCACTTTTAGAGTAGACTTCTTCATCATACATATTTTCTTATTCCTATTGATCACAAGATATTCTTGTGCTTATTAGTATCACCTTCAAGATGTTAGACTTGTCTCATAGGACCAGGATATAATAAAAATTATTGGAAGAATAATTATTGATAGGGTGGGTAAATAAGTTTTTCATAAACTTTTGCAACTTTACTTTATAATTCATGAACTATTAAAACAATTTAGTAAACTAGCAACACATTAAGATCCATAAGCATGAGATAAGAGCATAACACATAGATCACTTATTTGAGTGGTAAACCCTCAAGGGGAATAAAACACATTGATATATAAAAATGGATTAATATCTTATAAGACAAACATCAACATTTAGTGAAGCACCAAATCCACTTAGATCACCCACCCCAACTCGCCAAGCACCCACTTGACTAAGATTTTAGCAAGCACCTACTTGCAAGGAGGCAATAACCCCCCTAGATGACCCAACACCAACTCATATACCTGATTTAATTTATCACCTTCAATACATATTTTTACTCAACCAACTGATGATGACCACCTCTTCATCTCTTCACACTCCTAACGTTCTCAAATTGCCTTCTAGGCTCCTTCACTCAACTAGGTCTCTTCAAGATAGATTAGGTCATTTAACCTTGATATTCATCTAAATGACTCCTATTATATCTTCATGATATTTTATATAAACCTTACTGATGGTATACAATACCACCTTTATATCTTCAAATTTATATATCTTCTGCTTCAATTTACACAATCTATAACTAGCCAATTAGGCCTATTATGCCTTGTTCTTATACTAGGCTCTTGCTCATACACCTCTTGGTCAGACATACACACTTTACCACTTATATTTTAAATAAAATATGCCTTATTACATGACTCAAACATTAATCAAATTATAAAATATGTTTTTCATAGCATATAGGACCAAAACCCCTTTTAGGCCTTAAGGAGACCTAATTTAATTAAGCCTTCATTAGCACACGTTATCTTTTGAACTACTTGGAACACTCTAAAACTTATGTAAGATGGACTCATATAACATCTTGGGCACTTGTGCATTATGAATGAGGTATAAAGACAAATTTTAATATAGGAGGCTCATTTTAGAAAACTTGTATGAAATTTTGGAGTTGAAGAGAATATTGGGTGTTGCAAAACTATTATTTTGTCCACATCTTAGGTCTTTAAAATATAATATTTCACTAAAATTTACCCCAAATAATCTCATCTTAGGTCCATGACCCCGTTTAGCTCCAATCACCACTTGAAGCATGCCATTAGTACTGTTCACAATTAGACCTGTGCATACTTAGAAAGTTTACCTTGAAAACTAAAGAATTAAAAAAAATGATAAAAAACCATGTAAAAAATCACATATAAAAAATATATAAACCTCATGTTCATAACTATATTATTTATACTTCACAACTTAGGGAAAAAGGACTCAAACCCTTCTCTGCAAAGAGCCCACTCAGAACTACCAACTAGCCTCAAGATACAGTCATGGAAAAATATTCATAGGTAACCTTAAATAAAACAATAAAGGAATTAAAATTCATGAAAAATATAATAAAATATAATTAAAACAACATCAAAAAAAAAAATCATAATATCTAATGGTAATAATGGTCTTGCAGACCAATCTCATGACCTCACTATACACAGACCTCACTAAGCTAGACAACTCAACTTGAGAGAAAAAATTTGCTATATAAAATGATTTATAAAAATTATATCCAAAAATAGCATGTATTAAAAATATTTAACAATGTCTTCATGAATTTTAATGCATCCCTAATCTATGATAACAATCCCTAATCACATTCACACTTCTACTTGGTTTTCTCACTATTTGCACCATTAGACCTTTTAACAATAGGTCAACTTCTATGACCAGTTTAACAGACCTAAGGTCTAGAACATACTTATAAACCACCATGTACATTAAATAAAAATATCAATATTTTTCCTCCGTCTATTTATAAACTTTAACTTGGTTAACTATGATTGCTACAACAAATCTCAAAGAAACAAGGCCTTTCTTATAGGGTCCACTCACTCACCTAACTAACAAATCACACATGGAGATGCTTGGGAGAGTTTAATAAATTTTAAAATATTTTTTATTGTAATTTGAGACCATTCTATGCTTTTTTGAACAATATCTTTCACATCAGGTCAGTGTTAGGGTTTTAGAGAGGGTTAACACTATTTTTGGTGTTAATGATTGTTCATAAAGGATTTACCCTCATTTATAAAACTAATTCCTAGAGATATTAGCTAGGATATTTTCCAATATATCCTAAATATATTAGGTTCCCATGTAGAGGTTACACATTCTAATGAAAACTTGAAAGTCCTTCTCGGGTTGAAAACCCTTCATTCTATGTACTCGAGATATCTCAAAACCACTTTTCATGCCTTTTATTAAAAAATTTAACCTCATACTTGGTCAAAACACTTTTGAAAACCTATCACACCAATATAAATTATCACATTATCATTATTGTCTTGAAATATAAAACTCATACCTCATTTGGCCACTATCTCTCTCTTTGTTTACTTGGACCTTGACCTATTAACCACATTAGGCCTTGAAACTGACCTTCAAGCCTCTTTTCATGCACTCTCCACCTCACTTACATGATCAAAAAACATCTCAAATTCTCAAAAAAATTTAAAAATCATTCATATGCCTTGATGACGGATCATGCCTCATTAAGCCAAGCAAGGTCTAGAGGTGGTCTAGTTGCATGCTAGGTCTATAGGTCTTACCCTTGTAGGCTTACTCTGATATGCTCATGAGTTACCCAATGCCTCGTATTCATTCTCAAAAAACCTAATAAAACATTCCTCTATAAATCCATTTCACCAAGACACTGATTTCATCCCTTCTTATAAGGTCTCTTCATGCAATGACCAATGTCATAACTAGGCTTCTCAAGCTCTTGACAACTGACCTTGAAACACTTCTTGAAGATCTTATACCTTGATCATATTTCTTACATGATCCTTATATATTTCATACCTCTTAATTATGCTATTAAATAATAACATTCTTTAATGACCTTATGAACACCTTTCTTAAGAACCTTTGACATCAATGACAACATCAATGCCAAATTTCAACAATAAAAACAATGATCAACACTTTAGACAAGACCCAATAGTTTTGTTCCTCTTTATCTATTTCTTACATGATTTTTACCTCTTTTATAATATTTTTTAAACCTTAATCATAGGATAACCTATTAAGTCATTCAACTTTAGTGCATCAGTTAGTAGTTAGCACTGAGAAGCTACCTTCCACACACTCTTAAAACTAGTCTCAGTGGGCCATGGGAATGATAGGATTTTTTATGGTTATTTCCTTGAAATATTAGGCTTTATTTAAGAGTAATGATTATTTAATGACATATGAAGGCCAAAAATTTATTCATGACCCTTATCCTAGTTTTTCACCTTTTATGTGCAATTGCTTGACTATTTAGAATAGGAATTTGTTTATTATCTCCTTGTGTTTTACCAATGTTGCAGTATTATTGATTGAAAATTAACTTATATTGAATCTTAAATATATAAAACATCTTAATTCCAAATTTTTCTAAAAAATCAAAAGCATTTAGTTAGCAATCAAACTTTTTAGTCACTTTGGTATTTTGATTTACTAGAGTCTAGTTTCAAGGTCTTTTTTTATTTATTGAATCAAGTATTTCCATTAGTAACATCACCCATTTTAATAATCATGGATATGTTTAACAATCCTTTGAATAATTTGGTCATAAATACAAATCCAAATAATCCTTTTCTTAACTTAGGGTTCTATCCAACCAATTTTGATTGAAACACATTGAATTAGCATCAAATCAATCATTTAACAAATCTAAATCCAAGTTTCAATGTCTTTAAAAAAATTTTGATAAATCATCCAAATCCAAGTTTTAATATGTATTCATCCTCATACCTTAATCAATCAAATCTAAACTTAAATAATTTAAAATTTTACCAATCAACTAATCAAACCCAAACATCAATCAATCAATTTTAAACTTGAATACTCATTCATGTTTACCCATAAATCAATATCCAAATTTCACTTTAGAGACAAAATCAAATAAATTTTTAGGCTTTGGTAGTCAAAATTATTCAAACTCTTTTACAATTTCTACACCACCCATAAATCAAAATTCACCAATCACAAATCAAAATACATTCATAGATCCATCTAGTTCCAACCTTAGCATCAATCTAAATCAAACCTTTGGTTCACCTTCATCACCACTTTTATGACCAAAATTTTCACCCTAAGAGGAGGTTGTTTAGGCCTCTCCAAATTTGGATAATATGGGATTACCTCTAGGCTTGTGGGTTGCATATAGTAGAGGTAAACCTCTATGTTAAATGACTAGCTCCTTTGATTTATCTTTAAGGCTCACACACTTCAATAGACCAATCACTATTAGGGGTGAAAAGGGAAGAATGAAATTGAAATTAACCTATAATAATGGAGGTGATACACTAAATATATTTCCACAAACATACTTACATTTTCACTAAGAAAGAAAACTGCTAAAATTGACCTTAACCCAATGTTCTTTTTGCATAAGTATTTCTACATGGAGGCAGATTGATATGCATATTCAGAGGTGGGAGAAAAGGAGGTCTGATCCTAAACAATAATAATATCTCTCACACTTAAAATACACCTTAACAAACAATACACTTCATGAGACCTATTAGAAGAGATACTACTCACCTAATGCATACAAGAATATAATGGAAGGGGAAATAATCTTCATCACTTGTCATCCAAATACACTAATTGAAATAATTAGGCAATATTTTTAGAGATTAAATATAATTTATAAATTTATTCAAAGGAAAAAAAAATATGTCAAACTAGTAAGGCTTTTCCATACTAGGTGTGTCTTCCTACAAATGCCAAAATATCTTTAATATATGAAGCATAGGGGAAGAGAGAGAAGGAGTGAAGATGAATAGTCACAAGTTCAAGTTTCAAGGATTGAAATCTAGTTATAATGAAATAAAATAGATTTATATGATAGTTAATGAGGTCCTTGTAGATGAGTGTCTGTCATAAATGCATCATTCTCTTGAATTTGGCATAGAGATCTCAATTAACCTTCTTGAAACTATTTTCTTAATGAGGAATCATTTGATAGCATAGAAATTCCTTTGGAATTTGTTAAAACATATCTCCTAACTTTTAAAGTTTTAAAAAATATTGTGACATCTCTTGTACACTCCTCAACTAATGAACTTATCTACACCACTTGTCATTCACTCCTTTGTAAATGCTCATTAGCCCTCTAGGTCTAAATCTTACACTTGTCACTAGTGTGACCTACATCTGCTCAAGTATATTTATTTCATAGGTGTTAGACACCAATTTAGAACCTTTTGGCCTTCCATTACATTATTTATACCTTAAAAATATCTAATATCAGACCTCTCATCTTCTAATTAGGTAGTCACCTTGTTTCTCACTATCTTATCTAAGATTTCCTGTAATGACTAACCTAGCAGAAGTGTTTACATGAATTATTAAGGTCAAAAATGTGTTTGGGGAGTTATAATACATTTCTAAACACCTTACACAATAGTATTCACTTATCAATTCCATTTTTTACCTGTGAAACAACTCAAATCATGCAAGAAACACTAAATTAGGTTTGTTCATACAAGTGATAATATAAAATAATTGAGTGTCAAAGAGACTAAGAGAGTGTTATATAGGTACAAAACATTTTTAAGGCCAATTTTCCACTTATATATTCATATTCCTTCATGTTTTCTCCATCCACTTCATACATGGGTTTTAGGAGGGTTTTAAGCCACTTGGGTTGTTAACAATGATTCATAAAAGTTAGATGTCTAACTCTCAAACTTATTCCATATATATAAAGTTAAGGATCCCCAAAAAATAACTATCTTATTTATGCACTATAAACACCATTTGTATAGATATGAGCTAATAAAATTGGCTCTTGAGCTCCTACACTAAATTCTACATAGGCCTGAGAGAGAATTAGGCCAAAATGACCATTCCTTAGCTATTTTCCACAAATTGATGGGTCTTATAAACCATCCATTTTAACCTAAAGGTTATCTCATGAATTGGAAAGATCATATATTCATATGAATGAATTTGAAATTCATTAGGTTTTATGTTCAATTTTACGCCTAATAGGCCTACACTATGTTATTGAACATATTGTCACTTGTGGAGGTTTCCAGTGATTATAGGGCCTTTATAATAGCTATCCACCTTTAAATAAACTATAAAAATCATCCAAAAATTCTTATTGACTCTTCATTTCATCCTCTTTCCATTCATGTACCATTTCTATAGGATTGGCTGACTATGGAGTACCCTCTGTCTGAGATAAAATAGAGGACACTTCCCCTATTCATGTGACCTAAAGGAGGTTTTGGAGGGATTATTTAGGTATTTATGACATTATATACTTAGTTTCAATCCCTGACTATATCTATAAAATTCTCAACACCTCAAATCCTCTAAACTAGCTTTTAGATCTGATGATTGTGTATAAGATTTTGGTTGGGTCTGAGAACTTTGATTTGTGATTGTAAGTTGAGGTTATTAATTATTGAAAATACCTTGGAATGTGTCATTACCATTGTAATAATGGTTTGAACATGTTACATCCATCCTACACATCTGCATACTTTCTTAAAGTTGTACTCTTTATATGCTTAGGCTAGTCTATGACTATGGTAAATCATAGATGTGCATATTAGGGAAACCAAAAGGCTTCTTCTAGGTGGATATATTCCTGAATATTGTGTTTCCCACTTTTTTATTTATCTAAGTTAAATAATACCACCTCATACAACTAAATGGACTTAATCCTACCTTGAGACCATGCTCTCATCTCTTACCAGCAATGCACCATTGGCACTATTACATGTTACAGGTTTAAGTGACTTCTTAATACTATAGTTTATTGAGTGTTTCAAGTAGAAACATCACTGAGTGAAAATCTACTCTACCATAATTTTCTCTTGATATAAAAACCTCCTTCTTATGTCAATATGTGACCTTTCATCTACTCTACAAGGACAAATACATCAAGCTCATCCACACCTCATTTACACTTACCAATAGATGATACATTATATAGGGCAAAATCTAATTTTGGAGAAGTTAAGGTAACATTTCCCTCTTGAAACTTTCTTGAACCTTGGCTATAGATGATTGTATAGAAGGTTGAGTGTGAATTTTTATAGGGTCTTTTAAGTTTTTAGACCAATCTCTAAAACCTCTCATTGAATTTTAGTGGCTCTAAGGATTCAAACAATGCTTGAACCTATCTATTAAGGCAAACTTTCATCTTGATTATAGGTCACTATTAATAAATCTAACTATGTGATGTGTCATGGATTTACCTTCTATCAATGATTCTTTTAAGATAAAACCTTTAATGGAGAATAAGATTGTTCATTCCTTGAGGGGTTAAAGCCCAATGTATTACCTTGATTATAATCCATTTACAAAATATGAAACTCATTATAACTACCAAAACATGTTCTACATACCATTGGTGTTCACTCTTTGCACAAGAGAAATAATCCTACTCATCTTTTCATGTTCACATGTGAAAAATGGATTTAAATCCACATGAGAAGAATGATCATACTCTTCAATTCCATGCACCACACTTGAAAACATCACACCAATGCAAACAAATGAGAAGATCAAGGTACTGGGAATGTGAAAGTAGTTTGAAGGCATCAACAATCTTAAAGATTATTCATAGAGTACCGACCACCAAAATGAAAACTATGGAAATGGAATGGAAGGCCATAAAGACTACTAACTTCCTCTATATGTTTTCAGTCCAACTCATCTCTTCCTATCCATACTGAAGGAAAACCATTTGAATTCTTTGACCTACCCAAGAGAGAAATGAGAGAGAGAGAGAGAGATTAGTTTTCACCATAGTTGGAGCTTGTAAAGCCATCTGAGCTTAGATATGAGTTATGGGGATCTCAATAGAATTCCATAAAGCCTTCACACATGTTAAAACTATTATACAGTCTGTACAACAACTAAAACGCCCTTTCTTTAAATGATCTTCTTGATTTTAACATTGAACCTAAAAAATTTAGTTTTAAAATTTCCATCTAACACCTCTTTGGCATGACACTTGTTAGTTTTATCCTTGACACATTTATCTTCTTGTGATAAATCCATACATTTCATTCAAATGGCCAAAAGTGACATTAGGACAAACTTGACCAAGGTAAAACATAATATATGACTTCATTAAAGGTGACTTAACCTCATCTAGTACCATGGTAAACATTTATTACTAGAGTGACCCTATGAAAGTTTAAAAATGTAGGGGGGTTGACTTAATTTGACCTTACCTATGAAAACATGTTTTGGTAATTTCCTATGGGTAGCAAACCTTCTATGCTAAGGACTAGTTACCTTCTCCTATCCTTGGGTAATGGAGTCACCCATACACTTTACTTGACATTGATAAGCCTCTAAATAAACCAAAATCACAACAAACATAAAATAGGGAACAAACACACAAGACAAGGCAAATAAGACACCACTTGTGCTCTCATGAACACTTAGATAAAACACATAAGTAATTTAAGAAAACTAGGCTATGTACAAACTAACTTGAAGTAACTTTCTCCTCTTAGATCAAAGGGGAAATTCACACCATTTCTTGTTCCATGAGATGAAGGAATGCATGTATCAAGTTTTCATTTGAGCATTGGCCTTTATGTCTTCAATTTATTCATGTTTTCCATATTTGGCATGATCTTCCACTGAATCATAGAAGATACAAACATATCACCTATGAAGGTGAATTTTTCTTGCACTTCAATAATCTCAATCTTCTCATGAAACCCTTCATCTATAACTTGACTCAATGATTTCTTAACAAAGAATGTTTCTTTGACTTCCATGGTGCTCTTAATGAGATCAAATTTCTTACCAATTACAATCACCTCAAGCTCTTCAAGGAGATTTTTATAGTCAATCCAGTCTTCATCATTGTCTTCTATAAATACATCTTTTTATATTTTCTTGTGCACTTGACTTTTAGGTCTTCAATTTATTGGAGAAGTTCAATACGATGTTGTCAATCATTTTTTCCCTCTTTCTCCTTAAGAAGCACAACCTCTTAAAACTCATCCTCTTGATCGTGCTCATGAATTTCATAATCATCATAGATTTCCCCAACATGTATTTTAAAATATTAGTGAGGTTCTTCAAGACATGTTTTTTCAATGGGAACTTTACATTCCTCTTCAACAATCTCATTATTCTCTCCTTCATATTCCTTGAAACTATGCAAATAGGTCTACCACATGTATTTATCAAGATCCTTATGAACAACTACAACATGAGCTAGATTTTTTTATTTCTTCACTCAAGAAGGTTGACTTGTGCTTATCTTTACCAAGGGGAGTCCCTATAGTGAATTTTTCTTCATATACACTTGTGTCATCTTTTTGATTAGTTGTAAATTAAGCTTGATCTTCTTTATTTGCCTTCCATAGGATGGGTTCTCCTTCAAGAAGGGATGAGGTGGGAGGGTGGTGAATGATTTGATGGGTTGTAAAAGTATAATGAAGTGTGATGGAGGGTTCATGAATGGGCATGGGGATGGAAGGAGACACTATAAATAATTCTTGGAGAGAGAGAGAGAATTTTATGCTAGGATATAGACATTTCATTTTTTTCATCAACTACCTCATGATTTTCATTGTCTTCTTGAAGCTCTTTCATAGCTATAACTTTATCTTCTACCTTCTCAACTAAGGCTTATTTTTCACATTTAAACTCTTCTTGGATAAACCTCCAAGATAGACAAGCTATAGGTTCTTGAGGATAAGTTAATGTGTCTTGAACATAAATAAGGTTTTCTTTCTTGACGTCAAATTCTTTTTCTTTACTCTCTTCATCTTTATCTCCTTAAGACTTCATTGCTTGGTTCCAAGTTATAACTTTAAGGCAATTAGGATCTTTTGGATGCTCCTTTTGAGTATGTTGAAATATTTCATGAGGATAAGGAACATGATAAAAATGATGTGAAATATAGGAAGAATCTTGAGTATGGGAGGGAGAGACTTGTTCTTCAACCATATTTTCTCCTGCTTCATAGCCTCCTTGAGGCCCTTCAATAGTTACGCATTATTTCTCAACTTCTTGGTTTTTCCACCTTTCTAATCTATCTATCCACCATTGAATACAACATTTCATTTCATGTAAATATTCACTTATAACATAGTTATCCTCCTCTTCAACTAATCTCCACTTATTCATAAGGAATTAAACCAACTTTCTCATCTTATCTATGAGATGAATAGGGATCACATCAAGCTTTTTATCCCATTTCTTCATCAGCCTTTCTAATTTGATCAAATATGGCATGAGTGACAACAAGGATTTAGCTTAGGTGGCATTGAAGTAGGAGGAGGATATGAGTAGGCATTTTGTTATTGACCTAGAAAATTTTATCTAGGAGCTTGATAGGATAGATAGGATTATTTGGGAAGACTATCCCCAAGAAGCTACCTATTAAGACCGTGGATTTATTCTTTAAAAGTCTTAAGCTTATATTCTTGATAGCCTTCTTCAAAAGGATGATCAACATCTTTATGAACATATGGAGAAGGTTTGGGTTGACCATAGGGATATCATGGCTCATAGGACTAATAAAAACCTTGATAGGGATGTTGATGAACATAGTATTGGTCATGACAAGGTTGATAGGGAGGTGTATAGTAGGAATTTTAAAAATGTCCATCCATATCAACTTCATTAGTCAAAATTAAACACAATGCTTTTAAAAAATTATTTTACAATAAGTACCTAGGTTACTTACAACCTGATGATTGTATTCAGAGTCTTCATTGGTGTTTTATTGAATGCTTCCAAAAGCTAATCGTAAGAAGAACACACCAAAAATCATTCTACTCTTTTGGACCTTTGTCTCATCGGGTATACCATAACTATTATGACTAATTTTTCACCCTAGTAGGATGTTGTTCAGACTTATCCAAATTTTGATAACATGGTATTACCTCTATGCCTATGGGTTTCCAATAGTAGAGGTAAACCTCTAGGTTAAAGGGATAGTTCCTTTGATTTATCTTCTAGTATCACATACTATAATAGAATAATCACTATTGGGGGTGAAAATGGAATAAGTAAACTTAAATTAACCTATAATAATGGAGGTGATACACCAAATATATTTCAATAAGCATACTTACATTTGTACTAAGAAAGAAGACTGTTAAAACTAACCTCAACTCAATGTTCTTCTATCATAAGTGTTTCTACATGGAGGCAGATTGCTATGCATATTCAGAGATGGGTGAAAAGGAGGTCTGATCCTAGACACTACTAATATCTCTCACACTTCAAATACACCTTAACAAATAATACACTTCATGAGACCTATTATAAGAGATACTACTCACCCAATGCATACAAGAGTAGAATGGAAGCAAGGGGAAATAACATTCATCACTTATCATCCAAATACACTACTTGAAATAATTGGGCAAGAGTTTTAGATATTAAATCAACTTTATAAATTTATTAAAAGGCAAAAAAATATGTCAAACTAGTAGGGCATTGCCATACTAGGTGTGTCTTTCTACAAATGCCAAAATGGCTTCAATATATAGAGCATAAGAGAAGAGGGAGAAGGAGTGAAGATGAATAATCACAAGTCCAAGTGTCAAGTCTTGAAATATAGTTATAATAAAATAAAATAGAGTTATATAATATTTCATGAGGTCCTCATATGTGAGTGTCTATCAAAAATGCATCATTATCCTAAAGTTGGCATAGAGATCTCAATTAGCATTATTGAAACTATTTACTTGATAAGGAATCACTTGATAGTCCAAAACTACCTTTGTAATTTATTTACATGTGTATCCTAACTTTGGAAGTTGGAAAACATATTATGACATCCCTTATATGCCCCTCAACTAATGAACTTCTCTACACCAATTGTCATCCACTCCTTTGTAACTACTCACTAGCCTCTAGGTCTGAATCTCACTCTTGTCACTAGTGTGACCTACATTTGCTCAAGGATATTAATTTTATAGGTGTTAGACACCTATTTAGGAAATTTTTCCTTCCATTCCATCTGGGATACCTTAAAAACATCCAATATTAGACCTCTCATCTTTTATTTAGGCAGACACCTTATTTCTCACTGTCTTGTCCAAGACTTCCTATAATGGCCAACCTAGAAGAGGGGTTTATATGAATTAATAAGGTAATAAACAAGTTTTGTGAGTTATAATACATTTACAAACACCTTCCACAATATCCTTCACTTATCAATTCCATTTCATACCTATGGAACAACTCAAATCATGCAAGAAACACTAAATTAGGCTTGGTTATACAAGTGACAATATGGAATAATTGAGTTTCAAAGAGCTTAAGGGAGTGATAGATAGGTATAAAAAACTTTTAAGGCTAATGTGACACTTATATATGCATATTACTTCATGTTTTCTCCATTTAGTTCATACAAGGGTTTTAGGAGGGTTTTAAGTCACTTGGGTTGTTAACAATGATTCATAAAAGTTAGACATCTAACTCCCAAAATAATTCCATTGAGATCAATTTAATTACCCCCCTAAATTATTCCTATCTCATTTAGGCACCATGCACACCATCCTTATATATATATATATATATATGAGTAAATGATATTGGCTTTTGAGCTCCTACACTACATTCTGGATAAGCCTGAGAGAGAATCAGGCAAAAATGACCTTTCCTCAACTATTCTCTAAAAATTAATGGGTCTTATAAACCCTCCAATTTCCAATAAATTTTATCTCATTATTTTTTAATATCATATATTCATATTAATTAAGTAGGAAGCCATTAAGTTTCATGTTTAATTTCAGGCCTAATAGGCCTAGACTGTGTTATTAAGCATATGGTCACCTATGGAGGTTTTCAGTGACTGTATGGCATTCATAAAAAATATACACCTTAAAATAAACTATATAAAATATCCAAAAATTATTTTTGACTCTTAATTTCATCCTCTTTCCATTCGTGTACCATGTTTGTAGGATTTCCTAATTATGGAGTGCCCTCTATCTGAGATAAAATAGAGGATACTTCCCATGTTCATGTGACCTAGAGGAGGATGTGGATGGATTATTTAATTATTTATGACCTTCTATACTATTTTTAAATCCTTTAATATATCTCTATAAATATTAACACCTCAAATCCTCTAGACTACATTTTAGGTCTAATGACTATGCACAAGATTTTGGTTGGGCTTGAGAACTTTGAGTTATGACTGTAGGTTGATGTTATTACTTATTTAAAACACATAGGAATGTGTAATTACCATTTTGAGATTGGTTTCAACATGTTCCATCCATCTTACACATCTTCATACTTTCTTAAACCTACACTCTCTATATGCTTAGGCTAGTTTGTGATTGTGGTAAACCATAGATGTGCATATTAGGGAAACCAAAAGGCTTCCTATAGGTGGATATATGCCTAGATAACATGTTTCCCACTTATTTATTTATTTGAGGTCAATAATACCACCTCATACAAATAATTGGACTTACTCCTACCTTGATACCATGCTCTCGTCTCTTACCAATAATGCACTATAGGTCACTATTACATGTTACAGGTTTATGTGAATTCTTAATACTATAGTTTATTGAGTGTTTCAAGTGGAAATAAACTCCACTCTACCATCATTTTCTCCTAATATATAAACCTCATTATTTTTTCAATATGTGAACTTTCATATAATCTATAAGGATAAATCCATCAAGCTCATCTAGACCTCATTTACACTTACCAATAAATGATACATTGTATAAGGAAAAATCTCCTTTCATAGAAGTTAAGGTAATATTTCCCTCTTGTAAAATTCTTGAACCCTGGATATATATGACTATCTAGAAGGTTGAGTTTAACTATGTATAGGGCCTTTTAGGTTTTTTGACCAATGTATGAAACCTTTCGTTGAATTTTTAGTGGCTCTGAGGATTTAAATAACTCATGAGCCTCTCTGTTAAGGCAAACTTTCATCTTGATTGTAGGTCACTATCAATAAATCTGACTATGTGAACTATCATAGCTTTACCTTCCATTAATGATTATTTTGAGATCAAACCTTTAATGGATAATAAGACCAATCATGCCCTAAGGGGTTGAACACCAATGCACTACCTTGATTTGAAGCCCTTCATAGAATATGAAACTCACTGTAACTACCAAAACATGTTCTACAGACCATTGGTGTTCACTCCTTGCACAAGAGAGATACTACTAATTATCTCCTCGTGTTCACATGTGCAAAAAAGATTAAAATTTACATGAGAAGAATGATCATACTCTACAATTCCATATACAACACTTGAAAATAGCATACCAATGTAAACAGATGAGAAGATCAAGGTGTTAGGAATTTCTAAGCAATTTAAAGGCATCAACAATATTAAATATTATTCATCGAGTATGGACCACCAAATTGGAAACTATGGACATGAAATGGAAGGCCATAAAGACTATTAACTTTCCCTAGATGAACTTAGTCCAACTCATCTCCTCCTATCTATACTGAAGGAAAATCATTTAACTTCTTTGACCTACCCAAGAGAGTGATGAGAGAGAGATCAATTTTCACCATTTTTAGATCAATTAGAGCCACCTAAGATTAGAGATAATCTATGGGGATCTCAAGAGACTTACCTCAAGCCTTCACATATGCTAGAACTATTATATAGTCCATACATCAACTAAAACTCCCTTTCTTCAAATTATCTTTTTGATTTTAACATTGAACCTATATAATTTGGTTTCAAAACTACCACCTGAGACCTCTCTAACATGACACACATTAGTTTGATCCTTGACACATTTGTCTTTTTGTGATAAATCCATAAATTTCATTCAAATGGCCAAAAATTGGACAAAATGACATTAGGAAAACTTGACCAAGGTAAAACATAATATGTGACTTCATTAAAGGTGACTTAACTTCATCTAGTACCATGGTGAACATTTATGACCAAAGTGACCCTATGAAAATTTTAAAATGTATAGGTGTTGACTTAATTTCACCTAAGGATAAAATTAGTTAGTAACCACTTTAAAATATTTACTTGAACTAAAACCCATTCACATATCAAACCCTAATCTAATCAAATCCAAATATATTCCATCCAAATCAATCTTTCAACTCCACCCATCAAAGCCAACCTTTTACATCCATGAAAATCAACCATTTGATTTTATATCCAACTCATTCCCAAACTTGAATTAAACTACATCAAATCCACATTTTTTCATAAACCCAAGAAAATTAAGTCCATCAAACTTCACAAATCCATCAAATCCAAATTTTTCACAAACCCGTCTATCTTTACAAATTCACAAAATCCAAATAATTTCATCTTCATCACCAATCCAATAAATCAATCCTTACAAGATCAAGCTACCTCTCTATCTTGCTTTATTACTTTAGAATCCCAAAACATTCCACATCAACATCACCCTCTTGCCAGTGACCTTATTTTCCAAAATCAATCAAGTCTCTCATCCACTTATTATATTATTAATTACAACATCACTCATTCCACTCACCAAGGGAATCTAATTCTACTACCCCTACAATCTAGTTTCAATCCATCCCCAAAGCTACAAAAAATTCAAAACGCCTAGCCTATTAATGATATTATTGTGTGTATTAAGCAAAAACTCACTTCTTTAGGTAAACCTTGTGATGTATTATTTCAAAAATTGGTCATTTAAAACTTAGTCATATTTCCAAACACCAAATACTTTGAACCAAATGTCCCAAAACCTGAGTAGTATAGACATAAAAAATATTATAATTATTAAAAAATTGAGGGTCATTCTACAAACCATTATACAAGACTAAAACATTATATCCAAGATTTTATTGACAAAGGGTCCATTAAGGTAGAGCCAAGTGTATCCATGACTGAAAATCCTAGCTTGGGGGTATGCCAAGATGTCTTTCTTGAGAAAACCACTCTATTTCAAAGTCAAGGTCATAACCTTCCATCCATTTCTCACAAACCCATTTTTGACGCACCCATTTTAAACAAATCCATAATTGACCAACCCAACTTTGACAGCCATGGTCTACCATCCATTTTTTATGAGCCTATCTTCAACCAAAAAATTATCTTTGATCAAGATCCAATTTTTCATCAAGCTCCTATCTTTGACAATGATCCTATTTTTGACCAAAATCCTATTTTGGATCAAATCTCTCTTGACCAACATAGTCTATCCATTATTGGACAACAACTTATCTTTCATTCATTACTTAAATTCCTCATTTCCAAAAAACTCTTCATCCTAAATCCATCATTTCCAAACATCCCATGAAAAAATTGCTTATGGATAACTTAATTCAATAGGCTCTCCTTATGGACACCTCCAAACCAATATCAACTTTAATATCAAAATCTGATTTACAATCCATTTTGACATTAAGAGGAATTCCATCATCAATAACAACCATATCAAAGGATCAGTTTGGAAATATTAGTGAACCATTTATGGATATTGAGGAAGCTTCATTTGGCATCGATGTAAGTTCTCTTAGTAGCCTCGGTGAGGAACATACAACATTTTTTTCCTTCCATAAACACTATCCTTCATTTTCCCATCCAATATACTAACATCAAACATGTCAATTGGGAGCCACAAAAATAGACATCATCGGACTTATTCCACAATGACATATCAATTGAAACATCTATAAAAGTCAAAGAAGACAACTAATTTGAAGAAATACTCCCTAGAAAAACATCCAATAATAAATATCTTATTGGTGGAAATTTCCTCAAGACACCAACAAATGAACAAATCAACTCTTCATTGCTTGATAAAGGTAACATCAGAAACAATGAAAACATCAAGCTAGATAGGAGAGAAACAACATGGAATAATCCTTCAGTTATAATATAATAATGATTCCTAGCTCCTATGTTACATACTTTTTCTGCTAATCTAATAGAATGGCACTTTAATGAGTTAAATCATGATTTTGAGATCACATTTGACACACATCACAACAAATTTTAATATTATGGATTTGTCAAGGAATTGGGGATTGTCAATACAAACCTATCTTATTTTGAATTTTCTAGTATTTGGTGGTTAGTCAATAGTGATTGGGTAAGAGATATTGGTTTTTGAACATATGGTGAATTCATTAGTCCATGGTGTTTAATACTATTTAATAGTATTACTTTTAACCCTTATTGGAAAAGGGTTCCTAATTCCATGATGATCCAAAGAACTATTAGAAGGTTTATATATTTTATCTTTACCATTAGATATATTAATTTAGGTATATTTGATAATTTTATTTACCCAAGAAAAACCAAAATTACCATAGAAATCTGTCAAACAAACTTATATCTAGATGTCTTTATTCAACAAGGATTTATTGATAGGGAATGATACTCTAAATGGTTTGCTAATAACTTCTAGTGGGCATAACAACATCATCCTAGTCAAGTATTATTCAAATTAAATGACAATTAGAATTGATATTGAAGAGGAAATCTAGTTAGAATGATAGACATTATCTAGAACTAGTATGGGACAAAAACTAAAAAAATATATGCCTCTTGTGACCTTCCATTGGGTTCAGATGCCAATAAATCTAAAAATTATATATATATAATAAAAAAACAAAATAACTTGTTGTCTAAAAGTACCTTGACACTTGGGGGTAACCCATTTATAATTATGTTTCACATTGCATTATATTTTCCATCATTTACATTTTACTTTACATATCAGATGTTATGTTTGGTGATTATTTAGTTGTCAATTCACATAACACCAAATTTCAAAATTTAGCTCACCATATCATTTCACTTTTCATTTCAACCTATTATCCCATGGAAAACATTCTCAAATTTAGAATTACATTGGTTCTTGCCTTAGTTCTTATGAGTAGAGTACATCTCTTTTCACTACATCTTCTTTCAAAACTTATAAAGTACTAGCCCATAGTTTAGTCTAGAAGCTTGTTCATGAATCTCTTCTTAAAATTCCCTCTAAGTACAAAACATTAAAATGATACAAAAAATAAATATGTTAACTTTACTCGCCTATCTTGGTCTTCAACGATAAGCCCTTGCATTTTACTAGTTACATGGAACCAAGACTTGGGAGTAAAATTCTTCCCAATAAAATGGCACCCTTATCCAAAATTCATGCAAATATAAAATTCAACATCCAGATCTCTCTCCCTTCATTTATCTTTGGTGTTGATCCCTTACATCTCACTAGTTGTGAGGGATTAGTATTGGGGGGGAGATGCCCTTACTTGCCTATGTATAGCCTTTGGTGATGATCCCATGTGTCTTCATAGTCACATGATACTACATGTATGGGGTTGCACAAAAAAGTATCAAATATTAAAGCAAAAGGTGTCCAAGAAAAAAAAAATCTTTAAACAACCTTTCTATGTGTCTATGTTGAAAAGGGTAACTTTATCCCATTTATTAATTTTGTCAAGTCTAGTTGTATCTAGATGCATCCAATAAAGTTAGTATTTTATTAGTTTATCAAGAAATAAACTTTTCCCTTTGCTCATAAGGAATCGGTCACCTTATTTTTCCATGAAAAATTTTGATTTTTGGTTTTCATCTTCAACATTTCATACTTATCTTATTCACCCTTTCATTATTTTGCTACAAATTGAAAGTCATATATTTTGTAAACAAAATAACTAAATCATCACTTCCAAAAAATTTGTTAGTGCATTCAAAAATATTCATGCATATCCATCATGTTACATAATTTTCATATATCAACAATATAAATAAATAAAAAATACACCCATTTTAATTTTCATATAAACCATTATCTGTATTCACCTTAGTTACTTGGGGGCGTTGTGTTTCAACAATCCATTGTGTATTCATACATTTATCATTCATCACTTGTTAGTCATTTATCCTATAGCATGCTAAGTTCAAGGTTGGTATTCCTAAATGTGAACCTACATCTTTACTCATGATAGTGGAGAATCATCTTTTATATTCCTTGTTTTAAAAATCCTAAAATACAAAAATATCAAAAACATTGCAAAACTATCCCCAAAATGTGTTAAACATCAACCTCAACACATATACCATTCTAATTCACTTCCATATTGTTCACTCATTCTTGGTTGGGTCACTCTTGCATCTTTTCCATCCCACAATCAAACACTTCATCAATTGTCCACTTTCTCATCATTTCTTGTATTACAAGAACTACATCTAGCCTGATATCCCCACATGGACTTTGTATAAGGTGGATTATGTAATCAAGACTTAGAGATATGGGGTCTCTAGGGTCAGCTCAACCACCATCTTCCCCATCATCCATCTCTCGAATCTTGGATTAGTTTATCTTAATGCTTCCTCATTGATTATTTGGTACTTAGCCTATCTCTTGGCTATAATTGTACAGCTTTTGCTTTGAATGTTAAGTCTTTGTCTACATATATTTATGCTCAATCATTTGTTTATTTTCATTATCATATTATCCATTTTCTATCCTTAACCATTAAGTTGGTTATTTACCCATTTTTCCATCCCTAATAATTAAGTTGGTTATTTAATCCATTTTTATTCATAACCATTAAGTTGGTTATTACTTCATTTTTATCTTTAACCATTTACATACTTATTTCCTTTTTTGTTTGCTTTGTCCATTGTGATTTTTTTTTTAATGTATAAATTGTTTATCTTTATAATTAATATTTTTTTGTTTATTTATGTATCATTCTTGCTTAATATTGTTGCATTATCATTTTGTGTGTCTTAGTAGCATTTAGATTACTTTTGTTTTCATATCTTGTTTTTAATTGTTGTTTTTTATGTAGATTATTTTATGAATTGCATAATAGTATGGTTATAGTTTTGATATATCATGACGTACTTTACTTTTACATAATTTTTTTTTTTTTTGTTCATATGCTTAAAATAGTAACATTTATCATGATTATTCAATATCATTGGTGGTAATGTGTTTTATGCTATATTAAATATCATTTTGCTCAAAACTCTTTATTGTTGGAAATTTAATAAAAGGAATAAAAAACAAAATTTATGTAGCTACGTCACATTATAATCCATAAATTAATATATTCATACATAAAATAAGCCATAATCCATCATCCATAAGCCATAAGTTAAAAGAATTAAAATGTGTTAGCATAAATCAAAATGTAGGAAATATAACTAGAGCTAAATATATCATGCATTTATCAATCATGCATAAAGTCCACATAAAATAAAAAATCAGTCCATAATGTCCATACACATAATAAAATGTCTCATCATAATTATGAATATATATATCAAATGTGTCTATACAAAAAGATACATCTCAAAATTTATATATACATCGATGAACCTATCCATTATCTAAACACTATGGCATGTCTCATCATATCCCTATGAAGGAGTGGCTGGTCTCAAGAATAGCTCCTCACATCAAAGACCCATCACATGTTTTACCTATCCCAATGACCTCTTTGACTCAATTAGTTGTATTGATCTCACTAATGTATATAATCTCACAAAGTACTCTCTAAAAGATGTTTCCATCTAAGAATGTGGCACAGCCTTCTCATACAAGCTCTTGTAATATGTGTCATACTCCATGGCCCTCATCACCCTATATATTGTCATAATTTATCCCTATCTAGCTAGTACTACCCTCACCTCTATTAGTTCCATCCTAGTAGTATCTCTTTACTTTTTGAAGTGTTGTGTCAAGGATATATAGTCTATATTTTGGGTCTCCACATCATTTGTCATAACTATTGTATCCATATTTAATTTATCTATCCCATCAACAATAGTCTATAGCTTGTCATCCTCAAAGTGTAATCATATAATCTTTGTAGTCTAGTCCCCCTACCATCCACTGTTCCTTATAATCTAGACACCTCCTTGTGTAACCTATTAATCTCTCTATCACAAGCTCTAATCTCCTCCCAAAGTCTATCCATAAGATCATGCTCTTCTCTAGATCTCAGAGTACATGAAGAACCAACAACATCCCCTCTATCTATCTAAGTGTCATATGTTTCTCTCATGAATACATCCTCTTCATCTCTATCTCCCTCACTATCAATCACAATCAATGGAGTCTCTCCTCTAACCCTCTACTCTGCATCCAAATCTATCTCTATATCCACATCTATATTAATCCCTACCTCATGTAAAATCTCAACATCCTCCATCCTTGTAACCTCCACATCATGAATCTATCCAATCTCTACCATACATCCTCTACTTCATGCTCATGATCATCCCCTATCTCTTATAATAGCCCTCCTAATTTTGGCTCTCAATCATATGCCTTATGGCTGCCTACTCAAGATGGTGAATAATCTCTATCTCCATATCTATAGTGATGCACATGGTATAGTTAGTCTCAATGATCACTATCAATCCTACCAATCTGCATAACTATTGACAACTCTTGCATCTATCATACCTCTCTAATTACTCCATCTCACAATCTATAGTTATGACTAGCTATGATCAACTATCATTAGATCAATGGTCATAACCCACTACACTCTCTCCCTCACTAATCATGAAAATATGTGTAGACCAATTGGTATATGTTGTCTATCTCAAACTATCTCATCACCCTATCTGAGTGATATCTCTCTATGCTATAATCATGTGTCCTGATAATATAGCATGGTGTCATCATATAGTCTATATGTAAGTCATCATGTGCCCACTAAAATATAATCTCCCTATAAGGTTTCCAAGTGATCTAATCATCACCTAGCTCATCAATAGTGTTGATTTTGGATCCTTTTGGGGCTATCACATGACCTTAAGAGTATATTTTTGGGGCCTAGAGATCTCCACAAATGTGAGGAGCACAGTTTTCCATACTCCACCTTTTGTGGAACCTTATTCCAAATGTGAGTGGAATATTCCTTTTTTTTTAATTTCTATGTTTCCATATTTTTTGGAGTTAGTTGTTAGATGCCTTTTTTCCATGTTGACTTCCTTGATCTTAGAGAGATAGTTTTTTATTAGAAAAGGTGATGCCTTCCTTGTTTCTAGGAGTTGGTTGTGATCACATGTTGTTGGAAAATGTGCTTTGAAAGGTGGAGACTCTAACTTGGCATGTTCCTTCTTGGATGGGATTTTAGATGAGCTTTATGAGGTGAAAATGAGGTGTCCTTAGTGGATGATGCTTATCTTGGATAAGCATGGCACAATTTCTCCTCCTTTTGTGTATTTTCTTTCATTTCCTATATATACAGGTGTGGTGTGGCCTTTAGAGGTTGATAGTTTTATTTACAAGGTGTACCTTTGAGGATTAAATTCAAATTGAAGATGTTTTATGCAAAGTGTAGGTGTTTATTATAGGGTGTGGTATATCAGCTTGTGAGATATAGTATTGTGCAGGTATAAGTGAAAGTGTACCATTTATTTGTGCAACATTTTCTACAGGATATTTTCTATCTCTGTGAGAGTTCATTGTAATATTTTTTTTAGATTACAATTTTATTTGAGGAATTTCTTGGTGGATGTAACCCACATTAGGTGAACCATGGTATATCTATGTTATGTTTGATTGATTTTCATTCTCTCCAATTATGCTTTCATAATATTTTTGATTTGAGGAATGTTTTTTTGTTGCATGTTTTTGCATAATTTATATCTAATTTATGGTCATATTAAATTCGGTTTTAAGTTTTTAATTCCTAACAAATAGCCCTCTTGTAAAAATCCAAATCACTTAAATGTGGTCTTCAAGTTTTAATAATCATATACCACCCATATGCCAATGACTCATCAATAGATTGAGTGTTCATGTGTCCAACTAGCCTCTCTATAGCAATGTTTTCCTAGCACCATACTTGTAGTAATGTTTATGGTCCAATCTCCTTGCTATTTGTGTAAGTTATATGATACAAATCCCTATATAGGTATATTAGTATGCATGGACCCCATGAAAATCACTCAGCCACCTCCATCATATATTTAATTTCATCTAGTAGACCAATAGGATATAACCTCTTGCTCTTATTAGGTAGCATAATACCATTGATAAAAACCATAAGTACAATCATCAAAGAATCCATCTCTAATTTAGTAAAATAATCTACATCAACATCTCCCCTAACAATAGGAATCATACCATCACAAAAAATCCTAAATAATATGATCTCCTATGGACCCTACCCTTAGTATACCCATTTCCCTCATATTATAATACTCAAAATCTAATACACATCCTCTAATGTGACTGTCATTTCTCTTGTTGGTGAGTGAAATATACTAATCTTGCTATGTCATCTCTCTGTAAATGATGTCATTAGCATTATCTGCTTGAATCTATATAATATGTGCAATGTAAGATAAACCACTAACCTTAAGTAGTCTGAACTCATACTTTGTAAATTTATCCATCTACACCATCACTTCAGGCCTCTGCTCTTGAGTTTTCAGCATTGGTAATAACTCTTGCAAATCAAACATGTTAGCATCTACTTAATTTTAATCAGCATAAAATTCAAAAAATCCCTACATTATAATCATTTCAATAATAATAATAATAATAATAATAATAATAATAATAATAATAATAATAATAATAATAATAATAATAATAATAATAATAATAATAATAATAACAACCCAAGTATATAATGAAATCAACAATTTCCATCCAAGTATTCATATGTCATTCTCATACCAATTATTTTTTTTTTCTAAAATCTTCTTTTGCTCTTTAAAACAAATTTTTACTTCTACATTAAGCATTTTCTATACTAAATTATGTAAATTCACTATCAATCCATTCAATTTTTCCTTTCTTTATCCATATTCTACCTTGGAATGAATTTGCCTCTCATTTTCACAATTTTTTGACCCATTTGGATGATTTCACTTTGTTATTCTATGATTTCATGACTACTAAATTGTGAATTGTGATTTGTTTACAATTTTTACCCCTAATTCAATTTTTCTACCCTATTTTATGATTTAACTTCTATGTTTCATGAATTTTCAATTTCGTCTAATGAATTCATAACTTTCATTACCAAATTCATAGACTTACTATCTACGAATTCATTTTGGTCAATTTTAATCCCTAATAATTGACAATAAATGCAAAAAATTCAAAACTAAAACTAAATTAGCAAAGGCCCCACTCCTCTCAAGTCTTTTAAACCTCCTTACTCACTCCAAATGGTGTTCTTGGTGTGGAATACAATCCATATTTCTTCCAGGACCTCAAATCAAATCTCTCCATTAAAATTCTCTTAGCAAATAGCTTTGAAAATCAACTTTGCACAAATGAATTTCCATACCCATTTCTTATATTTATATTTTAACCCCATTTAAAATATTTTACACCCCATCCCTTTATTATAATCATTCTTCATCAATTTTGAATTCCACATTTCAAGATACATTAAATCAACCTATTCTAATTTTTTTCTCAAAAGGTTACAAAAATCAATCTCCATAAATTTATCATTATAATTTGAAATTCAATATATTCTTTTTATTTTTAGATCTATTGATTATTATCATTAGGGTATATCATTCCCACAACCACTCAATTGACCCTTGCATCATTATCAAAAATTAAGTGTGCAATCTCCAAACGATAAAAAATATTATTTTTTAGATCAATAATCTAGTTTTAATTAACTTAGGGCAACCTATTTACACAACCTCCATATAGAAATATTGACATCAATTTTACAATAATTTTATTTATCACTCATCCAAATCACTTTATCAATTTCCTCTTTTCATCAATTTCAATTGTTTGTCTATTTTATCACACAAACCTTGAGGGGGCATCATCACACTCATTTTCATTCATTTAGGGCAACTTTCTCCTTCTTAATTATCAATGCTCTACTTCTTATACTATTATTCAAAATGGTATTTATTCATAACACTATTTCAAATAGAAAAAATTTAGACACCTAAATTACATTTAGTGTTGAAATTCACTTAAAACCTTTTAATAATTCTTCTTAAAATAATTCATCACATCTCCCCCCAAATTCAAATAATTGAATAAATCAAATTAATCAATTATGAACACTTTAAATATTTATTTAAATATAAAATATATATTTTACACCTCACTCAACATCTTCCACCTTATTCTCCCTCACATATTTACTCATCTCAACCAAACCCATAACTTCCTCAACCTCCTTTGAGTCATCCCCTGAGTTGTCAAGAATTTTGACTCATTCTTGCTGACTCAGTTAACCATTCCCACACTTCTCTTAACCATTTAAAATTTCCATCATCCTCATGAGTGAGGAATAATTATCCACCATTTATTATTTTGATCATTTAATAAATTCAAATATTCCTCCACCATTGGATCCTCCTCCAAAAAACTATAAATAAGCTTGAAACCCATCATTTTTATCCATCTTGACTTATGCTAATGAATTTCTATTCAATTTAAAAGTGAATATAAGAAAATCAAAGAGAATAAAAGCATCCAAAAACATTTTTTGTACTAAAATTCTGCCCATTCTCCTTTTCATTGGAAGAGTGATCAACCACGTTATTGAAGATCAAATCAAGTTTGCATCACAATAGAGGAAACTTGCATATTTAAGATATAAGTTTGTATTTACTATTTTATTTTTTTGTTTATCTATCTTAGGTTAATTTAACTTATATTAAGATTGCATAATTAGTTTATTTCTTAGAATTTCTAGATTTAGGTAATATAGATTTTTTAGACTCTTCACTATGTTTGTTGTGTTATGTGTTGGCATCAAACTTAAAACAAACATTTTTTGGTGATAGGTGCCTAGTCTTATTATAGTTATTCATCTTGTAAGGGTGTAATCTTTATTTGAATTATATATCCTTTCTTTTCTACCTTACCCTTCCCTCTTTTGTAAATTTTATCAAATGAACCTTAGTTTAGATACATTCATTGATCATAGGTTAGATTTTAGATATTTAGGATAAGTGTTATATACCCATCATATCTGAATAATCTAAGGTAAAAACCACTATGATTATTTCTATTCCACCATTTGGACCAACAACTCATGTCCTGGAGTGGAGTCTCACTCATCCTAAAATGAGAGGAACTTTCCCATAAGAATATTTAGTGTGCATAAACCCACATCAATAAAACCCTCTTATTTCCCATGTCCTAACATGGATAGGAATAAGGGTTTGAGTAAGTGAGATAATCCAAATTCCTCCTTCTCCCACCCCATAGTGTGGAGAGTGTAAATTCCCATCTATAATGGGTGAGTGTGGACTCTTAATAAGTTTTGGAACTCTTTTTGGATCCCATGTATGTATTCTAAATTTTGATATGAGTTTATTGTATTAATGATGTGTGGGGTATGATTTGATTTGAACGTGAAGCCTCTTGATATAATGAAGTTGTTATTTGAGATACCTATTTATACATTCTAGTTGAGCTTCTTACATTATCATTATCCACCTCATATCTTACTTACACTAATTTATCTTGAACCATTGGTTTCATTTATTCTCATAAATGAGAGTATTAGGATTGGGGGTACTTAGGGAATCTTCTTGATGTTGGAAAAATGATTTTAGGCAAGCCTTTCCTTTGCTTGTCCTTATAACTAAATTTTGGAGATTGAATGGAGACTAGTTTTCCTTTCATGATTTTTCAAATATAGTTGTTACGCAAGTGATTTTGGATGGTATAAAGTGATTTGTATGTAAGATTAAATTTTTAATCAATATGAAATATAAGGAAGGAAACATTACATAAATATTATGAGCTTTCACACATGTTTGTTTCATATAAGTATTAGTTGAAAGAAGAAAATAAAAATGCAATGACATAATTTTTTTTATACATTGAACTTAAATTGAAATTTTGGTATAAACAATGTCATTTTATATTTTTCAAAGTATTTCAAAAATAAAGTTGAATATTTTTTCATATTACTCACTTGTATGGATTTGTTAATCTTAAGAAGGGAAAGTTTCATTTTAATCAAGGTCTCGTTGTATTATAAAATTTATTTTTTATGATTTTTTGAAGTTAAAGTACTAAATCTTCCTTAGTTCCCTTTTTATTTTTATTAAATTTCATATAATTTTTATACACAAAATGATGCATAAAAGTGTCTAATCAATTTTAGATGAAAGTTTATAAACTTTGGTTAGTGGGCATTAGTGGTTGTGGTGAAATTTGAAACTTCCAAAATCATTTTTGAAAACTGTGGGATCTTGGAACTAGTTAGAGACATTCAAAGAAAATGTGTACCTAAAAAACACACCCAATCACCTTTGTATCAAGATAGATTTGAAAAACTAAAATAAAATGGAAATAAGTTAAAATCTTGGAGACTCCATTAATGGTAGTCATCCAAGAATGAGTAAGGAGAATAGGGATGATTATGGAGAATTCAACCTCTAAAATATCCTTCCTATTTTCTCAAATTTTAAATATAATATTGAAAGTGATTTGAAATATTTATTTCCCTCAAGGATTTCAAGGGGTTCTTCATCTTGATTGAATCCAAAGGTCAAGATAGAAAGGATCTAACATATGACATGGAGTAATCCATCCTCAAGTAGATGATAAATGACACTTTAGGCCCCTTTTGAGGTCATATGAGTTGTATGAGTCCTCTTTGCTAAATGTAGATACATAAATTAACATTTAAGCTAAAATAATACACTTGTGACTATACACATAATATTTTTTAATATTTATCATTTACTAATGGTTTTTTTCTTGCAAAAACTTATCAAATTTCAATCTCTCTGAGTGCATACCTTAAAGGTTGCATTGGGAAAGGGGTGGGTAGACCTTTGGTTCTTTACAATATTTTTGGTTCCTATACCATTACTTAAAACCACTATACGTTATTTTTATCCAACTTCCTAAGAAATTAAAACTCATTTATCCACTCCTCTAAGTAATTCATCTTCCAAAATAACCCCTAACTAATAAAAAACATATTATTTATATTCATACTATGTTAGGCAAGGTTATGTTGTTAGGCATTGAGTGCACATTACAGAACTACATTGGCACAGCTGACCTAGTTCAAGACCTAATGACTATCTTTCTTTCCTAGCAAAATCAAGTTGGTCAATCTTGTCAGATAAATTCTTGGGATGGGTTAGGTTCAATCCTTGGATATAAATACCCCCTTTAATTCAATCCAATGGAGAGTGACATTCATTTTCACATTATTACAGCTCATAATTCTATTATTTCTAGACACGAGGAACCATTGGTAGGTCTTTTCCTTAGAAGGGAAAAAACTTATCTTGTGGGAATGTCTTGAATGCAAAGTAGGAGTATTTGAGCCTAGATCCAATTTCTATAATGTTATCCTTATAAATCCACAATAACTTCTTTAAAAGCACCATTGGCCAAGGGAGATATTGAGGCATGATAATTTCATTCAAGGTAAGTATTTATAGGTCCTATTCTTTCATTTGGTAGATAGATATTACACAAATTAATAAGATGAATTTATTAATCTTTAATTAATTTACCTCCACATTGAATTGAGTATATTTATATTTTCATTTTTTTTGTTTATTTAATTATCCCCCTTTGTGCCACAAGATTTAATGATCACTAGATTAGATTTATTTTATGTATTATAGGCCTAGCTAGGGTTATTACATAGTATCATTTTCCTAAAATATTTAGAACCCTCTCCTTTGGTATTGTGTAGTAAGATATACCTTGGTTAGGTTTATTGGATCCGAATTGGTCATGTTGTGTTATAAATAGTTATATAATTATTTGTTTTTGTAAGATTACCTTATTTAACCTTGGATTTCACTAAGTAGGATAAGTTAAAAATCTATCCTAGTTCATTGTCTACATTATGGTGAACCCAACATGAATATAACCTTTACAATTTTTAATTTTGTTATTATAGTCAATTAGATCAAGCCTATTAATCTAATTTTATCTTTTATGCATAGGTTTTCAACTAGATCGAGCCTATCAACCATGTTTTATCTTATGTGTATAAGTTTCCAACTAGATTAATCCTATCAATCATGTTGTATCTTTTATGTGTAGGTTTTTAACTAGTTTGACCCTATTGATCTCATTTTATCCTCTATGCATAGGGTTTTTAGTTTCATCCAACTGGATTGAATTGATTGATCCATTCATTTTTTTGCTTTCTGTGCCTAACTAAATTGACTTGCTCAATTTTTTCATCTCTAAATTTTAATTTTTGCTTACAAAATTGATCTAATTGATCTAGTTTCATTTCCATTTTTTGTTATATTAGTTTTATTCAGACTATATTGACCCACTTGATTCTATCTAATAACTATGCTTTCTACCTTTACAGGATCAAAAACTCACCCAGATGACCTAGTCAAACAATAATTCAACACTCTCAAAAATAACCAAATCAACTTCACTGATGTTTTTCAATCCTTCAAGTTCATTCTTAACAACTTAGTATTCCTATTTTTTTAATCTTAATCAAATTTTATTTCCTACTTTTTATAGATAAAATTCAAATTATGTATTGTTTTCCTTAGTTTTTCAATTTTGTGAAATTGTACCTACACATTCAACTAGATCAACCTAATTGATATAGTTTAATGTCTATATTATACCATCAAAATAAATTCACCTAGTTGATTTTGTTTATTTGGGCCTATTTTACAACAAACTAAGTTGACTAGCTCAATTTTGTTATGTATTATTTGATCAACTTGATTGGCATGCTCAATCTTATTAATTGGATACTAACCTCTACTTCAAATTAATTACAATAATTTTTACTTCTTAATTTGATACTTTTTTATTTTCTTTCATAAATTTCAACTTGGTTTTTAACAAATTAATTTTTTCCTTTATTTTCATGTTGTTTGGATTTGTTTATAAACTATGTACTAGTAGTTTTAAAACTACTTAGCTAATGTCATGAATGGCTAATTGATATTATTCTTATGGTCCTTATCTATCATTTACATATATTTTGGCATGATGGGATTTCTACAATACTCATAGCCATAGTATAAAGTTAAACATAGTCTTTAGTTTTTGTGTAGCTCATGGTATCTAAGAAACATGTAGGATTTCTCTTTGTATTTAATATAAGAATCCAACCATTTAGTTGATTATGTGGTGCATTATTTAGTGGTTAGTGATAAGAAGTTACTTCTATCTTACCCTTAAAATTGGGTTTAGTTGGCTATGAAAATGACACTCCATAGTTATCACTTTGAAATATTGGGTAGTCACTTTCCAAAAGACAAGCTAGTATTTTTGGAAGCCTACATTATCAAACACAATATTTAGTACAATCACTTGATATTCTTTATAGATAATTAGTTAACATTAGTAGTTATATTTTTGTTGCTTTCTATGCCATTGTATGATGTATTATAGATTATATCAATTAGCATTGATATAAGTTATATGTTGTGTGTTTTAATAAGATCAACCAACTCAATCCAATTATTGGTGTGCTTATATCTTCACGTTTGTATTTCAAACTAAATAGTTTAGCTTTAGACAATTCATATTTTTTCTAGATTATAAAACTCAATCGACCAGTTCAATCCAAACAATTTATAGACTATTTTGTTTTCCTATCTTTCTTAATATATTGACCATCTTGATACAATTAGTTTATGAAATTTTCTATTTTGTATCTTTCTAACTAGATTGACCAACTTGATCCAGTCTGTTTATAGACTATTTTAATTTTTTATCTTTCCAACTAGATTAACCAAGTTGATTCAAGGTTTTTTTTAAGGCAAACCTTTGCCAATTCATGAATATTACATTTTCTTAAATTTGGTATTGGAAAAAAAATTGGACTAGTAAAGAACATTGGGTCACCTAAATTTTTGGGTTGTAAATTATATTTATAGGTCAGCTCGCCTAATGTTTAAAACTATTTATATAATTATGAGTATAAATTTCCATGGCCTCAAAATACATTTTGCTTGATTTAAACAATATATGTGGGCATATCGTATATGCTCTTCTACCTACTCTAGATGCTAGACTACACGCTTTAGACATTAGACTACACACTCTAGATGCTCATTTGAAAAATAAGAAAAAAGGTCATCATATATATATATATATATATATATATATATATATATATATATATAATTTATTCTATAATTAGATTCCTCTCAAAAAAATAGATAATTTTAAAAAAATAATCATCTTAATTTAGAATCTAAATACAAAATTTATGCCTATTTAAAGTTTTAGACAATGTATATAGCCTCTAGACAACATTCAGAGCCTCTAAATGGTGTCCAAAGCCTCTAGTCACCATATAAAACTTCAAATGGGCATAACTTTTACATACGAATTCATATTAAGATTATTCTTTTTTTTTAAATTGTTTAATTTTTTGAGAAGAATCCAAATATGCAATAAATTTTAGGATAAAAGTTATCAATTATGATCTTTTTTTACATTTTTCAAATGAACATCTAGTGTGTGCAATTTAGTGTCTAGATTGTGTATTCTAGCATCTACAGGGTTTGGATGCCACCCGTAGGGTTTGGACATCATCCACATAATATGGACACCATCCACAAGATATGGACACCATCCACAAGGTTTAAATTATGTCCATAGTGTCTAGATGCCATCCATAGTGTTTAAACACTATCCACAAGGTTTGGATGATGTCTATAGGGTTTGAACAACATCTAGAGGGTTTAGAAAATGTCTAGAGGATCTATATAGAGGTTCATAAATGTTGTGTTTAGGTGACACCTATGATTCACCTTTATAATGAAATTAATTTCCCTTTAGTTCACCAAGAATTTGAAATTTACTTTTCAATATTCATCAAAATTTTACATAGGGATTTTTACTAGGGGCCCTTAAAGAAACCCTAGCTTGATTATGTATATACTAGATGACATAGTTCTTTTTTATACTATTCTATTTTTCATTTCAAAATCCAACTAGATCAACTACCTTGATTATGTATCTACTGGTTGACATAGTTCATTTTTAGACTATTCTATTTTCCCTATTTATATTTTAACTAGATCAACCAACTCAGTGGTGTATCTACTGTCCAACATAGTTTATTTTTAGAGTGTTTTATTTTCCCTATTCAAAATCCAAGTACATCAACTAGGTTGATTACATATTTACTGGACAACATAGTTCATTTTTTGACCAAAATCTAATTACTATTCTTCTTTCCACATTATGTAGCATCATGAAATCATCTATTAAAATTTTCCTTGAAACTCTTAACCCATTTAAAAGATACATAGGTTGCTCTTTCTTACTAACTTTAACTACCTAAGAGGATAATCTCTCATGGTGTACTTATTCTCACCATTCATCTAAATCTTTGGACTAAGATATGGTTCAAATTACCCAAAGCGATGACTTAAATGGATCTAACCCATTTCACACTTCTAATGATAATACCCTATCCAAAATTCCTTATTATACCATTAGAGTAGTAGACTCTATCATAGTAAATACTCCCACATGGAATCCCCCTATAGGAAATAATCATATCCCTAATATTGGGAATGTTTCTCCTTCCAACACTAATAATCAAACTCATCCAACTCCTCATGTCACTATAAACCAAAATACACCCATCAACAACACTCAAATTCCTACTCAAATGGTTTAACAAATAAATGTTATGCAAACAATCAATAATTCCCAAATGATGCAAATGCAACATCTCATCTTGAAAATGACTAATCAACCTCCTCTCATCATGCCTCAAAATAACTAAAATTTTATTCCTCCTCCTCTTATATATGCCAATGGGAATATCATTACGCAACCTCTTATTCATAACAAGATGTTTCAACATCTTCAACATGAACCTTATATCCCTTCATAGTATCCATCAATATTGAAAATATATATCCAACCATTAAATATTATGGAACTAAAGACCCTGCCTCTTTTATTAATAACTTGGTAATCTATACAAGGAATGGGTTCAAACTAATACTTTCACTACCACCAAAATTTTAGTTAAAACATTCACAGGAGATGTTTTTGAAAGGTATAATCAATTACCACAACATTTTATCTCACAACTAGAAGTTTAGTCAATTATTTAGTTAAATATTTTTTACAAAATGATCTCCTAGAAAATTATCTTATCCATTTTATTAATGGTAGGCAATTAGCTTCATAATCAACTCACACTTTCATCAAATGATAAAAATCATTAGCTCAAAAAGTAGATCACAACATGAATGATGATAATATTTTTAAATTATTTATCACTATAAACCTTATCTCCAATACAAAGTTCAGAATTTTCCCCACAAACTTTAAATGAGGTATTTGATAAAGTTAAAATACAAGACTTCCTTATGAAATAATTTAAGCCAATGCATAATTCAATCAAAGAATCCTTCCAAACTTCAACTAATTCAATTATAAGTGTTAATATCCAATCTCAATCAATGAAAACATGAGTAATTAAAATAAATAATCAAATTGTTTCTCACCCACCATTAATGGTAACATAAATGAAGAAGTTATTATCTCCATCTAATCCCTTCACTTATAACAATAACACCCCCCATCATGGTATTTTCCTAATAAATTTTTTTGGTTTCATGTTGATATTGGTCATTCTCATGAAACATGACATAGACTTATTGAATTTATAGTTTCTTTCATGTTATGTGACACATTTGATCATGGTACTATGATCAACATATGTCACCATGATTATCTCAAATCCTATCAAAATAAATATGTTACTAAACACATACCCTCAAAACCTCAAAAATCTTATTATACTCCTAATGCACAACATTTAAATGAAAATATTTGTGCAATTCATGTTTATTATGATCAATTTTACACCAAGTCTCAGTACTTGAATGTAGCTAAAGTTAGCTATAGACATAAACCTACTCATAAGGATCCTATCACTAAACCTAATAAATCCTCTACTGATGAACAATTGACTAAAGATACTACAACTACTTTACCAACATCTTTCAAACCAAATGATTAACACTTTTATAACTATAACCTCAACCTAGTTCTCTTATACCTATGAAAAATGTCATCTCTCGTAAACCTTGTGTTATTTATTCATCCTCTAAATTGCATTGGAATTTCTTAGAAGAATTTAACTCAATGCCTTGAAAAATTCCTCTTATGGAATTACTTTGAGCTTCTCCCTATCATCATTAATTCCTTATGTAATATTTACAAAATATATAAGAACCATAATCTCATGATTTAAAAATCCTTGCTGATAGTATTCAACTTATAGAATTTCATACAATTGAAATAGTCTCCTTATCCAAAAAAACCTTCATAGAATTTATCGAAGAAGATATGATTAATGTTGAGATTCTCTTTCAAGTAGATGATCTAGCTTTATTAATCAAAATCAAAATCAACAATACCCTCATTCAAAAGTTTCTAGTTGATGAAGGATTAAGCATTAATGTCACCTCTCTATGGTTAATTCAAAAAATTGGATACACCAAATAAATTCTCAATAAAATTCACCTCATGTGTCAAGGATTCAATAAAACCAATAAAAAACCACTTAGTTGCATTTGGATCCCACTTATCATCAGACCCAAGACAATTTTCACTAAGATTATGGTTCTTGATCTTCCATTATCTTACAACATGCTCCTTGGTCACCCATAGACCCATCATATGTGTGCCATTGATTATTCAGGTAGTCAATGTATCAAATTTCTACATAATGGAAAACACTAAAAATATGAAGCTAATCCTAATCCATGGAGTATTCAATTATCAAATACTAAATCTCAAGATTGCATTCCTAATATTTGTCACATCAACAATCCACCTCTCCCTTTGTTTGTTAACATGCATTCTAATTTGCATGTTACTCTTTTAGATTTAGATGATGACAAACCAAATGATTTGAAAAATACTTGTAATACCATTTGATTACCCCCATATATAGTTGAATGGCTCCCTCCTTCTATAGTCTCACATGATCTCACAATTCCTTTACTCAATGATAATAATGATACTCCTCCCCCATACAATGCATATGAAACCTCTTACAAAAAGTATGATTTTCACTTGTAATGAATATGGAGTAGTTAAAAATTTTCAAGGGCTATTAAATATGTCTCCCTCCCGATGGTGTTGCACTTACATAAGTTCATATAATTGAAACAATCTCCTCATCCATAAAACCTTCCATAGAACTTCTCAAAGAAGATATGATTAATGATGAGATTCTCTTTTGAGTAGATGATTTGCCTCTATTTATCAAAATTGGAATCGATAATACCCTCATTCAAAAATTTATAGTAGATAAAGGATTGGGAATTAATGTCACCTCTCTTTGGTTAGTTCAACAAACTAGATACACCAAAGAAATTTTCAATCAAATGTGCCTCACATATTGAGGATTTGATAAAACTATTCAAAAGATGCTTGGTTACATTTGGCTCCCACTTACCATCAAAACTAAAATAATTCACACTAATCTTATGGTTCTTGATCTTCTATTATCTTATAACATGCTCCTTGGTCACCTGTGGACCCATCATATGCATGTCATTACTTCTTTAGGTAGTCAATGTATCAAATTTATACATAATGGAAAATGTTACAAACATGAATCTGATCCTAATCCATGGATTATTCAATTACCAAATCCTAAATATTAATATCACATTCCTACCATTTCTCACATCAATAATCCACCTCTACCTAAGTTTGTTAACATGCATTCTGATTTACATGTTACTCTTGTAGATTTAGATGATGACAAACCAAATGATTTGAAAAATACTTATAATACCACTCTATTACCCTCATATATACTAGAATGGTTCCCTCCTTCTCTACTCTCACATGATTGCAGCATTATTTTACTCAATGATAACATTGATGCCCATCCCTTATGAAATGTATATGAAGCCTCTTCATAAAGGATGATTTCACTTTTAATGAATATGGAGTAGATGAAAATTTTCAAGATCCTTTAACTTGTTGGTGTAGGCATTTTCCCCACTAGATTTTGCCTACATAGTTGTATAAGCTTGCTTAGGGATCTAGAGGTCATTTGGGTTACTTGGAAATATTAGTCCCACATTCATTAGAATGTGTGGTATATTTATCTCTCCAACCTATATATGCACCTGTCTCCCTTAATATTTGTAAGGAAATGTAGATTAATGAAATATATTATAGATTATTTGATCTACTTAGTTGTGAGTTGTGATAGTTTTGAGAGCTGTGACAGCTATGAACTTCATCCCTTTGTATAAGCAATTCATAATTTAGGATGATATAGAGTATTTCATTATTTGTGATCATTCCTTTACAATATTCCTCTATGCATGATTTCATTTACTATTAGCTTCATTATGATGTGTACTTGCTCAAATCGTGAGATCACTACATGATATGCATTCATTGATCTAGTGATCCTAGCTACAACTCTTTTATGGTATCAGAGCACCAATCTGAGTTCATGATTATCTCATTGGTTGGTTATTTGATGTTTTTTTATGAAATCTTAGGATTTGATATTATATTATCATAAGAATTGTTGAGAGAAATATTATGATCTATGAGTTGGATACATGGGTTTGACTGTTTGAGCAACTTGGTTTTGCTTACAAACCCATGGTTTTAGAGGAGTTTTCATATTGCTTGTATTTATATTTTCATGTATTATTTTTTATATTGGCATCTAGGTTATGATCTATAAAAAGATCCAATATTTGTCATGGTATACACATGCAATACAAATATTTGGCAAGGTTGATCTATTTTTTCAGCTTGGCAAGCTTTGCCTTGGTGTCATTATGTGAAAAATGAAGATCTCATTATGATATGATTTAGAATTTTGATACACAAAGATGGAATTAGAGTTTGTCTTTCTATCTTTTTTGATAGAGATCTACTGAAGAGTGTCTCAGATCTAGCTATTGGCATCTTTTTGGTCTATCTATTCTGATCTCCATCTGCATCATTATAATTTGCATCAAACTATAGTTAAGCTTGCATAGATTTTTTTGGATAATGTTTCCATTATTTCTTGCCTAGATCTAAGCTTCTTGATCAACAATGGTGAGATCTAATGCATTTGGATTCAATGAGCTCCTCCATGCTATCAATTACCTACAACCCAAGCTAAGTTTTCTCATCATGGAGGCTTGTTCTCCCTCACCATCCTCTCACAGCCTAGACATTTCATGGTTCTAAAGGACAATAGAAAAACATAGTGGTTGTGTTTCCTAGCTTAGCAATGAGATATATGTAGTCATAGGTGTTAGGGTTGTTAGTGAAATATATGTAAGTGTTAGCTATGTAGCTTGTGGACTACTTGTTATGGAAATAAATGAAGCAATGAGATTAGACTATTAGATACATAACTTGATAATACATTTTTATCTTTTTTCTCCTCCCACCATACAAAACCATATCTCAAAAGCCATTGCACCTGATCCTACTATAGATCTATATTATTTTTATTTAAATCTATGTGACTAGTATAGTGTGGAGAGAAAGCATTAAGATAAGGCACTCAATTATATGCATGCTTCCTTCCTCAGTGTCTTGTTGCCAAATTCCACCCCAAGATACTATGTATACCACTCACTTGCACATAGTATAAGGTGCGGAGCTTTAGATTGTTCAAAAGTGCCATAAAAATGATAGATCTTAACATTGTAGAGGGTCCAAATATAAGTGAGTTGTTTCTTCCTATCACATCCCTATCAATTGTCACTAATCATCTATGCATGTTAATTTATTCGATGCCGTCTTGCTCACCTTCCACCTCTCTACTCCATTGCCATTCCACCTTGGTTGGATGTTTGCAATGAGTTTTTTTTGTTGAGATCAATTGCCATCTTGGGTAGAGTGAATGTTGGTAAAGTAGCCATGCTTTAGCATTCAGTTTGGCATCACAAAATATAATGGTGTTGCCTTGTTGATGTGGTCTTATAACTATTATAGGCCTGATAATGGCATCCTCATCAGCTCTAATGTATGCTTCAATCTGATTTATTCTCTTTGTAGACTTGTAGACCTATGCCTAAACATTGGCACCTCATACTTGCCTAAGTTCCCCTTGCCAAAAGTCAATTCTAAAAATATGCCCTAAAAAGAATTAAAAATAAAAGCATGTTTCTAATTTTATTTAAATAGTTTTTAATTTTTTAATTAAAACACCATCTAAAGAGACTTTTTCAAAAAAGTTCACATACAAGTGATTGGGCTAAGTATTTTTGTCTTTTGTTGATGTGGGGAAGTCCATGGAGAAATTCTAGTTCCAATGAGTGGTTGGAAGGCATATTTTACCTCACCCAAGGATACTTTTTTAAGTTTTAAGTGCAATTTTTTTAGTTAATAGGCCTATTTATGAGAAATCATATTATTAATATCTTATAAATGATCACTCAAAATTGAGTATTGTATTGTACAAAAGTGTTTATTTTTTTATTTCCCATAAATTGGGCCCATTTGCCTTGTAAAAGTCACTACTTTATAAAGTGCCAAAAATTGGGGGGGTCACTACTAATTATCTTGGGGAGATTTGTGTGGGCCCCGCATTCTCTTGTGTGCACATTGAGTTTTCATAACTATTACCTATACCCATTTAGTGAATACTTGTATAGATTTCTCTTATATTCTTAGATGCATTGTTACCAGAGCCTAACATCCATTTGAATGTGCATTGTCACTTGTACATAGATTATTATCATTTGATTGGACTCATTTTTGGAATAGTCCAAAGTCCATCTCTAGAGCATGCACTATTACTACCCAATGAGGAGAGTTGTTTCATTTCCAGTGATCCTTTTTGGGAAGGATAATTATGCTTCATGGCATGCTTACATGGAACACTTGCTCACACACAAGAATCATATTCCATTTCTATATGGTTAGATTCCTGCGCCCATTGATCCTATTTAGTTTAATAAGTGGGATAATACTTGTAACAGGGTTTTTACCACTTTGTTACTACATGTTTCCATGTATCTTCATTTCCATGTGGAACATATAGAGTGTCCATGTAGCATTTGGAGCATCATACAGTCTCTTTTTGGATATCCTATTGAGACTTACATCACCCCTCCTCCTTCACTTCATATCATCTCTTCAGAGACTATTGTACTCTCTCATCTTGCTTTTGCTTTATATGATTACATATCCATGGTGGATAGTGTTCTTCCTTCTATAAATCCCCCACTATAGAATGATATTCTACCAGACCTTAGTTATCTTATTAAAGATTATACTTCCATTCATGTGTTAATTATTGATCTTCTAGAGCTTTCATAGCCTTGCACTTGGAGGACTCCACTATTTATAGTATGAGTACACCTATTATGATCATCGATGACTCATCTCTTCCTATGGACTTTCTTTCTTGAATTGGTGAGTCATGCTCCACTCTTCACATGGACATTCTTTTAGAGAATGTTCCATGACATTCTTCTAATTGGTTCACTTTAGTGGTATTACTTTTAGATTCTATGCACATTATTTCCAAACCTATGCCATAAATATAATTTGGACAACATTAAGATATCTTCATATTATTGCCTTCATCTTCCATTATGGAATGGGTAGACTTTCAGTATACACATCAGGTTCTTCCTTTTCCAAAGGGAAGAAGCATTATTTAATACAGATGGAGCTTCTATAGACTTCAAGTAGAGGATCTTTTCATAGATCTTTGTTATCTTGTGAGATTTACTTAGAGTATTAATTTCTTTAGCATCATAATTTGAGAGGTCTTTTAGCCTCCTCTTCTTCTTTTCTCTCTTTTGGGGGGAGTTTTTCCCACTAGGTTTTTTCTTTATGTATGAGATATTGCATTATACATGGGTACCTTATCAAGCCTTATTTTTAGGTCTCATTTTTTGTATCATTTCCCACCTAAGATATGATTAAGGGGGGTGTTGGTGTAAGCCTTTTTCCCACTAATTTTAACCTACACAATTGTATTAGCTTACTTAGGGATCTAAAGGTCATTTGGGTTAATTGGGAAGATTAGTCCCACATTCATTAGAATGTGGGTATCTTTCTCTCTCCAACATATATATTCACCTCTCTCCCTTCATATTTGTAAGGCAATGTGGCCTAATGCAGTATATTGTGGATTGTTTGAGCTACTTGTGATCTATTATAGCTTTGATAGATGTGAGAGCTATGAACTTTGTCCCTTTCTATAAGTAATTCATAATTTAGGATCATATAGAATATTTCATTATTTACTCTCATTCCTTTACATTATTCCTCTATACATGATTTCATTTACTAGTAGCTTCATTTTGATGTGCACTTACTTGACTCATGAGATCACTCCATCATATGTATTTATTGATCCAATGATCCTGGTTGTAACTCTTTTATAACTATATCTCCTCACAAATTCAACATCATAGGCATATATAAAATTCATTCTCTTATAGAAAATAATCCATGCACTATCTCTCACACCTAATAAGACAAATTTATCATGGCCGAAGCTCAATCATGAGATTTAGATGTGTAAAATTATCAAAAGACATTAGCAAAAATACATGCCTTAAACTGTAATGTCCATGTCATTCATATCTCATTAGATACTGAATCAAAACTCTAAGGTTATGTAACCCCTATTAATCCACCATTATTAAAAACCTCATGGTAATCGAAGAAATACCTACTATGAAATCTTCTTAATTCCCTATGCAAATTAATTCAATAAATCTACTTTACTAACCATAAATATCATTTCTCCTTATTATGACTACACTAATCAATGTAAACTATTACCATCTAAATAAATCCAAGCAAATCCAATCGAAATAACACTTCCTAAATTATCACCTAAAAATCACATCTATTGAGAAAATCAATCCAATTACTATATACCCCATTGATTTCACTCAACCTCATCTTGTCAACATAAAATCTTTGTCCTCTACCTTACCTAAAATTATGTTAGATGCTAAAGATACTATTATGAGAAAAATACATTATAAATACAATAGGAAAGGCAATCAAATACTTGATATTATAATGTATGTCAAATATTATGATCCTTTACCCATGATTCCCAATGATGAATCTATATTAGAACTCCTCCATGATAGAGAACTTAACTTCTATGCCAACATCATAATCTTGGCCATTTTCAGCAAAAGATTCCCTATTTTAATAATTTAATCTCTCATGTGGACCCAAAAACACACCTTATTTATTCTCTCCCTCCCTCTCCATATCACTTTTAAGATGAAAATTATATGATTATTAAAGAAACTATAAAAATAAAATACAATACACTTACATGTTCTTGACCTATTACTATCTCTAAAGAGCTCACCCCCAAAGAACATAGTAAGTTTAGTCTCTTCTTTGATAAATATCATGATATTTCACTTATTCATAGGAATATATTCCTATAATTGATCCTAACATTGTTTTTCATAATATAATTTCCTACGCATATACCAAACCCATATGACAAAAGTAATGAAAATTCCTTCTCAATATTTCTAATTTATAGCATAAAGAAATCATCAAACTTTTGGATACTAAATTCATTAACACTATGGATTACTCATAATGGGTTTCAAACATTGTCCATGTTCATAAAAGATTCACTAAGGTTGTTCACATATGCATCAACTTTCATAACCTAAATTTAACATATCCAAAATATATTTTTCCCCTACCATCAACTGATGCCATTATCAATTCTCATACCGGTTATGAAATGTTATCACTCATGGATGGATTATTTGGATATAATCAAATTAACATAACTCTATGGGATCAACATTAAACAATATTTACCATATAATGGGTCACCTATTACTATGTTAAAATGTCTTTTGATATCAAAATATCAAAGCTACCTATAAATGCATAATGACCCATATTTTTCATGATCTCATTCATAAAATCATCGAAACCTATGTCAATGATCTTATTTCCAAGTATAAAAATTATGACACTCATCTTTATGATTTAGCTATCATCTTTGATTGTCTCATTAAATATGAAGTTAGACTTAACCCCTTCAAATGTGTGTTTGGTGTTATTTTTGGTAAACTATTAGGCTTTCTAGTCTCTTGTTAGGGCATTGATTTTGATGCAACTAAAATCAAAGCTATCATCAACATGCCTATCCCTCACTCCATTCTATACATACAAACAAACCTTAGGATACTTAGGTCAATCTATCATTTTATTCCAAAAATGGCTTACTATATCTACTCCATTAATTCACTTATTAAAAAAGGTAATGTTATGGAATGGATGGACTCATGCAAAAAATCATTTGATAGCATGAATTAATATTTATTTTATCCTCATACTCTTTGACCAAATTTAAATCAAAATCCATTAATCTTGTATACATCCTCTACCCCCTTATCAATTTGGGTAAAACTCTCTCAACAAGATGATATTCCATCTACTATATCAGTTGAGGTTTGATCGATTATGAAAAATGTTGTGCAAAAGTAGAACGTAATTGTTTAGCTATCTATTTAATAGCTAAAAAGATCTATCATTATATGCTTTATAAAACTAATTATGTCATTATTAATTCTTCTCCACTTCATTTTTTCTCCAAAGTTTTCATACGTGGAGATAGAATCAAAAAATGGATGGTCTATTTATGGAATTTAATCTCTAAATTATTACACAATTATTTTAAAGGACAGGTCATCAAAAATAAACTTGTGTCTACCTCCTTACTAGCTACTAATCACCTTCAAGATACTCTTCCTGATGAAGAGGTTATTTATATTGAAGGTTTTAACCAAGAAATTTTAGTCAAATATTATTTTCACAACTTCCTTACTAGTCTAGAAGAAAATACCCATAAAGAAGCTGACCCTCCTCCTTATGTTTATAAATCTAAAAATTCATGATTAAAATTGGAAAATTCACTTTGATGGTGAAAAATGCCTTCAATTTTTTTAAGTACAACTACTGAGAGAGGGGGTGAATCAATTCCCTTAAAATAATCCTTCAATTTCACTTATCATTCATGAAGCATTCATTCGAACCCATACATCAACCAATGCATAAACAAGCATCCACATAAGCATATAACATATGAACACAAGAGATATGTGGGAAACCCTCAATGGGAATAAAACCCATTGAAACAAATTTTAGACTATAGTCCTATAATAAATGAATCAAGATTTAGTGAGGCACCAACCCAACAAGGAACACCAACCCCTTACTAGTCAAGCACCAACTCAACTAGTCCTTTAGCAAGCACAAACTTGCAAGGAGGCACCAAACCCTAGGTAAATCAGCACCAACTCAGCCACCTAGAACCTCTAATCACCTTTAGACACCTATTTCTCACTCAATTGATTATTATCACCTTATTTTGTTCTTTGTACTCTTCTATCTCTCTCAAATAGCCTATTAGGCCTCTTCACTCAATTTAGTCCTCTTTTTGGTAGATTTAGGTTATATGACCTTGCTCATCATATGTATAATCACTATTATAAATTCATGACATATTCAACATACCTCTTTGATGGTATTTAAACCCTCTACCTAGTTTCCAAACTTATATTTCATTCACTCATTCTCTCAATATTCTAACTAGTCAAATTAGGTCTATTAGACCTGAATCAAGATTTAGTGAGGTATCAACCCAATAAGGAACACCAAGCCCTTACTAGTCAAGCACTAACTCAACTAGTCGTTTAGAAAGCACAAATTTTTAAAGAGGCACCAACCCCCTAGGTAAATCAGCACCAACTCAGTGACCTAGAACCTCTAATCACCTTTGGACACCTATTTCTCACTCAATTTATTATTATCACCTTATTTTGTTCTTCACACTCTTTTATCTCTCTCAAATAGCCTATTAGGCCTCTTCACTCAATCTAGCCCTCTTCTTGGTAGATTTAGGTTATATGACCTTGCTCATCATATGTAGAATCACTATTAGAAATTCATGACATATTCAACACACCTCTTTGATGGTCTTCAAACCCTCTACCTAGTTTCCAAACTTAAATTTCATTCACTCATTCCCTCAATATTATAACTAGTCAAATTAGGCCTATTAGACCTAAATCAATATTTAGTGAGGAACCAACCCAACAAGGAACACCAACCCTTTACTAGTCAAGCACCAACTCAACTAGTCCTTTAGCAAGCACAAATTTGCAATGAGGCACTAACCCCCTAGGTAAATCAGCACCAACTAAGCCACCTAGAACCTCTAATCACCTTTGGACACCAATTTTTCACTCAATTTATTATTATCACCTTATTTTTTTCTTTACACTCTTTTATCTCTCTCAAATAGCCTATTAGGCCTCTTCACTCAGCCTAGCCCTCTTCTTGGTAGATTTAGGTTATATGACCTTGCTCATCATATGTATAATCACTATTATAAATTCATGACATATTCAACACACCTTTTTGATGGTCTTCAAACCCTATACCTAGTTTCCAAACTTATATTTCATTCAATCATTCCCTCAATATTCTAACTAGTCAAATTAGGACTATTAGACCTGAATCAAGATTTAGTGAGGCACCAACCCAACAAGGAACACCAACCCCTTACTAGTCAAGCACCAACTCAACTAGTCCTTTAGCAAGCACAAACTTGCAAGGACGCACCAACCCCTAGGTAAATCAACACCAACTCAACCACCTAAAACCTCTAATCACCTTTGGACACCTATTTCTCACTCGATTAATTATTATCACCTTATTTTATTCTTCACACTCTTCTATCTCTCTCAAATATCCTATTAGGCCTCTTCACTCAATTTAGCCCTCTTTTTGGTAAATTTAGGTTATATGACCTTGCTCATCATATGTAGAATCACTATTAAAAATTCATGACATATTCAACACACCTCTTTGATGGTCTTCAAACCCTCTACCTAGTTTCCAAACTTATATTTCATTCAATCATTCCCTCAATATTCTAACTAGTCAAATTAGGACTATTAGACCTGAATCAAGATTTAGTGAGGCACCAACCCAATAAGGAACACCAACCCCTTACTAGTCAAGCACCAACTCAACTAGTCCTTTAGCAAGCACAAACATGCAAGGAGGCACAAACCCCTAGGTAAATCAGCACCAACTCAACCACCTAAAACCTCTAATCACCTTTGGACACCTATTTCTCACTCAATTTATTATTATCACCTTATTTTATTCTTCATACTCTTCTATCTCTCTCAAATAGCCTATTAGGCCTCTTCACTCAATCTAGCCCTCTTCTTGGTAGATTTAGGTTATATGACCTTGCTCATCATATGTAGAATCACTATCAGAAATTCTTGACATATTCAACACACCTCTTTGATGGTCTTCAAACCCTCTACCTAGTTTCCAAACTTATATTTCATTCACTCATTCCCTCAATATTCTAACTAGTCAAATTAGGCCTATTAGACCTGAATCAATATTTAGTGAGGAACCAACCCAACAAGGAACACCAACCCCTTACTAGTCAAGCACCAACTCAACTAGTCCTTTAGCAAGAACAAACTTGCAAGGAGGCACTAACCCCCTAGGTAAATCAGCACCAACTCAGCCACCTAGAACCTCTAATCACCTTTGGACACCTATTTCTTACTCAATTTATTATTATCACCTTATTTTTTTCTTTACACTCTTTTATCTCTCTCAAATAGCCTATTAGGCCTCTTCTTGGTAGATTTAGGTTATATGACCTTGCTCATCATATGTAGAATCACTATTAGAAATTCATGACATATTCAACACACCTCTTTGATGGTCTTCAAACCCTCTACCTAGTTTCCAAACTTAAATTTCATTCACTCATTCCCTCAATATTATAACTAGTCAAATTAGGCCTATTAGACCTGAATCAATATTTAGTGAGGAACCAACCCAACAAGGAACACCAACCCTTTACTAGTCAAGCACCAACTCAACTAGTCCTTTAGCAAGCACAAACTTGCAAGGAGGCACTAACCCCTTAGGTAAATCAGCACCAACTCAGCCACCTAGAACCTCTAATCACCTTTGGACACCTATTTCTCACTCAATTTATTATTATCACCTTATTTTATTCTTTACACTCTTTTATCTCTCTCAAATAGCCTATTAGGCCTCTTCACTCAGCCTAGCCCTCTTCTTGGTAGATTTAGGTTATATGACCTTGTTCATCATATGTAGAATCACTATTATAAATTCATGACATATTCAACACACCTCTTTGATGGTCTTTAAACCCTCTACCTAGTTTCCAAACTTATATTTCATTCAATCATTCCCTCAATATTCTAACTAGTCAAATTAGGACTATTAGACTTGAATCAAGATTTAGTGAGGCACCAACCCAACAAGGAACACCAACCCCTTACTAGTCAAGCACCAACTCAACTAGTCCTTTAGCAAGCACAAACTTTCAAGGACACACCAACCCCTAGGTAAATCAACACCAACTCAGCCACCTAAAACCTCTAATCACCTTTGGACACCTATTTCTCACTCGATTTATTATTATCACCTTATTTTATTCTTCACACTCTTCTATCTCTCTCAAATAGCCTATTAGGCCTCTTCACTCAATTTAGCCCTCTTTTTGGTAAATTTAGGTTATATGACCTTGCTCATCATATGTAGAATCACTATTAAAAATTCATGACATATTCAACACACCTCTTTGATGGTCTTCAAACCCTCTACCTATTTTCCAAACTTATATTTCATTCACTCATTCCCTTAATTTTCTAACTAGTCAAATCAGGCCTATTAGACCTTCCTTTTATACATGACTTTTATTCTCACCTACCTTGGTCAGCCACAAACCTATCCATACTTAGATCACCCTTGGAATAGATAAAAAACAAATTTCACAATTGAAACAATTATTACATAGGCTGGCCACCACTCATACAGATCAAAACCATCATTAGGTATAATAGAGACCTAATGCAATTAGGCCTTCTCAAAGCACATGTTTCACCTTAACCACCTTGGAACATTTTAAGCCTCTATAAATGGATGAAACACTTCAACCCAGAAAAAAATGCTAGGAAATTTAATCTAGGACCCTTCCCCAACTACCATGAACTTCTTATATTCCCATGCAAATATTGCATGTGCCAATGAGCATAAGAAATTCCTTTTCATGTCTGCAATACCTCATTTTGTGCACACATAAAACCTCAAAACCACATTTCATGTTTTATCCTTTAGTTCTTGGCCTCATAATTGGTCAAAATAATAGACACAACCTATCACACCTTTGATAGTTATCTCATGATCTTTTTCACCTTGGAAACTAAACTTGACCCCTCATTAGGTCACACTAGGTCTCTTTGCACATTAGGCCTTGAACTGTCAAACACACTTAGACCTTGAACACACCTTAAAACCTATTTCACTACTCTTAACACCTCATACTCATTTAATACAACCTCATACCATTCTCACACATTTACAAATTTCTTCTCACAAGCCTTAGACTACTAACCTCATCATGCAACCAAGCTTGTGCCTTCTTACTAGGTCTCTTCATGTAAAGACTAAGCCATGAAATAACCTATTAACCTCTTATAAAATATTGTATATACCTTATATAATGTTAACACAATTTAAAATATATTATTACACTCTCTACCATTGATTTTCATCCTTCATAGATCTTGATAACACCTCAAGACTCCTCATTAGGTTAGGCAAAGTCTAGGACTAGTCTAGTTGCATGCTTAGGATTAAGACCTTACCCCTAAAGGTTTACCTTAAAAGTTTCTTGAGTGATTCAACACTTCATATTCAATATTTTATATCCTTAAACATCTACTCATAACTATGTGTATCCATCCCACCATACCATCATCTTCATACACATGCTCATGATGTGATAATGCTCCTTAAGACTAGTGCTAAAAAGTATACTTACCTTGTATCTTGATCTTGACCTTGACATGGCATCAACCTCAAAAAAATTACCAAGTTTCCTTAAAATTATCTATCAATAGAGAGATAATACGTTTCCTTCAAATTCTCTCATGTCATAATACTCCTTGACACATACAACTTCACCATGCATGATATCAACTTTAACTTTGACATTAATGACATCCATCTTGACCTTGACATCAATGACAACATTTTCGCCACAACACTAAAAATAGGAAAATACTTTAATAATATCCCCCTTTTTCATTTATGGAAAACACCTAAATAAATTTGATCATTCTCATCTCCCTAAGATGGATCTCTTTAAACTAACCTTTCACCCAAACTGGAACTTTTTCCCCCTTTGACATTAATGACAAAGGGTTGACTCTTGAAAACTATATAATCCTCAGACCTAGAACAACACACCTTTTCTATCCAAAAAATATCATTCTCTCTCTCTCTTTGTCAACAACTCAACACAGATCAAGAGATTCCCATGTCTCCATGTCCTTACTAGACTGAACTTTCTTCATGATCTTTTTAGGTTTGAATTCTTCAATCTTAATTTAAACAACATTCTAAGTTGGTTTATTTGTCTTGAATTCTTCATCCACAATTTGAGATAATATGGAGAATTCTTGACACTCCTTTACATCTAAACTATGCTTCACCATGGCAAGTAGTCCACTTGGACTTGCATACTGATCATCATTCACCTTAGCTACCTTTGGTCTCTATTCACTATTTTGTCTTCTTTCTTGCACTCTAGGGGCTTCAATATTATTTTTTTGACTTGAGAATCCATGCTTACATAACTTTATAATATGGCCAACCTTTTTATAATCAAAACACACTATTCCTCTCAATGAAAACACACCATTACATATACCTCTTGATTGATGATTCTCCTCATAGCTCCATGCATATTCATTCTTGGAGGGTCTTCTACAATGCCTTTCTATATGACCAAATTGGTTACATAAATAAAAACAATCATTGAAATGATTAGCATATAATATAGTATTAGGATGATTTATAGGATTAGTATTCATTATGCTAGCACCATCATTCCTTGATTGACAATTAACCTTCTTGATCACATTAGTGATCTTATTTTGGTCTCCATTGAAACCAAGACCTATTTTGTCATTAGCAGTCTTTTGACTACTCAAGATGTTTTATAGATCATTAGTAATCTTTTCAAACTTCACAAAAGACTTTACCTTGATACCTAATCTAACTCATTTCTCAAATAATCCACTTCAGTTACATACATTGCACATTCTTATTCTTTAGCCTTTAGGTTTGTAGTCACAATCTCAATTTGAGTCTCCACCTATTTGACTATTTCCTCTTGTTCCTTGGAGTTGTTGCTTAGTCTAACTTTAAAAAAAATTATTTTCTACTCATAATATTTAACAAGAGACCTCATCACCTTATTCTTCTTCTTCAACATCTTCAATTCTTATAGAGCATTCATCAACTTAGCCTCAAGGTCCACCTCATTTTCTTCTTCATCTGAATCACCAACAATACCTTCAAATCACATGGACTCTTATTGATTTGAATAACTTGTCTTCTCAACCATGAAGAGAACTTCATTGACATCAGAATCAACACCTTCATGATCACTCTCATAATCACTTCTCTCACTCTCATCAGATGAACTACAATCCTCCTTGGTGTAAAAGCTTCTTTTGTTCTTGAAAAATGTTTTATTGTCATCATACCTTCTGAAGCTTTTCTTATTTTTATTAAACTATAAGACTTCTTGTCATCATCATGATTTCATCATCCTTTTTCTTATGCTTATGAGTTCACTTTTTATAAAAGTTTTAAATTTATCCATAATTATAGCACTTAAAGGGAAACTTACCCTTGTATTTACCTAAACTAATTTTCAACTTTCTTGCAAACATAGCTATCAACTCATCATCATCAATATCAGAATCATCATTATCTTTGGATTTATTATCTTGTGTATTATTCTCCTTTGACTTATTTTCTACCTTGAAAGTAACTTTCTTCTTTTAAGTTCTCCCTTCACTTGTCCTCATTTCCTAGGTTGTTAGGGTGTCATGAAGTCCATCCATCTCTAACTTATATAAATCTTGGATCTCTTCAACTAAAAATACTTTATAATCAAACTTAGGAGTTATAGATCTCAATAAATTTTGAACAATATTAGACTCTTTCAATTCTTCACCTAGGCCTCTTATGATGTTGACCACTTCATCAACCCTCAATAGATAGGTTGCAATGGTCTCATCTTCATTCATTCTTAGGCTTTCAAAATATATGTTATGTGTTTGAAATTTAACCAGTTTGACATTAGAATATCCTTCATGGATAATATTCAACTTGTCCCAAATTTAATTGGTAGATATATAGTGCATCACCTTCACAAGATCTACCTTGATAGCCCACAAAGAATACCATTCATTGCTTTTGAATTGTTATTACTAGCATTCTTACCTATTGCATCTATAGGGTGAATAGGGTGTGTAGTATATCCATCCAAAATTGATAGAAAAACATCATGATCTTGAGAAATAAAATATTTTCTTATCTTAACACTCCAAAAATCATATTCATATCCATTAAACAATAGAGCCTTGCTTGTAGAGAAACCACCTTGTATTTGACTAGCCATCTTCACATACTTCAGATCTCCTTTAGGCTATTAGGCCTCTTTCAAAGGACCAAATATGATACCAAGTATTATAATTACATATAATGAGATGGGGGGTGAATTAGTTTCCTTAAACAATCCTTAAATTTCACTTATCATTCATGAAGCATTCATTCAAACACATACATTAACCAAAGCATAAAAAAGCATCCACATAAGAATATAACATATGAACACAAGATATATGTGAGAAACCCTCAAGGGGAATAAAACCCATTAAAACATATATTATAATATAGTTATATAAGTAATGAATCAATATTTTGTGAGGCACCAACCCCACAAGGAGCACCAACCCTTCACTAGCCAAGCACCAACTTAACTAGTCCTTTAGCAAGCACAAACTTGCAAGGAGGCACCAACCCCCTAGGTAACTCAGCACCAAATCAGACACATGGAACCTCTGATCACCTTTGGAAACCTTTTTATCACTCAACTAATTATGATCACCTTATTTTGTTCTTCACACTCTTCTATCTCTCTCAAACAACCTATTAGGCCTCTTCGCTCAATCTATCCTTCTTGGCATATTTAGGTCATATGACATTACTCATCATTTGTGTAATAATTGTTATAACTTCATGAAATAATCAACACAAATATATGATGGTATTAAAACCCTCTACCTCATTTCCCTCTACCTAGTTTCCAAACTTATATTTCATTCACTCATTCCCTCGATATTCTAACTAGTCAAATTAGGCCTATTAGACCTTTTTATACATGACTCTTTCTCTCACCTACCTTGGTCAGTAAAAAACCTATACATACTTGGATAAACATTATAAGAGATCAAAAAATATATTTCACAAGTTAAACAACCACTACATATGTCAATTACCACTCATATGGACCAAAACCATCATTAGGCCTAATAGAGACCTAATGTAATTAGGCCTTCTCAAATCACACATTTCACCTTGACCACCTTGGAAAATTTTGAGCCTCTATAAATGGATTAAAAACTTCACAGATGCTTCAATTATACCTTGATAATTTCACCTTATGTATCCAACACCATTTATCTCATTTCACTCATTGAATCACACCATTAAGCCTACTCATAATTAGCCCTTCTCACTGCCAGAAAGCCTACTTTAAATATCTAAAGTATACACTCAAATTTTCCATATAAACACATTTATATAAAATCCATGACCTCATATTAATAATCATGTCAATTATACTTCACCATACAAGTAAAAATACCTCAAATAGATCACTTTCATATGCTCACTCAGAACTGCAAATAGGCCTCAAACACCCAGTCAAAAACCTTTGACTTTTCACACCATAGGAATTTATCATGAATTAAAATGAAAATATGAGACATATATAAAAAATTAATATTCATTATATTCTTAAAATATATCATAATAACTTAGGAACATCATTCTCACTAACACATAGAAAGTTGCCTGAATGTTCCAAAACATAGTCATGGAAACCAAGACTTAGAACACCTGTGTGAACACTTTTATGAACTTCCAATTAATTTTTATTATCCTTAAGTATCCTTGTAACATATATATATATATATATATATATATATATATATATATATATATCATAATTTATAATAACATTACTGGTATTACATACCAATCTCATGACTTCACTGTACATAGACCTCACTATGTTAGACAAGTCAGATTGAGAAAAACTTTGTCATACACAAGATTATTAAAAAATTATATCCATTATTTATATGTGTTATATGTATTTAAAAATAACTCCATGCATTTGTATCCATCCCTAATCCACTGCAACCCATCCCTAATCTCATTCTCACTTTTGTCTAGATTTCTCACTGTCTTCCTTACTAGGCCTTTTTCATGATAGACCAACTTCCATGACCGGTTTATCATATTTTAAGTATTTAACCTGATCATAAACTTAAATTATCATAAAATAAAATACTCACACATAATACTCTATTCATTTTCATGTTTTGACCTAGTCAACCTTGCCTATTATATCAAAAATTCAAGAAATAAAGGTTTTCCTATAGCTTCCACTCACTTTTGACAGACCAATGCCACCTAGATATACCTGAGAGAGTCACATACATTTTATAATAATAAAAATAGGTAAAAAAAATCATTTTTAACACATTTAAATCATATCTTCCATATTGGGTCACTATTAGGGTTTTAGAGAGGGTTTAGATTGTCTTCCATTATTAATAATCATTCATAAAGGTTAGGCTCTCAACCCAAAAACAAATGCCAATAAATTTAAACTATGAACATTCAAAAAATACCATGAACTTATTATATCATCTTTCAAAGTATTCATTTTCCAATGATCAAAATAAAATCCTTCTCAGGTCTGCAATACCTCATTTTATGCACACAAAAAACCTCAAAACCACATTTCATGCTTTCTCCTTTAGTCTATGACCTCAGACTTGGTAAAAATACTTGAAATAACCTATAACACATATTATAATTATATCATGAGATATGGCACCTTGTAAATTTAAATTAACCCCTCATTAGGCCACACTAGGTCTCTTTGCACATTAGGCCTTGAACTACTAGACACACTTAGACCTTAAACACACCTTGAAACCTCTTGCACTAATTTAAAAACCTCATACTCATGTCATATAACCTAATAAAATTCTCACACATTTCGAAACTTCTTCTCACAATCTTTGTACTCATCACATCATCATGCAACCAAGCCTATGCCTTCTCACTAGGTCTCTTCATGTAAATACTATGACAAGAATTGACCTAGAAACCTCTTATGAAATCTTATATACCTAATACACATGTTAAAATAGTTTTAAAAATATTATCACATGCTCTACCATTGATTTTCATCCTTCATATATCTTGATAACACATTAAGACTTCTTAGTAAGTCAGGCAAAGTCTAGGACTAGTCTGGTTGCATGCTTTGGCTTAAGACCTTAACCTTGAAGGTTTACCTTGAAAATTTATTGTGTTTCAAAAATTTATATGAAATATTTTATATCCTTAAAAATTCACTCATACCTTTGTGTATGCATCCTACTAGACCACCATATTCATGCACATGCTCATGATGTGACAATGTTCCTTAAGATTGGTGATCAAAAGTATGCTCACCTTGTATCTTGATCTTGTCCTTGACATGTCATCAACCTCAAAAAAATTACCAGGTTAAATTCAAATTCTAACTAAACAAAGAGACAATAGGTTGCCTTCAAATTCTCTCTTGTCATAAGACTCCTTGTCACATACAACTTCACCATGCATGACATCAAATTTGACTTTGACATTAATGACATCCATTCTGACCTTGAGATCAATAACAACATTTATGCCACAACACCAATAATAAGAACATACTTCACCATCAAGGAGATGGGGTACGTTGTTTTTTAACTAACCCCCATGGTAAAATCATACATGTAACATTTTAGTTAACATTTTATGTCACCAATAATATGGTTGAATATGAATCCCTTATATTAGGAATGAACACCATGATTTATTTATATATCCCATGTTTGCATGATTTAAGTGATTCATAACTCATATATCATCAATTTAGTGGAGATTATCAATGTAAACATGAAAACCGTATCACGTATCATCAAATTTCCACTACGATTGCCAATTAATTCACTTATTTTACCATTTAACCAAGCCCATGAGAGCATAATTATATAATTGATTATTTCACTTCATAAACATTTCTATTTCATCCTTATCAAGTTATTCATTATTCCTAATTCTTTATCTAAATGAGGAAGTCACCTTCTTATAGACAAAATAAGAATTACTCCCTTATTTGTCACATATAAGTTGTCACTATTCGATAGAGATTATGGTATAAAAATATCATCCAATTCATCAAACATCATACTTACCCTCCAGAAGTAGATTCTCATGAAAATACCTGAATTCACAAATAAGCAAGCAAATATGTGCTTCTATATAACACCATATACTATCATAATTTATAAGGTACCTTACTCCATTATGTAATGCTAAAATAATTCATTGCTCTCCTTCAACAAGCACATGGGGGAACTTAAGTGGTCACTATAGAGGCCACAACACATCCCACAAATGCCTACTCATGGGTTACATTTGGCCTACTCTTGAACAAAATGCTTTTAATTTTGTTAAAAAGTGTAATCTTTGTCAACTTCATAATGATGTCATTCACTCTCCTCTAGCTAAACTCCAAACCTTGAAACCCCCTTGGCTATTTTTTGGGGATTAGATCTCATGGTAAAATTACCTAGATCATAATATGGTCTTGTATTCATTATCACCACCATTGAATATTTCACCAAGTGGGTGGAAGGTATGCCTCTTGTCAATGTTATAGTAATTACCATTTATAAATTCATTCTAAAATAAATCATATATCATTTTTGAATTCCTGATGCCATCATTTCTGATAATGGTGTAAATTTCAAAAATAAATATATGAAACAACTATGTGCAAAATTCAAAATTACACATAAATTTTCAACACCTTATCATTCTCATTGAAATGGCCAAGTAGAATCCACTAAAAAAAATCTTAACAAAACATTATAAAATACTATTAGATAATCATGTACTAATTATCACCTATAACTCTACCCCACACTCTAGGCTTATCACACCAACATACATACTACTACTAAGGCAACACCATTTTTGTTAGTATATGGGTTTGAATCAGTATTACCTCTAGAAGTTAAATTACCATCCTTACACATTTCACTTCATGGTATTATTTATAATGAATAAATACATGAATCCCATCTTCATGATTTATATTTCATTAATTAATTATGTATGGATGATTTACAACATAATCACCAATACAAAGCTTACATTGCCAAAAACAATAACACAAAAAGTCAATATATGTAATTTTAATATTGGTGAACTAGTCCTCAAACTAGATTATACACATGATAAAGAAGGAAAGTATGCCCAAAAATGGTGGGGTCCTTACCTTGTCAAAGACATCCTTGATCCTAGTGCTTATAGACTACAAACAATTGAAGGACATATTTTCAAATAACCCACTAATGCTCAATTTTAAAGCAATATTTTTCTTAATGTTTACTATTCTACATGTTTCTCACATATTTCCATATATTTTAAATACTGACACTTTTTGTAGGTTTTCTACAAGATCCCTAATTTGTAGCATTACATCACTCTTAATAGCTTTAGTTCCTATCATTGGTCCTTTGGTCTATATATATTCCTTCATTTAATTCATGAGTTGTAGTATGAGATCATGGATAGGACCTGATTATCATCATGAATATCTTTTGTTTTCTAGTCAAACCTTGATTTTTTTTCATTGGTTGATCAATTTTACAAGTTTATTTTCACCTATTCAGTTTATCTTTTGTGAGTTGTAGTATAAGACCTTGGATAGGACCAAGCCTTCCTCACAAAAAAATTATTATATCAATCTTTATTTTTATAACTATTTGGTTTCTCTCATTATTAGACCTTAGATAGGACCAAGATTTCCTCATAATTTTTTTCATTTCATAAATTTATTTCTAGCTAAGTGATTTCACTAAAAAATAAGGCACTGATTCAAGATTGTGACTTCATACTCTCAAAATTAGCTATATTATTTTGTGGTAATAATTTGAACAAATTATTCCACATGTATCCCTACACATACATAATTTCTTATGATTTGAGGTCATGTTTCCCTATCATTGTACCATTTTTTACATTCCACATTTTTTAAGAATTAAAGTAACCCAACCATTCCATGTTCATTTTCATCCTCTCCCTTATTTTCATTCCACTTTGGGCACACTAAGGTTGGTTTCAAGATAGGACTCTTATTTAATATGAAAGAAAAATAGTCTTAGACACCATGTTCTCTAAGTAATTTTCATTAGCTATAAAATCTAAGTTATTTAGTGATAGTCATTTTTAACACCCATGTTTGGTTTTCTAAATTCATATCGAGGAGGAGTATAAATATCCATGAAAAAGTTAAAATCCAAATCATTTAAAATAAAAGGCAATGATAAAAATGAATTTATAAAATTCAAAATTCAAAATCACACCAAAATATGTGATTATCAAGCACATCTCCTATTCTAATCAAAGCTCAAACTCCAAATTTGGCCTCATGATAGAGCTAAGGTCCATTAGGGTGTGGTAAAAAATTAGTCTAGGATAGAAAGTCTAAAACTTCTATATAGTGAATCTATAAGGGATCTTAAATAACGGGGAACAAATGTTGGAAAATTAGGTCCATTTTAATTTTCATTGATATATCTTTCATGGGATGTTATTTATACTTCACTAGATAACCCGAATTTGTGTGGTTAAGATAAGTCCTCTAGAGTTCTTAATTTCAAAAATCTTCTTGTGTTGCTAATTTAATTGGAGTGTCTTGTTACCAATAAAGCTTATTAACCTTGGTTATTCTTTCATTTCCCCCACCACCTATTTAATATTCCCCCTTGACAGGCAAGTGTGTTTCTAAATATTTTTCCCAACTTTTATATTTCTTATTCTTCATCCCTTGTCAGACATGCTCAAAGTAAATTTATTTTAAATTATATATCATTAAAATAGAAACTATATATTTGATTTAATGTGCATTACTTCCTTAAATATTTTCTTATTCTTATTTGATTTCCTTGGTTATAATTAAAACTCTGAAATTAATTTTCACCCACTTTACGAACCATTTCATTCTATTTTTCTATTCAATTTTTTCATTGATGAGTGAGTTTAGATTGTTGCTTCTCTTTCATCAATTTTTTTTATATTTTTCATTATTTTTGCATCTTTGTTTTAGTATGGTTTTTTGCCACTTTTACATTAATTTTGGATCTATTATTTCAGTTTCATGTATCCATGATTTGATCTAGTTTGTTACTTTTCTTACCTAAGCTCCATTTGTTGAGTTTGTCGGTCATTTAGTAGCCTTGGTTTTTTTCGTTACCTAGTTTACTCTATTTTCCTTGGTATTTTGGTTCTAACTTAGCATCTGTCACCCCAGCTTACCAATTTTTCAAGTGACTTATTCAATTATGCTAAGTTTATTTATTTTGATTTTCTTACAATTATTTATATATTTTCTTTAGCCTTGTAGCCTTAGGGTTTATCCAAAGTAGTTATTGTGACCTCCACAATCAATACTAAAAATACAATGGACAACCATTCATTGATAAAGGTAATTCAAGGTATGTATATGTTACTTTAAATTATTTTCAAAAAATTCCCTATTGTTATTTCAATTTCAAATTTTAATTTCTATCTTAGAATTGTGGGTTGTTATGTTTTTTATTGAAGCACCATCCCATGTTATAACTTCATTACACATGATGATATTCAAGTGGAGAATATGTATACACATAATATTTTTAAAACTTTATCATTTATTGATGTTTTCTCTCTTATAGGTTCTTGTCAAGTTTCAATCTCTCTAATTGCATGCCTTAAAGAGTACACCATAAAAGGGGTGCATAAACCTTTGGTGCTTCATAAAATAGTTGGTCCCTATACCATTACCTAAAACCACTAAAAATTACTTTTTATCCAATTCTTTAAGAAATTAAAACCCACTTATCCACTCCTATAAGTAATTCATCTTCTAAAATAACTCCTAATTAAGTAAACACCATTTTTATTCATTTTCCTACTATGTTGGCTAGGTCGCTTCTATTAGGTATTAAGCACATGTTACAAAACTACATCAACTCGACCAACCTAGTTTAAGACCTAACAATTATCTTTACTACCTAAAAAAATTGAGTTTGTTGATCTTGTTGTCTAAATTCTCATGAGGGTTTAGGGTCAATACTTGGCTATAAATATCCCCTTCACCTCAATCCAATGGAGAGGGACATTATTTTCACATTGTTATAGCTCACAATTCTATTATTTCTACACTTTAGTAGTCATTTCTTAGGGTTTTACCTTGGAAGGAAATCAACTTGTCTTGTGGGAAAGTATTGGATGCAAAGTAGGAGTCTTTGAGCCTAGATCTGAATTAAATAGTGTGATCCTTACAAATCCATAAAAACCTCTTGTAAAACACCATTATCCAAGGGAGATATTGAGGAATGATAGGTTAATTCAATGAAAATATTCTTAACTTTTACTCTTTCATTTAATATATAAATATTGCACAAAGTAATAGGATGAATGTTTTACTCCTTGCTTAGTTTAACTCTACATTGACTTGAGTAGAGTTTTCTTTGCATATATATTTTTAACATCACCATTTGTGCCACAAGATTTAGTGAACACTAGATTAGATTTATTTTTATGTATTATATCCCTAACTAGGGAATTGCATAGTATCATTTTCCTAGAGGCTTGGAACCCTATCCTCTGTTATTGTGTAATAATAAATCCCTTGGTTAGGTTTTGTAGATCTGAATTGGTTATGTCTTGATAAAATAGATATGAATGAGTTGTTTTGGTAAGATTATATTCTTAAATATTGGAATTCACTGAGTAGGACAAGTTATAGATTCATCCTAATTAGTTGCATATAGTGACCACTCTTTTTACACACTTAGCTCATGCCTTATTATGTGGCATTTTGACCACTTCCCTTCATTTCCCACCTAGATGACCCATTCTTATAAACAAACCACTAACCCAAAATATTCTTATTCTTCATGCAAAATATTACAGACTTATCCATAGACTATTCCATACTCCCAGATCAAAATATTTTTCTCTCAAGACAAAAACATACTAACTAGATAAAAATGCTCTCCGTAGTGTACAATTCCAACACTCTTGTCCTTCCACATAATAATGACTAATTTATCAAAATAAAATTCATGTAATGAGTCATCTTTAAAGTTTAGATAACCCCGTATAAATAAATTCCCAAAACATCACTATAAAAATTACATGAATCCTCTATAATGAAAATCACCAGAATATTAATTGCACATTGAAATTAAATTCCCTATTTATCCCAAACCTAAATACATACAACCCTATTATCCATAAGCTAAAGTATTAATACACTTCTAAGGTCAGAAGTCATGATTGAAACACTTAATCACACTAGGATTGCATCAATATTTAGAATTTTACACCAAAATTTCATACACATTAGTGTAACATGGGATAACTACATAGAGTTTGATCCCTCTTCAGATTATTGGTATGTAGGTAGTGCTCAACATAAGGGGTGTTAAAGTTAAGCTTAAATTCAACACAAGGGGTGAGAATATATATAGTTGTTTTCATGATGGATTGAATGATCCTACATTTTCAACAAAACATACAATAAAATGCAAACCTATCATAAAAACGTGGAATTATATCATTTGCAATACATCGATGCTCCCTAAGTAAAATAGTGTCCCATGTCCTTGTCTATATACAACACTCTTTTCTAAAGTTTCTATAAAACCCTATTTCATATCCATAATTATTCAACATAACTATATAATAATTTTAAGCCTCAAACATCATCCTACATTCTAATTTTATAGATAAGTTTAATTTTATTCATATTTCCTCCTTTTAGCATAATTATAAATTTAGTAAGTTAAAATCAATTTGTGTCATTTATTACATATTTGAAATATTCTAATTTTGCATAATAGTTTATCTTTTCTAATCAATTAATTCACATGTTTTCCAAAAATTTATAAAACATATTGGTTAACCTGTCACATCCCAACTTATCTCTAAGCTAATTTACCTGATTATTTATAGATTATTATAGTTGTTAAATTGATTAATTACTATTTAATTAAGATATAAGTCATATGTTGTTATGGGATAGTTGTATGTTGCTTACATTACATGATTATATTGCTATGAGTTATTTGTATTTGTATATTCTTTGTATTATGATCATGTTGTTAGTTTTTATAATAGTATTTTATGGATATATATCATGATGTTACAGGCTAACTACCATATAAGTTAGATGCAGAAAATAACCATCCCTCAGAGCATGATGGAGGGAGAGCATCATTAGAGAGGATGGCATAGATAGAGGTGTTGGAGGACTACAGGGAATAACTAAAAACCCATACACACACCATGATAGTTAGCATTCTTTATACGCATTGTTTGAATTTTCAAATGTAGTATGTCATTTGTGTTATCTACATTTAGATGATTGATTATGTTCTTTAGTTGTGATTTATTTTTAGTTTAATGCTTATGTGGATCTAATTATGTAATTATATTATGGTTTTAGTACATAGTTTGAGTGCATAATGTTTCTTTATGATCATGTCATGTTATTATATTCATGAATGCTAATGCTTTAATGAGTAAGTAAATATATTTGAAGTATGTATCTATTATTGCTTATGGACTAATCAAAGTTTCTTTATAATGTAGTAATACATTAGCTGGTTATTATGATATTCAAGAAATATCATTGTTTTGGCTTAATGCCTTTTTGTATAAAAAGATAGTAAAGACATTTGGATAGTCTATATAGTGGTTGTGACAAGCCACTACATAGTTATAATATTAGTGTGTTTGATATTGTTATAATAGTTTTTTGATGGGCTATTATAGTCAAAATCCTATTATTAACTTTATATTAATCAATTTGCTATTTAAATTCATGACAATGTTGATCCTTACATAAGATGATTTATTGACTACCTACGCTATCATATGATCTAACCCTAACTAATGAGTTGAATATGTTGGCTTTAATATGTGAGTTTTGGTTTTATTTTTTTTTATATACTTGGGTTATCGACATCAATATCAATGATATTTTAATTTGTAAATTCTATCTACGAGCATGTTAAGTCAATTGACCATACATATTTTTGGATTAAAAATAATGATGGAACATTTGATTGACTTAGGGTTTTTATTTTATGTTAACTCAAGTTTAACCATATCATTTTTATTTAATAATTTATCATGTGAGTTAGCAGATGGTTGAGATATTGAGATAATCTTATTGTGCACAGTTCTGGTCATTATTCTTGGTTGAGTAAAATGGGAGAAATTAGTGGAAAGAAAGGGCATGGAGGAGAAAGTGGAAGTTAGGTTGAGAAAGAAATAAATAAAATAAAGGGGAGATAAAATATTTGACACAACAATGGATAGAGAGAAGAAAAGGAAGAAGCTTGAATCAAGTCCAATTGATAAGATTGAATTTGTGGAAGTTCAACCAGGTTGGTAATGCATTTGAATTCTTGGATGTTAAAACATAAGTATTTATGTGTATGATTGCATAAAAAGGGTTTAAGTATTTTACAATTATTATAATAAAAATGGATAAAGATCTGGCCCTATGGATGGCTCATCCATCCACAAAACTAAATCTATATCTTAGAAAACCCTTAAACATAAACCTTAGGTCTATATGTAATTCTAATAATGCAAATTTAATTCTATGTAAAAAGTTGTGTGGAAAATAATAATGAATTTAGGTTGTATAAAATTTAGAATATGTCTATAAGAATAATATGTGGGTATATACAAGGTATGTATATATACTTTATAGGTCTTTATTGACTTAGAGTATATATACATATCAAAATACATATATATAATAATTAGTGTATATATGTATAACAATTGATTTGAGGTACAATGATGAATTTCATTAGGGCTTAGAATATATTTAACTAAACATGCCAAAGTATATTGTTTTGATCTTATTTACTATATTTACATATAATGTGAAACTTTTGAATGAGCCTTAGTTAGACTGCAACTTATTGAAATGTGTTTCTAATTATGTATGAACCTTCACTCTATTATATATGACTGAGTATTGATTAATTAATATATAGGAAAAAAATTTATATGGCTGAGAGTGGGATATGAACATAAGAATGGACATTGGGGGTTATTTGTGAATATATTAGTAAACTGTGTATTTATGCTTATTGAAATCATATAAATGAAATTGTATTTAGTTTCATATTATGCAAGATAAGTAAATTACATACAATTCTTATGGGTCTTATTAACCATTTTAAATACGTTATGACATTTAGTCAAATTATATGTATCTATTATATGATCTACAAATTTTGTTGCATATTAAATATGGACAAAGTAAATAGAAGAATTGGAAATTATTGATTCATAAACTATCAATAAAGGGAAACAATATGTTATAATGACTATGTTGAATTCATGAGTTGTATTATCATTGTTTATACAATCATGAAAATTAAGTAATGGAGTACTATATTTAGAATTTAATACATTTTAATTTAGATATGTAAAATTTATTCATTTGTTGGTAGTTAGAAGGCTAAGTTGATCGAAGTATGTTGTATTATATATAACTTTACTAATTATTAACTGAGTTTATACATATATGGAATTCATAAGTTAATGAGCCATCACAACCATAGTACATATATACCCTATATCTATATACACATTCATAAGATGAACAATATATAATTTAAAAGGATGTATTTAGTCTACATGACTATGTTATTAGATATATCTGAAAAAATGATGAGACATTTAAAGTAAGTATAGATATATTAATGAAATATATTTGTATAAATCTATTAAGTACTCATACTTGTATATGTCTATACCTGTATGAGTAATATTACGTACTAATACATATATATAGCATATATTATATGTATAATAAGTTTGCTTACAAATATGGTATATAGTTTGTTATTAAATAAGTTATAAAATCCATGAAGGAGTTTACCATAATTAAATGCATACAACTCATTATATGTGTATAAATTTAACATGAAAGTTGGATTATTGTTTAATTCTGAGCCTTGAATTAAATTAAGATTAATTTTTGTATTTTGTAAGTTTTGCACATAAAAATGAACTGAGATAGATATTGTTATCTTAGATAGTTCTATATTTAAGTTACTTTGATAAATAGTAGCTTGTAAACTAAGTATAATTATACCTAGATGGTATGTCCTCTTAAGGATTGTACTTTGTTATGTCTATTATTTTTAAAATAAATAATATGTTTGAGATTCATTTCATATATTTGATGGACTAAATGTATGTACTTTGATTACTTATTTACTTAGCATATTTTATGCATGTTGATAGGAATTAATCTATTTGAATCTATTGGTTATGTTTTAAATTAACCAAATCTTGCATTATTGGTACTAAATAAGTGAGGATATGGACTTCCCTAGCTTACTTAACATCACAAATACAATATGAAGGTAATCCAATCAAGTGGTGTGTATGAATTTGATTGATCATATAGATCATTCACTATTCAAAAACTTTGGCCAAAGTAATATTTAGTTAAACATTATCATTTCATATGTTTTATTTACATGTTTATAAGATATCATGTTAGAATGTATTTTATTTATGGTACATGTCATGTATTAAATATCTTACATCACACTGGTACTATCTTGTCTTTATGGATTCTTCCACCATCACTATCTACCCATCTATGAAGGGGGAGTCATTCCCTAGTTGGGGGATTGTGCAAGGGATCGATAGTCTATGGTTGGTGTGGAAAAGCACTCAGATGATGCTCTCCTTCCCAATAGTAGTACTTCATTGGAGACTACACTTGAGATTACCATAGGATACTAGAGTTCATTATAAATCATTCTATGTGGAGCTATGTATCTTGTTTTTTATTTATTATTATGACATTAATCCTAATGAAAATGTAATATTTATACATCTATACATTTATAGTAGTAGCTATAATATTATTTTGGCCATGGTTGGAATTATGTAATTAATGTTAGAATATATGCAATAAAATGAGTAAATCGATGATGTACTTATTTTACTTATTATCATAGTGATCAATAACTAGATAAATGTTTCATGCCTAATTTGTTAGTTAAACATACTTAGTGTGTTAAATTTGGATAACTAAGTAGATTCTCATGGTGAAGTCTAATGTTGATGACATGGAATTAAAATTAAAAAAATACATTTTCCTAGTAAATCCTAGTGGGGATGTTACTTTATGGTATCATAGTTATGGATCTAACTCTATGACTTAATGAGTTCACTAACATTTCCTTATCCTTCCATTTATTAGAAATGAGAATGGTACAAGCTAGAGCATCTAGTGAGGGTCCTTCAAATGTCAATTAAAATAACCCTCCAATTGATTCTACTCAATTTGTTGCTAAGAAAGTAGTAAATTTAGATCAAATTATCATAACCATGGATGAAATTAAGGAACAAATTATATCCCTAAAATAGGAAATTCATGGCAATGAGGAAAATTCCCATCAGGATGTCCCTGAAGAGCATCTTGCTAAGCAGGAAATCCCTCAAGAATAGAGGCATGAGGAAGTGCCTCAGGATGTGAGAGATCATGTAGCTACAAAATTGGCTAGAGATATAAAAAAGGTGAATCCAACTAAGTTCGATGGAACCATTTTGGGAGACAGAGCTGGAGCATGGTTAACTAAGATAGATAAGTATTTTGAGATTTGAAACTACTCTAAAGTCACTAAAGTAGTTTGGTGAGCTTACTAGTTAGCTGGTGAATTAGTTATGTGGTAGGCCAAAAATAAGTTAGAAATGAATCTTAATTCTACTACCACCACATGAGAGTAGTTTGTGATATTGTTAAGATCATGGTGGCTTCCAAAGTTATACTTTGATCAATTGCTTACAAATTTTTAGAATCTTAAGCAAGGAGACTTATTGGTGAATGAATACTAGGAATAGTTCATCATACTTATGAAGTATGTACCTCAGTATTAGGAAGATGAGAGGTTCATAATTATAAATTTAATCATGGGATTAAAACCCTAAATTAGTGGTGAGGTAGATGTTCATGGGCCATCTACCATGAATCAAGTCTTTGAGAAGGTAGTCAAGTAGGAGCATATGTTAAATTCTCTTGCTTAGGTCAAAAATAAGTTTAAGAAAAAGTTTGAAAGTTCTAAACCAACTTTCAAAAAGAAGAACTAGAAGTAGAGGAGTCAAGACTCCAAGATCTAGTTCAAAAATTAGAATGCTAAATTCAAAAGTGGTTCAGGTAATAGGAAGCTGGGTAATGTTTTCAAAGGCATTTTCAATGGAAACCAATAGTCTAATAGGAAAGGACCACCTAAAGGTTTGTTCATTTATGGAGGTGACCATTTTTATCATGAGTGTACATAGGAAAATTTGAAGAAAAAAGGTTATGCTCTGTAATAAGGAATGTTTTAGCAATGGATTCATGCAACAATTGATAACTGACAAACCAAATTCCAAGTTTCACCCATATAACTATCAGGTATTTTGTTTGAACATCCAATCTATATTTGATAGATACAAGGGCTACATAATGTTTTATTACTCTTAGAATTCTAAACAAGTTATCTAGAAAATCTAGAGTAATGGAAAATTTATGGTTGGTATAATATGGGAATGAGTTAAAGGTCAAAGTTGACAAGTGTTTAGTTGAAGCTAAAATTAGGTTGCCTAAATTCAAAATAGTAGTAAATCCTTATGTATCACTATTAGGGTCATATTATGTGATCTTAGGATTCAATTGGCATGTGAATCATAAGGACAAGGTTGATCACTATCTAAATAAGGTTGAGTGTAAGGATGATTTTGGAAATCAAACACAAATTCAGGGTGAGAAAAGAGAATTGAGGCTTAGGTAGATTTAAGCAATGTAACTCAAGAAGGCTCAAAGAAAATGATGCCAAGCATTTATTTCCAAAGTAAATGAGATGGAAGAATCTAAGGAACCATCCATCAAAAATTATCCTTTTCTTAAGAATTTTCATGATGTGTTTACAAAGGAATTATCAAGATTGCCTCCCAAATGTGAGTTTGATTTCTTGATTGATATCATACCTGGGTTGGAACCATAGTGTAAGTCACTTTACTTGATGATAACCACAAATTTATTTGAATTTAAGGCTTAACTCTAGGTGTTTTTATCAAAAGGGTTAACTAGACTAAGTGTGTCACCATGGGGTACACCAATTATCTTCATCAAGAAGAAGGATGGTACTCTTCACCTTTGTATTGATTATAAAATATTGAATAAGGCAATAATTAAGAATAGATATCCACTACCTAATATTTATGATCTTTTTGATCAAATACAAGGGGAAACAATCTTTTCTAAGATTGATCTTAGAGTAGGATATCATCAGTTGAAGATAAGAGATGAGGATATTCCAAAAATAGCATTTAGAACTTGATATGGACACTATGAGTTCACAGTGTTACCATTTGGTTTGATAAATGCTCTAGAAACATTTATGAATCTCATAAATAATGTGTTTAAAGATCATCTAGATCACTTTATTTTGGTCTTTCTAGATGACATTCTTATATATTCTAAAGATGAAGAAGAACATATTCAACATCTAGAATTAGTTTTGAAATGTTTGTGGAAGCAAGTTGTATGTCAAGTTGTCTAAGTGTGAATTTTTCTAAGAGAAAGTGTAGTATCTAGGACATATTATCTCTATGGATGGTATTTATATAAATTCAACAAAGATAAGATCCATTATGGAGTGGCTAACACCAAAGAATGTGCAAGAGGTAAGAAGTTTCATGGGATTAGCAGGCTATTATATGAAATTCATTCCAATTTTTTCTAAGATAGCTAATTCAATTACCTCTCTATAGTGTAAGAATCAAATTTATATCTAGTTAGAAAGTGTGAAGTAGCTTTTCATGAACTAAAAAGGAGGCTTACTTCATCACTAGTGCTAAGAGTTCCTAATCCCAATGATCACATATGTGTCTAGGGATGGACTTGGAGGAGTTTTTAAATAGGTGATGTAGTTGTATCCTATGAATCCAGGAAACTAAAGCCTTATGAAGTTAACTATGCCCCTCATGACCTAGAACTTACAACAATTGCACATGCTTTACAATTTTAGAGGCATTATTTATTGGGAAAACCATTTATGCTCAAGACTGATAACTTGGGACTCAAGTACATCTTCACCCAGTCAAATCTAAATACTCATCAAAGATGTTGGTTAGAGTTATTTTTTAATTATGATTTTAATATTAATTATATAAAAGATAAGGAAAATAGAGTAACTAATTCCCTAAGTCATAGGAGGTACATAGCAATCATGGCTACTATTAAGAGTACTTTCAAGGATCAAGTGATCAAATTATCTCTAGGAGATAAATTTTATGATAAGGTCAATAAAAAATTATCTAAAAATATTCATAATCTTAAGTATAAAGGATTAAAAATATAGAATTATGGTCTTTTGTAATACAATGGAAGGATGTATGTACTAGATAGAGAGAATCTAAGGAGCACAATGCTAAAGGGACTACACAATACCCCATACTCAGTACATCTAGGAGTAACTAAGATCATGGTAGAGCTTAGACCACTCTATTTCTAGAAGGGAATCAAGGAAGATGAAATATATGTTGTGTCTCATTGTCTAGATGTTAGTGTGTGAAATCTGAAAATGTGCATCTAGCTAGATTGTTGTATCCACATGGCATACTAGAATGGAAGTGGTAAGTGATAAGTCTTGGTAGTAGTTGACAAAATAACCAAGGTAGCCCATTTTATACTAGACAATTTGATTGATGATGCACTTACTCTTGCAAATAGATTCATAAAGGAAGTGTATCATTTGCATGGATTTCCAAACAAGATCAATTTAGATCATGATCCGATGATGACTTCTTGGTTTTGGTTGACTATGAATTCAGCTCTGGGTATGTAACTATACTTCAACACTACATATCACACATAGACTAATGGTCAAATAAAGTGAGTTAATCAGGTGTTAGAGGATCTCCATATGTATTTCATGGATAATAAATACAAGATGGAAGATCACCTTCCATTGGTTGAGTTTACTTAAAATAATTATACCAATCATCTTTGAATATGGCACCATTTGAAGCATTGTATGGAAGGTGTAGAACACCAATCAGTTAGGGCAGGTTGGAAGATAAGGTAGTTTTTGGACCTAAAATGATTTCATAAATGGAATAGAAATTCATAATAATAAAATAGAGATTAAATGGGGCCATTATAGACAGAAGAGTTATGCTAATCTAAAGAGAATAGCTAGGTAGTTTTTAGTAGGTGATAAAGTGTTTTTGTGGGTTAAACCTTAGAAAAGCTTAATTAAATTTAGGAAGTCAGCAAAACCTTCATCAAGATATGTAGGACCCTTTGTAATTTTAGAAGTGATCAACCCTATAGTGTATAGGCTTACATTGCCACCAGTCCTATCTCTATTGCATAATGTCTTCCATGTGTCGTAACTTAAAAAGTATATAGTTGATCCTTTGCATGTGCTAGATTAGAATGATTTGCAGATTATGGATCCTAGGGTGGTCATGGTAGAACCAAATAGAGTAATTGACACTCGTAAACTTTATTTGTGTAATAGAGAAATGTCACTGTGAAAGGTCCTATAGGACCAATACCTTGAGGATAGAAGGACTATGATGATTTCTACATGCTATTTCCACATTTATTTACTTGATTTATTGCTTCATACTATATTATTTTTTTGCTAAATAATTTTTTAAATTTAGAACTAGTGTTTGAATAAGTGTCATCAGGATGATGACCAATTTTAGGGGGGAGGATGTCACATCCTAATTTCTTTCTATGTTAATTTACCTGATTATCCATGGATTATTATGGTTTTTAAATTCATTAATTACTATTTAATTAAGTTGTAATTCATATGTTTTTATGTGACATTTGTTTGTTGCTTAGATTAAATGATTATATTGCTATGAGTTAGTTGTATGTGTATATTCTTTGCATTATGATCATGTTTCTAGTTTTGTAGTAGTATTCTATGGATATATATCATGATGTTATGGGATAACTACCTTCTTATCATGAGTTGGATGTAGGAAATATCCATCTCTCAGAGCATGATAGAGGGAGAGAATCATCAGAGAGGATGGAATAGATTTAGGTGTTGGGGGATAGTATAAGAACAACTAGAAACCCAAACACGCTCCACAATAGTTATCATTATTTTTATGCATTGGTTGAATTGTTAATTGTAGTATGTCATTTATGTTATCTAGATTTAGATGATTTATTATGTGCTTTATTTTTAATTTAGTTTTAGTTTAATGCTTATGTGGTTCTAATTATGTGATTGCATTATGGTTGTAGTACATAGTTTGATTGCATAATGTTGATTTATGATCATGTCATATTATTGTATTCATGAATGCTAATACTTTAATGAGTAGTTAAATCTATTTGATTAGTATTTATATATTGTTACTTATGTACTAACTAGAGTGTCTTTATAATGTCTTAATGCATTAGCTGGTTATTATGATATTTGGGAAATATCATTATTTTGGTTTATGCCTTTGTGTATAAAAAGATAGTAAAGACATTTGGATAGTCTATATAGTGGTTTTGACAAACAACTACGTAGTTATAGTATCATTATGTTTGATATTTTTATAATATTTATTTGATTGGCTATTACAGTCAAAATCCTATTATTAACTTTATATTAGTCACTTTTTTATTTGAATTCATGATAATGTTTATCCTTTTTTAAGATGATTTAGTGACTACCTAAGCTATCCTATGATCTAACCCTAAATAATGAGCTAAATAAGTTGGCATTAGTATGTGAGTTTTGGTTTTATTATTTTGATATACTTGGGTTATCGAGATCAATAGAAATGATATTTTACATGGACTTTGTAAAGTCTATCCATGGGCATGTTAAGTCAAAAGACCATGCATTAATTTGGATTAAAAATAATGATGGGACATTCAAGTTATTTAGGGTTTCTATTCTAAGTTAACTCAAGTTTAACCATATAATTTTGATTTAATAAGTCATCATGCAGGTTGGTGGATGGTTGATCCATTGAGATAATCTTATCATGCATAGTTCTGATCATTTTTCTCAGTCAAGGAAAATAGGAAAAATTAGTGGCAAGAAAGGGCATAAAGGAGAAAGTGGCAATAAGGTTGAGAAGGTAAGAAATAAAAGAAAGGGGAGATATGATATTTGACATAGTAGTGGATAGTGAGAAGAAAAGGAATAATATTTAATCAATTTTCATTGACAAGAACAAATTTGTGGACGTTCAACTAGGTTAGTAATGCATTTGAATTCTTGGATGTTAAAACACAAGTATTTATGTGTATGATTGCATAAAAAGGGTTTAAGTATTTTATACTTTTTATAATAAAAATGGATAAATATCTATCCCTATGGATGGCTCGATCATCCATAGAACCAAATCTATATCCTAGAAAACTCGAAACCTAAACCCTAGGTCTGTATCCAATTCTGGTAATGTGAATTTAATTATATGTAAGAAAGTTGTGTGGAAAATAAGAATAAATTTGGGTTGTATAAAATTTAATACATGTCTACAAGAATAATATGTAGGTATATACATGGGTATATATATATATATATATATACACCTTATAGGTCTTTATTGACCTAGAGTATATATACATACCAAAGTATATATGTACATACAAGAATTAGTGTATACGTATAACAATTGATTCAAGATACAACGACTAATGTCATTAGGGCTTAGAAAAAATTTAAGGAAACATGCCAAAGTATATTGTTTTGATATTATATACTTTGTTTGCATACAATGTGAAACCCTTGACTGGGCCTTAGTTAGACTGCAGCTTATTGAAGCATGTTTCTAAGTATGTATGAACCTTCACTCTATTATATATTTGACTAAGTATTGATTATTTAATATATAGGTGAACATTTATATGGATGTGAGTGGGATATGAACATAATAATGGACATTGGAGGTTGTCTATGAATATATTAGTAACCTGTGTATTTATGCTTGTTGAAATCATATAAATGAAATTGTATTAAAATTTAATATTGTGTGAGTTGAGTAAAGTACATATAGTTCTTATGGTTCTTATTAACAATTGTGAAGACATTATGACATTTATTATAATTATATTGATCTATTATATGATCTAGAAATATGTTGCCTATTAAATATGGACAAAGTAGATATAAGCATTGAAAGTTGTTGATTCATAAATTGACAATAAAGGGAAACAATCTGTTATAATGATTATGTTGACTTCATGAATTGTATGATTCTTGTTTAAAAATTCATGAAAATAAATTAGTGGAGTATATATTTGTAATTTAATACATTCTATTTTGGATATGTAAAATTTATTTGTTTGTTTGTACTTAGAACGCTGAGTTGGTTGAAGTATGTCATATTCTATATATAACTTTACTAGTTATTGACTGAGTTTATACATATATGGAATTCATAAGTTAATGATCCATTAAAATCATAGTATGTATATATCTTGTATATATATACACATTCATAATATGAACAATATATAATGTAAAAGGATGTATTTAGTCTACATGATTGTGCTATTAGATATATTTGAAAAATTGATGAGATATTTAAAGTAAGTATAAATAAATAAATATATATATATATATATATATATATATTAGTACATAATATTACTCATATAGGTATAGCCATATACAAGTATGAGTACTTAATTAATTTATACAAATATATTTCATATATATATATATATATATATATATATATATATATATATATATATATATATGAAATATAGTTGTATAAATTAATTAAGTACTCATACTTGTATATGGCTATACCTATATGAGTAATATTACATACAAACACACACACACACACACACACAGAGATATGTGTGTGTGTGTATAAGAAGTTTACTTGTAAATATGGTATATAGTTTGTTATTAAATGAGTTATAAAATCTGTGAAGTAGTATACCATAATTAAATGCATAAAACTCATTATATGTGTAAAAATTTAACATGAAAGTTGGATTATTGTTTAATTTTGAGCCTTGAATTAAATTAAGACTGATTTTTGTATTTTTTAAGTTTTGCACATAGAAATGAACTGAGATAGATATTGTTATCTTAAATAGTTCTATATTTGAGTTAATTTGATAAATAGTAGCTTGTAAACTAAGTATAATTATACCTGATGATATGTCCTATTAAGGACTATACTTTTTTATGTATATTATTTTGAAATAAACAATATGTTTGAGATTCATTGCATACATTCGATGGACTAAATGTATGTACTTTGATTATTTTTGTAATTAGAATGTTTTATTCCTGCTAATAAGAAGTAATACATTTGAATCTATTGGATATGTTTTAAATTAACCAAATATCACATTGTTAGTACTAAATAAGTGGGGAGACAGAACTCCCTAGCTTGATTAGCATCACCAATGCAAGATGAGGGTAATCTGATCAAGTGGTGTGTATGTATTTGATTGGTTCTAGAGATCATTAACTATTTGAAAACTTTGGCCAAAGTAATTTTTAGATAAACATTGTCATTTCATATATATATATATATATATATATATATATATATATATATATTGTGTTTGTGAGATATCATGTTAGAACATATTTTATTTATGGTACACATCATGTATTATATATCTTAAATCACATAGGTACTAGTTTGTCTCTCTGAATTCCTATGTAGACACTTAGAACTAGCCATAACTAGCCTTTGACTGGAATTTAGATTGATTCCTACCAACTATTACAAATTTAGCCTAAGAATCACTGAACATCCCAAATTTTCTTTGCATCATTCATCAAATCTCATAATCACATTGAGGCATCCCTAATTGTGATATTCCATCATATGCAACAATAACCTCTCACAAATTCATCCCTAACCATCCTGCAACATCAAAATAGTCAATTTGGTCTATGGACTTATTAAGTGGGGCACATGAACTTAAATCAAATCTTGAAAGAGATAAATAACTAATCATAATTAATTAATAATCTAAACCAAATTAAATGCCTAGTTTAATTATCTATTTTAAATTAATGAATAAATAAAAAAAGAAATTCAAAAATATGAAATATCCTAGCTTTTTAAGATTACCTTTGTGAGTTGTCAAGCCTTTTGGAAAATATCCTAAAAAATCTTATTTTGGATACCCATGCCTATTTAATGCAAATCATTATTACTTGACAAATATTAACTCTACTAGGGTTATATTTGAATCACCTATGTTAAGTTTGACCCCATTCCATGTTTAAAATCCACCTTGACTCACCTTGGGTTGGGGTTAGATCCACTTTTTATAAATACAAGCCATTGCCTATTGAATTTTTAGATTGAATATTTTAGAGTTATAATATAGGTATTGTTGCATGAGATTCATATCAATAATGTTATAATTCTAAAATATTGAGCCAAAATACATGAAACCATAACACAAGCCATGGTGCCAAGGAGAGAAGGAGATACACAACCTCCATTGCCAAAGACTTTTTGAAGCACAAACTGAGTAATCCACTCAAAAATGCATTTATATCTCTCAAATAAGGTAAATGATTGTGTGTCTTTTGATTTTTAGTTGTGTTTTCATTTGTATTTTTTTCATTAAGCTCACACCTAAGATCTAGACTTGTAAGTGTTAGTGTGTTTTTATTTGAGTTTTATTTATATAAACTAACACTATACTAACCTCCCTTCTTAAATTCCTATGATCACAAATGGAATGTTCGATGGGACCTCAAACTAACACCATCTACTCAGCCTACACTACATATGAAAATTACTCCTAACTAGTAAACTCTTTAGTAAATACAATAAGTACAATAGCCTAGACTAGCTCAATAAATGTAATAACCTTTGCCTTTGGAAACCCCTCTTCCAAGGGGAACTATGCCTACTCATCGCATCATTAGTAACCTTGGAGAACCCTTTGAATTCATTTTTTACAAGCTCACTAGCACTAATCTAGTTAATTAGACAATTTTAAAACACTATCTTGAGGGCATTCCTTATCCAAATTGGTACTGATAAAATGAATTCTATGAGTACATCAGGTTAATGGACATAATTTATGTCATTGTGTGAAAATTAAATATTTTATTGAGAATATGTTAGAAAATAGAGACATAACATTGGCTAATGAAGATTCCACATCTAATCAGAACCTAAGTATCTATCAAAACCCCTTTCCACAACATAAAAATCATTAGTAATACCGACAAAGGCTAGAACAATAGTATCAACAACCAAGATAGAACTAACAAAACTAATAGCAAAACTAACAACATCAAAAAAATAGATAAAACTAAGTCCATAATGATGCTAATAACCAACAAACCTACCATGTAGTTTCACATGAATACAATAAGGTTATAGGCCATATTGTGGTAGGTTACATTTCTACCATTTCCATCAATATGAGACCAAGTGTCAAACCATCAATACCATTTCTATCAATTCCAATCAACCAACACATGTCGATGATCTTTCTTTGACTTGGGATTACATACAAGCATACCAGCAAGTAGGAATTCCTACTTTGGGACCTTATATCGATAAATCATCATTGGCCTATGACCGTGCATAAGTAAACAAGTAATTGAGACTTATTCTATCTAGTCCCCCACCACCATCAGTTGCTAGCAATAATGGTCTTTCATCTAATCCCAATTATGTAATAATAACTTGGTGGTCAAAGATTACCATCCTAGGTCCATAGCCATATGTCACTTCACCCATCTCACCCAGCCTTTTGGCTAGGAATAAGCCATTTACCACTATGTAAGAAAAGATGTTAGATATTATGGAACAATTGTAGAAGATGCCCACATAAATATCCATTTTGGATTTATTCTTTGTGTCCACCATCCACAAGAATATATTGATAGAGTTCTTTGGCCAATCCCATGTTCCTAATGACATATATCCAAATAAATTTCAAGCTTTGGTTGGACACTTATCCCTAGGTCAAAAACTAACCTTTGACTAAAGTGATATATCATCCCTTGGCCCTTTGCATAATAATCCATTGTATATCAAAGTTGTCATAACATGGCACAAATTGAAATTGTCCTCATATATAATGAATCAGGTCTAAATATTGTGTCTCTAAAGCTCATCAAGCTTCTCAAGTTCACCACAATTGATCTCTAGATAGAAATGATCACAACCAAGGCCTATGATAATGAAGAAAACGAATTACAAGGCACCATTAGCTTGCCAGTTATCATTAGGCCCTTAACCCATAATACACTATGCCATGTATTAGACCTTGATTTATCATATAATATGATTTTGGGCAGACCTTAGATATATGAAATTTGTGCAATCTAATCAACATTTCAAGTTTTTACATTTAAATATGGAATATGCAATATAATATCAAGTTTTTACATTTAAATATGGAATTTAATATCCATGGAGATCTGCAACCATACAAACATTACAAGCATTTGGAGGTTAAATACCAAAGCTATAACTACCATTTTGGCTTGAATTTGGTTTTTAAAAAAGACAAGGGAAAATAAATATGTATTAATTCACTAGAGGCTAATTTCATTGACCCAAATACCCTTGATTCACTTTCCCACATGTCACCTCTTGAAATATCTAATCATTATATTATCTTGGCTAATGTCCGAAGAGACTATTTGACCCATAATACATTCCATATTGCTAAGCTTCCAAAGAATCCCAAGTCCTATGGAAGACCTAAAGCCAAACCACCTTGCATGGAATGACAAAGAAATGGCAAAGGAAAACTTTTTAGTCTATCACCTATCATTTTCATATTGGCCATTGGCCAAGAATAAGAGCCACTTGTAGATGATGAATCTTGGTTGTATAATGACAAACTAGTTAAATGTTACCTAAATGCCAAGTATCCCATTTCAAATCAAATCATGGATAAGCGTGCCTATGAAGGAAGAGGCTTTTGGCTAAATCAATATGGCCCACTTGATCCAATTTCTACCACTCAATACAAAGGTACATATGGTCTTGGATTTAAACTGCCTGGGGGTGACCCCATATACCTTATTCATGTTCCAATGCTAATGACTAGTGATGATGATGTTGACAATGAATTAGAATCTAATCGTAGCCCTTTTAATGACCTAATCCATACCAATTTGTTTGATACCAATGTCATTTGTACCCTTAGACTAGGTATTCACCATGATCCACTTCCTTTATATTATCATTAACTTATAGACTATGACCAACAAGAATCAAAAGTGTGGGTTGATGAGTTTTAGAATGATGAGGCCTTCTATGATTTTCTAGGCCTATGTGAAAATGTTCCATTGGGAGACCACAAACAAGGGTTCTCAATCAAATTGGATCTTGAATCCTATTTTGGAGAATGGGTGAACACCCTTAGCCATAAACATTTAAATAAAACATTAAGGTCCCCAAGTGAAAACCTCTTTGAGGCACTTTTGGACTAGGTTAATAGTAAAGAGAAAGGCCATTAAAGTGGTGAAAACTTGTTTTAGGTGCCATTAGACTGGGGTGTTTAACCTTCTTTAAACATAGCTTAAGAGACCACCAATGATGAACTTGCCTATGGATCTGAGTTCAGTTTTGAAGAATAGTAAGATTTTTATCGAATCATCCAAGAGTTTTTAATAGTGTTTATCACATGGCCATCCCTACGATTGGGAGATTTTAATTCCTCATGCCTCGATGAAATTAAAAATCTAGTCCTAATAGAGGAATCTATCATTATAGACCAAGTTAACATCGAGAATCCAGATGACCCAAAATGGATTAAATTAGGCACATCCCTCGCTAAAGAGGAACATGAAGTCTTTAATGATCTATTGAGGGAGTTTGATGATATATTTTCTTGAGCCTACTTGGACATGCCAGGTTTGGACCCCACCTTAGTTGTATACCACCTTATGGTACATCCTTATGTCAAACCTGTAAAAAAAAAATTGTGCAAGATGCATCCTCACATTGTTGTATTAGTGAAGAAAGATTTGAAAAAACTCTTGGAAGTAGGATGTATTCAATTGATCAACTACTCAAAGTTGATTTCAAATTTTGTACAAGTCATCAAGAAACCAAAAGGAATTAAAATATACACTGATTTCAAATACATAAACAAGGCATGCCCCAAGGACAACTTTCCTCTACCAAAAATTGACATGATTGTTGAATCCATAGTGGGATATGAAATGATTTCACTAATGGAAGGATTTTTAGGGTATAACTAGATTTAGATTATGCTAAAAAACCAACATAAAACAACATTCAGCACACTGTGGGGAATGTTTTGTTATTAGGTTATGCCATTTGGTATCAAAAATTTAGGGGCCATGTATTAAAGGGCCATGACCATCATATTTCATGATATGATACATGACATTATTGAATATTATGTTGATGACATCCTAGGTAAATAAAATACTAGGGTTGATCATCCATCACTATTACAAAGGATATTTGAATGACTACATGAATACAAGGTTTGACTTAATCCTAAAAAGAATATTTTTAGAGTTACATCAAGCAAATTTCTTGACTTCATTATGTCTTGTTGAGATAGTGAATTCAATCCAGCCAAAGTATAAGTTATTACTCAAATGCCACCACCATCTAATTTGAATCAACTCCATAGTTTGTAGGGCAAGATCTAATCTATCATATGCTTCATATCTTATTTGGTTGATAAATGCCACCCATTTACACATATATTGAAAAAATGGGTCCTATTTCATTGGGATGATGAATGCTAAAATATTTTCAACATTTGAAGGACTATCTAGTAAATCCACCTATTTTATTACCACCAATGCCAGGAAAGCCATTCTTACTATACCTATCAGCTAGGGACACCTACCAAAGAGCCATGACTATCATATTTCATGATATGATGCATGACATTATTAAATATTATGTCGATGACATATTGGGGAAATCAAAGACCAAGGCTGATCATCTTGTAGCACTACAAAGGATATTTGAAAGACTGCAAATACAAAGTTAGGCTCAATCCTAAGAAGTGTGTTTTTGGAGTCACTTCAAGAAAATTGTTTGGCTTTATTGTATCTCACGAAGGCATTGAAGTTGATCTAACCAAATTAAAAGCCATAACTTAGATGCCATCACCAGCCAATTTGAAGTAGCTCTATAGTTTTTAGGGTAAGATATAGTCTATCAGATGCTTCATATCTTAGTTGGCCAATAAGTGCCATCCTTTTACACATTTATTGAATAATGGTGTCACATTATATTGGGATGATGAATGATATAAAGATTTTTAAAAATTAAAGTACCATCTAACAAATCTACCTATTTTATTTCCACCTATGCCAGGAAATCCATTCTTACTATACCTCTTAACTATAGACAAAGCCCTGGAGGCATTTATAGCTCAACATGATGATAATGGAAAGGATCATGCCATGTACTATCTAATCCATACACTGGTCATGTATGAACATAATTATATGCTCATTGAAAAATCATGTTTAGCTATAGTCTTTGTAGCTCATAAAAAGTGACATTACATTTTAAACAAAAAGACCATGGTTATTTCAAAAGTAGATCCACTCAAGTATCTACTATCTAAAATAATTATATAAGGCCACATGGCTAAATGGATCATGCTTCTAAGAGAATTTAAGCTAGAATACGTCAATCAAAAAACCATCAAAGGATAGGTCCTTGTGAATCAGGTTGCTAAAGCACCTCTTGAAAATACATAAACTCTTACATTTCAATTTCTATATGAATCCATTATGACCATCATTGAAACACCTATTGAGGAGTAACACTGGAATTTGTATTTTGATGGATCATTCACCACACATGGATCGAGGGCAGGCCTTTTATTCATAGCACCAAAGGGGGATTTAATCCTTAAGTCATTCAGGATCAATTTTCCTTGTACTAATAACATGGCCAAATATGAAGCACTTGTTTTAGGGCTTTGACAAGCAGTTCAATAGAACATATAACATCTAAAGGTTTATGGTTATTCATAGTTAATCATCAATCAGGTTATAGACCATTTTTAGACAAAAGATGACAAGTTGGTACCATACAAGGCCATGGTCAACACTCTCAAATAGAAAGTTATCAATGTACAGTTTGAACATATACCAAGGGTTAGTAATAGAATATCAGATGTCATGTCCACCATTGGATCTTTGATTTGGCATACAAACATGGCCAAAGAATACCAATTCCTCATTGAAAATCTTTTAGTACCAACTCCTAAACCTTTAACTATCACCATGATCTATGATATTATTGGTCCCATCTATATATGGTATTCAGACCCTCACACCTATCTTCATGACCAAATAATGCCACTAGACCTATCCCAAAAATAATCTAAATCTTTTATCCATCATGCCACATGTTATACCTTACTCAAACCAACCCTATACTACCATAGTTTTAATGGAACTCTACTTCATTGTTTAACTTTGGTAGAATCTCCATTAGTTCATAAAAGAGTATGTGGATCCCACATAAGTGGGTCCATCCTATCCAAAAATCTATTGCATATCGAGTACTATTGGCCAATGATGGATGCAAATATAGCTATGTGTTAAAAAGTACAATAAATGTCAACAACATGCCAATCTGATTCATGCCCCAATCAAGACTCTAAAATAAATGATTACACCATGGCCATTTTCTACATGAGGCCTCGATCTCATTGGGAAGATAAACCCCACCTCATTCAATGGCCACAAACATATCCTTACTGTCATTGAATATTTCACTAAATGGGTTGAATCTATACCCCTCACTTACATGACTAGAAAGCAAATTTACAAATTCATCTTTAACCATCTCATTTTCCATTATGGTATCCCCTTTGAAATTATATTTTATAATGGTAGATCCTTCAAAAACAAGATTGTCAAATCACTATGTGTTGATTAGAAAATTACTCAACATTTTTCCATGGTATATTACCCCCAAGGTAATGCCAAGATGAAGAATATAATAAAACTATTGTCAACATCTTTAAAAATATTGTCAATGATATTGGCCATGATTGTCACTTCCAAATATTATTCACCCTCTAGGCATACCACACCAACTACTGTACTCCAATAAGAGCCATTCTTTATTCACTTGTTTATGGCATTAAAGCCATTCTTCCCATCGATGTTGAGTTACCTTCTTTACATATCTATTTGAAGCATGTCATGGATGATGAAGACTATAATTTATCTCACTTACAAGATCTAGAGTTTCTTAATGAGAAACATATGGCCACATTTAATAACATGTAAGCATATTAGAATAGACTCAATGGCTACTACAATTGGTGTATCAAACACAAATAATTTGATCTTGGTGATCTTGTTCTTAAAGAAAACCAATAAAATACCATGGTTGAGAAGAAACATAAGGACAATTTCAAATCCAATTGGATAAGCCCTTTCATCATTATTACAAACTATGGTTTTGGAGCATATAGGCTAGCTACACCAGACGAGGATGAACTTGATGAGTTGATGAACATTATATGCCTCAAGTGTTACTGCACTTTAGAGACCTAGTGTATTATCTAAGAGCCCCACTTCCATTGCACCATACTATTAACATTATTATTTATATAAACCATTCTACCATACCTTTTCTATCAACCAAGTCATTTTCACCCTCCCAACCTAGCCCTTTATCTTTGGTTTCATTCCATTGGTTCCACGGCTGCTTTAGCACAAAGATTCAGATCAAGTTTTAGTAGTTATTTCAGCATTCCAAATAGAGGTCATATTTTATAGTAGTATCATAGCGGTTTGGCAATTACATCCTTCATTTCCTATCTATTTTGTACCAAGTGTACCTGATTATAACTGCCTTTGTCCAAATTAGTGTTTCACCATCATGTTACTAATTATAACCACCTATGGGAAAATTAGTATTATTTACCTATGTCATTGTTTCCTAATTATAACCACCTATGGGAAAATTAGGAAAAACACTTATTTATCATGATTTGAAGTACCACATTTCCATGCCTATATTGGTTATGCCATTTTCCAACTTTGTCTATTTTGTTTGAATTAGATGATACCTAGTCAAATTCCTCCAATATAAGGTATAACTATAGTGACTTGAGGTCCCATTCTGGGACAATGTAGGTAGCACTCAATTCACATTGAGGTCAACTCAGTCACCCTTAACCATGCTCTCACCATTTTGTGTGAAACCTAAGCCACACTCTCATCATTTTACAAGCACTTCTAAGTTTGAATGCTCTCACCATTTTGTGAGTAACCTAAGCCACACTCTCACCATTTTGCAAGCAATTTGAGTTTGAAAACTCTCTCCATTTTGTAATCTTGGATCATTTAGTATCTCATAATTATCCACTAAGTTGAGATGCTTTGAAAATATTTAAAATTATTGAAAATAGATATAGAAAACCCTAAACATCAACCATTTTTTTCATTAAGGATTATGGGATCCTTAGCTACTTCACAATCAACCACTTATCACTTAGTTTCCCCATCCTTATTGGCCTAGTGTCTCATGCTCTAACCATTTTACAAACCCATTCCCATATTTCTTCTATTACATAATCATGTTTTCTTTTCATCATTTTCTTTTATCACATTTCCTGGGAGAACTACATTTAGCCTAAAGTTTTTATTAGATATTATGTCTATGGAACTATGTAAGTAGCATCCACTTGCCTAGTGAATTTGGAGATAGCTTGGCCACCACTTCCTTTTCTTCTATTTCCCCATGTTTTTTGTTACATTATTCCTTATCTTATAGGGGTGATGTTCATCATCTTGTTTATGTCATATTGTTTATACCAACATTGTGTTTAACCATTGTTTTTTTTTGTCTCATTTTATTTTCTTTTTATTTTGTTTTATTCTTCATTTCTCTTGGTGTTTTGTTTTGTTTGTTTGCCTATTTGTTTTATTTCATGTTGTGCCTTGATTTAGTATATATGTATTCATTAGATGATTCCTTTCATATTATTCATGAATCCATACATATTCATATGTCTACATTGTCATCATGGTTTTTATCATTGGTGTATTATTTTCAATTGAGTATTGGATCACGTGTTGGTCTATATGCATATTTCATCCAAGATATCAAGGTGTTATATCATGATGCCTTTTGTCACATGCTATAGCAAAAAATAGCTCTAATCATCTACACAACATTGTGTTAATGATATATTTCCTTGATACTAGAATAATTCTTGATCTAATCCAAATCATATCCTACACAGAGAAATTAAACAATGAAATAATTTTCCTTTTTGCTAGTCCAGATGAGCATATCCCTACTTGCAAGTTTCCCATATTCATATTTCTCCTTTGTTCCAATTTTCCATCATATTCCATATCATGTTTACCATTACCAAGATACTAATGATTATAACTACCTCTAGGAAACTCATTGTATATCATCCCATTTACATTACCAATGATTCTAACTGCCTTTGGGCAAATCATTATGTTTCCATCTAATTGAAGGTTAATGATTATAACCACATCTGGGAAAATCATTCTCTTTCTTTTTCCCAGATGGGGCACATTTTCATTATGATAATGCTTCTCACCACCTTTGGGAAAACCATTATTTCTATCTACCCAAATGGGGCATTTTTTTATCATACAAATGATTTTAATTGTCTGTGGGTAAATCATTATTTTCCTTTTTATTGATTATAGCCGCATTTGGTTAAATCAATCTCTTATTAGCCTATGCCTTTTTCAATGATTATAACCACCTTTGGGCAAATCATTACCTTTTTGTTCCACCTATGCTGATGATTATAACCACTTGTGGGAAAATCATCTTGTTTTTCTTCCCAACTAAGGTAGCTCCATATGCCACTAATTATAATCATCTGTGGGCAAATTAGTCTTTTCCACCTCATCCTTTCATATTTTTTATCACATCATTTCCTTCTTTTGAGGGACCGATTGCTGACCCTTTTGTTGACTACTCTTTCGAGGGAGCACCTATAGTTCATCCATTATCATTGAATTCATAGGCATACAAGACTTTTTCATTCTTTGAGAAAATATTATTGTTCCTATGACTTTTAATTCCTTCCTAAAAAGGAGAAAACTATAGACACCAAAAATTGGCCATAACTGGCCTTCTATCAAATTTTAGATTGATTCCTACCAACCATTTTAAATTTTGCCTAAGAATCACTAAACATCCCAAATTTAATTGTGTATCATTCATCAAAGCTCAAAATCATTGTGAGGCATATTTAATTGTGGTATTCCATCATATACAATAATAACCTCTCACAGATTCATTTCTAATCATCATATAGCATCACAACAATCAATTTGGCCTATGGACCTATTATGTGGGCCACATAAACTTAAATCAGATATTGAAAGAGCTAAATGGATAATCATAATTAATTAATAATCTAAACCAAATTAAATTCCTAGTTGAATTATCCATTTGAATTAATAAATAAATAAATAAAGGAAATTCAAAAATATGAAATATCCTAGCTTTTCATGATTACCTTTGTGAGTTGTCAAGCCTTTTGGAAAATATCCTTAAAAAATTTATTTTGTAGACCCGTGCTTATTCAATGCAAATAATTATTACTTGAAAACTATTAACTCTATTGGGGTTATATTTGACTCATCTAGGTTAGATTTGAACCCATTCCATGTTTAAACTCCACCTTGACTCACCTTAGGTTGGGGTTAGATCTATTTTCCATAAATACAAGCCATTGCCTATTGACTTCTAAGTTTGGATATTGTAGAATTATAATGCAGGTTTTTTTGCATGAGATTCATATCAATAATTTTATAATGCAAAAATATTGAGGCAAGATACACCAAGTCACAACACAAGCCATGGTGCCAAGGAGAGAAGGAGCTACACAACCTCCATTGCCAAAGACTCTTTGAAACACAAACTGAGTAAGCCACTCAACAATGCATTTAGAGCTCTCAAGGAAGGAAAAGGATTGTGTGTCTTTTGAATTTTAGTTGTGTTTTCTTTTGTCTTTTGTTCATTAATCTCACCCCTAAAATCTAGGCTTATAAGTGTTAGGGTTAGTTTATTTTTGTTTGAGTTTTATTTACTTGAACTAGCACTATACTAACGTCCCTTATTGGATTCTTATGATCACATCTTGCACCATCACTATCTACCCATCCATGAAGGGAGAGCCATTCCATAGTTGGGGGATTGTGTAAGGGATTGATGATTCATGCTTGGTGTGGAAAATCATTTGAATGATGCTCTCCCTCCCCACAGTAGTATTTCATTGGAGACTACACTTGAGATTACCATAGGATACTAGAGTTCATTGTGACTCATACTCTGTGGAGCCTTATATATTGTATTTTATTGAAAATTATGACATTATTCTTGGTGAAAATTTAATATTTATATATTTATACATTTATGTAGTGGCTATAACATTATTTTGGTCATGGATAGAATTATGTAATTACTTTTGAAATATATGCAGTAAAATGAGTAAATTAGTTGTGTACTTGTTTTACTTATTATCATAGTGATCAGTAACTAGATAAATTTTTCATGCCTAATTTTTTGGTTAAACATACTTAGTGTGTTAAATTTGGATGAATAATTTGATTCTCATTGTGAAGTCTAATGTTGATAATGTGAAATTAAAATTTAAAAAATTACATTTTTTTAGTAAATCCTAGTGGGGATGTTACATAAGTCATTTATTGATTAAATATTATAAGACCTAGATTTCCCTATAGTTATTCCTTCTAAAATTATAATTACAGTTTCAAATCTAAAATTTTGATTTCCTTATCGTGTTAGAGTTTTTCTAGCATTTGTATGTCTCTCTCCTCTTTTTTTCATCTTAGTATTTAGAAAATTTTAAATGGTTAAAACATAATATCTTCCTCCTCCTAACCCTCAAGAGGGTAATAACTAATTTCCCTCTAACCAAGTCCATGATATCACTATTTCAAGGGGTAAGGTGACTCATCCTATAGTTGAACTTGAACATAACCAATATATCCTTATTCAACCCTATCCACCTCCCACATATCCTCTTGATGGTTTTTGTGTGCATATTTAGTCAAAATTACTTAAGTTTTGTGTTTTTTAAACCCTCAATGATAAAATCATCATTATGAGTAGGTTAATATAAGAGGTGAAAAAAATAAGTATTTCATTTCTAAGATTACATTATGAGAAAATTATATCACATATGTAAAGAATCTAGTATGTGTTAGTGTTAATCATGCCTTTATATCTTCATCTATAAAATGTGTGCCTAACAAGAATTCATATCAAAATGGGAAGATAAAATAGAATACATATAAAATAAGTGATTAAAAAAGTATGCAAAAGGAAAATAATATTTAAAGTAAGATTGTAATGGAAATGATTCGAAGTAACTTGATCCAAATACCTCATATACAACCTCTATGGAGATAAAAAAATACTATTGTGTATATTGTAGAATGCATGGGAACCATATAAATAGTTGTTTGAATTTGAATAATAAAATATAAAAGATAATTCATAGTGATAATCCTATAGCAAATACATAAATCAAGTAACCCACATTGGAATAATTGCAAGTAGAATAAGTGGCCAAATCAAAATTAATACCAAAATAATAAAGACATCAAGTATGGATACCAAAAGATAATTTAGAGAAAGAAAAGATAAAAAATGAAAAATTAGAGCAAGAAAGAGTAAAAGAAGATAAAGATGAAAAGACCAAATTACAAAATTCATAAGAAAAAAAATATAAATTACAAAAGGAATGTATTGCAAAGGCAATGTTACAAAAATAGCAAGAACAAAAGTTGAAAAAATAAGTTAAATATAAAAAAGAAATTAAATTTAAGAAAGGGTTCCTAGCAAAGGAGTTTCCAAATGAAGAGATTCCTAAAAATGCTAAAGTTTCAAGTGTGGTTTTAAATGGGTAAATTAATATCCTTTCCTCATATCAATACCCTTTCACCATAACTTCACACATATATGATAAGCAATGATGTCAAGTTTATGGACTATCAGTAAACCAATTTTTGTTCACTATCATTTATTATATTTATTGGATATAAACTTCAAAACTTGGATCAAACTAATGTAGCTTCAACATGTTTGGGATTAATTACATTAAGAGTAAAATTTTCTTCAAAAGATCATTATCTTAGTTTTTATGTTATTTCAAAGTTAAGCGCATACAATGTTATGTTTAGAGGATCATGGTTAAAATAAGTAGGAGAAATTTTAGATAAAAATAAAGTTTTCATATCATTTTATCATGAAGTCAATGACATGTCCTTTTAAAAAGAGGTAACATATTTATAAAAAAATCAACAAAAATACAACCTTTCTTTAGCTAGTGTACAAATAAAAACAATTAATGGCATGTCAACAAAGGCATGACATAGTACATATGGAAAAGTAGAAATAAAAAAAATCAACACAAGAGTATGAAGTAATTGGTTTTACATATCCAAATACAAAAATAAGATAAGAGTGGTATTTCACAATCTCAAAATCAAGATGATGATGATTATAATACTATAAATTGGTATGATCTTGATGATATTGATTATGTAGAATATGAATATGGAAATGATACATGACCTATACAAAGGAATCCCACTAATGAGATCCTTACCATAGAGTAACATCAATCCTTGTAGATATTTTATTTGATAATCATATTATATATACCAAAATAAAAAAAATCAATGCATGCTTATGTTTATTTTATTTACATCAATTAATTTGTGAATAGTTATTCAATACTTAATTATATCTAGTTTCATATCATATATGCTTCACAAGTGTACATGAGTGAATGAAAATCATGCAAGTTTTTAGTTATAGAACTAGTTGCATGTTATTTCATTGTCCTAGACTTAGAAAGTACAAAACAAATAAAAACACCCTATTCAGATATGAATGCCTTGTGTTTTTATTCTATTCCTCATATCATATCCCAATGAGACAAGTTATAATTTATTAGATCTAACCAATACACATGCCTCTTAAATATTCTATAAACATCATCAAGATCATTGAGGGCATCATATACACATGTTCTATCCTTATTTGGTTATCCTTTATTATGCATATCTCCTCTATTTACATTACACAAAATTTATCAATATTTCTTACTTACACATTGATATATTACTAGTTACCTTGTTACTAAATATACTAGTATTAAAAATAACTTATGTTGATAAATTATATGTATTTATGCATGCTTTCCATGTTTGCTTTCCCACTTCATCTCTTTTGTGTTTTCTCTATTTTTTATTGTAGGCATTTGAACATGTCATTGTGTGTGGTTCTAAGCCTATTATATGATTCTATGTTTGTGTGAGTGATATTTGAATATGTCCCTTGTATTTGGTTCCTTGGCCTTCTATTTCATGCTTTTTGCAATTTACATGTACTCTTTGTATGTGTGTGTCATGTCCATGACACATTTTTACTCTTTCTTACTCAGTTTTTGATGCCATGATAAACATCATACATCTTACACATTTCTTGATGCCATGATCAATATCATGCATCCTTCACCAAGTAGTTTTATTCATATTTTAGTACTTAATTTTAATCAATTTTATATGTTCTTCATTTCTAACATCTATCTTAATAATGTCATTATGTATGTTTATTTACATTTGCTTCTTATATCACTATTTTTGCTTAGTTTACACATGATTATGCCATAATCCTCCATGTTATCATTACTACTTAAATTTACATATTTTCATAATATCTCTTGAATAAATTTTTATTTTGAGCTAATTTATTGTGCAAGCTCAAAAAATCACCTCAAAATATGGAGCATACACATTGGTTTATCTCAGAAACTAATCTCCTATAGCGTAGTACATAGATAGAAATTTATAGATATTACATAGTTGGTCAAGTTTCATACCCAAAAATAACTAAGAAATAAATTTTTGATAGTCTCACTCCATTTAGACAAGGTCACAGGCCAACTTTGTCCAAATCAATGCATTATTATCCTAGCAAACATAAAATAATCACTTCTAAAAATTCTTAGAATCATAGATAGTAAAAACTAGGTACACAGTCATGATTTTTAGAAAATACTCAAGTTTGTCTTAGATTTGATTAGTATGGGGGCATCATGAAAAAATGTGTTCCATGTTAGAACATAATTTTTTATTCAAAATTCTAGTTGTTATTACTTAGTCTCTAAATCTATATACACTAGATATCAGATTGGAGGTATGTGTGCAACATACAAATACCTCATTATTTAGTATAATTTATGGAATGGAAATACATGTCATTTTCCATGATATATACACTAGATCCAAATCATAATATATTTTTTCCCTATTTTTGCATAAGTTTTGTTCTAATTTTACACCATAAATGAGCCTTATTCCATCTACAACAATCAGTTCACCTTTTTACACTAGTTTTGCACTAGAAAAATATATTAGAATTGATATATAAATTCTAAAAATAATTCAAAATTTTGGTTATGAAATTATGGAGTCAAGTAAACCTTGAGTTATTTATCACATTCACATTTCAATGAGGATTGGGGCATGCAAGGTCCTCCAAGATATTCAATGAAGAAGAAATATCCAAGGGTCCTACCCTCTATGGTCACCATTTTTGCACTAGAAAATACAAGAGTTTGCATACCCAATCAAGTTTATTTTTCATTATTATTAGATCTATAAGTATCTTGAATTTTAATTTCACATTTCTAACTTAATAAATGACTTATGTATACATGTCTCATTGTATGTTTTCATGAAGCATAGTTAAATGGTGTGGCCTATATTCAAGACTGCACTTTATAGGTAAGTTCATGTATATAATTTTCATTTTACTCTATTATTTTTTAAAAAAATCATTACAATAATAAAAGGTGGTAAATTTACAAAAACAAATTAACATTTAAGATAAAATATTACACTTTTGACCACCCTTTTTACACACTTAGATAATGCCTTATTCTATGACCTTTTGACCACTTTCCTTACTTTTCCACATAGATGAACCATTATTATAAAGAAACAAATGATCTGATAACATCCATATTCCTCATTAAAAATAGGTTAGGCTTATCCATAGACTGTTCCATACTCCTAGATCAATAACTTTTGATCTTAGGACAATAACACACTAATTAGACAATAATGTTCCCTAGAAATTTCCAACTCCACCACTCTTGTCCTTCCACCAAATACCAACTAATTTCTCAAATTCAAATTCATGTAATTATTTGTACCATAATTTTATCAATATCCATCTAAAATAATTCCTAAAAATATCACTATAAAGCCAAATTTCAAACCTTTTTGCACACAAGTTCCATATTTAAGAACATCATAATTCTAATTGCACATCAAGAGAAAATTCCCTATTTCTACCAATTCTAAATACATAAGACCCTATTATCCTTAATTTAAAGTCTTAATACACTTATAAGGTCACAAGTCATGGCTAAAGCACTTAATAACACAAGGATTGCACTAGAATTTATCATTTTTCACCAATATTTCACACACATAACCATAACATGGGAGAACTACAAGGAGATTGATCCCTCTTTGAAGTATTGGTATGTAGGTAACACTCAAAACAAGGGGTGTTTAATTCAAGCATGATTTCAACAACTAACCCATTTTTACCTCATGATTACATTTTTCCTCTTGGTCTATTGAGTTAGGGTTAAAAGTGAATGAGAAGATATACAATGATTTTCATGATGGATCGAAGGCTATCGTACAATCAACAAAACATATAAATTAAGGTGATTCTATCACAAAAAACTTATAATTATATCATATATAGAACATTGGTACTTCCTAGGGATAAAAACACCCTGTGCCCCTATCTAGATATAACATTCTTATTTGGAGATCCTACAAAACCCTATTTTGGATCTGTAGTCAGTCAACATATCTCCACAATGATTTTTAGCCTTAGACATAGTCCTACATTTTATTTTTCTAGCTAGTTATATTTCCTTTACACTTTCTCATTTTATCATATTTTTAAATTTAGTAAGTTACAAATTAGTTTGTGTCATTTATTAAATATATATAGCATTTTAATTTTACATAATAATTTATCTCATCTAAAAAATTAATTCACTTATTTACCAAATTTTAATAAAACACTATACACTTTTATATAAAGGTTATTCAAATTTAAATTATATTTAAATTTTAAATTTAGGTACGAATCAATCCTTATTATTGGTCATAATTTATTAAGGTCATTCATGAACAATGTTGAGAGTTAGGATGAATCATAAAATCTAATGGATACTTGAACCCACCTATTTTTATTTGAGTGTCCATTATATACCTTGGACCATGGATCTCATATTTTTTGCTTAGATATTTATAGGCTTGTTTGAGAGATTGTAGGTTGATTATATCAAGTGGGGCATACATATTCATGTAACAACTATCTATCTACTTGTGCATTGCCACCCATACTATTTAGGCATTTGAGATTGTTTTGATGCATTAAATTTCTTATGCCATGAATATGGATATATAATGGAAAATTTAGTTTCATATAATGTGCATTGTACATTCTTAAAAAATTGGCCTATTTTTGTGTGGTTTCAATCATACAAAATTTGGGCATGACATTTTGGTATCAAAGCATAGTTGCAATGTTGGGATATATGGGTAACTTTTAATCTTCTTATCTTGTCAATTCTAGTTAGATTTTTAATTTTGATAACTTTGGGTTCATTACTTCCACTTTGATCTAAAATTCATCCTTCCATGTGCAATATGATTTGTGGGGGATGTAGGTTATTATAACATCACATTGAATATCTTATTGATCCACCTTTAATTTCATAAGGGCTATTAGACCTCAGGGATGAAATACTTCATTCCATGTAAATGACAATTTTCATATTACATGAGATATTTTTAGCCATACAAGAGGTTTCTAAGTTCCTCATCCATCATGGGGTAGACAAAAATGAATTGAGGGAGAGGGTATAAGACCCCAGAAATTGAAACATCAAAGATTAAAGAGAAATAAATAGAATATTAAATCCCATAACCCCTCACACATGTATAAATGGGGATCAAGTAGATTATAATCATAGAGAGGATTGTTAGGAGGATAAATTTTATGACCTTCATCATAAGATAGAACCAAGATATCTATTCAAGGGCTTGATCCAAATCTAATTACTTAATTTTTTATGGAATTCATCAGGGTTATTTTGTTGAGGATTGGATAACTTATATTTGGATATGCTTCACCTTGTATGATTGTGATTCCAATTTAAAATACCATTTGGATACTCACCTTCTAAGAGGCACAAGGAAGATTTGATGGGAGGCCTAATATTTTAAGCTCCAATTGACCCTACCCACCATTACACATGAGATATTTAAGAAGTGGTTTAGAAACCATTATATTTCTCTAAGATACATACATAAGAAGTTGGATGAGATTTTTTAGGGGAGTGATACATTTTTAAAAAATATGTTCATTTCCTAGACTTGTTAGAATATATGGGGTATGCTACAAATGTGGCTATGTAGGTGTACCATTTTATCAGAGGCCTGAATGCAAATCTAGCAGGCATGATACACATAGTCTTTGCATAGACCTTAGTAAATATGGTGGAGAAGGATTATATTACAAATGAGACTTGGGGGAAGACCTAAGAGGATCATAATAGATATTAGAGCAAGTTACAATACTGACATGATTCTAGATCACAGGATGTACAACCTACACCCATAGGAGGTTGGATACCTACCTAGTTAGCTCTTAGATCCTCTCATCAACAATAATAGAGTAGACATACTAACCATATTACTTAGATATTTAGGATGGGACATAACTAGTATGGGTATAACATAAATAAGATGCAGAATAGGTAACATATTAGATAATAGTTGGGTTGATGGGAACTTAGTAATCTATGTAGGTAGGAAATTTAGGGTCTATAACTAAAATTGGGTAGATTAATATTAGAGTCCCATCAAGATGAGAGTAGGTCAGTGGTACATGCTATAATTTTGGATCAAGACAACACTATAAACAATATTTTACACATGGATTATCAGTATTCGCAAGGAACAAGGCTATAATGTATGAGTAGATAGTAGATGATGTGGGTTAGGGAAACAAGATTTATGTAGTAATGGATAACCATCAATCAAAGCACTAAAATATGATCACTGAGACCATATGAATTATTAATAGAGTATTTTTTATAGTTTTATTTTATTTTTTAGCATCAGAATCTTATTTATCCCATTCAATCATGGATCATTTTAGGTTGGTGGCTTATAGACAACATGAGTCTTAGAAGGTTTAGCTAGCCACTGTGGCCAAGTGATGTAGGAGAATTAGTTTTTAGTTTTTATTTTGTAAATTTTGGTCTTGAATAGGTTGTATGGATCATAATTTTTTCCCTTTTCCATGCTTCACTTTTCCTTGTTTTGATCATTTTACTTTGTTTTCCATTTTCCCACCAAAAGTGGAAATTTGAATTTTTTTTTAAAAAAATTGGTGTTTTAAGAACTTTTATCATATTCTAACAATTATTTTTGTCATGATATTTCATGGATGGGTCAAGAAATTTATTATAAATGATTTAAAATATTTAAAAGTCTTAACTCATATATGACTATGTCAAACTCACTTAAGGTTACATCTTAAGTTGGGATATTAAATTGGTTAGATAGATTAATAAATTTTAGGAGTTTGGAGTGAAGAAGGGAGAATAAATAAAGAGAGATAGGTGTGTGTGAATGGAGATAATACAATAAAAATTTACAAGGAACACCAATATTTTGAGGAAAATAAGTCTGTAAAAATAAGGTTATAAGGAGGGTTATGTGATGTTTTACACTAAAAAACAATAGAAAGATATCTTATTGAGTTCCATATTGAAACTTCAATATGGTATTTCATGTAGGTGAATTTTATTTTATTTTTTATTCATATTATTACTTTTTAATGGTATTGTTTCATGTTTCAGTCTTGAAATGACAATACAAGTTTTTTGCAATCCATAAAAGTGTTGTTATAGTAAAAAAAAAGTGTCTTTTTATCATGCTTTGAGATTGGTTAAGTGATAAATCCAAGTGTTCAAGTAGGATAAACATTTTAATCATGTTTTATAATCAAAATTATTTTTAAACCATTCTTAAGATTTAAATTTATATTGATGACTTGATCTTAACCTGCACACAGTTTGTATACCCTAAACTAGGTTTTTTAAAGACTAAATTCTTTCTAAAAAAATTAACCCTTAAAAATACTTTAAACTTTATATAAGGGTGTAATATGATGTATTTTAATTTTTTAAAGTGGTTTTTATGTTTTTTATCATCTACATAGGAAGATATTGAAGATTATCAGTATGTGGTCCTAATTGCAAAGGTTACAAACCCTATTTTCATAGTTTTTTGTATTTTCAAATTCGGGCAAAGGTATAAATCATTATGGTGAGTTGAGTTTACATAAAAAAAATGTGGAAAAGTATTTTATATCATAAATACTCTTTTTTATCATCCATTTTCTTTTAATAAGGCTTGTATGCATATTCTTCCTTAACCTCTCCATCAATTTTTGGTAGTAGTATAAGGTCTTGAATGTACTTCAAGGTGACCTAAGAAAAAATATATTTCATTGAAAAGAGTGAAGATGAGGTTTTGAAAAATAAACTTATAAGAAAGTGAAAGAATGACACTTAAAGGAGTATCTATAAGTGGCGTTAGAGGAGGTCCAAGAAGACAACCAAAAGATGTAATATTGGAAGATACAATAAATTTTCAAGAACTTTTGGAGGTAATAGAAATGGATCAAAGAAGAGGTTTTGTGATAGTTGATCTGAGTGAAGGAGAGGAATAACCAAAATAATAGGTTGATGAAGAAGAATAAGAATAAATAATGAAAGAAAGACTCTTGAAATCAGTCATAGGAATAGGTCCAAACCCAAATTAAAAGTTCTAGTATATAGAGGTAATCTAAATAGTGAAGAAATCATGGATTATATAGCTACAATAGACAATTTATTTGATTTTTAAGGAATATCTGAATACAATAAGGTCAAGTTTTCTTATACAAGGTTGAATGTACATGTATCTCTTTGGTGGGATAGTATCTAAGAAGAAATAAATAAAATAAGTAAAGAGAAAAGCAAGTCATGGGATAAAATGGTAGCGAAACTAAAATTAAATTTCATGCATGTAAACTACCAAACAAACTTGTTCAAGAAACTCCAAAATTTGAAGCAAAAAGACATGAGTGTAAAGGACTACATGGAAGAATTCTACAAGTTTACAATCAGAGCTAGTCATGTAGAAGAAGATGTTGATAAAATAGTAAGGTATATCAATGGTTTGAGATTCAATATTCAAGATGAAATTAGTTTGTTATCTTGAAGATTAGTGGAAGAATCTTACTAATTTTCTCTCAAGATAATAAAAAATTTAACTATAAAACAAACTCAACACTCTAGAGAAAGGGCATAAATTTTAGAACTAGAGGACAACAAAGTGATATAATTTAGTTACAAGTTCATAATGAATAAGCAAGCAACTCTCAAAGTCAAGCTAATACTACAAGAGGAGGTTATTTATATAGAGGAATAAGACCATATACAAGAGGTAGAGGAACAGGATTTTGGGGGAAATATTTCAAATATAACATGTTATACATAGGTCATATGAATGCCTTGAGAATCCATAAATAAGCCATACAAGAATTAAAAGCAACAATCAAGTTGTTTAAGTTGATGAAGAAAGTGTGGGATCACCATCACATGTGGAAGAACCTAAAGTGGAAGAGTTCTTATTGATGAAAAGAGTATTATTAAACCCAAAAAAATAAGTGAAACAACCATCTCAAAGGAAGACTTTTTTCATAACTACATGCAAATCCAAAGGTAAGTATTGTAATGTTATCATTGATAGTGGTAGTACAGAGAAATTGATTTCCTCAAAAATAATTGAAAAATTAGGACTAAAAATATCGATACATCCTACACAATATAAAATATCTTGGTTTCAATAGGGACATCAAATCACAGGTAATGATAAATTTCATGTTGATTTTTAGATTGGTAGTTATAAGGATGAAGTAATTTATGACATTATGCCTATGTATGTTTGCCACATGTTGTTTGGTAGACCTTGGTATTTCTATAGGATAGATATAAATGATGGAAAGAGTAATACATACATTTAAGAAGGATGGAAATAAGCATATCTTGACACCATTAAAATATGAAAATGAAGTAGTTGAAAACAATACTAAGGTATTAATAATTGGAGGAAAAGAATTCTTATAATTGATAAAGGAAAAAGAGATTGGTTGTGTATTGGTTACAAAGCATAAAATAGTCATCACAGTCATTAACTTGAGTAATTTTTCATTTGAAATTTAGAATTTGTTGGATGATTATGTGGATATAGTGGTTGATGAGTTGCCTAATGAGTTTCCACCAATGAGGAGCATAAGCCATAATATGGATCTCATTTTAGGAGCTAATTTTCCAAATAAATCATCCTATAGAATGACACCTAAGGAGAATTAAGATATCAAAAATCAAGTATAAGAGATGTTAGATAGATTTTTTATTAGAGAGAGTATAAGTCCATGTGCTTTACCAATGGTCTTAACTTCTAATAAATATGGAGAATGGAAATTATATATAGATTTTAGAACCATTAACAAGATAACTATAAGTTATAGGTTTATCTTACCAAGAATGGATGATCTAATGGATTTTTTGAGTGGATAACAATATTTCACAAAGATAGTTTTGAAGAGTGGTTACCATCAAATCAGAGTTAGAGAGGGTGATGAGTGGAAAATATCCTTCAAGACTAATGCTGGATTATATGAATGGCTTGTTATGCCATTTGTTTTGAGCAACACTCTTAGTATCTTCATGAGGATAATGAATGAGGTGTTAATTCCATTTATTTTTAAATTTTTTATTGTTTACTTGGATGACATTTTGATCTTTAGCCAATCAAATGATGAACACATCAACCATCTTAGGATGGTGTTGAACAAGATAAAAGAAGAGAAATTATTGATTAACCTCAAAAAATGTATCTTCTTTCAAAATAAGTTTTTTTACTTTGAATTTTTCATTTATAAACATGGAAAAAGAAAAGGTAAGAGCAATCATAGAATGGCCTACTCCAAGAAGTGTTTTTAAAGTAACAAGTTTTCATGGATTAGCTAGTTTCTATAGAAAGTTCAGTAGAAACTTTAGTGGTATTTGTGTACTTATTTATGAAACTATAAAATGTGATAATAATAAATTCCATTATACTGAATCATCTAAGAAAAACTTTTAGATTTTGAAAAAAAATAGAACTAAGCAGCCTATCTTGGTCTTACCTGACATTAACAAACTTTTTAAAGTTGAATGTGATGCTAGTGGGTTAGCCATTGGAGCTATTTTGAGCCAAGAAGAAAGGCCTATTGCTTAATTTAATAAAAATATAAATTAATATAAGAATAAATATTCATTTTATGATAAAAAATGATATGCCATCATTAAAACATTGAATAAATGGAGGCACTACTTATTGCCTAAAGAGTTTGTGATGTATAGAGTTAATCATGATTTGTTGTTCATAAATAGCCAAACTAAGTTGAATCAAAGACATGTGAAATGGATAGAGTTATTAAAAAAAAAAAAAATTGTTATTAAATATAAGAGTGGGTAGTCCAATAAGGTAGTTGAGTTATTAATTAGGAGGAGTATGATCATACATGAGTCTTCACTGAATAGTTTGGGATTTGAGTCATTAAAATAGTTGTATGAAGAAGATCTAGATTTAAAGGAAGCATATGATGCTTATAGGAATCCAAAAATAATGGCTAGGATTCCATGGATGGATCACATGATTAAAGAATGATTTTTATTCAAAGGTAAATATCTATGCAAACCTAGGGGGTCTATTAGAGACAACTTGATAAAAGAAAAGCATAGTGGTAGATTAGCAGGACATTTTAGACAAAGACCTTTTCTCAATTGAATGAATATTATTATTGGACAAGAATGAAATTTTATGTCAATAAATTTGTGGAAATATGCAATATTTGTCAACATGTTAAAGGAAAGAGTTAATAAATAGGTCTATATTAGGCACTACCTATTCTAAGTAGGCCATGAGATGTAATTAGTATGGATTTTGTACTAGATTTTTCAAGAACATAATGAGGTAATGATTCCATTTTTGTTTTTGTTGATATATGGCACACTTAATATCTTTTAATAATATAAGTAAGGATACCCACACTGCTAATTTATTCTTTTAATAAGTGGGAAGGTTACATGGAATTATTAGAAGTATTATTTGTTACAGAGATACAAAGATTGTTGGACATTTTTTTAGAACACTTTAGAAGAAGATAGGAACCACATTGATTTTTATTTCAACCTAACATCCCAAAATTTATGGTCAAACTGAAGTTTTCAATAGGAGTTTATGGAATATACTAAGGTGTTTGGTAAGTGACAGTCCAAAGTAATGGGATCAGTGTTAGCCCAAGATGAATTTGCATAGAATGATTCACCTAATAGGAGTATAGGTTTAAATACATTTAAAATTATCTATGTTATAAATCTAATAGGTGTTTATTAGATTATATATTTAGGTAAGCAAGAGAAGAGGAGTGTTAAAGGTGAAGACTTTACTACAACCGTGTAAGAGTTTCATGAACAAGTCAAGAAGAAGTTGGAGTTGAGTGTTAGTAAGTATAAAGGATATGCCTATAAAAGAAGGAAAGAAGTTAATTTTTATGTAGGTGATTTAGTTTTATCACATCTTAGGAAGGAGAGGTTTCCTAAAGGAAGGTATAATAAACTAAAATTAAAGAAGATAAGAACTTGTAAGGTCTTGAAAAAGTTATTCGCTAATGCCTATGAACTAGAAATCTAATATGATATTAGTATTTCACCTATTTTCAATGTATCAAAACTCTATCCTTATAGAGTATGAAAAGACACAACAAACACATCTGAATATGATAATGAATAGGTCATTGATTGGGAATAACAGTTACCTAAGGAACAAAAGGAGGAACTAAAAGCTATTTTGGACAAATATGTTGTCAAGAGAACTAGAGGTAAGGAATATTTCAAATATCTAGTTAAATAGAAGAATCACCCACTTTAATATGCTTATTATTTAACTCCATCATAGATACTTTAGTATAGAACCACCATTGAAGATCTCATGAGTAGAAGCTCATGAATGCTTTTGTACTTAGAGAGCCTGATGCATAGCATTAGGTTTTATTTTTTATTTTTTAAATTTTGGTCTTGAATAGGTTTTGGGTGTCATATTTTGTCTCTGAGAAGCTTTTCCATACTTAACTTTTCCTTGTTTTGATCATTTTAGCTCGTTTTCCATTTTCCTAGTGCAATTAAAATTTGAATTTTTAAACTAGTTTTGGGTGTTTTAAGAACTCCTCTCAGCTTCTAAGGATTTGTTTTATCATGATCCTTAATGTATGGTTAAATAAATTTATTAGACATGATTTAGAATAGGTAAAATGTATTAACCCATATATTACTATTTTAAACTTAATTTAGGTTAAGTCTTAAGCTGGGTTACTAAGTTAGTTAGACAATTTAAGAAAGAATAGGAGTATGGAGTGAATAAGGAATAATCAAGGGAGAGAAAGTGTTGCATGTGAAGGGAGATAAAATAAAAAAATTTGATAAGGAACACCAAAAATCTGAGGAAAATAATAATGTTATTAAAATAAAGGTTGTAAACAAGGTTGTGTAATGTTTTGCACTCAAAAACAATAGAAAGAATGTCTTATTAAGCTCCATATTACAAATTCAATATGGTATTTCATGTAAGTGAATTTTAATATTGTTTTTCATTCATATAATTAATTTTTAAGGGTATTATTTCATGTTGTAGTCTTGAAATGGTAGTATAGGTTTTATGTAGTCTATAAAAGTGTCGTTATAGTCAAGGAAAGTGTCTTTTTATCATGTTTTGAGATTGGTTAGGTGATAAATCCAAGTGTTAAAGTAATATAAGCATGTGAATAGTATTATATAATCAAAAATATTCTAAAACCTTTATTAAAATTCAAATTTATATTGATTATTTTATTTCAACCTACACATAATCTGTATACCTTAAACTAGGATTTTGAAAGACTAAATTCCTTCTAAAATAAAAATTAACCCTTCAAAATTCATGAAATTTTGAATAAGCATGTAATATTATGTATTTTAATTTTTTAAAGTGGTTTTAAGGTTTTTTATCATATATATAGGAATATATTGAAGATTCTTAATTTGTAGGCCTAATTGTAAAGTCTACAAACCATGTTTTCATAGTTTCTTATATTTTCAAGTTTGGACAAAGGTATAAATAATTATGGTTAGTTGAGTTAACATCAAATGAGTGTGGAAAAGGATTTTATATCATAAATACTCCTTTTTTAATATCCATTTTCTCTCAATAATTCTTTTATGCCTATTCTTCCTTAACTTCTCCATCACCAAGATGTCCATTATCTCATTGGTGAGATCTTGCATTCTAAGATTGTGTGACTTCCCCACCACTAATAAATTACACATTATATACTCAAGGAATTACATTTTATTTTAGGTGTGACTTGGCTCAATACTCATAAATCCAAGATGGGCTATCATAGTAAGGTCATCGAGTGTGTCGATGACATTGGGTCTAGTATGATTATCTTATGGGTCAAGAGATCCATTTCCCTTTGCATGTTTTTTGTGTTACAACTCAAGTAGAGAATGCATAATGGATGTGAGATGTTTAATATCATATTAAGTTATAGTTTATAGGATAATTCAAAGGGGGATTAATTATATGATCATCCCATCATTTGGGAGCTTGTTGATGTGTTTCTAAGTGAGTTTCCATTGATTTCTCCACCTCAAGAGATCAATTATAGGATAGATATTTTACCTAGGGTTGAGCCAATATTTAGAGCACCATAACAAATTACTACTCTTTATATTTGTGTGCTCAAGTTATAGTGAGAGTAATTTTTGGAGAAGGGCCTAATTCATCCTAGTCTTTCCCCATGGGGAGAAAGTATTCTCTTCGTGAAGAATAATGATGAGTCCCTTTGACTTTGTGTTCATTTTAGCCAGCTAAAAAAAGTAACAGACATAAATCATTACCCATTACCTAGGATTGATAATTTTTTTTAACAAATTTGGATAAATAAAGTGTTCCTTGATATAAATCTAAAGTTTGGGTATCATCAATTATGTATTATAGATACATATATACATGAGACCATGTTTTATATGTGATAAAGGCATTATGAGTTTATAATTGTAAGCTTTTGTTTAAATAATGCCCTAGTAGTGTTCATGATCCTCATCAATGGAGTTTTCCACACCATTTTATAACCTTTTATATTTATATACCTCTATGACATATTTATATATTCAAAAAATGAGTAGGAACATAAGGCTCACCTACAACATGTTTTGAAAGTTTTACAAAAGACCCATTTTTAAAAAAAAACTTGGGAAAGTGTATTTTTACACAATTAGAGCTATAATATCTCAAGCACATTATTTATAGGGAGGGATATAAATACAACCCTATTATATCCATTCTATTATTTATTTATTGTAACCCATGAGTTTCAATCAGGTTTGTAGCTTCATGGGTTATCAAGATTACTACCATTACTTTGTCAATCACATTTATCAGATTATGAACCCACCATATCCCTTTAGAGAAAAGGGAAGATATTTTTCTAGAGAGAGGAGTGTGATTAGGCCCTCAATTTTTTGAATGAATGTATCAAGTAGTATGATATCCATTAAAGGAGTTATTCATTTATACTAATACCTCTCATGTAACATTAGGTGTCATCCTCATGTAGGTAGGTAGGGTGATTAACTATGAGTCTAAAAAACTCAATGACTATGAACTGAGATATAGAACACATGAAATTTAGTTTAGGATATATTAAACACTTCTTTGATATTTATAAGAGAAATTTTGAGTCATCACTTTGTAATAATGATAGATAATTTGAGCCTACATCACAATTTTAGTCAACCTAACCTTAACATCCATAGTAGCATTAGATGGAAATTTTAAACACGAAATTATACCAGAATGATAAAGTAGCTAGAAACATGAGACAACAAAGAATTTGAGAGACAATACACACTCTTGTATTAAATATTACTAGAAGAAAATACAATAAGGAAGATGCCACTTCTTCCTCCACCTCAAAGGCTTGCCACACCTCAAGACCTTCTTCCCTCTCTCTCTTGCTCAACACAACAACTCTAAAGCCTGAGTTGTTATCCCTCCTTGAATGCTTCAGCTGATCTCCTTGACCTTACACCTGTAGATCTCCTTGACCTTGCTAGCTTCAATGCTTTTTACTTGCCTTTTTGAAAAAATATTACAATACATGCCTTATGGGTCTTTAAATAGGATCCCATGCTTACAAAAATAGAACTCTAACTACTAAAATTAGACACATAGCCTGCGACTTAAATTAGCCCCTTAGCATGCAAACACTTAGTTTAACTAACTGACTGTTCGTCAACAGTAGTTCTGGACTGCACAGGCGATCGACGCCGGTCCCTGCTTGTCTGGTGCTGCCGATGTCGGCCGACTCTCTGCCGTCGCCAGTTTCCTTTTCCACTATCTGTGACCGACATTGGTCATACTGTCGATGCCAGTTCCTCTGGTTCTTTAGCATCCTTCCTTGTGTCTGCAAATAGTTGAAGCTTTTAGCTCCACACCTTAACAATCTCCCACTTGGAGATAAATAGCTGCAACTTGTACCTGTACCTATACACCATCTATTTTGTTCCTTAGGCTCTGTATCCCTCTTCAATGTCACTCTTGAAGACCAACCACCACATAAACCTGTGATGAAATACCTGTATCTTATGCCACAAGAATTTTGCTACTCCCAAATTCACCATGACATACTTCTGAACCAACTCTACCCTTAGCTCAGAAAACTCCCTGTATATGAAACCCTGCAACAAGTAACACAATACAGTAACAGGATAATGTAGCTAATATTATCCAACCTGGTAAAGATAAAATACAATGGTCAAACCTCCATTATTCTGCAGCGTACTCAAGACCATATACCATAGCCTTCTGTCTCATGTGTCCATCCACTCTCTTCTCTAAAACAGGAGTCCATCTCTCTATCTAGTGCTTCCTTCCAGCTGACAACACTACCAACAAATACCTGTTTGGTTCTCCAAGGACTCACACTCCTCATCCATGCCAAGCTCCCACTATTTCTAGATTCTACCTGCATTGCTTCTTCCATCTTCCTAGTTCATGACTATCAATAAGCAATATAAAGAAGGTGAACAATGAATATGAGGTTCACATACCTTTCCTAACCTCCACATGGGTGTTTGAGACTTATTAATTCACCCAACATCCATTCCAGTGACCGATCTAGGCCATCTCCCAGTCTGCTTTCGACCGATGTCAGTTCCCTGCACTGACCCTGACTATCGATGTCATTTCTCTGGCCAACGCTGGTGTCCCTCCTGCCGACGTCGGTCCTTGTGACCAACGCCAGACTTCTCCTACCTGACCTACTGACTCTGCTGGTCTGCACATGACCGATGTCGGTATCTGGATGACTGACGTCGGTGCCAAGCTACCGACATCAGTGTCTGTGTGTTCCTGTAAGTGATGAAATTTTCATCCGCAAGCTCTTCTTGGATCAAACCTCTATCCATGCTGCCCTGCTCAGATTTATTCAGCCCTTGTGACTGATCTCTATCCTTCATCTCCTCCATAAACACCAAGGCTTCTTTGTTCCTGTTAAAAGCATCAAATTTCCTCTTTCTGCAATGAACTGTATTTATGCTTTCCAAATTTGAACACATACCCTTTGAATCAAGAACTTCCATTCCCTTCCTATTCATGTGACCAAGCCTATTAGGCCACATCTTCGAATCTACACCAGAAGTAGAATCAGTAATACAAGTAGACAGATAAAGAGTATCTACTTTCTTACCTCTTGCTAGAACAAGTGCTCCCTTGGTAACCTTCCAAGAATCCGCTGTGAGGGTTATTGTGCATCCCTCATCTCCCAACCTTCCTACAGAAATCAGACTCTGCTTCAGAATTGGAACATGCATGACCTCTTTCAACACCCACGTGTTGTCAATCTGCAATCTTAGCTGCACTTTCCCTTTGCCAACTATCTGACAAGGCGTACCATCCCCTAAATAAAGAACTCCAAAGTCTCCCTATTCATACTCGTAGAACAAATCTCTGTTTGGGGATGCATGAAAAGATGAACCAAAATCTAAAATCCATGATCCTACCTGACTATCTGAAGAAAGTATGAGAGCATCCTGCATCACAATATTTGCATCCTTTGCTTCTTCCATACCTGCATATTGATTCTCTTTATCTCTCAACCAACACTCCTTCTTTGTATGTCCTTTCTTTCCACAAAAATAGCAGGTAATACCTTTGGACTCGGATCTCCTTCCCGACCTTGATTTCCCTTGCTCAACCTTCTCCCTTTGCCTTTCCCTACTTTCTACACTTAGAGCATTCCCTGATGATTCACCTGTGCTTCTCTTGCGTATTTCTTCATTCAAGATCACACTCACAACATCATCAACTTTTAAGATTTTAGAAGCAGATGTAGAATTACTTACTGCCATAACCATACTGTCCTAACTTTCAGGCAAAGAACATAAAATCAAGAGAGCCTTTACCTCATTATCAAAAACAATATTGACTGAAGCTAGTTGGTTTACCAAACCATGGAAATCACTGAGATGAGTATGTACTGATCCAGCATTTGCAAAGTTAATAGCTGCTTCATAAGATATACCTTATTAGAAGCTGAGGGCTTTTCGTATAAATTCACCAAGGACTTTATCAACTCTTCCGTTGTCTTACACTGTGACAAGTTGGAAATCACAGATGATGCAAGGCTCAACCTTATGGAACTGAGAGCCTTTCGATAAAGAACGTTCCATTCTTCATCCTTCATATCTGTGGGCTTGCATGCAACCCCACCCAATGGTAAGTACAAATCCTTCTGGTACAGATAGTCCTCAATCTGCATCCTCCAATGTTGATAATTCTTGTTGTTAAACTTCTCCATTCGTAGTCTACTTTCTTCTGCCATTGCTAAACTCCCACTCAATCAGAAAACCCTGTGAATGACCTGTAATCAAAAAACAATACCCTGCTTCCTGCAAAGCGTAGCTCTAATACCACTTGTCAGGGGATCTCTAACTCTACCAATTAGAGCTCAATTGATTACTCTCTTATATGCAATTAAACACGGAATTATACCAGAATGATAAAGTAGCTAGAAACATGAGACAGCAAAGAATTTGAGAGACAATACACACTCTTGTATTAAATATTACTAGAAGAAAATACAATAAGAAAGATGCCACTTCTTTCTCCACCTCAAAGGCTTGCCACACCTCAAGACCTTCTTCCCTCTCTCTCTTGCTCAACACAACAACTCTAAAGCCTGAGTTGTTATCCCTCCTTGAATGCTTCAACTAATCTCCTTGACCTTACACTTGTAGATCTCCTTGACCTAGCTTCAATGCTTTTTACTTGCCTTTTTGAAAAAATATTACAATACATGCCTTATGGGTCTTTAAATAGGATCCCATGCTTACAAAAATAGAACTCTAACTACTAAAATTAGACACACATCCCACGATTTAAATTAGCCCCTTAGCATGCAAACATTCAGTTCAACTAACTGACTGTTCATCAACAGCAGTTCTGGACCACACAGGCGACCGACGCCGGTCCCTGCTTGTCTGGTGCTGCCAACGTCGGCCGACTCTCTGCCGTCGCCAGTTTCCTTTTCCACTATCTAAATACATTTTATGGATGAAGTTTATGATATGTGGTTTATTTGTTATGATTTTTTGAAGTTAAACTACTAAATTTACCTAAGATCCTTTTGCATTTTTATTAAACCTTGTATAATTTTTACACACTTAAAATGAGGAATTAAAGTACCTAAATCAGTTTTAAATGAAAGTTTACAAAATTTAGGACTTGTTTCTTTTCATTTTGTGAATTATAGGCTTATATTTTAGCCTCTATGATTTTTTTAAGTTTGGGTGCATGTAGGTTAGTTTGTTGTTAGATAGAAACCTTAGAAAGTAAAATACCCCCTTATGTAGGTTAGCCTATAATATAATTTGATGATCACCCATATAAATGCACAGTGAGTTTATAAGGCCCTAGGTGTTGGCATAATGGTCTTGGTAGTGACTGTCATGGCTATAAAAATTGATAGTGCATGTGAGTACCACCATGGAGACCATAGTTTATGGGTAAACTGTGTGGGTTATAATTAATGCAGTGAATTCACATCATGTTTCATTAAATTAATGGGTGGTCAGTGATGGTTTACCTCAAGCCAAACCTTATTTTTGTGGAAAAATTAATATAAATTTCTTTTTTATTTAATATTATTATTTTCAAACTTTACTTGCCAAAGTTTTTTAACTATATTTTTTATTATTTGAAATTAAAACTATTATAATTTTTGCACAACCATCTATGGGAACCTAAACACCTAAAGGTGGTGTATACACATAATATTTTTATAAACAGTATCATTTACTAGTGATTTCTCTCTTGTAGGAACGTATTAAGTCTCAATCTCTCTGAGTACACACATTAAAGGGTAAATCAAGAAAGGTGTTGGAAAATCTTTGGTGCTTTGTAGGATTTTTGGCCCCTAGGCCATTACCTAAAACCACTACAAGTTACTTTTATCTAATCAATTAAGAACTAAAAACTTGCTTATACACTCCCCAAAGTAATTCACCATCCAAAATAGTCTATACCTAATTAATACCCCTTTTTATTCATTTTCCTACTATGTCAACCCGATTAACCTTATTGGGACTTAGTGCATGTTACAAAACCCCTTCGGCCCAACTAACCTAATTTTGTACCTAACTACTCCTTGGAAGATCAAGTCCTTTAGATCCTCCTTGGAAATAATGCTTCCACCTTAGAAATTTTATATTCAACACTTTATTATGGACCTCTTTATTATCTAAAAACTGCACAAACTCTCTCTCTAACCCAAATAGGCCTCTCACATAGGCATGTCACAAACTCTTTCCTACTACACTCAAACAGTCCTCATAAGCATACTCAAATCTCTTCGCACAACTTCAAACTGCAAGAAAACTATCTTATCATCATAAACATGACCTAAAGATCATATATGCAATCCTTATTCTTCTCTACTTATCAACACAATAGTTAGGCACTCTCACTCTGCTCTCCTTTCCTTTTCTCTCCAACTATCTCATATATAAGTCTCACTAACAAGCCTAGAAACCAACACATTTGATTCCACAATTTATAGAGAAATCATGAATTATCAAGTCCAAAATAATTTCTTGTTGGCCACAAAACATACCTTCACCCTTAATTCATCTTACATAGGTCACACTTAAGCATAAACCACTTTCAAATAGGCCTAAGTCACTTTTAAGTCCTATGGAGACCCATTCACCTTTTTTATACAACTCTAAATAAATAAAGAACATAGGATCACTTTCCAAAATCATGGACCCATTATACATGATCTATATATCCCCCTTAAGATCCAAAAACCAACATAGTACCCTTTAACTAAAGCACAAATATCTAAAACACTTCTTTGTACACATAATCTTTGTAAGTGAACACACAGCCACCTTCTAAGCCTTTATTCTTATAGCATATGATTGGTCAATCCTTCATAATACACACAGAGCATACTCATTTAGTCTAAAACATTTCCCAATATGTAATTCACCATGAAACATTGAAATAATAATTATATAAGCTCAAAAACTCTTCTCAAGTTACAAAATAATAACAAAACCATAGTTAACTTTGAAGCTCAATATCTTTGTCTACATACACTTCTAGATATTTAAATCCATATTTTTAGATGAGCCTTAGAGTCCTCTACATATTTACTTTTTATTACATGAGAAAATTTGTCTTCTATCAAAAGATATGGCCTAGAAAGTAGGCATTAGTTTTCCCTTTGCAAAATTCAAATATTTAAAAAGGCAACAGTCATAGTTAAACTTTGATTACTGTTCTCGCATCTCGTGTCCTCTCATTTTTTGATAAAGAAAACACCATTGACCTTTTCCAAACTTTAATGCATAGGAATTAATGCTCAAATTTTAAATAATTATCACTTTGACATCATCTCATGCAATCTTATAATGTCGACTTCACATGCTCAGCCGATCTCCGTAGATCAGTTAGGATTTTAATGATCAATGCCCACCATTTGATCAAACTATACAAATGCCCTCTCACCATTAGATCCTTATCTTGTACCTATGCTCAATTGTTAAACATCATGAACTCATCCCCATCTTATTTCCTCCTAAATTCTTAGATCCATGCACACTGTTGATCTTGCTCAAGCTTTAACACTTTCAAAAATGACTATGGGGACCCTGTAAATATGCCTAAGTAGCCATTTTTGATCCTTAATAACCTCTTATGTGCTTCAACGTAGGATCTCAAATTTGTATCAGATTATATATTCACTTAAGATAATCCAACCATATAAAAAAAAACTCTTATAACCCTCATGTGTGCAAGATATAATGCCATTAAAGTGCCTTCTAAAATAAAATTGTCACAGAGCCAACTATGTCAAAATATGTCTAGGAGACCAACTTTAAACAAGCATAACTTTTATTATGCTTCTATGCATGATCTATAATTTAGTGAAAATCAACTATGCTAAAAAATAAACAAACCCATATGATCATATTTTATTGACACCTTCACATGTGCAAGATATAACACCATCAAAATTATCACTCGACTCTTTCTACCATATTGTAAATTTGGCTATAGAAAAATATAGTCAAACTACCTAGGAGCCCAACTTTGCATATGCATATATTTTAATGTACTAAATTTCATGATCTAAAATTAATAAAAAATATACTAGGTAAAAATTTGAACAAACCCATATGATCACCTTCTCCTGAACCATCCACATGTGTGAGATATTCCATCATCAAATTGATTTTTGGCTTTTCTACCACTAGACCCACAGTGTCTAGATGAAAACTATGATCAACCAAATGAATTCCACTCATGAAAAAAAACACTCAAAGCATATATAACATCTTAGGAACCTCTTTCACATGCTCCAATCATCATGCTCATTATTGAAAAACTATGCCAAAATTGAAGATCAACCAAGACAACAAAAAGCACATTAGAACAAACACATTTCACACTTTTTCATTGTTACTTGGGCTATCATAGCACTTTATCCACACACAAGGACACCTTCATGACATCACCATGACATAATTTAAAAATCTCCAATAATATCCCCCTTTGTCATTGATGTCAACAACCATTATATATAGCAATATACAGCTCACATTCTCTCTTTTCAAAGCACTCATATAACATGAACTTTCTCCCCAATAGGAACATTCTCCCCATTTGAAATAATGAAAAAGTTGGTTAAAAACTGATCCTAAGGACCTGAAAATACTATAAAATAGGAATAAACCATATTATAAAGATAGTAAATTCTCCCCCTTACCTTGAGCCTACCTCTTCTTGCCTTGACAACTTCCTCTTGCTCCATACCAACACTTTTCTTCAGCCAAAGACTACAACCAATGAAGAAAGAACATGAAAAAAACTAAAACTAAGTAAAATAACCAATAAACATATAAGAGGGATTCCCCCTAATATTTTTGATCCATTGCATCATTTGAGAATCCTTAGATCTCTACACGCTATGAAGAAACCACCATATAGGCTTATCAGCCTTTTTTATCAAGACACTTTCATGACCATCAAAAAAGCATCATGCCACTCACCAAATAGGAAACATGCACTAAACCATCTTGATAACTCACCTCAAAACACACACACCTTTCTCTTTTGGAGAAACTGAACACAAAACACATCTTCAAGACTATTCATGTCTAGACTCCTTGTAGCCCTACCTAGAACATACAGAGCCCACAACTATCAGTAGACACATATTCCATACTTGAAATGTCATATATAGATCACTCTCATATTCCCCCTTAAGTACACAATTTTTTATTGCTAGGATCATCATCTGTAACATACTTCCTTCACAAACCTAGTAACTAATTAGCCCTTCATATTGACATAAACAAGAATAACTTGAGAAACAAAAACCTTAAAATCATTGTGAAGCTTGATTTGAAAACCCATTTAGACCATTCAAAAAATTAATAATCCTTAGACCTCAACTCATAAAGTAAACCACTTTTCTAGTAGAGCCCAAAACCCTAGAATCTTTAAACAAAGTCAAAATAACACCTTTTATAATCATACTTCTTGTGACCCTACTCCTTTTTTATGATTACACATCAGTTCATGTGTAATCATACTTTGAGACATTAAACACCTTATTATACCTCTCCCACATCATATTCTTACCCCCCATACATCCCTAGTTCATGTTGAGCTTTTTACACACAAGACATGCCCTCTAGAGACCCCTCGAGGGCTCTTAAGAGACTGTTGACCAACCCAAGAGCTTGTTTGACCCAATTCATGGATTGGGTGAAGGAAAACCATGGCCTAGGGCCCAAAATTATTCACTAATCCATGGCCTAGTTATAATGTGTCGAAAAGCCCCAATATGTAGCCAAATGGTAAAAGTCAACTAGTTTTAGGTCATTTGGTGGATTTGGGTGGGGATGTATGTTTCTCTCTCATTAATTTAAGCCTCCTCTCTTCTAAGTCCATATAAATACAAATTATTTTTCCCTTTCTTTACTCTCATGTCTTTTTTAATCTCTCTTGGTTCATTCTTGTCACTCTTGAGCTTGATTGGTGATAGAGAATCCCATGTGTTACTACACACTTGATTGGAGACTCCAATGCTGCTCTCAGTTGTTCCTAATTCCTTGTGGATTGTTCCCAAGATTATAAATTTTTAATTTAACCTTATTTTTTCACTTTTTTAGAGCTCTTATTCCTATAAGTTCTCACTTCACCTCCTCCTTTGCTCCTGGCTCTTGGTTTGGACTTCAGCTTGCATATAGCTTGGTCTTCCTCCTACATTGCTTCCTATCTTGGATTCTTGGTTGGTAGAAAATTTTCACTTCATCCTTGAGATTTATTTGAGGTAAATTTGATATGAAAATTTAAACTCAATCATTTTGTGTAGTGTATATGCTAGGGTTTGAACTATTTTAGTGAAATAGTTGTTTTATATATTGCTCTTCTTAGAGTAGTTTATAAAGTTTATTCCCTTTGTATATGGTTAAAGAATACTTTTATTTATTTAAAATTACTTTGTTTCATACCATTTATCTCTTTTTAACTCTACCTCATTTCATAGTAGAGATATACATGCTCAAAACAAACTAGAAAACTTTTTTAAACATTCTCTCTCTTTTGCTAAACTAGAACATTGCATTGTTAGAAAACAATAGTATTGAATTAGAATATAGCTCAAAGATAGAATAGGCATGCTCTTTAACCCTTGATTGGAAACATATTTATCACTTAAAACATATTTACTTTGGCCTCAAAGCTCCTTAGCTTTTATATTTACATTTTGGTGGTTATCCCTCTTCATTTGGTATTGTTATTCTCATTTGTTTTATGCAATCCATAGTCTAGTCTTTGCTACTTGCCTTACTATTGTTGGACTCATTAGAGTAATTTACAAACTTTGTGTGACTTTTCATGCTATCCCCAACCTAGTTTGTAAGTCTGTATAAATCATGGTGTAAGCTATCAAACCAGATAGCCACTATAGATCTTTTATAGCCTCCCTTAGCCTTATAACCTCTTAGTGGTTTTCTTTAACACCCTACCAAACACTAGTGGTTCCATTTATATTCTTAGATATACATTCTATAATTCCTAATGGGACCTCACATATGGTTTCACATTATTTCTATCCCATTTAGATATCTTTTAGCCAACTCCCCTTTATTAGTTGTTAGACTTTAATTTTCGTTGTGTTTCAGCTCTCACCTTGGTTATTTTCTCTTTCTTTGGTTTTGTGTCTTTCTCCTGATTGGTTTTCCTTTTCTATTGTATCCCATTTTTTTCATGTTTCATTTCATACATGGTTTATCTCCCACATTTGGGACACCAATCTGAGTGGATTCAAGGTCTCATCCATGAGTTCACCACTGAGCAAGCCATGTTTGTAATGGAATGCCATATACACCATAGGACCCAGGATCTTCCCTTGACCCAACATGGTAATCTACACCCTCTTGTGTTTTAAAAGGAACAACACTAGCATGACCATAACCAATGGACTCAATCTCTTTTTCACCAGTTTAAACTTCATTTGTTTTAGGATGTTTTATCTCAACCTCATGTCATGCCCCATTCACCTATTTAAGGTGATGAATATCCCCTTGCATATTTAGGGCCTAAGGATTTATGTGCAATCATTAATAATTATTGTGAATGAAGTGCTTTCTACTCCCCCTGAGATTTGGCAATATGCTTCCTCTATAAATAGAACCTACACTCACTCAATGTCAAGTGTCTCATATAGTTATAACATGTGTTCCCTACTTGTTTCCTTACTGGAGACTCTAGAGAAAGAAAACCCTCATATCCATGCATTGGGTCATAGGTATTGTTGACCAATTTTGACTTTTAGGTCAAAATAGGGCACCCCTAGTTAAAAAAATTGATTTTTAGGCATATAAGGGGGTATAATATATTTTCATAAGGTGTTTCATAGGTTAATTAATGTCAATTGATGTTATAATAACTTAGTTCATTAATTTTCTAGGCCCATTTATCATTTTGAGTATATTTAAGGGGTCAAATAGGTGCATTTAATGCTTTATATGGGTTTATCAAGAAATGTGCAAATTAAAAAAGCTATTTCATGTGACATGTGTCCCATGAAGTCTTAAGTGGCTGTTACTAACTAAATATTGTAGGTTGTATAGAAGAAAGGATAGTTTTATAATGAAAAAGGAAGATTTGGGAACTTATACCATCTCCTTGGGAGGTGTGCCACATGGGAGAGGGTCAAGGGATGTCATTTAATCTTCCTTAACTCAAATACCTAATTTTAATGACTTGATAGTTCCATTTCAATCTCAAAACCATTTTTCTCTCTTTTCACTCTTCTTGGTAGATTGAAGTGACTTACAGGTTTTTGCTTGGTGTGGCCAGCACAAGGGGTTTCAAGAAAAAATATCTAGGTAAAATATTATAGACTATACTACCTTAAAATACATATAATAATTTTGATAAATGGTCATCTTTGCTTCATGAACCATCCATTCAAAGTGGACTATGCAAAATTGCCTACTCATTCATGTACCCTTCAAGTTTTCCTTCATTCTGAGTAATTCCATATAAACCACTTATTAATATTATTTTTAGATTATTTTCACTATGTAATTTAAGGCCTTACATGATTGGTTTCACTTTTGGATTGGTTTTGATTAGCCAACAACATCAAATTTGTAGACTGGTCTTTTCTATGTGCAATAGGTAGTTTTCTTCATTTACAAAGTTTTAGGATTTGATAATAGTTTTAAGGGTTTGTAAATGTCTTGTTCTTGTAAGTTTCAATTTTCTCTAGTTATCTTCACCTCCTTGGTATCTTTCTCCAAACAACATCCCATAAATTTTCACTCATTCTACACATATGCACATGATTTGTCATTGGAATGTGTATCTACAGGTAGTTATAAGGAAGTTTTCACATTGAGGGAAAAGTATTGGAACTTATTTAAAGTATTTCTTGATATCAATTATGTATTTGAAGAATTTTACTTTTAATTTGCGCCATTTTTAAGACCTTTCATTCACCTCTTGCTTGATTGCATACTCTTACCTACATACCAGTCAATATGCACACCTACAGGCCCCTGATGATGTCATGTTGATGTGTATAGAGGTGAACATGTACTATAATTACTTATCATGACCAAAGATGCATTGATATGCCTGAGGGAAGCAAAGAAGTTTCACATCCATAAAAGGTTTCATTTTTCTTATACATAGTTCACTATCTATGCACCAAAAATCCACCTACAGGTGGCCCTAAACAGAGAGCTTAGATGATAAATTAAGTGATAAAGCATATAGAAAAACTCATCTAAGAAACCTCATATACTGAAACATCCTAAACTTTCATATTTGACATGTTAGAAAGGTAGATGAGGTGAAACTATGATAGAAAGTCAGATGACTATGTTTTAGGCCTACCGTCCCTAAAAACATTAAACAAAGGGCCAAAGGGTTTTCATAGACCTCTTCCAACACATTTAAAGAGTGTTCCAAGACATCAAGGTGTATGAGTTTTGTAGTACCTAGTATGTACTATACCCCTGCAAAATGTGGAGATGAGAAATTAATTGGAGATAAGTTTTGAGAGGCCTCAAATATACCCTAGAACATACTAAAATGCTTTAATAATGTCTATAGGTCTATAAATACAAATGCCCCTTTTACCAATTCAAGAAAAAAAAAAGTAATGGATGTGGATAAGGGTTATAAACTAGTATAATGAGTCAAAGTAGAACTAGAGACATCAAGAAAGGGTTGAGGTGGAGCTCTTATGCATTATATGACTACCTATAGTTTGTACACTATAGAAGAGACTATCTACAGTAGGGGTCAAAGGGACAGGGGTAGTGAAAGCTCAACCATATTACCAAGATACTATATAAGGTGAGTAAAGACATGGCATGGTGTGAATAAGTTTAAGGAAGCTATTACAAAGTTTCAAAACTATAATACATGCTTAGACACCATGACTAAGGTCCAATTATGAGTAAAAGTGACCTACAACAAGGTCTAGCAGGGGTTGTCATAGTCAAAACAAGGAGCTCAATTGAGTTGGTTCCAAGTGTATATGGGATGAGAATTGGATCTAAAGTATGGATCATGATCCTATAATGTGAAATAATTTATTATGCACTATTTTCACCTAAAAGTGACTCCCATTCCAAGCTAATAAGTATAGTCAACTGAGACAAGTTAAACAATGGCAAGCAGTGAGATGCAAATATGCATAAGTTTTCAAGACCACCAAGGGTGAGGCAAATGAGTCCCATTATGTTTAATAAACTAGGTATGCTTGAATTAAGTTCCAAAACATTTTTCCAAAGTCCTAACTCCTAAAAAAATGTAAATTTCAACCTACAACAGGGTCCAAAACTCAATCAGGGAAAGGAAAGTTAATTCAAGCTAGGAAATGAGTAGGATTAAGGTTCAAGATGATAAAGGAGAATTGAAAAGGGTGAAAAAGTGATGATATGGAAATATAAAAGAGTTTTTAAACATTTTTTCAATCTTTTTTCTTGATAAAACAACCTAAAAGAGCCTATTATCAAGCAAAACATAGTCAGCCATATGTGACTGTATGTTGACAGTGATGTGATGGAGGACTTCCCAAGTCTTTGACATGGCAAGTACATAGCATGGGTAACTAAAATAACCTTGAGATTATTGTGAATAATAAAGGACCTCATATCAAGAAATATTCACCTATAATAACCTTCCCAATTGCAACACATAGTGCATGATGGGAAAGCTTACGCATACCCTGTCTTTAACAAGCTTGTCTTAAGGTTTTGAAGAGCTTAGAGGGTCTTTTGACCTAGTCAAGGGCTGGAAATTTATGGAGAGTGTCTATAAAACTTGTATAAAACCCTAAAATAATTTGTTTTTATGATCAAGTATGGGAAGTTCCCCTATTTTATCTCAAATAGGGGGCACTCCCCTCATGCTTGATACTAGCAGTCTTGGGGAAACAGGTGAAAATCAATGACTAGAGCTTAAGGGGACATTTTAGGAAGGTTTTTAAAGATTAATTACATCTAAATAAACATTATATACCAAGTAATAACATGGGAAAATAAATAGGGTACCCCATTCTCCTAGGTTTGTTGTCAAACCTAAAGTGCAAAGTTGAGGCCTAGTGATAGAATGAGTAGTCATTTCTAATTATAGCATAATATGATCACTAAAACTAGATGAACCATGTTTTTAGCATATCTCCAAACATTTTAAATCTCTAACCCTACAGAGGAAGTCATAAAAAGTCAATTTTGAGCCCAAAACCAACTCAACATGTAAGAAAAGGCAAAAACAAGCACAGTGGGATATTTTTAATTGCTCACATCTTTCATGAAGATATGCATGGGAGACAAAGGAGTTAGGGGGTCTTATAAGGGGTCTTATAGGCCATATTTGGGGCAATTTTTCTCAATTTGGATGTCCCAACTTTATGAATAATCGTTAAGACCAAAAACAAGCCTAAAATCTTACTAAACCCTTGTTAAGGAATAGTCTTGGAAAATGGAGTTAGAGATGCACTAAAATGGCATTATTTGCCTATAATAACTATTTTAACTTGTATAAGACCTATTAGGATGTTCCATACATTTTTGGTTCTATGGACTTGTATGGATGGGGTAGAAGTAGGATTTTTATCACTATTGTTTATGTTGTGTAGGCTACATGAGGAGTTAGGAGATGAAACCAAGTTTGGTAAAAATGTTGAAACTTATACTAACTCATAATATTAATTTAATTGAATGAAAAATCCTATAGTTATTTCAACTAGGCCATTAATTTTAGCTATTCAAATATGGCATATTGGGCAAGCTAGAGAGAAGGGAAGAAATCTTCAAGTAAAGTAATTTTAAGGTGACCTTGATGCTTCCAAGGACATTGAAGGTCTTTAAACATATAAACCACTACCTTTTATGGATTTTAATTAGTAATTGAAGCCAAATTTTAAGACAAGTGTGCAAGGTGCATGAGAAGGAGGTTTCCTAGAGTGCAGGTGATGATGTCTCTCTTCCAGGTGATCATAAAATACTATACATGAAACCAATACATGTAGAGGAATTTATGAGATCCTCCCCTTCCATTACAATAATTTTACCTACCTTTGATCAGTTACAAGTCACTCAAATAGGCCTAATCATGATGGCAATTTTTTGTGCATGAAAAGGAGTTTTAGGCCACTTCACATAACTTTGATGATTTTAATTGACATGTGTAGCTCATTCACTTGCATGGTTCAACACATATCCCCTTCCCATTCATGGATAACTTAAATTATTATATTTAAAAGTGTCATTATGACCCTTGAACTTCCCTTCTTCTCTCTCTCTCTCAAACTCTATAAGAGTTGGCCATTTTGGCATTATATTGGATGCTCCACTAGATTATGGTGAAGCCCTAATCATTTGTATACCTTTTGAAAGATAAAATTACTAATTTTTACCTCTTAGTGAATATTTACAAGTGTGTTATACATGGATGATGAATCTTGGTTAGTGAAGACTATGGATTCCTAGCATGTGGTTTCATTCTTTCACCTTGTTTGCAGCTAGAAAACATCTTTTTATATGGCATGTAAAGTGTGTTAGGAGATCTAAAATGTTGAGTGAGTTCTAGTTTTCATTAGTGCCATTTAAGGCCTCTTTCCTAGTCCTCCTAGTTTTGCACATACATCCATGACCTCACAATGTAACATTGATGTGAGAAGATGAAGATTGAAGGAGTGTAAGTTTGGTTTGTCTTTTGGTCTTAAGTGTAAGATGAAATTGGTTGTAAGTCATCAAATTTATTTGTTTTATCACCTCTTTATTTTATTTTATTTCTATTTATCTATCACCCTTTTCACCCCCCCCCCAAAATTTAGTAGTAGTATTAGTAGTAGTAGTCAAGCGGTACATCAAGGGAGCTAGCCCTATCCAGAGACTCACCTCATTCCTTAGGCTAACCAAAAGCCTAGAGGTGATTCCATTATACCAAATTTATGAGGAGAGCCTTTTCATATCCTCATATAATAAATATCCAAGTGATAACATTTTTTATCACACCTGGTGGGACTCTTGTTATAAGAGATTGAGAGATTTTTGGTGTTGTCTCTCACAATCAGCCTTTGGAGGCATCTTTCAAAACATCAAGGGAGAATCCAAAGTTATATCAGTTGTTCAAGTATCCCAAGTTTTCCATTTGAAGATTTTTATTAAATTTTCTTATGTCCTTGTTTCCAAATGAAGGTTTCATGGCTGATCTTGGTTTTGAGATTTGTTCTCTACAAGTTAGTGAGACATTACAAGCTTTTGCCTTTCCCTCTCCATATGAACAAGTCCTTGGTCAACATTTCCATGATCTCTATCAACCTCAATATGACTTTAAAAAGCTTCAATATAATATTTTTTATCCCTATCAAGATATCCATCAGCCCCATGAGCCATGATAGCCATATAGTCCTTCATTCCCCTCTTTATATGGGTAATATGTTGTTGGGAAATCCTATGAAAATGGCTATCAAGAAACACATTTATATTAGCCTCAATGTGATCCCTACACTCCATTATTTGATGTCTATCATCCTAAATAATATTATTATGAACCTTGTCATAAGAGATTAGATGTTCCCATGGATTTTGCACCAAGATATTATGGGTAAAGTGCATCTCTTGCTCATGTTAATGTTTCCCTTCCTAACCAGCCCAATGTTTCACTTCCATATGAGACCACTAGTGCTTTCCTCTTTTCCAAATCTACTCATAACCCTTATCCTTCATTCCACACTCCATCTCCAATCCTTTTACTTTCCACTACATCTCATACTCCAGCACTTTCACCTCAAATCCATGAGCCTATCCATCAATGTTTCACTTCACCCCTCCTTAAGGAGGAACCTATTTTGAGAGAGGTAAGTAAAGAAGATCAAATACAATTCATGAATGATCAAGAGACTCTCATGAGTGACTATGAGGATGAAATCACCATAGTAACTCCCCTTGTTGAGCAAAAGTATAGTCCAATAGATAATGTTTCTATGTTTGAAGGGATGTGTGTCCATGAACAATATTCTACACTCCACCCTCAATCTGATTTTGAGCTCTATGTGCCACCCCCACCAACTAGTTCATTTCAACCTGACCCCATCACACTTTGGTCTAATGGACCTATGGTATGATAAAATAAGGACTAGTTGGATGATAGGGAAAAGGATTTCTTGCTTGAATAAAACCTACCACCTTGGTAGCCTCATTAGGCTAGAGAACATGATTTCAAGATGCCTAGTATTGGTATTACCATGAGAGAGAAGGAGATGGGAGATCTTGAAGAGAATTGTACATCTGATCCAAAGGTTGAATATGTTCATCATGATCATGAAGTGGAATTTACTATCAAGGATAGATAACATATTCAAGTTGTCTCTCAAGAAGTGGTGGTCCTAGGAGAGTTTCATGAGACTAAGGTAGAAGAGTCATCTCTTGAAGATGATCATGATGGAGAAAAATTGTGGTAGAGATTTCAAGATATATGCAATGAATTTGAGATCCTAAAGAGGCCTAATAATCAAAATTATATGACTAAAAATAATGGCATGCTTCAAGAAGAAGACATGGGACACACTTATATGAAAATGTTCAAAGAATATGAAGATAAAAGGAAAGCAACTCTTGAGGACCTTATAGCTAAAGAGGAGTATTTTCTAATTATGCCTAATGAGGAGATTGATATTTCCAACACTCTTCAAACCCAAGTAGGAAAGGTAGTAGGTATGGAAACATGTACGTATGATGAGTTATCATTATCTTTACTTGATTGACTTCCATTTTGTTTTGATGAAGATGGTGAACAAATTATGGGATGTGATTATGAAGAGATCCAAGAATATTTTCATGAGAAAGATGATGTCTTGGTCATTGATAAAGAAGAAGAAAAATCAGATTGGTATGGCTCTGATATTGAGGAAGGAGGAAATGAGCAAATTGAATAAGCACGTGATTCCTTTTGGGATGAACGTAAAGACTATTGTACTAATTATAACATCAAACTAGCTTCCCTTCTTCAAGAGAGAAATAAAGAGGCTAAAAATCAGTTTGTCAAGTTTAGTGAAGAAATAGAGAAATGTGAGTTGGCTCAAGACACATACCAATTAGGACATAAGGCAAATCAGCCTTCCAAGAATGAATTGATAATCATGAACACCTTTGGAGACTACACTAGCATTGGAGACCACACTAGAATTGGAGACCAAAAAGGAATATATCTTGAAGATCAAAATGAGTATGTGTATATTGGAAACTTGTTTAATGTTGATCAATTTGGAGCTTATCTAAGTAAAGTGGCACATAAAAATGTTGATTCACCAAACATCCACTCCAATAAAGAACTTTTTTAGTACCATGAGGTTTCTTTTCATGGAAGAGACCTAAAAAACTTCCCCTTTGATCCAAGAGGTAGGTATGCTCATTATTATATATACATAGTAGTTTTTCTTTACTTCCCCTAAGTGTTTATGCACATGTGTGTGTCTTGTGTGTTTGCTTTCTTTGTTGTGTGTGTCCTTTTCCTTTGTGTGGTTGAGGTAGTCTTAGTTGTCTTGTTTTGATAAAATTTGAGTCAATGGACAAATTATCTTGTTTGTCTCAGTCCTTATATGACTCCATAAGCCCAATAGACTAATAAGACTACTGGTCTAGTTAGTATAACAGGCATACTACCCTTATGAGTCACCAATTTATGTTAGGTTGTGAAGCTAAAAGCTTTAACCCTTTGCAAACTGTGGAACAATGGTTGCTGAGATCCAGGAGCACCGGCGTCAGCAGCAGGACCGACATCGGCAGAGACCAGTGCAGAAGGCCACTAACGACGGCAGGAAGTTGGCTGACGTCGACAGAACCAGACAAGCAAGGACTGATGTCGATCGCTTGTGTGTTCCAAAACTGCTCGTTTCACGAACAGTTAGTTAAGTGAACGAAGAGTTTGCATGTTGAGACTAGTTAGAGTCTTGGGCTGCGAGGATAATTGTCTAAATTAAGAGTCTAAGTTATTGTTTGAGTTAGGGATCTATTTATAGACCCATTGGCATGTATTGTTAATATATATGAGATAGAAAGGAAGAGTTCCTTCTAGTTGTAAGATCTGTGAGTTGCAGGTTGTTGCAAGCTCATTGGGGATCTACATGTAAGTTTGGTCTTTGAATTGCAGGTTGCAGGTTCATGAGAGATCAACTTGAAGTGCTATAGAGTGCTTGGTGTACCGGCAGGGTTATTACTGACTGGTTGGAGAGGTGAACACCAATTCGGTTTGTGAGTTGGTTGTTGGGACCGTTTTTGTGTAGGAGAGTGTGTGTGAGAATAATTACTGTACACTTGAGGTGTGGTGATCCTCTGTAAGGTGAAAGAGTGTGGCGGCTCTTTGTTGTATTCTTTTCTGTATAGTGTTAATACAAGATAGTGTATTGTCTCTCATATTCTATGCTATTGGTGAATTCTAGTTACTTGTGTTTCTGGTTATTTCCGCATATTCAATTGCTTATATTTGGTAATCATACTGTGTTCTTTCTGAGGAGCAAGATCCTAATAGGTGGAATTAGAACAGGTGTGTTTGTTCTTGGATTTACCTCCACCCCCACCTCCCCCAACAAGTGGTATCAGAGCCTTGGTTGTAAGTTCAAAAACTGATACCAACAAGTGGTATCAGAGCCTTGGTTGTAGGTTCAAAAGCTGATACCCAACAAGTGGTATCAGAGCTTTTAGTTGGGATACTAACAGATTGGTGTAGATCTGGGTAGTGTGTTTTGATTACAGGTTACTCACAGGGTTTTTGTTTGAGTGGGAGTTGAGCAATGGCAGAAAACAGTCAACTACGAATGGAAAAGTTTAATGGCAAGAACTACCAATTATGGAGGATGTAGATTGAGGACTATCTGTATCAGAAAGATTTATACTTACCGTTGGGTGGGGTTGCTAGCAAACCCTTGGATATGAAAGATGAAGAATGGGAGGTTCTTGATCGGAAGGCTCTGGGATCTGTTAGATTGAGTCTTGAATCATCTGTGATTTCTAGCTTATCACAGTGTAAGACAACGATGGAGTTGATGAAATCTTTGGCAAATTTGTATGAAAAACCCTCGGCTTCTAATAAGGTATTTCTTATGAAGCATTTATTTAATTTGCAAATGTTGGAAGGTGGATCTATTCATAGCCATCTTAGTGATTTCCATGGTTTGGTAAACCAGTTAAGTTCAGTCAATATTGTATTTGATGATGAAATTAGAGCTCTCTTAATCTTGTGTTCATTACCTGAAAGTTGGGAAGGTTTGGTAATGGCAGTTTCTAATACTGTGTCTCCTTCAAAAGTCTTAAAAGTGGATGATGTTGTGAGTGTGATCTTGAACGAAGAGATACGCAGGAAAAGCACAGGTGAATCATCTGGAGATGCTTTGAGTGTTGAAGGAAGAGGAAGGCCAAGAGAGAAGATAGAGCGTGGGAGATCAAGGTCGAAGATGGGCAAGAGATCCAAGTCCAAGTATGGTAGAATAACCTACTGGAAATGTGGAAAGCAAGGGCACTTAAAGAGAGATTGCAGATCAGGTACAGATCAGCATGAAGAACATGAAGAAGAAGCAGATGTTGCGGGTTACGTTGCACAGGATGCTCTGGTATGTTCTTTGGATAAAGTAGAATCTTGGGTATTAGATTCTGGTGCCTCTTTTCATGCACCCCCACATAGGGAATTTTTTCATGAGTATGTCCAGGGAGACTTTGGAGAAATTTGTGTAGGGGATGGTAAGCCTTGTCAGATTGTTGGCAAAGGCAAAGTGAAGCTGAAATTGCAGACAGGTAACACATGGGTGTTAAAGGAGGTCATGCACGTCCCAGTTCTAGAGCGGAACTTAATTTCTGTTAGAAGTTTGGGTGATGAGGGTTGCACAGTAACTCTCACAGCGGACTCTTAGAAGGTTACCAAGGGTACACTTGTTGTAGCTAGAGGTAAGAAAGTAGGTACGCTTTATCTATCTACTTGTACTACTGATTCTCTTTCTGGGTTTTCTACTTCAGCTGTAGATTTAGAGATGTGGCTTGATAGGCTTGGTCACATAGATAAGAAGGAGATGCTTGTTCTTGAGTCAAAGGATATGCTTTTGGATTTGGAAGGTATGGATCATGATTTCTGTATGCAGAAGAAGAAGGTGATGTTTCTTGAGGAATCCGATGTTAGTGACAAGAATAGGAAAGCCTTGGTTTTCAAGGAGAAAGTGACAGATAGAGTTCAGCACAAGATGCAGAGGAATTCTGAGCAAAGCAAGGGTGTTTTGGACAAGGGTTTGATCCAAAAGGAGCTCACCAGAAAAAGTCAGGTCTCACAAGAAAAACACAGAGACCGACATTGGCAGGAAAACTGGCATCGGCGTCTAGACAGGGACCGACGTCGGCTATGTGCAGACCGATGTCGGTGACTCGAGGCAGAGAGAGACTGGTGTCGGCCAGGGGAAACCGACGTCATCAGGGAGGCAGTCACAGGAAACTGACATCGATCGGCTGTAGACTGAGATGTGACCGGCATCGGTCACTGAGACGAATTTTGGGTGGACAGCAAGCTGTCATGGAGTCTCAAGCGCCCATATGGAGGACTGAAGGTGTAAGTAAGTTCTTAAATTCGTCATTTCCCTTCTTTACACTACTTGTTGCTCACTTATGGCATAGGACCAGGAAGTTATTGAAGAAGCAGAACAGGTAGATCCAGGAAATAGTGGGAGCTTGGCATGGATGAGGATGTGATTCCTTAGAGGAGAACCAAACAGCTGTTTTGGGTAGTGTTGCCAGCTGGAAGTAAGCACTGAGAGATGAATGGATGTTCAGGATAAAGAAGAGCGAAAATGGATACCTGAGATGGAAGATCAGGGTATTTGATCTTGTATGAGCTGCAGGGCAATGGAGGTTTGATCATTGTGTTTCTCTTTACCAGGTTGGATAGTATTAGCTACACTATCCTATTTCTATATGATGTGCTTGTTGCAGGGTTACATATACAGGTATTGTTGAACTAAAGGTAAAGCTAGTTTAGGGGTTTGTCATGGAGAATCTGGGAGCAGCAAGATTCTTTGGCATGAGTGTGTTCTAGAGACATGGTAGGTCATATGTTGACTTTGTTTCAGGATGATTGTGTGAAATCGGTTAGCACGCCGATGGTTAGACAGTTCATAGAACAGGTGTCTTGATTCACATAATGAGGTTGAGTGCATGGTATGTACTAAACCTGAGTTTTCCCAAGCAGTGGGAGTTATCACAAGTTGGAGTCAATCTGGGAAAGTAATACTGAAGGGCAGTTCAGTGGGACCAGCAGTAGGTGCACATGCTATGCAGGGTCAAGTTCTCTTTTCTACATGGTTGTAGATGCGGATGTGGCAGATAATTTGGATGACAGGTTTTGCACCACAGATTTTGTGGTGGTTGGTCTTCAAGGGTGATTTTGAAGATGGATACATAGCCAAGGGAACAAACTAGATGGTGTACAGGAACATGTACAGGTTGCAGTTGTTTATCTCCAAGTGGGAGATTGTTAGGTTGTGGAGCTAAAAGCTTCAACCCTTTGCAAAATGTGGAACAATGGTTGCTGAGATCCAGGAGCACCGGCGTCAGCAGCAGGACCGACATCGGCAGAGACCAGTGCAGAAGGCCACTAGCGACGACAGGAAGTTGGCTGACGTCGACAGAACCAGACAAGCAAGGACCGATGTCGATCGCCTGTGTGTTCCAAAACTGCTCGTTTCACGGACAGTTAGTTAAGTGAACGAAGAGTTTGCATGTTGAGACTAGTTAGAGTCTTGGGCTGCGAGGATAATTGTCTAAATTAAGAGTCTAAGTTATTGTTTGAGTTAGGGATCTATTTATAGACCCATTGGCATGTATTGTTAATATATATGAGATAGAAAGGAAGAGTTCCTTCTAGTTGTAAGATCTGTGAGTTGCAGGTTGTTGCAAGCTCATTGGGGATCTACATGTAAGTTTGGTCTTTGAATTGCAGGTTGCAGGTTCATGAGAGATCAGCTTGAAGTGCTATAGAGTGCTTGGTGTACCGGCAGGGTTATTACTGACTGGTTGGAGAGGTGAACACCAATTCGGTTTGTGAGTTGGTTGTTGGGACCATTTTTGTGTAGGAGAGTGTGTGTGAGAAGAATTACTGTACACTTGACGTGTGGCGATCCTCTGTAAGGTGAAAGAGTGTGGCGGCTCTTTGTTGTATTCTTTTATGTATAGTGTTAATACAAGATAGTGTATTGTCTCTCATATTCTGTGCTATTGGTGAATTCTAGTTACTTGTGTTTCTGGTTATTTCCACATATTCAATTGCTTATATTTGGTAATCATACTGTGCTCTTTCTGAGGAGCAAGATCCTAACAGGTGGAATTAGAATAGGTGTGTTTGTTCTTGGATTTACCTCCACCTTCCCCCAACAATTTGTTGACCAATTTTGACTTTTAGGTCAAAATAGGGAACCCCTAGTACAAAAATTCATTTTTAGGCATATAAATGGGTATAATATATTTTAATAATGTGTTTCATAGGTTAATTAATGTCAATTGATGTTATAATAACTTTGGTCATTACTTCTCTAGGTCCATTTATCATTTTGAGTCTTTTTAAGGGGTCAAATAGGTGAATTTAATGCTTTGAATAGGTTTATTGGGAAATTTTAAAGTTAAAAATGTTTATTTCACATTCCATGTGTCTGTGATTGTTACTAACTAAACATTGTAGGTTTTGCAGAAGAAAGAACAATTTTATAGTGAAAAAGAAGATTTGGGCACTTGTATGGCCTCTTTGGGAGGTGTACCACATGGGATAAGGTTAGAGGATGTAATTTCACCTTCATTAACTCAAATAAATTATTTTAATGACTTTAAACTTCCATTTCTATCTCAGAACCATTTTTATCTCTTTTCACTCTTTTTGGCAGATTGAAGTGACTTATAGCTTTTTTCTTGGTGTGGCCAGCACAAGGGGTTTAAAAAAAATACTCCTGGGGGAATATTTTACACTAGGATACCTTAAAATAAATATAATAATTTTTATAAATTTTCAAATTTTCTTCATGAAATATCCATTCAAAGTGGGTTGTCCAAAACTACCTGCTCATCCATGCACCCTTCATGTTTTCCTTCATTCTAGGCAATTCCATATAAATCACTTGATGATATTATTTCCAAATGATTTTTTATATGATATATAAGGCCTTAAATGCTAGGTTTCACTTTTTTATTGGTTTTGATGAGCCAATAATATCAAATTTGTAGATTGGTCTTTTCTGGGTGCAAGAGGCAGTTTTCCTCATTTACAAAGTTTTAAGATTTGACAATAGTTTCAAGGGGTTGTAACATGTATTTTTATTACATTTTTATATTTTATCTAATTGTTTTCACCTCATTGGTTTATTTATCCAAACAACATCCCATAAATTTAAACTCATTCTACACATATGCACATGGTTTGCCATTGAAGTTTGTATCTACAAGTAGTTATAAGGAAGTTTTCATGTTGAGGGAAAAGTATTGGAGCTTATTTAAAGTCTTCCTTGATATAAATTATGTATTTTAAGAATTTAATTTTTATTTGGATTTGTTTTTAAGACCTTTCATCCACCTCTTGCTTCATTTCATACTCTTTACCTACATACCAATCAATATGCACACCTACAGGCCCCTAATGATGTCATGATGATGTGTGTAGAGGTGAACATCTACTCTAATTACTTATCATGACCAAAGCTACATTGATATTCTTGAGGGAAGCATACAAGGTTCACATCCATAGAAGGTTTCATTTTGTTTATACCTAGTTCACTATCTGTGCACCAAAAATCCACCTATAGGTGGCCCTTGACAGAGAGCTTAGATGAAAAATGAAGTGCTAAAGCATATAGTGAAAATAATATAAGAAACCTCATATATTGAAGCATCTTAAACTTGCATATTTGACATGTTATAAATGTAGATGAGGTAAAACTATGATAGAAAGTCATATAACTATGTTTTAGGCCTACTATCCCTAAAAACACTCTACATAGGGCCAAAGGGTTTTCATAGACCTTTTCTAATACATTTAAAGAGTGTTCTAAGACATCAAGGTGGATGATTTTCATAGTAATAGTATGGACTATACCCCTGAAAAAAGTAGAGATCAGAAGTAATGGGAGATAAGTTTTGGGAGGCCTCAAATATGCCCTAGAACATACTAAAATGCTTCAGTAATGTCTACATGAATGTAGATACAAATACCCCTTTTACCAATTCAAGAAGAAACATTAAGTAATGGATGTGGATAAGGGTTATCAACTAGTATAATGAGTCAAAGTATAAATAGAGACATCAAGAAAGGGTTGAGGTGTAGCACTTATGCATTATATGACTACCTATAGTTCGTACATTGTAGAAGAGATCATCTACTGTAGGGGTCAAAGGGACGGGGGTAGTGAAGGCTCATCCATATCACCAAGATGTTATTTAAGGGTGAGTGAAGACAAGGTATGGTGTGAATAAGTTGAATTAATCTTATGCAAAGTTTTAAAACTACAATACATACTTAGACACCATGACCAAGGTCCAGTTATGAGGAAAAGTGACCTACAACAAGGTCTAAAAGGGGTTGTCACAGTCAAAATAAGGAGCTTAGTTAAGTTGGTTCTAAGTGTATATGGGGATGAGAATTGGATTTAAATTATGGATCATGATCCTATAATGTGACATAATTTATTATGCACTATTTTCAAACTAAATACACATTTTCACCTATAGGTTACCCCCTTCTAAGATAAGAATTACAATCAACTAAGACAAGTTAAACAATGGTAGACAATGAGATGCAAATATGCTTAAGTAAGTTTTAAATATCACCAAGGGTGAGACAAATGAGTCCCATCATGTTTAAACAACTAGGTATGATTTAATTAAGTTCAAAAACATTTTTAAAAAATCCTAGTTCCTACAAAATGCAAATTGTAACCTACAATAGGGTCTAAAACATAAAGCTCAATCAGTGAAAGGAAATTCAGTTCAAGCTAGGAAATGAGTAGGATTAAGGTTCAAAATGATGAAGAACTAGACAGGGTGAAAAAGTGACTATAGATAACTCTAAAATATTTTGTAAACATTGTTTCAATCTTTTTTCATGAGAAAACAATCTACAAGAGCCTATTCTCAAGCAAAACACAGTCAGCCATACATGACGGTATGTTGATAGTGATGTGATGGAGGACTTCCCAAGTCTTTGAAATGGTAAGTAGATAGCATGGGTAACTTCAATAACCTTTAGATGCTTTTGAGGAATTTAAATGACCTCATATCAAGAAAAATTCACCTACAATAACCTTCCCAAGGGTAACACACAGTCCATGATAGGAAAGCTTACACACAGCTTGTCTTTAACAAGCCTGTCTTAAGGTTTTAAAGAGCTTAGAGGGTATTTTAACCTATTAAAGGGATATAAATTTATGGAGAGTTTATATAAAAATTGTATAAAACCCTAAAATACTTAGTTTTGGTGAGAAAATAGGGGAAGTTCCCCCTATTTTATCTCAGATAGGGGGCACTCCCCTCATGCTTGAAACTGGCAGTCTTGGGGAAATAGGTGAAAATTAATGACTAGAGCTTAAGGGGAAATTTTAGGAAGGTGTTTAAATCTGAATTACATATAAAAAAACATGATATACCAAGTAAGAACATGGGAAACTAAATAAGGTACTCCATGCTCCTAAGTTTGCAGTCAAACCTAAAGTGCAAGGTTGAGGCCTAGTGATGGAATGAATAGTCATTTATACTTATAGCATAAGATGATCACTCCAAATATATGTAACATTATTTTAGGGTCTCTATAAACATTTTCAATCTCTAACCCTATATATGAAGTCATAAAAAGTCAATTTTGAGCCCAAAACCAACTCAGCATGTAGGAAAAGGCAAAAATAAACATGATGGGCCATTTTCAATTGCTCACATATTTCATGAATATATGCATGGGAGAAAAAGGAGTTATGGGGTGTTATCAGGGGTTTTATAGGCCATATTTTTGGAAATTTTTCTCAAGTTTGACGTCCTAACTTTATGAATAATCGTTAAGACCAAAAATAGGCCTAGAAACTTACTAAACCCTTGCTAAGGACCAGTCTTGGAAAATGGAGTTGGATATGCACTAAAATGTCATATTTTTCCTATAATAACTTATTATAACTTTTATAGGACCTCCACAAGATGATCCACACCTTTTTTGTTGTACGTACTTGTATGGATGGGGGTAGAAGCAGAATTTTTCTCATTATTTTGTGTGTTTTATAGGATATAAGAGGAGTTAGGAGATGAAACAAAGTTTGAGAGAAATATGAAACTTATAATAAGTATTAATATTAATTTAATTCCATTAAAAATCTTTTATGTTCTTTAACTAGGCCATTACTTTTAGCCACTCAAATCTGGCATGTTGGGCAAACTAGAGAGAAGGGAAGAAATCTTCAATTAAAGTGATTTTAAGGTGACCTTGATGATTTAAAGGCCATGTAAGGTATTTAAACATGTCAAACACTACCTTTTATGGATTTTAATGAATAAATAGAGCCAAATTTGAAGACAAGTGTGCAAGGTGCATGAGAAGGAGGTTTCCTAGAGTGTAGGTGATGGTGGCTCTCATTTAGGTGATTCTAAAAGACCAGATTGCAACCAATTCATGAAGATACATGTATGAGATCCTCCCCTTCCATTACAATAATTAGACCTTACCTATATTAGTTACAAGTCACTCAAATAGGCCAAATCATGAAATCAATTTTCTATGTAAGAAAAGGAGTTTTAGGCCACTTTGTATAACTTTAATGACTTGAATTGACATGTGTAGATCATATCCTTACATGGTTAAACCCATATCAATTTACCATGCATGTATAACTTAAATTATTATATTTAAAAGTGTCCTTGTGACCCTTAAACTTCCCTTCTTTTCTCTCTCTCTCTCAAACTCTATAAGAGTTGGCCATTTTGGCATTGTATTAAATGCTCCACTAGAGTATGGCAAAGCCCTGCTCATTTTTATACATTCTATTCAATAAAATGACTAATTTTTACCTCTTCATGACTTTTTACAAGTGTGTTATACATGGATGATGAATCTTTCTTAGTGAAGACTATGGATTCTTAGCATGTAGTTTCATTCTTTCACCTTGTTTACAGCTAGAAAACATATTTTTATAGGGGATGTGTAGTGTTTTAGAAGATTTAAAATGTTGAGCGAGTTAGTATTTTCATTAGTTCCATTTAATGTCTCTTATCTAGTCCTCCTATCTTTTCACATCTATCCATTACCTCACAATGTAACATTTATGTGAGAAGATGAAGATTGAAGGAGTGTAAGTTTGGTTGGTCTTTTGGTCTTAAGTATAGGATGCAATTGGTTAGAAGTCATCAAATTGATTTGGTGTATCACCTCCTTATTTTATATTTATTTCCAATTATATCTCTCTTTTCACCTCGTAGAGTTAGTAGTAGTAGCCAAGTGGTACATCAAGGGAGCTATCCTTATCTAGAGACTCACCTCATTCCTTAGGCTACCCATAAGCCTAGAGGTGATTCCATTGTGCCACTTTGATGAGGAGAGCCTTATCATCTACTCATAGGGTACATATCCAAGTTACATTAGGTATTCTAACTCAATGATGTATCACCAGCTTGGGGGTTCCTCCCATCATCCTAGTCCTTCTTTTAGGGTTTTTGATGAGCATATACTAATTTCAATCACCACTTACAAACTACATATCCATGGGATTCATATCAAGAGTATCAGTACCCACTAGTTTACCCTTGTGTTATGGCACATAACTAGCACCATGGAGATCTTGGTCACCATGATCATTTATATGAGTATGCCATGTCTTCTCATCATCCCCATGGGGACCATCACACTTCCTGTGGCTATTCTCCACCTTGTGGTAGAGATGATTTATATCATGAGCATCCTCCTTATCAAGAACCTCCCTAGCATCATCTTCCTTATGTTCATGGTCACGATTATGCCTATGGGCATAATCAACATCATCACCATCAATTATGATTCATTATTCATCGCTAGCCTACTATCATAATTTGTCGCTAGCCTACTATCAATAGTTCTTATGAGGATCTCCACCTAACTCCTCTAGCCCCTTAGGTGCATGTTATTCCCCTTCCTACTCTTATCCCTAAACTACCTAATTTTAATGGGATGTAGGACTCCAGTCCCATGGATTATATTATAGCATTCATGATGGCATGTATGGATTGGGAATATGACATAGGCATAATGTTGAAGCTCTTCACTCATTCTCTATGAGCCAAAGCTCTTGTCTAGTTCTAGATTCTACCTTCAGATTTTCTATTTAGTTTCTATCTCCTTCTAGATGAATTTTTCCAATATTTTTATATTTATATACCCTTTAACCTCAATATCCAATCACTCACTTCCATAGTGTAGGCCAAGGGTGATTCAAAATTTTACTTTGTGTGTAGATAGCACTCAGTTGTTCATACATGTAGGACATAATTCTCAAATGACCAGCTTTATGATATGTTCATGTGAGCATTGAGGTAGGAGGTTAAGCTTGAGGTCCTCAAGTGTGAACCTACCTCTTATGATAAAGCTATTAATAAATGTATGAAGATAAAAGTGTTTAAGGTAAATAAAAACATGCAAACTTTGCCTTCTTAAAAGTCATCCTCTTCATGTAATCACAATCATAATGTAACCAGTGATGGTGTCATTGATTCTCCTCAGAAGAAGAAGGAAAGCCATAAGGTCAATATTTTGAGCAAGAAGCTAACTATAAATAAGGATTTTGAATCAAGCACATTAAAATAACATATGGTGTTTACTTATGACCCCACCAAGTTTTGTAACTTTCATTAGATGAAGAGGCATGATGATAACAATTATGCCACCAAGAAGTCTAGTGCACAAGCCTCACCTCTGTCTCAGGTTTATCCTCTTGCAGAACCCAACCATAAGTTGAATGTTTGCAAGGAGCTTCTACCTAACCATGACAAAGAGAAGAAGAAGATAAAAATAATAAATCAAAGGCTAAGGTCCCATGTTCCCATTCTTTCTCTTCCACCTCTTCTAACTCATCTTCCCAAGCTAACTTGAGAGGGAAATCAAAGTACGAGAGTAGAAAGTTTGTTGTTGCTATCAACATAGCCTCTATTGGGTATGAGTGTTTTGTCAACTCATTCTCTTATTAGGCCATCAACCCTATTGGAGAGACTAATGGTGATAGAACCCTAGTCTATCCCATGAGGGTACGAAATCCTAAAATTATTATAGAATTTAGGCATATCATTCCTCCCCAAGATAGATAGTATCCTTAATCCATCATATAGAGGAGTTACAGGGCCTCTCAGTTGGGATCTACATTTCAAACCTTCTTCACCTTTGCCTTGAGCAAAGGGGCCTCATCTTTGATGAGCTTGGTCTCCCTCATGAGGCTCCACTATGTGATGATGTTAAAGTTTTATTCAACTCTGATACACATGAGTACCCTTGTCCTCATATATTATATTTTCACCTAGACTCTTTGCTAGACACTTCAGTTCTATAAAAGAGAGATCATTTCCCTCTCTACATCAAGACTTCTATGGATGATTTCCATGTCACGTGGTGTATTATCAATGAAGGAGTTGTGTTGAACATCATGCCCCTATGTTTGTTCAATGAGCTGGGGATTAGTCAAAAGAATCTCTTTGATTCTCACCATAACTATATCAATTTCAACAATGAGATAGTTATGCCAATTGGGAATGTGAAGCTCTAGGTTAAGTTTAGCCCCAAGATTGTCAGAATTGAGTTTTGTGTGTTAGATTTTGATCTCTCATACAATGTGATGCTTGGAAATCCTTAGACCCTTGCCATGTAGGCCATCACATTAGCCACATTTTTCATGGTACATTTTATGCATGAAGGTGAGGTTCACACCTTAGAGGCTAACCCAAATCCCTGGGTGTTACTTTACACAAAGATAAAGCCTCAGGCAAGGATTTGACTATCTCCTCATGGGGGTTTGTAAATTATCATACACCCCTATTCCTTAATCTCATTTCTCTAAGGATGAATGTTTTGAATTAGTTGAGTATTGATTAGCATTTGTTCCCTTAGAGTCTACTACATGTTAGCCAACTCCCTCTTCCACTCTGCAACACCATGCTATCCTATATCTTTTTGGAGATCTCTTCTAAGTGTCTCTCTAGATGTTGAGCTCCCCCTTGTGTCATGTTTTGCCCATCGGAGTGTAGGCTCTCTCCATGCATCTCCAATTGAGACTGATATAGTGGTTGAGTCTGATCTTGAGTATTATTTCATTCATGTTATGGCTCATAACTTTTTCAAAGAGAGAAAGGCTTGCACCAAGCTCATGTGGGCTTGTCATAAGTATCAATATCCCCTTAATCACCTTGGTTTGGAGATTTATCTCACAAATGGACTAACCCTAGGCCTTCCTATAGTGAATGTCCTAATGATTAAACCTAAAATGTTAGATGAGTTTTTACCTCCCATGCCTGAGTGTTTTGAGGAAGGCAATGCTATGGGTGTTGAAGGATCCATAGATGTCAGCCTTGGCACTTTAGTAAGGCCTAAGATCATCAAGATTAGTGTTATCCTTAATTATAAGGAATGGGATGTTTTAGTTACCTTCTTGCATTAATTTTTAGATGTATTTTCTTGGGAATATTTTGATATCAAGGGCATGGATGCTGACATAGTCATCCATAATCTTGTTATGGACAACGAGACCCAACCTATTCACCAAAAGTAACAGCTCATGGCTCTTAAAGTCTCCTAATTGATCAAATTATAAATATAGAAACTCATATAAGTTGGCTTTATCCAAGTTTTTGACTATCCCTGATGTATTTCCAACATTATCCACATTCTCAAAAAGAATGGATCTATTTAGATTTACATCGACATTTAGGATCTCAATATGGCCTGCCCAAAGGATAACTTTCCTACTCCTTTGATAGACTAGATTATTGATTCCATTGTTGGTTTTGAGATCATGTCCCTCATAGATGGTTTCTTTGGGTACAACCAAGTCTATATTACACCCATATATCAACACAAGATGATGTTCACTACCCCAAGGGGTACCTTCTGTTATACCATCATGTCTATTAGTCTAAATAACATTGGGGCTATGTATCAATGTGTCATGACCCACATGTTCCATGACTTTATCCACAAGATATTTGATTTCTATGTTGATTATCTCCTTGGTGAATCCTACAAGCAAGATGAGCATGTGGAAGACCTCAAGATTACATTTGAGCATCTCTAAGAATATCACATCAGTCTTAACCTTAAGAAGTGCATTTTCATTATTTCATCTAGAAAGCTTCTTAGCTTCCTCATCTCATAGAGGGGCATTAAAGTGGATCTTGAAAAAATCAAGTGATCCTTGAGATCCCTCCCCCACATAACCTCGTCTAGTTACAGTCCTTCCTAGGAAGACTCAACTTTCTAAGATGTTTCTTGGAAGAGTATGATCACAAATCCATACCCCTCATGCATCTCTTATGCAAGGACACTCTATTATTGTGGTCTACTAAATTCCAAGTGGATTTCTAGGAATTGAAGCATCTAATTCATAATCCTTCTATCTTCATGGCACCCATTGAGGAGCATGAGTTAATCTTATACACCTATATCATTTATCTTTCCATCGAGGGCATGTTATGCCAAAAGGACAACACCAATAGGGAGATATATATTTATTACATATCTTGAACATTGGATAGCCCTAAAATCAAATATTATCTAGTTGAGCATTAGTGCCTCTCTTTCATCTTCACCATGAAGAAGTTATGACATTATATGTTGGCCCAAATTACCAATGTGATTGTCTAATCTAATCCACTTCACTACTTGCTCAACAAGAAACATCTTATTGGTAAGACTGCAAGGTGGATCATGCTTATTCAAGAGCCTGACCTCTACATCATCAACTAAAAGTCTACCAAGGGCTTGGTTATGGTTGACCAACTCACTAAGTCTCCACTACCCAACTTGAACATAGACCTAGTTGATGATGCCTTTCCTGATGAGATGGTCTACTTGATCAATTGTGTTGAGGTCTCTAAGTGTGATTAGTATCAACACATTATCCATTACCTTTTAGACCAATCTTATCCCAAAATTTCATCTTCACAAGAACATTATTAGATCCATAAGCTTATTATCTTCTATGTCATCATTGGCATCATCTTGTTCAAGAGGGGTCTCGATGGTGCATTGAAGAGTCCCATGAGAGCATTTGTGGTGGCCACTTGGACAAGATGATGCCATGATGACATAGAGTCCCATCTTGTTAAGGACACAATCTAATACACCAAGAAGTGTAGGATGTGTCAAGTCACGGGGGATGTTATCAATGCCCCAACTGACCTATTACACCTATTTTGACCACTTGGCCCTTTTTGGTTTGGGCTCTCAACTTTATTAGTGAGTTCAAACCTACTTCTTCTGATGGACACCACTAGTTCATCACCACCACTAATTATATTATGAATTGGGTTGAGGCCATGCCTCTCAGTGGCATGTATGGGAAGAATATCACCAAGTTCATCCTAACCAACTTATTTGTAGGTTCAAGGTTTCCACCATGATCATGGTTGATAATGGCTCAGTTTTCCAAAGCCCCAAGATGTGTGATCTCACTAAATTATTTGGAATCAATTTTTTTCTCCTTTACCCATTATGCCTAGGTAAATGGGTAAGAAAAATATTCAAAAAAAACTTTGAATAAGATGCTTCTCCATTTCATTGCCTAATACAAGAGAGACTAACATCTCATACTCTATCCTACCCTTTGGGACTATCAAACTAGCTTCTAAATGGCCATGGGGGAAACCCCATACTCTCTTGTGTATGGGTTTGAGGTTGTTCTTCCCTTAGAGGTATTAATCCCTTCGCTATAGGTTAAGATGTTCAATTCTCTCAATGATGAGGAAGAATGCACTACACACCTAGTTGAGCTTTAGTAGTTAGATGATTGATGCCTGGCCACTCTTGAGTATAATCATGCTTACTAGCACCATTAGCACCACCAATTCAAGAGTTAGTGAACCTTTAGTTCAAGTTGGGTGATATGGTCCTTATTTTTTATAAGGAACACCATAAGAATGGTAAACTTGCACACAAGTGGTTTGGCCCTTTTATCATCACTGCCTCTTTAGATAATGGGTCTTTTCATCTCTTGACTATCAAAGGTGAACCCCTATAGCACCTGATCAATGGGTTTTACCTTAAGACATTTCATGTCTAGGGTCCACATGGTCCTCTAGGAAAGTCACCTATAGTGGGAAGGTGAACCTTTCCTCTCTTCTATCACCACCAACCTCCATGCCATTAGTATATGTGTGTGCACATGGGTTCTTTATTAGAATTTCCTATTGTCTAATCACATGTATCTAGTAGTCTATATTAGATGGAGCATACACATCACACACAAAATCATATACAAACATGTTATAACAATGAGGAAAACATTGTATATATTTATATATTGCATAAAATACATGTTTTTCTCTAGGTACATCACATGGGCTCACAGTCCTCAAAAACTACCATGTTCATGGCTACATATGCATACCCAGTCAATATATGACTAGGTGATATCTATGATAGTCATGCTCTAGATAGATATCTCAATCTCTACCTCTCGACTAGTTGAGATACAGTCTCCTCTAGTGTAGCTAATTGGTCTACCCTCACTCCAAGTACCTCAGCTCCTCTGGTTTACTCTCGAGATATCTTATCCTATAACCAATCGATCTTGACCTTTATTCTTCTAGTCTCACCTCAATATCCAATGTAGTTTCCCTATGGTTTGTTGACTTAACCTCTGGATATGGAATCATATGTCAAGTGAGGCTCATTTACCCACACACTAGAATTGAGTATGTGGCTTTGCCCTTGCTAGCAAATGTGGTACCCACTCCATCAATGGTGTCCCTGCTATGTCAAGTAATAGATCCCCTAGTAGTAGGTCCACCTAAGGTCTAGTTCAACTAGGTTGGTCTTCTACACACACACATATAGCACATATGTTATTCACATATCTACTCTTGCTAAGGATGAATATTGAGATGAAGTGATATATAATAAATACACTTGTCTTACCTAGTAGTATTGATGGCCTCTTTAGCCCTCCTATTGGTCAAGCTCCTTCTAGTGGCAATGGTCCTCACTATGGTGGCCTCTCTCCACCATCACCCACCTCACTTTACCTTATATACCTATTAGGCTCAGTCCCACCTAGCTTGGGTTGTGCCCTTCTCCCTCACCCTACTAGATCCTATCTCCCTAGATGTTGGTATGATCCCTATGGACTTTGAAGCTCCTCCCATACCAAGTAGAGCTCTACCTCAGCATCCTCTAGCCATGTTATAGACCAGTAGGGATCTTAGATGTAGCTCAACAATACATCTAGATCTAAGGTGGTTAGCATGGGCCCCACCCTCTCTATGAACCATGTTTTCAATGTTATTCCCTCTTGTACTATAGGGTATGCCTTGCTACTATATGGCATCCTCAACCATATCAATGGGAACATCTTATAGGCCTAGGATATTAGTAGACTAGGTTGTGTCAATCCAATTGACCCTATATACTAGATATGATCTATCTATGGGTATAATCCTCTTAGGATATACTATCCCTAGAAAAATATTTGTCCTCCCTCAGCTCATTAGATAACTCATATCCATGATAGTGGTAGCCATCCTATACTCTATCCAGCATAAAGCCTACTCACCATAGTCCCTACTATCATTATCCATATAGTGGGTAAGCGTAGTGATAACTATGTGATCTACACTCCATGGTTGTTTTATTATGGTTGGGGTCTCACCAAGTATATCTCTATTGTTATTACATTTTTTACTTGTAGTAACTCTATCTCTTTACCTATCAGCTCTACCCTATAAAATCTATAGACATCCTCTATGATGAGGATAGCCTTTATCTCAGGCCTCAGCTAGAATGCATGCCTCTTAGGTACCCATGTAGTTACCAATGCATTCACTAGGTCTCCAAAGTAACATAATGAGGGTACATATACTAACTATAGACACTAGAAAACCACACACTCGGTTCTAGTCATCAAAGTGCCTTTATCATCCCTTTTACACTTAAAGCATCAAAATGACCTATTTTTATCTAACCCATTCATCTAAATTATCCTAACTCACCTTGAGTCTAAGTTAGCTAAACTTAGCCAACTCAAATCATTTTTTATATCTAACACCCTTTGACCCTCTTCAAACCCACTTTTGCTTTGCACCTCAACTGCTAATGGTTCAGGGTAACCATCGATAGTTACGCTAACCATCGATGGTCAAATCCTTCATCTATGATGTTCTTGAGGAAATTAGGAACAAAATTTAATAATTTTATCTAGCTCATCCTCTAACACATCACAACACCTCATTACTCATCATCCTTATCCTTCTTACTCCATCACCTTTTGCTTACAAAAGGAAGTGATCAAGAAGAGAACATGATCCACAAATCAATATCCAGATTCTACATTTAAGCTATATTCATACAAGTACTCAAGTCTTCTAGGAATTCAAAGATTCTTCATGTAGGTTTTTCCAATAGCCACCAATCTGAACCTTTGGTGAATTTCTTTTAGCTCTCTTTTACATACCATTATGCTACCGAAATCATTTCAAATCAGGTAAGCATTGGATTGCTTTCATTTATCTTTCTTATTCTACTTATATATTCATATCTAGATATTGCCTCTTTAAATCCTTACTATCTAACCTCTAATCTCATCTAAGATCACTCATCTCTTCACCTTATCATTCTCAGATCCAAAATAGGCCTTTTGCATCAAATTGAGTTTGATCTCACCCTTCTAAATATAAACCTTTATGACTTTCCCATTCCCAATAGGTAACCATCAATTGTTTATAAAAACCACTTATGGTTTCCTAACCAACAATGGTTACCTACAACCACTAATGCTTATCCTTCTAACCCAAGACCCTCATCTTTCTACCATTTAACTAAACCCTTGACCAGACCCTATTTTCCCTTTTTTGTACTAGACCAAAATAGAACATTCATTTAGTAAATTAGCATCTCTTTTGTAGTTTATTAGATATTTGACTTACATTATCAAATTATTAATCTTGTTTACTTTTTTGTATGCTTGCTTTCATTAATCTACTTTTAGATTAACTTGTTTTATAGGTGTGGATTGATAGCCTCCATAGATAGATCACACTTTCTTGGATCTAGCACTAGCTAGGCAATCCACCCTTCCTCCTTGTCTAAAAAATAAGCTTGCTTTCAGTGCTTTCTTATGCAATTCATCTTCCCTAAGCCAAAGGAGATTTCTCCACTTCATCTAGTTCATGCACGCATTTCTACCAAGTTTTTATACCATATATATTTTACTCTTTTCTGTAGCATTTATCTCTTTATTTATTCTTAGTCATAAAAGTGAAAATTTTTGCTTAAACACTAACTACCAAAGTCCTATGTTCCTCAGGGGATCCTAGTTTGCCACTGGTAAAGCATTGGCCTCCTCAACTAACCATATAGGAAATCTCTCCTAATTAGCCACCTCACATAGCCCATCTAATTGTGTTGGCCTCTCTCTCACCTATAAAGGTCCTCCCTCCTCTAGTAGACTAACTCCTCCATGTGTCTGCATAAATAAGAAAATAGTCAAATGGATTAGTCAACTGGCTAAAAATTGAGTAATAATAAGTAACAAACTAGCAAAAGACTATGTTTTTTATTTATCTACCTTTTTTCTCTCCCTCCTTTCTCTTTTGACCCCTTTTGAGACCTCCCAAGCTCCTTAGGGACCTATCTCGGCCCCTTATTGCCCAAGGCCATGGCTTTTTAGGCAAAACCATAGCCTATGTAAGCCAGGCCATGGCTTAGGCTTACCTAAGCTACATCTTGGGCCTCTTAGGCCATGGCATGGGGCCTCCCAGACTGTGGCCTACATTGGGATGCCTTGGGGACCCCCAGGGCTCCTTGTCTCTCCCTCCACAAACCTCTGCTTAGACCCCCATTAGTCTTTGTCACTTCATATCACTAATCCCATCATTTTGACTACTTGTTCTACTTTACTTGTCTACTAAATCATCTAAAATGAGTCATAATGCATTTAGGGCCTCCCAAACCCCAAAAAAATGAATAAATTTGACAAATTTCATTTATAAGACTTACCTAGACCATCCTGTGCATCTTTGATGCTCTCCCATGTCCTCATATGCTCCTCTTGGGATTTGGTTACTCATGGGCTCTCCTCTGGCTCTCTTAGAGTGAAAATAACTTATTTTCTCTCCTTTTTCCTCTTTTTAGCCACTTTTTCTTGCTTTTTGTGGGCCCTTTTGGGTTTTTCACCCATTTTTAAATTCCAAACTATAAACCCTCCATCTTAGAGGTTTTGTAATGTTCTAAGCACATTGGCAACCTCTATTTTTTAATATGAGGCTTTCCCTGGGCCTACTCTAGCCTCATTTTGGTTTTTAGGACCCCTTCAAAGTCCTTGTTGACCTTTCAAGCCCATGTCCCATCTCGTGGGCACCCAGGGATAGAAGTTATTTGTTGTACTTCTTTTAGTTATTCATTTCTTTACTTTTCTATAATTTATCCACTCTAACTCCCTCTCTCTCTCTTGTTCATCATGGTTACAAGTAGGGTTGTTAGTTGGCTATGATTGTTCAAGACTTACTCTAGTCTTGTTGATTGGTCTTCATCTTCTTTGATCTTCCCCTCACTTTCCCTTGTTACCTATCATCATGGCTGGTGTTGGTCAACCATTATGATTATGGCTTGATTTTGTTATTTATTCCCTCATGCAACTCACTTACCCTACTTCGCTTTGAGATCACCTTTTTATAGTCATTAGTCTTGAATCTTCAACCCCCATTATGATACACCTCTCAATGGTGATTCACATTGATGGTGGTAGTCAAGGAAACCTAGGACTAACAACTATGGCTTGGGTTATTGATGATCAGTGGGGCCATGATCTTGTTGCAACTAGTTTCTTCCTTACCAAAGAGATGGATAATGTTGTTGAGTATCATGCAATCATTAGCGCTTTGATTGATGCCCATGATTTACGCATGTGATATGTATATTTATTCTTTAACTCGCTCTTAGTTGTGTCTCAAATCATTGGTTTCTAGGTTGTCCTTAGCTCTGAGTTATTACCTCTCTTTGAGGCAGTGCATGATTTGTTATCTTTATTCAAGGATGTTCAATTCACCTATATCTCTCATAGGGAGAACACTAGGGCTGACACCCTAGTGATTTTCATTCTAGATAATATGATGTGATTTGATGTCACTTATTTCCCTTCTTTATAGGAGCTAGATATGGAGATATAGCTAGAGCTAGAGTCAAATTTTTATATTACGTAGCATTTGCACTCTCACCCATAGATCACACCATTGATTTCTTCCACCATTATCATTATCTGTTAAGTGTAGGTAATGTTTCCATTTATATTTATAGTTTTTATTTTTCTTTACTTTGGTGTTCCTTCCAAGTATTTCATAGCACTCTTTGTTCATTTAAACACTAATTTCTTGTACCTTAGGGGCATATGTAATCATACTTCTTATGACTCTACTCCTGATGATTACACATCAACACACATGCAGACTACTAACCCTATTAAATCTACTTTGAGACATCCTCCACATACTTGGACCTATCTTGCATCATATATCTACCCCCCATACACCCCTAGTCCATATTGAGATTTTTGCACACAAGATAGGCCCTCTAAAGACCCCTAGGGGTTCCCAGCAGCCTGTTGACCAACCCAAGACCTTGTTTGACGTAATCTATGGCTTGGGTGAAGTAAGCCTACATCCTATTTCACATTTTTCCTTTGTCAAACCATGTCTTAGGCTGTGACTTGGGTAGAACATGTCAAAAATCCCCAATTAAAAGTCAAACAGTAAAAAATGGCTAGTTTTAGGTCATTTAATAGATTTGGGTGCGAATATATGTCTCTTTCTCATTTATTTAATCCTCATCTCTTCTCATTACATCTCAATACTAATTATTTCTTCCCTTTTTTGACTCTCATGCTTTTTTCAATCTCTCTTGGTTTATTTTTGGCACTCTTGAGCTTGATTGGTGACAGAGGATCTTGTATGCTACTACACACTTACTTGGAGACTCCATTGCTATTGTCAGTTATTCTTGCTTCCTTATGGATTATTCCTAATATTATAAATTTTTCATTACACCTTATTTATTAAATTGGCTAGATCTCTTATGCCTACAAGTTCTCACTTCACCTCCTCCTTTGCTCTTGGCTCCATTTGGACTTCAGCTTGCACATAGTTTGGTCTTCCTCTAACATTGATTCCTAACTTGGATTCCTGGTTGATAGATTATCTACACTTCATCTTTGATCTTGATCTAAGGGAAATTTTAAATGAAAATTAAAACTCCATCATTTTGTGTAGTGTATATGTTAGGGTTTGAATTGTTTTAGTGAAATAGTTGTTTTTATGTATTGTTATGCTTAGAGTAGTTTCCAAACTTTATTGCTTTTGTATATGGTTAAAGAATACTTCCATTGATTGAAATATTCCTTTATTTCATACCATTTCTCTATTTATAAATCTACCTCATTACATAGTAGAGATATACATGCTCAAAATAAACTAGAAAAATTGTTTAAACATTCTCTCTTTCCTTCTAAATTAGAACATTGCATTGTTAGAAAATAATAGTATTAAATTAGAAGGATAACTCAAATATATAATAGGCATGCTCTTTAACCCTTTCTTTAAAACATATTTATTTCTTAAAACATCTTTAATTTGGCCTCAAAGTGCCTTATCTTCTAGAATTACATTTTTATTGTTATCCCTCTTCATTTGGTATTATTATTATCATTTATTTTATGCAATTCATAGTCTAGTCTTAGCTACTTGTCTTACTATGGTTAGACCCATTAGATTAATTTGCATACTTTATGTTCCTATTCATGCTACCCCTAACCTAGTTTTTGATTCTATTTATATCTTGGTGCAATCTGGCAAACCAGATAGCCACTATAGATCTCATGTAGCCCTTAGAACTTCCTTCTAGCCTCTTAGTGGTTTGCTTTAGCACCCTGCCAAACATTGGTAGTTCCATTTAGATTCTTAGAGCTACACCTTTCAATCAACTTCCACCTTTGAAACTTCTTGTACACCTTGATAAAACACAAATCCACCTTTTCCATCTGGGAACCTTTAATCTAACCCTATTTATTATTCCAACTGAAAAACATCACAGCAAAACTTGTTTCTCCATTTGGAAGGAGTCTCTTAAGAAGCAATATAGAGACACCCTATATACCTCAATGATCTAAAACAAATACAGCTCCTCATATTCCTACACCTCCTTGCTCAATCAATACTTATAGTTATTCTTCTTCTTCTTTAGTTTAGAGAAACAACTTCCTCAACTACTACAGCATTTTCCTTTTATTCTATAATTGGATTATCAAAACATGGAGATAACATAAATTCATGGCATACCTCTTTAACTAAATAATCTTTTGTATAGGTTGGATTCTCATTACTAGGCACTTGTTAAACAATATTAGGATGTTCACTTAGATCTATGCATACCTCAGAACTAGCTTATACTATCATCTTGGTCTTCTCCTTGAGCTTAGTCTCTTCATTCTCAACATGAGCAGACAATGAGACCTCTTAGGATTTTTCAACTTTAGAAGCATTCTCCACCATAGTAAATAGATTACTTGGACCTATAATCTCATCATGACTCATACTTACCACCTTTGGTTTTCATGTATTAACTTTTCTTCTTCCTTGCACTCTAGGATTCTAATTTATAGACCTTTGTTTGTAGAACCTAAAAATATGACCTCTCTATTTACAATTTTAGCACACCATACCTTTTACAAGAAGCTCATTCTTCCTTTCCATATTTGGACAATATCTTGTAATGTGTCCTAGTTCATAACAACTATAACACTCAATATCTCTTGAAGAAAACTCAGCTTGTCTTACCCCTTTTGACTAATGACCCCTGTCATAGTTCCATGTAAATTCATTCTTAATAGGTCTTCTACATTCTCTATCTCTATGCCCAAATTGATTACAAGTATATCAGTAACCATTGAAATTTGCATATCTCATGGCATTTGGCTATTTGATCTGATTCATCTTTATTCTACCAATACCTTCATTCTTTATATGATGATTTATCTTTAAAGGATGATCCACCTTGTTCACATTAGTCTTCATTTTGTCTTGAGTTTTAGTCTCTAGTTCTTCTTTGTATCCAAGACTAGTCTTATCACTTTCATGTTTTTTATCATTTAGAATATTATCTTGATCACTTGAGCTCTTTTCAAATCTCACAAATGACATTACCTTACTAGATACCTTCTCTAACTTAAATTTCAATAACTCATTTTTAATTACATACCTTTCACATTCATCTTCTTTAGCTTTTAAACTTGTAGATAGGATTTCAAATTGATAACTAAGATGTTTGACCATATCTTCATACTCCTTGGCATCATCATCCATTCTTGCCTCAAGCACATTAAATATATCCTCAAATTCCTTGAGTTTAGATTTCATCTTCTTATTGATATTCTTTTCAATCTTTAGTTCTTTGTGAGCATTTGTCAATACAGTCTCATAGTCCACCTCATCTTCATCATCATCTAAATCACTCCAAGTAGACACCTTTTATGTGAGCAACTTCCTTCCTCAACCATGAATAGAGCTTCATCTTTATCAAAACCATTATCTTCATGATCAAATTCCAAGTCATTGTCTTACCTCTCATCTAATGAGCTACAATATTATTTAGTGTATAGACTCTTCTTGTCTTTGAAGTAATTTTTCTTGTTATCAAACATCTTGAATCCCTTTTTGCTTTTATTATACCTAAAATATCTCTTGTCATCATCAAGACCTTTATCATTCTCGTCATCATCATCTTTATTATACTTATGAGGGCACTTATTAGCAAAATGTCCTATCTCACCATAATTAAAGCATTTGAGGGGTAGCTTACCTTTATACTTGCCTGAACCTGTTCTCAATTTTCTTGAAATCAAATCAATTAGTTCATCTTCATCTATATCAAGAATGTCATCTTCCTTGATATTCTTACTTTGAAACTTATTCTTTGTCTACGTTTTAATCTTAAAATTTGGTTCCTTCTTTGGAGGTATATCATCATTATTTCTCATCTCATAGGCAATAAGGGTGCAATGTAATTTATCCATCTTCAACTAAGGAACATCATGACTCTATTCAATAGTAGATACTTTTAGATCAAACTTGGGGGAAAGAGACCTAAATACCTTTTAAACAATAGTAGTCTCTTTAATATTCTCTCCAAGACCTCCGATGATGTTCACAATCTCATCAACTCTTTGTAGAAAGGATGCCACAATATCTTCTTCATTCATCTTGAGACTTTCAAAGTGCCTTCTATGAGTGTAAAAATTTTCCAACTTAACCTTTGAATCTCCTTCAAAAATAGTCTTAAATTTATCCCATATTTCCTTGGTAGATGTGTAATGAATTACTTTGGTGAGCTCAATTTCTATAAGACCATAGGTGATGGCATTCATTTCCTTAGAATTATTCTCAAATATCTTCTTTTCTACAACACTAGATGGAGGAGTAGTAGGAACAACATAACCATCATAATAGATTTCCAAACATCAAACTAACAAACATAATGTATGTCCTCATCCTAGTACTCCAAAAAGCATAATTAGATCCATTTAAAATTGGTGTTTGCTTAGTATATAAACCACCTTACACATTATGACTAGCCATTATACCTTGGATCACCTTCAATCCATTAATAGTTTACCAAAACACCTTGCTCTGATACCAAATGTTAGAGGTATAATCCACTAAGAGGGGGGTGAATCAATGGTAGCAAATAATCCAATTCAATTTCTAAAAACTTGAAAATAATTAAGCATTCAACACAAAAATTAATGAATCATATAGAGTATTTATATTAGTGAACATGAACATAATGCAAGATCACATACACAACACAAAATATATGAGAGAAACCCTCTTGGGGAGTAAAACCCACTCTCAATCCTACACACACATGGACTACTATCCTATAAGATGATTAAAAATAAGAGACTAATTGATTTATTCTAATCATGAACCTTCATTCAAGTCCTTCTGACCTACAACCTTGATCAAGTCTTTTTGATCAATTATCTTTGATGAAACCCTATTTCACAAGGAGAAAATGCCCCTAAGGAAGATCAAGTATTTTAGTCCCTCCTTAGAAAAACTTCCACATTAGAACTGATCTCTTCAACACCTAATGATGAAATTCTTGATTAGCTAACAACTGCACAAACTCTCTCTAACTCAAACAGGCCTCTCACATAGGCATGTCACAAACTCTTTCCTACTACACTCAAATAGTCCTCATAAGCATAATAAAATCTCTTTTCACAACTTAAAACTATAATAACACTATAATGTCATTAGAAACATGACCTATAGATCATTCATATAGTCCTTCGTATTTTATTCTCATCAACCCAGTAGCTAGGCACTCTCACTCTCCTCTCTTTTCCTTTGCTCTTTAACTCTCTCACATACAAGTCTCACTAACAAGCCTAGAAACCAACACATTTGATTCCATAATTTATAGATAAATCATGAATTATCAAATCCACAATAATTTATTTTTTTCTATGAAACATACCTTCACCCTTAAATAATCTTACATAGGTCAAACTTAAGCATAAACCACTTTCAAATAGGCCTAAGTCACTTTTAGGTCCTATGGAGACCCATTCACCTTTTTGATACAACTCTAAATAAACAAAGAGCATAAGAATACTTTCCAAAATCATGGACCCATTCTAAATGATATATAATTCCTCCTTAAGATCCAAAAACCAACATAGTACCCTTTAGCTAAAGCACAAATAGCTAAAACAATTCTCTGTATACATAGTATATATGAATGAACACAATGTCACCTTCTAAGCCTTTTTTGTTATAGTATATGATTGGTCAATCCTTCATAATGCACACAAAGCATCCTCATAGAATCTAAAACATTAGCTAATAGCCAATTCACTATGAAACATCAAAATAACAACTATATAAGCTCAAAAACTCTTCTTTGGTTACTTACAAAACAAGCACAAAACCATAGTCAACTTTTAATCTCAATATCTTTGTCTACACACACTTAAAAATCTTTAAATCCACATTTACAGATGCACCTTAGAGTCCTCTAAATATTTTATTTTTACTACTTGAGAAAATTCATCTTCTATCAAAAGATATGGCCCAAAGATGAGATACTAGTTTTCCCTTTGTAAAATTCAAATATTTAACAAGGCAATGGTCACATTTAAACTTTGACTACTTTGATCTCATCTCATGTCCTCTCATCTTTTAATAAATCTCACACCATCAATCTTGTATTAAATTTAATGCATAGGCACTAATGCTCAAGTGTTAAACAACTATCACTTTGACCTCATCTCATGCAATCTTGTGATGTTGACTTCACGCACTTTATCAATCTCTATGGGTTAGTTAGGTCTTTAATGATCAATGCTCACCATTTGACCAAACTATACAAATGCCCACTCACTATTGGATCCTTATCCTATACCTTTGATCAATCATTAAACATCATACACCTATCCTCATCTTATTGCCTTTTGACTTCTTGGAGCCATGTGTACCATTAATCTTGCTCTAGCTTTAACACTTTAAAAAATGACCAAGTATGGGGACCTTGTCAATATGCCTGAGTAGCCATTTTTTATCCTTAATATCTTCTTTTGAACTTTGATGTAGGATCTTAAATTTGGACCAGATTATATCTTCACTTAGGAAAATCTAACCATATAATAAAAAGCTCATGTAACCTTTACACATGCAAGATATAACACCATTAAAGTGCCTTCTAAAAAACTTCTGTCATAAAGCCAACTATGTCAAAATATGTCTGGGAGACCAAATTTGAGCAATCATAACTTTTGTTATGCTTTAGTGCATGATCTATAATTTATCATAAATCAACTATGATAAAAACTAAACAAACCCATATGATCATATTTTCTTGACACCTTCACATGTGTAGGATATAACACCATCAAAATGCTCACTCAACTCTTTCTTCTATATTGAAAATTTAGCTAAGTATGTAAAAACATAGTCAAACTACCTAGGATCCTGAATTTACATATGCATATCCTTTGACATGATATATCTCATTATCTAAAATTAATAAAAAAATAAACTAGGTACAAAACTAAACCATCCACATGTGTGAGATATTCCATCATCAAATTGCTTACTTGGTTCTTTTAACATTGGACCCAAAGTGTCTAGATAAAAACTATGATCAACCAGATGAATTTCACTCATGCACACAAGCACTCAAAGTATAAATAACATATTAGTGACCTCTTGCATATGCTCCAATCATCATGCTCATTCTTAAACAACTCTAACTATGCCAAAATTGAAGATCAACCAAACCAACAAAAATCACATTATAACAAGCACATTGCACACTTTGTCATTGTTACTTGGGATATCAAAGCACTTTATTAACACAAAATGACACCTCCATGGCATCACTAAAAAGTCTCCAAAAAATCTAGCCCTTGTGATTTTTTTATTTTCATTTATAGTCAACTAGATCAAGATTGTTGACTTAGTTTTATATTATGTGTGTAGGTTTTCAACTAGGTCAAGTGTGTTGACCTAGTTATATTTTTTGTATGTAGGTTTCAACTAGGTCAAGACTGTCAACTTAGTTTTATTTTTTATGCATAGATTTTCAACCAGGTCGAGCATGTTGACCTAGTTATGCATTTTATGCATAGGATCAAAAACTTACCTAGATGACCTAGTCAAACAACAATTTATCATTCTTAATAAAAACTACTAAATTGATCTAGTCAATCTTGTTTTATCTTCCAAGTTTACTCTTACCAATATCCTAATTCAATTTTTTAATTATCTTAATTTTTTGTTTCTATTTCTTAGCAACATCAATCAATAATCCCAATTTATATTCTATTTTTACTAGATTTTTAGTTTTGTTAAAATTACATACACAATCAACTAGATAGATATGGTTGACCTAGTTTGTTTTAGATTTGTTAGAATTGAACTAGTCAACCTAGTTTTTTCTACCTTTTTTTTAAAGACTACTAATTTTCCTCTTAGAATCCAACTAGATAGACTTAGCCAAATTTTTAGGACTTGGAAAACCTAGTACAGTTTTATCTTAGTATTTTTATTCCTAAAAATCAACTAGATTGACCTAGTTAGTTTTATTGGTGGCTGACAGAGTTTCACAGGTGGATGACCTAGTTTATTTTTTACTTTATTTTTAGACATAATTCAGTAGGTGGCCAAAATAGCTCAATAGGTGATTAAACTAGTTTATTATGCCTCTAGTTTTAGACACAATTTAGTAAGTGGCTAACTTTCTTTAGTAGGTGGTCAACTTAGTTTGTTTTTCCTCTATTTTATGACACCATCAAGTAGGTGGCCAACCTAGTTCATTAACCTAATAAATAAATACCTATGTATTATTCTCATATTCTAATTATTCAATAACATTACATAATCAAGGATTTAAATTAGAACCTCACTTATATTATCACTTGAAATGAAGCTATCAAATTCTTTACTTCATGTCTTCCTAATCCCAAACCAATTTCTACATCATTTAATAAAATTGAGGCTATGCACCTTATTCCTCCTATTATTACAAATGCTGTGAATCCTCCACCCAAAAATCCCTCCCTTATTACCAATATAAGGAATGCTCCTCCTAGCAACACTAACATTCTTACCACTATCAATCTTACCCCTACCATTGATACAACTCAAATTCTTACTAAAATGAATTAATAAATGAATGTTATGAAAATAAATAATAATTCCCAAATGATGAAAATGAAATCTTATATCTTAAAAATTATTAGTCAAAAACCTCAAGTTATTATGACTCAACCAAATTAGAATTTTGTGCCTCCTCCTCTTTTAGAGATGTCAATGGGAATATCATCCATCAACCCCATTTAAATAACAAAAAATTTCAAAATCTTCAATATGAACATTTAGATCCATTAGTTGCATCCATAGACATTAGAAATATTTGTCTAAGTATTACATATGATGTAAATAAGGAGTCCACTATCTTTCTTAAATATTTTGGTAACCTATATAAATAATCGGTCCAAACTAGCATACCTTTACTACCACTAAGCTCCTAGTCAAATCCATCATTGGTGATGCACTTGAATGGTATAATCAACTACTTATACATTCCATTACTTGACTAGAGGATTTAGTCCAATGATCTAATGAAGGAATTCTAACATAGTGACCTTCCTAAAGATTATCTTAACCATTTCATAAATGTCTAAGAAACTTATTAATGAATCAATTAACACTTTCATCAAATTATGGAAGTCTCTAGATCATAAAGTGGGCCATAACATCACTAATGATACTCTTTTAAAATAATTTGTTATCACTATTCAAGCTTCTCTTCAATACAAAGTTTAGATGTTTTTTTCTAAAAGTTTAGAAGAAGCCTTAGACCAAGCAAAAATGGTAAGGACTTACTTATAATTCAATTTGAATCACCTCAAACAACTAATACTAAGGAAGCTTTCCAATAACTTTGTCATAGCATTGATTCATCTAATCCTCCCCATCCTTAAAATAGAACATCCTATTCAACTAATTTTAACCCAACCCACCCTCCCTTGAGTCTATAATAATTTAACATGAAACTACCACCCTCTAAACCCATGAGTTTTGATCCTTACAAACCATATCCAAAATAGCACAATATTGATAAGGTTTGTTGGTGGCATGTTAAAATAGGTCATTCTCATGATACTTATCATGATATTCACCAGTTTCTTCTTGACTATTTGCTTGGTCCACATTTCAATCTTGATACTTTTTCACAACAACTTATTAAGATTATCTTCAAGCCTCGTAAACCCAATCCAAAGAATTACGATCACATCAATGTCACCTACATAATGATCAACAATAATTACCCCATATTTCCACCTCATCCACTAATTTTTTCCAAACCATAATTCATACTTATTCCTACATTAATAAGGAAAGTAAAACTAACATAAACAACTTCAAATAGGTGGTTATATCTGTCAAACCTCAACCTCTTAGGTCACATGAACCCAAGGACCACCTAGTCAAAATGCCTACTCCAAATTGCATCATTCATGATCCTCCTTCACCTTACATACCTATTCATACCTCTCCTAAAAATCTTATTTCAATTTCAACATCCTCAAAATCCAACATATCAACACATTTACTTGTCTCAAACTACACACATTAGCCCAATGTGGTTCATTTTAATTATTCAATTTTACCTCACTCCATATCACATGTTGGGGAATCTTGTAATGCCCATCCACATGTCACTTCAAACTTTATGGAATATTGTAATGCCCATCCCTACATTAGATTACCCATTTGATCCTCCTATGATACCCACTATTCTTATGCATTGCACAATAACAAATAAATTCAACTTCAATAAACCTTCTGAGACACATAGGCTTATATTTCACATTATCATATATGATATAAATGTTAGCTTAGATTTTTCTCATTATTTTTGTCTCAGGTCTCTTTTTTTTGTGAATTTTATTTCATTTAGTTTCATTTTTCTTACACCATTATTTCCTTTTGGTTCTTTGGTTTTATTTTAATTTACTTACACCATTTTCCCCTTAAGGTTCTTTGGTTTTATTTCATTTTTATTTTGGAATTTATTTCCCTTGTGGTTATTATATATCACTTTATTTATATCATTTATCACATTTTAATTATTTTTACCTTAGTATCTTTATGATTATTTAACCCTTATTTACCTTCTCTATCTTTTGGGATGACCATTTACTTTCCCCCTCTTTTGGGACTTTCATTGGTGTTTATGTTACATCCCTTGTAGGTTAGTATGGCTTCTCTAGTGACATCACTCTCATAACATATTATTTTCCCTCTCATACCACTATTTTACCTCCTTGTGATTAGCTATGATCATATTCATAATTGTATCACTTATTACATGGATGGATCTCAATATCCCCATATTTCCCTTATTTCCTTTCATTTAAAGCACACATAGGTTAGTTTTGATATTTCACACTTATTATTTTCCAAGTCTAGGATTCTTTAGACATAATCATCTTTAGTTCCTCTTCTTTAATGACCAAGTGTAATCTCTCTTATGTTCGTCAACTATTTCACTCAAGATTGATTCTTTGAATCCATATACAGGATGAATAAAAAATCCAAAAGAGTTAAAATGTAAATCATAAAAGAAACAAAAAATAATGATCAAAAATCAAAAGTAATCTTTAAAATTATATGACACTAAAATACGTGATCTATATTTGGCACATCTCCTATTCTAGTTGAAATTCAAACTCCATAATTAGCCTCATCATAGATATGAGGTTAATTAGGGTGTGGTAGGCTAGTAGATTAGGATAGGAGGTCTCATTATATCATATACTATCTAGTGCCACCTAATTTTTCACACAAGTACCCAACCTTCTAGTAGACCAATGGCTCTATAAGGGGTCCTGGGGAATGGAGAGCATGTTATGGGAAGGTAAGGAACATTTTATTTTTCATGTATATACCCTTCATGGGATGATCTATGTAATTCGCTTATTATCCCAAGATTTGTGTTCATTAGTCAGAGTGTCCTAAGTCTTTTATGTTTATATTTATTATCCTTGATCACTTGCCTAATGTGTCTCATTCTTTCTAAGGATGTTCACATCAACCATGTGGCACCTCACAATCTTTATTTGCATCACATATTTTCCTACTATCCCCTTGTTGAATATTGTTTTTAGTTGATCACATCCTTGACCACATATACCTACTTACACTTATTGGTTTATAGTTTGTGATTTGCATTGTAATACCTCAAATAGGCTTATATTTTCCTTAAAAATAACCTTACACCAGATACTTTCCACATCATCTCATTTTCATACTAGTCATGCCATTAGATGGTTGTGTTTTCTTAAATTATATTTTATAAAAATCACTAAGTTTTAGCTTCCATCCTTTAGATTTTTTTTTAATCTATCCATCATGTTCTTGTTTGATTTTTATGGACTTCACTTATATTACATATGATGTTTGACATTCTTACATGTTTTTATTTATGTATGACTTGACATGTTTATCTTACATCTTGACTTACATTTTATTTTCAATCCTTTTTTATTTATTTATGTTTGATTTGATATGATTATCTTACACAAGATGACCTTTCACTAGCTTACATATCTTTGTTTGATTTTTTTTTGCATTGATATTTCATTTACTTACAATTTTTCACATGCTTCCTAATGTGATTTTCAATGTTCTACATTCCTTTTTGTCATTTTATGTTTTACATGCTTCCCAAAGTGATTTAGTGTGTTCTACATTCCTTTTTGTCATTTCATGTTTTACATATTTCCCAACATGATTTAATATGTTCTACATTATTTTTTTTCATTCATGTTTTACATGATTCCAAATTTGATTAAGTTTTTTATACATTCATTTGTCATCATTTTATCATTTACATGCTTGATTTTTTATTCTAACCTAGCCTTAATAATCCTAGCTTACCAATATTTATAAGTAATTTAATCATTTTTGAGAGTTATTCATTTTTACTTTGACCCTCCTATACATGCAAGCATTACTTCTATTGTTATTTTTGTATCCCTAGGGTTCCTCAAATGTAGGTATTGTGCCCTCCATGATCAAGACTAGGATATTTTCATGTAGTCATTCAACAAAAAGGTAAATTAAGGTATATATATGGTAATTTTAGTTAATTTCATTTCATTTAATAAATTATTTTAGTATTTCATTTTTAGTTAGCTTAGTTAGTGTGTTTCTATGTTATTTTTTGAAGAAGCATCCCATGTTACACTCACGTGACATGTCATGAGCTTCGAGTGGGGCATATATATACACATAATATTTTTAATCTTTATCATTTACTAATGATTTCTCTCTTATATGAACCTATCGAGTCTCAATATATCTAAGTGAATGCCTTAAAAGGTGAACTTATAAATGGTTTTATATACCTTTGGTGCTTTTAAGGATTGTTAGCCCCTATACCATTACCTAAAACCACTAAAATATACCTTTATCCAATTTCCTAAACAATAAAAACTTGTTTATGCATTCCCCTAAGAAATTCACCATTTAAAATATAACTTACCTAAGTAACACCTCTTTTTATTCATTTTCCTACTATGTCATCCTAGTTGACCTTATTGGGACTTAACGCACATTAAGAAACTCTATTGGCCTAGCCAACCTAGTTTGATACCTAACAACTCTATTTCTTACCAAAGAAGGTCAACCTGACTGAGCTTATTAGTAAAATTCCTAAGAGGATTTAGGGTCAATCATTGGATATAAATACTCCCTTCACTTCATTTATAAATAGAGGTTCATTTAATTGTGCATCATTATAGCTCACAAATATGCTTATATTATCCTTTGGAGGTTTCATTGTTTAGGTTTTTGCCTTATAGTAGTAGAGCTTATCTTTTGAGGTATTAGATGCATAAGATAAATATTGCAGCCTAAAGATGATCTATATTTATTATTCTTAAAATACAAAACAACCTATTTCAAATCATCATTGGCCAAGGGAGAGATTAAGGCACGATGGGTTCACTTCAAGAAGGTAAGTATATTCATATCCCTTCATATTTTGATAAGTAGATGTTGTAGAAACTATTGGATTATATTGTATCTCTCCTTGCTTACATTAATTCTATATTATTTTTAATCAAATTATACTTTCTTGTTTTTTATCTTCCCTATTTTTGCCATAATTTTTGGTGAGCACTATATTAGCTTGTATGTTTATTTACTAGATTAGCTTATATGTTTATGTAGTAGATTAACTACTTTCTATTTATCACATTATAAGACCTAGATAGGGTTATTACATTATGTAATTTGACTAGAAGACTTTAAAACCTCTCCTTTCTATTGCGTATTAATATATCCCTTAATTAAGTTTAGTGGATCCATAATCGGTCATGACCTTGATATAATAAAGTATTACTGAGTAGATTGTTCGTTGATTACCTTCTCCAAGCTTAGATATTACTGAGTAGGATAAGTTGAATATCTATCTTAATTCACTTTCATAAAATTGGGGTGACCTAAAAATTAATCCCCCCTCTAAATGTTTTTCCCACTTTTTCATGCAAACTTTTAGGCCTAAAACTACATATTTTTTAAGATATATCTCAGTTTTTGAAGAGATGTCCTTTTTTACCTTTTTTATGTTTGCATGCTCTTGGAAGCCCTAGAATTGGTTGAACTGAAGTGGAACCCTAAATTTTATCTCCTATATCACATAGAATCAAAATCAAAACATAAAACATAAAATGAAATTATTTTCTTCTTTAAACCTTGCGTAGTGTCCATTTATGTTTGTGATGAAGCTTGAAGCTCATAGAGGCATTTTCAAAAATTATGGGAGCCTAAAAATATCTAGAGATAGTTTTAAAATATGGGCACATAAAATAAACTCCAACCACATTTGTCTCAAGATATATTTGAAAACTAAAATAAAGTGGAAAATTTAAAAGCTTGGAGACTCCATTAGTGACAGTCAATAAGAAATGAGGAAGGAAAGGAGGGATGACCATGGACAAGTTATCCTCTAAAACCTCTTTCCTCTCTTCCAAAATATGAAATATAAATATATAAATTATTTGAAAACTTTATTTCCCTCCTTAAAGGTTTCTATGATTTATTCAGCTTGATTAAATCTAATGATCGAGATAGAAAGTATCCAATGGTTGAGATGGAGTGTTATATCATCAAGGAGCTAAGCAAGGACACTTTAAACTCCTTTTGAGGTCACAAAAGGAGTATGAGTCATAATTGTTAATAAATTTTATAAAATGCTAAGTTAATTTTAAACTATATTTAATTTGTGACTTAAGGTGTGAATTGAGCCTTATGATTGGTTGAAATTGCTCGAGATCCCACTTGAACCCTATTAAGAGTTAGGATGAATGGCTCGAGTAAATGATTGTTTAAACCATCCTATTTTGATTCAATAATACATTATAGACCTTGGTTTTATGAACATAATATTTTCACTTTGATATTTATAAGCTTATTTGAGATATTATAGGTTAATTAGTGAAATTGGGGCTTGTAGGGTTGTATAGTGACCATGTAGCCACATCTGCATTTCCACATGTGTCATTTAGGCATGTAAGTTTTTTGTCACATTATGTGTATTATGACATAAATATGGATATAAAATATGAAATTTAGTTTCATAAAATGTGCATTACACATTATAAAAAAAATTGGCCTATTTTTGTGTGGTTTCAATCACACAATATTTTGGGCATGACACAACTTTACAAGAAAAAGGAAACAAACTATGCCAGGAATAATAAGATGTGATTTAATATTCCCTTACATGAAATTTATTCTCAAAACTATAATATGAGGCAAATTTAAATATTAAAACATCCATGTTTATCAAGTAATCTATAATACTATGCCCAAATAAGAATGTTGAATAAGGATTAATAAACAATTATAAAGGATATTGTATTTTAAATATATAGTGACTTGAAAAATCCATTATGTTTTTTTTAATTAGAGGCATAATAAAAAGTAATGCATTTATAACAAAAGTGATATATGAAACACTTGCCTATATTTATAGTATTTTTCTTCATGATAATCCATTGAAACTAAAAGGATTGATATTAGCATATACAGGAAAAAACTCATAATGCAAGAGGAGTAACACTGCATTTAGATTTTTTATTGTATTTTAAAAAATCAAATTCATTCCATTAAGTGTATAAAAATTATATACATTATCAAAAACTATGCCTTGTCCTTATAGATGAAATTTCATTGCCAGGAGAAAAGTTTTTGTATATTATTGACATGTGTTTGCACAATATGAAACATTTGATAACAAGTTTTTTTAGATATGTAGATATATTATTTTGTGATTAATTATATCAAGCATGACATATCCATGATTTTATTATTTTAATAATCTATAATTAGACATGTAATTTATTTAATATAAATTTTGGAAACATGTTAAAGATTTTCATTTAGACCAAATAATGTGGAAAAAAGTCAAGAATTCATATATTTTCTCAATAAAATATGCATATGCTTGTATACACAATATAATTTAAAATATAGTAATGATAAATTCCTACCACCAACACCATATGGTCCTCTATTTCCATACCTTTTTTTCAAAAATGATGATTTTGAAACTTGTGGTGCAAACAAGCTAGCAATTTCACTTGGGGAACATCTTGTTATTAGTGTGATAGATACACAAGATGCATGTTATGGTGAATATTAAAGGGTATTTTTGTGCAACTAAACTTATATTTTGTTAATTTTTAAATGATACATCTTGGTTTATCTATTTTTTATAAATTATGATATCCAAGACCGCTTTTTAATGGATCTAAGGTAATGTTCAAAGCATAAATAAAGCTTGACAAAAATGACATAATATAGATGAAATATAGAGATATTTTTGTACATCATATATTACAAAGGATGATTAATTTTATCTTAATACCAATTATCCATTTTGGGATCCTATTATGAAAATAACTAGACCAATGCAAAAGGCATCTTTTTTACAATTTTTAATAGTTTGTAAACCAATATGGTCAATTTTTCATTTGCACACACAATTCATAGATCATAGGGAGTCACAATGGATAGCACTTAATTTTTTACTAAAGGAGTGAGACATCATGGCTTAATTTATATATCACTCTATCATGTTAGGATCATGGATAGCCTATACTTGTTAAATACTTTAATATAAAAAAAAATCATGTGAAACAATTAATAGTTAAAGAAATGGCTCACATTGATTCAAAATTAAAATGGATACTACAAAATTATTTTGTGTCTATTTATTTTCAATCATGTAGTGGTTTTTATTCACTCAACACATGTAGAATTCACATCTAAGATATCATACATGATTAATATGTAATGAAGGTTGAATAATTATGTTTTCAATATACTCATATAGCATCTATCATATTATAGCATGTCAAAATATTATATTCGTGAAATAATTATCTATGCAAGAAAACATGTTTCTTTTCTAAAGTCAATGAAATTTAAAAATGCATACATAATCAAAAGGGTTGTAGTCCAACTGGTGAGGATGGTGGTTGCTTATATCTATCCACTAGGGTACAAATCCCTTTAGATACCTGGCATGGAGAGTCAAGAAGTTGAGGCTAGGATCATGCCATGGGTGATCTTGATGGCATGGATGCCCCTTATTTGTGGTTGTTTAGCTAAAATACCTCACTGATTTAGATTTACACTTACTTAGAATTATAAATATGCTATATATTTATTTCCTAAATATGGGCAAAGATGTTGGCATTCTATGTAATTCAATGATTCCATGTAATGCCTTCAGGTATACAATCAAAAAAATGCATACATAGAATCATTATTGGTAGATGTCATTTTACAAGGCCATAAATTTACATTTATAAATATGTATGCATTTCCAACTACATCTCTTTTGCATATTAAATTAATTGTTGACCAGATATTGTCAAACACATCATTAAAAACTTATACATTCATAATTGAAGATTTCATTGTTAATATGGATGCATCTACTATAAATAAATAACTTAAGAAGCACTTGTCAAATCACAATTTACATTTTGTCTTAAAGGAAAAGATCCTCAAAAAATAGTGATGATCATATATGGTCTAATCATGATTAGAAAAAATAGTTGCATGTATTTGAGAGAGATTCATAATGAATTGACCATGATACTATTTTAATTATGCTCAAAAAACAAAAAAACATAGGACAATAGTCAATCATAAATTATACATAAGCATAAAGGTAGCAAAAAATTAAAAAATTAATGTCTTTTGATTCTTATTTTGGATATTATGTCATACAATTTCCATTTTGTTGTCTATGCACTTATACATAATTAGAAGTTAGTTTTGTCTTTTTCTTTTCATTTTTCTATAGGAAATATTAAAAACTATATATGGATGACATAATGCATTGAGTCCAAAAAAAATCAACAATAACCAATGCATGTTTGTATAAGCATCTAATTTGAAATTAAAAAACATGTGTAAATATTCCTTATAAAAAGATTTTAAAAAAAAATTATTAAAATTTTGCTCATTTTCTCTTTTTGACCTTTGTATTTGCTAAGAAAAACAATATGATTGTACATCTCTTCAAAACCAAAGAAGATGGAATAGAAATTTCACATATAAAATAGATAAATGGTCATATTGTCTACATTTTGACATTCTTTTCAATTTTGAAGTAGTGATTTCAAAACAATTTATATACTATTTTATTTGAACCAACATTCATACAGATTTATGTCTTTTCCTTGAAAAAATCGTGCACTAGACCTATCATCTTTGAAGGTTGTTGAAACTAATACAACTGCAATGCAATAATAAACACAAAAATGGTTGTATTATAGATATTTCAAATTTATATTACATATATCATACCAATTAAGCATAACTCTTTATTTGTATATTTCTCACTCAATTTCTTCTTTTTTTGTTTTAAAAATCCTTTTTTTCTTAGTTGGTGATCAATAGAATTTGTTTCATGATTAATAAGTTATCTTTCTACCAAATCATATGCTCATATTTTTAAGGTGATGAGTTGGCGCTTCATGAGACCACACAATAAAGAATCATTTAATCACATACAAAATTATAAATTGTGCACATTAATCTTATTGATAGCCATGACTAAATGAAAACAAATGTTAACATTAACATTTACTTGATACAACATTTTGTACCAAAAATATCATCTTGAAATAGTTTTTAGATTATAGACTTCACTCTTAAAGATAATTTAAGATATAAAAGAGGTAATGATGTTTTTTATATAATGGTCACTACCAAAATGACAACTGAGAACATACATGTTGTTTGCAAAGAACATAGGCTCACAATAAATAAAAAATGCATGCACTTTGTTTTATCTATTTTTGTATTAATTGAAACATAATAGGAAAAAATTATGAAAAAAATAGATTACTTAAAATGTGAAATAATTAAACAAATCATTTAACCCTTTTTATATTTGTGGTGAAGGGTTAAGGTGATAGAATAGCCTATACATAAGGATGAATAAAACTATTCTATAGCAAGCTAATTAATTTAAATTTCAGATAAATGAATATTCTAAATTAAAATGATGAGTTATACTATATATAGAAATTACATTCAAAATATTAATTTGATTGCATAAACATGATGAAGAGATAATATTTAGAATATCTTCAAATGTGCAAGCATATCTAAGAAGTGCAGAGGTGGAAACATCTAGGGGAAATATCATGATCCACTCATCAAATTCTATAGATATTATTTATTGAGTCCTAGATAATTACTTTGACTTGTGTACACTTGCATTGACACTTAAATCTTGATCACTACAAAAATGTCTTATACATAATAAATTCATTATATTTCAAAAGTGACCATAAATCCTTTTGGGTTTTCTATTGATTTCTTTTATTCACACATATAGGCTAGTGATGGTTGTGTATGTCTCAAAACCTATCTCTTCACCTTAATTATTTGTACCTTAACAAAAAATGGGTTAGTGGGATCATGGTGTCAAGCTAACTTCAAGAACCCCTCTATCAATGAACACTACCTACATTGTCAATACTATAAGGAGGGCCTCAAACTTATGTAGTTCTCCCTTAAGTGTTAGCTTGTGTGTACCCAAGGGTGAAATATACTATATGTAAAGTAATACAATTATATATCTTATAGATTGAAAAATAATGATCATTGGATATTATTTGAGTGTTTCAAACCTATAATATGATTATTCCTATGATTAATATGAAAATAAGGAAGAATAGGGTAGTATAACTTAGTTGTGTAATTAATTAAGTGAGCTTGAATAGGTGTTTTCTTGGTATTTTATAGATGGATAATGAGTAGGCTTAGATTTTTATTTATACCACAAAATTTGAAAATATCTCATGGAAAGGTTAAATAAAACAAATGGGCTGACCCATAGGACTTAAAATATTTACAAATTATATGACTTTTGAGGATTGGAAACTTGATAATAATTTGGACACTTGTATCAACCCAAGTGTCTGGTAGGCTAAGAAGTTGCTAAGGATATGAAATTGATAGTGAATGATATATATATATATATATATATATATATATATATATATATATATATATATATATATATATATATATATATATATATATATATATATATATATATATATACATACATATATATCAAGTTTTAAGCTTTGTATATAGTGAATGAGATCTTGGACATCAAGAATGATAAGGTTAGAGCATAAGATAAATAGTTAGGCATAATGAGATGGAAAATGTGAGCCTTTCAGTATAAGGGAGGTATATAACTAATAGGTAGAGCCTTAATAAATATTTATCAAGTATACAATACTAAGATTCTACATAAATCAAATTTTAGTATCAATAATGCATAAAGATGAAATTACTAGGTTATAGGAAATAAATGTGTACCTAGGTGTATATAACACACCATGCCTTTATTTGATTCCACTTTAAGTGTTTTTATGGTGTATTACTTGTAACCAATAGCATGTTAAAATATAAATCAATGCATATAATTTGAAACTTTACATAGTTTAAATTCTTAAAAATAAAGAGAATGAGGATGGAATATACATGTGTGTCAATGCAACCATGTTTCCCCTTGGTACTTTAACTTCGTAAAGATGGTTTTTTATGAAGCATTGGATCTTAAAATTCTCAAAATTGAACCTTATATATTCAAATAGGGATATTTAAAGGTAATTATGCCCCCAACCTGGTGCAAGAATGACTTATGGCATGACCATTGAGATCATTACATATCAATCACACAACTCAAGTGACAGTATAATAAAATCCATGTTAAGTGGTATAACCAACTCAACCTACAAAATTTAATTAGTGTTATGTCATTGGGGGTATTTAATCTCAACCAAAATACTAAAGGGAATCAGTGTCTGTAAATATAAAAGGCTCAAAAAAGTGCTTCTTGGTGAAAATGATGCTTCTTAGTAAAGTATCAGTGCTTCTTGGTAAATATGTTTGAATAATTTTGAATATGTATTTACAAATTTTTATGATCTTGCATGGAATATACACCTATAATGTGTCTCAAGTTAAAGTATCTATCAAAATTTAACCTTTTCTCTATAATTATGTATAATATTTATCACAAATCTGAGAAACTCTGTTCTAAATATGTAAAAAATCAATGTATATGATTCTAATAAAGTGTATATATAAATCATGTAAATTGTAATTAAATTATATAAACTATGAAAAATTGTATAAGTGTGGAGGTCATGCCTCTCATGTCCCCACTAATATGCCCCTCCCCCCCCCCCCATTTTGAGGTGAGATAAATTGATTATGGTAGTTACCATACCTTAAAAAAGATAATAAAACTACATAATTTATGAATGAATCATGTAACATATAAAAGTAACATGTATAAGTATATTTATCAATGAAACTCATAGTATGATATCACAACAAGCCCTAAGACACATGATATGTATCATGGCAATGTCTAGAAAGTAATAATACACACCTAGAAAATAATCAAGAGCACTCAATGTCACATAAGGGGGGTATAAAGAAACCATAAAAAGGTATATATTCAAATGTTTCACACTTGAAGTAATAACATATTCAAATGTCTAAATAAAAAAATGAAAAAACATATAGTGGCATGCGACCAAAAAAAAAGAACATATTCAAATGTCCACAATCAAGATAACAATAGGAAAGAAAATGACAATGTGAATAATACCAACATAAGCATATCATACTAGTACCTACATGTATGTGTTGTAAAAAATGTCATGTTATTATAGCATATCAATAACACTCTGAAAGATATAATCATGAGTATACACATGTGTAAACATTATTATGTAAGCTTAACATGATAATATAGAAATGATCATAAAGTAATGTGACCTATATCAATTATGATCAAATTAGTGCCCTCATTTTATTATGCCATGTGAGAAGATGAAAGGTTCAACATTTGTTTATGCAAGTATCATGGGTCTAGGGTATGCATGTGTCACACTCAAGTACATATGAAACATATGTGTATATAAATTATATGCTAGCTAATAACATAAAGTAAAAAACATAGATGCGAAGGATCTAGTGAACATGTGAATGTTGAATATTTTGTAATTTTAATTTTATTTGAATGTTTTCTTTATTTTATTTAATATTTGATTTTTTTATTTTTATAAAATTTGGAAATGAAAAATGTATAACCTTTGATCCCATCTAATAGATGCTTTGACGTATCTTAAAACTCATAATATGGTTCATTAAACTAATGATATTGCCAAGGAGCATGTATAGGTGTCATATCTATAACTATAAAATATGTGTCACTTTTTGTATGTCTCATATGACTTTGTGGTCATGAAGAAGTAATACAAGGATTAATGGTTTGTGGAACTATTTTTTAGTGCTCTATGGTTTCTTTGGTGCATCTATAATTGGGACATGTTTATTTTCTCTTAGAGAGAGTGAAAACATATACGTTATCCAATAATCTCAAGAGGATAACCATTATCTATGAGGAGTGGTAAATGAATAGCATTTATTGAATGAAATATGCCATATGTGTGCATAGTATAATTATAAAGTATATCATTTTTTTTTGTAAATTTTTACTTGATATCTCTACTTCAAAAATATTTTTTATTTAGTAACCATGGCTTTTCAATTTTAGCATTATATTTAGTAAAAAATGGACTAACATGCAGTGCATGAGAGCATGATTTAAATCCAAGTGTTGCATTCCATTTAATAGATCCAAAATGAAAATTGGATGTAATATATCTATTCATGTTCTCCATGCCATATCCTAGAGATGTAAATAATTTATAGGTACATATATTGAATTTTCAAGTTGGGTCAACTATGATATTTTGACCTTTCTTTCTATCTATGCAAGGTTTAATGATTTTTTATGATTTTAGGAATGAATTTTAATTTCTTCAAATGAAGGCATAGTTGTAACATTATCCTTTTGATTTATGTCTTGATTTATTCATAATTATTCCTTTTGTACCCATTCTTATTCCAAGTTTATCTTTTCTTGTTCCAGTTGTGCATTTTCCTTGTATTTTCTTCCATTTGTAGGTTATTATTATTTTTTATTAACAAAATTAATATGCATATTTGAATGATTTTCATTAATATTGACAATATATCCCAAACCTTGGTGATCATTATAATCAATTGTGGAGATAGGATGAGTGTTGCCTTGTGAATGTTTTCCCAATCCTTGACCACGATAACCAAAGTGTTGAAAATATTATCATCTAAAACCATATTATATTGAAAGTTGAGTATCATTATTGAGAAGCAGATTTGTATCCTTTTTATATAGATTAATTTGTAACATTACTTGGTCTAGATTTATATTATAAATATTTTCTTGCTTTATTTTTTTCATTTGAAACAATTTTTGCTCTTAATTATCCTTTGGTAACTATATTTATTATTTTAGCACTTGTATTTTAGGAGAGGTACTCATAATTTGAGTGGGTTGTTTGAGTGATGTATCTATTATAGGATCATCGCATCAATTTTAAGTTGTATTTTGTGCTTCAAAACCAAACAAAAAAAATTATGAATCCCATGCATTTTATGATATGCACAGTAGTATTTTAATTTATTTATATGATGTAGAGGAGGTAGTTTCTTCACTTTATTTCAGAGCATTTCTCTTATAATTTTAATTGAAATCTTATTAGCCTTTGGTATATAATTTGAATCACTTTTTTTATATGTATTATGTTGTAGCTTTTCATTTAGATATGAAACATTATAGATTAAGATGCAAACACATGATTAACACTAGCATATTTTAGATTTTATGGGTATGTAATCTAATTTTCCAATAATGTGATCATTGGACTGAAATTATTTCTCAATTATTTGATTAACTTGTTCATATTTATTACTTGATCTTTAATGGATTCATAATTACAATATATAGGTATTTAAAATTTAATATGCATGCACACACCATCTAGAGGAGTTGTGGGAGGTGGAGGGGTTTGAAGAAGGATATATTGATTACCTTCATTTGAAATCATAGGATGGGATGCCTTACCCTTTGGAGCAATGATAACATGTACTTGGTTATATGGGTGGTAGATATCACCCTCCTTAGGGTTAGATAGAGGAAAGGGTTACTTTTTATCCATTTTAAATGTTATAAATTTGGAGATGAGAACAAGATAAGATAGACATACAAATTATAGGGAACAATCCAACATGATAGGAAAAACTAGAACTGAATAATTATTACAATCTAAAGACCTAGAAGGCTAAAAACCCTATGGCAAGCTAGAGATACAAAAGTCAGGCTCACTAAATGTTTAACCATTTTGAGATGTGTGGTGAATATTTAAGGGGGTAGAATAATATTTACACAAAGATAAATAAAAATATTTTAGAGCAAGCCAATTAATTGATAACTCAAATAAATAAATATTCTAAATTAAAATACCAAGTTATATTAAATATATAAATTACATTTAAAATATTAGTTTAATTACATAAACATGAAGAATAGATAATACTTAGCTTATATAAAAATGCACAATAATATCTAAGAAGTGTAGAGGTAGAAACATGTAGGGGAAAGATTAGGATCTAGTCATCAGATTCTAGAAATATCATTTCTAGAGGCCTGAACACTTGCATCAACATGTGAATAATTGAATCAATGTTTTTATCCTGATCATGACATAACTATAACATAAAAAATATTCAGTGTATTAAAATCCAACCAATTAGAGCCTTATAGGTTTTATGTGGTCTTTTTATTGTTGTATTTTATTTGTGTAAAGGTTGGTGATGATTGTGTATGGATCAAACCCTATCTCTTCACCTTACTTATTTATACCTTGCCAAAAATGGGTTAGTGGGCTCACAATGTCGAGTTAACCTCAAGGAATCCTCTATCAATGAGTTTTACCTACATATCTAATACTCTGAAGAGGGCCTCAAATTTATGTAATTCTACCCTAGGTGTTGGCTTGTGTTTCACAAGGTTAAAATATAGTATAGTTAAATTTATTCAATGATCTAGATTATAAATTTAAAAATACTACTCATGGTCTATTATTTGAGTTATTTAGACCTATAATATGTTTATCCTATGACTGATATGAAAATAGGGAAGAATAAGGTAGTATAACTCAGTTGTGCAATTGATTGAGTGAGCTTAAATAGGTGCTTACTCAGTATTTTCTAGATGAATAAAGAGTACATTTAGATTTGTATTTATACCACACCTTTTGAAAAATCTCATGGAAGGATTAAATAAAAAAATGATCTGACCCACATGATTTAAAATATTTTTAAATTAGATGACTTTTGAGGACTTGACACTTGATAAGAATTTAGACACTTGCATTGACGTAAGTGTCCCTATGTGGGATGAAATTGTCCATAATGATCTTATCTAATGAGGATTTGAAATTGTAAATGAATAATATATATCTAGTTTCAAGCTTTTTATATAGTGTAGGAGATCTATGTCATCAGTAATGATAGGTTTGGACTATAAGATAAACAATTAGGCATAGTGAGATGGAAAATGTGAGCCTTTCAATAATAGAGAGGTCTAGAACTAAAGGTTATATCTCTAATAGGTATTTGTCAAGTATACAATATTGAGATGCTATATAAATCATGTTTTAGTATGTACACAAATATGAGTTTATATATAAAAAATAGTAACTTAATATTTATATAAAAAACTAGAGGAATTAAGTACTTATCTTATTTTTGGTATGTGTAAGTTTGTGGCAAGGTACAATAATAAAAAATGGTTTTGAATGGGCCTATGAATGCTTTGATATGGAAATTGAGCATATGCATGAGCCTAGATAAGTTTTTGTTTCCTAAATGCTTGCATAGTATGTCACTATCTTCTAGGGTGCATAGCTATCTTACATGCTTGAGCTGATCTAAGATAGTTTGAGTTTATCTAATATAGTTTTGGCTGATACACTTGAGTTTTTAAGGGTTTTCTTTTATACAAATGTGTTTGATCCCATGTGAATGTCTTGGTTAAACTTCTTCTTGATTCAAATACTAGCTTTGCCCTATACAACCAATGTAAAATGGTGAAAATTAATGAAAGGGAAGGGTTGAGTTTACCTTGGCAACCCCTATGGCTAAGCATTGCTTACATATCCAATACTCTAAAAAGTGAAGTCAAATTGAATGTAGTTCTCACACCTAGTTGAGTGTGTGTAATCTTATGTAAAAATAGCATGTAGTGAAATATGGTGTATGGATTTATACACATGAAAACCTATGATTTGAGATTGTATTAGTATTCATAATTTAAAAATGGCTTGCTCCTTAGATGGGTTCAAATTTTTAAAACTTTAGGAAAGTTCTTCTCAATGTGTAGAATTATTTCCATTGGTAGATAGGTAAGTATTATATGTCAATAGGATTAGGATTGAGATGTTTATATATAGGACTCTTTGGGTAATTTCCTTTGAACTAACATGTTAAATGTACAACTTGACCCATATGAATAATTTGAACTTGAGAAAATAACCATTAAACTGCACGTAGATAGGTCTGATGTAATTGGATAGGTATGTAATGGTAGAAGTATCTATGATAGTGTGGATTTATTGAGATAACATGAACATGGATCTAAGATCAAGATATAGTCTAAGAATGATATTTTATTATTTCAACAAAGACTAGGAAAATCCTATGTAATAGTAATGGAAATTTGGGAAGGTCAAGCATATGTATGGATGAATGTCTAAAAATTAATGTGAACAAGAATAGTGTATTCATGCATAGGTTAAATATATTAAATGTTGGACAAATAAAACATTATCAAGTGACTAATACAAGTATTATTTTCCACATTTCCCCCCTTTTTTCTAGTAATGGAATTTCTAGAGTAAAAGGATACAAGATGATACCTAAGGATAACCATTATGGGTGTGCTCAATTGGGTATTGAGAGTTGTGCCTTACTTTATGTAAAACTAAAATGAAACATGTATAAATCATATTTCACTTATGATATAAATATATCTCCTATATAAATATATTGGTTTGGGTGTTGAAAGCTTATATGCTCGCCCCCTTTGGCATTTCCCCTCTCCCTCCCCCTCTCCAATATGGTAGAGAATTTATAAACCCTGTACTTGATTGGAAATCATTATTGGGAACTAGGTTGACTAATAGGGAGGGATTATAATGGAGAGTTATTGACCAGTTAAAGGAGAGGATCAATCCTCTTACATATGTAATAATTATTGGTACCAGTCAACACCTTAAGGATACCCACTAAGTATTTTCCTTGTCAGACCAACCTATTGGTCATTAGAGATAGATGAGGGTTTTAATATATAATCTATAAATCTATAGTTATATTTCATATCCTAGATGCATAAGGAGCCATATATAAATATAGGGGATTAAGCCCATATCTAGATACATGCAATAACTATATATAGTCAATAGCCAAAATAGATATATGGGCCTCCCATATATATATATGGACTAATAAACTATTTTTTATGACATATATATATGGGATGGGGAATTTAAATAGGGGGACTCTCAATGGGTTGACTTGAGCCTCATGTAAGTCATAAATGAGATAGACTAGTCTCGAATAGTCTCATCCATTATAGGAGCAAGATGTATAAACTAAATATAGATGTCATGTTAGTGGGAATAACATAAATTAAATTTAGTGAAAATATTTTACATATGTGAAGTAGAATATTAAGGAATGAATACAACTATATGCACATGAACCAAGTTTTGTTCTAGAGGCTTATCTTTTGGAGATAATAGAGAAAGGGGTAAGCATGCCCCTTGGAGATTGCCAATGCTAAAACCATAGATTTAATTAAATATTCCCCAAACCTCTTTAAAATGGATAAGTAATTATAGGTTAATTCGATAAAAAATTCATCCCCACATAAATCACTAAATTAGAGTAATAGAATTTGTAATGGGTTCCAAAAAATCTAAGAATTGCCCAAAAATGTAGGTAAATTTCTTTAGTAATCAACTATAGATGGATTATATAATTAAATATAATTAATTATTGATACTAATATTAATGTGTTTTAAATTATGTCCCTAAGGTGGCCAATAGTTTCCATGAGTTGATATGTATACATGGTTCTCAATGACAAAGTGTGCCTTAGTGATCATGCATGGACCTTATAGTGTTTGTTTGGTTAGGTAAGATGATGGATGTTGGTGATATATTGACCATGTTTTAGGGGTAATATTATGGGTTAAGATTTATTGGTGTACTTTTTAAATTAAAATTAATTCATCAAAGTGGTCTTGTGAAGGTCTAGGTTATCCTAGTCATCTTGGTAGAATTTATTGAGTAAGTAGATTAATGACATCACCATTCACATGTGTGGAGGTGCCATAAGAAAGTGGTCACATGGGTTTGTTCATATTTGTTCCTAGAGAATATGTTTCAAATTTAAGGTCTTGACATACTGTATATCAAAATTTATGGTGATTCAAAGTTTCTCTCCTAGTTAGATTTCTCTAGTTTTCATAGTCAAATTTGCATTAAAAAGTGACTGTTGGAATTTAAATATTTGAATTTACAAAGGAAAACTAGTCTGCAATGTTTTGTTTATAAATTTTGATGATGTATTAATTTAATGGAGTAAAAATAAAAATGGTAGATAAATTCAAGGAAAATCTAGGAAAATTGATTTGGAGGTTTGATTGGTCATACATTTGCATTTATTGTGTTTCAAAGCCGACAGAGGGTTTGACTTTCTTCGCCAAGTGACCCAAGAAAGATGTTTAAGTTTTTATTGATAAGGTTTGGATGTTTCATGGTGAATTATCTATTGAAGACTATTTTATACTCCTTGAGAATCATATATTTATTTTAGAGGTTTGACCAATCCATATTCAATATGAACAAATCTTTACAAATTGACTATTTATTCGTTCATGGTGTTTTCATGTACAAAACAAATGTTTGATAGGTTTTACATATGCATAGGTGTGTAATGATGAATGTAATAACTTGAGGATGTATTAGGGTTAATTTGTCATGGAACCATGTGCTTTGAAGTGGTTTTGTGTTCTTAGTTTTGCTCAGTAAAGTGTTAAAAGGATGAATACGTCTCCATGGACCCATAAGGGCTTCTTAGCCTAGTTGAAAGGTGTTGGTGATCAAGGGTGATCTATCAAAGCTATGGTTGACCTTTATAGGCGGTGTTGACATTTTCATAAGTGGGATATAATCCTTAAGGTTTAAATAATGTATTTTGGCTTACCAAGAAGGTGGTGATTATGAAGTCTCTATAAAAAAAACATAAACAAAGATGAAAGCTTCTAGAGTTGACTAGCGAAGAAAAGAGAAGTGTGAGTATGCTTGGTGGATGGATTGAAGAGTAGATCAGTGTGATAAATATGTGTATGACCTAGAGTTCATATTTTTGATATTGTAATAGTGTTCTTTCAAGGTTGAAGATTGAGGATGAGCAAAGAGGTGTAGAGTGATCCAAAAGTTTATTTTAAATGCATTGCTTGTGTGTGAAGACTTGAGGAAGTGTGAAGGGTTGAAGAAATTTTGTATTCACTATTTATCCATAAAATTGAAAGGCAATCCAATTTTTGGAGGTATTGATGTCATGGGTGTTGTGTGGGTGCTCAAGATCTAAGTGAAAGTGGGTGTTTGTCCTGTTAGAGGTACAATCATTAAATGAGGGTGGGGTGAATCAGTGATGCCAGATATTTCAACTTTAATTCTAATCCTTTCAAACCCTTAAAAATTTACCACAAGCATTTATAGAATATACAAGTCATTCATAACAATTAATAATAGATAATGCAAGATCACACACACAACATAATATTATTGTGGGAAACCCTCTTGGGGAATAAAACCCACTCTCAAGCCTAAAAACACATGGATTACTTATCTTATAAGTATTACAAACATGAGACTTTAGTGTAAAACCCATTATATAATGATCACCTACCCCTAATATGGTCAAGTCCTTCTAATTAGAATTTAGTAAAATACCTATTCCATAAGGATCACCTACCCCAAGGATGGTCAAGTCCTTCTGACTAGAATTTAGTGAAACTCCTATTCCACAAAGAGCACTTTCCCCTAGGATGGTCAAGTCCTTATGACTTAGATGTTGAGCACCCTCCCAATACCTATGATATATCTTAAACACTTGTTTTCTATCAATATGATTGAAAAATAATGTATATCATCTCTCTTTCACTCTTTACACTTTTTCAACCTTGCTCACACAAGCAATGCATCCAAAGCACCCTTTTGGATCACCCTAAGCTTCTTTGCTCATCCTCAGCCAAAAATATACTATAACTTTGTAATAAAAATAGAGACATGACAAAAATGTCATACACATAGTCCTTACTCTGACCTACCTCTTTTCTCTATCTTTTGCAGTCTCAACACATGATCTGCTCATACATGTCTCTACTAGTCTCTCAAACCCTATTACACAAGTCTATAAACCATCATATTTAGTTTCACCTTTTATATATTCTTCATTAATATAATTTTCACAACCTTCCTTGTTGGCCACAACACATGCCTTCACTCTTAATCCATCTACATGGGTCACCTTTAAGAAATACCCTCTTTAAAATAGGCCTAAGTGTCCTTTTAGGTCCTATGGAGACCCATTCACCTATTTGACACTTCTCTGAGAAAACTTAGAACATAATAACACTTTAACAATACATAAACCCATGCCACATGATCTATAGGACAACCTCAAGTTTCAACATCCATCACATCAACCTTCTACTATAGCATAATTAGCCCAAACATCATTTTGTGCATATGATCACCAAGAACAAACACACAATCAACCTATAAGCCTTTGATCATAAAAAATATGGATTGGAAAAATATCCATAATCTACATAGATGTTCCTCATGAATTTTACAACACATTCCAATACTTAGTTCATCTTAAAACATATAAATACCATCAATAACAACTCAATTACCCTCCTTAAGTTACTTGCAGAGCATGAACACATACATAGTCAACTTTAGCGCTCAATAATTTTGAATATACAAACATTCAAACCTTTAAATAAATATTTTATATGCTCCTTGAAGTCCTCTTCATCTTTTATTTTTACAACATGGTCAAATTCTACATATATCAAAAGTTATAGGACAAAAACTATAGACTAATCCTCCCTAACAAATTCAAATATTTAAATTCCAATGGTCACTTGGTAGTTACTAAAAATTGGTCATGTTGACCTCATCTCATACACCCTAGAGATATTGACTAAAAATATACCATCAATATCTTCAAATTATCTTGGTCCTTACCTTGTAATACTCACCATTGATCTAAGCTCTGAGCTCTTATGATTATGCCACTTGGCAGTCCTAGGTGCCATCTACACATTTGACTCATTGACTTTAACATGATTTCTTGATCTTATGACTATATAATCATACGTTCATCATTGATCTTTTGTCCAAGCTCCATAAATGTGACACATGTCACTAGTGCATTCATTCTTTGACATATTAACTTTTACGTGCATCATTGGATCAATATCTATGATTTTATGCTCATTGTTAGATCTACTAACTAGATGACCTCAGACTTCAACATAGTTTAACTTGATGATCTCTGGCCCATCACAGTCTACAAGTGCAACATTGAAGATTTATATCTTGAGCTATAAAACACTTCAAGACTTCAAATCTTCAAGGTACCTTCTTGGCATTATAGACAATATCTCCATGAACTCATTTGACCTCAATTGACTTTTTAAGTACTATGAATAAATGCTCAAACTTTCTAGTTCATCCATATCTACATGACGTGTAGTGATGGTCTAGCTTCTCTTAAGCTAGAAGAAGCTTATTTATTATTCCAAAAGATCAAGTGACATACCAAAGCTTCACCAAGACATATATGGATGCTTCACAACTTCTTCTTTGTCCTTAAGCACATGTCTAACTTTCATCTTTATTGGCTTCCAAGAAAGTTTTGGGTTCAACCTTGGATAACAAGGTTGTGTCTTGTTGATTTTGGTTTATCAACCTTCTTCTCCTAGTCTTTAAACTAGCATTCACATCTCCAATAACTTGGGAAATACTATGACCCTTCTATATTCTCCTAGAATGGGCTTTAGTATCCTATCTTACTTCTTCCTCTTCATTTGATTGATCAAGTATACTTTCATTATTTGAGATAACATCTTCAGTAGTGTCAATTATCTACAAGTTGGGATTCTTGATGTCACTTGCCTTTTCAACTCTCACATTAGAGATTTTAGTAACCTTGTGGAGTCTTTTATTGAAACATATATAGGTAGAACTTATGGAGGAATACCCCAATAAGATGCCCTCATCAGATCTTAAGTCAAATTTTCTAAGATTTTATTTATTTCTCTTGATACAACACTTGCTCTTAAACACTCTAAAGTGTTCAAAATTAGTTTCCTTATTTTTCCAAAGCTCATATGGATTCTTATCACCATTTTCTCTAACTTGACATCTATTTAAGATATAGATAGATGTATTTTCAACCTCTTCCCAAAAACCATCTGAAAGTTTGGAATCTTGAACCATGATTCTAGTCATCTCTTGGATAGTTCTATTTTCCCTCTCAACTATCTCATTTTTTTAGAGTGTCTTAGCAATAGAGTATTGTATTCTAATTCCTTGGTCCTCAAAAAAGTCATCAAATTAATAATACCAAAATTCACCTCCTCTATGTGATCCTACACACTTGATTCTTGATCCTTTTTCATTTTCAACAAGAGCTTTGATTGCTTTAAATTTTCCAAAAGCTTCTAATTTTTTTTTAATAAAAAATATCCAAGTCATTCTATTGAAGTCAACAATTAATAACATAAAGTATCTATTACCTTGAATGTCTTGAGTTCTCATCACTCCACTAAGGTCTGTGTGGATCAACTCTAATGGTACTATGGTACAGTGCTCCTTAGATTTGTATCTTATTTTGACTTATTTTCCATGAAGGCATGCCTTGAAAAGACTATGAGGAATCTTAGTGATCTTATGCATATACCTTACTAGTCTTTTTTAATTGATCCTTACTAATTATCAAGGTTCAGGTGTCCAAGCTTTTTATGCCAAATCTACCTTTCTTCTAATAGATTCATGAACTACCTTTATTTATTAGATTCATGGAATACATACAAGTTATTATCTTCCTTGTGAATGTTTACAAATAATTTTCTACATTTGGAACTTCTCATGTCACACCATTTGTCATGAAAAGTCACAACATTTCCTTGTTTACACATTTGGCTAAGACTTAGAAGATTGTCTTCAAAAATTTTACATATAGAACATTTTCAGTTCTAGTAAGACCATTATCCAAACTTATTGAGCCTTTCCCAACTATGTTAGTAGAGTTATTATCACCAAACTTTACTAAACCTGAATTTTAGTTTTTGAGAGAAAAAAACTTACTCTTATCTCTTATCATATGACTTGAGCATCCCCTTTCTATGTACCATTTATTTATTTCATCCTCTTGAGTATGCAACATAGTTTGTGTAAACATGGATTCTTCCTTTGAGTCCTACTCCTTTCTTTGAATCTTAGTTTTATCTTTCTTGAAATATTTGATGGTCTCAATAACTTGAAATTCCTTTTTTCAATAGTCCCTTTTGTAATACTTGGCTATATGTCCCTATGGATTGTAGTTATAGAAGATAACCTCATTTCTTTTTCTTGAAGAGTAAGTACAGTCTTATATCTATGACCATATTCATTATAATTATAATAGTGTCCATTGAAATCATAACTTTATTTTTTCATGTTCATCACCCCTTTTGTTTGATCATCAATACCCCAAGACATCTCATCCATAGATTATTTTGAAGAGTTGGATTTCTACTTGTCTTTAGATAACAAAGCATCAATATAAGTCATAACTTTACCTTCCAATTGATCCATTCTTTGATTCAACTTTTTATCAACCACAACCCAAAAAAATTTTATCTTTGCTTCTATTATTCTTGTTTGTGTCTTCACACTATCAATGTTTCTAAGCAACTTATGATATATAGAAGAAGTCAGGTCTAAATTTTTACTTTCTTTCATATTTTTCAATCTCTTCTTTTAGACATTCTATTTCTTCCCTTGAACACTTGAGATTAGATAAAGCACATATTAGTTCACCTTGAAGAAAAAGATCAACTCTTTGTCTTCCATTATACCTATGATCACCTTCAAGTGGTTAAACATATAATGAAGGTCTTGACTCTGATACCAATTATTAGAGGTAAAATCACTTAGAGAGGGGGGTGAATTAATGATGCAAGATATTTAAAATTTAATTCTAATCCTTTCAAACCCTTAAAAATTTACCACAATCATTCATAAAAATGAACAATAGATAATGCAAGATCACACACACAACACAAGATCTATGTGGGAAACCCTCTTGGGGAATAAAACCCACTCTCAAGCCTACAAACACATGGACTACTTGTCCTATAAGGTATTACAAACATGAGACTTTAGTAGAATGCCCATTCCATAAGGAGCACCTACCTAGAGGATGGTCAAGTCCTTCTAATCATAATTTAATGAAACACCTATTCCACAAATATCACTTACCCCTAGGATGGTCAAGTCCTTCTAACCAAAATTTAGTGAAACTCTTATTGCACAAGGGGCACCTACACCTAGGATGGTCAAGTATGGTCAAGTCCTTCTGACCTAGATGTTGAGCACCCTCCCAACACCTATGATATGAACATCTCCTAAATACTGATTACCTACCCATCTGATGGAGAAATAATATATATCATCTCTCTTTCACCCTTCACACTTTATCAACCTTGTTCACACACTCAATGCATCCAAATCACCCTTTTAAATCACCCTAAGCTTCTTCGCTCATCTTCAGCCATAAACCCATAGAAACTCTATAATCACAATAGATACATGACCAAAATTTCATACACATAGTCCTCACTCTAACCTACCTCTTGTCTCTATCTTCTGCACTCTCAACACATATTCTGCTCATGTATGTCTATACTACTCTCTCAACCCCTATTACACAAGTCTAGAAACCATCATATTTGGTTTCACCTTTTATAGTGTATTCATGAATATCATGTTCATAACCATCCTTATTGGACATAACACGTGCCTTCACTCTTAAGGCATCTACATGGGTCACCTTTAAGTAGTAACCTCTTTCAAATAGGCCTAAGTGTCCTTTTAGGTTCTATGGAGATCTATTCACCTATTTGACACTTCTTCGATCAAACATAGAACCTAAAAACACTTTGATAATACATAAACCTATACCACACAATATATAGGTCTACCTTAAGTGATAACATCCATCACATCACCCCTTTTCTATAGCATAATTAGCCCAAACATCAATTTATACATATGATCACCAAGAATGAACACATAGTCAACCTTTAAGCCTTTGATCATATAGAATATGGATTGGATAAACCTCTATAATCCACACATATGGTCCTCATGAATTTTGAAACACTCTCCAATACTTATTTTATCTTAAAACATCAAAATACCATCAAGAATAACTCAATTACCCTTATTGAGTTACTTGTATAGCATGAACACATACACAGGGAACTTTGGATCTCAATAACTTTGACTGTACAAACATTCAGACTTAAAGTAAATATTAAAAAATATAGAGTGGTCTTCCCTCACAAATTTAAATATTAAAATTTTAATATTCATTAAGCAGATATTAAACATTAGTCATGTTGACCTCATCTCATGAACCCTAAAAATATTGACCAAAAATACACCATCAATCTCTATGGATCAGCTTGGTCCTTACCTTATAATACTCACCAATTATATAAACTCTATGCTCCCATAATTATGCCACTTGGTGGCCCCACGTACCTTGTACACAATTGACTCATTGACTTTAATGTGCACTATTGATCTTCTGAACGCATGATCATATGCTCCCTATTGATCTTTTGTACAAGATCCATAAATGTGACACATGTCACTAGCATGTTCATTCTTTGACATAATAAATTTTACATTCACCATCAGATCAATATCTATAATTTAATGTGTACCATTATATCTACTAACTAGATGAACTTAGACTTCAATGTAGTTTAACTTGATGGACTTTGGCCCATCACAATCTATAAGTGCAACTTTGAATATTTATATCTCAAGCTAGAAAACACTTCAAGACTCCAAATATTTAGGGTACCTATTGGCACTATAGACAATATCTCCATGAACTCCTTTAACATTTATTTACTTTCTAAGTTCTAGAAATAAATGCTCAAACTTGCTAGTTTATCTATATCTACATGATGTGCAGTGATGATTTGGCTTCTCTTAAGCTAGAAGAAGTTTGTTTCTTGTTCCAAAATATCAAGTGGCATACCAAAGCTTCACCAAGACATCTATGGATACATCACAAATTCTTATTTTTCATTATATACTTGCATATGTATTATATCTCTCCAAGCTATCAAATAGATCACTTTATCATTAATGCATTAAAACCACATGCTCTCTTTGACATCAATGACCATGCTCAACATGCCCATGCTTAAGGGTTGGTTCTCCTTGTGAAGTGTGTGCTTCACTAAAGTCTCTTGTTTATGATATGTTATAGGAATTTAGTCCATGTGTTTGTAGGCTTGAGATTGGGTTTTATCCCTCATGAGGGTTTCCCATATAATCCATGTGTTATGTGCTTTTATCTTGCATAGTTTCCTTTGTTCTTTGCAATAACTAGTTTATATGCTTCATGAATGCTTATTTTGAGTAGCTAAGAGTTTGAAGTTTTGAATTTGAAATTAAATTACTTGCATCACTAATTCACGCCCTCTCACTGATTGTACCTCTAACAATTGGTATCAGAGCCACACCTTCTTTACAAGTTTAACCACTTGAAGGAGATCAAAGGTATAATGGGTGGTCATTAAATTCAAGAAGGTTCTCTAATAATCAAGAACCACTATTAAATGGATCCAAATATTCTTTTTAGAGTGAAAGGATGAAGACCTACATCATGTCTCTAGGTTTTGACATTTGGCAATCTATTATAGATGGGTATTATACACTCCTTACTCCTCCAACTAGTGTAACTAATAAAATTTAAGTGACAACAATTCTAAAGCTATGAATTTTATCATTTCTGGCCTATCATATTTTGAGTTCACCAAGGTGATCCATTTCAAGTCTACCAAGGAAATCTAGGACAAATTATAGATCATCCATGAAGGGGATTCAAAGGTTAAATCAGATAAATTATAGACTTACCCAAGGCAATTTGAGGGTCTCAAAATGAAGGAAGAAGATACTATGTCATCCTATTTTAAAAGGGTTGATAAGGTGGTGAACATGATCATAGGTCTTGGAAATGAGATTGAAGAAGCTATTATAGTACAAAAAGTTTTAAGTTCTCTCACTCTTAAGTTTGACTCAAAAATCTCTACTTTAGAAGAAATTCATGATCTCAACAAGATGAAGATGGATGAATTACATGGCATCCTTACTTCCTATGAGATGAGAGTCAATGAGGACAAACCACCAAAGAAGTAAGTAGCCTTCAAGGTGATCAAGGAGATAAAAGGCAAGAAGAGCAAGTTAAGTCTTGAATATTTTAATTTTAATAAATATTAACTTGAAGCCATGATTACAATAAAATTGAATGTAGGATCAGGTAAATATGAAGGGAATATTCTTTTTAAATGTTTTTCATGTGGTAATTTGGTCATTTTGTAGCTAAGTTCCCAAATAAAGGCAAGTCTAAATAGAAGGAATCTCATGAGGATGAGTACAATAAATCTAAGGGTCTTAGTAATTATATAAAGCTATTCAATAGGAGAAATGGTAAGAAGGAGTCATACAAAGGTAGAAAGAGCCTTTACGATGAAGAAGATAGTAATTCATCTACTAAAGAAGAAGGAAACACATCAGATAATAATGATTCATCTCTTGATGAGGACAAGGAGACACTATTCATGGCTCTTAAAGATGATGAAGGAGAATTTTATCTGGGTAGAGATCTCTTTCGTGGAGATATCTCAGAGGAAGAACATGAGCAAGTCACTCTTGAAGACAAATATTTGAATAATTTTGAAGAGTTGAAGCTTCTACAAGGAAAGAATAGAAAGAAAGCATCCTTGATCAATAACTATGAGGAGAAAATTTGATTCTTTAAAGTAATATTGAGTGATGAATTCAAAGAGCATGATGAGATCACTCAACATCTTGAAACTCAAGTTTATACCCTTGATGAAGAGGTAAAGAGTAAGGATGAATAATATGTTAAATATAAATCAGAGATGGAGTCTTTTTAGGTGAAATTAGATCAATCCATGAGCAAGTTTGAAACATATCAAAAATTTTAGAAAAGTATAATTTATCTTAATGACCTATTGAGTAGTTAAAAGGTCTCAAATGATAAGTCAAGCCTAGGGTTCCATGAAAATGTTCAAAAAGATAAGAAGACTGAGAAGATAGTGATTATAGATCAAAAGACTAACCATGTTAGGGAGAGTGCTAGTAGAGACAAGGAGAATGTCAATATGAATAAGGACAACTTCAAAAGCTATAATAGTTCAAATCAAATCAAGCAACCTAATGCAATAAGGTATGATAACTCCTTCAATGGATACTATTATTTTTGTCATTAGTTTGGTCATAGGATCATTGATTGTAAAATAAAAGATCCTAGTAAAAGATTTTCATGGAATTATGAGAAAGATTATGACAAGCATGAAGAATATCATCACTCAAGATAGTCAACCAGCCCACAAGGAAAGCATGACATCTTGTGTTACAAGTGTCAAGGGATTGGTCATATGACAAGATCTTGAAATGTCTTTATCAATAAATCAAATGATCAGATGTATGAACCAGATAATCAAACTTCAAGGAGTCATCTTATGGCCCATACACAAGGTATATACAATCAGATAAACTTCATTTATTTCAAGTGTCAAGAGAAAGGTCGCATAGCAAGGTTCTGTCAGAATGGTCAAAATTCTACTTCAAAGAATGTCAATCTTAACATAAATAAAATGAGTCATAATGAATGGAGACCCAAGGAGGTGAATGAAAAATAGGTTCAAAATGGATTGTTTATCATGACAGAACAAGCTACAAGTTTAAGTGTCAAAGAGTAAGTCTTATCTTCTCAAGTAGACAAAAGAATCAAGTAAGATTCTAAATCTATAAGAAAGAATAAAGTTAAGGACTCATTCAAAGTCAATTTGATGATGAGGAAGGACTACAAGCCAAGTGAGAGCATGGACATGTGGGAGTCTCCTGAGTTTTGGGACCTATAGTCTCTCTATGAAAAGTGGTGGCTCCACCTATGATTCTTAAGATACATCTATCATATGTAGAAGAAAGTGTGTGTGCTCTAGGTGATGTGTAATAGGCTATAATCAGTATAAAGGTATATACATTTAATGATTGGTCTTTGAGACTAATTCCATTATGATAAGAATTGATGATCTTATGTTGTCAAGCTTTCTATAAATCAATATAAGGTCATTGGTTAAGGGGAATCAATAATTTTATGAGCTTGCATAAGAGGTTAGTAATGGAAAGCTTCAAGAAATCTATTCAGGGATATTGGTCCTAAAGACAAGTTTTAGTCAAATTTTCATGCTTGGTTTACAAGGTCAAATCATGAATAATGAAGGTAAGGTTGATATGGAGTGTATATAGGATATGTCTTAGTAAAATCCATGGGGTTCCATACATTGATTTGGTCACATGAAGATTTTATGACCATTTGTTTAGTTTGACCATTTTGCTTAGTGTTCACTACCTAGTGAGAGCTCATCTTGAAAAATTGGTGTATTTGAGGTCTATGAGGCCAACCAAGGGTGCAAGCTAGTTGGATTTGATGTGTCCATGTGAAAAATGTGTTGAGGAGATGTCAAAAGGATTTCATGATTAGTTGAAGGTGTTTTGGCATAGTGATAGGGGTATAAACATGTCTGGAGGCATAGTCATGAGCTTTCCAAGTGTCAAATCAGGATTAGTGAGTGTTCAAGGTCACTTTATGACATAGAAAGGTGTGTTGACATCATAAAAGTGTGTTCCAAGTGGTTTCAAGATTTGATGTCTTCTTGAGGGAAAATTAAATATTTTATATACATCTCAGGTATGACAGTCCTTGTTTAAGGGCTAATAAGACAAAAACCATTTCATGGTTCTATGGGTTCCCCAAGGATTAAGACCTAAAAAATTGGTCCAATGGTGTCTATTGGTAACCTTTAAGTGTGAGAAAAGTTTCAAAAGTTTTAATTGACTCGAAGATGGTAAGGTGACCCTATTTCTTTTTGATGCCCTAGGTTTTACACCATATGGGTTAGTGACCTTCCTAAAGGATTTGAGATATGAGGCTACATAATCTAGTGAAATGGCCAAATTGGTACTAAAAATTTACTTTATATTCATCTAAAAGTGTATGGTTTGTTATATGGTTGAGGATTTATGCAAATGGAGGGCTAATTGGTAGGTCAATTTGTGAAGGAGTTATGGTACAGAGGAAGATTTGGATGATGATTCTTGGAATGCATGAGGTTGTATATGAGTGTGAATCAAATATTAAATTTTAATTCATGAGAGTGCATACACAGAAATTTATGGGCTCTACAAAGTTTAGGTAGGTTTACTAAACCTCTAGGCAAGGCTAGCATGAAGAAGAGTGATTTTTGGTCATTTTATTCAAAATACAAAGGTATGGTTGTCCCTAAATATGTTTCTTAATTGTATTTATCCATCATATATGTTTGATAAATATCTTTAATGTCCACTCTTCATTTTATGGGTGGCTTGTGAGAGAAAATTTGAAGCCAACTATGAAATTTCATCATGATTGGAGATGGTCTGAAGGTGCTCAAGGGGTAACCAAGATTAGGTGACTTAGGGGGAGTCCTTATAAATTTTATAAATGTTTGATCACTCTTATTTTCTTAATATTTTTCATTTCATCATCATATAATAGTGCATGGTCAAATAAGAGTGTTGTCAATAAGCAGTCTTGAGGTAGTCTTGGTAAGGAATGATATGCACAATGATAGGGAAATTTTATATCATCTCTCAAAGGATGTCCCTTATTTATTTTGGCTTTGAAAACATTTATATGTCCTCAGGATCAGAAATTAATCCCACTTTTTCATTGTGTCAAAGCAGGAGAAAGTGTTTGTAGAGGGAGAAAGAGTATGAGCATAGCTTTGTTGTTGGCTTTGAAAACATTTACAAGTGTTGAAATCAATGAAAAATGGGAAGAATATTGAGGTTTTTTCAATTATGTCCCTAATTTTTCCAAGATTTTCCATGATTTGATATGTATGCATGGTTCTCAATGACAAAGTGTACCTTAGTGATCATGCATGGACCTCACAGTGTTTGTTTGGTTAGGCAAGATGATGGATGTTGGTGATGTGTTGACCATGTTTGAAGGGTCATATGATGGATAAAGATTGTTTGGTGTACTTTCAGAATTTCAAGTAATTCATTTGAGTATTCTTGTGAAGGTCTAAGTTATCCTAGTCATCTTGGCAGAATTTCTTGAGTAAGCATATTGATGACATCAGCATTCACACGTGTGAAGTTGTCAAAATAAATTGGTCACATGGGTTTATTCATATTTGCTACTATAGAATGTTGTTATAATTTAAATTCTTAACATAATTTATATCAAAATTTATGGTGGTTCAAAGTTTCTCTCCCAGGAAGATTTCACTAGTTTCCATACTTAGTCCAATTTGCATTAAAAAGTGATCGTTGGAATTCAAATATTTGAATTTACAAAGGAAAATCAATATGCAATGTTTTGTTTGTATATTTTTATTATGGATGAATTTTATTATGGAGTAAAAATAAAAGTGGTAGATATTATGGTCATACATTTGTATTTATTATGGTTCAAAGTTGACTAAGGGTTTGACTTTCTTATGTAAGTAGCCTAAGAAGGATGTTCAAGTTTTTATTGATATTTTTTGGATGTTTCATGGTGAATTATCTATTTTATATTTTTTTATACTCCTTGAGTATAATTTATATGGATTTTTGAGGTTTGACCAATCTATATTCAGTATGAACAATTGCTTACAAGTTGACTATTTATTCATTCATGGTGTTTTAATGTACAAGGTAAATGTTTGATAGGTTTTGCATATGCATAGGTGTGTAGTGATGAATTTAATAAATTTATTATGTATTATTATTCATGTGTCATGGACCTATGTTCTTTGAAGTGGTCTTGTGTTCCTATTGTTACTTGGTGAAGTGTTAAAAGGATGAATAGGTCTTTATGGACCTATAAGGGCTTTTTAGGCCTAATTGAAAGGTGTTGGTGATTAAGGGTGATATATCAAATCTATGGTCAACATATATAGGTGTTTTTTTATATTTTTTTAAGTGGGATAGATCCTTAAGGGTTAATTAATGTCTTGTGGTTGACCAATAAGGTGGTGATCATGAAGGCTCTATAAAAAGCATAAACAAATATGAAGGTTTCTAGAGTTGATAGGTGAAGAAAAGAAAAGTGTGAGTATGCTTGGTGGATGGATTTAAGAGTAGATTAGTGTTAATAATATGTTTATTACCTATAGGTCATATTTTTGATGTTGTAATAGTGTTCTTTCAAGGTTGAAGATTGAGGATGAGTGAAGAGGTGTAAAGTGATCCAAAAGGTTGTTTTGGATGCATTGCTCATGTGTGAAGGGTTGGAGAGTTGTTATTAACTATTTATCAATAATATTTAAAGGTAATCATAGTTATTTAGGTATTTATATTATAAGTGTTGTGTGGGTACTCAACATTTAAGGGCAAGTGGGTGCTTGTCCATGCTTAGGGGTTGGTGCTCCTTGTGAAGTGGGTGATTCACTAAATTCTCTTGTTTTTTATCTCTTATAGGAATGTATTACATGTTGTTTTAGGATTGAGTGTGGTTTTTATCCCCCATGAGGTTTTATTTCATAATCCATGTGTTATGTGTTTTGATCTTACATTATTTCCTTTATTCTTTGCAATAACTGGTTTATATGCTTCATGAATGCTTATGTTGAGAGGCTAAGAGTTTGAAGTTTTGAATTTGGAATTGAATTTATTGCATAATGGATTCACCTCCCCCCTTATCGATTATTGTACCTATAATAAATACATAAATATAATTTTTATATAATGTGTCACATATTCATTATATATATTTCCAATCCAATAATGTATGTAATATGAACCTAAAATATCATAACATCTATGAAAATTTTAATATATTCCTTACATCTACCCCAAATATTATGATATGTGTAAGTTTAATCATCTAATATGTGAATAATCTATGAAATTCCACTCATAATCTAGTAAAATTATGACATGTGCCTTGCATATCTCCTTAATTATGTGTAAAACTTTTCATAATCTGAGTGAATATTATAATAACCTCCATAAACCTATACCATCCTAAATTAATATATGCCAAAAATATAACATATCTATCTATGAAGGATTATTTATAAAACAATCCACTGTGTATGCCCCCATTTTGAGGTAAGGGATGAAGCATGTAAATTACTCACCTCAAAATAAAGAGTTATACACATCATGTTATATATAAAAATATATAATTAGTGTAAATAATATAGTAACATGTGGATAATATGTCATCATATTAATAATAGATCATTGGAGTATATATGAAACATGCATCCCCGAGCATATACATGTCATATCAATATATAGAGAGAGAAAGAGAGAAAAATTAGAAACATAGTGAATATTCAATAGGAAATGATCATCCATAATAGAGTAATAACTATTCAAAAGGTGTGTGATATGTATCATGGCTCTGTAGACAAGAAAAGTGCATGACATATATCATGGAAAAAATAAGATCGATAAAAAATCCTAGATTTATCCTCACATGGAAACATAATGACACACAGTGTCATGGCCATGATGCACACAATAGTACTCAAAGTCACATAAGTAAAAATCCACACAAAATAGATAATCAAATGTCACATAAAAAAGAGTTAAATATAATTGACAATAAAATGCCACACATAATCAGAGCAAACACATATAGATAAAGAGCCACATAATGTAACAAACAAGTAAGAATCACATCATATAACACACAACATAATTAATCATCCATAAAAAATAAAGTCTAAGCTATAAAATAAATGTATGTCATCATCACATATATAAAAATATAGTATCTAGTGAAATAAAAATCTAAGTATTATGAATTAGAGTAAAGCATGTGTAATCATTGTAAATTGTTTCAATATGATCAATGTAACTTGCTGTGCAAGAAACATAAAACTTGTGAAAATTAAGAAGTTTTCCCCAAGGAAATAATTACCTCAATGTACGAAGGTCATTATTAGGTCTAGGAATGTCCCACATCTATGTGTCCATGTCTTATGAAACCTTTATGTCATAAATATTACTAATGTATATTTTGAAACATGAGGATAGAAAAAACTGGATATATAATGTACTATATATGATAAGGCATAGAGTTTTCATGTAAATAAGTAATAAATGCCATGCATAGGTATCAATTTTTTTATTTTTTGAATATTTTTTATATTTTTTAATTATTTAATTTTTAGAATATTTAAGTAATACTAACCATTGATCCCATCAATGGGAGGCTCACATGTAGATCTTGTGTCAAATGTATCTAATGTTACATGTCATGGTTGAGTAGTAACATTTTCATTTATGTAAGAATATTAAAAATAATCTTGTATTATCACATATCCATCATGATCATCATCAAACATATAATCTTGTGTATGTTATGTAACTCAATGACTCATTGTATTATGTGTAATTTGATGCACAGTAGAAGAAAGTGCATGTGTTCTCCATAGATCATGTGAAGGAATCAATAAAAAAAACTATAGGATGTGATGGAGTAGATAATGGATACCATGAGTCCTAAATTATCATTTATGTATTGGGTGATATAGTACTAGTCATCTAAGAAAATATCCTATGTTCTTTTGAGTTGTTTTAGTAGGATGAATTGTATTCAATTTTTCAACTAACTGAGGTGGTAGTGTGGGTGGAGGATAAATAATATCCTATTGAAGAGGATATTTATATGGAATACCTAAAACTATTACCACCCATGGCATACTCTTGATAAAGATGTATTGGTGTCTATATTCTAATTTGATTGTTAAGTCTAGAGATATAGAGTGGTTGAAGCAATTTGGGTGAAGGATAAGAGTTATAAAATTTAAATCAAAAAAGACAAAAGTGAAGAGGCTTGATTTTTTAGGATAATAAGTTTTAGAAAAAAATTGGTTACATGATTCATTACAAAAATTTACATCAACATATTTTTCATTTTAACTAGGTGAAAATCCATGAACACTATATGTGCACCTTTATGATGTGGAATTCATGTGCCGAAATGTAAATGTTGGTTTTAAAATATTTTTTTAAAAGTGTTGGAATTATTTTCATATTTTATTTCCCTTTTTAAGATAAAAATTTAATTACCATTACTCAAAAACATATAAAGAGATATTAGCTTGGATTTCATCAACAATTTTGGACCTAAAATTAGCATAAATTGACAAAAAGGTTATTTATAACCCCACCCCAATATTAGAATACATGTGGATTACAATTAAATAAACTTCAATGATAAAGTTAAAAAACCCTCTAAATAAGTCATCAATTTTGGCATCAATTTTGGTCAAAGAATTTCCTAAAAATCAAATCCCTTATTGTGATGTGTTTACCTAATTCTCTCATTTGTCCTAATAAAGGAATTTTTAAAATTCAAATACCTTATTGTGATGTGTTTTCCTATTTCTCTAATTTGTCCTAATAATTCTTGTTACATAAATTTGGATTTCAATAATGGTATAAATCATATAAATTCCAAGCTAAATGTCTATTGTAAGCTTGTGTTTTTTATTAGTAAAGTTAAAAGATGATGTAAAAACAATGATTTGGTCAAATTTGTTTGTTTTTGCATTTACCATTTCAATGTAATGAGGCATCTTTTAATTTACATTGCATAAAATCCTCATTAATGTGTAGATATTATTTTTTTATAATTTTTTATTATGTTATGTTGCAAATAAACAAAATATTATATCATAAATTTGAATCTAATTAAATTTATTTATTTATTTTCTAAATTTACTATTTCAATAAAATGAGGCCATCTTTTAATTTTTATTTTTTTTAATCTTGATTAATGTGTAGGAATTATTCATTTCATAAGATTTTATTGTGTCATGTTGCAACTATATAATTTGTTAGATCATAAAATTTCATTATCTTTTTCATGTTTTATTTATCTTCTATTTTTATTTTTTTTTATTAAAAATATTATAAATATATATTAAATAGATCTAGATGAAATATGTTGAGAGATATTAATTTTGAGTTTTTATTTTAGATTTTTCAAATACTATATTAGTTAATAATTTTATCTTTTCTATCAAGTTTTAACTGATTGGTGATAAATAGTATTAATATAGTTATATCATTATGTTAGGCTTGAAACATCTATCCATAACCAAAAAAATTGAGTTACAAACTCTATGTATAATAAAGATATTATGATTTTTTGATTGAATTCTCCAAGAAAAAATTAAAAACTTATAAATGATGAGCGAATGGATGTCAAATTTAAATTCAAATATAAAATTGAAAAACTCATTCTATTACACTCCCTTGCTACCATTATAATACTCGTATTAGTATAATTAACCTATGACATGGATATTTATATGTGATTAATATATTTTGTTAACTTTCTTCTTTCTATTCTAACATCAACCACTAGTAGTAGGGTAATCCTTTGGATGTGATAAGGAACTTATGTTTTCTATTAGTATTTACACACATTTTTGTATTCAAACTCTTATATTAAAATATTAATATAATAAGAATTAAATTATGTTATTATAATTAAAATATTATTAAATAATGAAAGCATGTAGGCTTTATGTCACTGTAATATGGTAAAATTTATTTAGAGCAAAAAGACTACACTAAACTATACAAAATAATACATGTAAAACTTAGATCCAAACATCATACAAAAATATAGTAACATAAATAAACCTAATTTCACAAATATAAATGTATTGAAATAAATTAAATTGAAAAAAAGTACATTCTGAGATAAATAGTGAATTATATCAAACTTGTGAATTATTAAGGCTAAAATCAAACTTAAAAGGGTCAAGAAATTAATCCAGAGAAAAACCAAAAAAATGGATGATTTGTTAATGTGTAAAAAACTAATAGGACCATAGTGTTATGATCCTAATAAAACCAAAAACATGTCGTTTTATCATATTCAAATTAAAAGTATAGTGGTACAATTCTTACTCTGAATCCTAGGAGATATCTAGTCGAAAACACCCTAAATGAGAAAATAGGTATGTGGTACACATGTGTGGAAGCTATAAAAGATATAATGTATAAATAATCAAGAGAGACAAAGAGATATAATAGAAATATAACATAAAGTTTTTGATAAATATGTATGATTGTATATGTTCTATTATGATTATTAATTAAAGCTACAAATGTGTATGCATATATCATAAAGTTGTTATGACATGAATAATTTCTATGGAAGTTGATTTTTTTGGGATTCCATATATGACTCTCCATCTTTCAATACTTACATGTCTTGATTTACTGGCATATAGTACACTAAGAATTTTTATGTATAACATAATCATTGAGAGAGCTACCTAGCTTGGCGTAATGAGTATATTGAGTGACATCATAAGTGTAATTCTTGAAGTAACTAGATACATTACCAAATTCATGTATACAGCATGGTTGTTATGTGTTTGAGAACCTAAATAATACATAGGTGAATACTAAATACATTTTGGTGCACACATGGGTGGTTCCATGTCTAACCTATACATATTACTATGTGTCACTACTAGAGTGTGTGTGGAAACTATTGGTTATGGATTGATGATATTATAAGTACTAAAAATATCTATAAGTTATTCTCAGGTATCACATACCACTAATCTAGAACCATAATAACTACAAGCTATGAAACTAATCTTGACAGTGTCATTAGAACCACTTTTTAGAGATCCTATTAGGTTAGTTATTCCCCCTTTATGATAAAAATTCTTGATTGCAATAAATCCATAGAGAAAACATGGGAACTTGGTATCTAGTTGAAACTCGGTGAAGTATTTTTATTGTTATCAGAGTTGACCTACTTTGATGACTCTATATACTAGCATAAAAGGATTATATGAATACATGGATTCTATAATTTGATCTATCTTTACCAAATGACAACATGTATTTTTATAATATGAGGGTCTAAAGGCTAAATATGAATAACTCTATGTCACAATATTCTTAGAAGTTGGAATGGAATAATTAGATCATGCAATGAATTTAGGAAACTAATATATATTAGTACCCACTAGTATAATGTGATGTGACAATTAACATTATACATGCATTAGTGACTATGCATGTATGGATGTCCAAAGAGTACATAAAATAAATTAGCACTACATCACAAAATAAATCTTCTTTAAAATGGTATATATCATATGGGAAGTAACATTAGAGAGTGATGTGTATACATTTATTGTTGTAATAATTAATCCATCCTATTTTTTAAGGATTTGGATGAGGCATGGTTTTAAAATTTAGTATCTTGAAGATTGATTTAGAGATTAGGTTATATATACTACCACCATCGATCATAAAATTAAGATATTCTCTTACACACACATCTATGAATGGAATAGGCATTCTTATCCAACATCTTATGCTCTTTATGTTGTTTGTGCAGTGGATATTAGAACATTTAGATTTACATCAGTGATTCCATCAAATGGATTGAATTTATAATCCTTTATTTCTTTTTATGTAAGGAAAGTATTTAAATCATGGTACTCTATGTTTGATTGTATATTATTATTAATTTTGTCAACCATTTACCTAACCTATAATGTCATGTCTTTTTCTAAAGGAAGTGCCTTTGGTGTACACAATATCTCCTACTTACCCTTCATCTTAGACTATTAATAAATTGGCATTACATAGTGATAGGCTTCTCCCATTGTCTTATCCTTGTCCAACTTTAGTTTGGACTGAATGAATGGTCATAGGATTCTATAGTGCTTGTGATCTCCATCCTTCTCAAATTCAAATGACCTCAATATTGGATATAGGTCATAGAAGACTTTTATGTAGGATTAGATAAATGACCATGTTCTTACTATAATTTCTTCCACTGAATGTAGTTGTCATCATAGACATCTTTAAGATAATATTCATGCTTGGAGGCTTCCATGAAAATTTCCTATTTTAGTTTAAATTATTCTTCTATCTAGTATTTATCCTATAGAGAATGGGATTTCCAACAATTCTTGATGAAGGAAGAAAAAATTTAAAAGTTTACACTTCATTAGAAAATTCATTCTTAGAGAAATATGACTCTAGCTAACTATCACATCCTAATTTATGTTTCCCTCAAACAATATAATGTCTATATTTACATGAAACCTATGGGGACTCGACTACCAAAACCTTTACATGATGTATAACTCAATGGAACCACCCCTTTGAGGAATTATATTTTTCTCTCAAAGTGTTATTTTTATTCCATCATTGGCCATCTCTTGGATTGTATCTTATGGAATTTTTTCCCTTGCCATCTAAACTTGATTGAAACAACACAATAGGTAGTCTGGTGTGACTTGTTATTGGTTTTCAATATTTATAAACTCTAACCTATTTTTATGGTATATTTACAAAAAATATGAACCACTTTGATATCATTAATATAGATCCCATGAGATATCTAATGGATAACACCCTAGATGGGAATTTACATGTGTTTTATTTTTTAGATATAATTCAAAAATTTGATAGAGAGAGTGAGAGAGAGAGAGAGAGAGGTATAATAGAAATATAACATAAATATTTATGTTATATACATGGCATACTATTGATAAATATGTATGGTTATTTATATTCTAATCTAACTACTAACTAAAGCTACATATGTGTATATATAATAAAAATTAATTAAGGCATAAAGAACCATTATGGAATTTGAACAAATATAGACTTCAATGTGTGACTCTACATATTTTAATGGTTGTGGATGGAATGAGAGGTGTGTGGGATGCTGAAAAATTCTATGGATGTGGATAAGAAAATATGATATTAGACACTTGAAAATGACAGTCTTGATCTATCCTTACCTCGCAAGAATTATGCGTACACATATGGCTATTACACACCCTTATCTCATATCATCTTACTTTATATGGTTTAGACCTTCCTAATTTTCTATCAATCACCTACAATAATTCCTTAGTCTATTTATAAACTATTGATTATCATACATAGCTATATTATCATCATTAAATCATTGTTATTATATTTGTAGACACTCTAAAAATACCCAGATGACTTCAGATTTTTGAAACTATCAAACTCCACCAAACTAATATGTGCACCAATAAATGATCATTTTTTAAATTCAAATTACCTTTATGGGTTTTCTTGTATGTTCCACATGTTTATGGTATTATAAGTTACCCAAAGAGTCATATATTTATACACAAAAGGTTTGTGTATCATTTATCTAGTAATTATCAAGAAGACATATATAAACATATGCACATTGATAGGAGCTACCATAAACTTTTCAAATCATAAATCAATCACAAAGAGAAATTACTAGCCAATTCTAAAGCACCTAATTTAAGTCAAGTTTTTTTTTGTCAGGTGTTGAAAATAATATCACAATATAAATTCATATAATTGAATCAATATTTTACACATACACTTAAAGGGAAGAACTACATGCAGGCTTATTTTCCTCCTTAAAGTATTTGATATGTAGAAAGTGATCAACCATTCATTGGGGAGTTTTTAAGTTCATCTCAACCCATCACTCTTCCATATTTTCACAAGTTATTCTAGTGTCGAAAGTGGAATTAGATTTTCCAAGTGAAGGAGACATGTTTTTTATATTTTCACAATAAATCAAGATTTTGATATCACACAAGAAGATGAATTACAATTAGGTTCAATAATCTATGCTAAGTAGTTAGGCACACATTATAGGTAAAAATATTATATCTATCAAATGACTCTATCCAAGTGACTCTTGATCTATTTACAACCCTTTATATCACCTACACATAGTATTAGTCCTACATAAACCTAAAACACACTATGTATATTAACTCTCTTAGTTCTTGCCATAATATTAGATTGTAATTATTCAATCATACCTTTTTGTAACATTCATATTTTTTATATTTCCATATATTTTATAATATGAATAGTTCACAACTTTATGATTGTTTGGGTTTATTAATAAAATAATGTAAAATACTTGCATAATGGTAACCCTAGGAGTGGCATCTAGTGTGGCAAATGGATTATGTTAACTGATATCAAAAATGTAAAGGTATAAATATATTAAGTATTGCATGGTATGATTTGAAATTTATGACATGGATAATAGGTGTTTTGTATCATGAATAATCCACTAGTGGATACCACATAATATTTAGTACAATCATGGATGATGCCATGTCTAATCTATATAGAATTCATTATGCCACTACAAGAGTGCTTATGACATCTATTGGAGATGAATTTATTATATTTGAGGTATAAAGAACCTAAATAGGTTATTTTATGAAACCACATACCACTAAGTTAGAACCAAAATAAATTCAAGATATGAGATTGGGCTTGGCAGTATCATTGGAACTAATTTTGGGATATCCACCTAAATGACACTTGGAGAGAGAATCCTCTCTTGATCAGATAGGGCATGCTCCTAGTTAGGTATAGTAATTCTTCATAAATTATGCCTTTCAAAAATTTAATTTAATTAATTCCTTCCTCTAATTCTAATTTTCAAAAACCTTTCTTTGATTATCATAATTCACTATATATTCTCTTGGAATCCTTCTCCTTCCTTTCAAATCCTAATAACCTCAAATCACCTTGAAATAACATAAAAATATAATTAGCTATGAGGGGATAACCTAAACTATAAATATAATATTTGGAAAGTTTTAAATAAATAGTAAATGTAGTCACAAAATTAGTCTAGTGCGATATGAAGATCACGTCCATTATCCTTATCCTTATCAATGAGATGCAAACAAGTAGTATAGTGTATATACTCTTTCAAAAATCCTCAAATTTTGATTTTTTTGTAGGTGTGATTCTATAAAATTTTATTATATGGTTTATCAAATAACAACAAAGTGTATTTACATGTGAATTATTTTACCTATATGCACTCATGTATTTATAGACTTATTAAATTCAATTAAGACCTTATTGGTATGCAAACCGACATTCAAACATGATAATACAAATGAACATTATAAAAGGAAACAAACAAACAAGTAAAATGGATCAAGTGGCCCATATAAAATTTTAACCATGAACATACTAGTCCGATCCTAGTGAGTCTAGGAGTGTAGAGGCACACTTCCAGTCAGAGAGACTAAAAAACCTTAAAATTATGTGTTGGACATTCCAAGAGCATCTAGGGTTATACTAAGGAAAATAAATAGTTATTTTTTAGGTTTTGACACATTTAATAATGAATGGTATCATTATCATTATTTTAATGTGCATAAAAAATGGAATTATAAATGAAAATAAAGCTCAAAAGGAAAATAAGGCCCTACAAATACTAAAATCTAGTATTAAGGACTTGATAATGATAATCTTTATACACATTTACCATGCATGACTTACACACACAAATATGGTCATAATCTACCATTGTCTCACACATACATGCTACCTTATGAGTTTGATCCTTCCATTTTATTATTACACACATATAGGAACCTCACTATTTATTTTAAACTTGATCAATAAATTGTGAGGATTGGGTACTTGCATGAGAAATTAGGTGGCACTAGATATATATGTAAAACATCCTACCCTAATCTATTGGCCTAATGCACTCCAAGGGACCTTAGCAATATCATGAGGCCAATTATGGATTTAGAGCTTCAACTAGGGTATGGGGCATGCCAACTTATGTTATCATATCTTTTAGTGTGAATTTGACTTTTGAAAGATATTTTGCCTTTTGAAATTGCCTTTTTCTATTTATTTTAATTTGTATTTTGCTTTGATATATTGGATTATAGCTCTTTTATATTTTTTTATTTTCCTCCTAAATATAAATTAAAAATACCAATAATGGGTGATAAATTTACTAACACAAAAGAGCTTACACCTAATCTCTAAAGAAGAAACCCTAGAAACCAAAAAGCTTAAATACTCCTAGACTTGCACCTTAGAAAAGAGTATGATCTTGAAACCAACCTTGATGTGCCCTAAATGGAATTTAAATATGGAAGATATAAATGAACATGAGAATGATTGGGTTTCCCCAGTCACAAAAAATGTATATAAAGTGATATGATACAATGAAAGATAAGCTTGAGACTTTTATCATAAAGAAAGGGTAAATGGTTTTAAAATATGTAGATAGACTACAATAGTTTTTCCACATGGGAATATAGCTGAATCTAATTGACAAAACATCATTGTCACCCATTGCCTAATATTTCTAAGAAAACACTTAGCCAAGATTGGGATTAGGAGTAAGATATAAGGTAATAATATATGATGATGGGTACTTATGAGGAGTGTCTAGTTATTAACATTGATATAAATTTCCATGTCTGAGCCAACCACATTTTACTTGGCGAGGTTTTATTCAAATTTTAATTATTTAAGGTAGTTTCTTAGGTTGTTTATTCCTTGAAGTAGCTTTATAGTCTTCTTCACCCTAAATATGGATACACATATTGTACCCAAAATGTCAGATTTAATATTTTATACCATGATAAATATTTAAATATATACTGTAAACACAAAACATCATGGAAACCTAAAAATTCCCATTATGACCCTATATTTATGAGATACATATAAAGAGTTAAATCTCTTTCAGAAGTTGAAGATGAAATTTTCTAAATAAATTATAGTAATGGATTTTCTCAAAAAACATAAATATTGTGAAATTGTTCCTAATTTTAAAACCATTTTTTATCACCTTTGGAATAAGAATGATAATTTATTCATAAAACTAACATGTTTATAATTATAAATTAAATTCATAGAGCAAGAAGAAACTTAACAAACATTTATGTCAATTTATATGGTCTCCACATAAAATTAGCTCAAAAAATAGATTTTATATTTGGTCCCAATTGGAAGGTAGGATTATAGTTAAATATAATTTAGAATATATGAAATATACATAAAAACAAAAGAATAAACTTAACATACTAGTAGATATTTAGACCAATAAAAATACTATGAAATCTAAAAGCAACACAACCCATTATAAATGTTATTATTATTTTCAAAAACATTGTTCACTACAAATCTATTATAGATTCTTGAATTATATATTACAATGATTCTTAAATTTCAATAGGTCCTACCATGTCACCCATGTTCCTTTATAAATCCTTTGTTTCACTCATACACCATTCTTTATCATGCGAGCATATTGTGAGCCCCTCACAATTTTCCTCTTCCTTAGCTTTTAATTCTTCTATGTATTTAATTGATACCACATATAGGATTGATATTATTGAGGAGTATAATATTAAGTTACCTCATCCATGAAAAAAATATGCCTTGCACACTAATATGTCCTCACTTTTATTTGATCTTAAACATGGTGGTTTTTATGGAGTATATTCTAACTCAATTTGTCTCACATTAAATAATGGGAGTGCTACCAAAGCTTACCCCATGAATCCAATTGGTGTTTATTGTAGTAATAAACACCTTATAATATTATTTCTATTCATGCTCCTAACACCATCAATTTAAATCTCCACCTAAGTTATAATATTAGATCGAGAAGAATCCAAAGCATCATTTCTTTTGAAACTAAGAGAAACAACTCAATCCAAGAAGTTATAAAATGCATCATCAATAACACTTTTCCTAACCTCTCTAACATCCATATAAATAATTCTACTAATAATATTTTAGGTCATGGTCTTGGATTTATAGTGGCCTTATTGAAAATAACATATGAAGATAACATTGCTAGTATAGAGATTGGTATTAGGAACTTGAAAGTGGGTGTTGATGAAGAATTAAGATCAAAATGATCCCTAGTTTTAAAAAATCATCACCCTTCAAAAATAAATATTTCTAAAGATGAATGTGAATCCCTTAAATACGTCAGATAAAATAAGGATCTAGTTATTCTTAAAGTAGAAAATGGTACCACTATAGTACATTTTGATATAAAGGAGTATGATGCCAAAATGATCTGTCATTTAAATAAGAAAGGGATATACATAAATGTCACATGGAATCCATTAAATAAATTTGTTAGTAATGTCAACAAATCTATTAAAAACTCATCCTTGAATGATAGAGATAAATAATGGTCAATCCCTCATGACCTTATTACTCCAAGGATTCATGGATCTCTAAATATACATAAGGATATGGTTCCCTTAGACTTATATTCATTATAATAAAATATCTCACCTATCCTCTTACAAAGTATCTAGCTAGAAAATTGAATCATTTACTTGAAAACTCATCTTCTTTTATTAAAAATTTGGAATATTTTATTTGTAAAGTCAAATATTATAGAGTTAATCAAGGGGATAATTTAGTAATATTTTACATTGCTTCTCTATTTACTAAGTTGCCTATTAATGAAATGATGAATTTTATTCATGGTTTCATAGACTTCCAAAACTATTAACTTGGTAGAATTATGCCTAAGATCAACTTTTTTCCTTTAAAATGGAGATTTATGAACAAATGGAGGGAGTAGTAATGGGGTCATCATTATCACCCATCATTGCTAATTTATTCATGGATCATTTTGAGAAAAATTACCTTGATTCATACTCACTAAAACTTGACTAGTGGGATAGGTTTGTTAGTGACACCAATGCAAAAATAGTCCCATGTGAACTTGATAAAATTTGTGTGCATTTAAATGGGAGATCAAACTAGACCTAGTTTTATATATAAAAAGAAGAAAATAATACTCTGCCTCTCCTTGATGTCCTTATCTCAAATAAAAGGGATGGATATTTAGCTCATGAATTTTATAAGAAGATACATACATATTTTTACCTATAAGTTAATTCACACCATCACCCTTTCCATAAAAATGATGTCCTTAATTGTTTGGCAACCAGAGCATTTAGGATTTCCAAATTAGAGCTTCTCATTCAATAAAAATAACACCTCTTAGATGTTCTCAATAAAAATGGTTACAAAAAATAATAAATTTAGATAATTTTTAATAAGGATTCCCTTAGTAGAAAAATAAATAAAAATGAGGACTTAGAATCCCCAATGATCACTATCCCCTACATCAAGGGTGTATCAAAAAAATTACCAAAATGGTGAGAAGGGTTAGTTTACAAACTGCATTCAAACCTCAAAACACTCTTTAAAATTATCTAAAATCTTAAAAATATATATTAGATATTACAATTCAAAAATTAATATACATTAATTCGTATTCTTGTGTTAAACCCTATATAGGGGAAACTATTATATCTCTCCAAACTAGAATTTTTTATTATTGGTAAACAGGAATTTTTTGGAAGGGAATCAATCCTTTTATAAATAAATAGTAGACTAGGCCCACACAGCTAGAAAAAACATTAGAGTCTATAAACAAGACTCTCAAAAGAGAGAAACAACTACTTCATGACAATTACATTGCAATAGAATGGCTAACCAGCATCCTAAAAGTAGCAAAATAACACATAATAAATGAAGTAAACAAAAGGGGGAACATTAAACTTTATAACCCCCTAGGGATGTATCCCAAGTAACTAACATGTTCTTTAAAGATTTTTATAAGATTGCCTCCATATATATAATACAATGAATGAGCACTACTATCTACTCTATCTAAAATCAAATAGAGAGTGTAGCCTAAATGACTCAGGACTAGCCTCCCCTAATTAGAAAGGCCTCCCTAATCAGAGAGGTCCATACATTTCATTTTCAAAATGTAAGGATAAGATAAGGATTGAATAGTTAGTTTGTTGTCACTCACAGCATGCAATCACCCTAAGGATCATAGACTTTATCTTTATCCCTCATCACACCCTTATATTTCTTACCCAATTTTCTTATACCTTCATTTTCATGCCTCTTCTTGATAAGTTGTATGAGTCCATCATTCTAGTTAGATAGTTTTGCATCATTGTTTTGTTGAATCCCACCAAATCCTCCAAATTATCCTTAATGGTTTTATTCTCTTAATCCAAGTTACTAACCTTATCCTCAAACATTATCATATATAGGAACACCTTTATATTTTCTTTACCACTAATGACATCTCTCTCCCAATTTAGGTTTCTAATGGAATCCATCAATAGCTTGTGATATTTTAAGGACCATATAAGGAAGCCCCTTTGAAAATAAACATCTTTAGACAACTCTTAACTTTACTCTACCCATTAATTTCTTCTTCAATCTCATCAAATTCCTCTCCCACCTTCTTTTTCCCTTTCACATTTGCATTAGCCTTGGTCTTCCTAGAATTTGCATCACCTTGGGTTTTCATAAGTTTCAAACCTACCACCACTTCTTTTAATTTGTCACCCAAGGGTTCCAATTCACCTTTAATATTTCTTAGAAAATTGTTATTCTCCTCCATAACTTGGTCCATATTATCCTTTGAGCATTGCAGGCATCCCTAGTAGTCTGATTTTTTTTAACTAAGCTTGTAAGGCTCCTTTTGGTGTTTACAATCATCATGTTTTGGGTCTTCTCACCAACACAAACCCATCTTGATAGTTCTAGAAAATTTATAAATCAAGAATATTATATATTAGTGTAAAGGAAAACATTTTTTACCCTTTTTAACCTCTTATACTAAGCTTTCCAAAGAAATCATTATATAAAATTGAATATTGACTAGGTAATGGTGCTTGAAGTAATTGAGGAATGCAAAACAAAAAGAGATAACTATTTTATATCTACCCTCCAGTTTTATGAACTTCATAATTTTTTATAAACATGATTATCAGGATGGGTAAGGAAGTATCTTAGGTATCTACCTTGAAACTCCATCAGTGCCTCATCATCCACCAAGAACTTCTCCATTTATTATTTATTGTCCCTACTAATTTTTTAAGTACCTCAAACCTTCCATTTTCAAACCAATAACAAATTAAAAAGAACTTCGGAGAAATTATTTACTCTTGTATTAGTAAATTTACATTGGTTAACACTTCTATGTTACCAAATACCACATATGCATGAATAAGGCTATAATAATTTTAAGAGAATAAAATTATTGAAAAATGAAAGTTAGGGAATCTATTGAAATAGAAAAAATAATAGCTATTATAAATAGAGATAATGGACTTGATATTGGTTATTCATGGAGACCAATTACAAATTATTTAAAAAGACAAGATAATAAATGCTTATTTTTTATAAACTAAGTAAATGAATTTTTAATCAATGTACATTTTTTATATTTACATTGATTAAATTTTCATTGTTTGAGCCGACTACCTTTTACTTGGTGAGGTTTTAATCATGTTTTTAATTATTGAAGGTGGTTTTTTGGGTTGTTTTTATTTTCCTTTGAGTAGATTTAAAGTCTTATTTTCCCTGAATATTATAAATGTAATGGATGCTTGAAGGAAAAATCAAGGTAGAGATAAAGCTAAAATATTGACAATAAAGAGAGCAATGTGAGTTGATAAATAAATTAAGGAGGGCCCTAAGGCAAAATTAGTTAAAGGATAGGAATTTGTGAGGAGGGATTGGTTGTATTCCCAAAGGTCTTACCATGTAAATCAAAAAAAATCTAAAATGTTTAATTATAGTGTATATCCTATAGGTGAAAAGAAGAAGTAATAAGATGTAAAAATACAAGTGTTGTAAGATGAAAATGAGGGATCCTAGACATAATACTAAGGTAGGTGATAATAAAATTGGAGCTATAAATAAATGAAATTGAGCTACAAGACAAAAGAGTTATAAAAAAACCTACAAGAAATATTAACATAAACTAATTATATACAAGCATGAGATATGTATAACAAATTTAAAACATGGACAAAAATAAGAAAAACTATGAATAACATATGTTAAACATGATAATTTTTTTAAAAATAAGCATTGGTTGGCTCTTTGAAAATGTGTTATTCACTATTTTGCGATCAACAAGTGTTAGGTCCAAGGATTTCTTTGATGAGGTAAGGATCCCACAAATTTTGGGTGTATTTGCCATTATTATTATGGGTGTAATATGATTTTAATTTAATTTTCTTGTTGAAAATTTTGTTATTATTGATTTTGTTAGAGAGAAGTCATGTGTTTGTCATCAAGGAGATATAAAGCATGAATTTAGGATTCATGAAGCTCTTAATCATGGATAATACAATGAATATAAATTCACAATTAAGTTAATCCGCTTCCATTGACAAGATGGTTTTATAATTATATAATAGAGAGAATGGAATAAGCCCAAATCATAGGATAGAGCTTGATATGACAAGCTATTTGGGAATCTCATATAGTTTTCAGTTAAATAATAGAAATTATCTTGTTGATGGTTGGCTTGATCATGGCACTAAGGATGCTAAGGAGTGTAAAAAAAAATTGTAATTTAAAATGTTGAGAAAAGTTGTTTTATGTCCTTATTTTTGAAATTTCCATCATTTTTAGATATGATGGCATGGGAAATTCCAAAATGATAAATGATTTGTTTGAGGATAAATTTTAGATAGTGATTATAGTAACATTAACATGGGTTATAGCTTATAACCACTCAGTAATCTATTTAGTGTTAACAATGATAAAAACATGGTTATTCTATGATCGATGAAAATTACTGATTAGATCTAATCCCCATATTGAGAATGGTTTAAAATATTAAAGAATTTTATTCTTGGCGAAAGGAGAATGAATAATATCATCATTTAATTAATAAGTAATACACCTTTCATCAAAATTTATGGAATCTTTTTTAATTGATGGCCAGTAATAACCCATGCATAAGGATTTGTGGGTTATAGATGTCCACTATAATGACCTCCATAAATGTTCCTATGTGTTTTCTCAAGAATAAATAGACCTCATCTTTAGTAACACATACAATAAGGGGGCATTCTAACTTATGATAGTAAAATATGCTATGCTTAAGGACATTCTTAAAGGCTTACTTTTAAATTCTAGTCTCTTCATGAGTTAGCGTCAAGAAGGTAAGTCTTATTTTATATATACTCATTGATATCCTTATACTAGTGTATTTATTGAGTGGTGCCAACCTAGATGTGATAAATAAGGGAATTATACTTAGGTGCTAAGATATATGGGAATTTTTTCATGTTAATAATAAATAGGTTATCGTTTAATGTTTTATGGATGTGAAAAAAGGAAGCTGAAGATGTAATAGAATCAACGATAATGATTTAGGATTACTTCAATGGTGAAAATTTAAATTATTTAATAAGGTTTCTCAAAAATTCATGAAATGATTTAATATTCTCACTTTTAGATTGGTAAACACCACTGACTTGGTGGCATGTAAGTTGAGAATCACCTAAGACATGTAAATAAGGGATATCTAGATCAATGGTTTCTTACATAGTAAGAATTATATCTTTGTATTCAAACTTGTTAATGGTAACATCAAATTTTAATAAAAATGCTAAAGGAATGATATTAAAAATAGATCAAAAAGGACACATCCTACCCTAGCTCCTTGCAAGCACTTGGCTCAATCACAAAGGAGTGTCCATGTGTCCTCATACAATTCAGTGATGACTTTAAGATGTTATTCTTGTTTAATTTTTTTGTTTTTTTGGGTTTATATACTTGAATTTTAGACTCTTTAAGGGTTTATGCCTCAAGGTTAGCTATGAAATTTTTTAAGTAGTCATTATGGGTTATAACTTGATTGGCACCTTCGATGAATAAAATGTCTTCATCATGAATGTTATTTTGAATATTTTGTTAGGTGGGAATAGGTGCAATGATAAGTTTATTTTCAATCACTTTCCCCTTTGCTAATTTTTATTAATGATTTTGAGGTTAAATTCCATCAAGAGAGTCATCCATTTTCCAATTTTATCACTAAGAAAAAATACCTTGGAGAAGAAATGACAAAGGGGATCCAAATGGATAGTGATGTACATTTTTGTATAAAGCATGTAATTCCAAAGATTTTTAGTGGAAAAATAAATATAAATATTATCAAATTCAATATTAGTGTAATGGGTCTCATAATCAATCATTACATGAATAATGGAATATTTATGTCCAAACTCATCTTATTTTGTAATCATTACCGCAGCTTAAATGAGAGATATAATATGTGTATAAGATAAGAGGGTAATCATTGGATAGAGTTCATATTTTAGGATGTTGAATCAATCATTTCTTCATGTTATCAAAATAATTTTACTATGCATCATTTTATTCAAGATTAACACCTTTCATAAGGAGGGAATTTAATGAATGAGTTCGATAAGCCAATTTGAGAACAAAACTCTAAATTTCTCAAAGATTTCTGAGGAAAGTGTGAATGTGAAGGATGGATTTTGGTTTAAAAATTTCCATAATATATTTTATATTGGAAGGATCCATGTTAATCCCTCATCTAGAGACCAAAAACCCTAAAATCTTATTAGGTGTCACATCAAAGACACACTTTTTGGGGTTGAGTTTAACATTGTATTTGACTAAACACTCAAATATGATACCTAGATCATAAGGATTATATTTTAAATGATTTTACTATGTTATAATATCATCCACATAGGTTTAAAATATATTTTCGATAATATCATGGTAAATGTGGGTCATGGTATGTTTGTAGGTCTTCTTAGGATTTTTTAATACAAAAGGCATCTTAATGTAGTAATATGAACTTGGTGATAAGTGTAGTTTTATGGTAATCCTTATGGTTTACGTAATTTTTAATACGCCCTAAAAAACATCCATTAAGTAAATCATCTTATAATTGGATGTAGAATCAATAATCGCATCAATAAAAGGTAACGAAATTTTTTCCTTAGGACATGCCAGTTTGAGATTATGAAAGTAAATACATATGTGAATGACCATTGTGACTTTTTTGTAAATGGAAACTATGTTAGAGAACCATTAAAATTAATATATTGTATTAGTGAACTTAGAATCAATGAGCATATTTATTTCTTTGTGATAAATCTTAGAGACCATTGGAAGGGATTTTTTTCACTTTTATAAAATAGGTGTCATATCAAGATAGGTGATGATAATCTACACAAAAATATTAATTTCAATTCCTATCATGTTCATTTATTACTAATCAATGGCTTTCATTTATATCTCAAGGACTAAAAGTAATAAACATTTATTTAAAAAATATGTTAAATAACATGGAAAATGTCTCTTCATCATGGTAAGCATACAATCATTATTTCATACAAGTTATAATGAGAGAAAAAATAATGTAGAATAGTCCTTAGTTTTCTTATTCCAAATATCATGGAATCCATGCTCATGTCAAGTGATAATTCAATTGGAACATAGTCAACATAGTTGTTCTTACATGAGTATCAAACTCATGTATTTATTTAAAATTATGTTGTCATGTTAATACTAACTTTAAATATAATATGATCATATATGCTTAAAGATCCATAGTATATTAATATTTTATCCCAATATAAGGTTATTCCAAAAAAAAATCAAACAATTTATATCCATTTAAATAGATTGAAGGTATAACAATCATTCATGCCTCATGGAAATATAACTCACTATGCTTCTCAGAAGTAGGGACCCTGGAGTTTTATGGACTTGACTGAACAAGTGTGTATTATGCAACTAACTTATCCCTCTAAACTTGATTCATTCCCATGATCATTAAAAATGCATCATACCCAAACACCTTATGCTCAATTTCCCATACAATTCATCAATAGGTATTAGTTAGCTACCCTTATTTTTATGACAAATGGCATATCAAATGCCTATAATTAGTGTCAATATAATTATATATTTCCCTATAATTCTTCATTTCAAAATATATTATTGAATTCTAATGTCTTAGAATCATGAAATTGATTACAATTGTATTCATTCATTAAAAGGCTAAAATTCCTTTGTAAATACATATCATATTTTAACTCAAAAATAAGCATATTTTGTCTTATTTAATTGATCAAGATAGTCTAAATTATTCTCATAGATATCTATAGGTATGAAAACCATGGCTCTAATATCAATTTCACAACCTTAAAAACTAAAACCATAATAAAAATTATAATTAAGGATATCTATTGCATTAACTTACAAAACTACCAACATGATGTGATTATATCATCTTTCAATCATGGCATTATAGCATGGCACATTTAGTTTAGTGTTATACTAGTATATCATCTTTTATTACATCAGTTTAGGCATGCATAAATGATCCATGTCACTCAGCCATTCATAATTAGATTTATTTAGGGTAATACTTTATTATAATAATCATGTTAAGGAATGTTGGTTTAAATTTTTCTTGATAAACAAGTTATCCAATAGATTAATTGAGGTGAATTAAAACTTAATAATACCTAATTTGCCTCAATCAATGTAATATATCTTTATATTTCCTTATAGTACTCCTAAATATACATTGGTCCCAAGATAATCCTCTAAGGCCAACTAAAGAAACAATCATATATTTGTTCGTAGTTATATTCAAACTTTATGGCTTAATCCAGTGCCTTAGACAATTATTACCATCATAATCAATTCCATTAAGCTAATTCAACACAACATTATTCATGGAAATTCATACAGATCAATCCAAACAAATATTTAACTACAAATGCTTCCCAACGTCTCATGTTTTTAACCATTCAAATTAGCTCCTTGAATATACTAACATCTACTTATTCCAGCACTTTATTAGAAAATAGCATAACTATATTGGAAATAATAATCAGTGATAGTATAAAAACCAATATATAATGATTATACCCCTAATTCAATATGTTTTCCTTAAACCATTGTATATACATATGGTTACTTCTTCACCAAAACAAAGTTAGATCTATTATTGAAATACTTTTAACTCCCATATCTTTAATAAATAAGTTAGTATTTCTAATCTAGTGTAATTACATTCTCAATTAGTAAACATAATAATGACTTATTTGTTACCTTTATAAAATTATTCTAACCTCTTATTATTCATTCTAACACAACTCAAAGTAATCAATTTCCCTTGATATTTAATGGAGATAATCAAATAAATCAACATTCCTTAATATAATTACAATGTTCAGATTCATAAATATACTTACATCTAAACTTCTTCAATATAACTAAATTATATGGATTACAAACAAACAATGCCTTTTATAATAAAGAAATTCTAAATAATACTCAAAGAATTAATTTTAAACAAGTATAACCATACTAAAATAAATTTATACATTAAAGTTATGCTTATGACAGAACTCCTCAAGGTCATCTAATGTGTCCTTTTATCCACCTAATTATTTAGTTCATCCATAGGACATTATTTTAATTCAAGGATAGGCCTTACTCCATTTTTTAATAATTGAGATATAATAACAATATTAACATTGCACTCAACTTATATATATTATACAAATATTGCATATCCATCCTCAATAGAGATAAATGGTAAGATAAATTATTTTAATACAAGAGCAAATATGTCTGAGCTTTTCAACTCATAATTTCAATATCATTATAGAGTAAGACACGTTCATATATAATTTTGAGTATGACTTCATAGATTTATTCACACAATGTCAATGTAGCCTTCACTACTACCTCTCAGGTTTCCAATAAGGCTATGTAATACATATACTAAAATTATCAACATTATTCCAAGGTGTTCAATTATAACTTATTCACCTACTTCCAAAAAATCAATGTTCTTTTAATCCGATCTCAGTTATTTTTTCTCAATCAAAATATCCATATAGAATACATAGTATAATTACTACAAATAATTGTAAGCAATCTTGATCCATGTTTAAATCTAAAAAACTTTGACATAACATGGCCTTATGTTATAATTTCATATTATACTAAAACATAATTCATATCAAAACAAAGTATTAGTTTTTTAATTGAATATACAAATGATAGGAAACTTATCAATCATCATAACATAGCAATTATAAGTAACTCTACTCAAAATATTAATAAACTAATGCATAAAGAGATTATAAAATAATATAGTGAACCTACAAGAAGGATATACACATTATATATGCATCAAATGCAACAAAATTTCCTATTTTAAATCTCAAAATTGGCACAGTCCTATTCATTATTCTACAAAAACCTTCTAATAGTAATCCTCTCTATGGCACAATTGTCATAGCCCAACTAGATTGATATTAGAAGGTAGGTAAGAGTTTCTCTATACCCTTCAAGTAATTCAATCAAAAAAGATATTAAGAAACAATACTTTTCAAAAACTCTCTATGTTATAATATTCGTAACCTTCATCCATTACTCATTAATTCATTATATAGTGCTACCAATTTTCCATAAGAATTTATACCATATTAAAGGCTATACTAAAAATATTACTTTATAATAATCCAAGTATAAAATTTTACACATATCACATGATTGGTTACTAAGACATCATCTATAGTTAATCAACATAATCATTCAACTTTGTTATCAATGCATCAATGAGATGGACTCACTAATCATTTATAGGTATTGCACAACATTCATAATATAAATCAATATTATTTCTCTAGTACATAAGCTATCATACCATAAACTAATTATACTAATTCATAAATGGATATATGGTATTTTAGCTCCTATAAGTATTAAAACACAAGTAACATTTCTACTAATTTAAGAACTAGTTACATTAACCAAGAAGCGGTTACAATAACATTGTACATTGCCTTAGTGGAATCAAACAAAAATCTATATAACTTCATAGTGATCAAGGTATCTTCAACTGACATTGTCCCCATAATGAATACCCATACTAATAAACTCAAGCATGCTAAACATGCACAAGCCCAATATAAATATATTTATATTTTATGTTACAATTGAAATCACAATATTTTTTGTAAATTTCCATTAAGAATCCATAATAAGATTAAGTACAAGGTTAACCAAACAACTCTCATCAGCTCTAGATTATCTATTTTATCATCTACTAGTAAAAAAATCATTGATTTTAGGGTCATCAAATAGATACATAAAAACTAAGTAACTCATGATAGTATAAAAATTATTGTATTAACTAGTCAAACCATATGACTATAATAGTCAATAAATGAATCAAGTCTTTCAATGGATCTAAATTATGAATTAAAAAATCTTACTTATATGTCTTAATATCAAGCTTAGAATGATATAAAATTACTTTTATTTCTTCCCATTCTTATGAATGTTTACAAGAATGTAACATAGCTACTTCAATATTTCCATATCAACAAAGTTAAAAATATGATACTACATTGAAACCTTGTTTCTATAAAAATTCATATACACTATACAATAGTCAAACTTCCCTAACAACATATTTTTGTTACAAAATAAAAATAATGAATCCAAATACAACTTGGAAACAATCACTCCAAGATAAGAAAGAAACACTACACTAGTATTTAAGAAGATTATATTATATTTATGTTCATTGGTTTCCTATTCTTATGTGTTTACAAGGTGAGCACATATAAATTACTTCAATTTGGCAATGAAAGGGCATATTACCTTGTTGGTAACATAACTAAAATTCAATTTCAATATTATCCCTAAGTGGAAAATAAAGTAAGCTTGAAAAAGGATAGAAAGTGAACGTGGATCAATCCTCAAATTGCATTATGGCATGAACAACCAGTAGAGCTAAGTCAGCTTGAGGCTAGAAATGTATTCTCCTCTAGGAAATTATCTAAGAGTATTAGAACTTAGGTATGTTAGATCCATAAAATCATCATGAGTAAAAAATTATGAATGAAGTATCTCGTGTAAGGTACCTCCTTTATCCCTCATGGTTTATCTAGTATTGAAATTATTAATTAAACATGAATACCCAAATGAAAAAGGATGTAGTAATTAAGTCTTAGGGATAATCCAAGAAACAATAAAATAGCATGGTTTAAATTAATATCCATAACAAGAATATCAACACAACCCTTCAAACACTATATTCAAAATCATTAAGAGGTGTTATTGTACAACATCCTATCCAAGTAGTACCATAAAAATTAACCATTTATAATACCACAAAACTATTATTCCATATTAGTATAAAAACCCACAAAGAGTTCTATATTGTAACTGTCAACATTAAAAAAAATTATGATTCTCTCATTATAGAACAAAGGGTGATTCTCAAATAACATAAATAATGATGTATAAAATATATAGTTCCTTTTTAGGTATATATTGATATACACATACTAAGTATGTGTATAAGAACATTTATTTAACTAGGAAGAAGGCATAATTTTTTCAAAATTAGTTTAAACTCTATCAATGATATTTCCATTAGAATGTACAATAACAATTAATTAAGAATAGATCAGTAAAAAATTAAAACTGAGATCTTAGTCCTTGACATGTAACTTATGCCTACTAGTACCCATGCAACCAAGCTAGTGCCCACACTCAAACCTAATAGTTCTCAGGATTACTCAAATATCCACAAGGTATTGTTTCAGAGATCTCAAAATGAGGTAAATTACATCCTCACCCTCTTAAAATAGGCCTTATCTTGATGCCTTAGGATACCATTATAGGTAATTAATACTTTGGGCCAAATTCTTCCAAGACTACCTACTCTAAGCACCACAAATTAATCCATTTGTAAAATAAATATTCCTAAATTTTCAATTTGTATAACTATATTTGGGACCAAGATTTTAGGAATTAGGGAACAAATAGGCTACTAATTTCATTGTGGTAAAAATATGTCATCAAATAGACCTAAAAAAACATTGCAATAAGTGAAAAATATTCAAATTATTTAGATTTTTAATATAAATTCAATAGTTTGTATAGCATAATCCACCAATTCTACTATCTTCTTAAAGTATAGACACATTAGAAATCCATCTATGAATTCAAATGTATGGTTTTAATATTGGTTTTCATGGTTACTTTATCTCTTATTTTTTCATCCGGGTGTTAGTTAGCATCCCCAATGATGTTATTGGACATAAGAGAAGCCACTTTATATAAGGTGCATGCAACCGCATGGTTTGTATGCATGTACTTCACCATGATCATGGATTAATCACCTATGTTGGCCACATAATGGCACATAAAGTAGCACATGGTACTAGAATTACACAATCCAAACATACCAAACTCTTTAAGTCCAACCTTATTGTTAATCCAATTCATAATTTCACCTCAATTTTATTGAATCTAAGAGGAAATTGTCATATTACCTCTTCAAACCAAAATAAAAAACAAAAGTCATCCATTCTATTTAAAAAATAGAAAAATCAACCATGCTTTTAAATATTATTTCATATATGTGTCTGGTTGAACTAAACCAAATAGGATCTTCCCTCCTTGAAAGTATTTTAGCAATTATCAGTGCCAATCAGCAACATAGTACCAAGCAGGTACTTCATCTATAGAAAGTAAGACATTTTAGGTCTTTCTTAGGAGTCCATAATAGGGAACAAAGTTGTGCATTACTAATCACTCATCATTTTGATTTAAGCTATGTTATCCATGTTATAATAAGATACAAAAATCATTAGGCCATGTAATATTTAATAGCCTACAATCCCAAACAATAATATACTCTCTAGTGATCCTTGGCCTATAGTTTCCCCAAGTTAATGTTAGTACAACTACACCATGTCAAATCTAAGAGGGGCATGGATTACATAAATAATATTTCCATAAGAGTGTTGTTCCAAATCTAGTAGTATTTGTAGCACTTCAATTTCATACCAAATCGTAGCTACAAATCAGATCTTCAGAATTCAAATTTAAAGATAAATATTGCCTACCTTTCTAAATCAGCAAAGAAACTAGAACATCAAATAGTGTTTTGAGGCTTGTTCTACCCCAAGAAGGTAACTACATAAAATTTAGTACCATATCATTTTTATTCTAAAGGTACAATTTACAGTCTAGACTTAGGAGATATAAAGTAACTTAATATTATGTCTTAGCCTAATAACATACATCAATGTTATTATTTATCAAAGGAACAAATTAATTTAATCCATATTTTTATTCTAGAACATCATATAATAGTGAGGTGAATCTAATGATTCAAATTTTCCCCTATATCAATAAATGGCACAACTTAGTACAACCATCATTCACAAGGTAATTTCAAAAATTAGGGACATTCATGCTCAGAAAAGATTCTCCAAATATCCCATAAAAATTAACATTCCATGCCTTTATATGCCTTGTTCTATAGTATTTATATAATTATTGACTTAATAACTTATTCAAACACAAATTCAACTTGATATGAGAGCCAAAAATCATAGTAGTTATTATCATGAAGAGTTTATTTTCTCACCTATCTACCATAGGTCTTACTCTTGCATCACAGGCTTAAATAAGATAATAAGACTCACAATCATTGCACCAATGAAATAACCTAAATATGTTATAGAGGAAACAAAAGTAGACAATAAACATTTGTAAACATGTTGTTAAATAACATGGTAAAAGGTTTTTTCATCATGGAAATCATTCAATCATTATTCCATGCAAGTTATAATGAGAAAAACAATAATTAGGAATAAGCCTTAGGAATATTATTCCAAAGAACATGGAATCTATGCTCATGTGAAATATGATGCAAATGGAACAAGTCAGTACAAATGTTCTTACATGAGTGTCAAACTCATGTATTCATTAAAAGTCATGTTGGCCTATTAATACCAACATCAGATATAATATGAGCATATCTTCTCAAGGATCCCTAGTATAGTAACACCTAATCCCAATACAATGTTATTCAAACATAGTCAAATAATTTATATCCACTTAAACCAGGTGAAGATAATAATGACCATTCATGCCTCATAAAAAAATGACTCACAATGGTTCTCAATGCATGTATCTTTGATCTTTATGGACTTGAAAAATAAGTTTATAGTATGCACATAACTTATCCTTTCAATCTTGAGGAATTCTCCTAAACATCTAAAATACATCATGTCAAAATACCTTATGATGATTTGCCCATGCATTTCATCAATAGGTATCAGTAAAGTGCCCTTGTTACTAAGATAAAAGCCTTACCAAGTGCCTATAATTGGCCTACCCATATAAGCCAAAATAAAACAAGTGACCCTTACCTATATGCTTTAATTTTATCAAGGGAAGGGGGTGACTTAGCCAAGGTTTTTGGTGAGCATCATGTTGTTTTCAAGAAAGTTTCTAATTTATTTAGATTACTTTAGTTCTAAATAAATTATTGAATTCCAACACCTTAAAATCATAAAACAATGTATAATATTTTTCAATTCTTGAGAGGCTAAAATTATTCTATATATACATACCACTTTTCAACTCATGATGAACCATGCTTATCTTAGTTCATTAATCACGATAGTTTAGCTTTTTCTCCTAGAGATCCCTAGGGCTAAAACATAGGCTCTGATACCAATGCCACAACCTTAAAAATTCAAAACCATAAATTTTTTGAATATTTAAGGTTGTGGCATTGGTATCAGAGCCTATGTTATTTATTTAAGGTTATTTATCACATTAACTAGCACAATTATTTACACCAAGTGAGTATATAATCTGTCAAGCATACCATTATAGCACAGCTTGCTTAGTTTAGTTCTTGAAAAAGTATATCATGGTATATTATAGCAAGGTTATGTATTTGGAAATGAGCTAGGTATTTGACTCTCAACCATTCTTAATTGGATTTCTCTAGGGTGTGAATTTATCTTAAGGATCACATTAAAAAAATTTAATTTTAATTTTGCTTCACAAACAAGTTATTCACTACATTGATTGAAGTGAATTGGGATTTATCATTACCTACTTTACCCCAATCAAGTTAAAATCCTTTGTATTTACATAAATACCTCATAAATATACATTAGTCCTAAGATAATCCTCAAAGGATAACTAATGAAATAACCCTAAATTCATTCATAGCTTTATTCAAACTTTATGGCTTAATTCATTGCCTTTGATGATTTGTATTACATTACTCATCTCTATTAAGCTAATTTAACACATTATTTATTTAAATTTATCTAGAGTAAATCCAAATGATGAATTAACTATAAATTCTTTCAAATATCTCATGTTTTCATCCAGTCAACTTAGCTCATTGAAATAAACTAGCATCTACTTATTCTACCATTGTGTTATCAAGAAACATAACTATATTAGAAAGAATAATTAATGATAATAACAATCCACTATAAATTATACTCCTTATTCAAGATGTTTTCCTTAAACCAATGTATATGCATATGTTTACTTCTTCAAAAAAATAGAGTTAGCTCCATTATTAAAATAGTTTAAACTCCCATATCTTTAATAAAGAATTTTGGATTCCTAATCTAGTGTAAATACATTCTTAAAGTAATCAACATAATAATGACATATCTATTAGGTTCGTATAAGGCTTATAACCTCTTACTTTACATGATAAATAAACTCAAAACAGTCATTTTCCCTTAATATTTAATTGATTTAATCCATGAAAACAACCTTCTTTAAGATAATTAGAATTATTAGATTCAAAAAAATACTTACATCTAGACTTATCTAATCTTAACTGAATTCCAAGGATTACAATCAATCTATGCCTTCCAAAAAAATTAATTCTAACTAATATTCAAATAATTAATTTTAGATGAGTATAACCATAATAAGATAAACTTGCACATTAATTTTATTCTCGTGACGAAACTCCTCCTTGACCAATGTGTCCTTTCATCTACCTAATTCATTAGTTGGTTCATATGATAGTAATTGAATTTAAACATAATCCTTGCTTTGTTTTCCAATAATTGAGATGTAATACCAATAATATATTTCACTCAACTTCTATAGACTATATTTAGATTGTATATCCATCCTCAGTAGACATTGATGGTAATCAAGATAAGTATCTCAATACAAGAAAAAAGTTACATGAGTTTATCAATTCATAATTTCAATATACTTATAGAATAAGGCACATTCCTTATAAGATTGAGTATGACTTCATAGATCTAACATAATACCAATGTAACCTTCACTACCAACTCTTAGGTTTCTAGCACAGTTGTGCAAGGCATACCCTATAATTATCGACCTTCATCCAAGGTGTCTAATTATAACTTACTCATTCACCTACTTATACAAGAATAATTTTCTTCTCATCCCTACTCAATTACTTTACCTCAATCAAAATATCCATAGATCATACATAATAGAATCACCACACATAACTATAATAAATCTTGTTTCATGTTTAAATATAACAAACTTTGACTAGTGTGGCCTTAAGTTACAATTCTAGATTATACTAGAATATAATTCATAGTAGGGTAGAGTATAAATTTTTTAGTTGATTATAGAACTAGTGGGTAATCTCTCAATCATCATAACACTAGTAATTATAAATCATTCTACTCAAAATATCAAGAAACTAATGCACATGTATATTATTCTACATTTTATATTGAACATACAAGAAGGATCCACACATTCTTTGTGCATCAAATGGAGCATAATTTCCTATTTGTAATCTCAAAATAGACATGATGATATTCATTATTCTCAAACAAATATCTAATAGTACTCCCCTCTATGGCATAATTTTTGTATCCAAATCGGATTGATAAATGTAAGCAGGCCTTAGGTTCCTTATAACCTTTAAGGAATTAAATCAAAAAATAAAGCAATAAATAATAATTTTCACAAACTCTCTATGTTATAAGATTAATAACATTCATCTACAACTCTTTAGTTCATTATATAAATTTTTACCAATTTCTATAAAAAAATGTGCCATGTTCAATCGTATATTAATCAAATTACTTTATAAAAATCCAAGTATAAACTTTAACACATATCATAGGTCTATGTATTAAGACTTCATCTACAGTTAACTAACATAAACATTCAACTTTGTTACCACTACATCAATGAGATGGACTCACTAATCATCTACAAGTATTTCATAGTAGTCATCAAACAATTAAATATTGTTGCTCTAGTAGAGAGGTTATCATACCATAAACTTGTAATATTTTATGAAAGGAATGATAATCAAATTGTTCCAAGCCAAAAATATCTATGGTGTTAATAGAACATCACATTCATAAAAATAATATTTTGAAAGTAATTTGACAGTATATACTTATAGATACATATGCAAAATAAAGAGCAAAAATATCATATATTATATCTCCAAAGCTTATCCAATACAATGAATATGCCTTGAATATATAGGAAAGGAAGATCAATCCTAACTAAGATATCAAGCTAAGTGATCAATCATAACTAAGATATCAATATAAGTTATCAATCATAATTAAGAGATCAAACTAAGAGATCAAACCTAGGACAAAGAGATAATTATCCCTGAAGGATAGAAACAACTAGTAAATATCCCCATAATATCTAAGAGATAAATATGTAATATATAAAATAATATAAATAAAATATCCACACATAAATGGGTGGGAATAACTAAATAAAAATAAATAATAAAGCACCTAGGTGAAAATGAGCTAAGTTAAATAACCTACTCTAACACCCCCCTTAAGTGAAGCTAGGGGCCAAAAATAAAGTTGCATATCCATAATATGAGTCCCAACAATAATACCTATTAGGTACTCATGTATAATATATCCATGAAGAAATTAATAAATAACATGTCCTCGTGAACACCCTCCAAGGATAATTTATAAAACCCCAATCATGCCATGCAACTCAAGGTAATGAAGTGATATAAAAGGCTTCATAAAAATGTTTGCATCCTATTGCTGAGTTGAAATGTACTCCAAGTAAATAACTCCATCCTAAATGTGTTGATAAATGAAATGCATGTGAATATCAATATGTTTAGTTCATTGGTGCTCAACAGGGTTGTGATAAATGTAAATTACACTTTGTTTATCACACCAAAGTGTATTAGATAAATCTTATGTGAACCTAAACTCTATTAATAACTAACAGATCATAATAACATGTTGAATTGTTGTTACTATTACCCTATACTCTTCCTCTATAGATGAAAGTGTAATAACCTACTACTTCTTGCAAGCCCAAGTAACTGGAGAAGAACCAAGACAAAAAATTTAGCCAAAAGTAGAATGCTTATCATCAATATAACTTGCCTAGTCTGAATCAATACATCCAACCAAGTAGAAACTCTAGTGTAGTGTAATCTAAAGTGGGAAGTACCTTGAAGATATCATAAAATACTCTTGGTAGCTTTCTAATGACTATCATGATGAGTATGTGCGAACTGAGATACAATCCCAACTACAGAATAAATATCGGGATGAGTATGGGTCAAGTATGAGACTTCTAACCAATTGCCTATAAAATGTAAGATCACAAAGAGGAGTAGTGTAGGTGAAAGTAAGAGTGACCATAAACTAGAAAGGAGAGGGACTTGGCTTACAATCAACCATGATAGAACACTAAATAAGATCAAGGGTGTACTTTTTTTAACTCAAATGAATCCCTAAATCTGACTGAGAAATCTACAAACTAAGGAAAAAGTGTAAAAGATCAAAATCTATCATATCAAAGTATGTTGAAAGAGCCTTTTGAATATCCTAAATCTGAAAAGAAGAGTTGATTTTAAGAATCATATCATCAACATATAAAACTGTTATACTAATATCCTCTCCAACATGATGGATTTAGACAGTAGGATCTAAGTAGTAATGAATAAATCTAGTAGATAAAAGAAAAGAATCCATCTTCTCATACCAAGCCTAAGGATTATATTTGAGACCATAGAGATACCTTCATAGTTTTAAAATAAGAGAATAGTCATGAATAAACTGAGCAAGTTGATCCATGCAGATTTCCTCCTGCAAATCTCCATGTTGGAAGGCACTCTTTATATCTATATGGTACACTAGCCAACCTTGTGATGTAGTAAAATAAAGTATAAGGTGAAAAAAATCCATCTTGGTATTAAGGGGAAAAGTCTTAGAGTAATCAATACCTTCAACTTGTGAGAAACCCTTTACTACAAGATGTGCCTTATACTTGTCAATGGACCCATCAACTACATATTTGGTGTAGTATATCCACTTACATCTAACCAACTTTCTTATTTTAGGAAGAGAGACCATTTCCTAAGTATGATTCTTCATCAAATAATAATACTCATCATTTGTCACATCATCCCACTCTTGTATCCCATGAGCATGTGAAAAAGACTATGGATCCCCATAAAATACCTAACACAAAAGTCCAAAACCTATAGAATGTGTTTGATAATGTCTATTGGGTGGAATAACCTATATGAAAGGTGTTTCCTTATAAATTATAGTATGATCCCATTTAGGCATATTGAGAATAGGATCTGCATCTAAGTCTAAATCTATATCCTCCTTAATATCCTCCTAAATTGGCTCCTAAAAAAATGGATCATCAAGATGATGTGAAGAATCATCAATAGATGGAATCAAAGAAGAAGAAGCCATGGAAAAATATGAAGACTCATGAGAAGATAAATTCTCATCAAAATGAGTGTGTTCAAAAAATAGCATCATGATAATTAGGATCCAAAAGTTGATGAGATCTCATGTCCTCATAATACCCTACAAAGATCAAGGGTTTTCTCTTCTTATCCAAGGATTTCATTTTATTTTTTGGTACAAAAGCCCAAGAATGGCTTCCAAAAACTCAAAAAAATGAGACATCAGGCTTAGTTCCAAACCAAGCCTCCTCTGGAGTCAAATGCCCAAGTGATCTATGTGGTGTGTGATTTTAAATATAATTTTCATAATTAACTGCTTATGCCCAGTATATAGGAGGTTAATCTTGAGAATGCATCATGTAGTTAGCCATCTCTTTCAAATTTCATTTCTTTCTTTCTGCTAAGCCATTTTTTTGTGTTGTATAAGGAATATAATGTTGGTGAATAATGCCATGAGCTTTGATAAAATCAAAAAACTCTTTGCTAAAGTACACCCCCCATTATTAGTGTGAAACTTCTTTATGCAACTAGAATATTGATTCTCTACCAAAACCTTAAAGACTTTGAAGTTTGAAAAAAATTTACTCTTGTACTTGATAAAATAAACCCAAGTAAGTATTGAGAAATTATCAATAAATATAAGTGCATACTTAGATACATTGAAATGAGTATAAAAAACCATCAAGTCACTATGCACAAGCTCAAGTGGTGAAGAAGATATTTTGGACATACCCTTAGGAAATGGATCTTGATGTTTTTTCCCTAATGCACAGTCAGGGAAAAATCCATCAAGACAAGAAACTCTAGGAGTACCATCAACCATACCATGAGTGCTCAAATCCTTCAAATATCTATAATTAAGATTTCCAAATCTCTCATGCCAAAGCTTACTCTCAGAATCAGCATGAGAAATAATGCATGTCCCCATATAATAAGTCTCATAAAAACCTTCAAATTTATATAGTCTATAATTATGATCAACAAAACCTTGTGAAACAAGTGAATGAGGATCTAACAAATTTTGAATTTTATCCCTGTACAATGTGAATGTCATTGTCTAGCCCTGACTAAAATGACAAATTTGTTAAATAAAGAGCAAATGTGATGTCAGGAACATATAGTGCATCATTGATGTGGCCACTATAAATTTGTATGTCACCTTTTCCATTAACATAAATAAAGGAATAATATCCAACCTTGATGTTGGAAGTAGAACTCAAACCAAGAGATATGAAAGAATCCTTAGAATAATTCATGTGGTGAGAAGCACTAGAATCTATAACCCAACTGTCTGTAACAAGTAATTGAGATCTTCCAAAAATATTAAGTATTTTTCCATTATCATTGGAAGGAAATGGAGTAGATATAGAGATATTGTGTTTTATAATTTAATCCTCTAAAGCTTGTATTCTCTGCCAACACCTAGTTTCTACATGACCAGTCCCCCCATAAAAGGAGCATGAAAGGCTAGACTTATTCTTGGATTTATAAGACTCTTTGGGTTTAGAGTTATTGTCTTTGGGTTTAGTGGCACTTTGATATGGAGAAGGAGTGGTTTTGAGTTTACTTTTTTATTTTACCTTACCCTTAGGATGAGATGCTAATAAGGCCTTTTGAGAGGTGGAAGACTCAAGATTAGACAATTTGGATTTTTCCCTAGTAAGTCTTTCATAAAATAACTCTAAATTAGGCATTTTAAATGTGGAACCTGAGGCATCCATTCTAGAGAAAAGGATAGAAAAAAAAATTGGAATAGACCTTTCAGCTTAGATAGAATTAGGTAAAAACACTCTTCATCTTTCTTCTCTTCCACTCCCCTTCAATTATGTCAACAAGTGCTTGAATTTAGTAAAATGGTCTATAATAGATGGAAAATATTCAAGATTGAGAGAAGTGATCTCTACTTCAAGTTTCATGTCTCTCACATGATCCAACTTACCAAATAAACCCTTTAATTTTTCTCATATTTTTAAAGGAGATTCATAACCTTCTTAATGAAATTAAAGACTATAACTTACATAAGTTCCTATCAAACCCATACACTCATCAAATTTGCATTGATACTAAAATTTCTCATATTCTCTAATGAACATTAGTTGTGTTGTTATTAAGGCCCATAATCTTGTATTTTTAATGATTATTTCCATTCTTTATCTCCATGTGTAGTAATTATCTATTCTTAATTGCTCACATTGATCTAATACAGAATAAGGATCCATTCTAAGAAATCATCAAAGAAGAAAAGAATGCAAAAGGATGCACAAATCAGCACCGATACAACCCCCCCCCCAAAATATTTTGTATTGATCCCCCCATCCCCCAAAAAACACTAATAGATTTAGTAAAAAAACATACACTTTTGAAAAAAACAACTCGATATCAAGTTACAAATCAAAAGATTTTTATTTATGAAATTTCCCATCATAAATGAGTCAAAAAAATTAAAATGCTTTGGAAAAAATAATTATTTAATAGATTACAAAAAACAAATTCAAAGAGCTATAGTTAAGCCCCCACTAGTAAGAATCAAAAATTAAGCCCCCTCCACATGACCATACCATATGATCAAGGGGCTAAGGATGAGGATGAGGTATACCTTCATCATAAACATGCCAAACCCATGTATAATATAAGATCAAACATAGATCTACAAATTAATTGATCTCTTCTTCCTTCCTTCCAAACCAAAATTGCTCTTACAATAAATTCACAAATGAATGACTATAACACCTTAAGCTCTGGCACCATGAAAAAAATGATAATCGGATTGTTTCAAGCCATAAATATCTATGATGTTAATAGAACATCACATTCATAAAAACAAAATTCTAAAATTAATTTAATAGTATATACTTATAGATACATATGCAAAATAAAGAGCAAAAATATCATATATTATATCTCCAAAGCTTGTCCAATACAATGAATATGCCTTGTATATATAGGCAAGGAAGATCAATCCTAACTAAGAGATCAAGCTAAGTAATCAATCATAACTAAGAGATCAAGCTAAGTGATCAATCATAACTAAGAGATCAAGTTAAAATATCAAACTTAGGACTAAGAGATAATAATCCCTAAAGGATAGAAACAAATATAAAATATCCTCATAATAACTAAGAGATAAATATGCAATATCTCATAATATCTAAAATAATATAAATAAAATATCAACACATAAATGAGTGAAAATAACAAAATAAAATGAAATAATAAAGAACCTAAGTGAACATGAGCTAAGGTAAATGAACTACTCTAACAATTTAGAGATACACAAATGGTATTTTAGTTCCTAAAAAATTTTAAAATAGGTAACATTTCTACTAATTTAATAATTAATTGCATTAACCTAGAATTGTTTACAAGAATGCAATACATTGTCTTAGTGGAATCAAACAACAAAATATAGAACTTCATAGTGACTAAGGTATGTTCAACTAAAATTTTCCATAGAGTTAATAAACATATGAATGAACTCAAGCATTATAAATATGAACAAGCCTAATATATAGATATTTATCTGTTATTTTATTGCTAAAATAACAATAACCCTTATATTTTTCCATTAAAAATCCATAACAATATTAAGTACAAGGTTAACCAAAAAACTCTCATCTACTCTAGATGTTCTATTTTATCATATACAAGCAAACAATTTACATATCTAAGGTCATCAAGTAGATATAAATAAAATAAGTAACAGTGTGGCAGTATGAAATTGATTGTGTTAACTTTTCAAACCATACACCTATAATATTCAATAAAGGAATCAAGTCTCTCAATGGACCTAAATTATGAATAATAGACCTTATTCACATCTTAATATCAAGCTTATAATGATATAAAATTAATTCTATTAATTCCCATTCTGATGAAGTTTTATAATAATGTAACATAACGACTTCAAGATTTTCATATCTACAGTGTTGAAAATATGATACTACATTGAAACCATGTTGTTATAGAAATTTATATACATTTTAAAACAAACAAACTTCCCTAACAATAGTTTTAATTTTCAAAAAATCAGCCATGAATCTAAATACAACCAAGAAACAATCACTCCAAGATAAGCAAGAAATATTACACTAGTATTTTAGAAGGTTATACTATATCAACATTCAGTGATTCATTGTTCATATTTTTTAGAAGGTGAGCACAACCAAATTACTTAAATTTGGGAATGAAATGGCACACTACCTTGTTTGGAACTTAACCAAAATGTAATTGCACTACCAAACCTAAGTGACACAAAAATAAATGTCATCCACTTTTTCATTATATAAGCACAATATTTTATGCTTTAAAAGGGATAAAAAAATCACAACTCAAATAATATATGCTTTTCTCATTTTATAACCAAGGGTAGTTCTCAAACAAAATAATTGGTGATGTATAAAATATACATTTCCTTTTATGTATATATTTTTATACACATAGATGATTATATATATAGGAACATCTACTTAACTAATAAAAAGGTATAATTTATTGTAAAATTAACTTAAACCTATCAATTATATTTCAATTAGAATGTACTTGAATAATTAATTTATAAAAATTACTCCTTGTCATACAACTCAAGCCTAATATTTCTCATGCAACTGAGCTTTTAAAACACTTAGAAACTTCATAAACATTCCTTCTAAATTAGGGTTTAGAATAATAATTAAAGTGAAACACCCTACAAGGAACACTCAATAGGAAATACAATAGACTACACATATATCTAGATATTGTGGAACATCTTGAAATTAACACACAAAACCAGTATCTTATCATGAATCAATACCAAAACAATAAGAGTACTATAATAGACCAATCAACTCATATGAAATATAAATATGATAAGGGATGGATTAATTAGATTGTAAGTTATATAGCTATGGTAAACCTCAAACAGGAACCATGGGAGGTTCATAGTTGGTTACATATCATTCACTAAAGGTAATAAATAAAGGATATACTATATTTTAAACTAATTTAGTAATGCTACATGATGGCACTCAACTACATTATAGTGAAGGATACAAGTGGCCCAAATGGAAACCCTAGGCTTGAAACTTTAAAGCATATACATTTATATACACATATAAATACATATGTATATGCATGTATACTTAGACATAAATGTACCATTATTAAAAAGATACATATTATCCTAATTAGGATAATACTCAATTAAGATGAGAGTTAGAAGTGAATAAATGTCTTGGGAATGTCAAATAAAAACTCTTCCTCCTCCTTGCTTCCTTCCTTTTCCTCATCTAATTTTTTCTAAGCATTTCTTTCTTGTATGGCTTCTTTATACTTTCATTCACCTATAAGATCATAAATAGACAAGTTAGTGTGTAATGTCCCTTTCTTAGGGGCTCCTTTTTTGAACAAAAGCTCTGATACCACTGTAATGTCCCTTTCTTAGGGGCTCCTTTTTTCTGCAAAAGCTCTGATACCACTGTAATATCCCCAACCAATGGGGAATATGAAAAGACAAAAGCTCCGAACAAAGATACAATTTTGCAGAATAAATTTAAATAAACAAATAAACCACAGTAAATCTCTTAACTCGCTAATCAGTGATCTTATTTATTTGTCCAAATGATTACAGTAGATGTCCTCTATCATGCATATAAAGGAATATTCAAATATGGTCTTAAAACCCTGATCTTTTACAAAACTAAAAATAAAACCTAAATTCTGGAACGGCTCAGGTTTTTTGTGTCAACACACAGTCACTGACATCGGTTATTATGCCATCGTCGATCGATATACTGCCAACATCAGTCGTTGTTGGTTGGCTACTATGCCGATGTCGGTCTTCAGTCAACCGATGTCGGTCACTGGACTGTCGCTGTCGGTCTCTGAGTTGCCTGCAGCTCTGTACGACCTAATGTAGAACTGTACGAACTTGCACGGATCGGTACAGATTCCATACAGAAACAAGATAATATGTTGTGGCCTTTATGCTAAATACCAGATCTCAAGAAATATGGAACTAATATAGAAAATCTCTATCTGTATAATTTATTGAATCAAAACTTATGAAATAAATACCTGAAATCCCTATGATAACTTCTGTGTGAAGTTATCTCCCAAACCTGTAAACCTTTGTGATAACTTCTGTATGAAGCTATCTCTCAAATTGGCAATATATCAGTTGATATTTCATAGCCTCTGAATTGCACACACTAAAGAGTGGACGTTCTCCAATGTAAATGGAATCCTAGAACCCTTGGCTCAGTCTTCATAGAAGAATTCTTAGCAATCAATAATCATATTCAATAATTTGCCTCCCTCCAATAAGAAACCCTTATATCCTCCAAAAAGATATGCTTGCCCTAATTAGGGTTTTCTTAAATTATAATTAGGGTTTCTAATTAAAATTAGACCAAATAATTAATATTTGATTAAATTAATCAAATATTAATATCTCCCTCAATACATGTCCGATCCTCGAACCGTTTAAAGCTGGTGACTTAGGGAGTGATTCCGCACATGATCATGCCAAAATAAGGGTGATCTACTATATGTTAGAAGTCCCTAAATAATAGGAGCTCAGATAAACATGCCCAAAAAATCCCAAATGAATGCCAACTAAAACAAATTCTGCTAATCGAAGCCAAGCCAAGCTCCATTATGACCCTCTATCCATCCTATCAGCCTACGAAGCTCGCATAATAGGCTAATCATCAAGTCTAAAGATGTCACCTAAAAAGGGGACATGACATAGTGACTCATTAATACACTAATTATGTAGTGGCCTCCTCAATAATCGTAAGTGCTATATTTTTTAAAACCTTGACCCATTCACATTCCCCCATTGAGATCGAGCTTTGTAATTTAGCCCATAGTCAATTATAATCATCATTCTTATCTTATTTTATAATTATCATTATTTTCATAATAATCACATTAGATTATCTTAAAATTGAAATTTATAAATTATTTTCATGAGTTCTAAGAACCCAGTTGACCTTAGGTATAAAAATGATTACTATTTTTTTTGTCCCAAAGAAGGTTTCCAATGGTTAGACATTAATCATTTGATTAAGTTAATAAATATATGCACTTAACATTATAAATTGATTATAAACAATTAAAAATTCTTGATCACTTAAGTGTCTCATTCCTTTATAATAATTTTAAAAACAACTTTAAAAATATTAACCAAACATATATTTTCTAATGTTAATATTATGACCACATAATGGTCTTCCACTATGAGGGCATTTCATCATAAGTGTTAATCTATAAATTGAAAGGTATATGATAAGAACCTTATAACTAAGTAGTGCATAAACTGATACCTAGCATTCTAGCATTACAAAGTGCCAAAAAAATAAAAATACACTAGATTGGAAAAACACCTTGCCTTTTTTACCAAGACCTTGTCATGGTTACAACCATAGAGAAACTAGTGCATAACCAATATTTAGAGCTTGAGACCAGTCCACACTAATGTTAATGTCCATATGTTATTATTTCAAAGAGGTCAAAATGGGGGATATGGCATCCTCATCCTCTTAAAATAGGTATCATCCTGGTGCTTTATGAAACCATTATAGGTAGTTGGTCCTTTGAGAAAAAAATTTCCAAACATACTTGCTCTCACCACCAATAATTGGTCCATGCACAAGAAAAATAGTCTAATTTTTTTCAATTTTTGTAACTGTACTTGGGATAAACATTATAGGAATTATGTCAAAATTAAGCTACTAATTCTACTATTGTAGAAATATGTCATCAAATAGACCTATAAAAACATTACAATAGGCCACAAAAGTTCTAATCACCTAGATTATTAACATCAATTATATTTTTATTATAGCATATTCCATTTATTCTACTATTTTATTGAGTATAGACACATTAGACATTCATCTATGAATGCCAAAGTATTACAGTAACCTTAGTTGTCATGGTTACTTTATCTCTTTTTTTCCATCTAGGTGTTAGTGTAACATGGCTTCCAACTCTAATATACATAAGAGAAGCCACTAAGGGAATTTACATTAACCACGTGGTTTTTTTACATGCACTCCATCTTGATCAAGGATTATTCACCTATGTTAGCCATTAAATGCATAAAAAGCAATAGATGGTACTAGTATTATACAATCCAAACCTACTAGATTATTTGAGTCCAAACCTAAGGTTAATCTACTTCATAATTTCACTTCAGTTTTACTAAATTTAAGAGGAAATTTTCATATTACCCTCTTCAATGAAAATTAAAAAATGTATGTCATCCATTTTTTCTTAAACAAGAACAAAATCAACCCTTCCTCAAAATATTATTTCAGACATGTGACTGGTTGAACTAAACCAGATAGGATTTTACCTACTTGAAATTATTATGCACTTATCAATGCCAAAAAAAACATAATACCAAATATATACTTGGTCTAAAATAAGTAATACTTGAAATGACCTTTTTAGGAGTCCATATAAGGAATAAAGTGTGTATTACTAAGCACTCATATCAAATTTTGACTACAACTCAGTTATCCATGCTAAAATAACAAATAAATAACATTATTCCATGTAATATTTAATAGAATAATAATGGAAGAAAAATTAATAAGAGGGGGGTGAATTATTATTTAAAACCTTTATTACAATTCCACTTAAGCATTTATGAGCATTCATTCAAACATGTTTATCAAACAATGACTAAGCAACCATCCACATATGCATGAAACATACGAACACAAGATAACACATCATATATGTGGGAAACCCTCAAGAAGAATAAAACCCACTAATACTTAAAAATGGACTACAGTCCTATAAGATAAAATATCATAATTTAGTGAAGTACCAACTCCACATGGAGCACCAACCCATCTAGGCTTTAGCAAGCACCAACTTACAAGGAAACACCAACCTCCTAGATGACTTAGCACCAACTTAACCACTTAAAAAAACCTTATTTCTCATAAAACATATGTCATCACCTTCTTTAGCTCTTCACATGCTTTTATCCCTCTCAAAATTGCCTCAAGCTTCTTCACTCTACTAGATCTCTTCAAGATAGATTAGGTCATATGACCTTGATATTCTGATATAGTACCTTTGTTATATATTCATTATATTTTATTCACACCTATATGATGGTTTAAATTACCTCCTTCAGCTCTTCAATCTTCTATTTCATTTGCTCATTCACCCAATTGTCTAACTTGATCAATTAATCTTAATTAGTATTATTCTTATATAAGTCACTTGCTTTAACACACCTTGGTCATCCATAAACACTTGTAAACTTGGATTAACCTTAAAATAGTTATTATAACATGTTTAAAATATGAATCAAATAATACATAAGATAGACACAACTTAATAGACCAAATCCTCTTTTAGGCCTTAAGGAAATCTAATTCAATTAGGCCTACTTTGGCAACACATTAACTCATGACCCAGTGAAATAAAATTCAATTCATTGAAAAACAAGATAATTTCACAAATAAATAAATTATACCTTATCCAAATTCACTTTAATTCCACAACACCTTTTAGGTCCTACCACCACTTGAACCCATTCTCAAAACATTGTTCATAATAGGCCTTCATACACACAGAAAGTCTATCTTGAATAACTAAAGCATAAAAACAATTTTTCCAAATAACCATAACAATAAATTACACATTAAAAAATATCATGAACTAGGGGTCATCAAAAATTTCATTAGATACTTCAACTCAGGGTATACATGCTCAAACTCTTCTCTACAGAATGCTCACTCTAAGCCCACTAGCCTCAAAACACAGTCATGGAAACTTGAACTTATAATACCAAAAATAACATAATAAATTAATTTAAATGCATTAAAACTATCCTAAAACAACCTCAAATAAAAATATCATGATCTCTAATGGCAACTATTGATCCGTCAAATTGAGAGACAACCACATGTTGTAGTCATTGAAAGACAAGTAATTTTAGAAACCATCTCCCACACATATAAGATATGGTTATACATTTTATTGTTGAAAATATCATTATTTAAGGGTTTTAAAATTTTTTGAATCCATCTATAGGCTGACTGAGTATGTTGACCTTCTCTCTCATAGACCTCACTTAGCTAGACAAGCTATTTTGGCTTCAACAATTTTACTACTTTCACTAACTACCAAATTTTATTAAAAGAATTAATAGGAAATAAATGCACCAAAAAAAAAACATAATATGAATTTTACACTTCAAATCAGGGCATAGACACTCAAACTCATCACTACAACTTGCTTACCTAGAATTATTATTTTACCTTGAAGCACAGTCATGGTGAAAATGACCTTCAACATTTGTATGACCATTTCCAAATACTTTTGATTCATGTAGGTGATATTATGAGATAATTATATCATTATTATATATAAATATAATATGGTAAAATGGAAATATTATTCTTGAAGACCAATCTCATAACCTTGTATCTCAATGTCTCATCTAAACTAGACAAGTCAACTTGTAACTTTTTTACTATAATAGTTATCCTCCAACACTTCTACAAAATATGAGAATGTATTACAAGTCATGAAAAAAAACTCCATTCACTTTGATCCATCACTATGCCATGATAACACATCCATAATCATCTTCTCACTGTTGCCTAGGTTTCTCATTGTTTCCACTATTAGGCCTGTTGGCAACTGGCTAACTTGGATCACCAAATTTGCACACCTAAGGGATATAAACTGTCTATAAACCTTCATGGACAAAAAAAAAATTCTCAAACTTTATCCTCCATCCATTTATTAACTTTTACTTTGTAAAATTTAACTGCTATAGCAAATCTCTAAGAAACAAGACCTTTCTTATAGGGTCCACTCACTCATCTGAAGACTCAATCACACCTGGAGATTCTTGGGAAGTTTAATACAACCTAAAATAACTAAAATATTCATAAAAATACATTATAATCACTTTATAACAACTTATTTCATATCAAGTCACTATTAGGGTTCTTTGAGGGTTTAAACCATCTTCCACTATTAGCAATCATTCATAAATCTTAGCCCCTCATTCCAAAAAATAATGCCTATAACTTTGAGCTAAGACCCTTTCCCATCTACCATGAATATCCTAGGTCCTCATGTATATGTTTCACATGCCAATGAACACTTGAAAAACCTTCTCAAGTAGATAACTCTTTATCCTATGCACTTGAGAGACGTTAAAACACTTTTTTAAGCCTAAACCTTCAAACTTTGACCTCATACTTGGTCAACACACCTGGGGCAATCTATCATACCACTAAAAATTCTCACATTCTCATTCTTATCTTAAAATCTGAATCTCATACCTCATTTGGCCACCATCTATCTCTTTGCTCTCTAGACCTTGACCTGCAAACCACATTAGTCTTTGAAATTGACCTTCTAACCACTATCCAAGTTCTCAAAACCTCATATACATGCCACAAAACATCTTACCATGATCAAACATTGCCAAACATCTTCTCACATGCATGTGACCACTCATCTCACCAATCAACCAAGCCCATGCCTTCACATAAGGTCTCTTCATGCCATAACTAGGCCATAACAAGACTCCTTAAGCTCTTGGTACTTGACATAAGGATCTAGTTTTTAAGCACTTATCTCATCATTATAGCACTCAATCATCCACTAAAATACTCTCTTCAATGAAATCATACAAACCTCATCATAACACTCTTCTTTACTAATAACTTAACAACTGACCTTGATCATCCTTCACTAGAGCAACATCAACCTTGATCATCTTTCACTAGAGTAACATCAAACATGACACAAGCCTTCCAACAATAAAGACAACATTGATCAACAACCTTGACCATTGATCACCTTTGACAACCTCATGTTGATACCTCAACTATCCTTGTTTACGTAGACATTAGCCTTTAATCATGCATACCTCAAATACAACTTACCATGCATTTTCACCAAATGCATGTAGACATCAATGACAACACACTTTGACATTAATGACATCAGATTGACATCAATGATAACAATATACTAATAAACTCCCCCTTTTTCAACCACATGATAACCAACCACATGAAAATCAAGACTGATTATATTAACCATATGATAACCAAGACCTCTCTTGTCTCCTGAAATATGGATTTAGCAACCACTATCTATATTTTGAGATTTCATAGAATCTTATTCTTAAGTATTAAATTCCTCCTTCATCTTTACCATAGGGTCTGACTTATTTACCTCTAACATAGCTTATTTTCCTTCAGTCTTTTGCTCCACATTTACCTTATCTATAAGGTTTGTCTTATTGATCTCTGGCATAGATTCTCCTTCATTCATATGCTCTTTCTCCACCTTATCTATGGATTATAACTTCTTTATTCATTTTCTTAATGGCATGACTATGAACCTTCTTGTCTTGACTAGTCTTCTTCATACACCTCATCTTGAAATATATTGTAATATGTCCTCTTTGATCATAGTTTTATCACACAACATTTTTCATATAGTTATTCCTTCCATAGCTCCATGAATACACATTATTAAATGATATTATGTAGTCTTTCCTTCTATAGTCTCTTTCTCTATGACCAAATTGGCTATAAGAAAAATAATAACCATTAAAATAACTTGCATACCTTATGGCATTGAGATGTATGATAGGACTTATCTTCATTTTTATATCACCATCATTCTTTGGTAGACCATTAACCTTTGAGGTCTGAATCTCCTTAGCTTGAGCTTTCTCCTTGTGGTCTTCTTTGAATCTAAGACCTACCTTGACATTTTCATATTTTTGACTACTCAAAATGTCATCTAAGACACCTAAACTCTTCTCAAATTTTTGATAGGTCTTCAACTTGATTGATGCCCACTCTAACTCTACCTTCAAGTAATCCACTTCTCTTATAAGCTTGGATTATTCTTCCATAAGATATTTCCCTTTTGAAAAACATCCATTATCCATTTCTATGAATAGACTTTCATTGATATCATGATAAACACTATCATCATCACAATCCATGCTTGTTCTTCTAAGGATTACCTTTAGTCTATTAGGCCTATCTCAAAGGACTTAATGTGATACCAATTTTTGGAAGCACAATGACTGATAGGGGGTTGAATCAGTATTTAAAACCTTTACTACAATTCCACTTAAGCATTCATGAACAATCATTCAAATATGTAGATCAAATAATGACTAAGCAACCATCCGCATATGAATGAAGCATAAAAACATAAGATAACACATCATATATATGGGAAAAATCAAGGGAAATGAAACTCATTAATCTTTTAAAATTGACTACAATCTTATAGTACAAAAGATCACAATTTATGAAGCACCAACCCCATCTAGCTAAGCACCAACCCAGATATGCTTTAGCAAGCACCAACTTGCAAGGAGTAATAAACCCCATAGATGAATCAACACTAAATAAACCACATAAAAGCTTTATCACATTAATAATACCTTGTTTCTCATACAATATATGATCATCACCTTCTTTAGATCTCCACACACTTTTATCCCTCTCAAAATTGCCTCTAGGCTTCTTCACTCTTCAACATAGTTTAGGTAATATGACCTTGATATTATTATATAGTACCTCTATTAGGTTTATTCACACCTATATTATGTTCTAAATTATCTCCTTTATCTCTTAAATCTTATATTTCATTTTTTCATTCACCCAATTGTCTAACTTGCTCAATCAGGCCTAATTAGTCTTGCTCTTATACAAGTCACTTGATCTCACACACCTTGGTTGGCCATAAAAATTAGCACACTTAGATTAAAATTATAATATGTATTATAAAAAATTTAAAATATTAATTAAACATTACATTATTTTTTCCATAACTTAATAAACCAAATCCTCTTTTAGGCGTTAAGGTAACCTAATTCAATTATACCTACGTTCGCAATATGTTACCTCATGACCACTTGAAACAAAATACACTTAATTGAAGAGTAATATCCATTAAAAATTAAATAAAATATACCTTATCCAACTTTAATTCAATTACACAACACCTTTTATGTCCAACCACCACTTGAACCCCTTCTCAAAACACTGTTCACAATAGGCCTTCATACACACGAAAAGTTTATCTTGAACAACTGAAGCATAAACACAATTTTTCCAAATAACCATAAAAATAAATCACATATTAAAAAAAAATAATGAATTAAGGTTAATAAAAAGCTTAATTATATACTTCAACTTGAGGTATATAGACTCAAACTCTTATTTGCAAAATGCTCACTCTAAACTGACAAATAGCTTCAAAACATAGTCATGGAAACTTGAAATTATGACACCTAAAAGAACACAATAAAGGACATAAAATGAATTAAAATGATCATAAAACATAATTATAATAATATAAAACAAAAATATCATAATCTCTAATGTAAACTATTGGTCTTTCATACTAATTTGTTGACCTTCTCTCTCACAGACCTCACTCAGCCAGACAAGCCATTTTGGCTTCAACATTTTCACTACTTTCACTGAAAAAAAACCTTGTTCAAATAATTAATGGGACATAAATTTACCAAAAAAAAAATTATTTTATTTATATACTTAAAATTTGGGCATAGGTTCTCAAACTCATCACTGCAACTTGCTTACCTAGAACTACTAGTTTACCTTAAAGCACAGTCATGGTGAAAATGACCTTCAACATATATATGACCATTTATAAATACTTATGATGAATTTATATGATCCTATGAGATAATTATACCATTATTACATATAAATATAATATTTTTAAATGTAAATATTGGTCTTGCATACCAATCTCATAACTTTGTATCTCACTATCTCATATGTACCAAACAAGTCAACTTGTGAGCAACTTTTTCACTATAATAATTATCCTCCAATACCTATACTAAAAATTATCATGTCTTATAAGTATTTAATAACACTTAAATTTAATTTTTTCCATCACTATTCCATGATAAAACATCCCTAATCATATTCTCATTGATGCCTAGGTTTCTCACTATTTCCACCATTAGGCCTGTTACCAACTGGCTAACTTAGATCACCAAATTTTCACACCTAAAGGATATAAATTTTCTAAAAACCTTCATGTAAAAAAAATACAAGTCTAAAACTTTTTCATCCATATATTTATCAAATTTAACTTGGCCAACTCTAACTATTACAACAAATCTTCGATAAACAAGGCCTTTCCTATAGGGTCCACTCACTCACTTTAAGACTCAATCACACCTAGATATGATTTTGAGATTTTAATACAAAATAAAATAACTAAAATACATATTAAAATCCATTCTAATCACTTTATAATAACTTTTTTCATATTGGGTCACTATTAGGGTTCTTTGAGGGTTTAAACCATCTTTCGCTATTAACAACCGTTCATAAATCTTAGCCCCTCATTCCAAAAAATAATGCCTATAAATTATATTTAGGACCCTTCCCCAAATAAAATTAATATATTATGTCCTCATAAATATGTTTCACATGCAAATGAACACATGAAAAACCTTCTTCGAGTAGACAACTTGTTATCATGTGCACTCGAGAGACCTTAAAACATGTTTTCAAGCCTAAACCTTCAAAATTTGACCTCAAAATTGGTCAATACACTTAGGAAAATCTATAATACAATTTATAATGCTCACATTTTCATTCGTATCTTAAAATCTGAATCTCAGAACTTATTTGGCCACCATCTCTCTCTTTACTCTATAGACCTTAACTTGCAAACCACATTAGTCCTTGAAACTAACCTTATAACCATTGTCCAAGCTCTCAAAACCTCATATACATGACATAAAACCTATTACCATGATCAACCACTACCATACATCTTATCACATGGCTGATACCACTCATCTCACCAAGCAACCAAGCCCATACCTTCACACAAGGTCTCTTTATACTATGACTAAGCCATGACAAGACTCCTTAAGCTCTTGATACTTGACATAAGGATATGCTTATTAATCACTTATCTCATCATAAAAACACTCAAATATCCATTGTAACACTCTCTTCAATGAACTCATACAAACCTCATCACAACACTCTTCTTTGCTAAGAACTTGAAAACTGGCCTTGATCATCCTTCATAACAAAAACATCAACCTTGATCATCTTTTACTAGAGTAACATCAAAATTGACACAATCCTTCCAAAAATAAACACAACACTAATAAATAACCTTTACCATTGATCACCTTTGACAACCTCATGTTGATATCTAAATTATCCTTGCTTACCTAGACATCAGCCTTCACTCATGCATACCTCAAAGACCACTCAACATGCATCTTCACCAGATGCATATAGACATCAATGATAACACACTTTGACATTAATGACATCATATTGACATCAATGAAAATATTTTTCCAATAACTACATGCCCAAACAATAATAATAGTCTCTAGTGATCCTTGGCTCATAGTTTTCCTCAGTGGATGTTAATACAACTGCACCATGCCCAAGCCAATAGGATGGCGTATTATAGTAAGAATATTTCCATATGAGTGATATACTAAATCAATTAGTATTTATAGCACTTTAATTTCTTACAAAATTTAATCTACAAGATATATCTTTTGAATTTAAATTTAAAGATAAGCATTACCTACCTTTCTTAAATCCAAAAATAAATTAGAGCATCAAATAGTGTTTTGATACTTGTTCTCCCTAAGAAGGAAACTATAAAAAAGTTAGTACCATATCATTTTTATTACAATGTTAGAAGTTGTATTCTAGACTTAGAAGATATAAAACAACTTAATATTGTATCTTATCCTAAGCATATATATTAAATGGTCTATCATCAATGGAACAAATTGTTTTAATCTAGAGTGCTATTCTAAAAATCATATAACTATGAGGGGAATCCAATTATTTAAATTTTACCTTATATAATTAAATGGCATAATTTCATAAAACCATCATTCACAGGGTATTTTCATAAAATTAGGGACATTCATGCTTAGAAAAATATTCTCCAAATATCCCTAAAATTTAGAATTTAATGCCTCTACATGCCTTATTCTAGAATATTTATGAAATTATTATCATAATACCTTATTAAAACATATATCCAACTATATATGAGATCCAAAAATCATAGTAGATGTCATCATGAATAATAGAGTGCCAAAAATCATTATTTATCTAAAGACTTCATTTTCCCAATTGTTTTCCATAGGTATTATAATTGCATCACATGTTTAAAAAAGAAAAAAAGACTCCAAATCAATGAAATAGTAGTAATAACATGAAATTTTTAGAGAGAAAACAAATGTAATTAGCAATAATTTGTAAACATGTTGTTAAAGAACATTGAAAAAATTATTTTCATCATGATAAGCATACAATTATTATTCCATGCAATTTTTAATGAGAAAAATAATAATTCAGAATAGGCATTAGTATGCCTATTCCAAAGATATTAGAATCCATGCCCATGTCAAGTGTTGATGTAAATGGAACATATTCAGTATATTCATGCTTAAATGATTAGAAAAATCATGTATTCATTTAAACACATGATTTTTTGTTAATACCAACATCAACTATAAAATGATCATATATGCTCAAGGATCCTCGATATAGTAACACCTTATCCCAATACAATGTTATTCCAATGGAGATAAAATAATTTATATCCATTTAAAATCATTGAAGGTAATAAAAAAACCATTCTTACCTCATGGAAAAATGACTCATGATGTTTCTCGTATGCAGGGACCCTCAAGCTTTATGTAATTGGCCAAACAAGTCTATAATACACACCTAACTTAGCCCTCCATGCTTGAGTCATTCCATTGAACATCCAAAATACATTATGCCCAAATAGTAGGTTGACTTGCCCATAAAATTTATCAATAACTACTAGTCAAGTTCCCTTTTTTTAAAGATAAAATCCTTATCAAATTCCTAAAATTAGGATAGATCTACAACTTGTCCTACTTAGTGGATTCTAAAATTGGAGAAGGTAATCTTACCAAAATAATGCATTGCATAGATATTTATATTGGGACATGACCAATTTAGATATTCTAAACCTAAGGGATATATTACCACACAACACCAAAGGAGAGGGTTTCAAAGCCTCTAGGTAAATGACATTATACAATAAACCTAGCTAGGCCTACAATACATAAAAGAGATATAATCTAGTTCTCACTACAGCTTGTGGCATAAAGGGGTATAGTTAATAATAAATAAAATAAAACATGCAAATATAACTCTACTCAAGTAAATGCAAAGGTAAACTAAGGAGTAAAACATTCATCTTACTACTTTTTGTAATATCTAATCTACTAAATGAAAGAGTAAAAGTTAGGAATACTTACCTTGAATCTCTCCCTTGGCTAATGGTGCTTTGTAAGAGGTTGTTGTAGATTTGTAAGGATCACACTATATAAATTAGCTCTAGGCTAAAAGACTCCTTTGCATCCAAGAATTTCCCACAAGACAATTTTCTTTCCCTCCAAAGTAAAACCCTAAACAATGACTCCTAAAGAGTAGAAATACTAGAATTACAAGTTTTATCAATGCTAAAATGAATGTTCCTCTATATTATATTGAATTTATGTGGGTATTTATATCCAAGGATTGACCCTAAACCCTCTCAATAATTTAGATGACAATGTCAACTAGATCAATCATGTTTGGTGGTAAAGATAGTTGTTAGGTCTCAAACTAGGCCAGTTGGGTTGATGTGATTTTGTAATGTGCACTCAATAGCTAACAAGATTGATGAGGATGACATAGTATGAAAATGAAGAAAATGGGGTGAATGCTTACTTAGGGGCTATTTTGGAAGGGGAATTGCTTTGATGAGTGTATAAGTTAGTTTTAATTACATAGGGAGTTAGATAAAAGTAACTTGTAGTGGTTTTAGGTAATGGTATATGGACCAATAATATTGTGAAGCACCAAAGGTATATCCACCCATTTTTCAATACACCGTTTAAGGCATGCACTCAAAGAGATTGAAACTTGACATGTTATTGAAAGAGAGAAAATGTCTATAAATGATAAAATTTAAAAATATTGTGTGTATACATATGCCCCACTCAAATATCATCACATGTCACACAGTTGTAACATGGGATGATGCTTTGATAAAGAACATAGCAACACATAATGTTGAGCTAATAATTGCAATAAAAAGTGGAAACATAAATGAAAGTAAGGAATTGAAAAAAACATACCTTCACTTACTTTGTTGTTGTAGAATAGAATTTGTAGTGATGCACATGAAAGAGGCATCCAATGTACGGGACATTAGGTGGACCTAAAAAATAAACTAAAATTCAAAAAAAATATTAAAATATGGGGTTAAACATATATAAAATCTCGACAATTTTAAGATTATAGAACTTTTTACAGTTTGGGAAAATAGCTTGTATAAACATAGTTAAGATTAAAACACAAAAAAAAATTATAAATAAATGCTACGAAATTTTTGAATTTTAAATATAAATAGGATTTTAACTATTCATTTGTAAATTTAATATTTTGAGAAACTAAAGCTTTGTGTGACCTAGAGAAGTGATGATAGATACCATGACATGGAGGTAAAGATCATGAGGCAGAGGACATATAGTAGCTACTGCTAGCATGATCTAGGTATGGAATATACTTAAATTTGAATTTTTGTCAATTTTATTTGAAAAATAAGGTAGATTTGAAAAACTACATATTGGGGCAAAATCATGTAGCAAAATTTGCCCCAAAACATTTTAGTGTAGAGTATGAATTAAGATAGACAATGGGTAGGGGTCAAAGAGGTTCATTAATACCTAGGGAATTAATGATAAATGTGTTCAAAATCATCACAATAAGTGAATGGGATCAGCCAAGCTAACGTAGTTGTAAATTAGTAGTTTAGTATTAGTGGCTAAATACATAGTATTAAGCCAATGTAGCTAGTAACTATTTGATTGTGTGCATAAGGGTTGATCTATTCTAATAGTGTCTAGGTTTCTAATCATGTACATCATGGTTAACTTAGTATTGTGCTGAGGTGGTTGATTTAGTTTTAATAAATGATTAATGGTGGTTGATGCAGTTTTAATAAATGGTTGACTTCATATAGATTAGTTGATATAGTTGGGTTATCTAGACAACTGCATAGCAAGTGGTTGATTTAGTTATGTTAAGTAGCTAACTTCATGTAAAGTGGTCAATTTCAGTTTGAACTTAACAAAGGCTAACATAGTTAGATACATGGCTAACTTAGTATTATAGTTATTCATGGCTGACATAATTAGTTATATGGTCAATGTAGTATAGAATGTTGACAAAATGATAGAATAGGTTAATGAAGTAGTTGATTTTGATGTAAATACATGTATTGTTAATTTTTTTTATGTAATTTAATGATTATCAAATATTGAGGGTTAATATGTGCTTTGTTGTTTGATATTTTATAGATACAATGGAGATTCTCGTGCTTGACAGATGTAGTTTAGCTACCAAATTTGTTAGATAGATTAATAGTCAATAATTGTTCATGATTGATGACATTAGGTTTTGGAGTTATTATTTATATGTGTTGCATTCCTTTGAGTTTTGACTTAGTCACCATGTTCATAGGGACATATGAGTGTCTAACCAACACTTCTATGTGGGTGGTGGATGCAGATACCATTGTGGTGGGTAACACCATGGGGGATATCCATGCGATCCTAGGACTTCCCATAATAGGTACTCCTATTATTTGTGGTACCCCTAATTTAGATCCTAAGAGATGAGCCTTAACCTTATGGGTAATCAGCTCAGAGAGATATTTTGATGGGTTTTTAGTACATTTATTTGATATTTATGTGTCAATCATTATAGATATATAGAAGGCTATTATTGGCCTTGTTATAGCTCATATGATCTGTCACAAATTAGATGGGAATGTGCCACTATATGTGGTTGCCTTATATTATTTGATATTATAGTAGGGTACTATGTATGACATGGGGAAAGTTATTTAGGTGTAATTGGTGTACGATATTTATAACATTATTTCACAAGGGCAAATGATTATAGGCCCAATTATTTTTTTGAGTCACTATATTTATGAGAAATTTCCTATGTGTCATCATGTGGAGTTTCCCTATATGATAGATTATAGTTTACCTCATGTTTTGAAATGGAGATATGATCATGTGCTATGGTTTTGACCTCATGCCCTAGCATTACAAACTATCACTCAAAGAGATATTGTGTGGTATCCTTATATAGGTATTTCACCTAGTTGGCTTTCTTGGACAACTATGTTTTAGGGACTAGAGTATGTTCATATCACTAGTCATTATACATTGTAGGTAGATCCATAATCTATTGTGCACTTACCTATTTAGTTATGGTTACCACCTCCATTGACACCTATAGTAATTTCTGGATATTAGGCATGACATGCTAGGGAGTGTAGGGGTAGTGGAAGTGCAAAAGTGCCTATAGATGTGCCCATTATTCATCCACACTAGTCAAGACCTTGGGTAGGATGATGATGACAATATAAGAGATAAAAAAGATTGGTGGAGGTGATGATTTTTGTACCATATCAGGGTTTGTATTTGCCACCATGGGAACTATGACAACATAGACATAAGCAAGTGCAAATGTAGGTGGAGGATCAGTGGGAGGAGGAGTCATAGTCAAAGGAAATGAAGAATGGAGATCCTATAGCATAGCCTATAGAGATTTGGTACATAGAGCAATAGATTCATAGTGTACCACAACATGCTTATGTTCTCCCACCTAATTTTTTAACACCCTAGAGACATGCCCCAATGGAGGTACTTGATGGGTGAGCCAATGGAGAGATAATTGTTGTTGAGTGATTTTTGTTTTGATATGTAGTTAATGTTTATTATGTTTTGTCTAGATAGATATATATTTATTTAAATAGATGATTTTTGGATACATATATATGTGATATCTAGTATACATCTAGTTTTTTTTTTGTAGACACTTCTAAGGAGGATTTCAGATGGTTTATGGTAGTGTAAGTGGTGCACTATGATATTTGGGGTGATTTGTTATTAGATTATGATATGATTTATCCTATTATACCCTCTACCCCGACTTATGATAGTCATTTTTTATTGGTCGGTGAGGTAGCGTGAGAGCTACAGAGATGAGGGGAGACACCATAGGTGGAGTTACCCCCAAGAGTGGGAGATGGAGAGTTGTGAGCATGGAAAACACTAGCTGAGGAATGGGTTGCTCACTGTTAGATTTGGTTCTCATGTTTTCTAGGTCCTATATATAGTTTTTATATTTTTCCTAGTTTGTCCTTTTTATGGATTTCTCACATTGGTTAGTTTGACTTATTTCTTATTTGTCCTTGCATATATATGCAAAGCCTCTCATTTATAACATATAGAAGATATTTTATGGATATTATATGATATTTCCTTTGTTTTTACATATCATTTGTGTATCTCTTACAACTCTTCTTGTGATTCTTTTGTTGTTAATGCTTCATATCTTGGGCTTGGAATGATCTCGTTGACATTCATTTTATGGTATTAGAGCAGGAGGTGTTGCAACCATCCATTTATGAGTTTGTTGCTACAAGGATTTCTCCATTTATCAAAATTTATTCTCAATGGAGTGGAGGTACATTTTATAGATCTAATATCTATTTTTTTCATTGACCAGGCGATATATATCCTAGGTTGTAACATTATGTATTCATTATGCTAGACCCATGTTTAAGTTTATTTTAGAAGTTTTTTAGGCAATTTATGCATGTTTTTTGATGTTTTTAGGCCATACATGCATCATAGAATCATATCACTCTAATTTTTATGACATTTAGAAAAAATTATAATCTCTAGATATCAATTTTTATATCCCCTCTACTCAAAAACATACTCATTGGTCTATTGGTAGATAACTACCAGTAGTTCAATTTTCTCTCACCACAGACAGTACGAATATGATTTTTTAAATATGAGACCTAGTATGGTTAGTTAAAAGTCTCATATTTCCTACCATACCATTTTTAATTATTTTTGAGTAGGATATACAACTCATATGGTAGCTTGAAAATTACTGTAGCCATTTGTCTTCATCATCTAGATAGTTGGTCAGTTTTCTTCTGGTTTGAAGTCGTATGATCTATAATTTGAGATATTATTATTGGAGAGGATATTATTTTATATATAATTTAAAAATATAATAGTTAGGACCATTTTCCATTATGTTGTACCATATTTTGAGATGTCACAACAAGGCCTATTCAACTAGTTTTTCTAGATCTTGTAAAGAGTCTTCCCAAAGCTGGTTTTCACCCATTTTTGACAACCTATGATTGGTTTCTACTAAATAAATTGTTGGATATATTTTTTTGAATATTATATCCATATTCATGAAGTGATAAATCATTTTTTTTTCTTAGCACATTGAATTTTTGTGTAATGTTTACTTATTTGACCCATTTTAATGATAGAAGACTTGTAAAGACTATAACTTTTGAACCGTGACTCAAAATTGAGTACTAATTTTTTCAAAAGTGTATGTTTTTTTATTATCCATACATTGGGATAATTTATATTGTAAAATTTATTCAATTATAAAGTTTCAAATTTGGGGGTCCTTACACTTTTTTGGGGGTGTTCATTAATTTTATTGGGAGACATTAAATTATCACAGAGGGATTTGTCTTTTCAAGAGGTTTCTTCTTATAAACTTTATTTTTTTACAATGGATTCCTAATTATTTGATCCCCTCAACACCTCTAAATTCATTATTTAGAAGATCAAAATATGGACACTTACAGTGGAAAGGTGTGTGGAGAGTTATGCTTGGTGACACTCCCAACTTTATAGATGAGAAAGAACTTGCTTGGATTACATATATGCAAGATGAGGCTCTTTATTTGATTATACTCAATATTTTAAATAGTTTTTAGTGCTATGTAACATTTGTCACATCACCAAAGGAAGTTTAGGATGTTATTGTATCCTTACTTGAGAAAGATATTGATTCTTCTGGGTATTTTTCACCCTCTTTTACTCCATCTTCTTTTGTTCAACTTTATTATCCTCCTATTAGAAAGGATTTATCTTTTGATGATGACACTGATGTTATTCAATATTTGAGTCTTGATAGTGACAAAGGTGAGGCACTATTGGCACTTCCTTCTTCTCCTCCTAGTGAGGATTCACTCTTTACTAGTGACATAAATCAGGATTTCTCATCATTTTGTGAGGACATACTTCTTGATGGTGATTCAAATGAGGCATTATTACCTCCTAAACTTCTCATTATTCCTCCTTCTTTATTTTTTAGTGAGGAATTATCTTTTTATAATGGTTTGATTGAGGCACCTATTACTCCTCATATAGTTTATACTCCTATTCATTTCATTGATTGAGAGGACATGGTTATTGAGGATGTGGCACCTTCACCATCACTTTTAGAGATCATGGATGAGACACCATCATGACTTCCTAAGGATGAATTTTATTATGCCATAGTTATTATTCCTTCATCACCTACTCCTCTTGTTTGTGAGGATATGTGTTAAGATGGTGATTTCTATGAGGAACCTATTATTGTTGCACATTCTAATTTGGAGCTTGTTGTTGCTCTTACTATTACATTTTTTGTTTTTCTCACTTTGGATCCACCTACTTATGTACTTGGTTCCTTTTAGAAACATACACTTGGATTTGGATCTTACATACTTCACTCTATGGGCTACACTCATAAAGGTCTTGGTAGACTCTTATAGGGTGTTGTCTCTCCTAATAGCATCAATTTTCTATAGGTGATGTGTCTTTGGGACATCATGTTCATATCACTCAGGAGGAAGGTACATTAATAGGAAGAAAATATTATTTTTGGGACTATTTTACCACCTATGTAGATGGTTCTTTACATTCTTTCCATCCATGCAAGATATATAGTACTAATATTCATGTAAGGTGAAGGAATTTATCCTTAGGGGGGATTACACATGAATTCTTCCTTCATTACTTCCTTATTTTCTCTCTTTTACATCATTTTGAGGGGTAGTTTTATTCCTACAAGTTTTCTTCCTTTCTATATTTCGTGGATATATATTGTACGTGAGTACCTGATTAGGCTTTATCGTCGGGACTCATATTATGGATATGCCACTTTTTTTTGTCTATTTTAAGCCCCCAAATTCACTTGAGGAGGGTGTTAGAGTTGGGTCTCATGTTTTTTAGGTTCTATAGATAGTTTTTGTCATTTTCCTAGTTTGTCCTTTTGTGAATTTATCCCACATTGGTTGTTTTAACTTACTTCTTGTTTTTCCTTACCTATATATGTAAGGCTTCTCATTTATAACATATATAATTTATTTTATGTATATTATATGATATTTCCTTTGTCTTTACATATCATCTTTGTAGCTCTTACAACTCTTCTTGTGATGCTTTTCTTGTCAATGCTTTAGATCTTAGGCTTGGAACGATCTTGTTGGCATTCCTTTCACTCACATGCATACATATAGAGAGTTGACACATCTACAAGGCTAGGTAGACAATTTATAGGGATATATTGAGGGGCTTCATAAATGGACAAAGTCACTATAATGCACCATTCAGAGGAGAGTCTCAGGAATCTATGGATAGTGTAACCCATCCACCAGATAGGTAAAGTAGACCAAAGCTATAAATTTTTTATTGTATTATGCTTATAGTATATTTTTATTTGTATCAAACATTGGATCTATTTATATATAGATCTATATTTTTTGTTATAACTTATGGATGTTATACATGTATGTATTTATTTTTAGCACATGTTTAATTTTTTTAATATACATTATGATAAAATGTATGATGTGTTTTTTATTCTTTTCTAGAAATTATGAATAAATGTCTAGCTAAAAAGAATGATAGAAAAATGTAAAATTTAAAAACACACTAATTTATGTTGGGAAGCACGTAAAACATAAATAAATAAATTTTTCAAACACTCTAAATCAAGTTGGAAAAGCATGTAAAACATAAATAAATGATAAAATGGAATGAAATGTAAAACACACTAAATCAAGTTAAAAAAGCATGTAAAACAATATATAATTTATAATAATAAAAATTTAAAACACACTAAATCAATTTGGGAAGTGTGTAAAACATAAATAAAATAAAATAATGGGAAACATGTAAAACATAGATAAATATATTGCATGGAATGAAATGTAAAACACACTAAATCAAGTTAAAAAGCATGTAAAACATAAAATAAGTAATTATAAAATAGAAAGTAGAGTGGCATGTAGATTTGTGTGAATCATTTATTTATAAGAAGAATAGTTATTTTGTGACAAAATCAAGGTATGAATCTTGAGGATACTTTGTGAGGAAAACTTGGTCCTATCCAAGGTCTTACACTACAACTCACAAAGATTAAATCAATTAGATAAATAATAATAATGGTAAATCCTAATGGATGATAATGGAATATTTATCAGGAAGGCTTGTACCTATCCAAGGTCTTATAGTGAAACTCACAAAAATGATAACCAAAGGGGTGTGATCACTAACAAACAATATTCATCAAGGATGAATATTAAGAATATTATAATGAAATAAGGAATGGAAAAAACATTACATGGGCATTTGTAATAAACTTTAGTAGGTATGAGATATATTAAGTAAATACATAAGTGCTAAAAATTTATTAGATGCCTAATTCAAAATATATTTGTTCACAATGAACAAAACATTTTAGGTGAAAAAGTTTAGTATTGATATCATCTCATGAAAGTTATGTATATACAAGAAAATTAAAATAGGCCTACCATCCCACAGCATGTTCCCCATTCTTCAAGACCCCTTATAGATCTAGCAGTCTCCTGTGAATATTGTGTACTTGCATGAAAAAGTAGGTAGCACTTATACAAAAGTTTTTAGACCTTCTATCTTAGTCTATTGGCCTACTGCACCCCAATGGACCTCATCTTTATCATGAGACCAACTTTGGAGTTTGAGCTTTGACTAGAAATAGGAGATATGTTAAGATATGAATCACATATTTTGGTGTGATTTTGACTTTTGCATTTTTATTTTTGACTTTTTATCATTGTATTTTGTTTAAATGATTTGGATTTTAACTTTTTATGGTTGTTTTTTGCCTCTATATTTGGAATAACTAAACATGAGTGATAAAGGTGACAAACACAGATAAGATTTAGGCTTTGGTAATAAGATATAAAATACCTTTAAAAAATCATGTTGTCAACTAATTATGGTTTCCCATAAACAATAATGTGAACTCAAAGCTAACCATATGTGTGCTTAATATGAAGGTAAAATAAGGGAAAAATGGAGATCAAATAGATTTGTGTATGTGGTGATACAATGAGAATTATACTTGATAAATGTTCATATAGTAAAAAAGGATATTAAAAAGGTGTGGATTATAACCATGTCATAATAATAACTATCTTATTAAAACAAATGACATAACAAGCATAAAAATAAATCATCCTAAACAGAAATAGGGGAAAATAAATTAAAAATAAAATTAATCCATGAAACAATTTTAAGTGAAAATTCAAACATACGATCAATATATGTTCATAAATTAAATTCAAATCATGTGAAATTATAATAAATAAAGTGATGAAACACCATGATGTGTTCACAAGTACTAACAAATTTTGCATCAAACATCATCCATAACATTTAATACATCCTTGTGTAATTGTTCTTTGACTTGGATCAAAGTCTTGTCAATCTTTGCAAAAAGTCATGAAAAGACTTCCTAACACACTATCTTTGCTAAAAAAGTGGGTATGCTAAAATAATAATGATGCTCATGGGGTAGTTCTTGCGAGGGATACTGAATGTAAGGAACTAATGACAAATTGTGATGAATAACCTCAAATATATGAATAAATATGGGCTACAAAGAAGGATGATCCTTTATCTATGATTGCCTTTGAGTATGTAGCTGAGTTGGTGAAGGCGTAGGCATGGAAAATCATGAAAGTGTTATTGTAGTACTCAACATCTATTTATATGATGTGCATTACATTGATACCAAAGACAGTAAACTTCCACATATTTAGGGATGTATTCTAGAAGTATCTTAAGAGGATGTAGGCTCTTGTCTATAGACTTTGCCCTCTCTAATAAAAGTGTATCAATGTAATATTTAAGTTTTCATCAATGTGTATAAGAATATGTATGTGCACCATGAAAGCAACCCTTACATGAAGGAGTTGATTGTGAAGCTCAGATATTTATGGTAGACGTAGATCTTGAGGCTTGTTGGTGTGCATGACAATCCTTGGCCCAATGATTATCAACTCTATGGATCTCACAATATGGCTCATCTACCCATCGTATCGGTATATGGTCAATTTGAGGTAAAGGTAGTATGTCATCACCAATAGGAAAAGAACTTTGAATAAGATCAAGACTAGGCTAGGCCACATCAAAAGATGAGCTCAGAGTGGGTCAACGTAGTGTAGCTGACATCTTTGGAGGAATTAAGTTTTAAGGATCTTGATATGTAGTGAACTAATAATGTCCTATCATAGCATGGTTAAGAAGCATACTCCAAAGAGACTCAATAGTGACTAGAGGAGTACTGTGTGTGTGTACTCCATCTTAGACCCATGAACATCAGAAGAAGAATTAATATCAAGTACTAAAGAGGGAGAAGGAACTACATAAATAAAACTAAGTTAATGATGTAAATAAGAATGATATCTAATTATCTTTGCATTTTTAACTTGGGAAAATCTAGCTAAAAAGGGATCATCTAAATAATATTCATCATCGTATTGAGTAGTGTGAAGATCAATAGTACATGTGTCGATGATTTTATCGATCGAAGAGGCATGATTAATGGAGTGTTTAGTTTTTTTATAGTGGCCAAATTTCATCTAATGATTTTCTATGAGATCAAGGTCATAGAAAATGAGGTAATTGAGGGATTATGTGAGAGAGATCAGAAGTTTTGATTTTCAAACTAGCCTCATCTAGTTCATCATCGTCTGAATCTAAGAGATTAGGTGGTATGTTTCTTACTAATTCAAGATGACCATTTTAACCTCTAATAGATTTTATGAGATAATTAGAGCGTTATGATTCATTAAATGGTATGTTAGGTAAAGGTTTGAGGGTAAGTATTTTTTAAAAAAACCTCATTCTTAGAATTGTTTAAAATTTCAAGGATTAGTGTCTCCTTGAATCTTGTATATAACACCCTTTTAACCTCTAGTAGATTTGATGAGATAATTAAAGTGTTGTGATTCATGAAATGGTATGTTAGGTAAAGGTTTGAGGGTAGGTATTTTTAAAACACCTCATTCTTGGAATTGTTTAAAATTTCAAGGATTAGTGTCTCCTTGAATCTTGTATATATCACCCTTATAGGGAAACTTAACACATTGGCATGCTAACAAGGCTACTTCTCTCATGTAGTGTGTCCAAGGTTGATTAAGATGTTATAAGAGATTGGGAAGTTAAATATCATGACTTTGACATGTATCGTGATGGGGTGAATTATGATAGGAAGCTGAACACACCATAAATGAGGCATTTATCTTCTATTCATATCCTTGACATGTAATTTGAGTAGATTTGATATCACATTCATAATATCCAAGTATTTTAATGAATTCAATGGAAGCCACAAAATTGTTTTAACCTTCATCAATTAATGTATGTTTAACTTGGATACCTCCTATTTGGATGTTAATGAATAATGGAGGATTATCTGCATGAAGCAATATCTCATCAAGAATCATTGAAGAGATAGGTAATTTGAGTGAAAGAGAAGTATCTACCATTTCATCAATATGGTTAGACATTTATTCACATTGTTGAAGAAAGTTATCATCACACCCTAACAAAGTAGCTTCTTGCCCCATATATGGGGGATGAGGGATATTCATTTTGAATAAAAGTTGCATTAGATAATTGTGATGATGAGGATAAGTTATCATAAGGTCTAAGAAAGGGATTTGATATGGGAGATGTGAAAGTTTGACTATAGGATCCTATTCATCATATCCCATTAGAATTTTATCAAATAAAGGTGCATAATGTTAAAGTAAATATTTTGAGGGTATAGTAGAAGTACATTAAAATTTATGTTGGTAAGGTGTAGATTGACTGATTATACCTAATTGTATTATATTAGATGGCATTATTTAATCATTAGTTGTTTTTATGCTTGAGATGAAGAAGAACTAATGGTAGAATATTTTGGGTTTTCTAAGTGAGGTGTCTTAGTTAAAGAAGGATTAGAATTTATATCTATAGTATGTGAGTTATTTTATAAATTGTATTGTTGGATTTGACACTTGTGAGTTTGTTAAATTTATTTGTATTGTTTCTGATTGCCCCAATTCCATAAGATGGGATGGGTAATAAAATTGAACAATATGAAACTTTGAGAAATTTTTATAGTTGGAAGCTGGATAATGATCGATATAGGAAACTACTCTCCTCATATTATTCATATTAACAACATTCTCATCATTCATGTTAGGATCCATTAAACTTTTGACATTATTAGTAGTGGGAGGTTGGTTAGAATTAGCTTGATGATTAGGAAAAGGATCCTTATAAATAGCTAAATGAGTGTTTATTTGGTTAAGGGCTTCATGTTTACTTTTAGTTTCATGAGCCTTAGCTACTACTTCATAATCTTATTGATGTGTACGTATGAGCGATTCAATATCAAAGTTTCTTAATTGGTGACAAGTTTCATGAGATTAGCCCCAAATTGCATGATACCAACATAAGTTACGTGTCATACCAATGTTTGGTAGGGCGAGTAGGATCAAGATCTCATGGTGAAGGTCAAAGAAGATGCTTTTGAATCTCTATTTAGGAAAATGTTTTATGGATATCTACATTATTCACTTGAGAAAATGTAGAACTAGGATGATAATTATTCTAAATTAGTGATGAAATGGAAGGCTATGTGTGAGTACTTGAAGCAAAGGCTTGAATTTTGTATATGGAATCATAGGTATTCATAACATCATCATTATTTACATGTTTATTTTTGGCTTTCATAAGCATTTGAGTCCCTATTGGAGGATTTGAAGGCCCAAATTATCATACAATAAAATATTGACATTTAGCTTGGTCGAGGGCTTCTTCTAAATATTTTGGAGAAAGGCTCCTCACGTGATGATATTGTAATTTAGATTGAAGAGAATTATTGAATAAATGAAATAGAATTATCATTACACATGTTATGCTCATTTTTTTTATACAAGGTTTTCGATCATTTGATAAATAATTGTGATGTTTCAATTATAATTGTTTAAAATTGATAAAATGAGCTAGGTTATTTTAAGGAAGATCATTAATTTAGAATTATTCAACCAATGCATTGACTAAGTCCTCCAAGCTAGTGATAGAATTAGTTTTAATTTATTATACCAATATAGAATGTCACTTGAAAAGGTTTTAGATAGCAGCTTGGTAGCAGCAAAGGTGTTAAATTTAACCCAATCCTTGTGTATGTTTCTAAAAGTCTTTTAATGCAAGGCTAAATCAGTGCATCCATTATAAGTAATAATGGTAATTATGCCACCTATGTCAATGTTTTAAATTTTAAGAACTAGAGGTTCATTTTTTAAGTGTTTAATATCGTTGTTAAGGAGTGGCGGTTGTAGTGTAAGATGTGCATCTCTAAGGGTATATAGGGCATTAGGGTTTCTCACCCTCCATGGAGTAGGTTGAGGGTGATTTTATAAATGCATTAGTTGAATTTACATGTGCATCATTTTATTAGCACTATTATTTTAAAAAGTAACTATTTAATTTAAAGTTTTTAATAGGAATTAATTAGTGTTAATGGTATTTTGACTCATGGAAGTGGCATGGAATGTATTATCATTATGCAAGGCATTGAGAGTTTTAAATGCACTAGTAGCTTGAGATGTGCTATTAATTGTATGGATTTGAGTATTAGTGCAGGTATTTTGAGTAGACCCATTAAGGGTCACACCTACCATGTTTGTAGTAATAGTTGGCATGGAGGATGAAGAAGTCATGGAATATAATGTCATGCTAGTATGGGGAGGCATGAGAGAGGAGAAAGATGTGGCAGAAGTCATAGAATGACTTACCCCAAATCTTGTAGCAAATCTAGGAAAAAGTGAATGGGGTTCTATAATATGAAGTCTCATCATGAGGTTATGAATGACTATGGGATCTTTACCCTGATGTTTAGGGTTTTCATTGATGAATAGGATCATTTCATCCATATACTCAAGATCACTTTCATCCTTTACCATTTATAGGAATAAAGGATTAAGATAAGTAGAATAGGGGGACTCCCATAGTCATTAGTTCTATTAATAATGTGGATACTACTAAGATCGGGATTATCTATTGCATGATATGGTATATGCATCTCAAAATATTTATGAAGATTAGTAAGACTCATCATGTTAGTTTGATTTTTCTATGTAGCTTCATAAAATAAATGTTGCATGATGAAAAGCTTATATATGCACTTACTATGGAAATGGAAATCTAAAAGCTAAATATGAACAAGATCGAGTTGGTTGGGATAACAAATTAATAGAAACAATATGGAAATAGAGTAGGTCAAGCTAGTTGATCTAGTTAGGAACACATGAAAATAGAGAAGTCTATGAATGGACTAGGTCAAGTTGGTTGACCTGGTTAGAAAAGTAAAAAAATAGAATAATATATATACTGACAAGGTCGAGGTGGTCGATCTAGTTGGAAAAGTAGGAAAATAGAATAGTCTATTTATTAACTAGGTTGAATTGGTCAATCTAGTTAAAAATTAATGAAAATAGAATATTATGTATACTAACTAGATCAAGCTGGTCAATCTAGTTAGAAAATTAAAAAAACATAATAGTTTATATACTGACTAGGTCAATTTGGGCAATCTAGTTGAAAAAGTAAAAAAAATAAAATAGTCTGTAAACTGACTAAGTTGAGTTGGTCAATCTAGTTAGAAAAATGGGCAAATAGAATAGTCTATAAACTGACTAGGTTGAGCTAGTCAATCTAGTTGAAAGAATAGGCAAACAAAACAATTTGTGTTGTCTACGTCAAGTTGGTTGATCTAGTTCTAAAAAAATAGGCAAAAAGAATAATATATATGTTTACTAGGTTGAGATGGCCGATTTAGTTGAAGTAAGAAAACAAAAATTTAAAGCTAAAACATAGCATAGAAATTATATCAATGTTAGATAATATAGTCTATAATATAGTATAGAATGGTAAATAATGAGCAGCAAGAATGTAATTTAATGATAAATAATTATCATAAAAGAAGATCAGGAAAGTTGTAATAAAGGTTTTGATTGATAGTGTAGGCTTCCAAAGATAATAGCTTGTTCATTGAATAGTGTCGACCCAATGTTTCAAAGTGCTAACTATGGAGGAAGTGTCAGTCTCATAGCCCACTAAACATGGTTTCAAGGGTCAGTTGAAATTAACTTCTTGGTGTTAATTGCTAACTGATGCACCACACAATCAAATAGATGGTCAGATTCCTAAAGTTTAATACAAAGGGAAATCTTAGGTGTTTCTAAAATACCATGAGGTATGTGAAAACTAAAGACCACGTTTAGCTCTTTATTATGACTATGAGTTTAGGATAATCCCCTCATTCCATGATATCTATAAATGATAGATAAAAACTATAAATAAAATATCATGTAGCCCTTCATGATAGTAACTAAGTAGTTTTAAAACTACTAGTACATAGTTTCTAAGGAAAACCAAATAAAATGAAAATAAAGGCAAAAATTAATTTTGTTGAAAACTAAATTAAAATTTTTGAAAGTAAATAAACAAGTAGATAACTAGAAATCAAAGTGATTATAATTGTTATAATATAGAGGTTAATTTCTTTTACCTATGCTAAAATTTTAAAACATACAAAAAAAAATTAGGTAGATCAATTTAGTTGTGTAAATAGGATAGATAAAATTTGAGTTGATCAACTCAATCTATTGTAAATTAGGCTAGAACACATAAAGTCGACCTTATCAACCTAGTTTGATGGTATAAAATAGGCACAAAACTAGATCGAGCCGATCGATATAGTTGACTATGTGGGTACAATTTTATAGAACTAAAAAACTAAAAACAATAATACATAACTTAAATTTTAACTAAAAAGTGGGAAATGAAATTTGCCTTCAAACTTGACAACATTGAAATACTAGGTTGTTTAGAATGAACCTGGAAGATAGAACAAGATCAACTAAGTCAATTTAGTAGTTTTTCCTAATAATGTTGAATTATTATTTGATTGGATCATTTAGGTGAGTTTTTGATCCTATAAAAGTATAAAATAGTGTTATTGAATGGAATTAATTCAGTTGATATAGTTTAAATAATATTAATAAAAAATAATAAAATGAAAATAGATCGATCAAATCGACTTAGTTAGCTAAAATTGAAATACAAAAAATAACAAAATCAAGCAAGTCAATTTAATTAGGCACATAAGGCAGAATAAATGATTGGATTAATCAATTCAATATAGTTGGCTAAAACTAAAAACTATATGCATAGAAAATAGAATTAGGTTAAAAGGGTCGATGAAGTTGTAAATATATGCATAGAATACATAACTAGGTTGACAAGCTCAACCTAGTTGAAAACCTACGCACAAATAATAGAACTAGGTTGACATGCTCAACCTAGTTGAAACCCTGTACATAAAATATAATATTGGATTGACAGGCTTGATCTAGTTGACTATAAATAAAAATTGAAATTACAAGGGTTAGAATCACTTTAGATTCACCTAAATGTATGCAATGAATTAGGATGGATTTGTAACTTATCTTACTTAGTAGATTCCAAGCTCATAGAAGGCAATCTTACCAAAATAATTGATTGCATAGCTATTTATATCGAGACATGACCAATTCAGATCTGCTAAACTTAACTAAGGGATATCTTACCACACAACAGCAAAGGAGAAGGTTCCAAATCCTCTATGAAAATTACATTATACAATAACCCTATATAGGCCTATAATACATAAAAGAGATCTAATCTAGTGATCACTAAAGTTTTTGGCGTGAAGCGGGATAGTTAATAACATTTAAAATAAAACATGCAAATAAAACTCTACTCAAGTCAATATATAGTTAAACTAAGCAAGGAGTACAACATTCATCCTACAATATCTAATCTACTAAATAAAAGAGTAAAAGTTAGGAATGCTTACCTTGAATTGAACATGTTGTGCTTCAATCTCTCTTTTGGCTAATGATTCTTTACAATAAGTTATTGTGGCTTTGAAATATCACACTACATAAATTAGCTCTAAACTAAAATACTCCTACATCACATCCAAGACTTTTACATAAGACAAGCTTCTTTCCATCTAATGTAAAACCCTAAACAATGACTCTTCAAGTGTATAAATAGCATAATTATGAGTTGTATCAATGATCAAATGAATGTTCCTCTCTATCAGATTGAATTGGAGTATTTATAGGCAATGATTGACACTAAACCCTCTTAGTAATTTTTTTGACAAGTCATCCAAGTCAATATTGTTTGGCAAGAAAGATAGTCATTAAGTCTAAAAATAGGTCAGTTGGGCCAACGTAGTTCCTTAATGTGATCTTAATCTCTAACAAGATCAAATGGGCTGACATAATAGGAATATGAAGGAAAAGGGGTGTATGCTTAGTTAGGGTCTATTTTGGAATTTGAATTACTTGGAGGAGCATTTAATCAAGTTTTAATTTCTTAGGAAGTTAGATAGAAGTAACTTATAGTGGTTTTAGGTAATGGTATAGGGACCAACAATCTTGCAAATCACCAAAGGTCTACCCACACCTTTACCGATGCACCCTTTAAGGCATACACTCAGAGAGATTTAAACTTGATAGGTTCCTATAATAGATAAAACATCAGTAAATGATATAGTTTATAAATATTGTGTGCATACATGATCTACCCATAAAATCCAATAGAGGATAAGTGACCCTTGTTCCAATGTAACATTTTTTCAAAATAGGGGGCAACTTAGCCAAGGCTATAGGTGAGCATCATATTCTTTTCAATAATGTCCAATATTATATGGATTAATTTAGTTATAAATAATTTATTGAATTTTAGCACCTCATAATCATGAAACATAATACAATCATGTTTAATTCTTGAGAGGCTAAAAGTCTTTTCAAGAGACATATCAGAGTTCAGCTCAAAATGAATCAAGTTTATCTTAGTTCATTTATCAAGATAGTTTAATCTTCTCTTAGAGATCCCAAGGGCTGAAATCTAGGCTCTAATACTAATGTCACAATCTTAAAAATGTAAAATAGAAAATTTATTAATAATTAAGGATATCTATTACATCACCTTACAAAACTACTACCACTAAGTGAGTATATCATCTTTCAAGTGTGCCATTATAGCATGGATCATTTAATTTGGTGCTAATAAAAGTATATCAAATGTATTACAACAAGGTTATGTATGTGGAAACAAGATAGGTCCTTGACACTTAACCATTTGTAATTGGATTACTCTAGGGTGATACTTTATCTTAAGGCACATGTTAAGGAAATTTGGTTTAACTTCTGCTTCATGAACAATATATTTAGTACATTGATTAAGATGAATTAAGATTTAACATTCCTTTAAAAAACCTCAATCAAGGTAAAATGCCTTTGAATTTCCTTAGAGTCCTCCTAAAGATACATTGGTCCTAAGAGAATCTTCTAAGGCCAACTAAGAAAATAATCTTATACTCATTCATAGCTCTATTCAAAATTTATGGCTTAATTCACTACCTTAGACAATTTGTTCTACCATACTCACTTACATTAAATTAATTTTAACACATTATTAATGGAAATTCATTTAGGGAAAATTAATATGATGAATTAACTATAAGTGCCTTAAAATGTCTTATATTTTTAGCCAAACAACTTAGCTCATTGAAAATATGAGCATCTACTTATTCCAACATTGCATTATCAAACAACATAACTATATTGGGAATAAAAATTAATGATTGTCTACAATCTAATATATAATTATTTTACTCTTTATTTAATATGCTTTCCTCAAACTATTGTATATATATATGGTGTTACTTCTTCACCAAAATAGAGTTACCTCCATTATTAAAATAATTTAAAATCTCGTATATTAAATAAATAAGTTAGGATTCATGATCTAATGTAATTACAGTCTCAAAGTAATCAATATAATAATTATGAATCCACTAGATTCTTATAAGGCTTCTAACCTCTTATTATTCTGGCTAAATAAACTCAAAACGATCATTTTCTCTTAATATTTAATGGAGATAATCCAAGAAAATAACCTTTCTTAATAAAAGTTTAATTGTTATATTCATAAAAAATACTTATGTCTAGACTTCTTCAATCTTAATTGAATTCTAGGGACTAAATGCAATTAATGCCTTTATAAATAGACAATTATAAATAATACTCAAATTAAGTTCAAACAGGTATAACCATACTAAAGTCAACTTGCATACTAATTTTATTCTTATGACAAGACAGCTCGTTATTTAATGTATCCTTTCATCCATATAATTCTTCACTTGGTCCATAGGATAGTATTTGAATTCAAGGATGGTCTTTACTCCATTTTCCAATAATTGAGATACAATACCAATAGAACATTACACTCATATTCTATAGACTATATGTCATATTTTATTTTTATGTATATAATACTTATTTATTTTATATTGACGTGGCATGCCACATGAAATTGTGTAGTCAAGGCTTTAAATATGTTTTAAGTGTTGTTTATATGATTATTTCTCTATGTTGAACATATTGAATGAGTAATTAAAAAAAACATATATTATTTTGGAATAACAGTAAACATACATTTTATGAATCTGACATGGAACTGATATGATACTAGATAGCATGTTTACAACATTGATTTATGTAGGTTCAATCAAATGAAATACAAATGATAAGGAGGGTATATATTGATTTGTTTAGATGTAATAACATGATGTTTATATTTATCATTAAAATTACTTATTATCATATTCTAAAAAAATGTTTAAGTACATTTTGATTTGATGAACTACTTGATGGGTTATGTTGAGTGTGCATTTCACAGGTTTTTTTGGCCCTACAGAGAGGTAGGATATCATTTAAGAGAGATGATTAGATATGAGTCAAGAGATAAGAAACAAATTGTGTCAAGATAATATATATAAATGAGCATACCATAGGTATGTGAAGGAAATCCAAAACAAGTCCTTCCCATTTTCCATTTTTACTCAGTGTGTTAAACATTATCTTTTAGCTCAGGTCAGGAATGTGTATTTTATAGATCATATCCCATTAATCAATTAGAACTAATACACCAAATAAAATTAGTTTATATTTTTGTAGTATCCATTGAGATTACATCCTAGTTTTGTGCACATTAAGATGTCCATAACCTTTTTAATTTGTAAATAATAATAAGAAGGATTAAGTGTAATTCATGATTAATAACCCACATAGGTTTGAAAGTATTTAAATATAGAATTTTGAACCACATGACTATATATAAGGTGTAATAAATGAATTTGGTTGAAATTTTTACCACATGAGGGATTGAAGAAGTAGAAAGCAAACATAACTCTTTCAAACATTAAATATTTTTACCCATAAATGAAAAATCTCACCCAAATGCATCCACCTTAAAAATAAAAATTCAAAATAATGAAGTAAATGTTGGATATTAAATTTTATTCATATAAGGCATATTGTTTTGGAGAGAGGACATGCATTTCCTTCATCTATAGGAGAATATGACATTCTGAGTATCAAAATCATTTTAGAGAGATAAGCCTTGTTAGGAGAAATAATGTCATCAAAAGGAATTAGGGCTTAGATCAAAGGAGAGAGATAAAATGCTATCCAAATAGAATCACAATAGCTGGAGTCAGGTTTTAATCTAATATAATTCTTGGAATTGCATTTATATACCATTGGTTGAGTTTTACTTTAAGTTGATTATGTAATATCTTCCAAAACTACGTTTCATTTCCTCTCTGACTGTTATTTTGATATGATTTTATTCTTTACATGGCATAATTATTTTCCTTATGATTATGTGTTTCCTTCTCTCTGAAGTATTTGGCTTGACTGAATTATGTTGAACTCTCATGTATGTTATTCCATGTTGTGTTTCAACTAAGATTATAATGATTGGACCATGATTTGATTTCCTTTTGGACCATGTTCACCCTGAGAGACATTTAGTTTAGACTCCAAAATATCCTTAGACTACATACGCCTCTTTTTGGTAATGTATTACTCCCATGGGTTGTATATATCACTAAACTACACCATATTATTTTGGATTGCATTATATACACACCCTTCCCTATGTATATTTAATCCTTGACTATGTTTTAGTTAGTCTAGTTGTGTAAACATTTCTTCAACTCTGCCTCACCCTTCTCTAACTATGTTTACCATCTTCGACTACCTTTGAAACTTTTAAGCTATGCTCTAGTCTAGTAAAGGGTAAAGTGCCTTATTTCCTCTTAAAAATAATACACTTTATGAATTATTTTAATAAAATATAAATCTTGAGAATAGGATTTAATTTTATCACTAACAAGATATGTAGATATGTGTGCCAAAAATATTATCATCGGTACCTAAACTTTATTTTCACTTATGAAATTATTCTTGAAAACAAATTGTCTTGTTAAATTTTAAGGATATAGTGATATTTTTAAATCTCCTTTCCTTGGTTTCAAATATGTCATGTATCTATTGAAAGGCTTGGGCTTCACCAAATATTATCCTTCTTTGAAGTCATACCAAAAAATTATATTGTGCTTTTTTTTCCGTAGTATCTAAAAACTACAAAATGGTCAATATTATGATAATAAGAGATCAAGAAGTTGATTATTTAGTCGTAGCTCAATAATTTTTCATGGAAGATAATGTATTCATTGAATAGTCAAGAGGAAATATTCATTTTTTAATATAAATATTATTATAAGCAAGAATTCAAGTAAATCATGAATACACCATCATCATCATCTTCCTCCTCAATACTATGCATATTGTCAATGTTGATAATATCTACATTTTCCTCCTAACATAACCCTTATTTTAATATATTCTAAAATAATATCGTGATGGCACTCCATTTAATATTAACAATTTTTGGTATTTACCCCCGAGAATGCTAATATTATGAGTTTGGAAAAAACAAAGCTTTCCTTTAAATGGAATTATTGTAATATTATAAATTGAGCTTTAGGGATAGAATATTTACATTAAATGAAAATTATAAATTAAATTTTCAAGATAGGCTATATGCCACTCATACCTTTTAATTATGTTTTTGGATATACCTAATTTTATCAAATGATTAAGAAAGTTGAACTTATGTTGTTTAAAATAATGGATAATGGGTGTTTAAAAACCTTCCATATAAACAAGTGGAAAGCATAAATGATCATACTATGACATTTGATTATCAAACACATCTATATTGTGTTTCATGATTGCTAGACTTAGATTCATTATTTGTCTCTCAGTATTTTACTAAGAATTCAAACCATAAAAGTTATCTAACTTATCAAAATTGAACCTTTAGAATACCAATCTATTATATAATCATTTGCCACGGCATAAACTAGACATCCATGTAAAGTGTGATATCATAAATGTGTTTTTATGTTTACTAATTATAAAATATTAAGGCCTATCAATTGTTGGATGCATAGGTTGGGGAGACATCGGTTAGAGTAGTGGATCTTGAGACGTGAATACTAAGAGATGGGAAGGAATCTTAGTTAGACTTATGATAACTCAACATTTCACTGAGTTGGATATGAAAAGTGGTACTTTTCAAATCCATATTTATGGTTTTAAGTATTGTATAGGGTACTAGATATTAGGAACCTACCAATTCCTATCTTGATTCATATTCACATTTGCATCATGCTACGTGGATTAGTTATAATGTCGATGTAATCACATAGCACTCACTTTCTTGTCTTCATACTTGTATTTATCCTTCTTTTGAAGGGTAGAGACACTCTCAAGTGATGAAAGGTTTGCAATGGATCCAAAGGGCTTTATGGTTTAAAGTAAATCCCTCTATGATACTCTCCCTCTCTGTATCTACACCTTTTACTTTTGATCTCAAAGTTTCTCTTGCTTATCTCAATTCACTTAAACACTTGTTGAATGTTATCTTCATTGTATCTACTTATTTGAAAATAATTTATATAAATGATGTAATATTATCAATTATATAACTATGAGGACTTTGAAAACTAGAATAAGGACAATCTGTTATACTAGATAAATTGAAATGAAAAAAAAATCTATATGCATAATACCTCCTTTAATTTGTTGTATTATTGTAAGCAATGAAATTATAGGATAAATAAATATTGATTTCAATTAATCATCATCATATGTTGTACTTTGGATAAATGAAAAGAACTGAATTATAAGGTGTTGTTTTATTATTGTCTACCTGGATAAACATCATAATTAATGAAAAAAATAATTTCTTTCAAGTATGTTTTGTTGGATTATAAGTCGAATAGATCAAATGATATTAGTATGATTAATTTGAGCATGTTTCATTTACTCCCATTATTTTTTTCATTGATACATGCAAAACATGTGGTACATTCAATAAGATATCATTGACATGATGTAATTGTGAAGTCATTAAATGATGTAAAATAGTTTACCTAATTCATATAAGTTAAATTAGGTTTATGAACATTTATACTTTATTTGGATAAATGTTATATGATTAATTTGAGCATGTTTCATTTACTCCCATTATTTTTTTCATTGATACATGCAAAACATGTGGTACATTCAATAAGATATCATTGACATGATGTAATTGTGAAGTCATTAAATGATGTAAAATAGTTTACCTGATTCATATAAGTTAAATTTGGTTTATGAATATTTATACTTTATTTGGACTCTCGCTCATGAGTTTTGAATATGAATAATTATTATAAATTATTAAACCTTGCCTATAGTATGTGTTGTTATAAACACTTATTATCATTTGAAACTTTTAATGCATGTTCAGATTGGTATTAGTTAATAAATCCTTAAAAAAATTAGTATTGTTAATACTAAAAAAATACTATTTTGAACTATACCTCAAAGGGATTCTTACACTATACATAAATATCCATCCTCAACAGAGATAAATAGTAAGAGAGAAAATTATTTTAATATAAGAATAAGGATGCATGAGTTTATCAACTCATAACTTCAATATAGTTATATAATAAGACACATTCCTTTTAACTATGAGTATGAATTCACAGACCTATTCACACAATACCACTACCACATCATAAGTTTCTAACAAGGTTTTTCTAAGACAATACCCTAGCATTATGAACCCTCCTCCAAGGTGTCCTATTATAGCTTACTCATTCACCTACTTGCACAAAAAAAATGTTATTCTAATGCCTACTTAGCTACTTTGTTTCAATAAAAACATCCATAGAGCATACACATATAATCACTATAGATAATTATAAGAAATTTTGGTTCATGTTTAAATTTAAATAACTTTGACATATCATGGCCTTAAGTTATAATTATAGATTATACTAAAATATGATTCATAGTAGGACAAAGTATAAGTATGCTACTAAAATATATAACTAATGGGAAACTTCTCAATAATCATAACACATTAATTATAAGTCATTCTACTCAAAGTATCAATAAAATAATGCACATAAGATTATTCTTCATAATATGACGAACCTACAAGAATAATTTATACATTTTATATGTATTAAATTGAGAAAAATTTACTATTTTTAGTCTCAAAAGACACAATGATATTCATTATTCTCAAACAACCTTCCAACAATACTCCCCTCTATGGCATAGTTTTCATCACCCCTGTGGATTGCTTTAGGAAGGCAATCCACATGGTCCAGGTACCCATCAAGGTATTCAATCAAACAACATAGCAAGAAATGTTAATTTTCACAAACTCTTTATGTTATTATATTAATAACCTTCATCTAAAACTCTTTATTTCATTATACGATGTTACTTATTTTCCATAAGAAATTGTGTCAAGTTCAACTTCGTACTAGTCATATTAATTTATAAGAATCCAAGTATACACTTTAACACATATCACAAGTTTGGATACTAAGACTTCATCTATAGTTAACCAACATAAACATTCTAATTTTTTACCACAACATCAATGAGATGGACTCACTAATCATCTATAGGTACTGCACAATAATCATCATATAAATATATATTATTTCTCTAGTAGAGAGGTTATCATATTATAAATTGATTGTACTAATTTAGAGTGAGACAAATGGTATTTTAGTTCCTATAAGGATTATAACACAAGTAATATTTCTATTAATTTAATAACTAATTTTATTAACCCAAAAGTGGTTACAAGAATGCATTACATTCTCTTAGTGGAATCAAACAAAAAATTATAAAAATTCATACTAAGCAAGGTGTTTTCAATTGACATTGTCCCCAAAATGAATAATTATACCAATGAACTCTAGCATGCCAAAGATGAACAAGCCCAATATATAGATATTTATATTGTATTCTATAAATAAAATAACATCCCTTATCTTTGTCCATTAATAATCCATAATAATATAAATTAAAAGGTTAAACAAACAAATCTCATTTACTCTAGATAATCTATTTCATCATCTACTATAAAACTTATCATTGATTCTAAGGTCATAAAATACATACACAAAAAATTAGTAACCTCATGACAATATAAAATTTATTTTACTAAATTATTCAAACGTGCAACTATAATAATCAATAAAGGCAACCGGTCTCTTAATGGGTCTAAATCATGAACAACAAACCTTATTTATAGTTCTTAATATCAATCTCAGAATGATATAAAATTACTTCTAATGCTTCCCATTATGATGAAGGTTTATAATAATGTAACACAACTACTTAAAGGTTTCTATATCTAAAGAGTTAAAATATGATATTACATTGAAACCATGTTGTTATAACAACTCATAAACATTTTACTATTGTCAAACTACCCTAACAGCAATTTTGTTTTCCAAAATAGCAACTATGAATCTGAATGCAACTAGGAAATAACCACTCCAAGATAATCAAGAAAATTTGCACCAATATTTAAGAAGTTTACATTGCATTTACATTCAGTGGTTCCCCATTATTAGGTTTATATAAAGTGACCATATCCAAATTGCTTTAATTTGGTAATGAAAGTGCACATTACCTTGCTAGGAACTTAATCAAAATGCAATTTCACTATCAGCCCTAAGTGGCACCAAAACAAAGGTCATCAAATTTTTCATTATATAATCACAAATAGAAAATGAACTTGGATCAATCTTCAACCTACACTATGGCATGACCAACAAGCAGAGCTAAGTCAGCATAAGGTTGGAAATGTATTCTCCTCTAAGGAATGGTCTAAGGGTATCAAAACTTAGGTATGTTAGATCCATAAAAACCATAAAAAGTAAATAGTTGTGAATAGAGAAACTCATGTAATATACCTCATTTATACCTCACGATTCATCTTGTATAGAAATTATTAATTAAACATGACCACCCCATGGAAAAAGGATATAGTAGCTAAGTCTTAAAGAGAATATAAAAAACAACACAAAAAAGGTTCCAATTAATATCCAAAATAAAAGTGGATCAACACAATATTCAAAATCAGAAAGAGGTGTTATTGCACAACATCCTTTCCAAGTATTACCATAAAAAGTAACCATTTATAATACCACAAAACTATTATTCTATACTAGTATAAAAACCCACAAAGAGTCATATTGTGACTGTCAACATTCAAATAATATATGTTTTTCTCATTACAGAAGCAAGGGTGGTTCTTACAAAAAATAATCAGTCATGTACAGATTATACAGTTACTTTTGAGGTATATATTGTTATACACATACCTAAATATATGTATAGGAACATATACTTAACTAGGCAAAAGGTATAATTCATTATAAAAGTAATTTAAACCTTACCAATGATATTTCCATCAGAATGTACTAGATAAATTAATTCAGAATAAATTAGCACATAAACATAGACTCAGATCTTATTCCTTTCCATACAACTTGGGCCTAATAGTGCCCATGAAACTGAGCTAGTAAAACACTCAGCAGACTCATAACATTCCTTCCAAATTATGGTTTAGCATAATCATAATAGTGCAACACCCTACAAGGAACACCCAATAGGAAATAAAACACTAGATATTATGGAGCATCTTAAAAAACATATATTTAACTATACATCAATACAAGAATAATAAGATTTCTATAATCGAGAAATCAACTCATATGCAAGAACAATCTGATAAGGGCTAACTCAATTAAATTATAAGGTGTAAGGCTCTTGTAAACCTCAGAGAGGAACCCTATGAGGTCTATGGTTACCTAAGTAACCATACATTCAAATCATTCCCTAAAGGGAGCATGTAGAGGATATAATTTATTTGAAACTATTGTAGTAAGGACAAAATATGGCACCCAATTACATTACAATGGAGGATAAAAGTGGCCCAAATGAAAACTTTATGCATGTAAATTTTAGGTATATACATTTGTATACACATATATACATATGTATACACATGTATACTATAGAATTGAATGTACCATTAAACTATAAGGATTCATATTATCCTAATTAGGCTAATACTCATAGAATATGAGAGTTAGAAGAGAATACATTCCTAGCAGGTTAAATATAAACTTCTCATCCTCCTTGTTTCCTTCTTCTTCGTCAGCTATTATGCTTGAAGTATTTCCTTCTTCCATGGTTTCTTTATACTTGCATTCACTTGTAAGCTCAATAATGGTACAGTTAGTGTCTCATTAATACACTAATCATGTAGTGGCCTCCTCAATGATTATAGATGCTAGGGTTTCCAAAACCCTAGCACATTCACTCTCCCCCATTATGATCAAGCTTAATAGTTTAGACGACAAGCCAACTCATCATTCATATTTTTCCTTTCTAATTATCATTATTTTCATAATAATTTCATTATATTTTCTTCAAAGTGTAATTTATAAATGATTTTTATGATGTCCAAGAACCATAGTTAACCTAGGTAAAAAAAAATGATTACTATTGCTTTTATCCCAAGGAACACTTTCAATGGTTAAACATGAATCATTTTTGTAAGTTAATAAATATATGCATATAACATTGTAAGATGATTTTAAACAATCAAAAAATCCTCGTCACTTAAGTACTTCAATCCTTTATAATCATTTTAAATAAAATCTTTACAAAGATTAACCAATCATATTTTTTCTAAAGTCAAGATTATGGTAATGGTCTTTCACTAGGAGGGCACTTCATTATAAGTGTTAATCCTTAAATTGTGAGGTATATGACAAGAACCTTAGCACCAACTAGTACCTAAACCAAAACCTAGCATGATATCATTATAAAGTGTACAAATAATTAAAATGCACTAGATTGAACAAACACCTTACCCTTTCCACCAAGATCTTGTTAGAGTTACAAACATAGAGAAACCTGTGCATAACCAATATTTAGACCTCAATATTGGTCCAAACTTGCTTGAGTATCCATAAGGTTCTATTTCATAGGGGTCTAAACATGGGATAAAATACCATGAGGTGATATTAATTCCTGGACCTTTATGCACCAAAATTTTCCTTACTTTAACATAATTAATCATGATGATAAAAAAAATAGGTGGGTCATGGACTTAGAAAAGGATTTTATCATTGATCATTTCATTCTTAATAAACTTGATAGAGATTTATTTAGCTAGTTGAGAATGGGATATAGTTTCAATGGTATGTTTTTCGATAGATTATGGACCTTCAAGAGGTTGACTAGATGTTTTAGTTTCATTTGTTAAAGGTAATTCTTTTATATCTTAAAATTGTTGCATTGTAAGTTTCTTATGATAGGTTGATGTTATCATGAGTTTCATTAGAGGAATCTTGCAAGGCATAGTGTTAATTTATTTTATAAAATTCCATTGAGTTGATTTTTGGTAAGAACCGTAATGATATTTAGGTTGATAAGTATGATTTGATTTGGAAGGTTTGGTAATTAGATGGGGTTTTTCATTAGGTTTAGGCTTTGTTTATTGAGTACAATCATTAGATGGAGTGTCAATAGTTTGTATTTGGTTTGTTTTACTTTAAAGATAATTTATTATTGAGAAGGTTTCTCATGTTAGATATCAAGATTTGTTTTAGTAGGCTTACATCAGTAGTTAACCTTTTCCATGTAAATATATTGAGAGTTGATATAGTATTGGTCACACTTGGCATCAATAGAACCTATGAAATTGTTCATATAATAAGTATTGGGATTAGAAGATTTTTTAGGTTTTTTTAGACTTCGATTTTTTTAGATTGATTAGATTGAGCTTTAGAATCTTTAAGATATTCCTTGTAACCTTATTTATAAATATATTTGTAGTTGAATTTTTATGACTAACATGAATTCGAAAGCAAGCTTCTTAAATTCATGACAATATTCATGAGAATGGAGAACAATATCATGAAACCAATAGAACTTGTTGAGGTGGTGCCATGGTGGGAAAGACTTGGATTGGTGTAACAACCCCGCTAGGTGCTAACTAGAAAATATGATAATTTTTTTTTTTTTAAATACAAACTATAAATAGATTACTCCACAAAAATTTAAGAAATGATCATACAAAAATACTCCAAGAGTGATAAATGAAAATAAGCACATGAATTTTAATAGACACTTATCACTAATAATATATGGAAATACATCATAATAAAATCATAGATAGTAAATACCAATAGCTAGCCAATGCCAGTACAATACACAGCCATGGTTGTCAATCCACAGTAGATAGGTAATTACAATTATTCATGTTCATGTACCTAAATATAAAAAAAATATAATACAATGTACATAATTAAGATACATGGCTCCCTAAAGCAGGAGTTCCCTGAACTCTCCAATATTTTTGGCAATCTCAAAGTCATCTCAAAAGTAGTATTGTTGTGGGGAGGGAGAGCATCATCCGAGCACTTTTTCACACCAAACATGGACCAACAATCCCTCACACTAATTCCATCAAGGAATGGCCCTCCCTTCATCGATGAGTAGATAGTGATGGTGAGGGAATCAAAAAAAAATCAAGTACATGTGTGTTGTATGATTTCTAAAACTAAACATGCATTGTATCATAGAAAACCCATTCTATTGCAAGATATTTAACTAACATGTAAATCATACACATAAAATGATAATATCCTACCCAAGTAAAATACACATTTAACTATAAATTCCAACTAATACAATAAGTTTCAAACATACTACGCCCCATGATAACCAATATTACCATAGTCTAGTATTTTAAGACATAACTACTAGTTTTTCACAATCAATCATACAAAGTAGTCTTAAATACATGGAACCATAAGCTTTTATTCAAGAAAATATATATAACAAATCAAATAATAGTTTCCATAAACATATAAAATTATGACCTAGCATTCGTTACACTCTCAAAGTTGTATGCATGCATACATAATGTCCTACTAACTGTCACAAAACATATTGTTCAAGTAAACCATCATGCATACAATTACGTAAGTATGGATCAAGACATAACATTTATTGTATGTACTATTTAGATATAATATACTTTAATACTATATAACTCTATGACATCCCATAAAATCATAGATTATTGTGCATGAGCACCCTACTCAAACATGAACAAATAATCTTACACATATAAATATTACTCAAGCAAGTACAGGATTATACTGCCTAGGTATACCATAGATTATATTACAAATCAGAAGAAAACATAATATCTAGGCACACATCATGATGCATTAATCTATGTTATAAAAGTCTAAATCTTTTTACATATTAATACTCTCACAAAATATATTGCACATAATTTTTCAATACTATCTGCATATATATACTAATAGTCATTTATGACACAAGTCAAGGTTTTCTAAGATTTCACAATCAAAACTTTCATAAACTTTTAAGATATAACCTAAGTATTACGTTTAATTAGACCTCTCTAGAAATCAATATTTCATTCTTTATTATTCACTGTTAGTTCTTAACATAGAATAAAGCAGCCTCTAATTTAAAACCACCATATAAGACATTCACAAGTTTTTTTAATGTATTTATTCTCTGCAGTGTCTATAGGTTCATACAATTAATTCTACAATCTAGTAAAAACATATACTAACTTTCAAAATAATTACTATACACACACTTAGTCCGTCAAATGTATGATTGAACCTGTTTTTAATCTTAAAACCAATATCTATGAAAAGCAAGTTAAAACTACCACACAGGTATTATACAATTCATTTAATAATTTCACACATAATGATATGAATATAACTAAATAATATCCTGAGAGCATACCATTTGGGCATGAATAGTGTAACTATTCTATAGGATACATACAACTATATAGTTTAATCAAGTTTCCTGATTCATATTAAGAATAATAATCCAAGTACACTATTATAACATCCATGTATATTGTGCCAACATGTCAACTAATTGAAAAAGTATCCTAGAGTTTCATTTTGTAGAGCATAAACATATATTTATGTGTAAGATCAAACTGACTTAAGAAATTTAGTCTTAACTTGGAAACAATTTTTGTATATCTATATAGGGGTATTTTTGTTCATATATATATATATATATATATATATATATATATATATATATATATATATATATATATATATATATATATATTCATTCAGACATCAAACATTCCTTATCGATTTCACTCGTAGTTTTATATTTATTTAAAGATGAGTAAAGAACCATTGAACCCGTATATATTTACTTAAATAAATAATATACAAATTTGCATAACTACAGGTTTTCCCACTTGCCCAACTTTCTATGTTTCCATAAATAATTTATAATGTTTAAACCTTTTGTTAAGAACACTCAACAAATTACTACGGCTCTTTATTTTATTTTATCAACCTAGGCTTAACTTTCATCATGAATAATTTATACACAGCTAAGTCCATTTTATGATAAATCTACATGATAATAATAAGAAAATGTTCAAACTAACCCATTTGGATACCCTTCACTTCACTAATTTAATAGGAATTCTAATTTTATATTAGATAGTTGTAGATAAAGTATCACATATATATTATATTATAGTGTATATTAATTTTACTCATCTAGCATCTCATAGTTTAACTCACTTTAATGTTTATCTTTGAATCATACTCATACTCAGATCACAGTGTGTGTGTGTGTGTGTGTGTGTGTGTGTGTGTGTGTGTACATATATTATAAGTATGCACACGCATGTGCACACACATATCTGTCTATGTGTGTGTATGTATATTTTTATGGTCCATTCAATTTAACATACAATTCTAAATTCACCCTAGATTTTACCATAAAGTCATAATAGTTTTGTTTATATACATACTAGTTGTTTGTATAGATGTGATCATATAAAAGAGCAGCAACATAATTAATTAATTTCAAGATGCTATAAATATTATAGCTTATTAACCTTTGTTCCAAACTCCTACTTGGATTATTTTCTTTACACACAAGACCTCAACTAACCTCAAGATCATACTTTTCCTTATTTATCCACTAATCTCTAAGGAATACCATTCGACCTTGGTGAAGAGTGGAAACAAAACTCATTTATGATTTCCAAATAATCCATTGAAATTTCATATAATCATTCAGCAATTTTAGTGGTAATAAATCAATTTTACATAATTTACTCAAGGACTGAAGCCTATTGTTGTAGGTATTGTACTTATTTTCAAAAACCTGATGAACATTCATTAAAATTTCAATCATCAGGAGGACACCCTTCACTTATAAGTTTGTACAACAAAATCAAATAACCAGCACACTAATATTTTCAAATCCCCAAAATATACATACTCAGTCATCCCATAATAACAAAGAATGTATTTGAGGACATTAACTAGGTCTTCATAATAATCATACACAACCAATTTTTGCTAGAAAAAGGAAAGGGTTCTCGCTATAAAAAATTTCAATTACCGTAATGTTTTGTAATCCTTATTTGAACCACTAAATCTTGCGCCAAGTAATTACAACTTTTTACCACTATAAATCTCAGCATTTTACTCACATATGTATGGCTATATAAAATTGCCCTTTATCTACTAAACATTCAAACATAGCACTAAAATACTTTATATAAAAATCTAATAAGAAAACCTACCTGGACAAATTCCTGGATAGTGTGAGGTAGTTTCCCTTGTTCAAATAGTAATTTTTGCCCTTTTTTCTTTCTCCTTCACAACTGCATCTATTTTTCTTTCAAAAACACTTACCCCCTTTTATTTTTCTTATTACCCTTTTCATGTTGAACTAATTTCACTTATTTAATTTCCTCAAACTTTACTTTACCGATCTTTACTTGAGTTTTTATTCTTTTTCTATAATGCATAGTTTGACAACTTTTCTATTATTTGTATTTTATTCTTTCATGCATAGTTTTTCTTTAAAATTGAGTTTTATTTATTTATTAAATCCTCCATGTTTTAATTTTTTATTTTCAAAGTCAAACTAATTACTAAATTAATTTCATTTAAGTCTAATTTTAGACCTTAAATTTTCATTACATAGGCTCCAAAGTTAGCATTGTTATTACATTTAAATTTTTTTTATTTAAATGCAACTGGTAATTATATTACTAAACCAATTTTTATTATAATACAACATTGTATGATAATATCTATGCACTAACAACATGCATAAAATCACACAATCTTGATCATCATAAGCATCAACCAAAACATGAACATAACAGAAGTATACAACCACACAAAACAAACTAATTATCCAAATCAAATAAAAGAGTTAACAAGTTATTATATTGTGGTGTGTGTGTTTGGTTACTATCAGTTTCTCTCTCATCCACCAATCATCCCATCTACACCATCATGTCTGATGATGCTCTCCCTCTGTTATGTTCTAAGGGTAGAATCAATCATGCATCCACCTCGTGACAAGTAGGTAGTTAGTCTAGGTCATCATATATATCAAACTAATGATGCATAACTAACAAATATTCATCCATAATATATAAAAATAAGAAAGCATAGTTGTCACATCATGTAAACTAATCAACATATCACTATCTCATAACTAGTATATCTCATAAAACTCAAATTAAAACAATAATAACCACTTAATTTATGGATTCAAAGGTTATAAAACTTAGGGTGAAATCAGGATGTAACAATTAGATAAAAAACAATATCCTAGAAGACAACATGATGTTATTTAGCTCTTTAAGGCTCAAGGGAGGGTGGGTAGGGTTTGAAAAGTTTGAAGAAGATACACCCAACTTAGGTTGGGGAGGTTTACTCTTTGATGTGTTGGTGTTGATTGCTTTAGTTGATGTTTGGAAAGATTCCCTACTAAGCTTTGAAAGGGTTTAAATTGGTTCATGAGGTAATATTATCTTTTAGCTTGATCAAATATTGCTTTACTTTGTATTGAAGTTGAGGCTTTAAAGTAGTAATATGAAAAGTTTAAAAATATTTTCTTCATTCATGTCATGATCTGATTTATGGGCTAAATATTTCCATCATTGGATAGATTCTTTGGGTGATTTCTTCACATTAAAAAAGTTACCAAGGTTATTTTTTGTAAGATTATGATATTGATATTATTTAACTAGGGCAATGACTAGGTCTTAGACATATTTTATTTCAATGGATTGGAATTTTATTATACCATTCTGACACATCACCAACTATATTTTTTACTAGAATCTTGGTAGTCACATAGGTATTCGTTTGAATCCACTCTTTGGTAGGGAAGAAATCAAAATGCATGGTTATATCAGCAACTGCCTATTATAAATAGATTATGGAAGATATTAGCATGGATTTTATTTTAGGATTCTTGAGGTATAGTGTGTTCACATGATTAATATAAGGTAATTATTGTTTCATAAACAGTAATACGTTAATAGTTTACAGGTTAGATTTATTAGTTAGTCGAATATATTGTTTATAACAATATATTCATATTATAGTGGGTTGTTTAGTTTGTTTAAGAGATATTTTGGTAGAGATTTGATCTCTCCAAATATATAAAATAGATTTCCTATATAATCTATAATATTCTTGTATGGTCTGTAATACAATAGTAGAAGAAATAATAGAATAGTAGAACATTATCATTATTGTGTATTTGACTCCTCTTCATGATTTAAATCACTGTGATAAGCTCTTGTAGACCCTATCAAGGATTTCCTATAACATAAAGAGATCATGATTCCATATTTTTAATTTTGGATAAATTTTCAAAGATAGCACATTTTTTTGCATGAAATAAAACTAATGATGTTGTACATATAGCAAAGTTAGTTTTTAGGGAGGTTGTGAGATTGCATGGATTGCCACGCAGTAAAGTATATAATAGAGATATATAATTCGTTGGAAATTTCTAGAGGAAATTATAGAATAATTCAAAACTAAGCTAAAATTTAGTGTGGCATATCTTCCTTAGATGAATGGACAAATGAAGGTAGTCAACAAAGTATTGGTAAGTTGTTGCAATGTTTGATTGGTGGAAATACAGGAGCATGGGATTCAATTTTGGTGCAAGCTAAGTTTTTTTATAACAACTAATTTAATATGAGTACTAGAAGAATACCATTTAAAATTTTGTATGGTGTAAACACCTAAAATTGGTCACCAATGACCTCCAACAAAGCTTCAGACCAATTTCTACCAAATATCACAATTTGGCCTAAAAAAACTAAAACACATTAAATGGTTTGAACTTGTCATATAAAAGTTTTGATTTTGGCCAAAGTATCCCTAAATAAATCAAATCATTTTATGTGATACCTAACTTTGATCAAATCATTTTGAGTCAAAATGATGATTTTGCACATGGGTGCTTTAGATTGCTCTTTTTTACCAATTTGCTTGCACAAGACATGTGCCTTTATTAATTTTTGTTGGAAACATCTTAAATGAGATAATGGTTGTAATGCATCTAACATCACATTATAATTCCACTCCATTCAAATTTCAATCCAATAATATGACATTTTGACTAGTTTGATTAATTGAGCACCAATTTCCAAAAAAATTGCACCCAAAATTGACTAACCATGTTTAAAGCTAATTAATTTGAATCAAGAGCTTAAGTGGATTTTCCATGGAGGTTATTGATTATTTCATTAATTTAAATTGATTATGAATAATTGCATCACCTAAGATATCATCTATGAGATGACATCCACAAGTCATAAATGCCACAAATATCTGATTAAGCCCTTCCATACCTCTTTAATGCCTCTCTATCCCAAATATTTATGAGATAATTTATTGATTTTAGCCTCCAAAATTGAATGTATTCTTGGCTATATATCTTCATCTTGAGATAAATGGTTCAGGTTCATTCTGATCAAAAAAGAAAATTTACAAATAGAAGGCATAACACTCATAATTGTAAGCTATCTTGGTGTAAAGTTATCATGTTCAAATGATTTTAAAAGCTCTCTCAAGCCAAATTTATCATGCTCAAATGCTTTCAAAAATAATTTTTATGTCAAATTGTTGATTCAAGCTTCACAAGCTAAAGCCACAAAGCCAATGATGCCAAGAGGCAGTGGAGAATAGCCAAAGCTCCATTGACGAAGACCTCTTGAGCACAAGTTGAGCAAGCCACTTCAACAAGTCATCTTGGAGACACAAGAAAGGTAAAAGGTTTGGTCTTTTATGTTTTAGTTGTGTTTTTATCATAGCTTTGTTATTATGCTCCTCCTTTTGATCTAGGCTTAAGGTGTTAGCTATTAGTGTGTTTTTGGATTTGATTTCATATGCTAACATGATACTAATCTCCATTTATTAGATTCTTATGTTCACAAATGACATTCTCGATGGGACTGCACCCCATGAATTTGCTTAAATAATACCTACAATCATACTACTAACCATTTTCATGTAGAATCTTAGAATTTGAGGTCAAAGTGGGTGAAAATTTTGAGCAAAAATCCATTTTTTGAAAGTAATAATTTTGTCACTATAAATTTGCGATTTTGTCTTCTAAACCATAAAACTACAACTAACATAGTCATGATTTTGTCTTACAATCATGATTTTACATTTTAACTAGATTTCTTGACTAACGTATTCTCTGTCTACAGGACAAGTTGTGATATTGCAATATCACAACTCGATAGTTATGATATTACAATACCATGATTTCATAAGTTGCGATATCATCGATTGCAATCGCTATTTTGTAGTTAAATCGCTAGTGGTTAACCTAGCTATTGGGAGTTAAGTGATAAAATTATAACTCTTGAAGTTGTGGTTTTACCCTATAACTTGTAGTTTTGTCTGTTAGAGTAGTGATTTTGTATATTTTTAGTATTTAACCCATGAGTTATAATATTTTTTTAACCATTAGCAATTTTATAGAGTTGTGGTATTGGACTATGGAGTTGAAATTTTGCACTATGCAAAGTTGAGAGCATACTTTCTAAGTTTGTTTGTTTCATTCACAAAAGAGTTTCAAAGATAAATAAAACCTTGACAATTTTCTTACAGGACCTACTTAGAAAAGTATCAAATCAAGCTTAATTAAGTCTTTTTTAAACCTCTTTTGAATGCTTAAAAATAATTAAGAATCTTTCATTTGAAGCTTAAAGAAAAACTTAGATGTTTATTTAATTAGTTTTTGTGGTTGTTTTTCAAAAAAATTACAGCTTAAGGCCAAGGGGCCAAAGAACACCACCAAATCTTTCATTTTAGTGCTTTAAAATTGAACTCACTTTTAATTTCTTACTTTATGCAATTTATTTATCATTTGCTTAGATAGAATTGTTTGTGCGAAAAAGAAGTTATGCATGTATGCTTTCCCCCCGTCCCCTATAAGAAACTTGTGGGATCAAAAGCACCATCTTCATTGTAAATTATGTCTTAGTTCAAAGGCATAAAAAAGATGTTGTGAAGGCTCTCCCAAAGATCTGCATGGTTTGGGTGATCTAAAAATAATCATAAAACCTTTTTACTTAGGTTTTTTTATTTCACACATTTTGGCTTGTGAGAAGGATTTCATTACCTCTCATAAGTTCTATACGGAAGCTTTGACCTAGGGTTTCATCTCTCAACATCGTCTTCAACCCCTCTCCATGGGGGGTATATAATTTGAGATCTCCTTGCTAGGATGGTGATTTAAGTGGTTAAACCATCTTTGTTAGTAGAGGTTAAGCCCGAGACATATGATCATATTGGACATTGCACTACACTAAGCAAATGATGGATGTAGGGGTTGTGAAAAGGACTAGACTTTTTCATAAAAAGTCATTTAACATGGACCCAAATAATGTGTTACTTATTTTGTGTGCTAACATAAAAGTTGATACACATGGGATCCATTTAGACAGTCAAAAATTATAGAGTTTTAGACAAACCCCACTTACCATGAAAATATTATTGATGCGAGGTGTGCCCCAAGGTCCATGTCATCGTACTATCATTTAAGAGAAGGAGGTGTAAAAAAACCTACTATATAATGTGCTTTTATTTTGGATAAACTCTTAATTCCTCTCAAGTGTACATATAAAGATAGAATTTAACAATATCATGCAACCCTATTAGTTTAGGGCTTAGGACGATTACTTAATTGTTCTTATCTTTGTCTTGGATTATTTGGTCTTGTTTTGAGTCAAAATTTGTTTGTTAACAAAAGACATAACCAAATACTTTGTTCACCAAATTTATTGAACAAGGAAGTGTTATGTTGTCCAAGTGAAAATCATATTTTTCTTTGTTCAAGTTTGTCATCTAAAACATTGTGTCATATCATCAATTTTGGTGCAGTTATGAAACCTATTTGAGTCTAGACCATTTGCCAAATTTTCTTAAGTCCATTAATAATTTAAATTTGTAATTGCACCTTTCTAAGTTTATAAGGTTGATGTGTTAAGTGGGTTCACCATTTGTACCTTAATTGAGGGAACTTAAGTTCAATATCCAATTTGGATTGAGGATCATTTATAGACTCACTATCATTGTCATCATTGATGGATTCAAGTCATATTTTGTATCGCTTATGCTTTGAGTCCAAGAAATAAATTTTATACTACCCATTCTATTGCCATTATTGTTGTGCTATAGTGAAGTGAGTCTTGAGTCCATTTTATAAAACACTTTTGACTTAGAAATTTGTCAAACTTTGTGTGTGTGTGTGTGTGTTATTTGAGTTGAGGAGAGTAGTGTTATGTTGTCCAAAGCTTGTCAAACCATTTTGGATTAGATTATTTAAACAAACATTTGTCACACATTTTGAGAATTTTAGCATCTTTACGCTACTCAAATTATTTCATAGACCTATTTGCATAGAGCCCAATTCTTTTCTAAATTCAAATCAATTTGAGTATACTTTATGAGTCTTTGTCTAGTGCAATTATGTTGCTCAATTTTGTCTGATTTATTGGTCAAAAGAGTCTAGTTTGTGCCATTATTTAGGGAAAAATAATCTATCTCCAAGTGTCTTTTGTTTCATACCTCATACCCATTGATCAAGTTTATATCCAAGAGTCAAATGCCTAGTTTTTATTAAAAGTGTTTCAAATTTGTTAGATTAAATATCTCATCTTTATTTTAAGTCTAGATTTTGATGTCATTTGGCCAAAAGTCCTAGCACATCCCATTTGAGCCTAGATTTTAACATTGCATTTGGTCAAAATACCTAACAACCTTTGTTTTTCTTAGATTAGACTCATTTGAAACCTTTTGTTAAGTTGTGGAGCTAAAAGCTTCACTGATGCAAATGGAGGAGGTTGTTGAGTGTTACAGTAATCGACATCAGTCTGATCAACTGATGTCGGTCATTTTTAGTGTATGTAGTAACTGACATCGGTTATGGGTCAGTCGACATCGATCAGACAAGAACCGACATTGGCAACCTGTGTGTGTGTGCATTTGCATGCGCTTTCAGAACTGGTCTAATTTTAGACGGACAGTTAGTTTGCATATAAAAGACTAATTTTAGTCTTGAGTCTGTGTTTCTAATTATTGTAATTAAGAAGTCTAATTATTGTTTATATGGGATCTATTTAAGAGACCCATGGGGTTGTATTATAATCAAAGACAAGGAAGAGATCCTTCCAATTGTAAGATTAGTTGATCTGCAGGTAGCAAGATCAGGGGAGATCTACATGGTAAGTAAGATCAGTTGATCTGTAGGTGTGCAAGATCAGGGAGATGTACTTGGAGTACTTTGAGTACTTGGTGGACTAGCAGTGTTGTTACTAACTGGTGGAGGGAACAACTCAGTGTTGAGTTATGGTTGTAATTGATTGTGTGAGAGAGAGAACTCTTGAGAGAAAATTACTAGTACACCCAAGAGGTGTGAGAAGAGTGTGATTTCTTCATTGTATTTCTTTTTGGAAGAGTATTAATACAGATTGTATTCTCTCATATTCTATGTTGTTTCTAAATTCTAGTTACATATTACTTCTGGTTTAATTCCGTGTTTAGTTGCTTATACAAAGTTAATCAATTGTGCTCTTAATCCTAACAAGTGGTATCAGAGCTTGGTTCGGAGCAAGTTAGTGTTTGTTGATTACAGGTCACTCTTAGGGGTTTCTGATTGAGTGGGAGTATAGCAATGGCAGAAGAAAGTAAGCTAAGAATGGAGAAATTTAATGGCAAAAATTATCAATTATGGAGGATGCAGATAGAAGATTATCTGTATCAAAAAGATCTGTACTTACCATTGGATGGGAGTAAGCCCACATGTATGCAAGATAAAGAATGGAAGGTTCTTGATAGAAAGGCTCTAGGAGCTATAAGGCTAACCTTGGCAGCTTCTGTGGTTTCCAACTTATCTCAGGCAAGGACAACAGTAGAGTTAATGGAATCTTTGGCAAATTTATATAAAAAACTCTCAGCTTCGAATAAGGTATTTCTTATGAAGCAATTATTTAATTTGCAAATGCTGGAAGGTGGATCAGTATATAGTCATCTTAGTGATTTCCATGGTTTGGTAAACCAGTTAAATTCAGTCAAAATAGTTTTTGATGATGAAATTAAGGCTCTCTTAATCTTATGCTCTTTACCTGAAAGTTGGGATAGCTTGGTAATGGCAGTAAGTAATACTGCGTCTGCTTCAAATATCTTGAAAGTTGATGATGTTGTTAGTGTAATCGTGAATGAAAAAATTTACAAGAAAAGCACAGGTGAGACATCAGGTAATGCTTTAAGTGTTGAAAGTAGGGGATGCCAAAGAGAGAAGGTCGAGCAAGGAAAATCAAGGTCAAAGATAGGTAGGAGATCCATATCCAGGTATGGTAGTATAATCTGTTGGAATTGTGGAAAGAAAGGGCATGTAAAAAAAGATTATTGGTTGAAAGATCAGCATGAAGGAAATGAAGAAGCAGATGTTGCAAGTATTGTTACACAGGATGCTCTTGTGTGTTCCTTGGATAAAGTGGAATCATGGGTTTTAGATTATGGTGCCTCTTTCCATGCAACCTCAAATAGAGAATTTTTCCATGATTATGTCCATGGAGACTTTGGAAATATTTATTTAGGGGATGGTAAGCCTTGTCAAATGGTTGGCAAATGGAAATTTCAACTGAAATTGCAGACGGGCAACACATGGGTGTTGAAGGAGGTCATACATGTCCCATTCCTGAAGCGGAATTTGATTTCTGTAAAAAAGTTGGGTGATGAGGGATGCACAGTAACTCTCATAGTAGAATCTTGAAAAGTTTTCAAGGGTGCACTTGTTTTAGCAAGAGATAAGAAAGTAGGTACTATTTATCTATCTACTTGTATTACTAATTCTCCTTCTGGTTTATCTACTTTAGATGTAGATGCGAAGATGTAGCTCTCTAGGCTTGGTCACATGAGTAAGAAGGGAATGGATGTTCTTAAGTCAAATGGTAAGAGTTCAGATTTGAAAAGCATAGATCGAGATTTCTATAAGCAACAGAAGAAAGTGAGGTTTCTTGAAATTGGGTCAACAAAGAAGGGAGCTTCTATTGGAGGATCACAGTGGTATGCTACAAGAAAGGATCGGGTTTATTGTAGGAAGAGAAAATCTAATGTTTTTGACAAGAACAGGAAAGCCTTGGTTTTCAAAGGAGAAGATGATAGATAGAGATCAGCTCAAGGGGCTGAATAATTCTGAGCAGGACAATTTGGACAAGGTTATGATCCAATGTGAGCTCGTGGGTAAAAATAATCACTCACAAGAAAACACAGTTACCAACGTCGGTCAGGTGAGAATTGACGTCGATCAGGCAGGTACCGATGTCGGTCATGTGTAGACCAGAGTCAGTGGTGTCACGTAGGTGGATATCAACATTGGTCAGGTAACCGATGTCAACGACCAGGTGGACATCGACATCGGTCAGGGAACCGGCATCAGCGATCAAGTGGAATCGACATCGGTCATGTGCAGACCAAGGTTGGCCAGAGGTGACCGAGATCAGTCACTATCAGAATGGATTTTAAGCGAACAGCAAGCTGTCAAGGAGTCTCAAACACCCATGAGGAGGATTGAAAGGGTAAGTAAGCCTCAAATTCATTATTCCCCTTCTTTACACTACTTGTTGCTCACTGATGGTCAAGAACTAGGAAGTTTTGAAGAGGCAAAGTAGGTAGAATCCAAGAAACAGTGGGAGCATGGCATGAATTCTTTGGAAGAGAATCAAATGAGAGATTTGGTAGAGTTGTCAGCCGGGATGAAAGCACTGAAAGACAAATGGATTCCCAGGTTAAAGAAAGGAGAGAATGGACATGTGAGATAGAAGGCCAGGTTATATGGTCTTGAGCAAGCTCCAGGACAATGGTGTTTAAGGTTTGATAGGTGTATGACAAAGCATGGCTTTAGTCAATGTCAATGTGACTATTGTGTTTATTTTACCAGGTTGGATAATGGTTGCGACATTATCCTGTTACTGTATGTAGTGTATATGCTTGTTGCAGGGTCACACATGTAGGAATTTACTGAGCTAAAGGTAATAGTAGCTCAGAGGTGTGCCAAGAAGGATTTAGGAGGAGCAAAGAAAATCCTTGGCATGAGTATTTCTAGAGACAAGGAAAGTCAAAAGGTGATTTTGTCTCCAGAAGATTATGTGAATAAGGTAGTGGAGAGGTTCAATATGCAAGATGCAAAATTGGTTAGCACACCTATAGTTGGACAGTTCACAAAACAGTGTCCTGAATCACATGATGAGGTTGAGTACATGAGTACTAGACCTGATATTGCCCAAGCAGTGGGAGTTGTCAGCAAGTTTATGGCCAATCCAGGAAAGGAGCACTGAAAAGTAGTTCAGTGGATTCTCAAGTATCTGAGAGGGCCCAGCAGCAGGGATTCATGCTATGTAGGGTCAAGCACTTCTCTACATGGGTATGTAGATTCAGATATGGCAGGTTACTTGGATGACAGGAGAAGCACCACAGGATATGTGATCACTGTTGGTGGTACGGCGATTAGCTGGATTTTAGAGATGCAAAAGGTTGTTGCAGTCACAGAGGCTAGCAAGGATAAGAACCCTACGGAAATGTTAACAAAGTCGGGAACAAAGGAGAAGTTGAATCTTCATTTAACTTCTGTTGGTCTTCAAGATTGAACTTGAAGAGGGATACAAGCTAGAAAACAAAATTAGATGATGTACAAGTACAGGTACAGGTGCATCTATTTATCTCTAAGTGGGAGATTGTTAAGTTGTGGAGTTAAAAGCTTCACTGATGCAAATGGAGGAGGTTGTTGAGTGTTATAGTAACCGACATTGGTCTGATCAACTGACATTGATCATCTTCAGTGTACGTAGTAATCGACATCGGTTATGGGTCAGCCGACATCGATCAGATAGGAACTGATGCCGGCAACCTGTGTGTGTGTGTGTTTGCATGCGCTTCCAGAACTAGTCTAATTTTAGATGGACAATTAGTTTGCATGTAAAAGACTAATTTTAGTCTTGAGTCTACGTTTCTAATTATTGTAATTAGGAAGTCTAATTATTGTTTATATGGGATCTATTTAAAAGACCCATGGGGCTGTATTGTAATCAAGGACAAGGAAGAGATCATTCTAATTGTAAGATCAATTGATCTACAGGTAGCAAGATCAGGGGAGATCTACATGGTAAGTAAAATTAGTTGATCTGTAGGTGTGCAAGATCAGGGAGATCTACTTGGAGTACTTTGAGTACTTGGTGGACTGGCAGTGTTGTTACTGACTGGTGGAGGGAACAACTCAGTGTTGAGTTGTGGTTGTAATTGATTGTGTGAGAGAGAGAACTCTTGAGGGAGAATTACCGGTACACCCAAGACGTGTGGGAAGAGTGTGATTTCTTTATTATATTTCTTTCTGGAAGAGTATTAATATAGATTGTATTGTCTCTCATATTTTGTGTTGTTTCTGAATTCTAGTTACATATTACTTCTGGTTTAATTTCGTGTTTAGTTGCTTATACAAAGGTAATCAATTGTGCTCTTAATCCTAACAACTTTGACTCTAGAAATTGGCATTTTGATTTTTGATTCATCTACTTGACCTTTTTTATGTGAGACATGTAATGTTAGACATTTGACATTAGCTTATTTTATTATAAGTCATTGCTTAAGATTTTTTGGATATACATATCCATCCTTTTGACTAAGTTAGACTAAGTGTGAACCTTTTACCCTTTTGACATTATTTTTTTATATTTTGTATAACTCTATTCTATTTGGTAGTTAAACATTTATTATGGATCCCAACATGTATTCTGACACTCGTAGTGGCGTCATGTAAAATCTAAGGTTTAATATTGTAATCACCCAAGAATAAATGGTTCAATATCCTTATGCAAACAATGTTATTTATGAGATGGATGTTTAATCATGTTATAACACTCAAACAGGGAAAAAAACCAAGACCCATTGGCTCATTATTTAGTTAACACACATCCATACTAGGATTAGATTCAAAAACAAACAGAGCAATACCTAGCTGCAGTACCTATAGTTCAAGAACCATTTCCTCAATAATTGTACTATGTTACTACACCATCAACATATGATCCTTATATGTTTGAGTGTCACTTATTGGAAAACAAGGATAATATTTTGATCAGAGCTATAGAAGTAGGGCTAAGTTTTCAGTAGAATTCTATCATGAAAATTTGTTAAGTCTAGTAAGAATGCCTCACAATATATTGTATAGTCAATGGGCTTCTTCTAACAACCCTCTAGCTCTAGTTCCAATGACATATCAAGACCCTAGTATGCTTATCAAAGAAAAATGCCTCATGGAGGATCACTTTATATAGATGCAAACAACATACCAAACTTATTTGAACCTAGCACGTAATTTTAATAATATGACCATGTCAAACAAGCCTCTTATTGATTTAGCTCTTTCAATAGGAGTTTTAATAGAATTGACTGGTCAAGAAAATTAGAGTTTAGACTCATTTATGCAAAATACTTCAATTAACAACATGTTCTATACCCAAACCATCCAGGAAGTGCCTTCTACTTATACACAAAATAATGAGCAAAACATAGTGAAAAATGCACAAGCAACATCCAATCTAAATCAAAGTGGTGTAAGTGCACAAACAACTAGTTCGTAAACAAATGTGCCTTTAACTAACACCATTAGTGATTCTCTAAAATCAAGGGAGTAGGAGTTTTTATGTTCTAATCTCAAATAACTACCACTAATCTTCAACTTATTACTTCTTTAAGCACTCAACCAACAAGATTAGGTAGTCAGACAATGACCAGTGTCGTGTCATAACAAAATGTGACGAATCTTACTCCTCCCCAATAGGAGATGAGTAATATTCCACAATAGTAGGCATCATCCAATGTATCAACGTAGCAGAGGCAGAACATATTACCACCTCAATAGGGGAAACTAATATTCCACCTCATTAGGTAGCAGTAAATATACCTCTTTTATTGCAAACTAATATGTCAATTCAAAACCAAATGATGTCTAACCAACATGTAAATATTGGTCAGAGATAAATTTTAAATCTTCAAACAAACATCCACTTCCCAACCAAGATTCATGCAACCTAGAGGTTCCAATGTTCCTCAAGTACCAACTAAGCAACAATTACGTGTTGTCCATAGCATGCCATAAGCTCAATGATAGGGTATTGGTTCACAAGTACCCCAAAATCAACAAAGTTTGACTAGTCAACAGTAGGTCCCTATTCAAACTCAACAGGTGTAGTATGTCATTCCTAGCCATATCTTTCCCTCTCAACCATAATTTACCCAAAATCAGGTCCATATACAAAACCCCAACCAGAATATCATACCATTGTAAATGTAATATCAACAATCACCCCCTAATCCATGCATGTGTATTTTTGATCTATTTTCTATTGGAATAATTAATGGTTAAGTGGTGTTATTTATGTACCCTTAATACATTAAATTACATTGGTTAAATAATAATATATTTTATTATTTATCATGAGTTTATCCTCATGTAAATAAATAATAAAATATATTAAATAACTTTTAGAGAGGTTAGACACATTAATGTGGTGGTTAGAAAAAGTCATTTATAATGGGTAAATTACCTTGTCTATATAATAAAGAGTTTATATTGTAAGATGTAATGAAAAAAGAAGTTGGAGGAAGAAAGATTGTATTGAGTACTTATTAATTTCTCATTATATGAATAATATTTGTGGGTTTTTTACTTTTTGGAGGTTTTTTCATGTATATTTGTGTTAAAATATGTTCAACTTTGCTCTCATTGTTTCATGGTGAATATCTTTGTTATTGATCTCACATCTAGATTTGGTGTTTGTATGCAATCGTATTGCTTGTTCTGTCATGGTATCAGAGCTAGTTGATATGTAATCAAATGGCAAGATCATTGATCGAAGTTTTTTAGCTTGTGTTCAAGCCTAGATTCATCCATTTTTTAAACCATGGTATGATCATGAAAATTTTCAAGCTTCTCCTTCTATAGGAAGTAATTTATTCTACTTTTCCTCTCTTAAAAGCTTAAAAATCTTAGATCTATGCAATTTTTCATGTCATAGATCTAACTGAGAATCTTAAAATAGGTTAAAAATACTTTTTTAAGCATTAAATTTTTTGATATTTTCTTATGTTTTGGACTAATAATCTGTATGAAGGTGGTTGAAGCTGTTTAGTTTCAGATCTAATACTTACAGAGAGTTACAAATATTAAGAGAGTCAACAAGTGAGTGAATCAGTGCTTGAAAATTCTTTTATGGCCTTTTTTTAAAGATTTTGTAGAGTAAATCTCTATTCTGATCACTCCATTGGCTTAGTTTAGCCATTTTTAATCATTTTTTACATTTATTTCACTTGATTTTAACTCTTGTAACTCATTTCAAAAAAAATCTCTACTCCCAAATGCTATTTTTTACATATGTGAAATAAAAATCAATGAAAGATTAGATTTTGGGTAGTAAATCTTAGTTTTGTTTTTTCCATTTACTTAGTTTGATCATTTTCAAGCAATTTTGATATTTACTTTGTTTGATTTGGTCTCTTATAGCTTTTTTTATTTTTTTCTCTCCTCTCAAACATCATGCTTCAGTTTGTACGGTCATGGAAGAAGAAGAAAATATAAATCATGTATTCTCAATCATTTTCTAAGATTGAAAGGTTAATTTCATGTTTTCTACAATATTTAACTTTGTTGAAGCCATTTTCAGACCTTGAAGAGCATCAAAAGGAAATATGAATTTTATTTTTATTTCTACTTGGGAGCCATAGTATGCCATCATAATAGTAGGAGCAATAAAATATCATTTTACAGTGAAAAAATCATAGATTTGGGTCTACCAATAGCTTTGGATAGCAATTTATAACTGTTTTTCAAGTTTTTGATCATTGAAAATGGATGTCTAGAACTTCTACGATCCTCCCCTGCTCTCCACCTGTGTCATACTTCTGTATAAAGCGTACTATAACAAAGAATTAATGAGTATGTTAAAGTTTTAATGCAAGTATTTTAAAAATAAAATATTTATATAATTGGCTTTATTCCACCCAAGCAGTAGACCCCTCTTAAGCTTTTTAATTTTTTTTTTTTAAATTTTAAATAAATACTTTTATTTTATTATTTTAATGAAAGTATTTAATTATGATTTATTTATTTATTTTTTAAAAAATAAAATATTTTTTTTAAACCACAAAAGGGTTAAATATAAGTTAGTGCATTTATTGTGTTAACATACTTAGTGGGTGAGTTGTAATTAACTAAATTTTCATGCAAGCACATGGTGGGCCCATGTGTGTTGACTTATATTTTTTTAAAATATTTAATTTTTTCTTTATATAATCATGAGATATTTATTTTACATGCATTTAATATTTTGATTTAAAAAATCAAAATTAATTAAATCATGTAGTTTGCATGTGAAATTTTGTATTAGACAACAAAAAATTTACTAGTATTTTTTAGAAAATATTTATAGTTATACAATCACGAGATATTTATTTTATATGTATTTAATATTTTGATTTTTTTTTTAAATCAAATTAATTAAAACATGTTGCTTATATGTGAAGTCTTGTATTGGACAAAGGAAAGTTTATTAGTATTTTATTATTATTATTTATAGACCCAAGGTCAGTAAATCAAATATCAATCTCAATATATTTTTTTGATCAAATTTAATTAATTGATTTTAAAATAATTAGTTAAAAATTATGGTTATTAGTTGTGCAAAATCTCATGTGTAAAGCTTGCAATACTTTCAACACTTTTGACACTCTTGACTTGTCATATTCTTTGTCAAAGATGGTCGTGTGACCAATTGATATTTAAATTTGTTCACCTTTTAGACACATTGAGATGGTATTTTATTTGATTTGAAACTTCATACTATTGATTTTACAATAATTTATTCAAATAGTGTAATTTGTGACACTATTTATGATACTTGTGACACTTGCAACTTCACCCTTGTTGTAATTGTTTATGTTTTTGAATTGTTTTGTAACAAACTAAAGTGGTTAGTGTTGTTTACACACTAGAATATGTGTATTTATTATAAAATCAAATATAAATCTTATTTTAAAAATTATTTAAAAAAAATTTGATAAAAATTATTTAAAAAAAAATTGATTTAGTATAAAATACAAATTGGTACTGTCAACTTTAAAAGGAAAAAAAATATTCATGACTCGAATTATAATATGAATTATTCTTAATAAAATATGTAATGTTTGGTTAACTTAGTATCAAATTATTAGTGAATTTATTTTATGTGCATCACATAATCTGCTTGTTAAATTTAACATATTTGATTACAAGCTTATATTGAAGGTTGTGTTAAAACTTGATCCAAAAATTGTGTGCAATAAAGCTAACCCTCATTTATAAATATCTTGTTAGTATTTTGATTTATCTAACCATTACTAGGATAGATATTTCATAATATGTGGGTGTTGCTTTCAAATTCACACAAGATCCATATTTGGATCATTGAAAATTAGCAAAGCGAATACTTCGATATATAAAAGGAACTATAGATTTTGGTTTATATTATTTTTCTTTTTATTATGTTAATTTATTTGGTTATTGTGATGTTGACCATACTATGATGAGTCTAATTTTGGATATGTATTTATGTTTGGTGTAGTGTTATCACTTAAAGCACTTCATGTAGAAGTTGTTAAAGAAGCCTTATAGCTATGAAAGATGATAGAAGAACATCATGTGGAAGTTTCTCATTATACCAACCTTCTTGATGATAGTCAAAATTTTATAACTTTGGTGAAAAATTCAATGCAGCACCAACAAACTAAAGCCTATGAAAGTTCATTCAATGCTAGACTTATCGAAGTTGCCATTGAAGGGGAGTGTGCATGACAATGTCACTTCTTAACAGTCGTGTGGGTCATGTGTGTCCTTTTATCTATTAATACTTCTTCTCAGTGTAAAGCATTGTAATAAATCAATTTATGTAATTTTGGTAAATTTCATATAGAAGTCTACATTGTAACCAACACATAATAGCATAGAGGTCTTTATGTTATAAAAGACTCCAATATGTTTGGTTGATTATTTAAAAAATTGTGAGATGTATTCTCATGGTGGGATGTAGTCTCATGATCATGTTAGCCTAAATTCACTCTAAGTGGTTTAAGATAACATAGTGTAATTCCTTTAAAGATGCCTATGTGGACATAGTGCAAAACTAATAGGTATCTATAGGTGTATCGTGTAATTATTTTAAAGGTGATTATGTAATTGTGGTTACATAGTTTAATACATTTGGGTATATATAGTTGTATAGTGTAATTCCTTTAAAGGTGACTATGTGATTGTGGTTACATAGTGTAATACCTTTGGGTGTCTATATTTAAATAGTGTAATACCTTTGGGTGATTATGTTTACATAGCATAATTTTTTTTAAGGTGACTATGGCATGATGAAAGATGTTTCCTTTAATTATTACCTCCTAAAACTCATCATGTAGATGGTTCATGGAGTGAAATTTTGTTATGTTGTTACTTCTTAAAAATCATTATGTATCCTCACTTAACATTAAGGCGAAGTACTGAAATAATTAATTGTTAAGTGATGTTATTTATGGCCATAAACATATCCTTACTGCCACCAAATATTTCACTAAGTGGGTTGAAGCTATACCCCTCATATGACTAGAAAATAAATTTTCAAATTCATTTTTAACCATTTCATATGCAGCTATGGTATTCCCTCTAACATTATATCTAATAATGGTGGATCATTCAAAAATAAAGATGTCAAATCATTATGTGTCAAGTACAAGATTACTCAACATTTTTTCATGACATATTACCCACAAGGTAACAGCCAAGCAGAAGCATCCAAAAAAACCATTGTCAACATCCTTAAAAAGATTATCAATGATACTGGCCACGATTGGCACCTTCAAATATTTTGTACCCTCTAGGCATACCACATTAATCATTGTACCCCCATAAGAGCCACTTCATACTCCCTTGTTTATGGCACTAAGGTTATTCTTCCCATTGAGGTTGAGTTGCCTTCTTTATGCATATCCTTGAATCATGTCCTAGATGATGAAGACTACAAATTAGCTCACCTGCAATAGTTATAACTACTTAATGAGAAATGCATGGCCACACTCAATAATCTGCAAGCATACCAGAATTGCCTCTATGGACAATATAATCGACGTGTTAGGCATAGAGAATTTGAACTTGGTGATCTTGTCCTTAAATAGAACCAAAAGAATACCATGATCAAAAAGAAGCATAAAAGCAAATTCAAACCAAACTAGATAGGCCCTTTCATCATTGTTGAAAATTTTGGCACAGAAGCATACAAGCTCGCTACACCAGATGGAGATGAACTTGATGAGTCGATGAACATTATACACTTCAAATAGTACTACGCTTGAGTGACTTGATCTATTGTCTATGAGGACCATTTCAAGTTGTATCATATTGTCAATATTCTTCTTTGTACCATACCATTTTACCATCATAACATCTTATCATTATCCTATTGAATGTATGTCCTAACCATACATTTCCCATCAATCGAGTTATTTTTTCCCTACCTACCCAGCCCTAAGACCTTGGTTCCATAGCCGCTTTCAGCAAGAAAAATCAGATTTAGTTTCAATAGTGGATTCAATATTCTAGATGAAAATAGTATTTTGGAGCTATAGCTCAAACGTTTAGCAGTTTCATCCTTCATTTTTATTTCATTCTCTCTCATTATCATGCTACTAATTAGAACTACCTATGAAAAAATTAGTATCATTGACTTATGTTGTCATTTCTTAATTATAACTGCTTATGGGCAAATTAGGAGCAACAATTATTTATCATGCCTTGAAGTACCACCTTGCCATTCCTATGATGCATTGTGTCATTTATCATCTTTTCCTATTTTGTTTGAATTGGTTGCTATACTAGTCAAATTCTTCTGTTAAAAGATAGAACTACTATGAACTAGGGCCATTTTGAGACTATATGGGTTGTGGTTAATTCACGTTGAGGTCAGGTCACTCTCTCTTTCTCGTCACACTCATTATTTTACAAGCAATTTAAGCCACACTCTCATCATTTTGTAAGCAACCTAATCCACACTCTCATCATTTTACGAGCTTGGATCATTTAGTGTCTCGTCATTCTCGATTGATTTGAGATACTTCCAAATTTTCAAAAAAAATTGAAAATCGTTTAGAAAAACTAAAAACATTGACCACTTCTTTGTCTTAAAGATTCTATGAACCCTCATTAAGTCACAGGCCAATCATTTATTTCTTAGTTTTCCCTTCTTTTTTGGCCTTTTGTCCCACGCACTTGTCATTTTGCAAGACCATTCATATTCTTTTATCACATCCATCATGTTTGTTTTTCATCAATTATTATTTTCTTCTCAGTTCTTGGGAGAACTACATTCAGCCTGAAGTTTTTGGTTGGATATTATGTCCATGGAACTATGTAGGTAGCGTCCACTTGCCTAGTGCATATGGAGATAGCTTAGCCACCCCCTTCATTTTCTTTTATTCCCCCATTAAGTTTGTTAATATGTCACCTACTTTCTAGGGGTAATGTTCATCGCATTATTTATACAAACATTAGGACTAATTGTTATTTGTTTATTTGTTGTTTGTGTGCTTGTTTGTTTGCTTCCAGCATGGTTGCCTTGATTCAATTTATGTGCATTCATTGGGTGATTCTTTGTATATTTATACTTGAATTCTTCCATATTCATACGTCTACATTGTCATCATGGTTTTTATCATTGGTGTATTATTTTCTATTGAGTATTGGATTTTGGGAGTCAATCTTTATGGATATTTTGACCAAGTCCTCATGGTGTTCTATCATGATGCCTACTATCACATGCTATAACAAAAATTAGTTTTAAGAATTCTACATTGCAATGATAGCATCAGCATCTCTTCCACATCAGCATCAGCAACATTCTAATCTAATTCTAATCATATCTCAAATAGAGTAATTAAACCATGAAAAAATTTTAACCTTTGTTAGTTCGAACAAGCATCTCCCTACTAGTAGGTTGTCTCAATTCATTTTTATCCTTTGTATCATGTTATCATCATCATGTATTCAATCATCAACCAATTAATCATATTTTTCATAATTGGGGTCTAATGATTATAACCACCTATAGGCAAATCATTGTACACCATCCCACCTGCATTCTCAATGACTCTAACTACCTTTGGGTAAATCATTGTGTTATCATCATTTACTTTATTTTTTCCAATAGAGACATGTTGTTATCATGTTTGTCTATCTTAATTGGGGTAGCTCCATCTTCTCAATGATTATAACCATCTTTAAGCAAATCATTGTGTTATCATACCATGTTGCCACTATCAGGATACAATGCTTATAACAACCTTTGAGCAAATCATTGTACACCATCCCACTTGCATTCTTAGTGATTTTTCCCAACTTTAGGCACATCAGTGTGTTTCCACCCCATCATTTTAATCCTTTTGGTCCAATCTTTTCCTCTTTTTGAGGGACCAATTTTCGACCCCTTTGCCAACCATTCCCTCGAGGGGGCACATACAGTTCATCCATTGTCATTGAATTTGTAAGCATATAAAATCTTTTCATTCTTTGAAAAGATGTTACTATGCCTATAGCTTGCAACACCTTCCAAAACATGAGAAAATTGTAGACACCTAAAAATGGTCACCAATGACCTCCAACCAAGCTTCAAATCAATTTCTACTAAATATCACAATTTGGTCTAAAAACACTAAAACATGTTAAATGGTTCGAACTTGTCATATACAAGTGTCGACTTTGGCCAAAGTATCCCTAAATAGGGTAAAGCATTTTATTTGATACTTAACTTTGATCAGATCATTTTGAGTCAAAATGATGATTTCACCTTGGATGCTCTGGATTGCTCTTTTCTATCAATTTTTTTGCACGAGGTATGTGCCTTTGTTATTTTATGTTGAAAACATCCTAAATGAGATAATGGCTCCAGCACATCTAACATCACATTCTAATTCCACTCTATTCAAATTTAGATCCAATAATATGACATTTTGATCAGTTTGATTAATTGAACACCAATTTCCAAAGAATTTGCACCTAAAATTGATTAATCATGTTTAAAGCTAATTAATTTGAATCAAGAGTTTAAGTGGATTTTTCCTGGAGATTATTAATTATTTCATTAATGAAAATTGATTTTGAATAATTGCATCACCTAAGACATCATCTATGGGGTGGCATCCATAAGCCATAAATATCAAAAATATTTGATTAAGCCCTCACATGCCTTTTTAATGCCTCTCTACCAAATATTTATGAGAAAATTTATTGATTTTAGCCTCCAAAATTGAATGGATTCTTGGCCACATATCTTCATCTTTAGATGGATGGTTCAGGTTCATTTTGATCAAATGAGAAAATATATAAATAAAAGGCCTCACACTCATAATTTTAATCTATCTTGGTGTAAAGTTATCATCCTCAAATGATTTTAAAAGCTCTCTCAAGCCAAAGTTATCATGCTCAAATGCTTTCAAAAGTGATTTTAATGCCAAATTGATGAGTCAAGCTTCACAAGACAAAGCCATAAAGCCAATGATTCCAAGAGGAGGTGGAGAATAGTCAGAGCTCCATTGGCAAAGACCTCTTGAGCACAAGCCAAGCAAGACAATTCAACAAGTCATCTTGGAGACACAAGGAAGGTAAAAGGTTTGGTCTTTTATGTTTTAGTTGTGTTTTTATCATATCTTTGTTATTATGCTCCTCCCTTTTATCTAGACTTAAGGTGTTATCTGTTAGTGTGTTTTTGGATTTGATTTCCTATACTAACAAGATACTAATCTCCCCTTATCGGATTCCTATGTTCACATATTGGAGTAGCCCAAAAGGAGTCAAAAGATTATGTTGCATCAAAGACAAAAGTAGGAAGAGTGTTGAAGTAGAATATTTAGTTGAATATATATGTGACTTACATCAGCAAGTGCACAAACAGTTGGAAAGAAGCATTGCATAATAGTAGTAGTGTGAAGTTTTGAATGGAAGAGAAGTTTAAAATCAAGTTGGATACATGGTCTTAGCACACTTGAGGAAGGAAATATTTTTGAATGGAACATATGACAAGTCAAAGTGGAATAAAATTGCACCATGCAAAGTGTTACGAAAGTGTATGACAAACACATGAGATTGAATTACCTGAAGGGATAAAAAAATTGGTTATTTTCAATGTGGCATATTCGTATCCTTATCACGAAGGGAAAAATAGTGACGATAATGCAATCTTAGATTTCAAATAAGTGGATTGGAGAGAACATATGCCAGAGAAGGTGCACAAGGAAGTGGAAAAGGTGATTGATTGATTCCAAAATTAGTAGGCATATGCAAAATAGAGAATATAAAGAATATCTGGTAAAGTGGAAAGGCGAATAAATTGAAGATGCAGCATGGATAAGTGCATCAAAAGCTATAAAACATAGAATATTAATAGTATAGATTTTAGAAGGCACTTAAGCAGGAGCTCATGTTTCTTTGTTACCCAAGGTGTATGATGCAAGAAAATATGTGTTTGCAATTAATCCTATATAAACCAAAAAATGTTGAGTTTACAAAATAAACAATTTACAATTATGCGCTTGTGCACAAGTCTTGTTTTGCACACAATTTTTCTGTGTTGTTTTGTGCAGCCTTTGTGCATAGGTGTTATTATTTTGGGAAATCTTGTTCGTAGGCATAGCTTGTAGTTACTTGTGAAACATTGTGCAAATATGTTTTTGAATCTTTGTTTAGTTCTAACTAACTTTAGAAGATCTGTGTATAGAGAGTTAGAATTGAAGTCTTGCAATGCCAAAGTGTCCTATTGCATAACTTTGTCTTTCAAAGCTTGTGATATCTGATGTTGGAGGTTAGTATATTGCAGTTCAAGTGAAATGAACCTGCGCAAAACCTTGTGTTTGGATTTCTACATGAGTTATGTTTGCAAAGTGTTACAACTTGGCTTGTGAGGTTTTGATCTTTGTGCAACTTGTTATGTGAGCACATGTTATTGAGATGTGTTATGAGAGGTGGATATAAAATAGTTGTTGTAGTTCCCAACCATTTGCATTTAATACCATGAATCATGGAAGGTTTTTAATATTTCATTTAATATCACATCAAGATGTGTTATGTTGTAATTTGTTGTCATTGGGACTTTATTTTGTATTTAATGCTTGTAATGGGTTGTTAAGAGAATTAATGTAAGTAGGTGGGTCTTGTGCCTAAACAAACATGTTCATACTCTTGTGAGAACAAACTTTTGACATAACTGAGAGAGATGTAACTAAAATTGCAAATACCATGTGTTAGCAAGCAAAATCTATGGATCTGATCTTATAACGCATCTCATTTGAGATTGTTGTAAACTTCATTTAGATTGAAATGTCTATAATAGGACTGAAGGTGTGTGCAATAAATTTTTCCAGTCATTTAAATTGAATAAAGTACATTTTTTTATGTTGCATTTTTTTCATGCACAAAATTGCAAGCCAGCTTATTGTTTGTGTCAATTTGTTGGTTGTGTGGTCTAAGGCTTCTCTTCATTGAGACCCCTAACCATGACTGCATCATGATTTTGTATAAAACTAAAATAAAATCATGAATCCATGTTGTTGTGAATAATAAAGAGCATTTTCATATAAAAATATATATATAATTTCAATCCATGTTGACTTGAATACAAGTGCAAAAGATTGAACAATGACAAGTCATTGTTGCCACCTACATAGATAGGCTTGTCGTGGAACAAGTGTCACTTTATTCAAATAAATTTTAATACCCTATCCAAAATTTCCCACAATCGACATATAAAGGACACATACTATGTATAATATTTTAATGTTTGGGTAATGACCATAAACATGCAAATGGAGCAAGGGTCAGTCGTTGTGCACCCGAACTACACATAGGTGTCTTTTGGTACTTTATAATCACATCACTATGTATGATAGGAATCATCTACATTTCCATTGGTTGGTTTACACCAAGGGTTGGGTTATCCATCCATTAAAGTGTATGTTACTGAGTCTTAAAGTGCTAGGAGACAGTTTAGTCTATCGCTGACATAGACATCAAAACACAAAATATTTTCCTTGACATACTCTTTCTAGAAAAAAGTATTGAAGGTGTAAATTTTGCATGTTAAAGCGGATGGATTTGACGGATAGTTAATACATGGATTCCCACTCTTCTAGACATATGACAACACTAATTGAATGTTTCAATCCCCTTCTTACTCAACATAGCCATCGTTGATTGTAGGTACTTGTCTCCAAACATCTCAGCTCACCTAGATAATGTTTGTCACATATTATGGTAAGTCATTATGGACAAATATTTTTTAATAATGAAGGTTGCATATCCAAATAACGGAAGCTGTAAATTAATTAAGTGTTGTAATACATGTACAATAAAACAACAATGCTTAATCAACAAATGGAACAATAATACAATAAATATAAAGGATTATAAATGGTGTATCTATATGTATAATGTTGTATAAGATATGTCACATAAATATGAACCTATATGTGCGTAATCAAATCCAAGACATCCTCCATTAACATCGTCATTTGTATCCATCGTATCTATGAATCTCTATCGACGTGACCATGGAACCTAAAGGGACCATTGTTAGTTCATATATACACAAGTGAGATATTATTGAGGAATTGTGAACCCTAACATGCATTAAAACTTTCCTCTAGTCAAATTATGTCCACTAATTATTTCCATTTAACATACATGCAAATTATCCCTTTAGTGCATAAGATTCATTCTCTTTGTGTGTCCCTTAAAGATACCATCAATGACAATGAATATAGAGGAAAATGATTATATCAATTGAAAATGTTGGATGAAGCATGCATTAATGATATTGAGCACTTGAGAGTTTATCAAAATGACCTAAAGAAAACTTATAACAAAAAAATAAAATCACAAGAAATAAAATTTAGGTGACTTGGTACTAAAAGAAAATCAAAAGAATACAAATGTTGATAAAGAAAATAAAAGGCAAATCCAAATCTATTTGGCTAGGTCCCTTTGTTGTTATAGAGAAACTTGGTTATGGGGCCTATTGTCTTGTTATATTTGAAGAATGCAATGAATATCATGCACTTGCATAGATTTTACACTTGAGTCATTTATTTTTCCATTATCGAGCTTCGTATGTCATATATTTCCTACATTTGGGGCAACACATTCCTCTCCTATGTCACCAACTGATGTAGAGGCATATTATGATAGTGATTTATTGTCTATACATTACCATTAATGCCATGATACTTACACATTCTTCATAAGTTTCATTGATTATATCTTGCGCTATCAAGGTTGTCACACTAGTGCATCAATTTTATCTCCTCCATATTACGAACTTAGTCCAGCATGGGCGCAAGTCCTCCTCATACACCCACATCATTTTTAAATTTTGGGGGCATCTTCTTCATGCACATTTTTAACCATATCTTATTGGCATGGAGCCTATTACACCCATGTGCATATTGATCTTAGATTGTTTATATTAGGATTGGCTTTTTCCCGACATCCTCCTTATATCTTAATGACATTGAAGTTACTACACTTGATACATTTATAGGTATATCTTCTCCATATTGAGGCATCTTGTCATAGTAGGACATCTCACTTGTCCCTCTTTACAAGGTATCATTGGGGCATATCACTTTCCCCTCCCTTCTCTTTTTTCACCCTTACTTGTCATGTTTCTACATCATCGTATTAGTATTGGGTTACATGTTATAAATTGAGCCTATATGATCAGATATGTCTATGTTGTTATATTTTCCCATGTTGTACATGAGCTTTCACGATAGTTACAACTTTATGCTTTTATCTATGCCACATGGTGTGCATGACTCTCTTTTTAAATGAATGATGTAAGAACATCCCTCACCTCAAAAGGGGGGCATCTAATCAACTTATTTTATCTTCAGTTACAAATTTTGAGTGTAACTAGTGATACCAAGTGGAGCCAATAGTTACCATATATCTATTTTTCAAATCAAGAAGTAGAGTTTTGCCTCGATGCATAGATCAATATGACCCGGTTTTTTTAGGAGTCGGGGAACTAGTTTTCAATTTCAGTTTAAGTTTTAGAGGTGTCAGCATGGTTTGCATACTACCAAGTAAGTTCGTTCCTTTGATCATTTTTTAGTTTTACTTATTTCATTTGGTTACATTGATTATTAATTTACCATGACATTAATCTACTTGTTGGCATTCTCATTTGCTTGCAGCACATTCGATTTGATTGACATTGGAGCATGGGTGACACATTCTAAAAATTCATAGTTCATCTTCAATCCCTCTTAGGAAATATTCATTATTGTCATGGGAGCATCGCTTTTTTATTCCTGATTTTACTTTGATGTGCATGCATGCACACACATCCAAGTGGTGCATTATGTAAACACCTAATTTTGGTACAAGATATATTATTGTAATTTTTTAGCCTGATTTTTTACATATTAATCATCGGTTCAAATTAAGTACTTATTGATGTTTTTTCTTGTGTTTTTTCTTCTCTTTTTTCCTTTATGTGATATTGTGCTTCTCTCTTTTTTATGTTCTCTCTCTCCTTTGTGTTTCTCTATGCTTGGAGATCTTTGTCCTTTCTTTTCCTCTATTGTTTTTGGATTCTAACCAATTTCATAGGTAGCTGAAAGTGATCTAACCACTTTTGGCGTCATGCAAAAGTTGTCATTTTCCATGCATGGGCCTTTTAGCCCTTGTTCCCTTCCATCTATTGTATGGACTCATGTTTGTTAGTTTTCTCTTTGTTCTTGTGTTGGTTTGTGTGCCAATGGGTTCCTAATTTGAATTTGAAAAGTCTATAAACAAAGCATTCTAAGTCATTTCAATAACAAGTATCAAGGCACTATACAAGTGTAAGGCACACAATCAAGCTTTTATTTATACTAATCAAGACTTTCAAGTTATTTATGAGGTTTATATTTATGCATACTTGTACCAAAAAAGACCTGTGCAAAAAATCATGCCAGTTGCATTTGATTATCATAAAGAAAGAAGGTGAAGTCTTTTCTCTCTTGGGTTGAGACACACGCACTAGAACTACATTAAGCCCAAATCCTAAAAATACAACATATATAGTCGTAACCCTCAAGGGGCCCAGGGCCAATTTACTGCACATTTCTTTAGTCTTTGAATGTGTTGCCAAGTGTTGAGGCCAAATTAAGGTTACTTCAAGAGACGACAAGATCTGACATCTGCACACCCTTATTTGTAAATCTAAGAGAGGCATTTGTGTAATTGTTGTTGACAAAGGGTTCTATAATTTTTCTAACTTCAAGGATCAATAGAGCCATTTTAGTGACATGATTCCACATTGGCCAAAACTATCACTTTGGCAAGTCACAAAACTAGTCAACCATATTCAACGTTGTATGAAAGTGGTCGTCATCAGAAAACACAATCTACACTCTAAGAGGTCTCTTGCACAATTCAAAAACCTTTTGCTCTACGTTTTGAGCATCTATCAAGTTCATGATACTTTTGTTCCCATCACTTCCTCCTACCCTACCCAACCCTCCTCCCCCCACTTCCCACTTAGCCCTAGGTAAATTTGGATTACTATTTAATGTTATATTTAGTTAAATTTACGTTATGCCATATTTTTTACATAACTGATGTAGTGTTTTGAACACTTTGGGGCCTTTTTTGTAAAACACACACACATTGTGTCTATATATTTTTTCAACAAGCTAGAAAGTTCATTGGAGCAAATTCCTTCTTATTTGATTTAGTCAACACATTTGTCTGCATGGGTGCATAGCTAATGTGTAGGCTTTGCATATATTGCAATTTCATACGTGGCAATACAAAATGAGTGGGTTGAAATAAATATTGCATTGGGATATTAGTTTTACCACATATAAAGCATTATATTTCAAAGGATCTAATTTGGCTTTGGATGATTTGCAACTAAGTAATTGGGCAAATAATTGCATAATACCTCGTTGGAATTTATTCATTTCAACAAAGTAATTTTCCCTCTTGAACTAGTAGTGTTAGTGTTCTTCAATGAAACCCTAGACATTGACAGAAAAGAAGGCTCTTATCAAAGATGTTTTTGAATGTCAGTTCAACATTCACGCTCTACTATCAAATCCAATAGTTACACATTTGTGTTCCTTGATATGTTAATGGACGTGTGCAAACATGTATCCAATTTGTACAAAGAGCAAAAGGGACGCACATAGTAACACATCCAACAAATGAAGGTGAAGCAAGAGTGGCACATCAGAGTAATGTGAGTGAAGCAAGAGTGGCACATCAGAAAAATGAGAGTGGAGGCAACAAGAGCTTACACATCAGTGTCTTTTGATGTGTTTATGGGCATTTGCAAACATGTATTGAATTTGTACAAAGGGCAAAAGGGACACACAAGGCGGCACATCAAACAAATGTAGGTGTCTCGAGAGTGGCACATCAAATAGAAGAGGGTGTGGCAAGTAGGGCACATGAAACAAATGAAGGTGGAGGCAATGAAGGCACAATCAAGAGGATCAACAGACAGACCAAGTGGAAGAACCATGCATGGGAGAAATGAAAAGAGGTTAGGTTGTGTAGAAATTAGAGCGCACACAACAAACGTGGAGAAAATTATTGTTTTAAATTGATTTGTACTTCCAAATTCTTTTCTTTACTTAGCTTCACATTAAAAAAAATCTCTTGTTTGCAGCGAATACAATTATCAATTTTCATATAATTTGTACATCTTTTATACATTTAAATTTGAAACCTTATGTCAGCTTATGTTTTTGGTTTTTATTGACATATCACACCCACTCCTCCCACCCCCTTTGCTGCCATTATATGGTGTGCTTCCCAGTATAATTACACTTCCTTGAATAGAGTAGGCTCACTTTGTAATGGTAAAATGACGTGGAGGTCATGCAACTCGTGACCCCATAACACAACTTGTGGCCCCATAACATCAAGTGACACCTAACGAACAAATAAGAACTTAAAGAGCAAGTATTATTGATGGAGAAAATGATGTTCATAAGTGAATGCCAATGTCTTAATTGATGATAAAATATTTTAATTTGTGTGACATATGCACCGCACAAATGACTTTAGATGATGTGATCTTCATTTCAAACTTTTTATGTAATGAAAGGCAAAAGTAATATAATAACTCTATTGAGCCTCATTCTAACTTAGGAATAAAGGTTTTAACTTGATTTTCAATAGCTACAGAATCTAGCCCTACTTTTGGACATATTAGAAAAACAATGCATACAACTCATGCATTTATCTTTTATAAAACCTTTGTAAAACCTTCTCACTTAAAATTTATGTGATAAATATATGTATATATATATATATATATATAATGGCAAGTTCATATATCCAGTCTATTTGTATCAATTTTACACTATTAAATAAAACAGCAGCGTTCATAATATGAGTTGTAAAAATTTGACCACCTTTGTGCGCTTTTAGAATTGACTGTCTCTCAGTTTTTTTAAAATGGAGGAAAATAAAGTTACACTTGAATTAAACCGCCTAAAGGAGAAAAAACTCCTCATTATCATCAAGATTACAAGATGTACAATAAAATAATGTTAAGATATGTTTAGTCATACATAGGAAGTAGTTAATACAATCATGCAAAATATCCACTACTCCATTGCGCTGGTTGTTACTTCTTCCTCCTCTTGGTCCATTTCTTGTTCCACACTTTTTACCTGTGAATAAAAGGGAACAAGAAACAAAACACTTGAAACATTTTGAAAGTTGAGATCATTGTTAATAGATTATGTAAAAGACAAGTACCCGTACATAAATTTCAGCATCACAATCTACATTTGCACTTGAGAGTAAACATCAATTTTCATATACGAAATATAAAATTTAAAATAAAAGAATTAATGTGACAATACAACCACGTCTAGCTTGTTGACAAGGCCCCTTGCTCTATTGTTGCAAAACTTAAGGCTCGGACTTGTAAAGAATTAATTGGACTTGTAAAGAATTAATTTTGACGTATGGTTACCAACTCCGACTTAGTAAAAGTGATTCGTGTTTTGAGACTTGCAATTGAGGAAGAATCGACAGATGAGTTACATATAGATACAAACCTTAGTTTTTAACTTTCCAAAGTGGAGATAGATTTGAACATGTTCTTGTTCATGTCTGTGCATGCGTGTAAGAGAGAGAGAGAGATTAACACTTTAAAACATGTGATAACAATAAATGTCCTGATACATTATTGGATTGTGATGCCCTTACTCCCAACTTACAAATAATGTTTGCCTTTGTTTCTATCATTCTCTCTCTTAATCCCAACGGACAAATAATGCCCTTGTTTGCCTTGTTTGTCTTATTTTCCAAATATTTAAATGCCCACTCTAACACAACAATCTAGCTGAAATAAATACTTCAAAAAAATAATGAATCCGAATGGAACGAGTGTGTTAAGGTATAGTGAAAATGGCCCCTTATTCATACATGGCATGCTGGATAGGCCGTGAGCTAAATATCATAATATCTGGTATAGGAAGGGATTCATTTCATTCATTATAAATTATTATCAGAGTGCAATGCACAAAATACTGCTCTGATATCTTCACAACAAATATATCAGAGGGATATATACAGATCACATAGCATGGTTTCAATAAACCCACAAAGAAGGAAAAAAATATCCCATCAGTTGTAAGTAATCCTCTCCAACATAACGCTACCCTCAAACAGGTTACCAGTTGTAAGTAATCATCTCCAAGATAAACGCTGCCCTCGAGCAGGTTTGAAACTTACACAGTGCCACATAACTCTTGGCAAGTCAACCTCCATGGTGCCACTAGTGATGACCTTTACAGTTTGACAATATGCCTCTGCAATTGAACCTGCATGGTTTTGATGATGCAGTCTACTTTCAATAGTTTCCAAGCGCATAATACACACCTCAAGTTGATTACAATCTTTGTTAACAAATAAGTTTCATGACTACTTTGAATTCTACACAAAATTTCACTAGTCAATCTTTATTATAGGTCACTATTTGACTCGTGTCTTCAACCAGCATCATTCACAGAGACAAAAGTAGCACCCTGAAAATCCAATCTATACCTGGTCCCAATCATCTATCCCTCACCTTCAGAGCTTCAGTTTTTCCAGCTTCGGCCTCATATGCTTAGCTTGAAAGTAAAGTATTATATGACTTCAAAGCATAGCCTTTGACCTCCCCCACTTTCATTCTCAACTTTGAGCTTTGGATTTTCAGCTTGCAGAACTCTATGCAGTTCAATGTGGACAACACTACATGTCATGAAATTGAGATTCATTATCGACTTCTTGACTTTTTTCAATCAAGTAGTATGAAATTCTCAACAGCCACGAGCTCTGATCCAAACCCAAGTTTGGGTCCGGTGGACAACACTCTAAACGAGGGTTTAGATGTGTTATATGCATATGTGGAAGCTATATGAGATTATATGTAAAGAATCGAGATAGAGATAATAGAACTGGAACAATAAATGTAGAGAATCGATAGAGAGAGAATAGCAATATGAAAATCAAACTAGTTTTGTTGGGAGTCCAATTATAGTTGCCCTTCACAAAACCTACAACAATATGCTAAGGGTCCCTTTGATCAAAAGAAACCTTTAAAACAATTTGCAAGCAAGGTACCAACAAAGCCGGGGATATCTAGGGGCACTAGGAAATGGAAGTGCAATATATGTGACCTTGAATGGTTTGGCAGCATGACTAGAACAAATACTAACCACCTCTTTATTCGAGGCAAAGGTGTAGATGTATGCGAAAAGGTAGAAAAAAACCTGAAATTTAGGGCTGAAATATGTAAATTATGGGGTGCTAATGAAGAAGATGCACCTACATTTGTTACTTTGCCACGAGGGGGGAGGGGTCATCAAAGATAGAGTTCTAGTTCTAGTACTTTCGAGAGGCCAATAAATCCATCTAGTTCAAGAGCAATAGGGCCTAAGGGGAAAGGCAAGGTGACTAGTGATGCTTCAAATCCACTGGCAGAATTATTCAATGTGCAAACAAAGGATGAGACAGATCATGCCATTAGCAAATTTTTCTTTGCCAATGGCATTTCATTCCATGTGGCTCGCTCTCCTTATTATAAGGAGGTTGTGGTGAAAATAATAAGAGCAGGACCATCGTATGTGCCACCAGGGGAGACTAAATTGAGGACAACAATCTTGGATAAGAACTATTCCAAGATTAATATTTTAATGGAGAAAATGAAGAATCCCTGGGTCACAAGTGGATGCAACATCTTCATGGATGGGTGGACGAACATTAGGCATCGTCCACTCATCAATGCCATGGTTACAATTACAGTCGGCCCTTATTTCCTTAGGGCTATTGATCATGGCATTGCAAGGATGCTGATTTTCAGTTCTAGATCCTCAAAGATGCTATAGAGAAGGTTGGGCCACAGAATGTGATGCAAGTAGTGACAGATGCAGCCCATGTGTGCAAAGTTGTAGGGAAGTTAATTGTGACAGCCTATAGACATATTTGGTGGACTCCTTGTGTGCATGCCATGAATAATGCACTCAAGGACATGGGAAAAATCAGCTGGATCAAAGCAATTGTTAGTGATGCTAGAGATGTGCAGATGTTTATCTACAACCACCACACTTCACATGCACTCTTCAAGACCACCTCCAAGAAAGAATTCTTGAAACTTGTAGAGACTAGGTATGCATCATACTTTATTATCTTGGGGAGGATGCTTGAGTTGCAAGAGGCATTGCAACTAATGGTTATGACAGCAGAATGGAATCGATGAGTCGAAGACAAAGCAGGGGAAGAGGGTGAAGGAGGTGGTGAAGAGTGATGTTTTTTGGGCTTATGCCAAATATATTGTCTCTGTCATTACTCCGGTCTTCACAGTGATTAGATATGGGGATGCTAATGCACCTACCCTTGGAGAGGTGTATGAGTGCATTGATACTATGTTTGATCAAATGAAGGTTGTTGTACGAGAGGACCCTGCATTGCAGGTCTATACAGAACATATTCAGCCGACCATTCATCACATATGGGAGAAGCTCAACACTCCCTTGCACATGGTTGCCTATGCATTGAACCCGAAGTGGTATGTGCAAAGACCTAGTAGACTTACACCTATACAAGATGCTGAGGTGAAGGCAGGGTTCATGAAGGCCATTCAGAAAATGCATGATTCTACAGATGCCAACATCATTCGTACTGAGTGGACAAAATTTGCCACTATTAGGGGATATTCACAGGAGGCCAAAATAGATAGGGAGACAATGGCACAGGAGGAACCAGTTTTGTGGTGGACTTTGCATGGGCCTGCTTCTTTGACCACCGATCTAGCCATTTGTTTGTTATACCAGGTTTCTAGTTCTTTTGCTGCTAAGAGGAACTAGTCTACTTATAGCTTCGTCCACTTCGTGAAGAGGAATAGGGTTACCTCTAGGAGGGACGAGAAGCTTGTGGTTGTACATAGTGCCTTGTGTCTCATTGACCACAACACACAAGGAGAGTCCAGTAACCAGATGGGATGTAGAGCCGGAGGAGCCAGCACAGATTGATGATGATGCTACACAGACAGCTGGCTGGTATTGGTTTGGAGGAGCTTGAGCATGTGGAGTCCAACAGTTCTAGTGATGAGGAGTTTGGCGAGAACTTTGGGGATGAGTAGCCATTGACTCATAGTATTTAGTATTTTGTTTTTGAATATTGTTGATACTTGATTGTAATCATGAATCATCATTATGAAATTATGAAAATTTTAAATTCGATATTTTCATTTTCAATTTCAATGTTCATTGGTTCAATGGTTCAAACTTGAAACTTCATTGTTAAAAAGTTAAAACTTAAATGTTAAATTGTTGATGTTCAATGCAATATACTTATTCCTTATACATCTTTTTATAACTAATTTTTCAAGTACTATATGTATTTGCACCGCTCCCCTGCTGCCCCTCGTTGTTGTCCCCCTGCTGTCCCCAAACTTAGGCCCCTCGTCCCCCCATCCCCCCACCAAGAAACGCCGTGGAACTATGACGATAAACTCTGTTGGGATATTAAAAAAAGGTAAATTGGCTGACGTTTGGAGTGATTCTTGATTCAATATGGGGCCCCTCAACAACCATCCTCCCTTTACATCCTTGAGCCTTTTTTCTCTCAATGATGGGGAAGGAAAATTGAGAACTATTGGCATGTTACCCATGAAACTTGGGGTTGGAATTGACATTGGAAAGACCCAAAGGCTATTGGAGCCCCCTTTGATGACCACCTACTGGAATCTTTTCACGACTTTCTACAATCCCATCTCCTTGGTTATTCACTAGAGATGCATGCTATAAAGTGGAAAGGGCTCCCATCTAGAGAATTCATGATGAAGGGTGGTTAGAACAAACTCATGGACGAGGAGATGGCTGTCCTTTGGCCATATTATAAAGCATGGAACAATATCAGCCTTCCTAAAGCAAATGCTTTTATGTAGATTGCCAATAAAAATAAAACTTTAACTTGGGCTCGACTTCAACAGTTTGGTTTTGCGAGTCCATCAAGATGTGCCCTTTGTAAGACAGCCAAGAAGAGTCCCAATCACCTTTTTCATCATTGCCCTTTCTCTTTGGCTTGTTTGGACCTGGTTTTTCACTAGAATGAAAATGCATCAAGTTTTCCCCAAAAATCTCCACTATCTTTTTTGCTTAGTTGGTCGGAGGATAGCAGAGAACAAATGGATAAAATTTGGAAGATGATGCCAACAATGATCGTTTGGCATTTTTGGATAGAAAGGAATGGTAATATCTTGAGAGATACATGTTCATTCCTCGAGGATTTTATTGACAAGTTGGAGTTTACATGCGAGGAGATCTTTAAAACTAAAGTTCCAATTCCAAATACCGAAGTGGTTGGGGAAGAGCGACACATTCTTTTGAAATGGGATCTTCTCCGTAAAGAGAATGTGAACCTTCCCTCCAAATCTGAGAAACGGAAACTGGCTAAATGGAGGACTCGTGGAAAGGACTAGGTTAAAATTAATTTTGGTGGAGCCTTAAAAGGCAATCAGGGATCACCAGGGTAAGTTCATTCTTGGTTTTTCAATCAAAATCCCCAATGCTCCTAAAAACATAGCTGAGGTGCGGGCTCTCATTCAAAGCATGATGTTAGCCATTGGCTTAAGTTGTTGATGTTGAAGTTAAAGAAGACTCTCTTCTCGTTCCAAATGGATCTGATTGTGGGAATTGAAAACATCAAAACATCATTAAGGATGTCCACAAACTGAAAATCAACTTCAAATCCATTACTTTCCAGCATGGCTTCAGAGAAATCAACCACCCAGTATACCTCCTTGCCAACCATGGAAGCCAACATCCTATCCAATGGAGAGAAGGTCATATCTGCTAATCTCGCACATTGGGATGGCCTTAATTCCCTGCTCCATAATGATTTCATTAATCTCTTTAATTTCCTATTGTTCTTTACCTTTCTACGGTTTTACATTTTGGGGTGGCACATATTTAGATTGACATGCTATCTTGGCACTCTAGAGCGTTAATGAGGCAGGTGGCTCTTTAAGCCTTCCCACACCCAAAGACAATCGTTATGCCTTAACAACCATCCTTGAGGTCTGTGCAAATGATAGCCTTTTCTTTCTTCCTAGCATCTCTCTTTCTCATTCTTTCTTCACCCTCGGCCCTGTCTCTAGTATGCTCTGCTTGAATCAATGGTGAGGAAAGCGCTTTCAAAAAGGAGAAAAGCAAGGCCAAACTTGGAGAGACTGAGGGAATCACGATGGAGAAAACAACATGAAGGAAGAGAAGAACCATCCGCAAAGGTCTGGGTCACGACCTAGTAATGGAAGATTTCACGGGACCGCTCATGGATGATATGCTTCAAGAGATTTTCAACCCTTCCTCTCTGTTGGGTCGTTTCTACATCAAGGATGTTCTAGGAGACGAGCTACTTAATGCAAGGGACAAATGTTGGAATGCTGAGGTGGTCAGGTCTCACTTACACCTGAACCTGGATGCCCCGAACTTTGGTGATCTCACCAAGGAATTTATCCTCTAGGCACTGCAGAGCAAAAGAAAGCACACTTCAAAAACCCTTCTCTTGGAATTGGTGTGTGTGTGTGCCAAACGCTTCAAGGGTTTTGACAAAGATTTTAAGATTTTGGGAGCCAAACTAGATAAATTGAATGTGGCTGTGCGTAACAAGAATGTGGAGGGGTCCAGTTAGGCTGCTAGAAAATCTTTGCCAGAGCCCGTGATTGTTGAGATTGGTCTCCCTTTGAGACCACTCTTCCTCTCTATCCTGAATGCAGATAAAGAAACCCGTGTTTCCTCTCTGCTGCCTGAAGTGATTTCTGACTGTCTGGTTAGCCTAGGCAACATTGAGGACCTGTTAAATGCTAAAAGGTTTCATGTTTCCTTGCTCAAGTGGTGTGTATTGAAGACTCTGATCTTAGAGCATTTGAAAGCATCCAAGGTCAAGGTGGCGAAGACAATTCCAGTTGTTTATCTCCCCTTTAGCATCTCAAACCCAGTGGACTTTGGTGTTGTTGAGATTTTGGGCTTGTTTTCTGGAAATTTTCGGGCATGTGTCATGTTGAAATATTTCTACTCCACCCTGCCCAAATAACTTTGATGTAACTGCTATCCGGACCTGTCTGTAGATGGTCTGTGCTTGCTTGCTCTATGTTTCTACTTCTTGCTCGATATGTAATGTCCTGTTGTTCACATTTTTTTGTATCACGCTAGCTAACTGTTACTGGTTTCTTTTTGTTGGCCTTCGTATAGCCTTGGATCTTTATGCAATATCTTCTACTGTTCTTTCTTTTGTACATGGGTGAGAGTCCCTTACCCCTCATTTAATTAATCAAAAAAAACTATTTATTAAAAATTTATAAAGGACAAAAATGATATCATGACAAAATATGGACTAGTGATCACCTCGTGTATGGCTAGTCATTCCATTTTGCAAATACAAGGAAAGAAATACTTGAGAAAAAGAAAAGAAAGAATGAAATCATATTGATATCTGGAAATGACTGACAGTAGGTCAATGGGACTCAAAAAGCACATTCAATTACAATAAACAAATACTAGGCTAAAAAGACCCTAGGTTATGCAAATTAAATACTAAGAACTAAGCACCAAAGAAATGTTATCATAACAAGATGGGTAAACCTAAAGAGGTTAAAACCCGAATAATAAGGACTACATGCAAGTGCAAATAGTTGTGTGAAGGAAAGGCCTCTCAATGAAGTATAGATCAGATTAAAAAGTGGGAGACCACGATAGGAGACCAGCAAAGTACATGTCTGTGGCAAGGCCCAAACCTAAAGAACCAAGAGCATTGTCATTTACCACCGCAAAAGGACCAATGCAGAATCTGATAATGCTCATGGGGAATGTCCAAGGCTGATGGGACCATGCTGGAAAATCCGAGGAGGAAGTCAGGTACACCCATTAGAACCTCTTCTAACATCCATGGCCAATGACAAATAAAGACCTAGTAATGTGTGCCTTCCTCCGTGACCTAGGCTGTAGATGACCAAAAACAAAGAAGATCCACTTTGCCTGCAATAAGGTTGAGGGTTTGGGATGATCTGGTAGTATTACACAAACAGGAAGAGAGTCTCACTGATTTGTCCCCATTGGTATTTCAATCAGTTGCATCCAATGGCAGTTAATTGCCTCCAATATCTGTAGTGGATTGGAAGAAGGAAGTAATCAGCATGACAGCTCTAGGGAGCAATGTAAGGATCTATGTTTGAGAATGATAGTCCCCGAAAGAAAAAGGGCCAAGCACCTGTAGTCATGGTAGAGAAAGAAAGTGGATAAAGAATTGTCTCAGTCTCCATGAGTCCGTACAAACAATGGTATCTCCCTCAGATCTCATAGTAGATAGGACACCTAAAAATAAAATGCTTCTCTGTATCCACCTCCTAGAGAAGGTAGAGATAGCAGATCCTGTCACCCCACATAATATGGGGACCACTCTCAACTCATACTTGGTGAGAGCATACCCTCCGCTCTCCAAGGGAAATTTAATTGGCCATGTGAGAATAAATCATTTGCCTTCTAAAACCCAAAAAAATGAGTTCTTCCCTTTGAGAAATCAAAATATAAGTTCTTCAATCAGAAAAATATAAGTTCTCTAACTTCCAATCTAGAGCCATGTAAATAAGGTTTAGATAAAATTACAAAGATATCCTCTATTATGATGTTATAGGTCCTAGGGTAAAGAACTCTTCAAGTAGCCAATGAAAACGTTATCGGCTAACAAGACATCATCTTTCAAAAATGTAGAAAGCTAGAACACCTCATCATTTAGTTTTGAATTAAATCCATAGCTTGGCCATAGTGTTCTTTATATTTTATTTTCCTGCATCAGTCTTTTCACACTCTTTGATCATTTTATTTGATAGCATGTATATGTTGATTGTAACATTATTAGCTTCTTAGGAAGGCAACATATATTCCGCATTGAGCACAATAAGATATGACATGCCTATCAGCAAGAAACATTTCCTGTTACATGCATATAGCAAAAGTAAGCATTCAACCTAAATAAATGTCAGATCCTTAAAGATTCTTTAATCTAAGCCAAGCAGACTCAAGAATACTAATTTATTCTAAGGCAAAATCAGAAACATCAAATTGGTCATTCAGAAAAAAATGAGAAGGAAAGATCTGTTATTTTCCATAAAATACCCTCAAAAATAGGTAACGAGAACCTAATTTGGACAATTAATAGGAGAAATGAAGGTCCTTGAAGCTGTCCTCGCTTTAGCCAAAGAGATATATTCCTCGAAGCAATTTTGAAGCACTAAATATCTCATAAGGTAGATGTTAAAATGTGAGAACCGTGAATGAGGAAAATCAAATGGAAAATCAAAAAAGTCTTCCACAACAGAATAAATAGAAAAAAAGTCACACACGCAGAAGAGAAGGTAACCACAAAAGAAAAATAAAGATATTTTATGAGGGTAAAATAAAGGAAAATCAAAGTTTGAAACCCCACTTCAATTTTCTAATCAAGGACTACATAACATCCAATTGTGAAGAAACAAAAAAGCTCAAGCAAAAATTATGGGCATGGGAAACATTGCCACTAATTTTCCTTCACAATGTAAAAACACTGAAATTCACAAGATGAAAGTGTTTAAGAAATTCCTATACTTAAATGAGGACAAGAAATAATGACTTGATCAGTTTTGAAAAAAATATACACTATGATGCAAAAGATATTTATTATTACTTGATAAATTTGACAGCATCTAGGTGATTACCTCAGGTACATAATGCATAAGCATGTTCTCAATACCAGACTTCAGAGTGAGTGCAGAGCTAGGGCAGCCACTGCATGCCCCCTGCATTTTCAATTTGACTACGCCAGTTTCCCTGGAAACAAGCAAAAAGAAAATTCATAAAACCTCCTTAAAAATTAGCTTATGCTGATAAAAAGATGGAAATTAAAATGTTTTAAGCTCATTTTTAAGTGTGTTGTATCAGAAATAAAGCTTTTAATAGTTCAAACATAAAGTCTATACTAGTACAGCTTATTAGATTTCAAGCAGAGTGTAAAACCCTACGGATCAAAGCCGCGATATTCAATATCGCCACCATCATCCTGTACAGCTGGTCGTATACGTGTCTCTAACAATTCTTTTATCATGGCAACAGTCTCATCATCATCCTGAAAATAAAAGTACATAAAAATAAAATACATTTATATAGAATTGAAAATAAAAAATATAAGGTAATTGTCAAAATTATTTTACAAAATTACAGGTATAGAATTCATGTAAGAGATCCTACACAACAGTTTTGAGATCATCTATGTCCAATATAGAAGATTAGTAGATTATTCTTATTTGAAAATTGAGCATCAAGATCACTCACATGCAAAGCACCTTATGATTTGAAACCCTGTTTCTGATATAATCAACAAAAAAAGTCTGAAAAAATTTCAGCTGAGTAATCTATACTTCTGGCAAGGATGTAACTCTATGAAAATCCTGACCAAAGATGAAAGGTGAACCAGCAGTATTTCGCTTATCAGAAATAGCATTCCAGCATGTAATTTTAGATGATATATCTATGGGAGCATAAACAGACATGATAAATAGACATCAATGGTGTCCATATCAGAAGTAACCACTTATCGTCCTTCATTCATGTATTGAAAGAATCCAACCAATATTTTGAAACTTCCCAGATGATAGCAACAAAGCTTGCAGAACTTTTAGATCTGTGCTGAATGCTTTTGAAAGCTCTTCAACACTCCATCCTAGGACAATCTAACTTAGTTTGTTGTAACTATAGCATAGGTTTGTTCTTTTGTAGACAAGCAGAAATGACTCGTCTCTAAAGATTGGAGATCAAACATCTAAACTTTCCAAGAAATAATAAATATGAGAGAAGCATTGAGAAGCTCTGATTCTGTTGTGTTGGAATGTTCCCATCAAATCCTTCACATATCAATTGCTTAATCTCCTGATCGATTTGAGAGTTATGAGCTACATTTTTATTTTTCCCTGGAATTCATTGAATTCCAAGACATTATTCGGAGTGAAAAGAAGAATTCTTCTAGCATAATTGTTTGGCCTGATTACTTAAAGTTTGCACTCAACATTTAATCGGTTTGGGATTATAGGAATAAATCAGCATGCTCCTTTATCCATTTAGTCAATTCATTTTGCTAATTAGAAAAGCATATCATGTTTATTCTTATGGAAGAACTGGGAGTGTTATTTTGAATTTACCTCTGTAATGGCAGTATCCTTGGAAGCTCCAACTTTCGAGTCAAAAAACAAAGGTTGCCCTGATGAATAAAAATCCATGATTGCTGCAAATATTTCAGGTTTTAAAACATCCCACGAGACCTCCTCTGATTTAGTTACTGTTATGTAGTCAGATCCGAAGAAAACACGTGCAACACCTGTACATGCACATTAAATGAAAAATATAATATACTTTAAACCAGATCGCTGGAGTTAACAAAAACACCATCCAAAATAGTCGTTAAACAACAACTAGAAATTACATCTAAGTCCAAATGCTGAAATTCCCATAACCAAATGAAAATATTACAAACATCTTTGACAATACCTTGAACAAGAAGAAACTTCACAAAAAATCTTACTTCAAAACTATTACAACCTTAGGCCTCCACTAGAAGAGGAATCAATCAACTATGAATTCAGATTATTGGAGGGTGCCTGAGACCAGAATCTGGAAACGAAATACAAACCAAACATAAAAAGGTAAATGACCTCATCATTTATGGTTTAAATTTTGACCTCAAAATGGCGTTATTTATGTTTATAACTACATAATGATATCAGCATTGCACTGATTAGAAAATTTCTGAAGTTTTGAGTACAAAAAGTTCATTTTCTCTCTCGATTGACCTCGCATTAACAGGTCTAATGCTGACTGGGCCAACCCGTGCCATGTCAAGATTTTCTCATTAAATACATTTAGGATCGTTAAATGCACCATTCAGGTCAATTACCTCTCCTTTGAACAGAAAAGAAGAGAAGGCAGAAAAAGGTAATTAAGGACAGATTGTATTGTTGGTGGCAGCAAAGCTGACAGTGAAATCAGTAAACTTTTTTAAGTCATTTATTGACTGTATTGAACAGTGCATTCATTAAACTGTTACGGGCTTTCTGTTTACCATATTTATCATTGCACCGACCCAGCTGCTGCCTTGACTAAGGGACCGCTGCCTTGACCAGATCTTCTGTTGTTAGTGTCTGGACTCCGGACAAACTGCTGTTTAACCATAACAGAGGGTAATTTTACCTTTTTGAACTGCTGTTAGACTGCTATGCTTGTGTTTTGACCGTCATTATTGCCATTAACAATGGTAATACTATTGTTGGCAAATAGTTGGCTGTATCAAAATGAAATAGCTGACCATAAATGTGGCTGTACCTTCCAATTGATGAAATCCTAGATGTCGAGATACCCATGGTCATAGAATCTGATTGATATACTTAGTCGAGGTAATATTTGGAGATCAGACTTGATTAAGGCTTACATGAGGTTGCTTTTCAGCCATGGATTTTGAAAAGGCTCTGTCTAGCACATGATCAGATCCCATAGTACTAGAGGTGCAATGCGGGTGCTAACATAGTGATGTGGATACCTATAAAGTTGATCTTGTTTTGCTTGTCAACTTTCATGATGTGGTATCGCATGCAGATCAAACTTCAATAAAGTTTTTTTCGTCTTCAATGGATATGTCCTCAACTTTACTTGGTTCTCTCTTCTTTTGTTGCATGTATAATAAGACGTTTTCCAATTCACTTTGTTCCTCAATCTTAAGTTTAAAATTTCCCACTTGATCTCATACCTCCTTTACCACTTGTGAACCTTCTTTTAATTTTTCACATTTCTCCTTTTCAAGTTGTACTTCAACCATCGCTGATGTCACCTTTATTACATCTTTAATTTTTTTTTGTACTTCTTTGTTTATTCATTCATTTCTGTTTACTGCTTCCTCTAACTCCATGCATACCACCATAGTTTGCATACTCGGCGAGTACTCACTGAGTGGACAAATAATCATAGTTAATTGTGCAAAGTGAATACTCATTGGTTAAACTCATAGGGTTAATTTCTTTTAAATACTCACGAGGATTTACATAGAACTCACAATTAGTCAAAGATGTTATAAGAGTTATGCGTAAATACTTGCCAAAAACGCGTCCAAAAGGTAAAAAACATGTCTAGAAGGCCAAAAACCTATGTTGTTTGGGTACGGGTACGGGTAAGAGTACGGGGACGTCTCGGGTACGCGGGTAAGTCATTTTTCAAAAACCTTGATTTGGATATGTCGTGGGTACGTCTGTATATATATATAGTATATTACTCATTTTTTTAGTAAAACACTTGAAACTACATAGTATGAAAATATTTGTCTATAAATGATAAAACACTTCAAAATATATAATATTCATTAATTCATTACTTCAAAGACAAGATGTACATTCAAATCTAGAATAAATCATCTCGATTGCCCACAAAATCATGAATGCCACTCCCATTATTTTTCAACTTTATCATTTACTAGCACTTTCTCTCACAAGGGCTCATCAGTGCATTGAATCTCACAAGTGCATGCCTTAAGGGGTGCACAGGGAATGCGGTGGGATCGGCTTGTGGCACTTTGCGAGAGATATTCTCATACTATTCTATCACGCATACATCCCTTCATGCAGCCTTCATACCTCCTATAATGTCTCCTTAAAATCTTGAAACCCTGAAATATGGCTACGTCTGAAACATTGAAACCTTGGAATCTAACAACTCTGAAATATGATAGGATCCTCCAAAACCTAGAATTTGCATTATAGCTCCTAGCGGTCCGAAACCCCTCTCAAACATCTTGAAAGCATATAAACAAAATATAACTTAAAGTATAAGAAACTAGATGTCCATATCTAAATGTAAACTTATACTTTTAAAAAGTTTTTCGCCATTTTTCTGCCGGAATCCCTCGGGCACGCCTGAAGGCATCCGTGGCTGTGCCGGAAACGTCGTCCGGCACGGCCACGGACGCCTCTAGGACGCCTCCAGGAGTACCTGGGACGTCTCCGGGCGTGCTCGAGGGATTCCAATAGAAAAATGGCGAAAAACTTTTTTAAAAAAACTCAGAAAATCCTTTTAAAAAAACCCTAAAAACTAAGCAACCCTAAATGTAAATCCAGTCCGAACCCAACAGTACATAAATAAAATAAACCGGCACGGCCACGGACGCCTTCGGGAGTACCTGGGACGTCCCCGTGCCGGAGGCATCTCCGAACAGGAGGCACCGAGGGAGAGGGCATAAACCTGCAACGTAGCCAAAAACATGTCCAGAAGGTCAAAACATGTCCAGAAGGTGAAAAATGCGTCCAAAACACTCCAAAAATGCAGAAAAAACACATAAATTTGTCCTTTTTAAGTTGTCGAGTATTGGCAAGTATTTGCCGAGTAAATTTTTTGGGGGTTGAGCGAGTACTCGCTGAGTACGAATATGTGAACTATGCATACCACCACTTCAAACCTTTTGTTTGCTTCATCTACACCACTTGGTTATTTTTATTTTTAATGCTCCCCCTCCTCCATTAGACATATAATTTGTAACATTAATGTTTGATTGTGCTTTCCAATCCTTGTCATTTCCTTGTCCTTCATCTTTAATTATTTATTTTTCATCTTTGATTGCTCTTTTTGATGTCACAATGTTTGACATCTTGGTTCAGTGTTTCATTCACATTTTGCAATCTCTCTTGCCAATTTTATTTTTCAAATCTCTTTGGTTTCCTAATTTTGATTTCAAAGATCTTCTCATTTTTTATGTAGGAGCATTTGGGTTCACTAGCAATCTTGCAACAATCAAAAACATGAGTAGCAATAAGTTGTGTATACAGTGCTTTGTTGTTTAAATAGACTGCCATAGTTTACAACCACCTCAAGAGGTCTATGGTATCTCCCCTATCATCAAACCATCACCGCAAAATGCACCACACCCTTCTTCAGTGGTGCAACACCTGAAAACCTAATGCACAGCTATGATTCCATGTAGGACTCTAAAACATGTTACAGTGCACCATGCCATCTCGCGCCATGTATACAACATATTGGCAGCCTCAACAAGTGGTGCAACACCTGAACACATGGCGCGCAACTATTATTTTGTGCACAACTCTAAAACACACTACGATGCACTGCATCATCTAGCGCCAAGCATAGATCCTCTAGACAGCTTCAGCAAGTGGCACAAAAATTGAAAACATGACATGCAACAATGCTTCTATGCAAAGCTCCTAAAACCCGCAACAACCACATGGACAATTTGCGCCAAGTTGCATCATGTTTAGTGACTTCAATAACAATTTTTGGGCAGCGCCTTGATAAAGGTATGCGTTCCTTTGAAAATGAGTTCGGTCCAGAAGAGTAGAACAGTTCAAGAAGTTTAATAACGTGAGATTGATGAGGTAGTCCTGGAAAATCCATTGGAGAGTTGTAAGACTTGTTGTCATTCACAGGGCTTAAGCATAGAACTGTAGGATTGGGCCACATCCATGAATGGACTAAGATTGTAAAACCGCATGTCCGTAGTCGGGATAAGACTGTGGTTTTTTTTTGTATGTGCAATGTAATTTCCTCATGGAAGCAATAAAGATGATGTTTCTTTCTTTCTTTCTACGTATGGACTATGTGGTTTTCCATTTATCACTGTTGAAACCTAGGTTGCATGATCTAAGGAGGTTGTTTATTTGACACCCTAACTGAGACTACATCAATTGGTATCAAAGCAAGGTCTTTTCTTGTTGGGTAGAGTGTGTGAGAATATTATAGACACAGTCGCAGGTTGTGAAAGAGAAGCTTGTATTATTGAGGAACAAAAATGGCACACAAAGGAGCTCCCAATGGAAGAGTAGGAAGAGTGCCAAGAATTGAAATGATGAGAGAAATCCAAGCCAATTTGGAGGCTATGGAAACTACATAGCATAGAGGAGTTGTTGTATGAGACAGTGAAGATGAAGCACTTGAAGTTCAGGTGGAAGAGTTAATAGGTGAACCATAAGATAGATTTATGAAAGCCATTGCAAAAATGAGAAGTTGATCATGGTCGGACACCCAAGCTATTCCGGTTGTTTGTCCTAAAGAACTCATTGATTGGATCTCCGAGTTGGAGAAATGCTTTGATTAATGAGCAGATAGAGAATCACAAGAAAGCAATTTTTTTCTTATACAAAGTTAAATGGACACACATCCTTGTGGTGGGATCATGTGCAAACAAAAAGAGTTAGAAGAGGCAAAGACAAAATCAAAATATGGGACAAAATGATTACAAAACTAAAGAGTGAGTTTCTATCTTCTCATTATCAATTGAGTTTGTTCAAGAAACTACAGAATTTGAGGCAAAAGGAGATGACTGCAAAAGACTACACAAAAGTGTTTTACAACCTCACCATTCACGTTGGTCATGTCAAAGATGACATTGAAAAGATACAAGGTATGCAAATGGTCTTCGTATTTCCATTCAAGATGAGTTTTGAATAATACGATTGCATTTTGTAGAAGCAACATATCAATGTGCTTTGAAGGCTAAGGAGAAGAAGTCTAGAAGGCAGCAAAATACAGCAAGAGGCAGAGGAAGGTTCTCTAAAGGAAGAGGACAAGTAAATAGTGGTAGAGGACAGCAAACTCATGAAGGTGAAGCAAGCACTTCACAAAGTCAGAATCAAACAACAAGGGGAAAAGTTTGTTCCCCTAGAGGAAGAGATAGAGGATGCATGAGCAAATGCTTTGAGTATGGAGATGTTGGAAATAGAGCTTTTGAATGTCCTAAGGAATTTCAGAATAGTGGTAGAATAAATGAGGCTAGAAATCACATTGCACAAGTAAATGAAGAAAGTGTTGGATCACCGAATCATACAAAAGAACCAAAACATGGAGAAGCTCTCGTGATGAAGAGAGTATTTCTAAAACCAGCTAAGGAGGAGGATGAACCAGTGCAAAGAAAGAATTTTTTTCTGACCATATGCAAAACTGAAAGGTAAGTGCTGCAAAGTTAGTGTTGATAGTGGAATCACTGATCATCTTGTTTCGAATCAAACCGTAGAAAAATTGGGTTTGAAAATAATCACATACCCAAATTTGTAAAGGTGTCTTGGTTGTTGAAGAGACATCAGATTTTAGTAAATGAGCAATGTCTGGTCAATTTTCAAATCGGGTCAGGTAAGAATGAAGTTGTATGGATGTTTGTCATGTATTGTTAGGTAGGCCTTGGCAGTTTGGTAGAAAGGTTATACATGATGGTAGGATGAATACCTACACTCTAGTGAAGGATGGTAGGAAGTATGTTGTGAATCCATTGAAGGACAAAGGGGAACAAGTGTACCACCATCTAAAGATTTTGTTAGTCTCAGGAAAACAATTCTTGAAAGAGGCAAAGAGAGCATTTTTTGCTTTCATTCACAAGCAATTGTAGGTTGGGACAGTAGGGAAGGCAAGTGAGTTCCCACGAGAAGTTAAGGATTTGTTGGGTGAGTATGAAGAGATCCTTTCCGAAGATTTTCTGAAAGGATTTCCACCCATGAGAAGCACCAATCATCACATAGATCTAATGCCTGGATCTAGTCTATCAAAGAAGGCAGCATATAGATTGACACCTATGGAGGATGAGGAAATAAAAAGGCAAGTACAAGCATTGTTAGATAAAGAGCTGATAGGGGAAAGCTTCAGCCCATGCACAATTCCAGCAGTTTTGGCACCAAAGAAAGGTGGAGAATGATGAATATGCATAGATTTTAGAGCCATCATTAAGATAACAATCATTACAGATTTTCATTGCCTCGGATGGATGACTTGATGGATTACTTGAGTGCAACAAGGTACTTCACAAAGATAGACTTGAAGAGTGGATATCACCAAATTCGAATTAGAGAAAGTGATGAGTGGAAGACAGCTTTCAAAACTGAGGAAGGGCTGTATGAGTGGTTGGTTATGTCATTTAGGTTGACCAATGCATCAAGTACACTAATGAGACTCATGAGTGAAGTGCTGAAACCGTTTCTTGGTAAGTTTGTCATTGTGTATTTGGATGACATTTTGATTTTTAGTAGAACAAAAGATCATTTGATGCTTTTGAGGCAAGTGTTATAGAGGTTGAAAGAGAAAAAATTGTTGGTCAACTCGAAGAAATGCAGTTTTATGAAAGAGAAATTGGTCTTCTTGGGTTTTGTCATTTCACAAAATTGGATTGATGGATCCAAAAAAAGTTAAAGCTATTGTTGATTGGCCATCACCAAGGAGCATGTTTGAAGCAAGAAGATTTCATGGCCAAGCAAGCTTTTATAGAGAGTTCATCAAAAACTTTAGTGGAATATGTTCACCTATCACAAAGACAATGAGAGGTGACAAAAAATAGTTCAGTTGGACAGCCGCAGCTGAAAGTAGTTTTCAGAGTTTGAAGAAGGCGGCAATAGAGCAGCCAGTGTTAGCATTACCAGATTTCGACAAGATATTCCAAGTTGATTGTGATGCTAATGGAACAACAATAGGAGCAGTTTTGAGTCTGTAAGGCAAGCCTATTTTTTACTTTAGTGAGAAGTTGGATGAAGCAGAGTGAAAATATTCAGTTTATGATTAAGAGTTTTATGTCATTGTGCAAGCTTGTAAGAAGTGGAGGCACTACTCGTTGCCCAAGGAGGTCGTGTTGTACACGACTTATCAAGCGTTGCAATTCATAAACAGCCAAGATAAGTGGAATTAAAAGCATATGAAGTGGGTTGTTGAATTTCTGCAATGTTATTCCCTTTGTGTTGACAAGCCAAACAAAGTTGCATGTGCATTAAGTAAGAGATGCCTATTGTTGAATGAGATGATGACAAAGGTCACTAGATTTGACTCTCTTAGAGATTTGAGTGAAGAGGATTTGGATTTCAGAGATGTGTGGGCCGCATGGAAGAATCCAACCAACATGGATAGAACTCCATGGCTGGAATATTTGTTGTAGGATGATTTACTATTCAAGAGACAACAATTGTGAATACCTCACGGTTCAATGAGGGAAAACTTGATCAAAGAGAAGCATAGAGAAGAACTAGCTGCACATTTCAGTGTGGATAAGACATTGGCGCAGCTGGGAGAAAGTTATTAGTGACCACAAATAAGTGGAGATGTAAATAAATTTGTGCGGAGATGCATAATTTGCCAGCATTCTAAAGGAAAAAGTCAAAATATAAGTTTGTATTAGTGATTGCCAATTCTGAGAAGACCAAGGGAAGATGTGAGCATGGAATTGTTTCTTGGGCTGCCAAGAACTCAAAAAGATAATGATTATATCTTTGTTATTGTGGATAGATTTTCTAAAATGGCACACTTTGTAGCATGCAAGAAGACGAGTGATGCCACCAATATTGCAAATTTGTTTTTCAAGGAAGTTGTGAGGTTACATGGATTTCCTAAGATAATAGTTTTGGACAGAGATACCAAGTTTGTTGATCATTTATGGAGAATGTTGGGGAGAAAGTTATGCACAAGATTGATTTTCAGTTCAACCTACCACCAACAAATGGACGATCAAATAGAGGTAGTGAATAGGAGCCTCGAAAATTTCTTAAAATGCTTGGTAGGGACCAAGCCCAAGCAGTGGGATATGATTACCGCACAAGCCGAGTTTGCTTAAAACAACTCAACTAACAGAAGTACAGCCAAGAGTCCATTTCAAATTTTTTGTGGTTACAGTCCAAGAGGCATTCCAGAGCTAAGAGACAACTGATTTGGGTAAAAGAAGTGTTGTAGCAAAATATTTTGCTAAGTACATGTAGGAGATACATCAGCAAGTGAAGAAGTTGGAAAAGAGTGCCTTGTGTTAGGAGGTGAAGTGAATATCCAGACCTCCAACAATTGTAATGATGTGACGTCTTGTAATCCCCTTGGCAATATTAGTTGCAGTACGACAAGCCATCCAGCATGAGGGGGGTTGCAGGGGGGGTTGTTTAAGCCCCCCTTCCTGGGGGTTGAGGGCGGAGCCCCCAAAAACATTTGGTGTTCGTATGACCATATTTTGGATTTCATACAATGCGGTACAGGTCGTAAGACATGGTATGATTCGTACGACACGGGACCCACTATACTATTTGGCACAATTTTCCAAAAAAGTGTTTCTAGAATCTTCCTTGTTTTTCCTATATAAAGGGTATGACCATTTTATTGTGATGTACAAAATAATTCATATCCAATAAAAGAGAGAGCTGCCGTTGTCTCGTGGTTTTTTCCTGCAAGTTTCAGGTTTTCCACGTAATATCATGTCCTTTTTTCTTTATTTTCATTACTGTAGTACATTAAAATTGTCTCTTATCCTTAACACTTTGAGGTACAAGCAATATGCTAATATCGAATGGAGAGAGCAAGAGTTTATAGTTGGAGAGCTAGTTTTGGCTCATTTGAGGAAAGAATGGTTCCCAAAAGGAACATATGATAAGCTCAAGTGGAAGAAAATTGGGCCATGCAAGATTTCGAGGCAATTTGCTACAAAGGCATGTAAGATAGAGCTACCCGATGAGATAGATATATCACCTAAATTCAATGTAGCAGATTTGTACCATTATCATGAGGGACAAAACAGTGATGAAGACGCATAATCAGATTCTTCAATTCTAGAATGCAGACAACAAATCCCTAAGAAGGTAGGAGAAGAGATTTAGAAGATGATCGATTCCAAGATCATCAAGAAGACAAAAGGGAACAATTACAAAGAGTACTTAGTCAAGTGAAAGGATAGAGCAGTTGAAGACGCAACTTAGATAAGTGCATCCAAGATTGCTAAACATGGAAAATCAATAGAAGAGCTCATGAAATGTTCATGAGTTGGAGCTCATGGCACATTTTATTTACCCGGGGTGTATGATGCAAGGTCATCCAAGTTCACCAGCAATCTTGCATCAACCAAAAACATTAGTGTTAAGTCCCAATAAGTAGTGTATACAGACCTTTTGTGTTTGAATTGATTGCGGTACTCTAGGACCACCTCAAGAGGTTCGCAATAACTCCCTAATCATCAAACCATCACCACAAGATGCATCACACAGTTGCTCAATGGCACAACACCTGAAACCCTGATGCGCAGCTATGATTCAATGCAAAACTCTAAAACACACTACAATGCAGCACCCCATCTTGCGCCATGTATACAACATCTGCATAGCCTCAACAAGAGGCGCAACACTTGAAAACATGATGCAAAACTATGTTTATGTGCAAAACACTAAAACACATTACAATGCACAACACCATCTCTCACCAGGTATATATCCTCTAGACAGCTTCAAGAAGTGGCAAAAAACTTGAAAACATGACGAGCAAGAACACTTCTACATAAAACTCCGAAAACCCACAACAGCCACAAGGACACTTCACCAAGTTGTGTCATGTTTGATGACATATCCAAGGCTCGCAGTATGCCAGCACAGTTGTAGGAATTTCATGCACCTGTTAGAGAAGCCGCATAACTAGTGGAAGCTGAAACTTCACAAAGGGAAGATGAAACATCTCTTAAATGGAAACTGGAGCGCTTTGACTTCCATAACAGTTCTTGGTCAGTTCCTTGATAAAGGGATGAGTTCCATTTGAGAAGGGGTTCAGTCCAGAAGAGTATAACAATTCAAGAAACTCAATAGCAAGAGATTGGCAAGGTAGCCTTGGAGAAACCATTAGAGGGCTGTAAGTAAAGACTTGTTGTAGTGTGCAGGTTTGACTAGAGAAATGTAGGATTTAGCCACGTCCATGAATGGATTGAGACTGTAATATTGCATGTGTTTGTTGTTTGAATAAGACTCTACTTATTTTCTTGTGTATGCGTTGTGATTTCCTCATGGAAGCAACAAAGACTTCATCAATTTGCTTCTTTTTGCGCATGGAATGTGTGTTGTCCATTTTTAAAATGTTAAAACCTAGGTTGCACAGTCTAAGGCTGTTGTTTGTTTGACACCTTAACCATGACTGCATCAATTTTCAAATGCTTTAAAAAGATATTTTCAAACTTTTCTTCAGTAAAATTTGATCTTTGGAAGAAACTAAAAGTGTTCTACCATTTTGCTTCTCCATGAAATTACCTCCATATATCAGAAGAATATATACTATTTTTACTTAGAGAAAGCACATAATTTTATAGGCCTTCTTTTCCTAAAAAGAACAGCTGATCGAGGACCATCTTTCAAAAAAATGGTTCACCTTCAAGTTTTAAATTATTTTTCTTCCAAATGATCATATCACCAAGAAGAGTCTGAAAATTTATATCCCATACACAGAGATACAATTGAAAATCAAAATAACACTTTTCAATACCTCTTGCAACTATTTAAGCTCCTCTTCCCTTGGTGCCTGCTCCTCCTTAGGACATTAAATTGACTTCCTTGCAAAAACTTATAAACAAAATATCCTCTCAATGTTTGAATATTGACCTCTTCTTCACAATCCGAACACTTTATCAGCCAAGTCACAAATTCATACTTGTAATAAATAAAGCAGCTTATACTTAACAAGACCCACCACTATGTTTTTTCCAAAAAAAAAAGACATTAAAAACACTAAACACATCTGCTCTTGTTATAACTTCCATGAAACTCCTAAAGTATTCTAAATTTCCCAGCAATAAACTTTTTCATCAATGTTTTTCTGTGATTCCGACAATGATGTTCTGCAATCCCGACATTGGTTTCCTGCAATGCCAACAGTGATTTCTTGCAATCTCATCAATAGTTTCCTATGATCGTGACAACATCTTTTTGTAATCTTAACAATGGCTTTTGCAATCTTTCAATAGTTTTCTCACATTGATTGATTGTCATTTTCCATGTAGCCTGTAGAGTTTATAACAACTGACAAATCATTGTGGAATATTAAATAACAAGAACCACCGCCACTTTTTTCTGAAAAAATAACATACACTTTAGACTAAATACAGCTGCTTGTACTTGGTATATCCGTCAAATCCTAAAAACATTGGATTGCAAATAGGAACACCATATGGACACTACAAATCTATAAAGACGGATGACCATCGCAAATGCTCTTCCATAACACAAGCCACTAATCCAGTTATAGACATTAAATATAAACCAATACGCTTTTGCGTCAAAGATCTGTGATTCTGACAACGATTTAATGCAAATCCAATAATGGTTTCCTGCAATGCTGACAGTAGTGTCTTGCAATCTTGACGATAGAATCCTACAGTCCCAGCAAGATCCTTTTGTAATCTTAACAATGGCTTTTGCAATCCCTCAACGGTTTCCTCACATTGTTTGGTTGTCACTTTCCATGTAACCCATTGAGTCTATGACTACTGTCAAACCATTATGGTATGTCAAGTAACAAGAACAACCGTTATGATATATTAATTAACAAGAATAACCAACATGGTATATTAAGTAACAAGAACAACCACCACTTTCTTTTGAAAAAAAAATAATAATCTTTAAACATTTGAAATGTCCCCTATAGTGCAGAATATTGCCAAAAAGGGTACAACAGTAAACCCTAATAATATTAAATAAATTTCTTTTGAAACACTAAGCACCCGAAATTTGCAGAATTTGAAAAATGCCAAACTAGGGCACAAATCGAATATTTAATTCCTCAAAATTTACCAAAAATTATGAAATATTTCTACCAATTATCATCCAATCAGATCTGATTTTTAGGTTTTAAATAATAGCTAATAAATATGATAAAAAGACCACAATGTTCTACTACCTGCAAACCGCCAATAGGCTGGAAAAACAGCCTTTCCATTGTACACCCCACGAGGGGTCCACTGACCTCCCAGAATGGTTCGCTGACCTCCTTGAGTGATTCGTTGATCTTCTGATGATCCAAAACCCTACACTGCCCACACAAATTGCAGCATCCTCCACTATTTCACTGTACCTGAAATGGTGTCTGAAACACCTCCAACTATCCAATAATGACCAGTGCAACCACTGAATGATGGCTGCCAACTGATATGCAAGGGTTTTCATCCTCACTCAGCCCCTCAATGAGGGTTTTCGTCCCCAATGAAAAAGTCCAGCAGATCGTGCCGAAAACTCTAGAATTTCAATTATCAAAAGTAGTCTAAGCCTTAAAATGAATCTCCACTTCCTTTTTATACTCTTCGCCCAAGGGGTGCGTTCCACTTGGAAGGGGAATTTGAATATTTAAAAAGGACAATTCCCTTATAATCATCACTTAAGGCATTGAATTGTGCATGACCCTCAAAAGTCCCCAACTTAAGTGAAAAATAGGAAGAGTTGCCAACATATTTACTTTTGGCAACTGAGGCATATCATTACTTTTATTTAAAGTATTTAAAAATACTTTTTATTTTAATAATAATATTATTTTAATTTTAAGAAAACAGGACATTACAGTCCGCCCTTCCCAAATTTGTTTGTCCTCAAACAAATGCAAGCCCGTTTTCTATTATCTCTGAAATACATGAATCCCACTTCGTTCTTGGGAACTTACAACCCCAAACACTTGCTTCATGAGCATAGCCTTGAACTTCAATGGGTCCCATATTGTTACTGTGGGCTGAAAACAAACTCAACTGCCCCCACATGCTTGTCACATGTCATGATCATTGCACTTTTCTTGGACATATGCAAACTATGCACTCTTTGACTCATAAGAGTTTCTTTATCAACACTCATATAGGATATTCCTAAACATGCACATAGAACAAACATGTCAATGAAATCAAGAGCTCTCCACATCACTCCTTCAAACATTTCACCATGCCTCGTAGGCATGTTGTTCAACTCTCCTCCCATGCTTGCATCTTCTTCATAGTTTTCATTCGTGTGATGGACTTCCAGAGGTCCATTCTTGTTGTCCCACACAGCTGTAGCTGTACCATTGCATTTTCTCACTCATAATCAGCATTGTGGTGGCTGGAAACTCTTCCATAATAGCTACAGACAATCCCTCATTGATGGTAGGGAGAACATCCTTCCACCTTGTGACTAAAAATACTCTTGTGACTGTCATAAAAATTGCACATAGCAACAAAAGGAATAGGACAGCAGCTGTCATATTTTAATTTCCTCATAAAATTCAAAAATGTTAGTGATAGAGGAGCTGAAATCAACCATACAGTGACTGAAAATGCTTCAACAATATCAACCAACCAGAGGTATCTCATAAACTTTGTTTCAAGCCAAATGCACAAGATAAAGAATTTATTAACAATAGCAACATTGAACTCCTCAAAGACCTTACCCTTCTTGTATCTCCAAAGATCACCTGGATCCCAAACTTTCATGTACAAGCAATTTGGAACTTAAATGAAAGGATCTATGTACCCTTTGCCACTCAAAGTGTCTTTACTCTGTCATCATTTTCACTATGCTATCCATGATAACCACAATTTCACCGTGATATACTATGAAGCATCAATCTTGAAATATGATCATTCTTTTCAACATGATGCCCATGATGACAACACATGTAAAAACATATGGTAGGAAGAAACAAATCTATACCACTTTCATACCTTTGGCTGTCCTAAAAATCCATCTCATATGGTAATGGATCAATCTTTGGAATGCTCGGAAGATGGATAGGGGTTTCTTGGAAAAGACTCTCTTTCCATTTGGTACCCTTCATCTTATCCTTGTTGTTAGAACGATTCTCATGATGATCAAAACATTGTAAGGACATAGTATGAGGGTGATGCAATAAACCCTTGCTATGAAGATAATCAGTTTGCTTACCATTAGTAGTTGTTACAAAAATTCCAGCAAGCTGAAAATCAACATTATCATCCAAAAAATTGGCTTGAATCACCGAATTCTCTCCACAATCTTGCAAATCGAATTTTTTTTCTTTGGTTCATGCTCCATGATTTCTCCCTCTTTCCTCATCATCAAGGGAAAAAAAATTGCCCTAATTTCCCGCACGTGTTGTTTTGCTTGAGCGGCTATCAACTTAGCTTCCCTAGCTCTCCTTAGCCATTCATCACACCTTTGTTGGGTCCTCATTACATCCTCTGCCCTTGAAAATCTGAATTATTTTTTCTCTTTAACCTTACCATTTTGTACATTTGAATCCATACCTTTCCCTTTGGAGGGCTCTTCTTCATTTTCAATTTGCATGGTGGATTCCTCTTTGGTCAGCGTGACTTTTTGTGGTAATGAAGTATTCATCACTTTTGTTGGTCCTTTTTCTCCTTCTAAGGGAGACTCTAGAAAAAGGGGTTTAACCCTACAAACTTCATCCATGCCTTGGGACCTATTGCTCTTAGCTCCCTTTGATATTCTTGCATAGCTTGCAACAACTCTTCCATGGATCCCAGTGTTCTCTTCATCTTTTTGTCCCCACCTTGCATGAAGAAAACCCTGCAAACAACTCGCTACCCACAGCTAGCCAAAAAATAGCTCTAATACCACTGGAATGTCCCCTATAGGGCATATTATTGCCAAAAAGGCTACAACAGTAAACCCTAACAATATTAAATAAATTTATGAATTTCTTTTGAAACCCTAAGCACTTGAAATTTGCAGAATTTGGAAAGTGACAAACTAAGGCAAAAATCAACTATTTAATTTCTCAAAATTTACCAAAAAATATGAAATATTTCTACCAATCATTATCCAATCAGATCTGATTTTTAGGTCTAAAAATATAGCTGATAAATAAGATAAAAACACCACAATGTTCCGCCGCTTGCAAACTATCTGTAGGTTGGAAAAACAGCCTAGAAAACCCCATGTCCACCCCAAGAGGGATTCGTTGACCTCCCAGAATGGTTCATTGACCTCCTTGGGTAATTCGTTGATCTTTTGATGCTACAAAACCCTACACTGCCCACACAAACTGCAACGTCCTCCACTATTTCACTGTACCTAAAATGGTGTCTGAAACACCTCCAACTGTCCAATAATGACCAATGCAACCACTGAATTATGGCTGCCAGCTGATATGCAAGGGTTTCCATCCTCACTCAGCCCCTCAATGAGGGTTTTCATCCTCAACGAAGAAGTCCAGCAAATCGTGCCGAAAACTCCAGAATTTCAATTATCAAAAGTAGTCTAACCCTTCAAATGAATCTCCACTTCCTTTTTATACTCTTCCCCCAAGTTAAGTCATAGGGTTCGCCAAATTTTCCCCTAAAATTTTGAAATTCGATGAATTTAATGGTAGAACCAAAAATTCAGTCAAAAACGCTCTGATCGGCAAATTTAATCCATGAAGAAAAAAATCCAACTCGATTGGAGGTTCTCTGTTGGAAGGGTTTTGAGTTGGAGGAGCCAAGGACGTGGTCGTCTTCAAGGTTTGTCTTTGTTCAAGGGTTCGTTCGTGGTTGCTGCCTACTGCACGAGGGTTTGTGGGATTATGTAAAGCTTGGACACGAGCCGTTTGACTTGTTCTTCACTTGGAATCCCACCTGTATCACAAGAGAGTTGAACTCCCATGCCCAAATTAGCCAATAGTCTTACATTGAAAAACTGATCTCCATATATCAGCCAGGGTATCACGGGAATTCACAGTGTTGTGATTTCGAGCATAGATTTCAATGGCTCATGATGGCACCCACGAAGCGGCGGGAGAGAATAATAAGCTGCGGTGCGTAGGGGTTTATGTTTACAATGACTTTTGTTAGTGTTAGAATTTTAGGGTTTTGTTCTAGATTTTTTTAAATGCGTTTTTATTTTTTTAATTGTGTTTTTAATTTGTTTTTAGTTTAAATTTAATTTTTTTTGTTTTGTTTTTATTTTATATTTATTTTTCATTAATTTTTATTTTTTGTTTTTATTTTATTATTATTTTTTTAATTTATTTACCTTTACTTTTATTTTTATTTTGTTTTATCTATTATTTTTATTCTTATTTTATTTTTTTCTATTTATTTTTTTATATATAATAAAATTAATTTATTTTTAAATTTAATATCCATTTTATTTTATTTTATTTACACTTGGTTTTTCAAAAAGTATTTTTAATATTTTGATTTGACATATATATATTCATGGTTCGATTTTAATGGCGATTTTTTTTTCAGAACTTTATCCATTGGTGAACTTGAACCGAATTTTATCCTTGTCGAACTCGAACTCGAACCCGAACCTTGTGACATGGCCCCTAAGGGGTACGTTCCACTTGGAAGGAGAATTTGATATTTAAAAAGGACAATTTCTTTAAAATCATCACTTAAGGCAATGAATTGCCCATGACCCTCAAAAGTCCCCAACTTACGCGAAAAATAGGAAGGAGTTGCCGACATATTCACTTTTGGCAACTAAAGCATATCATTACTTTTATTTAAAGTATTTAAAAATACTTTTTATTTTAATAATAATATTATTTTATTTTTTAGAAAACAGGACATTACAACATTAAACACAGCTGCTTTTGATATAATTTCCAGAAAACTCTTTAAACATTAAACATAGCTGCATGTCCTTGGCATATCTGGATTCCATCCAATCCTCAACTTTGGATTGCAAATTGCAACATCATATGGACGCTGCAAATCTATAGAGATGGATGACAAAATCACTAATGCAAACGCTCTCCGATAACACAAACAGCTAATCTAGTTTCAACTTCAAACACAGTTCCAACCACTAACCATAAACCATGTTTAAATTGCCCAGCAAGACAGTTTTTTGTCAACAATTTTATGTGATTCTGAACAGTTTATGCAATCCCAAAAATCATTTCCTAGAATGCCAATAGTGGTTTCTTGCAATCTCGACAATAGTTTCCTAGAATCCCAGCAAAATTTCTTGTAAACTTAGCAGTGGCTTTTGCAATCCCTACAAGGGTTTCCTTGCGTTGTTCGATTGTCGCTTTTCAAGTAACCTATAGAATCTATATCGACTGTCAAACCATCATAACAAATAAACTTTGTAATGCTTTGCATAAATGGTCCTGACTGCTATAGGTCAAACTGCCAGTTTAGTCCTCAAGCCTTGATGCAGTCGGAAACCATCACAGTTTATTGGCTGCAATTTCACTGGATGCTTAGAATTTTCCCACCCCTGTTGCTATGAATCAACCCACACCAGCCACGCTAGGTTCCTTTTCATTCAATTATTATGTCTCTAGATGTGTTCTGTTGAATGACTTCTTTCTTCTTATTTACCATGTATGTAGATGTGTTCTATTCATTGACTTCCTTCTTATCAACATAAAACTTCCAATGATATATTTGTACACTTCTGTAATGTCATCTTGTTCTGTTTAAGTTCAACATGTTCCTTTCCACAGCCTTTCCACACTATAACCAACAACTGCTTAAAATTTTGAGGACACTACAGTTCCAATTATCCGTGTCTCTTCCAATCTGTGTTACAATCTGTGATTTCCCCTGTATGCCTTCTTTTAACCGAAAAAAACAAATATGAAAGCATCTTTGTTTCATTACTTGTAATGTGAATTGCTAACTCTATTTGTGTGTACATGATTTGCTCTTGCTCTGTCCACATACACGGTTGCAACTGGTTAGATAAGAACACCATCTGCCTGTCTTCAAGTTTACTGATTGCGCATTACTATTTAGTTTAGATATTTATCTCCCCATCTTCAATTGATGTTTGTTTTTCTCCCACAGCTATTTCAGATCTCCATTGTCAGGATTTCTGTGACCCTTTCCCTAACACTTCCTGAGTAGATTTTTGAAGTAATTCTGCTTCTGATTTTCTTTCTCACTTTTTGCTATAGATCGGGTCAGACCTTACAGTGGGGGTTTGCGTGATTGAACATTTTTTATCGTCTGATTCTCTTGCATCATTTTCCTCTTTTTCTTCCATGGGAATTTCCCCTTCCTCCAAGGCCGAGTTTTCCTCCATCAAATGTATTGGGAGAAAGGACTGTGATCAGTCTTCAATGTTAGGTGAGGCTGATTTTGTGAGGTTTCAAAGAATCTCAAAGTGGTTCTGTTTCCAAAATGTTGCATGTTCTTCCTCTGTTAGTTGCTTTTTCTTCCAAACCATTTTCTTTCGCCTCTCCGCCACCTTCCTTATTGTTGTCTACAATTCAGGGCAAGATCTCTTGAGATGCCCATATTCATAACGACCATAACAGCAGAAGGGCAGTTTCTCATAACCAAGTGACCGATGCCAGAGTCCCAATTTTGGCATTTTGTAATAATTTTGGGTAATCCCTCGCTCAGACTCAAAAGAACAACATATTCTAGTGTATGTAGAAAAGAACCTATTTTTGTTTGATCATCCATCAAACAAATTCGCAGAGTTTCCTATATTTTCTACATTTTTCTCATTCCAATAAATGGGAGGAAGTCCATAAAGACTTTACCCAATCCAGTATTGATAGTTCAGATGCCTCAGCCAGATTGAAGTGCAACTCCCAAGATTGTAAGCTCGGCCCTGCATTTCTCTCCTTGTACTCCACAGATGAGAATATTGCCATAACAAATACCTTTGCAAATAGCCAGATACTGACAGAAGTCCCTTCAACTTTGGTCGATTCACTGCCTTCAGGTTTCAACTGTATTTGCCAAAAAACCATGAATTTTCCAATAAGGGCTGTTTGCCTCGAGCAGTGTTATTCATTTGAGATGAAGTCATCTCAACAATTTCCAGCATCAAGGGGTCTCCTTCAGTAGACAGGATGTATTCGTTGGCCCTCCTTTCCCTTTAATTGTTATCATCCTTGTTCTGCATTTTATTACCCCGACAGATGATCCTGATGGCTCTTTTTCCTATTGTCTGATTGCAGCATGCTTCGATTTCTCTGTTCACAATCCAAATGCTCTTTTTGCCACCTTGAAATCCGGTTCATCTTCACTCCATAGCTCTTCAATCACTGCCTCTATGTCTTCCATCTCTCCCAATTATGTATTCTATCTCATTGTTATTTGACAATTGATATGTAGATTGCATATCCAATTCAGCCTCACCCATTTGATACTCCGGGAAATAAGATGGATTATGAGCTGGCAAACATTATGTGAGTGGCAGTTAAGAAAGATTTTAAGTGATGTTATGAATGATCCAGCTTACTGTATATACCAGCAGCTTAGTTAATATTATAAAATCACATCAGAATTGGTGCAAGGCATATAATATATTCATGAATGACATCTGATTTGGTATTATAGTATTTAATTATATTTTTGCAAACAAAATTGAGCACCAAGGACATTGCATAGCAGTCCAGGCACCACTTATTGCACATGGCAGAGGTACCATAAATTTGGAAAATAAGTAATAAAATTACCATGCTGTTTCTAGGAGGTAAATGAGAACACACAATCCTTATTATTCTTTTGCTGTTATTACCTTTCATCCATGGACGAACTATCAACTACCTTTCATCTGTGAAAAAACTATCAATTACCTTTCAGCCATGGACAACCCATCAGTTACCTTCTGGGAATTGCAGGCTATTCCCCTTGGGTTTTGACAACATTGGTGAAAGTGTAGGCTCTTTTTCCTTCTGCAAACATTATTTGCAGTCCCGTTGTTAAACATTATGTGAGTGGCAGTTAAGAATTTTTTGAAGTGATATTACATATAATCCAACTTATTTTATATAACAGGAACTTATTAATATTAAAAATCGCATCAGAGTTTGCAAGTCATATAATTTAATCATAAATGACATCTGATTTGGTATTATAGTATTTAATTATATTTTTGCAAACAGAATTAGACACAAAGGGCATTGCATAGTAGTCCAAACACCACTTATTGCACATGGCAAAGGCACCATAAATTAGGAAAATAAGTAATATAATTACCATGCTGTTTCTATCAGGTAAATGGCAACACGATCATTGTTATTCTTTTGCCATTATTACCTTTCATCCATGGACAAAAAACCAATTACCTTTCATCCATGAACAAACCATCAATCACCTTTCAGACCTAGTCAAACCCACATTACCGGATATGCCCCTCACCCTGTCCGATACGGATACAATATGTATCCGACACAGATACGAGCTAGATATGCAGAGGATACGGGCACAATACGTCCTGCCCCTGTGGACACGCCCAGATACATCCTAGGACGTATCCGGGCATATCCGCAGGGGGCAGGACGTATCCTGCCCATATCCCGTGTATCCAGCAGCAAAAACATATTTTTTTAATTTTTTTTTCAATTTCGCTTAGTAAAAATCAAACATGGACTTCAAACAACAATTAAAAACAAAATAAAGTATGAAAACCTCTCTGCAGTTTCCATGGCTGGCTCAATCAATTCGTCTGTATCTTCTTTTTTCGGGCCGTATACACCAGCTATGAAGTTTGTCAGAGCAAGTCAGCAAATCTTCTATCTATTGGATCATGCTTCAGCCTTTCCAAAATAAAGGAGATAAATGTCTGTAACATGATCAAGTTGAGGGAGAGATTGAAATCAATAATGTATTTTTTTGCTTATCCTTTATGTCCCAAAAATATGGTTCCCCAGGACTCTTTTTGTGCAGCACATACGGTAAGATCATTTGCACAGGAATAATACAAAAGCTCAACTCGTGAATAAGTTCAAGAAGAGAACAGGCCATAGTCTTAAGTTGATTCAACACGAGGTCATCTAATTGTAGTCTTCACCAAACTGCAAATAGTGCATTTTCTTTTGTCTTTATTTTTGTCCATACATTGTAATATTTGCACTATGTACTTGTCGTAAGACTAATCTAAGTTCGACCATTTAATATTATGATAGTTGGCATTGAATTATTAGCATGTTTTGTGGTTATTTAACTTATATTGTTTCCTCTATGCATATTATGTGGTTAATTTTGCTTATATAGTTATATTTTTTATTTTTTATATATATTTTTTTGTACGGCCGTATCCAAAAACGTATCCAGGCCCAACAAAAAATCCCCATATCCACGTACCTGATTCTCGTACCCATATCCGTAACCGTATCTGTATCAGCTACTTAGAGTCAAACCATCAGTTACCTTATGGCAATTGCAGGCTATCACCCTTGAGTTTTGGCAACATTGGTGACAGAGTCGACTGTTTTTCCTTTTGCAAACATTATTTGCAGTCCTATTAACAGTTTCAACGTAGTTCAATGTTATAATTCAATTGATAGTTGCAGGCACTCTGATGTTTGGGAAGTAAATTGAATGGTATTGCAGGCTGTTGTATAGGAGTTGCATCATGCTCTTTTCATGTTATGGACTTGCTTATGCAGGAGATATTAGTCTTGACTTTTCCAAGAATTGACAGGTATGAAGACTATCTTCAAAGGCCCATATGCCCTTTCACAGAAAACAAAGTGCCCATGACCACATGTGAAGTCTAACTTTAGATTGTAAACTATGGCTCTTCCTCCAAATTTTCAAACTATAATCAGATTGTATCCTAGTACTAACAATTTCAACACCAAAGACAGTTAAAAGGGTACTTAATATTGTCATTTTCTTTACTTTTTGGACAGCATTCAGATGCTAACAAGAGCAAAGGATTTAGCAAGGGAGAGTTTCGTCAGAGAGCCATAAAATATTCCTGAACCTAAATAGTTTAGAACCAGGGAACATGGATTCTTGCAAACCCACCTATCCTCGAGAATAAAAAGAACATTAGAAATTAGATATATAAGAGTCAAGACCATTAAGGTTCTCAGATCAGAGGACAAATTTTGGATGATTTCACAGAATCATAGGATTGGAAAGTAAAGTCGATTCTTTCAACAGAAAGCAATACGGTACTAGAACCTCAACTGATGAGTTATGAATTGCATATAAAAGTTCAAAAGATCGTAACAACAAAGAAGAAAATTCGAGTGGCTTTCAACATTTTCAGAAAGCATAGTTAATACATGAACTAAATCAAACCATAAAAATCAGTCAAATGTGAAGGACGAGGCTTCCCATCATGCATGACTACTAACAAAATAAAAAGTATTTTTTGAGGCAGCATTATTCAAACAAGTCATGCACTTCATGTTATTAAGTAATGGATAAGCACCTAAGTAACCTGAAATAGGAGACATGCATTTATCACACTAACTCAAAAGGAAAAGACTAAGTATGGAAACATATTTAGTAATTTACTGCTGTTGCCTACCATCAATACCAAAGAGTGACTTTGCCAAAGGGGAACCCATCGCCGTACGAGCATTTGGAACATCTGCACTTCCAACTTCCATTACTGGCTTTCCAGGATGGAACATCAAAGATAAGGGATTAGGAGTTGACTGAGTCTGTATAAACATGCTCCTCCGTTGACCTGCTTGTCAAGACTTGATTAGAAGAAAGTCAGAAATCAACTACTGCTAATTTCCTTGCACCTCAAAACAATTAATAATGCATTTCACACTTCTTGGGTTCCTGAATACAAATAAATAATTGGTTATCACCAATTAAATAATTGGTTATCAACAATTAAGATAAATAGTTGTATGGATTTAAAGTTAAAAAGCATACTATGCAGCTCTTGAATAAATATTTTAAACCTCTATCTGTTTCCTGCACTTGTATACGGAATATTTACATTGCAGATTATGTTTAGAGATTATTTTACACAAAATCATTTATCTTTCAAACAAGATATATGTTCAACACCGCACTGTATGGAAATCCACCATTACAGTACTAAATATCAAATATATTATTACAAACCTACAAGGGACCTGACCACTGGTGTAGACAACTGATAGCTTTTCAACAGCATGTTGCCTTCAGTTTTCTGAAGCTAACCCAGCTAGCAAAGACAGCAAAATTTGATCAATCACAAAAACTCCCAAATACAACTAATTCTTTTAGATATGAAGGATGAGTTTACAGGCAGAGGAAATTTGAATGACTCTATGAGGCTAAAGGACAGTCCATGGATCCATTATCACAGTACTTACAATTACAATGGATAGAGTTGACGTCTGAAAAACTAGTCGACAAAGGGAGTGAAACTACAACAAAAATAACTAAGACATAAGGTCCATGGATCCATTATCAGAGTACTTACAATTACAATGGATAGAGTTGATGTCTGAAAAACTTTCCAAAAAAGAAGGTGAAACAATAACATAAATAGCTGAGAAATAAGGTTCATGTGTATAAGTATCAAAGGGTATGTGAGTGCACACTCATGCATTCACACACACATCAAATGTGCAGGCATTACACAAAGGTAAATCATGATACTGATGTGTGAATAAATCAGAATCATCCATATGCATGTCAATAACTACTACATACTTGAATATACATCCAAAGTTAGAATTAGATTATGCTGCTGCAATAAAAAAAGTACCAAGACAAGAAGATTAAAAAAATACCATGCATTTGTATCTTCGTCATCTAAAGAGGTGAAAGTTTCTCAACACCCAAATCCGGCCCACCATGCACAGTGAAGAAATGCCCGATCCAAACGTTATTGCTGCTGTTATGAAAGAATGAGTCGCTTTGTTTTTATCTTTTGTATGTGTAACTTTTAAGGCTTAGATGCTTTTAGGTCACTTCTTTTCCATGCCTTTTCAAAATAACTGTGTTCTTTTTCTTTCAGCATTTTTTCCCAGAGACGTCCTACCTATAACTGAGTCAGTTAGGAACACACTGCCCATGCCTCGGCGTACCTGAGACAAGGATGTCTCCATTTCCTATGTTTCAAAGTGAGGCAAACACGAATAGATGGAATAACAAGCGAGTAACCGTCGGTTGGTCGGTTATTCTTTTAACCGCGAGTAGTCTCTGGTTAGTCGCCGGTGACCAGACAGTATATAAATAAAATATACATTTAAGTATTAAGTTATATTTTATTTATATACTTTCAGGATGTTTGAGAGTGGTTTCAGACCACTAGGAGCTATAATGCAAATGCTAGGTTTTGGAGGATCCTATCATATTTCAAACTTAGTCAGATTTCAGGGTTTCAAGGTTTCAAGGAGACATCGTAGAAGGAATAAAGGCTACATGAATGGATGTAGGTATGATAGAATAGTATGAGAACATCTCTAGCAAAGTGCCACAAGTCGACCCCACCCCATTCCCTGTGCATAGATTAAAACTAATACAATGATACTTATACAAGAATCTACAAGTACAAATTACAAGAATCTATATTTTTCTCTTCCCTGCTCTCTAGAAAACTAAGGGAGACTGAGAAACTCTAGTAATCTATGCACAGGGAATGGGGTGGGATCGACTTGTGGCACTTTGCAAGAGATGTTCTACTTCTCATACTATTCTATCATACCTACATCCCTTCATGCAGCCTTCATCCCTACTATGACGTCTCCTCGAAATTTTGAAACCCTGAAATATGGCTAAGTCTAAAACTCTGAAATCTAACTAAGTCTGAAATATGATAGGATCCTCCAAAACCTAGAATTTGCATTCCTAGAGGTCTGAAACCACTCTCAAACTTATACTTAAATGTTTATTTTATTTATATACTACCTACTTTGGGGGCGAATTTCAATTATTTTTTGCCTCTGCCGGTTATTCGACCCGAGAGAGTCGAATAACTGCCGGTTACCCATTTTGGCCCTTGGCGAGTACTCGCCCCAACCGGTTATGCTAACTATGAACATGCCTATGCAACATAACTAAAACAAAGGTATATCCTTTATTTCATGGAAATAGAAAAGTTGTAGCAAACAACAAAACAAACTTACCACTTTATATAGGAACTACTCAAGACCCCAAATACAAATACTCTAATTGTTTACCAAGCCTACCAAACTTATTACTATCTTTCTGTATGCACCTAAAATTGATCGCTTCATTATTGTCGACTAATATTCCTATTAGTTGACACTAATTCCGCTTAACCTATTTTATTCCGCTAATATATCCCCCTTTCTAGCCATTTATTTAATATCCCCCTTTTATTATCCTACATTCACTAACCTTATTCGTCTCATTCCTTCATTAATTCTATCATAATCCCCATCATCCTAATCTAATCCTAGTTATTCATTATATGGGAATTTTAAATTCCCATAACCCCACCTAACCACCTACTAACCTACACCCTAGCCTTTCCGACATCCCTAGTCCCTAATCCCCATCTAACCCCCACCTAATCCTCCATTATCCCTAAGCTAATCAAGAAGCCTCTAGAATTGGAGAAGCTCCTCCAAGACTCTAGAAGTCTCTAAACTAGAGACTTCTAAGTAATTTAATATTCCTTGAATAATCCATAGCCATTGGATCTCCTCATCCAACTTCAAATATCAACCCTTGATCTTCCCTCCATCTATATAACCAAGACTCCTCCATAGAAGGCCAATCTAGAAAGTTTGTGAGGAAGTCATGCCAAATCAATAATCAAACATCCATTATCAAAGTCCCAACATCATGCCATCACTATGCCAAAAATCTGAGTCTAAATGCAATCAAATCCATTAGAACATCCTGGAAGGAGGTGATATGAAGCAAGGAATTTGGTAAGGTCTATATCATTTTGATTTGTTTCTAGAACCCTTCATAATAGGTAGTTTGCTTTTTGAGTATGAATTAGCTTGCACAATTCATATAGTGTGCTAAAGTCCTACTACATTATGGCGACCACGGTGGGACCTTTGCTCCCAATTAATCAGTTTTGCTGGTTAGTTGTGTTTTTGTAAGCTGGCAGGATCAATTGGATCAAGAAAATCTCAGAATTTTGAAATTTGGCATGCACAGGTTGCAATCACGACATTGCACTAGTTTTTCACCTTTCGACAATACCACAACTCGCAAATCACGATTTTGTAAAGGGAGTTGCGATTTTGTCCTATTGAATCGTGATATTGCAACATCCTGACCCGACTCAACCAATATGCCCAGACTTGCCTAGCCCATCCCGACTCGCACAGCACGGCCCTACTCGCCTAGCCCAGCCCGACTCACTTGCGATATTGTGACCGAGAATTGCGATATTGCATATTTTTGATAAGTTCCTAACAATTGATTTGGTCTTCTAATCTGCAAGTTTTTAAAATTTTGTTTTTTTTAGGGGTTTAATCATCACACAGTGTGGCATTTCATTGCCCATAGCCTCTTTTGTTTCTACTAAGGGTTTTTGATCTAACAATATATATATTCGCTAACCCTATTTTGTAAGATTTTTATCTGTGTGATTCGCAAGCTAGAAAGAGGGAGGCCATAATAGAAGATCAGCTGCAGACCAAAATAAACACATCCCCTCAGCGTTTCCTCATTCATTGACAAAACCGTAGATCCTGAAATCTTTCAAGTCGCGATATTGACCTGTGGAATCACGGTATTGCAACCCTAGTGGTGATTTTGTAATTTTGACTTGTTGGCAATTTGAGCAAGGAGACAGTTGACAGTTTGAATATCATGATCCAGAAAGTAGTTTGGGGACTGAAGAATTGTCATTCCCATCTAAGGCAGCATGGAATTGTCATTGATGTCAAAGGTTGATGTCATTGATGTCATTGAGATTGAATATGATCATGCATTAATGCCAAAGGTTGAGTTGAGCAGACTTGTGGAGTAAATCGGGTGTGTGAAGTGCTCTTACTTATAAAATAAGTAAAGCAGTCTCGAAACTCCTAACTGGTCTAATAAAGTTGGTCGGGTTTATGGAACAACTTTACTTCTTTCATGTTTATAAGTAAAGCAAAGTCGAAAACCAGAAGTGGTCTAGAGGAGTTGTTCGGGGTTCTGAAGTGACTTTACTCGGTCGGGATTCTGGAAAGACTTTACTTCTTTATGCTTTATAAGTCAAGCAATGTTAAGATCCCAAGTTGGTCTAAGAAGAGGTTATCGGGTTTCCAGGATAGCTTTACTTCTATGTTTATAAGCTAAGCAATGTGGAAAACCCGAAAAGGTCCAGCGAAAAGGTAATCGGGGATTTGCAAGCACGTTACTTCTTTATGTTGGTAAGCTAAGTAAAAGTAAAAACCCGAAAGGGTCTAGACGGAGTAATCGATATTTTGAAGGACTACTTCTCTCAAGTTGATAAGTCAAGTAATGTCAAAAACCCAAAAGGGTCTAGAAGAGGCAATCAGGATTTCTGAGTGGCTTTACTTCTCTTAAGTACATAAGTCAAGAAGGATGTAAAACCCAAAATAGTCTTGAAGAATTCCTTCGGAGGAATTCTTTTGGAAAAAGTGGCAAGGACAATTCGTTCGAAAAAATTGTCAAGTCCTTTTCGGAAAATTGTCCCTTGACAAAAATCCAAAGGGTACTTTCAAAAAGTCCGAAGGGTATCTTTTGATTGTTACGAAGGGCAAGTGGACCTTTTCAAAAAGTCCGAAGGGTATCTTTTGAACGTTCCAAAAGGCAAGTGGACCTTTTCAAAAAGTTCAAAGGATATCTTTTGAACGTTCCGAAGGGCAAGTGGACCTTTTCAAAAAGTCCGAAGGGTATCTTTTGAACGTTCTAAAGGGCAAGTGGACCTTTTCAAAAAGTTTGAAGGGTATCTTTTGAATGTTGCAAAGGGTATGTGGACACTTGCAGAAAAGTCGAAGGGTAGATTGCAGAGAATCCGAAGAGTATGAGGACTGATTGGAAGATTTTTGGACACTTTCGAATAGAAGCCAATGACGAATTCTTTCGGAGAAATTGAAGGACACTTCAGGGTGAAATGGACCCGGACAAGAAGTCCGCAGAAATTGTTCTGAAGACACAAAGGCCCGCAATAATTTGTACAAAGGAATCTTCCTAAGGATTAAAGCAAGGTTAAAAGACAAGCTATCTACAAGGATCAATGTTGCAAGGAGCGTTACAAGAAGGCCGAAGAAAATAAGATCACGCCAACATGCTGAAGTTTAACGCACAATAGAAAGGGTAAAGATCGAGCATATCAAGGACAATCGAAAGGAGCAGAAGCGAACCCATCATATAGAAAGCAGCGAGATGTGAAAAGGGAAGAAAAGAAGCTCGATGGTTAATGACAAAGCAAGAATTAAAAGACATGCTGCTTTAAAAGATCAATGACTCATGCTTGATCAGTGCATTAGATCCAATGGTGCGAAGCAAACCCAAATTACCCTCCGAGTGCACGTGCATTTGAATAATGTCAAGAGGTCATAAGAAAAGATCCAACAAAGAAAAGAACATGAACTTGGCATGACAAAAGAAATAAAAAGCCCACATTTAATGTATTCTAACTGTCTGTAAAGGAACAGCTAGAACAGGTGATGAAATCGATATATCTTCACGGAGCTCGAGATTAATCAATCTAATTGATCGAAGAAGCGGCGCAGTTAAGAACAGTAGAAGTGCACATGCCAAAAATAGCAAAGACTTTTGAACATTGCCGTTTGAAGCATGAATCGAGACACAAAGTAAAAGTCGCACTGAATGCAGATCAGAAGCTTGAACCAGTTAAGAGCAGTTGAAGTGTGAACACTTTACGGATAGAAAACCCTAAGATGCATTTGTCTATATATGCTATGAACAGAACATTCGAAAGAGTCTTTTGCTGCTGCAGTGATAATAATTAGTGTTAACTCAAAATTGTCAAGTGAGGACATATGTAGACAGCGTAAAAAGACAAAGCGATTAAGGTGTGTCAAAATAGAAAATATCTAGACACAAAGAGATAGAGGCAGATAAGACGAGAAGGCACATAGCGTGAAGGTGCAGTTACAGACAAGACTTGTAATAGAAAAAATGAACAAAATTCATTTTGAATCTCTTTTGTATTTTGAAGTCGTAGCTTCATATCTCTGATAGGTTGGTGCCATCAGAAACACTGAGTTGGTGCTCAGTTAAGAAGTTGGTGCTTCCTTAGAGTCGGTGCTCTTGAATGTAACCAGTGAGATTTGTCTGTGAAACATCTTTTCTGTGACGCTGGATTAGAACAATAGTTTCTAACAACTTTTCTCACCGTGGTTTTTCCCTTTTGGTTTCCACGTAAAAATCTGATGTTGAGCATTCTTGTGTGTGTATGATCTCTGCTTTTGTTCTTTACATTGCATATACATTTTGTATCTTGTTTAAAAGTTTTTAAGAACCAGGGTTTAGCTCATTTACTGATTCACCCCCCTCGCAGTAGATAGTATGTTCAACATGACTTATTATGTCGATTGTTCATCTTCAAAACTTATCAGACAGATTTAGGTTAGATTATCTGATTAAAAACATCTTTAGTTCCTCTAGATAATCAGAATATGGGGTCATTTTGATAAAAATCTAAGTATCCATTTGTGAGTATTTGAAATATCATAATCAGTCTTTAACCCTGTTTAATCACCTATAAATAAATGTTCTTAGGCCTTTTGAACAATTTTGTCAAACTTATATAGGCCTCTGTCTGTGTCTAATATTTAAATCTGGAGGTGTTGTAATTTACCACAAAATCGCAACTCTTGAATTGCATCTAATCATGATTTTGCCTTTTGCAGTCCCGATTTTGCAGCTGACCGTCCCGGCCCAACTCGCCCAACCCGACTGACTCGACTCGCCACAGCTCGACTCACCCATTCCAACTTGACACGCCATAGCTCAACTCTCCCGACCCAACTCGTCCCGGACCGACCTAACTCGCCCATTCTGACTCGACTCACCCTGGCCCGACCCGACTCGTCCCAGCCCGACCTAACTCGCCTAGCTCGACCCAACTCGACTCGCCTAGCCTAACTTGACTCGCCCGACCCGACTTGTCTCCATCCCATTTCAACTCACTTTTTTAGGGTGTTTTATTAAGGTAGGTTGGACTAACACGTTTCTTGTAGGGGCAAATCTAGTTAATATTTTATCTGACTAATGTCATCTTTTTATAGGGCATATTTTGGATCTAACAGTTTGTTTTGCAAGTTACCTCTTTTGAATGCCACCTAAACTACTAACCGTGTGCTTGCAGGCCGCCTATCAAAGACTCCTCGTGGCACTTAAAAATTTGTTTTTCATCTTGTATATATCGCTTTTAATCATCTTGTTGTGTGTATATATCTTTGTTGTGAAAAATCGCTCCTTGTATATACTTGCTTGAGTGTGTGTGTTAACTTGTAAATAATCGTTGTATCGTGCCCCTCACATAGGTAATTAGTCGGTTAATTAATTGTATCGTGTGTTTGCCTATTTGTTGGCCCCCCTCTAAGATAGCACATGACGTGGAATTGATCCCCACGCACGGGATTAGTATATAGGGGTTAGTGTCATCGATTTCATCACCGCGCACTAACCAAACTCCGTGTTCCGACGAAGTATAAAAATCAGGAACAATTGTCGTTAGGCTAAGCGGTTCGACCCCATATAGGTCATTCGTGAAGGAGAAGAGTTAACTCTCTGAACCAAGCATTAGACGACACCTTAGACGGACTTGGGCCCCAACGTACCTTTGTGTATATCGGAGACGCTTCTAGAGGCCTTGTGTATCCCTATCCTAGGACCTTTCGGCCGTAACAGGTGAACCACTGAAAGTGTCAGTATTAGCTCTGAAGTAGCCATTAGGTGCGAGTAAAGTTGAGAGGGTTCGATAGATTCCGTAATGGGTCACCGTCCTACAGCCTCACCTATGAAATCGTTAGATGGTGCAGGGATCGGGTTACACACCCTTGAGTTTATTAATCATAGGTTATGGATTGCTTGCTTGGGGGTGTGTTGTGTTAGACCCGTGTTATTTGTGAGCCGAGTCAACCTTATACCCCAAACCTACACGCTTATCTAGGTCTTTACACATCACCTTGTATATCCTTACCTCATCATTCTATCATTTTGTACATACTTATCCCATCATCCTTTGTACGTATCATTTTATAACCTTACATCTTGTACATCCTCATCATCATCCATTTGTATATATTGTTTTTGTCCTATCCCATCCCACATCTTGTCTTCATCCCATCCTAGGCTAGTCACACCCCCATCACACACATCTCATCTTGAACATCCTTGTCATCATCCCATTGTACATCCCTCATCCCTTCCTAATCCCACTATATCCACCCATCCTTAGTCATACCCTTATAACCTACATACCCCAATCCATCTTAGATCCTTACCCTAGTCTGCATCAAAAACTACTTATCTCCACACAGTCACTTCATCCCTTCGTAGTCCAATCATATCTACCCTGTCATTAGTATATCCTTGTCTTACCCTCTTGTACATATCTTTATTCTCTTGTACATCCTCCTAGTCAAATCTTATCCTAGTCTCCCTCATCATTAGTCATACCCCTACCTATCCTAGTCACATCTTGTCCCACCATCCACATCTTGTCCTAAGTCCATACCCCATCACTTGTCTTGACCTTGTCTTCATCACCCATCTAGTCTAATCTCATCCTCATCTTATCCTGGTTGGCTCTTTAGGGTCTAAACCATCCCCATCATTATCCTTAATCATTTCATCATCACTTATCATACTCGTCTTTGTCCATTATCCTAATCATCTTCATCACATAGTCATACCCCATCTTGAGAAAATCCGTCTAAGGTCTTGAGCTAGTCCTATCATCCAGATCATCCCAATCCACTATCATTCATCATTTGATCAAGTCTCATACCGTAGTCAGTATACTGCTAGCATCTTATAACTTTGTTAGTTTCAATCTAGCAACCCATCATCATCAATCTAGTCTTTATCAACCTTGCCTATTCATAACTAGCACCCATCATATCGTCTTCTTGCTAGTTTGAATCTAGGCACCCATCAAATCCTTAATCCTTTTGCTTGCTTGACAACTAGACATTGATGATAGGTCGTTAGCACCTAATGTACTACCGGTCTGAAATTTGATCCTAGTATTTAATCCATTTGTCCATCATCATCTATCATACTAGCTCGGTCCTTTCGACCTACTTTGTTCAAAACAATCAGCTCCAATCCCACATCAACCCCTTCGTCATCCTCATGGATTTGGACCAGGTTCTTGTAGACCAATACATCCTAGCCAACAAGGATGAAGTCCTTTTGCGGGCACTAGAGTTAGGTGCTCACCTACCATCAGACCTTGATCCCATTCACCCCAAATCACAATCCCGTAGCCCCACGAAATCGATCTCAGCCTTCCTTGATGCGGTCACCCTAATCATTCAATACATCGCAGAAAATATAGATGAATTCCTTTTGAGGCTATGGAAGATGGGTGCTCACTTTCCCGATGATTTTGACCCCATAGCCTAAAGTCACGTCCCAAACAAGTCCAATATCAACCCTTATCCCATCCCCCTCCACCATCCATTAGCCCTATTCAAAACCCCTTGGCCCCAATTCGTACCCGTCCACAGTCAAATCCTCCATCTACTAATCATAATCCATCACCACTCCCTCGTCCTTTATCACCCACCACCATGAACCTCAACCCCACTTTCATAGACCAATACATAGCTGCCAACAAGGATGAAATCCTCTTGCAATTCATTACGATGGGTGTTCCACTTCCTGAAGGTGTTGACCCCCTTCAACTTATTGCACCTCCAGCATAAACCCCTTCCTGTAAGTCTCTTTCCAATCCTCCATCTGCTAGTCATAAACCATCAACTTCCCCTTCCCCTACTAGCAAAGGGAATCCAATCTTGGCCACTAATAGTCCACCCACCCAGCCACGTCAACAACCATCTGATCATAAGTCCAATGCTTCCACATCTAAGTCACAAAGTGAAGCGGATCCTTATACTCCCCTTCTTATATCCTTGGAAGCCCTTTTCCAACAACTTGTCGCCACTAACATTATGGTCTATCCACCCATACGACATCTTGATCCCACCAAGCCTATGCCCTCCTAGTATAAAGCCAACCGATATTGTCTCTATCATTGAACTTGCGGGCATTCCATTAAACGATGTCAAAATTTCCAAGATTATGTCCAAGACCTCATCAACCACAGTGACATAGTAATTGAGGAACCAAATGAATTTCTCTCCCTGGGTGAACAAGAAGAGGAATGCCAAGATTCCATTCCCGATCACGATCAAGCCCTTCCCCTTCCAAGCCAAGGTCAAGACATCATATATATTCCCCATGATCCCCCCGTCTCCAACCCCCCATCCATTCAAAACAAGTCTATTCTCCATAAGCCTAGTCCTCCCACATCCCATTATTCCTTTCATGGACCTATCTTTGCTCAATCCATTGTCCCTCCATCATCTTCCTCTCACCCATCATACCAAAAACCCCACGTTGAGAGGACAATCATGAACATTCACTCCTTTACTCGTAGCATTACATCATGTACATCAAAATCAGCATCGGAATCAGAACAAGTTTTATCTGCTCAGGGTCGTGTGCAGCACCAATATCCGAATCAGATTCCTCATTAGAAACATCATCCTTAGTTAATATTGCAACAAATGATGATAATTCCTGCTCTTTTGAAGATCCCAATCAGGATGAAGTCATAACTAAATTCTTGAATGCTTTATCTATTGAAGATTTTCAGAGTGGATCTGATCCTACCTTGTATAAGTGTCTTTATGATCCTTTTGAGATTTTTTAGGACACTATCTCCGATGTTGAGGCTAGGGATCCTAGTGACCTTTATGAGGACTACGCTGCCCATTATCCCCTTACTCCATCACATAACATTAATCATCCACCTCACCTCCACAATCTCCATATCCCACTGCATGATGGGAATAAACAAGAACATGCATCGTTGGATTCCCCTCAACATTCCATATCGTGTGCCACAAATACAAAGATCCAAGACCATCATCCAACAATCATAAATCATGATCAAATCATCTTTGATCCCATAAATCAAAGTCAAGCAAAGTCAAATCATCGGCCTAATCACAAAATGTCTTCCCCTAGTGAAGCCCAAAATCTGGCACTAGAGGCATATCAAAGTCAAAATAATCATATATCAAGTCAAAAGTCAATCTCCTCCAGTGAAGCCCGAAATCAAGTACCAGGGGGCAATCAAAGTCAAATCCAATCAGCAATTCAAAAAAATGACAAAAATAATAATCATAAGGCCGACCATCCTCTTAATGCTTAGGTCAAAGAATCAGCAAGTCAAAAGGTTTTGGATCCCGTGATCTCATGGCACCAATCTAAAGAATCCCCTCCACCATATCCAACAGTGTATGCAATTGTTGAACCCCATTTCTGCTCCACATCTCATCATATCGATATTCCCGATTATATCCCTTATTCACATCCTATCTCCCATCATCACAATCATGACAAACTCCCATCCACATGATATGTCTCATCCCTGGGCAACATTGTCCCTCGTAGGGGTTACGAAGACACCTAGTTAAAACGTCTGGAGGACGTTAAATCAAGAGTCAATAAAGGTCACCATCACATGGTCCTAACGTCACCTTTCTCTAGAACAGGGGTCAGCGAACGTCTCCATCTACATCAACATCCTGCATCTCGCCCATCACAACTAAATCAAGATGTCATCCACAAGTCAAAAATCAGTTAAAAAAAAAAAATCATTTGTCCAATGGTGAAAACCAGTCTTTTGGCACCTTGGGCAAGTACCATGATGAAAACCAATTTTCACGTCATAGTAAAATAATCTATTGTCCGCATTGTACCTCAACACTTGGGGAGACAATTCATCCATTTCATCCATCCCATCATCAACCATCATATCACACATCCTATTGTGTTAATGATCCCTTTCAAGTCTTGGACTTCGTAAGGGAATAGAAGGTGTCTTGAGCAATGTTCCCACAACCATCTTGGCATATCCTCCAATGGACACTCAGGCAACTAAACATCTAGTTCCTTCACAATGTGGTCATTAACAACCCCTCGTCCTTTCTTCCTTCGTCCTCATCCCCTTGTCACTCATCCATCATCTATCATCCATCCTCATCCTGGTTGCTAGGCTTGGTATTTCCTTTGCTAGTAACCCCCTCCCCCCCATTTGTACAGTGTACATACCTATTCCAAAAATCATAAAAATTTGAAAAAGCCAAAAATAGTCCATCATGTCTTGTCTTATACCCCATCCCCTAGCCACATCCATCTCCAAGTCATTCGTCTTTCATCACATCTAATATCCATCTCATATGTTCCTCTTCCCACCTTTGGATGCACCATTGTGTCCTGAACCCCAATTTGAGTGGTCACCCATCTTGCCATATCTTCCTCATCCATTTGGCTAAGTGTTATTAACACACATCACCTTGTCAAGGATTTTAATCTGGCACCCATCACTTCCCTATCAGTGCCTCTACATATCTAGCACCCATAAAATCACCTCTTTGCTAGTATGAAAGGTATTTAATTCCATCATCTCCTAGTCTCCTTGCTAGATTGAACTCTTGCAGGGCCTTGTCTGTTGGTAACCCTTGGTCATCACTTTCCATGACCATTTTTCGATTCGATTTCAAGACCTAATCAGTATTCAAAGACCTTTTCCCATACTCCATCCTTTTAGGGGCAACATCTTAGCCTAATCCTAATCATGATCACCCTATCCAAATCCAAGTCCATCCTAAGTCCACAATCACATCCTGATCATCCTAGTCCAACCCATCCCCCAATCACTCATCCCATCATTAGACAAGACATTGTGACACTGCATGTAGGAACCTTTCAATGGAATTCAAGAATAGGATGTTGTCACTTGTGGCTGGCGACAAGTACTCATAGAGTGCTTCAAAGCTTATCAACTTGGTGAAGCCTAGAAGTAGATGTTGCTACCACTCTGCTAGGCAAAGTTATTTTGACCACTAAGACTGTTAGAAGCAAAGCAATGGAGGTAACCTTTCAAACATTGGTTCATCATCTCGGTCTAGCCACCAGATTGGGAGTAAAATTAAGAATTTTGCACCAATTAAGTGCCAAAATTTTGCAAACAAACCCATCAAAGAATTGTTGGCAAAAACATAATCCCTTTCATAAATGATGATTTTGGGATGCCCATTAAGCTTCTGAACATTCTATGTAAATTCATCGTCCATCGTGCTCACTGAGAATGGCTGAGCCAAACCACAAAAATGGCCATATTTTGTAAGTCTATCAACCACCACCAAAACGACACTCATACCCTCTGATTTAGGCAACCATGAGATAAAGTCAATGAATACTTTCAGCATTGATAAGGAATGGGAAAACGCCACATCAATACTAGTGATTTAACTGTCTCTCCTTTATTCTCTAGCAGAATAAGCATCTGGCCACAAATTTTGTTAGTCTCCCTTCAATCCATCCCGAAAGTGATTCCTATTGAGCCTGTGGTAAGTTTTCAGGAATCCCAAATGACCTCTAATCGAAGGCACATGCAATTCTGATAAGTTTTGGTTTCTTAGTTGTGAATTCATGGATGGGTACAGTCATTCCTTGTACCATAAAGAATCACCTCTGCAATACAATTTGTCTAACATGTCCACGTCCTATTGAATGAGTTGAATGAATTGTTGCTAAGTAACCCAATCAAGCTATAAGATCAAGATTGCACAAACAAGTTCCTTGTCTTCTTCTTTCCAGGAAAACACATCTCTACTACAACATTCCCTTTTCCTTTCTTGTAGATGAAATCAAATTCAAGCCCCAATATGTTGGTGACCCACTCTTGTTCTTCTTGTTCCTCAATGGAAAGTCTCTATTCTATGAAATACTTTAGGTTGTCATAATCAATTTTGACCTTGAAGTGCCTCCCCATTTAGTATGGTTGCCACCACGCGACTTCCTACAATATAGCCAACATTTTCTTCTCATATATAGACTTGGCTACATCCTTTACCCTCTCACTCCAATTCCATTACCTGAAATAATGCTCAAATATTAGTTTTTTGCTGGAATCTGGAGTGACAAGGACGGGTAGCGCATATGGCCTCCTTGAGTTTCTCAAATTGCTTTTGTAGTCCATACAAATGCACCTTTCTTAAGTTGTGCAATGAGAAGAGCTACAATACGCCCATAGTTCTTCACAAACTTGTGATAGTAACTTGTGAGCCCTCGAACATTCCTAATGTATTTAGGGATTGGTTAGTCCAATGTAGCCTTGATTTTACTAAGACCTACCTTGACGCCTTAATGTGATACAATAGGACACAGATATTCCACTTGTATGCAAAGGCTTAATTACAACATTGAAGAGGCACATCTCATAAGGAATATCCTGAAAAATTATGTAAAACACTAGCACTTCAAGATGGGAAGAGAGGCATATCCCTTACAAAGGCGCGACATAGAGGCGAGCTTCAAACTAAAAGAATGTTCAGTAAACTAGACTACCAAGTATAAGTCATTATTTCCACAAACTTGCCATTGTAGAAAATCATCCTTGTATGTATTGAAGACCACGACCTTCATTATGCTAAAGATAACTCATTGGCCAAAAAGTGGGCTGATGTACCCATATCGCAAAATCTATCTACTTACATAAAAAGGTGGGGCCCATTACTCAGCGATTATTATTGAAATAGAATAAAAAAAAGTTTATAACAGTTCCCCCGCTTTAAATTGCTTTTCCCTCAAAGCAATTGTAGATGCTGAAATTTTTCTAAGCCTTTTCAACTTCTTGAGATTCTCTCTCTTGGTGAGCAATCCCTCCCCGCTCAAATAGCCAAAGATAGTGAGCGTGTTGCTTGACAAACAAAGTGACCATTCCATAATGGCATAGATGGAGATTCCAAATATTTTACATTTAAAGAGCTAAGATTTTCGCAAAAGGAATGATCTTGTGCCAAGCAGACTTCTTGCTTACATTTTGGAGTATTTTTTCCCTTTGAATGTAATAAATCCATGCCCTTTGCTTAAATGTCTATAGGTTGTAAGGAATCTTTCACACCCATCAGAAAAATCTCCATAGCAGAAGCGGCTACAATGTCAATCTTGGAAGGAGGTCGACCCATCTTATGGCTGAGAAAATATTTGCACCATTATTGGGTTATTAGTTTTAGAGATTTGATAAAGACAACAACTTTCTATTTAAAAAGCTACTTTTTATGCAAAAGGTTTACATAGTGCATAGAAAATATGAGAATCATTATCATTCGGCATAACCTCAATGCTTCTGAAAGTGATTGCCGTTGACATACCCGCAGCAATAGCCTCGACTCTAGAATCCTTGAGTTCCAAGAACCACTTTCTTCAATCTTCTTCATATAGTTGGACATATTTTGAAAAACTTTAATCAGGAGATTCTTCAATATAAGATTTCCATAAGCCCAAATATTCATCAATAAGGACCAATAGACTCCTTGCTTGTAATATTATTATAATTTTGTAAATCCTAAGAGTAATTGTAGAAGAGTTTTTGTCTCGTAATGATAAGCTAGAGAGTCTCCATAGGTAGATGAAGAGTCATCTTGGAATATGAAATGAATAGTCACATTCTTGGCTATTTAATAATGTAATCTTTCATTCTTCATTAATGCAATTGGCAATAACTCTGGTTTGCACCAAATCTCATCATTCCAATCCTACCCTGACATTGGTATCAGAGCTTAGGCTGTATTACTTGTTTTCTTTCTCCATTCTTTCTTCATGCTATATTTTTCATTTTTTGCCAATTAAATGCTTTCAAATTCAGTCTTCTATTGTTCAAGACTGCTCCACTCTGAGAAACTACCGTAGTGAAGCGCTTCAGGGTATTTTGGGCATTTTTTTATCAACAAAGAAGGTGATGTAGCAGATTGGCGTACTATTCCAAGGTGTTCTTTCTGCTGCTGACTATGTACTGGCTGAAGATGATTGTGTATCAAGGCATATATTAGTCTTCTGAACCTGTGTGGCAGTTATCAGCTATGTTTTAGGCATTTTTACCTGATCTTTGACTGCGTTTTAACCAGCTGAGTTGTTAATTTCATTCAATGCCTTTCAAATATGTTGAGCTGCTTATGCGTTGGAATAAGCAACATCTGAATTGTCTACCATTGGCTGGTGGGTATTTAATACCTGATTTTGGCTACGTATCAGGTTCTTTTCTAATCAAATTCTGCGCCATATTCAACCATTGGCTGCATGGCACCTGTTTGGTGTGCATCAATACTATCTTTTGAATTGGAGTCTACATTGAGGCATTATTTGCTGTCATTTGCCTGAAAAGTGATCAAACCCACATCGATAAGGCTCCAACATGGCATTTCAACATTCTACTTGGCCCTAAATAAGCAAGATAAGTCAGTATTATCTCATTTTATGCTTTTTTTTCCTCAAACAAAAGCATAATATTTGAATGGAGAACATTCCCATAAGGGAATAAAATGCATTTTTGTTCATATTTGACTTATTAAAACAAAAATAAGTCAATTTTTGCAACCAGAAATAATTTATTTTTACAAAATTTGACAAAATTTGAAAACAAATCAAATTGTGCAAACAAGCAACAAAATCATAGAGTTCGGTATCAATAGTGCCTCTAATTCATATTTACGGATAAAGTCGTCACAATCAAACTACTGCACTTATAGCCTAATATAACTGCAACAACGGCATTTGTAGCAAGATCCTATAAACTGCCGGGGAGAAATAAGGAAAAACTCATTTTCCCATTCCCTTCGTTACCCATTTGCGACTATCGCTAGACATAAATCCCAAAAACAAGCAAAAGCATCCGAGTATATAGAGCTATCATGCCCACGTATAACGACTTCTCGTTAAGCGGATGTCGTAAATAGAGCAAATCTTTTTCACGTACTGCCTAGGGACCACGTACCATTCTACTCTCGCGTGCTTTAACGTCTCTTTCACATATTGTCAGGTATATAAAAAAGATGAGTTTCTTTTACATACCAACAAGTATACAGGAAAGACGAGCATATAGAGAGGTTTGGTATATCAATCAAGTGGTGTATATAAAGGGGGACATTTTTTGAAGTAATAAGTATTCAAGAACCATTCCATCGCCCGATACCGCAAATGTGCATTCTATCAAAACTATTGTTGGCATAACCCTAACCAAGAAATAACCTTGGTTACAATGGTCCAAATAGGTGGGGAACACACTTATCTTCAATGACTTGTAGTTCAACATCTGTGCTGGGGATGCTCAATCCACTAAACCGAAAGATGCAAAGGAGATACCATCATGGAAGCAAAAAAACTCTAAAGCGTTGGCCTTGATGAGGGCCTCAGTTGATGCAGAGGTGTTTCGTCACATTCTGGGGTGCGGCAGTCCTTGGGAAGTTTTACGCAAATTAAAAAAATTGTATGATTCCCACTCAAAATTAGAGTTCATATAGTTACAGTTGAAACTATTCAATCCATAGTTGAAAAATGGAGATGTCATGAATTTTGCTTTTAAAATCCATGCAATTAAGCTTGATGTTGATGCAACTGATATAAAAATTGATGTCTATATGACCGTCTTCATAAAGGCTCTTCTTCCTACATACTCAACCTACTTGGAGTAATTGCAAGCAAGTAAGATGTCAAAAACTCTCACATGTGATCAATTGGTTAAGAAAATGGCCGAAAGAGAGATTTCGAAAGAAAAATAGAGTCCATTGAAGAAAGCATTTGTTATGCCTTTCAATTCTTCCAAGAATGCAGGAAATGATAAGAGGCAAAAAGAACAAAGGGCATGGTGGCAAATCCAGTAAAAACAATAGCCAACATCAAGAAACGCGGACAAACAACACTTGTATTGTAAACAATGTGATAGAAAGGGGAGTCATGAGACTCATGAATGCAAAACACCATGGGAGAAAATTGAAGCCTGCAGAAAATAGAAAAGAAGAAGAAAAAAAACTTAGAACCAGATTCAACTCAGTTTTCTTGTGAATGTGCTTTCCATTTCTGACGAAGCAAATAATGCCTTAGAGAGTTCAACCTGGGATAATGTTTGGGTTCTAAACACTAGTGCCAAGCATATGACTTTTCAAAGGGCCTTCTTTGAGGAGTTTCATGAAAAAAGTTGTGGTCCAATGTATTTGACAGATAAAACAAGTCTACGACCTCAAGGCAAAGATACAATCCGACTCGAGTCACCAAGACTTCCAGACTCCATTCTGTGTAATGTGCTATACCTTCCTCAGTTGAAAAGAAACTTGTCTCTTATGTTAATTCAACAACAAGGCCACTCCATTTTGTTGGATGATGGAGAGGTGAAAGTCACAAGAAAATGTGATAATATAATTGTTGTGACTGGACACAAGGAAGGAAAATTGTTGAAACTTAGGGGTGAGCACTCGGTGCTAAGAAATTTTGTTCATCTCGCAAAAGAAGGAATGACAACAAGTCTTCCCTGGCATGCCAAATTTGAGCACACAGTATGACAACATCCACACAATGCAGAAAAATGGTGTTGTTCTACCCAAAAACATTGAGAGTGTGAACCTTGCATATTGGCAAAACACAAATGAGAATCATTTCAAAATTCAAAATGAAAAGCCGATAGAAAGTTGTAATTGGTTCACTCTGATGTGTTCTTTGTCAATCCTCTCCACTGGTAGTCAATAATACTTCATGTTGTTCATTGATCACTACAATAGGATTACATGGATATATTTTCTGAAAAAATCAAAAGCCTTCAAAACGTTCCAAAAGTTTCAAACTATGGTTGAAAATGAAGCCCAATCACGCATTAGCACACTCAAGACTAATAATGGTGTTGAACGAAATCAAGCATCATCTCACAATGCCTTAAACTCCTCAACAAATGGAGTAGTTGGAACTGTTGACAAATCTTCCACAAATCAGATTTTCTCTTGCCACTTGGAAAGTTCGCGTCTCTAGCCCAGGAAAGAAGAATACATCGTTTTCCTTGGAAATTTCTACGGACTCTGCAGGTAGGAAATTTCTACAGACTCTCTCGACACTTAGGCGACAAAAGGGCCTTTGCAACTTCTCCGAAAGGCAATTTCAAAAGCCAAGCAGCCCTTGCGGAGGGCAAGAAAGCACTTAGGGGGAAGAAAGACAAAGGCGAAGATATCCTTCAGACTTTTGTCCAAAGGAATTCCTTCGGACAAAAAGTCCGAAAGAAATTTGGAAGACCACAAACAAAGAAAGTCCACAAAAGGCAAGCCAAAGGTAATTCGGAAAAGAGACAGTTTCAAGAATTTCGAAGGGCAGGGTACCCTTCGAAAGTGTCACTTTCAGTATTCCCTAAGGGCACCTACCCTTCGGGAAGGCACAAGACCAAGTCAGAGACCGTGGCAAAAAGCCCAGATGCCCTCCAATTTTTTCGAAGGGCACGGGGGGAGGACACTTGGTCGGCAGAAGGGCACATTTGAAATCCCGAAGGGCACATTTCGAAGGGAAAGGTAACGGAAAGAATCCTTCGGACTTTTTGTCCGAAGGGCACATTTGAAATCCCGAAGGGCACATTTCGGAGGGAAAGGTAACGGAAAGAATCCTTCGGACTTTTTGTCTTCGGGTCCGAAGGATTCTTTCCGTTACCTTTCCCTCCGAAATGTGCCCTTCGGGATTTCAAATGTGCCCTTCGGACAAAAAGTCCGAAGGATTCTTTCCGTTACCTTTCCCTCCGAAATGTGCCCTTCGGGATTTCAAATGTGCCCTTCGGACAAAAAGTCCGAAGGATTTTCCGTTACCTTTTCCTCCGAAATGTGCCATTCAGGATTTCAAATGTGCCCTTCCGCCGACCAAGTGTCCTTCCTATTCGGAAATGGCTTACACAAAGAGAAGTCCGAAGAAAGACAAAAAAACAAGAAGCGAAGGTAAAAGATATCCTTCAAACTTTTTGTTCGAAGGAATTCCTTCGGACAAAAAGTCCGAAAAAATTCGGAGAAATGACCCGAGGAAAATAAACCCGAAGAAATTCTAAAGAACGGCCGCTCAAAAGTCCAACACATAAACCCGAAGGATATGTGTCCTTCGCAAAAGTCCATCAGATTATCCCGAAGGGCAAGAAAGACCACGGTTAAAAAGTCGAGGGGCACATTTCAGAAAACACAAGTGAAGCCAAGACGCAAAAGAGACCTTCGGACAAAAAGTATGAAGGAATTCGCATAAGTGATAGGGTCAAAGAAAGTCCGACGACAAAATACAAATGCAAAAAAGCCCGAAGGAATTCAAGGAATCCGCAGGAAAGATGCAAAGCCAATAAATCCGAAGGAAAGAAAGCCACGGAAAAGTGGCAAGACGGAAGTCCGAAGGAATAAAGCTTCCGATGACGTCCCGCAAGCCGTCAAATTTTGACCGCGGGAAGTAACCGTTGGAACCGAAGAGACAAGAAATCCAAAATAAATGGAGGCTAATTGTGCAAAAGAGAATAGAAAATAGATAATAAGACGAAGGAGTTGAATACGAAATCCTGCCAGAAATAGACACGATCAGAATTAGAACAGAATGCATGCAAGCAAGGGCTACTTTCAAACTATGGTCAAAGCTTCTGTTGACTGGCTGCCGAAGTCCTGTTCGTCTCCAGTCAGCGCATGCATCCGAAGGTCTAACTCAGCTTCAACAGGTGTTCCAAATTCGAACGATGAGTTGACTATTCCAGATTTAGAGTTGACAAACTGTTAAACACCACATCCACTAGAAGCTTTCCATGCGAAAGAAAATGATCTCTTCGTCCAACTCAGCTTAAATAACGTTTAACTCAGCTTTCAAACACTACAACTCGGCATCAAGCAGCTCACGTGGAGTTCTAAAATTGACATCTGCGTGGATTTCCATGCAAAATGAGGTGGGCAGTTCATAACAAAGATAGGTTCGCTTCAAGCAAAGAAGCTTCATGCAAGGACAAAAAAGAAAATATATTTTATTGAAAGGCCAAGTAAAGCCTTGAGTTAACCAAAGTGAATCTTTCTCTTCAAGTTTCTACGCCAATCTTTGGCCTCTTGTAATTTCCTATATAAAGACTTTCAGCCTTGATTAAAAATAATCCAATCTCTCTTGGTTAGACCAAACTCTGGCATTGGTGAGTTGTGTAACCTCTTCGATCAATAGAAGGACTGTACTTTCAGATTTCAAGCGTTGGCATAGTGTATATTTCTTCAGCAATTTGCATAAGTGGTAGATTTCTCTCCCTTCCCAAATTTTGTTTCATACCAAGTTGCTATATTATCCTTGTGCAGGTCATGTTAAAGTGTTCTTTATTGTCTTTTGCTAAAACTGTAAGTGGATGTTAGGTGGCCGCAAAGTGTCTTTTATCAGACCTCTCTCCATCGTTTTCCCTCAAGTTTTAGTTATTAGATCGAACCTCTACATGAAATACTTATGCATAAGTGATTAATTGAAGTCTAAGGTCTTCCTTCTCCTTTGTTCGTTCAGTGTTCAAGGTTCCAAATTGAGTGGATCAAAATCTTGGTGTATCACCCCCTTTAGGTAGGATTTCCCCCTTAAGTTTTTCTCTCCCTTTTCCATGGTAGTCCGCAGCGTAGAGTAGAAGTCCAAATTGATACATCATACAAGAACCAGCTTTCTCTGGAGGTTCTTCTCACCATTGAGGCATCCACCCTCATGAGAAGATCCCATTGTTTCAGCCGGATAAAGGACTAATCGTTTCACGCACATTTTCAAATCAGGGCGCAGCCCCAGGTTGACAACAGGAACCAAAAAATTGAAGATGTCGTATTGAAGGGAGATGACCACACCAGATTTTATACAAGTCTTTATTTTTAGTGTTGTTGATGGTGACCTATTGCAAAGATATATTGTTTTTTGAGTTGTTGCCCAGAGTGTAGATTTACCCCTATGAAGAATAACATTGCTCAAACCATGTTCACACATGTTCAGTGCATCGGCTCAACAAACGAAGAATAACATTGCTCAAACCATGCTCACCCCTGTTCAGTTCATCAGCTCAACAAAATGGTTTGTTGAGCCGATGAACTGAACAGGCGTGAACATGGTTTGAGCAAAGTTATTCTTCATAGGGGTAAATCTACACTCTAGGCAACAACAACTCAAAAAACAATATATCTCTACAATAGGTCACCATCAACAATACTAAAAATAAAGACTTTGTATGAAGTTTGGTGTGGTCATCTCCGTTCAATACATCTTCAGTTTTTTGGTTCCAAATGCTATGCATTGATTCCAAAAGAGAAATGAACAAACTGGAACATAGGAGTCACAAATGCCCACTTTTGGAATACTTTGTCTTCAAAAGCATACAAGGTATTTGATGAAAACACCAAGAAATTTCTCATCGCAAGGGATGTCTTTTGTGAAGCTGCAAAGGACACAACTAGCATTAGTCAACAATTGAATTGACTAGAGAAATATGTCAAATTTGATGTTTCCAAGGAGGTTGACATGCAAGTTCCAAACAGTGAAGGGGGAACCTATAATTGGGAAACACTTAGAATCTCTATTGAATCCTAAAATTAAAAATGACACTCCCCTTGCAAAAGAAAGTGAAGCTTCATCATAAAATGGTCCTGTGTCAAAAAATGAAGGAGCTTCAAATCCTAGAAACTAAGGCACCAGTGATTCTAAAAGCTACACAAAAAAATCCAAAATGGACCGAACAAACATTGAAAGATGTCAATCTGATGAAGTTCGAAAAACAGGGACAAGAAATGCACTCATGGCCACACAGCAATCAGACAAGTTCCTAGATGAACTTCAAGATAAGATAGAAAAGCTTACTTTGGAAGACCCCCCTGAAAAAGAAGTCAATGTTGTTTTTGACTTCAAACAAGCTAAAGAGCTTGATGCATGGAAAAATGCAATGAGAAATGAGTATGATGCAGTGGTCAAAAACGAAACTTTGAAATTGGTTGATCCTCCAATTGGCTATAAACCTATTCGCTGCAAGTGGTCTTTTGCAACAAGTACAAAGCAGATGACTCACCTGACAAGCACAAATCAAGGCTTGTCACAAAGGGTTTTACTCAAAAAGAAGGAATTCACTATAATGAAACCTTTGCACCAATAACAAAAAGGACTACCATTCAAACCATGTTGGCTCTGACAACACACAATAGATGGAAAGTTCACCAAATGGATGTCAAAACTGAAATTTTGAATGGTGATCTCAAGAAGACAGTGTACATGACACTGCAACGGCTTTGTAGTAAACAGCCAAGAGCATAAAGTATGCCAATTGGAAAAATCATTGTGTGGTTTAAACAAGCCCCAAGAGCATGGTACAACAAACTTGCTAAGCACCTCCTGAACATGAACTTCAAATGTTGAGTTTGAATATGCGACTCTTTTTGTCAAAACAGTTGTATTTCTAGTGGTGTATCTTGATGATCTGCTCATCACAGGAAACAATGTGAGATACACTACAAAATTCAAATCAGAGTTGATGAAAGCCTTTGAAATAACAAATCTAGGTTAATCTTCATTACTATTTGGATATTGAAGTAATTCAAAAAGCGAAGTATATCTTCATTACTAACAAAAATACATTGATGAAATTTTGGGCAAGTTCGAAATGATAGATTGCAAGCCTCTCAATACGTCTATGGAACAAAATCTAAAATTGATATTAGAAAATACCACAAAGTTAGTAAATGCTACTAAATACAAACAGCTCATTGAAAGTCTGATCTATGTGACCACAACTAGACCATATTTTTTTTCATTTTTTCAACAAAAGCAAAATACATGGCAGCTTTAGAGGCAACCAAAGAGATGTTGTGGTTCAAAAAGGTTCTTTCAGATTTGCAGGAACAAGTTTCGTCAACACCTCTCATGGTTGGCAACATATCTGCAACTAAAATAACAAAAAATCCAATCTTTCACAACCGAACCAAGCACATCAACACTAAATTTCATCTGATTCAACATTATGTGAAAAATAATATTGTCAAATTGCTACATTATCCTACTATGAAGCAACTAGCAAACTTACTAACAAAATCGCCGGGACGAGAAATTTTTGAAAAGTTCAGAAGCATGCTTGGTCTCACAATAACCCCTACAGATTGAGGGAGAGTGTAAAATTATTGTAATATAATATTGTAAATACTAGGAGTAATTTTAAGAGAGCTTTTGTCCCGTAGTGATAAGCTAGAGAGTCTCCGTAGGTAGATGAAGAGTCATCTTGGAATATAAAATGAATCGTCAAGTTCTTAGCGATTTGATAATGTAACCTTTCATTCTTCATTAATGTAACTGGGAATAACTTTGGCTTGCACCAAATCTCGTCATTCCAATCCTGGACTGACATTACTTTTTCAAAAACATCTGCCATTGTTAGGACTTCTTCCATGAGGTGAAGAAGGTGGCTCTAATATAACTGTTATGTTCCCAGCAGGAACCCGAGTTAGATGGCAAAACTCTAGACCTAAAATCAGAAATCTGCTGCTCTGATATCACTGATGCAAACGCAGCTGTAGCTGGCTGCACTGCTGCAAACCCTAAGTTTGAAAATCGACAAAATCGCAGTTTTGGGATTTTTTCTATAATAAAACCCATGTTTAAAAATTCAAAATCTAAACTGGAAGCTAATATAAAATATTTTTAAATCTATTGTGGTCTCTAACAACTGAGAATGATACCATGAAACTGATATTTTTGAAAACTGCAAAACCAAACTTTGAAACTGTTATTTTAAAATTGAAAAAGAACAAAACTTTAATATTATTGAAAAATACATAGAACAGTACATAACAGAATGACTTTCCTAAGAAGGTTCAGTTTCCAACTCAGGCCAAATGCAAGGCAGTATGGATAGCCAACAGTCTTCAGACTTGTGCACAAGAACCTCCTTTGACAATCATAATAACTCTTTAAGGACTAAAGGCCTGTTAATAAAAGCTTATCTCAAAATGAGTTGTTCATTTTATGCAAGGTCTATGCAGATGGAGTATGATGCCCTAATGAAAATCAAAATCTGGCTTCTTGTTGTTTTAATAAAAGCAAAATATTTGTATTAATATTTTGAAAATCTACAAGCAGCCCAAGCCCTGGTCTAATCAAGAATACAGAGAAGATGCCATAAATCTGTTTGCAAAAGCAAATAAATCAAATTTTAACAGCTCCAAAAAGATTAAAACAGGAGCATACAAAACTAAGAATAGCAATATCTTCGAGCCAGAGAGAGTGAGCAGTGTCAACGATAACTGCCTGTAGGGAAGAGATTTTATCTTTGCATCTATATCAGGTCAGACAAAATATTCATCCTACTATGGTATGTAACAAAATTGCCCTTAAAGAAGATGATTCTTTGCAAACTGGCATTGTGCAAAACACAAAACGGGAGAGAGATTAGACATTTGCCCCTCCTTTGGGGTTGTGGAATGATTTTGGTGCATGCACAAGGTAATGTTGTTCTTCCATGGCAACATGATCTTCTGACGCATCCAATAAGGAGGCAGTAACCATTGGAACTTAAAGTTGTTAATTAGTTATTAATTAAATATTAACTAAAGGGCGGTTATAAACCTTCCCAACTGATGTAACTTCTTTTATGCTTAATAAAAAACAGACAAACAAGTGTGTAAGTGTGTCATATGCCTTCCATTTCTCTTCATTCTTTCAGCATTAATATTTGCTAACAGTCAAATCACAGCTATTGTTTGACGAAGCCCTAGGAGAAGGGTACGAATAGCAAGTTGCAAAGTTCTACGAAGCCCTAATGAAAATCAAAATCTGGTTTCTTCTTGTGTTAATAAGAGCAAAATATTTGTATTATATTTTGAAAATGTACAAGCAGCCCAAGCCCTGGTCTAATCAAGAATGCAGAGACAATGTCATAAATCTGTTTGCAAAAGCAAATAAATCAAATTTTAAGAGCAACAGGAGCACACAAACTAAGAATAGCCATATCTTAGAGCCAGAAAGAGTGAGCAGTATCAACGATAACTGCCAGTAGGGAAGAGATTTTATCTTTGCATCTATATCAGGTCAGACAAAACATTCACCCTACTACAGTATGTAACAAAATTGCCCTTGAAGATGATTCTTTGCAAACTGGGGTTGTGTAAAACACCGAATGGGAAAAAGATTAGACATTTGCCCCTCCTTTGGGGTTGTGGAATGATTTTGGTGCATGCACCAAGTAATGTTGTTCCTCCATGGTAATATGATCTCCTTCCCGAGGAATCCAAGAAGGGGCAGTAACCATTGGAACTTAAAGTTATTAATTAGCTATTTGTTAAGCATTAACTAAATGATGGTTATCAACCTTCTCAATTTAGACATCTAATTCCTAACATCATTTGTGTTGAAACTGTCAATCTTACTCGAATTGCACTCAAATGCCCAATTTTAAGTCAAAATCATTAGAAACATGCTAAATGGTTCGAACTTGTCGTCTACAAGTGTCGATTTAGGCCAATGTATCCCTAAATGGTGAAATGCATATTATGTGATACCTAACTTCAATCAATTCATTTCGAGTCAAAATGACGATTTAGCCTTTTTATGCTTTGGATCACTCTTTTCTTCTAATTTATTAGTACACATCACGTACCTTTGTTATTTTGTGTTGGCAACGTCCTAAATGGGAATATAGTACCCACGCATCTAACATCGCCTTCCAATTCTTCCCGAGTCAAATTACGACCCAGTAATATGACTTTCTGACCAGTTTGATTACTTTATGCACCAATTTCCAAGATTTGCACCAAAATTGATTAATCATGTTTAAGGCTAATTAATTTTTATCAAGAGCTTAAATGAATTTTTCATGGAGGTTATTGATTATTTTATTAATGGAAATTGATTGTGAATATCTACATCACTTGAAACATCATCTATGGAGTGGCATCCACAAGTCATAAATGCATAAAATATCTGATTAAGCCCTCCCATGTCTCTTTAATGTCTCTCTATCTCAAATATTTATGAGGGTATTTATTGATTTTAGCCTCCAAAATTGAATGGATTCTTGGCCACACATCTTGATCTCAAGATGGATGGTCACTATTCATTCTGATCAATTGCAAAAATCTATAAATAGGAGGCCTCTCACTCATATTTTTTAGCTTAAATTGTGTAAACTTATAATGCTAAAATCTCTCCACAAGTCATTTGTGTTTTGATTATTGTGTTATTTGCATTTGAATTAGCTTCAATTGATAGGCAAAATAGATAGTTTATATCATGAGCCTAGGTTTTGCATAGAGTTCTTGAGGCAATGGAAGAGCAAAGAAACCATTGTTGACAAAGACTAGAGCTCTAGATCAAGGGGAGAACACACTTGGAGCCGCTCTTGGGTGGTGGAATCGATTTGGGAAGGTAACTAGTATTGTTTTCTTTCAATTTGTTCTTCATTATCATTAGAAAACCCCGGATGAATAGGTTGGCTTTGTTTGTGTAGTTCTTTATGCATTTCAATGGATTTAATGACTAATATGTGACTAACAACATTTGTATTCCATCCTACATTTTGGCACGCCCGGTGGGACAAGATGACTTGCACAATGGAAAGTCAGTAGGATAAAATGCTTGCAAAGCGGCAAGAGTGTGAGGATTAGAATTTACAAAAGCGTAAGACAATGTTTTTGTTCTTTTGCGAGTCGTTTCTAATGTTTTTGGTGTTTTGGGGATAAAATATGTATAAAGGGGGACCAAGTAATCAAGGACATGCTCGATTGAGAGTAGAAGTTCCAATAAACAGCTAACCCAGCTGCAATGGCAATTATGGATATAAACAATGGACTAGGGAACTAACTGTGAGTTCCAATAACAGCTAAAGCCAGCTGCAACGGCACTCATGGATATAAGCAATGGACCAGGGAACTAACTGAGAGTTCCAATAACAGCTAAACCCAACTGCAACGGCACATGCTCCCATATAGGGGAGAGAGAGGATCCTGAGTAGACAACAATGTTCATCAAAGAGCAGCAAATGTAATATAGAAAAGTGTGCAGTGCCAAATGAATCTGAAGAACCATCCAGTAGGCAAAGATCCTGATCTGAAAAGATGTCCTTGTTCACTTGTCTGTAGAAGAAGCTGCAAAATACGATCCTGGCTAAACTGCTTTGTAGAATTGGCATTGAAGGTGTTCATAATGCTGAACACCTTAAGTCCTACCATAATGTAGAATCCTTCTTTCTCGTCCCACCATGTCATGCTCTTGTCGTTTTGCAAGCAAATTAAGTCCCACTGGCTTGTCATTTCGCAAGTCATCTCGTCTCATCAACTTCCCATTTTGCAAGACCAATCACATTTGTCAAGCCTTCCCTTTTCTTCTACAACATATGTTTTCTGGTGATCATCATGTCTTCTATCCCACTTCTTGGGAGAACTACATTTGCCCTGAAGATCATGTTGGAACATGCATCGATGAAACTATGTAAGCAGTGTCCACTTGTCTTGTACATCTAGAGTCAGCTCGGCCAACCCCTTCCTTTTTTTTGCTTCCCCCATTTCTTCTACCATTGTTCCTCTTTAATTAGGGAACAACTTTTGTGTCCTTGTTCTTTATTATGTTATGGTGGAAAGTAATGCCTCTACCACACATGCATGAACACTTGTTTTTAAACCGCACTAACTTATGTTGTTTGTGTGTTTATTTGAGTTCTTGGTGTTTTGTTGTGTTTTCTTAGTGTTTTGTTGTGCTTTCGCACCTCTCCATTTATTTCTTCTCCTTTTCTCTTTTTATTACTTCTTGTCTCACCTTGGTCTTGTGTTTCCCTGTATGTTTTTGCTCTTTTTCTCTGTTTTCAAAAACATCTTGATGGTCCACATGGATCTTGATTATTTATATCTTGATCTCATGTTATTAAGTTGTTCTTGTTTTGTTTTTGAACATTCTTGTTCCTACTTAAGTCTTGATTGTTCATATCTTGATTTTAAGTTAGGTTCATTTATGTTTATCTTTTTTTTTGTCTTTGTTTTTTTGTTTAAATGTAAATAGCTGTAACTCTGGTTTTGGTCATTGTTTACCATTATCCTTCTTCACATTTGAACCAACTCCGCGCATTTGAAATGCCATGTCATTATGAGTTATTCATACTTATGATGCCTAATTTCTTTTGCTGTAACAAGCACTTTGTGCTGTAGACTCAAGTCTTAATGTCACACCGCTCCAATGAACAGAGCTCAAGATCACTATGCATAAACTAGGTTCAATAGGTTTAGCACCTGACTCTATGCTTAGACGTGCATCTCTTAGTATACATCATGAGTCTAATCAATCTTTGGTCAGTTTTCATTATCCCTCATTCCATTCTCTCCCAATTTTGGGTGAACTACATTGACCTGAAGTTCATGTTGGAACATGCATCCATGGATCTATGTAGGCAGCATGCACTTGTCTTGCACATCTGGAGTCAGCTCAGCCATCTTCACTTCTCTTTTCATCCCTTTCATCACTTTGTGCATTCTTGTATGCCTAGTTTTTTGTGGCTTTTTGTAAGCCATTACACCATCGCATCTATGTTTGCACCCGCTCGCTTTAATCTATGTTTTAGGTTATATCCGTGAGCTAATTGCTTGCCAATTTGCCCATGAAAGGGCATCCCATTTAAACCAAGTCACAAACCTAAATCAGCCATACGAGGGCAAGACCATTATTTATTCTTTATCAATGATCAAAATTAGCCCTACCAGGGCAACTCTATTTTATCACAATCACATTTGCTTTACTGGGGCGCTTCTTATTATCATCTTTTTGAAGACCACATTCTCCTTTTCCTCTAATTCCAAGCTCCCCACACTTTTGCCCACGATGGCAATGTTTTAGTGTGCAACTTGTCTCGGGATTGATCAATGTCATAAGCACGCAGTTTGCACTCTCAAATTGGGTGCGTTCACAGTGTGTCGCTTATATGTTTGGATTGAATCCTTCCGATTCCCCCCATCTTTGGGGCCCATTATACCTCTAATTATATTTTGATCATTGATGGTAACCATGCGTGCAAGCATTAGCTCGTTAAAATGCGATCTATTCCACGGGTTAGTCTCACTTTCCCTCTCTTTTCGAGAGTCCATCCTTCTTTGTCATCCTAGTATTTCTTCTCGAGGAGGCATCATGGGTCATTTCCAATTTCTTCTTGACAACTATTTTCTTTGAAAAGACGTTGCTTCACCTAAATGTTTCACTACGCCTTCTCAAACACGGACAAAATGTAGACATCCAATTCTGAACACCATTTGGCTGTGTTTGTGTAGTTCTTTATGCATTTCAATGGATTTATTGACTAATGCTTGACTAACAACCTTTGTATTTCATCCTACACCCCGCTGATGTAACTTCTTTTATGCTTAATAAAAGATAGACACACAAGTGTGTGTGTCATATGCCTTCCATTTCCCTTCATTCTTTCAGCATTCATATTTGCTAACATTGGTATCAAAGCTATTGTTTGAGGAAGCCCTAGTCAGGTACGAATTGTGAAAAAAAAGAGGTTTGAGGAAGCCCTAGGAAAATTAGAAAGGTACAAACTTGTAAAAGGCATTCAAACATGAGTCTGCAAAAGACCATACATGAAGGAGGAATTTGCAGACAGAATCTCGCACAGGAAAACAATTACAGACCGGAAAGAACATGTGGAAAAGACCCAAAACAACGAGTGCAAAAGACCAGAAAATTGTAGGGGTTGTGAAGAACAATCAGATCGCTAGGGCACAACAAAAGGAGGCCTGTGCAGTCATGGGAGAAGGAAAAACACGATTTGCAAACCCTATTTTCTAGCATAGGATAAGAAAAATGCGAGTTAGGGCACAGAAAAACATCACAAAAATCATTGCAACATCTTGACATGAGTTAGGGCACAAAAAGAGTCACAAAATCATCACGATTTGCAAAAGAAAGTGTCACAAAAATCATCAGCTAGGGCATAGCTTGTGTTGGAGGAGAAAAACAACTTTTTTTATGCGTTCAAGATAGTTAGGGCAAGTCAAAAACGAGATTTGCACTTGCACCCTATTTTATGATGCGATTTGCAGTCTATTGTGCATACGATTTTGGGATTTGCAGTCCATTGTGTCGTATGATTTTCTAAGTTTGCAATTCAAAGCATTTGTGTTGTAATTAATTTTTAAGTTCAAATTATAAGCAAATTTTGACTATACCCTGTACATTTCCCTGTTGCATTGATTTTTGGGTCAAAGGACCAATTTTGTGGGCCAAATGGCCAATATTCAAAATTTAGATATGACAGAAGTGCAAAAATTAACTTATCATAATTACAACATTTAAGGTCATAAGATTTTAACAATTGTGGAATATCATGATTGTGATAAAATCATTATCGGCATTGAAGCAAGAATTGTTACTACTTTTTGTTGATTATGACAAGCGTCATAAGGAGGCCTTCTTGATGTTAAAGTTGTATGTATCAAATGACATGAGTTCTGAGGTGCGGTATGTACTGAGGCAAGTGTGCTTTGGACCAATTTGAAAAAGAAGTATCGAACTTCGAAGAAGACCCAAGTTTTGTACCTAAAAAATCTATTATTTCCACAAAGACTAAAGATGGGTCCCTGTCAAAACATTTTCTTCAAATGAAAGATCTTTGAGACCAACTCGCAGCCATTAACAAAAAGGTGGATGATGACAACATGGTTGCTCTTGTTCTAAATAGCTTGACACCCTCACATAAATCTTTCGTGGAGGCTTTATACTTGATGGCAAAAAACCAAATCCTATCATTTAATTAGGTTAGTTCCTATTTGATGCAGAAGAAACACAAAAAAAAAAGCAAAAGAGTCCAGTGTTGGACAAACAGAGAGTGCACTTGTTGCTTAATCAAAGGGGAAGTGGAAACACATCATTGTTGATTCATCTTCTGAGTACCAGGTGAAGTGTTTTTATTGTCATAAGGTTGGGCATGTCAAAAAAGATTGCCAAATGCGACAGTGTGCACTTTCTCAACAAAACAATCAAGTGGCAAATGTGGCAACAATTGAAGAACATGAATATGAGGAAGAGTATCTCCTTGTGACATTATACTCGAACAATAGTGTTACCAATTGTTGGCTCATTGATTCTGGCACATCCCAACATTTCACATGTTGTAACGACTGATATGCTAAATTTACTGCAAGCACAAATTTTTCTGATTCAATTTCATTTGTTAATGGTCAGTCACGTGCAGTAGAGGGGATAGGAGATATTTGCAGTGTTGAATAACGCTAGAAAAATCATAGTAAGAAATGTTAGGTCTGTTCCTATAATGAATAAAAATCCCTTGGCTATTAGTCAATTAACGGAAAACCCTAACATTGTAGTAAATTTCTTTGGGAAGCAATGTATCGTGTCTGATGTAAAATAGGGCAAAGTAATTTTCTTTGGCATGGAGGCAAGGTGGCTTGTATGGACTTGTTGACCTTGCCACAAGACTCTACCATATAGGATGTGCTAGAGGATGAAGTTCCTCATAAGCTTGTTGACCATATTTCAATCAACTTGCATGCACTAGTTGTGGAAAGAATATCCACTATAAAAGATGTGCAGGAGGGTACAACTCCTCAACCAAACGCACTGGTCGTTGTGCAAAAGAATGAAATGTCTCAATCAATGGAATTGGCTTAGAGAACTAAAAACAAAGTTGTTACTTCAACAAAGCATGGTCATTTTGCTCTTGCTTCTAACTTTTGTACGGTAACTAAATTATTGGATAAACAACCTATTAAATGCAAATGGGTGGACAAAATTGATACTTTGGATGAGTACACAACTCATGTTGTTGTGAAAGGTTTTTCCCAAGTGGAGGGCATAGATGAGGAGATAGTTTTTTCTAGTGTGGAGTTAGTTTTTACTCCTACTGTGAATATGATCACATTTTTGTTGCTTCTCTCCACAGCAACTCAATTTGATTTCCTGAATGGAGATTTGGACAAGGTCTACATAGTGTTGCCTAAAGGTTTCTAGGTACCTGGTCATGGTCATTTGGTTTGTAAGTTGACTAAGTCCCTGTACAAACTTAAACAAGCTCCATGAGCCTAGTATATTTTATTTGATCAGCATCTCCACAATTCTAGATTCAAAACTATGGAGGTCAGGCTGAAATTATCAGCGAATGATGATTCATCGCCGATGAATGAATCACCCTATATAGAATTGGTGGATAGCTTGATATATGTTATGTCCACACAACTGGATCTTTGTTTTGTTGTTGGCTATTCTTTTCGGTTTTTGTCTACACCAAAGCTTCTACATTGGACAACAGCAAAATATCAAAGGACTGCAAATTTCATGTTGATATCGAAAGAGCAATTTATAAATTTCGGGACAAACTTAGTAGTCTGTAGTTTGGTCATTAAGGGAGGATATTAAAATTATTAATTAGCTATTAGTTAATAATTTAACTCTAAGTTGCCGATACGGATACGGGTACGAGTATTGGATACGGGGATACATCGATTTTTTTTTTGTGGTTTGGATACGGCTGGATATGGCAGTACAAAAATATATATAAAAAATTAAAAATATAAAAATATAGCCATATAAGCAAAATTAACTACATAATATGCATAGAGGAAACAAAATAACTTCAAATAAGTTATATAACCACAAAATATATACTCATAATTCAATGCCAAATATCATAATATTCAATAGTCGAACTTATATTAGTTTTATAACTTATAACAGGGACATAAGTTTATATTTAAAATTTTAAATTAATTAATAACTTAAAATTAAAATTTAATATTTAATATATATTATATCTCCAAAGACTAAAATTTAAAAACAAACATATTTTAAATTTTTAACGTAATAATAAAAATTAAAAAGTTAAAAGAAATAAATAAAAATTAAAAAAACTAAACTATATAATATAAATTTAGTTTATAATTTAATAAATTTATAAAATATTAAAAGTAAAACCCTAGGGCCTAGGGAGTTTCAGTTTAGGAATTAAAAAAAAATGAAATTTAAAAAAGGAAAAGTGGAAAACCTTATGCCCAGCAGGCAGGGCGGCAGCCGGCAGGGAGCGCGCAGTCGCGGGTCGCGCGGAGGCAGGCGCGGAGGCACGGAGGGAGGCGCAGAGGGAGGCGCGGTCACATTAACAATACATTTAGGGTTTTCGTTTTTTTGTTATAAAGTGAAAAAAATTAAAATATTTTTTTATTCAGCCGATCCGCGGGGGATACAGCTAGGGTATGGCGTGCCCCTGCGGATACGTCCAGGGTACGGCGTGCCCCTGCGGATACGGCCAGATACGTCCATTATTTTTTTATTCAGCCGATCCGCGGGGGATACGGCCAGGGTATGGCGTGCCCCTGTGGATACGTCCAGGGTACGGCGTGCCCCTGCGGATACGGCCGGATACGTCCATGGATACATCCATTATTTTTTTATTCAGCCGATCCGCGAGGGATACGGCCAGGGTATGGCGTGCCCCTGCGGATACGTCCAGGGTACGGCGTGCCCCTGCGGATACGGCCGGATACGTCCATGGCCAGGGTATGGCGTGCCCCTGCGGATACGTCCAGGGTACGGCGTGCCCCTGCGGATACGGCCGGATACGTCCATGGACGTATCCGGCCGTATCCGCAGGGGCACGCCGTACCCTGGCCGTATCCCCCGCAGATCGACCGCATACCGTACCGTACCGGCGTATCCTCGCGCTCCCAAGGCCTGCGAGGGCCGTATCCGGTAACGTAGATTTAACTAAAGGGTAGTTATTGTTGACAATTCTTCCACAGGTTAGATTGTCTCTTGCCATTCGGAAAGTTCACGTCTCTAGCCAAGGAAGAAATAATACATTGGGTAGATGTAGACCAATTGAAATAACTCATTTGCAAAGGCCTTGGCTACAACAGGATTTCCTTCGGACAAAGAAGGCTTGATTTCACATAGCTTCGAAAAAGTTCAAAGGACATAAGTCCACGGGAAATTAGACAAGAATAAAGGACCAAGGAGGAGCCAGAAAATCAAAAGGGTAAGGTTAGAAATTGCACAAAGCAAAGAGAAAAACAAAGGACGATATCCTTTGAACAAAAGTCCGAAGGAATACTTCGAAGGATTTGTAAACAAAGAACACGCAGCCTCCCAAAAAGTCCGCCAAAGAATAAAGCCCAAGGAGTAATTCCTTCGGACTTTTTGTCCAAAGGAATTCCTTTGGACAAAAGTCCAAAGAAATCCGAGAGAGGATAAGTCAGAAAATCCAAAGGTCCGAAGGAATAAGGACACCTACAAAAAACCCGAGTGCCCTACAAAAAGCCCATGTGTCCTACAATTTTTTCGAAAAGCCATTTCTGAGAGACAAGCCCTTGCGAAGGGCACTTGGTCGGTGACAAGACCTTTGCGACTTTCCCGAAGGGCACAGAGGAAAGACACAAGGCCTTGCGGAGGGCACTTGGTCGATGACAGGACCTTTGTGTATTTTCCGAAGGGCATTCTACCAATGGTAAAGACAAAGACAAAGGACTAATTCCTTCAGAATTTTTGTCCGAAGGAATTCCTTCGAACAAAAAGTCTGAAGAAATTCAGAGAATTTACAAGGAAGAAAAAACGCATGGAATAAAGTCCGAAGGCAAAAGAGAAAAACAAAGGATATCCTTCGGACAAAAGTCCGAAGGAATTCCTTCGAACTTTTTGTCCGAAGGATTAATGCGGAAAAGTTGACGAACACAAAGTCCGCAGAAATTCAAAGGGTTAAGCCACGCAAAAAGCCCGCAGGAAAAAGTCCACAGGGATTCAAAGGACACAAAGCCTGCCAAAAAAAGTCCGAGAAAGTCAAAGGGGAATAAAGCCAAAGGAAAAGAAAGGCCCAGGAAGGATAAAGTCTCGGACTTTTTGTCCGAAGAGTGAAGTCCGAAGGCAGAGAAAGACAAATTGTCCGTCAGAAAGTGGACTAACAAAAGATCCGAAGAAAAATCCAAGACCAAGGAGATATTTGAAGGGAATTAGACCAAGGGGAAGCCAAAAAGTCCGAAAGAAATGGATATCCTTCAGACAAATTTGCTCGAAGGATTTCCTCGGAAAGCTTGGTCAAAGAAGGGAAAGTCCGTGGAAAGACAAATACAGACAGAGGTCAGGTAGAAGAATTCTAGATTTAGTCAAGAGAAATCACGAACATTTGGGCCGAGAGAAACCCATGCACAAACAAAAGACAGAGTCAACGTGGAAATTCCATGCAAGAGCTAATTACGGTTGACTAGTCAAGGCTTCAATTGACTGGTTGTTGAAGTCAAATTTATCTTCAAACGTTCCAACTCAGCCTTTCAAACGTTCCAACTCAGCTTCCAACGGATCAAGTCAGAGTTCTAAAATTGACATTGGCGTCGAATTTCATGCATACTATTGTCATCTCATACTTCCAAACGTTCCAGCAGCTCATGAAGAAGCTAAAATTGACATTGGCATGGATTTCCATGCAAAGAGAGGTGGGCGTTTCAATAAACAAAGACAAGTCCACTTCCTCTAACGCCAAGGAGCTTCATGCAAAGACAAAGGGAAAACATATTATATTGAAAGGCAAAGTCATCCTTGAGTTAATCTAAGTTAATCCTCCTCTTCTTTTTTTTCAACGCCAATTTTTTGGCTTTTGTAATTCTCTATAAGTTGGCTTTCAGCCTTGATTAAAATCATCCCTCTCTTGGCAAGACCAGACTCTGTCATTGCTGAGTTGTGTAACCTCTTCAATCAATAGAAGGACTGTACTTTCAGGTTTCAAGTGCTGGCATAGTGTATATTCATTCAGCAATTTGCATATGTGATAGATTTATCTCCCTTCCCAAATTCTGATTTGTATCTAGTTGCTAGTTTATCGTATTATGCAGGTCATGTTAAGTGTTTTTTATGTCTTTTGTTGAAGCTGTAAGTGGATGTTAGGTCGCTGCAAAGTGTCTTGTATCAGACCTCTCTCTAGCATTTTCCCTCATGTTTTGGTCATTGGATCGAACATTCTCATGAAATACTTATGCATAGTGATCGATTGAAATCGAAGGTCTTCCTTTTCCCTTGTTTGTTCAGTGTTCAAGGTTCCAAGTAGAGTGGATCAATCTTTTGGTGTATCACCGTTATTAGGTAGGATTTCCCCTTAAAGTTTCCTTCTCCCTTTTCCATGGTAGTCCGCAGCATAGAGTAGAGATCCTCATTGATACATCTTACAGAAACCAACCTTCTCTAGAGGTTCTTCTCACCATTGAGGCACCCACCCTCGTGAGAAGATCCCATTGTTTCAATCGGATAGAAGATTGGCCATTTCATGTACGTCTTCAATTCAAGGTGCAGCTCCAAGTTAACAACAGTTTTTGGCACACCCGGTGAGACACGTTTGGAGCTAGTCTTGATGAAATTGCAGTTGTAGCAGTGTTCTTCAAGAAGTATTTGGTGATTCCAAGCTCAAGCAATTGCTTCTAATCGTTCAAGACAGTTTCCATGTAAGTCTATTTTTATTGCATTATCAAAATGAATGTTGATCGTTGTGTATGAAGAGAATTCCCATGCTATGTTTCCTTATCAGCCCAATGATGGATCATACCAGCCTTATCATGATGCCTATGAGCCTAAGCAGCCTTATCAAGAGTATTATCAAGGCTATGTTGAGCCTTATCAAGTTTTTCCATAATCAGCCTTATCAAAAGCATGAATCTTACCTTCCTGGTAAGCCATATCAGTCTCAAGACCGGATTTCATCTTTCCCATATGGCTATGATGTTGCATATGAGCAGTCTTGCCTTCAAGAAAGAATGAATGAAATAGAGCTCAAAATACTAGCATATGCAAGAAAGGTTTGTTCTAACTCTCAGTATGAGGAAGTGAATGGTCTATTTCGAAATGTGTCCAATGATCCAGAAGAGATAAATGGACTATGTATTCTTGTATTGGAAAAGATGGAGGCTTGGGAAAGGCATAAAATCGAGTGAAACCAATTGTCTACAAAGGGCTATTGTGCTTCTTATTCTCATGAAGTTCTTAACCATGCCCAGTGTGTGCCAAGGGAGCTTCCTAGTTGGAGTCAAGAGCCTATTCAAGTGACTATTCATGAGACTAAACCTTCCTATAGTCCCCTTTCCTCACCAATCATCCCTCAAGCTCAAGTTGTCCAGGAAGACAAGCAGTTTCAGACTTTGATGAGGTAATGGCCAAGTGGAAGGAACAAAATATAGACGTCTTTAAGAGTTTCTCTTTCCCTCCTCTCCAAAACTCCCTAGATAATTCTTTTCCCTCAAGATTCCAAAATTTGATCATGATCGACCTCCCATGCTTCATTTTCCCTCTCAAACAAATGAATTTCATCACCCTCCCGCCATCCCCCTTCCTCAGGAGGATCCTATTCTTTGGAGTATTGAGAAAGAGGTTGCAGCTACAGGACAAGTTCTTGCAGAGTGTGTAGAGGATGCTTTAGGAGTGTTTGAGGAAGAATTTCCTATTGATACTTCACTTGAGGTTGTAATTGAGCATCCAATTATCGCTGAGAGTGGGAAGACTGATCTTGATGTAGAGGAACTTCAAGAGAAGTTGATACAGATTGAAGTTATAAATAAGTTACAGGTATCTCCTATTGAGAAGGATCCAGACAGCCTTACAGTTGATTCAGTTCAAATAGATCAAAATGAGGAACAAAAAGATGATTGGCAGCTGTACCTTGAATCTCTACAAGAGATTGAAGAGCTGTGTATGGATATGTTGGCTATTGAATAGCATGTTTATGAGAAATTTGATCAAGAATCACCTATTCAAGGTCACAGTACAGATTGGGTTGCCTACTCAAAGCTCCTTGAAGAGCTGGATGCACTTGCAATAGTCGATAAGAAGGATGTGGTCACTCAAAAACCATGCATAGAGGAGGTATCACTTGACAAGGTGGTAGATGACAAGCAATCTGAAAAAGATCAGGAGGTACTTGATGAGTTTGTCTTTGTTGTTGTTGATGACTCATTTGAGAAGATGCTACTATAGTTGGTGGACAAAGAAAATGCCTCATCAAAGGTTATGATTAATAAACATCCTGCTTTGTAACTTGTACCATCTCTTGGAATGAGTGAGTTCAAGAATTTCCCATTTGATCCAGGCGGATCATGCTTTATCATGGTTAGCTAGGTTCCTTATTTGTTTTGCTTTCCTCCAAGTGATGTTCAAGCACAGTAGTTTGCTTCAATTTTGTCCAATAAGTGCTTGATTGCACATTCGCTTCGTAGTTAGTTTTCCTGCTTTGATGTGTTTCCCTTCTTATTTTGAAGGAGGTTACTTCAGCCATGATCAAAGGAGCTTTTCAATCAGAAGTCAGGTTTATCATTGTTTTGGGAGTTCGAATAGCATCTATATGGTCTGAGATCTCAAGCATAGTAGGCATGCTGGGCCAGCTAAGTCGCCAAAAAGGTTGAGAATTCTTCCACAGGTCATATTGTCTCTTGCCATTCGGAAAGTTCACGTCTCTAGCCAAGGAAGAAATAATACATTAGGTAGGTGTAGACCAATTGAAATAACTCATTTGCAAAGGCCTTGGCTACAACAAGATTTCCTTCGCACAAAGAAGGCTTGATTTCACATACATAGCTTCAGAAAAGTTCAAAGGACATAAGTCCGCGGGAAATTAGACAAGAATAAAGGACCAAGGAGGAGCCAAAAAATCAAAAGGGCAAGGTTAGAAATTGCACAAAGCAAAGAGAAAAACAAAGGAAGATATCCTTCGGACAAAAGTCCGAAGGAATACTTCAGAGGATTTGTAAACAAAGAACCTGCAGCCTCCCAAAAAGTCCGCCAAAGAATAAAGCCCAAGGGGTAATTCCTTGGAACTTTTTGTCCGAAGGAATTCCTTCGGACAAAAGTCCAAAGAAATCCGAGAGAGGAGAAGTCAGAAAATCCAAAGGTCCGAAGGAATAAGGACACCTACAAAAAACCCGAGTGCCCTACAAAAAGCCCAAGTGTCCTACAATTTTTCCAAAAAGCCATTTTTGAGAGACACAAGCCCTTGCGGAGGGCACTTGGTCGGTGACAAGACCTTTGCGACTTTTTCGAAGGGCACAAAGGAAAGACACAAGCCCTTGCGGAGGGCACTTGGTTGGTGACAGGACCTTTGCGTATTTTCCGAAAGGTATTCTGTCGATGGTAAAGACAAAGACAAAGGACTAATTCCTTCGGACTTTTTGTCCGAAGGAATTCCTTCAAACAAAAAGTCCAAAGAAATTCGGAGAATTTACAAGAAAAAACCCGTGGAATAAAGTCCGAAGGCAAAAGAGAAAAACAAAGGAAGGATATCCTTCGGACAAAAGCCCGAAGGAATTCCTTGGGACTTTTTGTCTGAAGGATTAATGTGGAAAAGTTGGCAAACACAAAGTCCGCAGAAATTCGAAGGGTTAAGCTACACAAAAAGCCCGCAGGAATTCAAAGGACACAAAGCCCGCGGAAAAAAGTCCGAAAAAGTCAAAGGGGAATAAAGCCGAAGGAAAAGAAAGGCCCAGGAAGGATAAAGTCTCGGACTTTTTGTCCGAAGAGCGAAGTCCAAAGGCAGAGAAAGACAAATTGTCCGTCGAAAAGTGGACTAACAAAAGATTCGAAGAAAAATCCAAGACCAAGGAGATATCTGAAGGGAATTAGACCAAGGGGAAACCAAAAAGTCCGAAAGAAATGGATATCCTTCAAACAAATTTGTCCGAAGGATTCCTTCGGAAAGCTTGGTCAAAGAAGGGAAAGTCCGTGGAAAGACAAATACAGACAGAGGTCAGGAAGAAGAATTCTAGATTTAGTCAAGAGAAATCACGGACAGTTGGGCCGAGAGAAACCCATGCACAAACAAAAGACAGAGTCAACGTGGAAATTCCATGATAGAGCTAATTACGGTTGACTAGTCAAGGCTTCAGTTGACTAGTTGTTGAAGTCAAGTTTATCTTCAAACGTTCCAAATCAGCGTTTCAAACGTTCCAACTCGACTTCCAACGGATCAAGTCAGAGTTCTAAAATTGATATTGGCATTGAATTTCATGCATACTATTGTCATCTCATACTTCCAAATGTTCTAGCAGCTCATGAAGAAGCTAAAATTGACATTGGCGTGGATTTCCATGCAAAGAGAGGTGGACGTTTCAATAAACAAAGACAAGTCCACTTCCTCTAACACCAAGGAGCTTCATGCAAAGACAAGTCCACTTCCTCTAACGACAAGGAGCTTCATGCAAAGACAAAAGAAAAACATATTTTATTGAAAGGCAAAGTCAGCGTTGAGTTAATCTACGTTAATCCTCCTCTTCTTTTTTTTCAATACCAATCTTTTGGCTTTTGTAATTCTCTATAAGTTGGCTTTCAGCCTTGATTAAAATCATCCCTCTCTTGGCAAGACCAGACTCTGTCATTGCTGAGTCGTGTAACCTCTTCAATCAATAGGACTGTACTTTCAGGTTTCAAGTGCTGGCATAGTGTATATTCATTCAGCAATTTGCATATGTGGTAGATTTCTCTCCCTTCCCAAATTCTGATTCTTACCTAGTTGCTAGCTTATCGTATTATGCAGGTCATGTTAAGTGTTCTTTATGTCTTTTGCTAACGCTATAAGTGGATGTTAAGTGGCTGCAAAGTGTCTTGTATCAGAGCTCTCTCCATCGTTTCCCGTCATGTTTTGGTCATTGGATCGAACCTTCTCATGAAATTCTTATGCATAGTGATCGATTGAAATTGAAAGTCTTCATTTTCCCTTGTTTGTTCAGTGTTCAAGGTTCCAAGTAGAGTGGATCAATATTTTGGTGTATCACCATTATTAGGTAGGATTTCCCCTTAAAGTTTCCTTCTCCCTTTTCCATAGTAGTCTACAACGTAGAGTAGAGATCCTCATTGATACATCTTACAGGAACTAGCCTTCACTAGAGGTTCTTCTCACCATTGAGGCACCCACCCTTGTGAAAAGATCCCATTGTTTCAACCGGATAGAAGATTGGCCATTTCATGTACGTCTTTGATTCAGGGTGCAGCTCCAAGTTGACAACAGTTATCAACCTTCCCAACTAATGTAACTTATTTTATGCTTAATAAAAGATAATCACACAAACATGCAATTGTGTCGTATGCCTTCCATTTCTCTTCATTCTTTCAACATTCATATTTGCTAATAGGAACATGCTTATAGAATGTGGATGCACCCTTATCCTATTGGATGTATCAAAAAAATGTGGCTAACTTGTGGCACACATAATTTTTGACTTTCATAATAGCAAAAGCAATTGGCCTAATTGGGAGCCTAATTATGCTATATATTTAAGGTAGCGCTTAATTATTGGATCATTGTATTATGAATTTTGTTTTTATTGTAAGAATTGTGGAGATTTCCCCCTCAAAGCAGCTCAGTCATATAATCAGTATTTTACTCTTCGTTTCATTTATATTGCATGGACCTGCTCTATTCTGCATTTAATTCAAGATTGGAGTCTTTATATTGCATGTGTCACTTGTTCATACTAGTGAAAAGTCATATAGGGATTAGTGCTTGCATCCACGAATTGCTTGTTGAGGTGCATTGAGTATTGTTTTCCAAACTTATTCCAAAACAGGGACCTAATAATAATGGAGGGGTAACAGAAGGCCCTCAATAACTCAACCATTTTTATTGGTATGTGATGAGTGATTATGGTTTCAAGAAGGGAATTTAGTTTCCAAGAGATCCACACAAAATTTTGGAAAAGTGAGCGGGATTTTCGGGGCCCAAAAACAGAGGAACAAGGTCTTCAAATTAGATTTGAGCAATAGTAAAGTTGCTAGAAACGTAGTGGCACAGTTCTGGCAGTGTCGGGAAAGAAGCACATTTTTGGTCAAAAGTGAGAAGTTCTTTGTTCACTATGAGTTTTCCTACGTTTTTTTCACATTGAGGTCTGAACCTGTTTCCCACTATTGTTGTCTTCCAACTGTCTTCAGATTCGCGACAATTCAGTATTTTTCTCATAACCCTCTCTTTGCACTTATCAATTATTCTAGAATATTCTTTATTGCAATTAGGTCTCACTTTACTGTTTTATTGGGATAAATCTGGTTAGATCTGATTGCACATTGTTTATGGGTAGATGTATTGTGTTTTGATGTAAAACCACTTTCCCATAAAACAAGTTCCTAGCTATGAGTTCTTTTTGCTTGGTGATGATATCTTGGAGTTTTATCACATTTTTCATGCTGACTTCTAAGGCAGCAACTCAAATGACGGTTATTTAAATGTTTAAGAGCTTGAATTAGTGTAATGTGATATTGGAAATATAAAAACAGAACTTGCAGAAATAAATTCTGAATATAAACAACCATGAACAGCAAACAGGAAAACAAAATGACAATTGACACAGCTTTTATCCTGGAAACCCTGATGTGGGAAAAACCAGCTGGAAGTGGAAATAGCTCAGCCTCTTTGATCTACTTACGGCCACACACAGTATAATAGAACAACTACAGCAAACTATTGGTTGTTTGCACACTGAGCTCACTCTCAGCACCTTTCTTCCTCCTCCAACCAACTAGAACACTAACTCCAATTCTCACACACTCATGCTTGCAAATGGATTCGTTATCGTGGTCTGGGAGTGTCCTTTAGTGGACTAAAGGAATCCCAAACGACTTAGAACTGAATATACACCAACAATATTGTTACCATGCCCGTACAACTTCAGTGAGCAAAATTACTGCTTAGTGCAGACCAGTGGTTAGAGAACCACCGTTGAGGGAACTGGTAGTCACGCAACCACCCATGTAGGAAACTGGCAGTTACATAACCGTCTCCTACATATACTGGTGGGTTAATCACTGTATAAGAAATACTCATTTAGAACCACGTTTCTGATCGATTCCCAATTGCTCTCTGGTTGGTTGATGAATACGTTTGTTTTTCCTGATCCTTATGGATCATGGCTGGCAACCTGCCTGCTATTGCTTGTCCACATCCCCTATTTGCCTAGGGGAACAAAAGAGATACATAATTATTGCTGCTATTAAAGACCTTCAAAAACGTTCATCCAAGGGACCAATCAATCTCCCAAAATGTAACAACCACCCCAAGTCCCCAAGCTGTAGCAGCCCATGCCTCCTCACTAGAGTCATGGACAGAGATAACTTGAACTAGTCCTCTCGCTGGATCATTGTAATCCAACTTTAAACCCTCAAACAACCATACTAACCCATGTTCAACGTTATCCTACAAATCACACTTTTTGGAGTCAATTTCCAGCCTGTCACAGATTGCATCCAGCTTTTTTGCCTTAAATTTTCTTCTGTTAAGCTTCTGCCTTCTACACCAACTTCATCTTCTCAAGCATGCTCACAACCCCAAACTCGAATAGTTGCATAACCTCATGAATTGCAAAAGTATTGTTGGCACTAAACAGGACTGTCTCTATACCAATCAAATGAGCTACTTTCATGGCGTTGCGGCAGGAAGTGGACTAGCCAAGGTACTTCATGCCCTGAAGGACACAGTCCAGAGAAGAGTCCTCACCCAACCTAGCAGAAAGTTGAGCCCTAATCAGGTTAGTAACAGCCCACTTTAGCAGCTTTTCATCCTTGATTCCATCCATGAGGGCCCTTTTCCAATATTGAAAACCCTATTTTGCATTTATCCTTGTTCTCTCATCAAGAAGGAAGCCATCCTCCATCAATTGTTTAAGCTTCAGATCGTCATCAAGGCCAAGGTAAGCAGAGTGGACCATCCAAGGAGTAATAGTTGATCATTTTTTCATTCTGGCCTTTGATGATGGTCTCCAATGATTCTTTACCCTTCACCAACCTAGGGATTCTACAAACCGCTAAGCCTTCTCCCACATTCATAGAACTTTTCCCATTATTATCCATCAGGGCAGCCATTTTAGTGAAAAGCAGAAAACTGACAAGAAGAAAAACAATCATGACTGTTAGAGTGTGCACGCAATATCCCAACCTCACATCAGTTTGCAGCTTTTGGTTTTCATTATTAACATGAGGCACTGCAATCACCCAATGACCCAAGAATAGAAAAGATTCTTAAACATTCTCTAGAAGAAAAAGAGAAATTTGAAATTTCCAGGGCAAACCAAACCAGTTCCAAATCGCCAATTATAGCTTTCTTCAGAGGCCCATGCCAAAGATAACAATGGTCTTAAAATATACCTTCATACCTTCAAAGATGACGACACCCTATTTCCCTTAAAATGCGGTAGGGAATGCCTAAAAGGAAATTCAACTTCTAAGGTCCATACTATTCATTTCATTTTCAAGTCCAGAAACATTAGTGCAAACAAAAGGCCTATTAAACCAAGGGGGTTGATTCAGAAGTCATAGTCCCTTAGTAATGGAGATAGTCATTCTGAGAGCAGTCCAATTCCAAGAAAGAAAGTCTCCAGACACAAATTCCAGCAAAGAAGAGGGGCCAATTTGAGCCCATTAGGATCATAGGAAACACCCTATCAGTCCATATTTCTTTTCCAATAATACAAAGGAGCTGCTTAGGTATAGCCAGCCAAGGGCCTAAAGAAGTGAAGATTGAAAAGAGAGACCAAGAAGCCTCAGAGCATCCAAAAAACCCAAGCACAAACAGCATCTTCATGGGAAGGCAGAAACATCCATGAGGGATAGCCCCCTACAAGGGAGAGAATGGAGATAGAAAGGAAACAGGGCCATGCAGAAAAGAGATCAAAAGCAATGAACAAACCAATCATACACCACAGGACCAAATTGACAAGGCACAAGGCCAGGCTACCAAAGAAGTAGACCAAGCAGACAAGAGAAAGCAAAATCAGAGGACGAGGGAAGAAGCAAGCATACCAATTGATAACGTTAAACTCCCCGCTCCCACTCCTCCTTTGCCATAAGTAAGAATGGCAAAGGGGATGAAGAGGGAATAAGAGGAGAGGCACTCCCCACAAGGAAGAAAGGTGGACATGACAAGGAGAGGATATGGGAGCAGTAATGATGGAATATTTTCATAATTAGGCGGGTGGGGAACCTAAGGGGGCCAAACTATTAAAAATCAACCTTCCAAAGTTAAAAGAGAAAGGGGGGGACTCATAAGAAATAATGAGGAAGGAAGGCAAATTAAGTAATGAAGCACCAAGATTAGCCAATAATTAGCAAGTCTATTCCCATCTCTTCAGATGTGAATAAAATTGGTGATCCCAATGTCCTTGCGATTCTTCGAAAGTAGGAAATAATTTTCTTAATTTCCCAGTGGTTCAATCTGTCAAATTTAACTGCAGATGATTAAGTCAGAATCTCCTTCAACACTTGATCCCATCCATCCTTTCTCTTTCGCAATCTGCAGTCCACACCAGAGCGCTCTAGCTCTAACCACATTGTTAGTTGTCTTTCCAAGTGCTTCATCCATCCTTTCTCTTTCGCAATCTGCAGTCCACACCAGAGCGCTCTAGCTCTAACCACATTGTTAGTTGTCTTTCCAAGTGCTTCACGGTAAAGCAGAATGGGTTCCACCAAGGTATTAAAAATTGTACTCGGCAATTACTTGGTAGCAAAAAAATTTGACCCATAGTCAAGACTCCACAACTTTATCACTACTTTAAAAAAATATAGAAATTCATAAAATACACTAAAACACATATAAAAATGAAATGAATGTAGAGAACACATAACTCAAAGTCATAAGTATGTTTTATATTAGTTTTTAAGCATATAAGAGTACAATACTTTGTTTTAAACAAAAATAAGAGTACAATACTCATAGAAGTTTATGAATGGCAGATCCCAAACCAAACACCTTCCGAAAGAATACCAAAAACCCACTTTCTACAATGTACTGAGTTCTATAATTTGTAAGAATCCAAGGACACAAATATACCAGATCCCAAAGATAAAACCCATAACAGAGAGTTCGTTAGATACTTGTAAGGTCATGGATTGCCACCAGCCTTTCAATGACACATATACCAGGATGAACCTAGAAAGAGATGTTATAAATAGGAATGTCCTCACAATGAGCAACAAGTCACAAATTTCCCTCACGAGTCATTGCTAAACCCTGCAAGCAAACTATCAAATGGAAACTTCAAACCATGGGTGACGTATAAAGCTTGGAAACCGCAGGCAATGGATCCACGAATCAAACCCTGCAAACCCCGACATGGCAAATATCGACGAGTTTCAGACACTCCAAATGCATAAAATGGAATAAACAGAATGCAAATATTGATGCAAGTAAAATCGCAATAAACAGAATGCAAAATGACGATAAACAGTTTTCGCTTTTGACTTCTGGTATAAAAAAAAATTAGCCGAGTTTTGGTCCCAAAACCTGCGGTTAACGAGTAAGCGCAGTTAGTTACATGCTGTTAACCACGGGGTTTGGGACCCTACCCACCAACGGTTAACTATGGCGGGTAACCGTTTCGAAGAATTTCTCAGAGGGTGCCCGCATTTTTTAATACAGAGGGTTCCACAATCTAACTCCTGAAAATCCCACCAACACCAGCCCCTCCTGGGGTTCCTTTAGCAGCACCATCAAAGTTGAGTTTTATGATACCAAGTTGTCAAGGATCCCATATTGCAACAGTAACTTTCTTCCTGCTTCCTGCCAATTTATATATGTGTGTGCGCATGTGTGGGTGTGTGCATGATATGCATGGGTGTGGGCATGTCCAAGGGGTTGTAGTACAATGGCAATGGGTTCATAAAAGCATGACCTATGATCAAACCCCCCACCGCTCCAATGGACATGTGGTGAAGTTGTGGTGTTATGATTATGGGGTAAATTTGAGTGTAACCCATGTTTAAAAATCTTTACCCCAAGCTTACCCCAGACACTATTAAAGGCAGCCCATAACCACACCCAACACTTACCAAGCATATATATATATATATATATAGCGAGAGAAAAGAGAGAGACAGAGGCCTCTAAGATTTAACTCAGCGGAGAGGTGAAGAAAATATGGCCATGACTTCTATCTCATGGGCTTCTCAACTAGAATTTGAAAAAAATTTGAAGAGTCTTTGATAGCTGAGATTCTAAAAAAAATTTGAAAAGACTCCAGACAATTATTGTTTACAGCTGGAACCAGTGTTGTTGAAGACATTGATTTCCACTTAAACGGCAATTCTAGAGTCTGATGATTTGTTATAAAAAAATAGTGAAAAAAAAAATCCCAAAATATCACGAAAGTTTGCATTTTTTACAGAAAAAATTGCAATTTTTTCAATTGCCATTTTTTCCCCGAACACAATTTTGGTAATCTTCCCAGCGATTATCCAAGTAATTCATTGTATATAGCTATAAAACTCCACAGTGATGTTTGGGTAGGTTTTGACACAAATATACCTGCTGTATAAAACTTCATAGGCGAGAAAATAGGCACCGTGGGAAAAGCAAATTCTACAAATCATGTTTATCATACTATGCACAATAGAGAAGGGCCTTGCAAGGAGTTGGGCAGTATTTAAATTGGCCAACCCTTCCAAGACACTAACGTTTTCTATCCTACTACACCCAAAAAAATTGAATGGAATCGAATTTTAATTAATGTCGTAAATCCAAAATACACGACCTCATGTACAGACTTATTTCAACTGAAGTTTTATCATGAAGCAAACTCTGTGTTAAGTGGTAAACGTGTTCTGCAACTAATTTGCAACAAGAAACCAGGGGGGAAATAAAACAGATATGAAAAGGAAGCTTACTAAGTATCATGCTGTTCCATAAATGTCCGTTAGAAGATGGTCCCAATAAGTTTCCTAAGCCGGAAATGCCATTTCTTGAAGAAGAACCCGAAGCTACAAACAATTGACGGCAGCCGACGTAAAATCGACTATCAATGCCCCCAATTCTCTTTAATCTTGAAAGATTGCGGGCAAATTTACAGAGAAACCCTAACATTGCAATTGCAGGGCTGCAACAAGTTTCTGTTTATGTGTCAAGAAGCACCCGAAAAATATGAATAAACTTCGTGGCAGAGCTTTTCAAACAACAGGTTTCTGAGTATCCTTCTTTCCTTTTTCAAATATACCGCTAATCTTCCACAGGTTTTGCCCATAAAGAAAGCTTGGAATATTTGCCGACTGAAGAAATTGCAATCAAATTTGAAGTCTTCAATAGAGGTTGAGATATTAGTAGTAGCTAGAATTTGACGGTTTATAGGCCGTTTTTATTAATTTGCACAATAAATTACAATTAAAAAATTTAGAACTTTGTAGATTTTGATGGATTAGAGTGTCTCATTTTCAGATGGAAGGGAAACATAAGCATAGCGTAAGATAACCAGGGAAAATTTAGAACAGTTTTGAAAGTCAACCTACAAGAGGTAGGAAGGGGATGTCATATGGACCTCAAAGGAGTCATTTTGACAGAAGCGAGTTAATGGGCACAATCCAAAAAGTATTAAATAAGTGTAAAAGATCTAAGCCCAAGAAAATGAGAAAAGTCAGTTTCCTAGCAAATATTTGGTTTGACGAAGAATGTAAGGCAGTAAAGAAGACTCTCAATAAAATAGGGAAGAAAGCAAATAAAAAAGTAAGGCAAGAAGCGTTGATTTGGCTTGGAAAACGTGGCCCTAAACATTTTTGGAAAGAGCTCCAAATAAGTAAAAATCAAACAAAGAACAATATTACACCAAGGCAATGGCTAGAGTACGCGACGTTATTATATGAACGTGGAGAGGACAAGGACAACCCCCCAATAATCAACACACAGGGGAAGTTGTTTATCAAAAAGGAGGTAAAAAAAGGAATCAGTAGGCTAGCAAGTGGTAAAGCACGGGATGTAGATGGTCTACAGGCTGAACATTTAAAATGGGGATAGATATCTTGACACCTCGCATAAGGGACGTCTTCAACAACATCACTCAGGATGGTTTTCCAATGGAGTGGACCACTAGCCTAGTTGTACCCCTCTTCAAAAGTGGAGAAGTTAGTAACCCATTTAACTATGGAACTATTATGGTTAATCCTCTCATGGCAAATTTGTGTGGAAGCATGGTCAAACGTAAAATTGGTGAATGGGCTGAAAAACAAGGAAAAAGAGCAAAAAGATAAGCAGGCTTTAGGCCAAAGCATTCAATTATGGATCATTGCATCATTCTAAGGCATTTAATTGAAAAAGTATGGGAAGGCAAAGATGAATAAGTCTTCTATTACTTTGTTGATTTCAGGAAAGCCTTTGACACAGTCCCTAAAGATAAGTTATGGGGCCAGATAGAGGAACTTAGAGTTCCAAAAGAGTATAGGGCATTAGTTCATTGGCTATACGAGTAGGTTAGAGCCAAGATTAGATTGCATACAGGTTTATCATAATGTTTCAATAGTGACATAGGGGTTAAACAAGGATGTCCTTTATCTCCAACCCTATTTGGCCTCTGTATTGACAAGTTGGAATAATGGATAGACAAACTAAGGGGTAGTGGAATCCACATAGCGAGTTATGTGATAAAACTCCTTCTATACGTAGATGATCTTATTTTGACCACAACTACAACCCAAAGCTTAAGAGAGCATAAGCGTTAGAGCTCTTTTGTAAAGAGGTCGAGATGAAAGTCAATACTAGCAAAAATAAGATTTTGATTTTCTCGCATCGAAAAGAAAAAAGGTATGCAACCTTCATGTTTGAGGGGAGACCACTTGAGATAATCTTAGAATACAAATATTTAAGCTTGATTTCACCGACAAGCTTATTTGAGATGCATGCATAATGAAAAGAATCCAAGGAAGATGGAGAACGTTGTACTCTCTTTAAAATAGGTGCAAAGATGTTGATTTATGGGATTGGAAGACCATCAGGATCTTGGTTCGAGTTACTAGTAATTATAGCGGTATTCTATGGATGCGAGGTTTAGGCTAGCGGTATATCATGGTTAAAGTGGAGGCAATTTGAGATAATTTAGAAACGTCTGATCACAAGTACCTTTAAGTTTAAAGCATCAGTTCCATACGATATAATTCTAGCAGAAACAGGTATTTACCTAATAGAAGATGTAACTATGACACGTCTCTTAGGGTACATAAATAAAGTAGAGGACATGAAGGATGATAGATGGCCAAAGGTAATAATAAAAGAAGAGTTGAACAAGCGAAAGAGGACGTGGATGAAACAAAACAAATTTTGGATGGATAAGTGGGACATTAACAATCATGAGTGCCCAGAGACTAGTCAAGAGATAAAGAGGTACGCGAGGGAGAAGTTTAAAATAAACATGTGGACAAAAGCAGATAGGGAGGAAAAAGTGGTACTACATGACCAAGTTCAACCCCGATTATGAACATGACCAAAAAACCTACATAGGGGCAAAAATTAAACGGAGAACGAAGTTGCTCATAGGACAATTGAGAACAGGATCACATCAACTTCGATGTGAGATGGGTAGGTGGAAGATCCCAAAAAAAAAGTGGGAAGAGAGAATATGTCATGTGTGCACATCAGGTATGGTTGAGACAGAATGGCATTATCTCATGGAATGCTCAACCTATGACGACATCCAAGATAAATATGTGGGCAACCTACAAGGAGTTTTTATGCTCACTATATGTGAGGGTGAGAACATCGATAGAAATGGAGATTTTTTTTATCAAGATCCACGATAGGAGAGTGAACCTTCAAAGGCAAAACAACGGCAAGCTTGGGAACTAGAGTCAAAAAACTCAATTCCACTCCCTTTTTCCCATGGTTTCTTCACTTATTTGAGCTATGATTTTGGTTTGGAGGTCCCATAGACTGTTTTTGGTCTTGTGGACATTATTAAAATATCTATCTATCTATCATGGACTTTTGTAATTACACTTGTGGTTGGAGCTCAACAATTTTGATACGTGTTGAAAGAGAGTCTTTCAGGGTCTTACCACACATCACACTTACTTGATCTGAGAGGATCTTTCAAAAATAATTCTAACAATATCGTCAAGCACATTCTCATAGTGTGTGGTAATCTTGCATATTTTACAGCACTCAATAATTTTTAGATATTCGTAGTACCTCTAAGGTCATCAATTTATCTTTAATAGATGTCACACATATTTTTCAACTAACACAGTGTAATTATGCAGATCGGATGTGGTGTCATTCATGTGTGCACCAAACTTATACAGTATCCACCACTAGCTTTGGTTGCACACCTCCATGCCACACCACAAAAATTAATTCACACTACATAGTGTTGTCAAGTGCTAACAACTTGTTGCCTCCATCTTCATAGGCATATAACATATTAGTTTCAAAAATATAATCGATGTGGGGTTGAAGAGTGACAAACCCTTTGACAGGATAATGTCGTGTGCCAAAATTTTGAATGTTACTTCTAATGTTGATTACCGTAATCCTCGAAAGGCAAAGAGTCATACATGGAAGTTAAATTATTTTGACTTCTATAATGGTTCTTTATGTCTTCATAACTTTGTAATACACACACAGACACAAAGATGTGTGTGTGTGTGTGTGTGTGTGTGTGTGTGTGTGTGTGTGTGTGTGTGTGTACACATATTTTTAACTTTAGTTAGCAATCAAATAGATGATAGAAAACCATACATCTTTCTCAAAAGTATGCTATATATAGAATGTGTAGGTAATAAAACTCTAAGTTACAGTTTTAATATCTCTCACTCTCCCTTTTGATTCTTTGCATATTATCTCATATAGTTTCCCTACACACGTGTACAATGCATATTGATTCTCATTAGGGTATTGTCCCTCATGTTCCTGTAGACCATAAATTAGTGGCATTAGAACATTTCATCTTGTTTATGCATATCCCATATAATGAGGTTAGAGTATACCTTAATGTTTTTGATGTGCTCCTTTGGCATCCATACATGCATAGTCGCTATTGTGTGTACAATGTCAATCCTCGAAGCATAGTTATATTAGTGGGCAGTGAGAGGTTTCATATTCCTAAAGTGACTCCACACTCTAATCATGGTGTGCCAACTCCTAAGAATATTATGTTATATATTTATGCATACGCAACATTCAAAACTTCACCTCCTACTGATGTATGACCTCAACCTATGAAGACATCAGATTTTGGAAACCATGTATAAGCATAACATTTCAAAACCATTGTACTAAGTAGATCTAAATAAGCTAAAAACTCTAAAGCCATATTGCACAAGATAAAACATTATTTTACCCTTTTTTTATTAAAAAAAAAAAATGTTATTTAATTGTTCTTAGCTCAAATACATATTTACTTTGATTGTTCCAAATGTCTAAGAGTAGAAATAAGCAAAATAGATGACCATGCATGCTCAGGACTATAGGCAGAATTAGAAACTACTCTTGGATAGGTCTATCGTAGTTAGATTGAAGTGCTCAAGTTTGTTGATTGTAGACCATTGGACCCAAAAATTTTAATATATTCTAAGTATTTTTTATCGATAAGCACACAAATGTAAGGGCATGAGACAAGTGTGAAATACCACGGCATGAGAGAGAACAAAATAAAAAAGAGAAACAGGGGAGAACAACGCAGAAGCACTTGGCGCAAATGAGTGTTGTGAAAGATAAGGAATTGGAGAATAAGGAGCATAAGATGAAGGACTCAAATAAGCACAAGAATAGGACAAGGGAACCATAAGCGAAGGTGGTTACAAACCAATTCATAGAAGTATCAAAGATTAATAGGAGCATGAATTTAGCATCGACTCATGAAGGAAGAGGAACACAAAAGCAAATATCTAGCATAGAGAGAGTATATAGGGGCTATTGAGCCCAATTCAAGAGGAACTTAATTATAATGGCTTGTCATGACCTATTTTTTTGAAAAATCCATTGGCTTGTCATCTTTAGTGTATTAATGATGTAACCTGAGAAGGGGTTTGCTTGTGTATAAATACCCTTTTGGCTTTGATTAGAAAGTGTTGTTGAATATAAATGTGTTGTTGTTAAAATAGAGATCTAGAAATATTATGTATTGAATGAAGTACCTTTGTAATTTAATCCAATGAGATCAATAAAACTAATATTATGTGAATCTTGATGTGTTGAATCTATTTGATGTTAATTATGCTTTATGATACTAGACTCCTTGCCCTATGTGAATGAGTTGAATGGTTAACTCTAGAATGATGTTTGTAATAACAATGATTAAATGTGTTAACTCCAGCACCCAAGTAATATTGGTCTATTCACCATTGTGTGAAAGAACCAATAGGAATCGGTCTAGGCTGCATGCCTTGAGTGAATGCATGAAGTCACATGATATGTCGATGCACTAACACATTAGATTCTCCCTTCTTCTAGGCACATGATTAGTACTTAGTCTTGTGTAACTAAGGATAAAAAAAAACCCAACATTTTGGTTTCATTGTCGATACCCATTGCATTTGTTAGCACAATGGTATAAATATGCTCAATCAGCTATCCTTGGAGAAAATCGAGCATTGGGTTAGTACCGTAAAGGAGAACTTTGCACTTCAGCATATTAAACTAAGAGTTTTTGCATGCACATGGATATAGTGATACTTATATGATTCTTTATATGAAATATTCTTTGTAGAATTACCCGTTCACTTGCATGTTTGGCTTTCGACATATGCATAAGACCATTTAATAAATTATGGATGGAAGGCCCCTTAGTCAGTAAAGCCTCGGATAGCCTTAGCAAAGTTGAAAGCTACTTAGATGCATGTGGTGGACATGTGGTGGAAAGGAGTGCTCAATAGATACATTTGGGAATACGTTGTCTTTACATAACCTTGTCCAAAGGAAGCATAATTCAACTTTATAAAGGGACAACACAAGAGTTATCTTAAATAATTTTCTTTAGAGATTAAGAAGCATATGGTTGATTCTAGACTTGAGAACTTCCCCATGGATGGCTAAACTCTCTCGCACATGAGCAACATGATTGGTAGGGAAATGGATGGGTATGTATCAGTATGGGATTGTTAGTTTAGCATGGAAGTCAAATAGTGAGAATTATGAAAGCACAAGTATGATGAAGCCAGACATAAGGATATGAGAGGCAATGATCCCAAAGGCAAATGGGAGGATATTAGAAGTGTCAAGAGAATATGCAAGAAGGTGAAAAGGCATGGTGAGTACTCCCTAACCATGGATTCATGCCCTTCATTGGACCAGGTACATGTGGAAGAATTATAACAAACATTGATAGTGGAACCCAATCCAAATAGACCCAATTCCCCCACCATAGTGCATGCTCATGCATTTGAGTTTGACAAAATTCTTATTATAAATTGGGATATTAACAGTGTAGAATCTGAAGTTGAATCTAAAATTAAAATCTTAGAGGAATCTTTGGAAGTGCAAGATCAATATAACAATTTACCATTACTTTCTACCTTTCCATTACAAGAAAGACCTGTGGCTCACCTTGGCATGCCTAGTGGACCAAATTGAACTAATGGGCAGACTATAGGCCCAACAATAACTAATCCATCTCCATCAACATCCATTATCTTTGGTGCACCTATTATTATAGGAAGCACGAGAGGCAGTACCAACAATGGTTCTACTAGAGCTAGAGGACTAAGCGGCGATGTAGGAGGCATTGGCGAACCTCCACCATAGGGTTCAAGAGGAGGAAATGGAGGAGTTCCACAATAAGGTCCATTACTACCACTCAGTGCACCTACAATCTACTACAAGATGACACTTCACTTTCCTGAATATCGAGGTGTTGAAAATGCACTATAACATGTTCACAAGTGTGAACTCATTTGACAAGCTCGGGTATCACTTCTTTTGAGCGAAAGGAAACTTAGTCTGCCACTACTTTATTAGATCACATGTACAAATGGTACTACAAATTTGATCCCCAACAAGCGGTTGTAAATTATGAATTATTAAAGGTTGCTTTTCTCTAAGAATTTAATATCCCTAAATTTGAGTAGCAAAGTATTATTAACTTAAAATATATAAAGTAAGAGCTCACTGAGAGTGTGCACACATATGATACACATTTCAAAATGCTTCTTTCAAAGTTATCATTTGATATTAAACTGACGTAGCATGCTCAATGGTTTATGGGAGGTTTATTACTTCCATTCTGAAAAGCCTTATCTCAAAAGACTTTCATTAGATTGTGTGAGGCACTGGAAATTGCCCTCCGTGCTGAAGTCATGAGAAGTATAAATACGAGGATCATCCCCTTTATGGAGGCTTAGAACATTGTGATGATTTCTCATCAAGAGAAGCTTATAACCAATAATACTCACAATACCCATAGTAGCTTGTGGTGTGTTGACTGCGAAGTGGAAGGCCATAACAAGAACAATTGTCCATGAAGGAATGTTTGTGTTATATTAAAATAGTCATGTGAGATTTACAATGAATACCATGATGTAAGGAGTTGTCCCTTGCTTTAACATGCCACCCAAGCTAAAGTGTCACTATATTATAAAATATGTGATGCATATACACATGATACTAATGACTATCAGGTCATTCATGATGCATGCACATGAGGTATGTGCCAAACTTACATAGCTAACAACTAGGGGGCTAGTGGAGGTCAAATTTTTAAAGGTCAATGGCATGGAAATAGACGTAGAGGTGGTTGTTTTTCACTTAGGACATGTTACAAGTGCAGTTTCCATACCACTACCAGCATGAATACATTGTTTGTCCAACCTGTGCCTTTTGTAAAAATGAACATTATCTAAAAGAATGTCCTGCTTTGTATATTGCCATCACTAAAGAATGAAATGAGAAGGTTGTTATGATGATACACGTAAAAATTCCAAATGTTTAATAGATACCTTGCCACTCCACTAGTTGGACCTAAGGTCAATATTACTACATAGATTGGTGTTCATTCCCAACTAGTTTCAAATCCACCTACTGAAAAGGTTCAATGCAAAGAACCTCATGTGCAACACTATCCTGATGTTCAATGTCAGAAAGAAGTGTTGCCTGAGACAATGGCCTTAGTCCATGAACTACAAGGTAAAATTGAGTTCTTATGGGCCAAGATGCAAATAAATATGGTACCCATGGATTTAGGGCATGATGAGTTCTAAGAGTTGTGTAAACTCTTCCTTAATAAGGACATCCTCCCTCTCCTCAAGAATTGGTTACGATAATAAATGATAAAGCCTTCAGAGGATTGTCATTTGAACCATGCACACTGACAAGAAACCCATATTCAACCAAATCCAGAATGTGATAAAGAGGTCCTTGTCAATGCAACCATTAATGGTTGGATGATCTATGACATCCTGGTGGACACTGGCACAGAGGTTAATGTTCTAACCAAAGAAGCCTAAAAAAATATGGGGAGCCACACTTTACAACCCTCCTGACATGTCTTGTTCATGGCCAACAAGACTCACACTCTACCCATATTCATTCTTAAGGATGCCACCATCAACATCTTGGGAGTCACATTCAAGGGTGATTTTGAGGTAATCGATCTTTATACAACTAATGACTTCCCTACTCTTTTGTGTCAACTTTGGTGTTACGCAAACAATGTTGACTTGCGCTTCAAGAAGAGGTATATCAGCTTTGAGAATGACACTCAATGCATAGTCATACATCTAAATAATGACCAAGGACCCCCCTTTATGGAACCCATTGATGTTGATGAGGATGTTAATACAATATATAACATTGTTGTCCAAGGACATGAAAATGTGGATCTTACTTCTGATGGCATCTTGTGATGGGACGATGCTTAGTCTATTTCTGACACTACCAGTGTCACTTATGACCAATGGGCTCAAGGTGCATGTGATCTAACAAGACACATCTATGGTGTCTTATATAGCAACCTAAGCTCCTATCCAAGCTTGACCAGTGCCACAAAACTATTCACCTCATTGGTGGACACCTAATGGCTAAAATGCTCTTACAATTGGACTAGGCATGTAGGTTTCATGGTTAGATGGAGGTGTGGGAATACTTACATCAATTAGAGGCTCACTATGTTAATGAGGATGAAAGGTTCCACATGATCCACTTTCTATTTCAAGGGATAGTTGTTCAATGGTGGTCTACTCATCGGTATCAATTAGATACATGGGAATAAGTATGCATAACCATGCATAATCGCTTCCATTATGACAACCATGTTTATGACACCCTGAGTTATAGTGGTATTACTTCTCCAAATGAACATCTAACATAATGTAAAAGCCTTTAGAACACTGATGAAATGTTTTTACCAAAATTATTATGGGTATTATTGACCATTTTTGGCCCACATATAAAGCTCTTGCATGGTTTGATGAAGAAGTGGATCAAAGGCATAGAAATGGATCCAACATTTGCAAATAAAGAGGGTCTAAACAAGGTTTTCTAAGGATCCAATAACAGTGTTTAAAGATAATACCGCAGGCCAGAAGCTAAGTGCAAAATCTTTTATTCAACTAAGTCTTTACTTGTTCATTCTTTCAGACTTTATGGGGACTAAGTGTTTCTTTTCTTTTGGGACCCTTTTTGGCTAAGTGTTAAGTTTTGAATTCTTTTGGACAAGTTGTTTGAGATAAAGTTTTCGAAGGGATAATTCATTTGGATAAAATGTCTGAAGCAAAAGACAAAGATAAAATTATTTATGGGAAATTGTTCCACAACAATTTCCTCGAAGACCTATTTCTTTTAGGAGAATTGTTTCAAACATTTTGTCCGAAACAAAAGGCCCTAAGGATTTTTCTCTCAAAAAGTGTACCAAGAAAAAGTTTCTAAATATATATTTTTCAAAGCAAAGGGACAAAACACTTTGTCTGAAGGGTCTTTTTCAATAACTAAAGGTTCATTACAAAAACTCCGAAGGGCACTTCTCCAAAAAGGGATCATTTTCAAGAAGGTTGAAGGGTGCTTTCCTTTCAGAATGGGTATTTCAAGTGGAAAATAAGATGCTTTACAAGAAATCCAAAGGTCCTTTTTTGAAGAATTTTTTTCAAAGCCAAAGAGAAGTAATGAATTCTTTTGGGATAATTGTCCACGAAAATAAGTTCCGAAAGAAAAGCTCGAAATAAATTCCTTCAAATGAAAAGTCCAAAGACATAATTTCCTTTGGAATTTTTGTTCGAAGGAATCATTCAAGGCAAAAGGTCAAAGAATTTATTTCGAGAGAGAACTTTGAATGAATTATTTCAAGTCAAAAATGTCGAAGCAATAAGCCATGAATAAATTGTTCAAAAGAAAAGTCTAAAGGGAATGGCCTGAATACAAAAGTCTGAAGGAACAAATGATGTGCCCACAAATGTCAAAGTTCAAGCTCATAAAATAGCCATTGGGATTCAAATATCCCATGATGGGCCCACAAACATCAAAATCTGAACCCCTTTAAGCAGTCATTGGCATTTGAAAAGATCAAAAGAAGCTACACAATCTATAGACTTGTATCCACATAAATGGATATAGGAAAACCAATAGACTTGTATCTTTAGATTGGTTTTCATCTATAAAAAATATTTGGCCCAGGTTTCAAAGTAGGAGCTGCTGTATGAAATTAATGGAGAGCCTCTCGTCCTTCGACATGGCCATCATCTTCGACAAATAACCACTCAACTCAAAGGCAACATGGCTCAGTCTAGATTCAAAGTTATGGGGATTTTATCCTTATACATGCAAGACAAGTGAAGGATGGCATGGAAGTGAAAGATGAAGATCAAGTGATTATAAAAAATAGCTCGAGCATTAAATATGTTCTTGGACTTTTCCTTTTTTAGTGGATCATGACATCATCATCCTCAACAAGTTCTTGTCTTCTAGTGTGTTTCTCAACCAATGAGATGGCTTAAAGACTATTGGAGTTAATGGTGGTTAACTTTTTGAAGAAGGATTAGTTCTAATTTACCCAAATGTGGGTGAGAATTCATGGAGGGTGGTTGGATCTCGTTTATTGAATTCTGTTTGCTTGCTTCTTCTATTTTTTCTTTGCCTTTTTTCCTATATCTCTATTCTCTCCCCCCCAAAAAAAGGATATCCTCATTTGACAAGGAGAAACTCAGTTAAAATTTGTAAGAAAGACCTTTTGAAGCAATAAAGATCAATTTTTACTTATCGCTTGCCTCTAAATTGTGCTTAGCAAGCTTGTGCATGATGGCCTTGTGAAGAAGTGTTCTTCCATGTCCATTGTCCTTATTTCTTACCTATTTTTAGGTGTTTTCAAGTTAGTTGTAGGTTTGAAATTGATCTCTTTCCACCATTAATGGATGCTTGGTGTGAATTTTGAAATTCCTCTTTGCTTCATGTATTTTTTGGTGAGCCTAGTTTATGAAACACTTACGCAAATTAACTAGTTTGTGAGGTTGTGTGGGCAAGAATTATCTTATGCTGAATTAGTGTTTATTTCATGCTTATGTGAGTGTAAATAATTTGGTGTATCACCCATTTATATCTTTTAGTTACCCTATACCCCCTCTCTACCTCTTTTCCAACTAGAAACATTAGTTTAGGTGATTTACCAAGAGGAAGCTAACCTTCTTCGGAGGTTCAACCTCATTACAAGATACCCACAAACATGAGGTTGCTCCAATATTGTAGATGGGAGTGAGAGAGCCTAAAAACTCTCCCACAAAGGTGAAATTCTAGACTACAATAGGTATATGCATTCTATGGCACCCTACATGTCTAGGCTAGGGTGTGGTACATTCACCAAGAATCGTGCAGAGACATGGATACCTGGCAGCACATAAAACACAACCAACTTACCACCTTTTCATTTTCTTCACCATGGATGGATTTGAGTTTGTCTTTGTAAGCAATTCATCAGGTAGTTTTGGGTGATCAAGCATCGATTGAAGACCAGATACGGCACATGCATGGTGCAACTGGGGACAATTTGGCCATCTTCCAAGAACTTGATATTCCCAGCATGGCTCAATTAGAATTGGACTTCCAATCTAATTATGACCATCAATAATAGATATGAAAAGACAAACAAAAGGTTGTGTACCAAGTTGATGAAAGTACAAGTGTTGATTCTCTTGAGCCATCATTTGACCACTTAAATATACATATAGAGTGTGGGGTGTGTGATGTCAGAGATATGGTGCAGTCTAAGTAGAAACCATTATTTTACACCACTCCAAATGGTTCAACAAAACATTGGAATAGATGATGCACCTAAACTAGCCACCACGGGAAATTATTAGTTTGATGTTAAGATAACCAAAATATTTAAAATTTTGCATGAGTACCAGAACATTTTCCCATGCAACTACATGGAAATGAAAGGAGTGCATCCATCATTGGGCAAAATACACGTCAAATTGGTTGAAGGCACTCGACTAATGAGGAAATGACCATATCAAATGAATCAAAATCTATACGTTCAGGTTAAAGAGGAAATTGATAGCGTGTTGTGCGCTAAAGTTATTACTCCCATTGATGAATATGAATGGGTTAGTCCAATGGTGATTAGCCTCAATAAGTATGGTCACATTCAAATTTGTGTGGATTATAGGCTACTCAACATTGTATGTGTAATGGACCCTTTCCCAATGCCTTTTTCACCAAGGAAATTTTGGAAAATGATGTTGGGTGCAAAATCTACACCTTCACTGATGGATTTTCTAGCTATTACCAAGTCCAAACTATTGAATACGATAAGGCAAGGACTGTTATCTATCCAAATTGCACCCAACAGAGGTTAGATTTGTTCATGTCTAACCCATACCTAGACTGACATGGGAATGGTTTAAGGATGTGGGATGCCTATGTTTAGACCAGACCTCTAGGATTTTTTATGAGGCTAGCTCCTCAAATTTCATAATTTGGACCTTTACTTCTAAAACCTAAAACTGGTTGGGATGAAAAGAGTTAAGAAATTTTCATAAAGTAAAACCGATTCTAGCATGTGGTGATAGACCATGAATTTATCATATCCACTCTTGAACTTGGACTCTTTAACATACTAATGGACTCTGAAAGAAGCTAATGTAGTGTTTACTATAGTTTCTATGCAATAGTATTTCATATAGAGGTTAGTTTAACGCACTTAGACTAGGGAGCAATGAAAATAAGGTTTGGTTAAAGACACTTAAATTCGGCTGTCTATTGTATATTTGAGAGATCAATTCTAAGACACATTATATGGTCTGCAAAGAAAGTTATTAGCACTTAGGTTAAACTTGGACATGCAAAAGGAAGATAACAAACACATTTTCATATTTAACAAACACAAAACATAAAATATAGATTAGCAAATGACTGTAAAGTGCTCTATTCACTACTCCAAGAGATGTCAAATACAATTTTGGCATAGTCTAGTTATACTAGCCTAAAGGATGCAAAACAATAGCTCAAAGGCTATATTTATAGAAGAAAGGAATCAAGAGAGAGGGAGTTTTGGCATTCAAAATGGGATTAAATGAGCTCCAATCCATTTCAAATGTTGCTCCAACTACCTCCACAAATTAAGCTCATTCAAACCCTTCTTGATTGATCGAGGTCACTCTAGTCCATTGCATCATTACATTATCCACTCAGTGATGCTCCATGGTGGGTAAAATGATAGGATAAAGTTGTTTTTAACTATGTTCTAACAACAATGCAATTATGACAATCAGATCCATTTATTAGAGTTTTGTCTTGTTGTTAACTGCTCCTTACTGGTTTATCGTGGCATGCAAGAGTGGAGAAAAGGGTGACTTTCATACATCTAGCTTTGTTGATTAAGCCATTAAATTATATGTGTCTACCTTCATTTTCCATGTAATTTACCACTTGATACTCATTATGAGGACCATATCCTCATATCTTGAAACTGGCAGAGCTATGCCATTTGTACTTTGAGTGACAGCTCATTGAGTTATGACTGTGTTTGAAGGATGAGAAGCCCCTATCATATCTCATTTATCTACCCCTATAGAGTCTTAATGGTGCCATTTTATCCCAAAATATTTGCTCTTGGTTCAATCTGGATTGTGCTTGAGCTCAGTTCCATTCATGTTTGCTCACCTTGGTCGAAAACCAACCCTTTGACCTCTATTTAAGTCACATGGGCTTGCCTTCCTTTTATCATTCAAAACTGACTTGGATCATTGACCCCCATGACTCATCTCACTCTTTTGATATTATTGAAGTGAATGAACTTGGTCTATAGATCCTATGCTAGGACTCATGCACTTGTGCCAATTGTCAATCATGCCTTTGCACTTAGGGTTCACTGACTCTTTGACTTAATCGCATGTCGTTGATCTATAATTTATGATTGAACATGAGCCATTGATCTATCTAGGCCCATTATATTATCTTTACCCACTCACCATTATATTTGATCCAAACTCTCAAGATTTGGACACTTGTCAATCCTATGCTTAGTCAGGGACCCCTTTGATGATTTTTGAATACAAACAACTATTTTATGAGCTCAAATTTTGATGTCTACATAACCATATTAAGATATTTAAATTTTGATGTCTACACAACTGTGGCTTTGAATTTTATGTTTGTGCACCTATCACCACCCTACTAGATCAATTTTACCAAAACAAATTGGCTAATGTAATTATGTCTTCAAGGAAATTGTTACAAAATAATTTCCCTAAAAGAATTTGCTTATTCAGGACTTTTGAATGGAATTTGCCTGACTGAAATGAATTCAAATTTTGAAGAGGATTCTTTGGTCTTGGACATTTCCCTCGAAATATTTGACTTGTACCTTTGTCATAATTTTATCTTTGGGCTTTGTGTATCAAACAAAAAGTCTAAAAGAAATGAGGTCTTTTGGGGAATTATCATGGGACAATTTTGTCGAAAGAATTCATACATAGCTTCTTCTATGAACCTTTTGATTTAGATGACACTTGTGACCCTTCAAAACTTTTGTCTCAGACACTTTGTTGAAGAATGACCCTTCGAGAAAATTGTTCAGATAATTTTCTCAAAAGAAAATGACCTTTTGAGCTTTTTATTTGGTGCACTTTCTCGAAAGAAATACCTTCTAGAAAAGTGTTTTGGACCAATTTATCTGAAAGATACCCTTCAAAACTTTTATCTAGGACTTTCTTTGAAGAAATGACCCTTCAGGAGTTTTGTTTTGGATAAAATGTCTAAAACAATTCTCGATACTTGGCTAAATAAAGTGGAAAAAATCTCTCAAAAAAATTATGCCTTGTATTTTTATTGCAAGCTTTATGTGAAATGATTTATTTGAGGGAATTATAAATGATCTAACACTTGGCCAAAAGTTGAAATATTTGGCTAAGTGTAAACTTAAGCTTTTTTTGGACCTATTCCCACAATTCTTCAACACCATGAAAACCTGCGACTTGTAATGTTGAGCCTGCTTCAAAGCCACCTGATCCAGTCAATAATTGGGACCTTACTCATCTATTTAAACTAGGTATAATCTTGGTATGGGAGCCAAAAATGGCCAACATTATGGTGACTCAGTTGGCTTGACCAACCTGTTGGTCATAAAACCTAGACATTGATCAAGCTTGCTTATGATGACTAATCAAATGAAAAACTACTTATAAATAGACCCTGCTTGACTTCTGGAAACACTTTTTGGAGTAATGGGGGGGAAAATAATGAAAAAGCAACAATAAATAAAACAATAACTTAAACAACAAATAGAACAACAAATAGAACAACTAAAAACAACAATGTGTAAAAGCACTTGGAGGAAAAGACAGACTTATCTATGTATAAGGGGCAAGATAGGAAATTAGTAACAAAACTTGAGATACCTCTCATTGAAAAGGATGGGAAGGCTCTCTCCATTCAATATAGCAAGCTCAAAGGCATTATTCTCTTTGAAACTTATGATGACATAGGGTCCACTCTAAAGGTTTTCAAATTTGGAGTGTTTTCCTGGTTTTGCATGGTCCTCATCCCATTTGAGGACTATGTCACCTTGTTGAAATGTCCTTGAGGAAGCTCTTTTTTTAAATGACTTATTCACTTAGTGCTAGTTGAACCACATGGTATGCATGCCATCATCCCTTATTTCCTCTAATTCTCTTAGTTCATTCATCCTAACCTCCATTGCATCACTTTGTAGAAACTCTAGTTTGTGTGCAAGCTCTAAAGCTAGAAGCTCTAATGAAATTGGTAGCCTTGTTTCTCTCTCATAGAATAAGAGATAAGGTGAATGACCAGTGGATTTCTTGGGAGTGATCCTATCAGCCCATAAGGTAATCTTCAACTTTGTATGCCAAGCTCTCTGATTATCTTCCATTGTTCTTAATGATTTGAATTAGATTCTTGTTAGTGGAATGAATGAGTCCATTACCCTGTGGATAATAATTTGATGAAGATGTTAGATAAAAACCTTGCTCAAGATCCCATTCACATACCTTTGTACTACTAATTTCCAAAGCATTGTCTGATATTATAGTGTGAGGTGCTCCAAAATGGGTGACTAGGCACTCATAAGACTCAAGTACAGAGTTATCATTTGCTTCCTTCAAGGGAACTGCTTCCACTCACCTGGTGAAGTAGTCTACAGCTATCAAGACCCACTTGTGGCCAATACTAGATAGAGGGTTAATGATGCCAATGATGTCTAAACCCCATTACATGAAAGTTTGTTCAACTTGAATAGGCTTCAGTGGCATCACAACTAGTTTATGTTTCCTTGCAAACATTGCACACTTCCTAACCCATGAATGTGCATCTATAAATAAATTAGGCCCAAATTAACCATCTCTAATGATTTTTTTAGCTGTGGTCCTGGCTACAAAATGGCCTCCTAAAGGACTATCATGAAATTGCTTAAGAAGTTTATCGAATTGGTTGGTTTCAACACATCTTAAGAGCATACTCCAATGTCTTTTTTGAACAACACTTCATCAATTATAATGTATGGCACTGATTTTAGCCTAAAGTGTCTTCTTTGTGATGCATTCAAACCCATTGGACACTCTCTTCATTGGATAAATCTAGCAATATCCTATGTCCAACTTGTAAGAGGAGTATTTTCAAGTCCATGTTGAGTGTCTTGAATTACCAAAACTATGTCTTTTTCTTCTCTCACATCTTCTGTAAGATGTTCAGACAATCCCTTACCTCAAAATAGCTTTGTGATCATAACTTCAATGTCATACTCCATAAGCTTAGTGACCCATCTAGCTCTCTTCTCATTCAGGTCTTTGTTGAGAATAAAATCCTTCACACTTAGATGAACTACCATTAATAATCTTATTGTTTGAAACTAGGTGCTTGAATTTTTTTAATCTTCTTACAATAGTAAGTACATGTTTCTCAACAAATCTATATATTTACTCATAACCTTCTAAAGCTTGATTAAAATAAGCAATGGGTCACTCTAGACCTTCATCATTTTGCTGCATAAGCATGGTTGAAATTGCATATAATGTAGAAAAGGCATACAAATAGAATTCCTTATTGAAATCTGGATTTAAAAGTGTGGGGCCATGAGATATGGCTTCCTTGATGGCCTCAAAACTTATCTTACCTTCTATTTTCCATTTAAACTCTTTACCTTTTCTCAACATATGAGTGAGAGGCTTGACCATCTCTGCAAAGCCTGAAATGAACCTCTTGGTGAAGTTGATCTTGCCCAAGAAGCTTTGCAATCCTTTCTTGTGTTTAGGTAGTGATAGAGCACGGATTGCTTCTATCCTCTCTGGATCAATGGAAGGCCCAGATTTGGACACCACATGCCCAAGAAGTCTTTCTTTATGTACTGAAAAAATGTATTTCTTTGGATTTGAAAAAACTCCAATTTGTCTACATCTATCAAACATAACTCTCAAGTGTGTTAGATGATCATTGGGATTATTTGAAAAAGTATTATATCATCTAGATAAACCAAAAATATATCATTCAAAAGACGATGAAAAAAATCATCCATTGCTCTTTGGAAGGTGGCTCCAGCATTGGAGAGTCCAAAGGACATTTTACAATATGCATAGGTGCCCCATTTTGTAGTGAAGGCAATCTTATGCCTATCTTCCTCTTTGATCATGATCTAATTATAGCCAGAATAACCATCAAGCAATTAGAATCTTTAAGAACCTGTTACCTTTTGTAGAATTTGATCCATGGAGGGTAGTGGGTAATGATCCTTTAGGGACCCCTTATTGAGGTCCCTGAAGTCAGCACATAAATTAATCTCTCCATTCTTTTTCCTCGCTGGCATAAGGTTTACAACTCAAAAATAATGTTTAATTGGAAATATTATCCTTAATTCAATTAATTTATAGAGTCCTCTTCTCACGAGGTCCTCCACTCTTGGATTGACAGGCCTTTGCTTCTACCTAACTAGTTTGGCATTGCTTTCTAAGTCAATGGTGTGTTGTGTAAGCTTGGGGTCAAATCCGTTCAAGTCTTTGTACTCCCAAGCAAATATATCAAAAAATTCTTGGCACAAAGCAAAAAATGCAACTCTTTCCTCTATTGTATTGACCTTTCCTAGCTTTAACAAATTGCCTTTAAAGATATCTATCTTTTCATAGTGCTCTTCCTTAGCTAAGATGTATACTTTCCCTTTTCTTACTTGGTCATCTTAATTGAATATGATTTCTAATGTCACAAGCCCTTTAAGTAGTTTATTGGACCTCAGTTGTACTATGTGATCATCATATTGATTTTGGAACTTGTCTTGGTTTTTATGGTAGAATTTTGCCTCTTGCATTCAAAAACATATGATTTGATCATCATTGTCAAAGACTTGCCAACTCACCTCATTTTCAGGTATAACTGGTCTACATATAACCCTAACCTTATCTTGGCTTTGGTTGCCTTTGACTCTTTCTGCAACCTCATATTGGGCACGAATGGTAGCAAGTCTATCTACATGATGGTTTGCTTCTCTTGGTATGGATTGGATATTAAATGCCAAGAAACCCTCCAAGAGGTCCCATAACCAGTTCTTATAGGCTTTCAAATGGTGATTCTTGATTGCATGTAGGCATTTTACTTATTGCACTACATGCTCATTGTCACCCTTGACTTGGAGGAGCTTAACACCTTTCTTTCTTTCTTCTTACAAACCATGCAAAAGAGTTTCATATTCATTTCTATTTGAGGTGCAACTGAATTGGAGTCTTGTAGTAGAATGGTACTTTTGACCTGAGGATGAAATCAACATGGCTCTTACTCCATTTCTATTCTTTGACCTTAAGCCATCAAAGAATAAAGTCCATATACCTTCTTCCCCTTAGGTAGTGTTAGTTAAGCAAGGTATAGTAGCACCTTCTTCATGCATACAGTAAACTCCTAAATCTCTCTCTTGAATGTTGCTATATGGATTGAATCCATGGTTATCAATTGTCCACTCATCCAACTACATATTTGAGATGCCTTCAAGATGATCATGGGGTTCTTGCTCATTAACCTCTTTAACCTCGTCAAATATGGCACAATTGGTATTTACAAGATTAGGCATATAGGGTTCTAGGTGGAACCTGGAGATAGGCTCAGATCTTACAGTGACTTTAGTTTCATATCTAGTTCTAAAAACTATGTATGACCAATTAGATGACAAATATCCTCCAATATTAGCAGTAAAGTGCCTTGACAAGCATAGGGCAAAATATGGAGGTAGGTTTACCACCATTACAACTTGATTAATGACACAATTTGGATAGGTAATTAATGTGATTTGAAGATCCTTCAAGATGCCTACTATCTTAGTAGGGGAGCCATCCAATTGGATAACAACTTTTTCCTTAGGCACATATTTGAGCCCAAACTTATCTACTATGGATTTAGTCATCACTAAGGTTGAAGCACCTAAATATATCATGCAATTATGTACTAAATAGTCGCTATGATGACTAAGAGATAAAATGGGGGGCTTAACAACCTAAGAAGGATGAACAACATTTTGAGATTGAATTTTGCTTGGAATTTGATTGGAAACTTGGCTAGGGACTTGGTTAGGCTGACTATTATTGGTGAAAATAGTGTTCACTTTATCAGCTATCTTTTCCTCGTGAGAAAGTTTGGAGAGTTCTTTTTGGAGAATCTCCTTTTGCCCTAGGATAGATAGAGCCTCATACATGGACATAGTTACATTAGCCTTCTTTAAATGATCCACAATATTAAAAGGAAGATTAGTGCCTTTGGACTGCAACTTGGAACTAGGAGCATCACTTGGCATTTGAGTAACATGAGAAACAAAGGGGGTCTTTTGCTGCTATCCATGAGGTTGAGGCACTTGTTGATTTGCAAGAGCTTTAGCAGCTTCATCTGGAGAAGTAGGTTGTTAACTAGTCTATAGAGATGATGAATAAATCTTAGATTGCCCCAAGTTGTCCTCTAACATCCTCTTCTTAGCCCTTATCTGAGCTACAATTGGTTTATTTGTCCTTTTTAAAGCTTGTCCCATATTAGTTGCTACATGTTTAAACACATGTTCCCCTTCTTGAAAATTCATGCATGTGGTATTAGCTGGTGCTTTACCCATGCTTCCTTGTTGTTGGTTTTGAGATTTTTATAATGGCATGACAAGCATGTTGTCTTGACTCATTTGGGGGGATTGTGGTGGAGGAGGCATCATATCATGACCTTGGAATGAAGGAATATGTTGCCAATCAGGGTCTTGATACATGTCTTCAGTAGTGGCCATCACCATATCATTTGACTATCCCTTTGACTGCCATTGACCTTATTGAGCATAGTTGTTTTGAGTCAACATAATATCTCTAGAATTACTTGGAGCATTGGGATTGTATTGCCTTATTTGAGGATCTACCCTTGTCCTTACTAATCGGATTGATAGGGTAGCCTGTTGTACTGATAATTTTGATTTGTATTTTGATATGGCTTATATGATGGGGCTTGTTGCTTCTCCATCACAACCAACTTATTGATATGATCTTTGAGAAGACTCTCTATCTTCCTTAGTCTATCAATTTGACCACCTTCTATTTGATAGAACTTTTTTGAATCTAGAATTTGAGCAATAGTTAGAGCAGGAGGATGTATCTCTAGAAAGAGAGGCATTGGTGGCCTTGGAGCCAACTTACCTACTTGTATAGGGAAATTTTAAGCCTTACTTACTACTTCAACAGCTTCAGGTAGAGTGTTCCCTCCCATGGATTGAATCATCACAACTACATTTGAATTGAGAGCCTTAATATAGTACATGAAGGCATAGTTAGGTGTAGGCTTGATTACTGCAAGAATTCTATCCCATGTTTTCTGGATTGTGTAGTTGAAATCCATCATGAATTCATGATTGAATATCTTGATCATTGTAAGTTGCTCTATGAATGAAAGGTGGTCACTCTTGTCTTCAAAGTGCTTGCATAAGACATCTCCAAATTCATCCTAGTTATTGATTTATGCAGGAGCCAATCCTCTGTACCATTAAAGTGCTTTCCCTTTGAAAGAAGTTGTTAACAACCTCGTTGCTACATTTTCCTGAGTCACATGATGCATTGAACATAGGTTAGCAATATATGTAATATGTTCTATAGAGGTAACTAGATTTTCTCCTGTAAAATAAGGAAGAGCCTTTAAATCTGAGACTAGAATATCATCCCATTGAGTAATATTCAAAGGACTACCACCATTGAATGGCACAAAGGCTTGTCTTCTAGGAACAACCATATGAGATATGGGATTTATAATAATGATTGGCTAAAAAATATTGGCTTGAATAGGAGGATTTTGTGCAACAATAAGGGGAACAAAAGGTGTGGGTGCAGTATTTGACTTAGAGGCTTTATTCTTCTTTTCTAATTGGAAAGATAGCTTAGAGAAATTTGTCTCTTTCCCTTTTGTAGAGGATCTTGTGAAAAATCTTAGTGGCATGAAAAATACACAAATCTAGAAATGAAACTTTGGAATTTACTACTATACTCAGATATGCAAAATTATGTAAATAGGTGGTCCCATCGAGTGTGCCAGGACTCTTAGCTATCTAGATATCACCCAATCAAGGTCAGATTTGTTCAAGTTTGACCCATACCTGGACTAACATGGGAATGCTCTAAGGCTGTGGGATGCCTATATTTAGACCAGACCTCTAGGATTTTTTATGAGGTTAGCTCCTCATATTTCATAATTTAGACTTTTATTTATAAAACCTAAAACTGGTTGGGATGGAAAGAGTCAAGAAAATTGCATAAAGTAAAACCTATTCTAACATGTAGTGATAAACTATGAATTTATCATATCCACTCTTGAACTCAAACTCTTTAACATACTAATGGACTATGAAAGAAGCTAATGTAGTGCTTACTATAGTTTCTATGCAACAATATTTCATATAGAGGTGAGTTTGATGCCCTTAGACTAAGGAGCAATGAAAATAAGGTTTGGTTGAAGACACTTAAATTTGGTTGTCCACTATATCTTTGAGAGATCAATGCTAAGACACATTATATGACCTGTAATGAAATTTGTTAGCACTTAGGTTGAGTTTGGACATGCAAGAGGAAGATAACATTCACATTTGCATATTAAAAAAACACAAAACACTAAATATAGATTAGCAAATGACTGCAAAGTGCTCTATTCACTACTCTAAGAGGTGTCGAATATAATTTTGGCAGTCTAGGTGTATTAGCCTGAGGGATGCAAAATAATAGCTCAAAAGCTATATTTATAAAATAAAGGAAGTAAGAGAGAGATATTTTTGGTGCTCAAAATGGGATCAAATGAGCTTAAATCCATTTCAAATGTTGCTCCAACTGCCTTCACAAATTAATCTCATTTAAACCCTTCTTGATTGATCCAGGTCACTCCAGTCCATTACATCATTATATTATCCACTCAGTGATGCTCCATGGTAGCTATAACAATGGGATCAAGTTGTTTTTAACCAAGTTTTGAGTTCAATGTAGTTATGATAATTAGATCCATTTATTAGAGTTTTGTCTTATTGTTAATTGTTCCTTACTGGTTTATCATGACATGCACGAGTTGAGAGAAGGGTCAATTTCATGTAGTTAGCTTTGGCAATAACATTGTTGAAGTCTACATGTTTGCCTTTGTTTTCCATGTCATTTGCCACTTGATACTAATTATGAGGACCCGATCCTCATATCTTGAAACTAATAAAGCTGCACCATTTATACTTTGAACAATAATTCGTTAAGTCATGACTATGTTTGAAGGACGAGAAGCCCCTACCATATCTCATTTAGCTTCCCCTATAGATTCTTAATGGTGTTGTTTGATCCCAAAATATTCATTCCTTGTTCAATCTAGATCATGCTCAAGTTTGGTTCCATTCATGCTTGTTCACCTTGGTTAAAAACTGACCCTTTAACCTCCATCTAAGTCATTTGGGCTTGCCTTTATTTGATTTACCATTAGAAACTGACTCAGATCATTAACCTCCTTGACTCATCTCACTCTGTTGATCTACATGATGTGAATGAAAATTATTCATAGATCCTCTGCCAAGACTCATGCACTTATGCCACTTATTAATCATGCCTTTGCACTTAGGGTTCACTAACTCTTTGACTTGCTTATGTGCCGTTGATCTAGAATCCATGATTGAGCGTGAGTCATCAATTTATTCAGGCCCATTATCTTGTCTTTACCTGCTCACTATTATATTTGATTCCAAGATCCAAGATTTGGATGCTTGTCAAGCTTGCACTCAGTCGGGGACCCCTTTGATGATTTTTGAATGCAAATGGCCATTTCATGAGCTCAAATTTTGACGTCCACATAACTGTATTGAGATATTTGAACTTCAACGGTCATTTTCCATGGATTAAATTTGATTTTTTTTCACACCTATCACCATCCTACTAGATTTCCAAAACAAATTGGTCGATGTAATTATGTCTTCGAGGAAATTGTTGCAAAATAATTTCCTCGAAAGAATTTGCTGATTCAGGACTTTTGCATGGAATTTTACCAATTGAGATGACTTTGGATTTTGAAGAGGATCCTTTGGTCTCAAACATTTTCCTCAAAATATTTTCCTTGTACCTTTGTTAGAATTTTATCTTCGTGATTTGTGTATCGGACAAAAAGTCTAAAAGAAATGAGGTATTTAAGGGAACTGTCATGGGATAATTTTCTCAAAAGAATTCATACTTAGCTTATTTCATAGACCTTTTGATTTGGAAAAAACTTGTGACCCTTCAGAACTTCTGTCTAGGACACTTTGCTAAAGAATGACCCTTCAGGAAAATTATTTAGACAATTTTCTCTAAAGAAAATGACTTTTCAATATTTTTGCTTGGTGCACTTTCCCAAAAGAAATACCTTTGGGAAAAGTGTTTTGGACCAATTTATCCAAAAGATACCCTTTAAAACTTCTGTCTAGGACTTTCTTCGAAGAAATGACCCTTTGAGATTTTGTTTTAGATAAAATATCCAAAATAATTCCTAATACTTGGCCAAATAAAGTGGAATAAATCTCCCAAAATAATTATGCATTGTACTTTTGTTGCAGGCTTTGTGTGAAACAATTTCTCAGAGGGAATTATGAATGCTCTAACACTTGGCCAAAATTTGAAATATTTAGCTAAGTGTAAACTTAGGATTTTTTGTGACCTATTCCTACAACTGTTCAACACCATGAAAACCTGTCACTTGCAATGTTGAGCCTGCTTCAAAGCCACCTGATCTACTCAATAATTGGGACCCTGCTCATTCGTTTAAACCAAGTAGAAGTTTGGTACGTGGGCCAAAAATGGCTAAGAAAGATAACCTTTGCAATTGAATGGGGTTATTTTACATATAATGTTATGCCTTTTGGCCTCAATAATGTCTCAACCATGTTCTCATGCATTATGGTGGAAGCTTTCAAGGATTTCATCCATAAGTTCCTTTAGGTGTATTTTGATGATTACACTGTGTATAGTTTAGTGCGAGGCCAATATGATAATTTGCACCTCATGCTCAAACATTGTTGCCAGCTTCAAATTTTCTTGAATCTAAATAAGTGCATATTTTTCACCCCATTTAGGATTCTATTGAGACATTTTATTTGTTGGGATAGACTATTGATGGATTAGGCTAAAATTACAATCATTGTTTAACTCCTAGTGCAAGGTTCATGCCTTTTTAGGTCACATAGGGTACTATCAAAATTTCATTTGGGATTATGCTAACATAGCCATCCTGATGGAATAACTACTTAAGCATAATGACCTATTCTTATGGACAACTCAACACCAAAAAGCGTTTGAGGTCTTGAAAGAGAAACTGGTGACTACACCCATTATCCAATTCTCAAACTAGAACCAACCATTTCATGTGCATGTTGATGCTTTAGGCACAATAGTAGGTGTTATCCTGACACAACTTAGTGAGGGAAACCTTGATCATCCTATTTATTTTGCTAGTCATAATCTCACACCATCAAAACAAAATTACTCTACGACAAACCATGAGGCATTGTCTATGGTTTATGCACTTTAGAAGTTTCACCAATATTTGTTGGTAACCCCACTCATATTTTATATAGATAATGAAATACTCAAGTATTTGGTAAATAAGCTAGTCTTTCACATACACATTTGTCATTGGATTGTTCTTTTTTAAGAGTTCCAATTCTATGTGGTTGTAAAACCAGGGAAAGTTAATTTTAAACTCGACCATATCTCATGTGTTCAATTTGGTGAACCACCACACACCATAAAGGATGATTTACCTAATGCACAACTTTTTGAATTTATGCATGTAGACATCTAATTCTAGCCATAACTGGCTTCCGACTGGACTTCAGACGGAATCCTACCAACTATTGCAAATTAAGCCTAAGAATCACTCTATATCCTAAATTTGGTTGTGCACCATTCATCAATGCTCAAAATCATTTTGAGGCATCCCTATTTGGGATACTAACCTGTATACAATAATAACTTCTCACAGATTCATCTCTAATCACCTTGCAACATAACAACTATTAGTTTGGCCTATATACCTATTAAGTGGGGCACTTGATCAAATCTTGAAAGAGCTTAAATGTTAATCAAAATCAATCATACAATTAAATAGGATTAAATGATTGGTTGAATTATCCATTTGTAATTAATGAATATCTAAAAATGGAAATTCCAAAATCAAAATATCAAGTCTTTCATCATTGCCTTTATGAGTTGTCAAGCTCTTTGAAATATCTCAAAATATATAATTTGAGAGCCATACCTAGTAATTGAAAACCATAATTACATGACAACTATTAATTCAACTAGAGTTAGTTTCAACTCACCCAAGGTTAGTTTGAAGTCATTCCATGTTTAAACTCAACCTTAACTCACCTTGTGTGAGAGTTAATTCTTGGGTCTATAAATACAAGGCCATACCCCATCATTTCTAAGCTTGGATATTATAGAGTTATTATGAAATATTTAGTCCATAAGACTCGTGCAAGTAATGTTACCATGCCCAAATCTTAAGCCAATCAATAAAATCCAAGGTGCCAAGGAGAGAAGGAGCTAAGCAAGCTCTATTGTCAAAGACTTCTTGATACACAAGCCGAGTAAGCCATTTAACAAGCCATTTGGAGCTTTAAAGAAGGTAAAAGCGTGTATTATTTTATGTTTTTTTTTGTGTTTTCATATGTTTGCTTGTTACCTAATCTCCCCATAGTGTTTAGGCTAGAGGTGTTAATATTTTAGTGTGTTTATTTGAGTTTTATTTCTTAAACTAACACAAGACTAACCTCCCCTCTATTACAATCCTTGTTTATATGTTGGCACACCCGGTGGGACTTCAAGGAAAGATAAAGGTGTTGTTCCTAATTTTCTCATAGGTGGTTATATTAGGAAATAACGACATAAGTCAATGATACTAATTTTCCCAAAAGTGATTATAATTAGTATCACAGAGTGAAACGTTGATTTGCCCAAAGGCAGTTATAATCAAGAACACTTGAAATGAAATGAACTAATGAATGAAGGATGTAACTGGCAAACAATTATCATATTAGTCCAAAATATGGCCTCTGTCTAGAATACTGAATCAACTGTTAAAAATTGATTGAATTATACTCACTAAAGGTGCTTGAAAAACCAATAGAATGGAACCAAGGTCAAAGGGGTTGGGTTGGGGGGGTAAAAACAACTCTTTGGTCAATAGGAAAGGTGTGGTAGAACATTATTAGGTATGGTACAAAGAAGGTTATAATAATATAGTATGATATAAATGTGCCTCATAGACAATACTTCAAGTTTCTCAAGTGAAGTAATGCTTGAGGTGTATGAAGTTTATCGACTCATCAAGTTCATCTTCATCTGGTGGAGCAAGCCTGTTTACTCTAGAGCCATAGTTTTCAATAATGATATATGGGCCTATCCAATTGGGTTTGAACTTGCCTTTCTTCTTCTTATCGATCATGGTGTTCTTTTTATTTTATTTGAGAACAAGATCCCCAAACTTGAACTCTCTATGTTTGACCTACTAGTTATAGTGGCTGTGAAGTCTGTTTTGGTATGCTTGAAGCTTGTTAATAGTGACCATGCATTTTTTGTCAAGTAACTCTAGCTCTTGCAGGCAAGATACTCGATAATCTTTATCATCAATGACATTCTTCAACAAGATGTGCAAAGAAGGTAATTTGACCTTAATGAGAATAAAGGCCTCAGTGATATAAACTAGGGAATATGGAGTGGCTTTAGTTGGGGTATGGTAATTAGTGTGGTGTGCCCAGAGGGCATGAATGAGGTGGAAGTGCCAATCATGACCAACACCATTGATAATATTTTTAAGGATGTTGACAATGGTCTTATTGGATGCTTATACTTAGTTATTACCCTGTGGGTAATATGTAATAGAAAAATGTTGAGTAATGTTGTACTTAACACATGGTGTTTTGACATCCTTGTTCTTAAATGATCTACTATTATCGGATATAATGTTAGATGGGATACCATAATGGCAAATGAGATGGTTGAAGATGAACTTGGAATTTTTTTTTCCAGTCACGTGAGGGGTATAGCTTCAACCCACTTAGTGAAATATTCGATAGCAATAAGGATATGTTTATGGCCATCATATGAGGTTGGGTTAATCTTTCCAATGAGATCAAGGCCCCATGTAGAAAATGACCATGGTGTAAGCATTGGTTTCAATGTTTTTCCCAGGGTATGAATCAAATTAGGATGCCTTTGACATTTGTCACACCTTTTGACATATGCGGTTGCATCTACATCCATAGTTGGCCAATAATAACCGGCATGTAGGAGATTTTTGACTGCGATGGTCCTATTAGTGTGGGATCCACATACTCCATGAACTTCTCACAATGCTAATCTTGACTCTGTCAAATTTAAATAATAAAGTAGAGTTACATAAAAGCTGTAGTGGTAAAGGGTTGGGCAAAGTAAGGTATAATGTGAAGCTTGGTGGGTAAAGGCCTTTTATTATTTGCGTGATAGGTCTAGTGCCATGATATGGTCATGAAGGTAGGTACAAAGGTCTGAATACCATATAGAGCTATGACTAACAATATCATAGATCATTGTGATAGTTGAAGGTTCATGAGTAGGGACTAAAATATTTTCAACAAGGAATTTATATTTTTTTGCCTTGTCAATCTGGTGAATTAAAGAGCCAATGGTGGCCATAGTGTCTGTTATCCTATTATTGACCCTTGGTATGTGTTCAAATTATATATTGATAATCTATTATTTGATTGTTGATCATGGCCTTGTAGGACACTAACTTGTCATGTTTGGTTTGGAAGTGGTCTGTAACCTAAATGATGATTAATTAAGGATCACCATAAACCTTGAGATGTTGAATATTCCATTGTACTACCTAATGAAGCCCTACAATGAGTGTTTGGTATTTGGCCATGTTGTTAGTACAAGGAAAGTTGATCCATAATGATTTAGGGATAAGATCCCCTTATGTTGTAATAAATAGTAGGCTTGCCCTCGATCCATATGAGGTAAATGATCCATCAAAATACAAATTTTAGTGCTACTCCTCAAGAGGTGTTTCAATGTTGGTCATAATGGACATCTAGGAATTGGAATGTTATAGGTTCTGTATCTACAAGGGGAGCTTTAACAAGCTGATCTATAAGAGATTGTCCCTTGATGGCTTTTTAGTTGACGTATTCTATCTTGAACTCACTCAGAAGCACGATCTATTTAGCCATATGACCTTGTAAAGTAATTCGGGATAGTAGATACTTGTGTGGATCTACTTTGGAAATAACTAAAGTCTTGTTGTTTAATATATAATGTCACAATTTTTATGTTGTAAAGACTATAAATAAACAAAATTTCTCAATAGGCATATAATTATGTTCATATGAAACTAGTGTATGACTTAGATAGTACATGACATGTTCTTTTCCATTGTCATCATGCTAAGGTAGAAGTACCCCCAAGGCTTTTTGATTGCCAATAGGTATGGTAAGAATGGCTTTCCTGCCATAGGTGGTAACAAAATAGGTAGATTGGAAAGACAGTCTTTTAGGTGTTGAAAAGGTTTCTGGTAGTTGTCATCCCCAAGGAATGTGACACCATTCTTTAGTAAGTGTGTAAATAGATGGTGTTTGTCAACCAACTAAGAAATTAAGCATCTGATAGATTGAATCTTACACTACAAATTGTGAAGTTGCTTCAAATTAGAAGGTGGTAGCATCTTTGTAATAGCTTGGACTTTGGTAGGATCAACTTCAATGCCTTTACGAGAGACAATGAAGCCTAACAATTTTCCTGAATTAATGCCAAAAACACATTTCTTAGGATTGAGTTTGATCTTATATTCATAAATATTCATTGTAGTGTAGTTGGATGGTTAGCCCTGGTTTTTTATTTACCCAATATGTCATCAACATGGTCTTTAATAATGTCTAGCATCATATCATGAAATATGATGGTCATGACTCTTTGATATGTGGACCTAGCATTCTTGAGACCAAATGGCATAACCTCATAACAAAACATTCCCCATGTAGTGGTGAATGTTGTCTTATGTTGGTCTTCTGGTGCAATCTGGATTTGGTCGTATCCTAAAAATCCATCCATTAGTGAAAGTATTTTTTACCCTATTGTGGAGTTGACAATCGTGTCAATGTTTGGCAAAGGAAAGTCATCCTTGAGGTAGGCCTTGTTTATATCTTTAAAATCAATGTAGATTCTAATCCTATAGGACTTCTTACTGATTGGCACAACATTTGATATCCACTCTGAGTAGTCAATCAATCAAATATGTCTTGCTTCTCAGATTTTTTCCAACTCTTTCTTTACTAATACAACAATATAAGGATGCATTTGGCATTGTTTTTTATTCATGGGTTTGACATCAGGATGTACAACAAGATGGTGTATAGCCAAGGTGGGGTATAAACCTGGTATGTCTAAATAGGCCCAAGCAAATATGTTAACAACTTCTCTCATAAGGGATGTAAAGATGTCATGTTCCTCCTCAGTGAGGGATGTGCCTAATTTGATCCATTTTGGGTCATCTGGAGTCTTGATGTTGACTTTCGTAGTGTCTTCTATGAGAAGAGTCAAATCATCATCTAGAATAATTGGCAATGATTTCAATTGGCTTGCAACTATAAGTCCTTTATTTGGACTGGTTCTTCAAGTTCTCCTTGATAAGATGAATCATAATCTCCTAATGGTAGGGATGGCCATGTTATAAACACTTTTGGAAACTCTTGGATAATTCGATCAAAGGCATGATATTCTTCATAACTAAACTTGGACCCAAAAGCAAGTTTATCATTGGTGGTTTCCTAAGCTTCATGCAAGGAAAGGTGAACACCCCCATCTAATGGTGTTTGAAATAGGTTTCCACCAGAAGACTGGCCTTTTTCTTTACTATTACCTTTGTCTAAAAGTGCTTCAAAGAGGTTTTCACTTGGGGACCTCAATGTTTTATTTTTTTGTTTTTAGCTAAGGGTGTTCACCATTCTCCAAAATACGCTGCAGGATCTAGTTTGATAGAGAACCCTTATTTGTGGTCTTCTAATGGAACATTAACTCTTAGGCCTAGAAAATTGTAAAAGACCTAATCATTCTCAAACTCATCTACAGTCACTATAGATTCTTGTTGGTCTCAGGATATAAGTTGAGGGTGATATAAACAAAGTGAATTATTACAATTAATTAGGGCAAGGGTACAAATGACATGAGTGCCAAATAGATTGGTATTGGCAAAATCTTCGTAAATGTTGTGATCAGACTCTACTTCATTGCTAATATCATTATCACTAGTCATTGGTGTTGGAACATGAATAAGATACATGGGGTCCCCTATAGGAGATTTAAATATGAGACCATAGGTTCTTTTGTACTGAGTAATAGAGATTAGCTCAAGAGTTCCTTGTTGATTTGGCTTGAGGCCTCCTCCTTCATAGGCTTGATTCTCCATGATCTGATTAGGAATGGGATACTTGGGTTTTTTGTAGCAATCGACCAGTTTGTGATTATATGACCATGATTCATCATTAGCAAGTGGGTCATGTTCTTGTCTAGTGGTCGATGTGAAAATGATAGTAGGTGGAGACTATGAAGTTTTCCTTTTCCCTTTTGTTTCCATTCCATGCAAGGTGGCTTAGATCGAGGTCTTCCATAAGACTTAGGGTTCTATGGAAAGTTGGCAATGTGGAACATGTCATGGGTCAAATACTCTCTTAGGCTGTTAGCTGAGATGGTAAAATGATTAAACAATTCAGGAGGTGACATATGGGAAGAGGAATCAAGGATATTTGGGTCTATGCAATTGGCCTATGGTAAATCAATAAGTATTTGTTTTCCTTTATCCTTTTTTGGAATTGTATCTAGGCCAAAGTGATAGTTATATCTTTTTTACTCAGCCTCTAAATGTTTACAATGTTTGTAAGGCTATAAATCTCCATCGATGGTGGCCTCCATGCCAAAATGAGAGAACTTGAGACACTTGTGCAATGTTGAAGGGATTGCACGAATCTCATGTATTTAAGGTCTACCCAGAAGTAAATTATAAGATAGGTCTAGGTCTAATACATGGCAAAGTGTATCATGGGTTAATGTCCCAATGATAATTAGTAAGTTGACGATGCCTTGTGATTCCTGCTCTTCATTGTCATAGGCCTTGATAGCAATTATTTTTGGATGTAGATTCACTGTTGCATATTCGAGATGCTTGATAAGCTTCAAAAACACAATATTTAGGTATGATCCATTGTGTATGAGGACACATTTCACTTTGTGTCACATAATGACAACTTTAATGTACAATGGATTGTTATGGAGAGGGCCAATCGATGACATATCGCTTTATTCAAAGGTCAACTATTGGCTTGGGGCTAGATGTCCAACCAAATCTTGGAATTTTTCTAGGCTTATATCATTGAGAACTTGGGATTGGTTGAGGAAAATTTTTAAGATATTTTTATTGATCATAGACGTACATAATAAATCAAAAATGAAAATTTATGTAGGTGTCTTCTAAATTTATTCCACAATATCGAATGTCTTTTCCTTAATAGTGGTAGATGGCTTATTCTTAGCCAGAATGATGGGTTAGATGGGTTTGATGGCAAGTAGTTGTGGGCCAGGAATGGTAATCTTTGACCATCAAGTTTTGATTACAAAATCAGGATTAGATACAAGACCATTGTTATTAGAAACTGATGGTGGAGAGGGGCCAAATAGGATAAGTCTCAGTTATCGGTGTACTTGTATGTGGTCATAGGTCAATGATAAGTTATCAGTATAAGTTCCAAAAGTAATAATCCTTGCTTGATGGTGTGTCTTTTTGTGGTTCCATGTCAAGGAAAGATCACTGACATAGATGGGTTAATTAGAATTGTTTAGCAATGGTCATGTTTTGTTATCTCTTAGTCTTGGATTGATGGTGATGGTAGAAACAAGACATCTTGCAATATGACCTATAACTTTGCTGTAGTCATCTGCAACTACGTGGTAAGTCTGTAGGGTATTGGAATTTTTTTGGCCTTGGTTCCTTCCATTTGATTGATGACATTATTGTTGTTATTGTTGGTATGGCTATTGTTATTAGGGCTATTGATATTATTGTTCTAGCCTTTGTTGTTGTTATTGTTGTTGATTGTTATGTTATGGAAAGGGGTTTTGGTATATACCCAAGTTTTGATTGGATGTAGAAGCTATATTATCCAATGTAATCTCTCCATTTTCTAACATATTTTCAATGAGGTGTTTGATCTACACATAACGACATATATTATGTCCATGAACACGGTGGTATTCATAAAACTCATTCTCTCGATACTAGTCTACATAATGGAATACCCTCAGGATAGTGCTTCAGAATGGGCCAAATAATCATGTTAGTGGTGGCTAGCTTGCAAAATATAGATTTAATAGGTTCTCTAAGGTCATTAAAAACTTGATGAGTAGGCACATTTCTCCTTGGAGGTCGGGTTTGCAAAGGTAATGGTTACTACATTTGTTTAGCCGGTCTAGGCTGCTATGAAAGTTGCACTTCCTGAATGGGTTGTTGATGAGAAGTAAGTTATATTTATGGTATTGGTTGAATAGATGATGTTTTCACCATTTGAACATGATGCAATTCAATTACTCTATATTGAACAACATTCTTATTGAGGTTGAATTGCTTAGTTTTTTCATAATTACTAGCTTGGGTTGGTGTTGGTGCTTGTGTTTAGACTTGGTTTTGGTTCTGATTTGGCTTGTTCCTTGGTTTTGGTTTTGATTTTGATTTTATGAGGTTAAGCTGATAATCTATTTATTAATAAGGGCCTTTTCAACTAACAAACCTTTGTTGATGATCTATTTGAATGTATGTGCACATTGAAGCTCCAGATGATATGATATCTCACTATACAAATTTTTGGTGAACACAATGGCCAATTATTTGTCTGGTAAGTTATGGGTGAAACAACTAAAAAGCACTCTATATTGATGTAGATATCTTATGAAACTTTCACCGGTTTTTTGCTTGGCCTGAGTTAAATCTACCAATGAAATCTCATGTTCGAGATTGGAGGAAAAATGCTACGCAAATTTGTTTAAAAGGTCATAAAAATTGAATACTAAGTTCTTAGGCAATTTTAGGAACCACTCCAAAGCTTGTCCTGCTAGACTCCATGGAAACAAAAGTAGGAGGTATATGTCATTATAAGCCATCGACTGGCAATCAACAAAGAATTCTATTAAATGGGCCTTAGGATCTCTTTTACCCTTGTTTTTGTCAAGTTTTAGTGGTTTGTACCTTAAAGGAAATGGTATCTGCAGATACTCCATGTTGAATGGGTAGGAACACATGTCATATAACTTGAACTTCTTGGTCTATTTCCCTACTTTGATGGCAATGATTGCATCCTTCATTTGTGGTAGTTATTGTGCCAAGAAACTAAATAAAACATTAGCTCAAAGAGGATGTTGGGTGCTCAAAGGTGGATTACCTTGAATGGGGTATAATGGAGGCATGGTTTGTTGTAGAATGTTGGTTTGATTAAGGAATCGACCAGGAATATGCATTTGTAGATTAGGATGAGATTATTGGAATTGCATGAATTTTTGTATGATATTTTGGTTTTGATTTAATACAAAGGCTTGATTTTAAGGGAATTATGGTTGAGATGGAAGGATATGGCTTGGGGTAAAGTATTATGCCTGCTGAGATTGAGTAGGGACTTATTGTTGACTAGTCAAACCTAGCTGAATAAGAGGAACTTATTGTGAACCAATGCCCTATCATTGGATTTGTGGCATGTTTGGAATGAAAGGCAACTATTACCTAATTGGTACTTGTTAGACAATAATACCTCTTTGTTTCATGAACACATGTTGTGAACTAAATGTTTTTTAGATGTTTGACATTTATCGTTCACCAAGAGACATATGTTGTTGATTAGACAATGTTTGCAAAGGTAAAGGCACATTGATTTATGACTATTGAAGTATACTTGTCACTACCTGATGAAGTGGAACATTTATTTCCCCCTGTTGAGGTGGTAGAATGTTTTGCCTCTATTGTTGTTGTATATTGGATTGTGCTTGTTATTATGGAATGTTAGTCGTCACCTATTGAGGTGGAGTAACATTTGTCACATTTTGTTGAAGCTTGGCACTAACTAGCATTTGAGTACTTAATCCTTGTAGTTGTGTGCTTGAAGAAGTAGTTTGTTGAGGATTAGAGGTAACTTGTTGTGGTTAGGACATAAGAGTTCCTACCCCATACAATTGCTAACCACTCATGATATTAAGTAAAGTCACTTGTTTTAGACTATTTATTGGTATAGTTAAACCACTTTGGCCTGGACTGGATGACACTTATGTGTTATCCACTGTGTTTGGCACATTTGTCTATGTAGAAGTTGTAGACATTTTTGTAATTGTTGGGACATTAAACATGTCACCAAATGAAGTGATTTATACAAATGGGTCTGTACACAAATTGTCTTTACCAATGAATTAGATTAATACCCATTTTGAATGAGCTAGCTCGATGAGAGGAGCATTTGACATGGCCATGCTATTAAAATTGTATGTTAAGTTCAAATAGGTTTGATACTCTGTTTGCATTTGTAAAAAATGGTCGTCCATGAGGCCCTTTCCTTTGACAAGCATATTCAAATTTTGATACGACACCGACACGAGCACTTAAGGATTTTTAGAAGAGGCATGTTCAATGGTTTCATTATAAGGTATGTTGAGAGGCACTCTAACTAGACTAGGAAATTTTTCATGGGGGAAGTATGTGGGAAACTTGGCCCCTACCTCTACGGTGCTGACTAAAGCTTCATCCTTATTTTCAATCAAGTGATGATCAAACAAATAAGGATAATATATTGATGGCATAGTAACATAATATAATTGTTGTTATTGAACTTGTTCTATAACCAATGGTACACTAACAAGGTACTGCATAGTTTTTTTGTGGTCTTTTTCTGAATATGGAGGTGTGTTAACTAAATAGTGGGTTAAGGGATCTTGGATTTGTTCCCCAGATTGTGTATTGTAAGGTGGGTAAGGATCCATTTCACAAACAACATCGCGACCATAGGGGTCTTGAATAAAGTTGTCTTGCGTGACTACATTGTCATAACCTAGATTATACATGGATTTATTACGAGTGTAATAAAACATATCCAAATAAATGACAAATGTTTACCGAAGAAAGCCTAGAGTTCTATAAACTCCTAAAAATAATTTCCAAAGGACAAATGGGCCAAACTTGGTCTAACTTGGTCTAGGGAATGAAACGGTATCTTAAAAAGGTCTATACTAAAACTTGGTCTAAAATAGTCTAATATTAAATGTTGAACGTCAAATGTCTTAAACAAATGGTCAAGTGAATGAAATAAAATTAAAATGCCAAACTTAGGTATAAAGTTTTTCAAACAAGTCTAAACTAGGTCTAAATAAGCAAAGGTTGTTAGGTCTTTTGGAAATCAAGGCACAAAAGCTAGGCTCAAAATAGGCATTTCTAGGTCTTTTAGAGAAGGCACAAAAGCTAGACTTTAAAACAAACTAGATTTAAGAGGTAAAAAATTAATCTAATCAAATTTGAAACATTGTGACATGAACTAGGCATTTGGATTTAAAAATGAACTTGGTCATCTGACAAAAGACATGAAACAATAGGCATATGGAAGATAGACTACTTCCCCAAATTTAGGCACAAAAATAGTTTTCAAAATGAATAAAGAATTAACCTAAGTTACACAACCCAAAAGTGAAAGATCGATGTCTAGGCCAAAATTACATGAGGCATAAGCAAAAATCAATAAATGTTTGGATTTGAGCTTGTCAAGGCTAATTTTAAACTCAACTTAGAAAATTTGGCTTCTTTAAAATAGACAACAAGCTAGACAAGAACATACAACATGACGACACTAGGTATAGATCCAAAAGGCACACATGGTTTCAAAATTGTAATTTTGAACACAAGGTAACAAGCATCTAAAATGGTGTGAGCAACATAATAATGTTATCATGTTCTATAGGTATAGAAAATGGTTTGTTTTAATACTTTAAGGCATAAGACTTGAAATGAATTAGGTAGCGTAATGATGCGCTTTTCAAACAAGTGACACACACAAACAAAGGTTTCAGCAAAAGATTAAGGCAAAGGTGTGTTGTCTAATGGATGATGTAATGTCTCTTAAAACAAAGGAGTGGTGTGTAAACATGACTCATTTTGAGATATGGTATGACAAATAAATATTTTTGACTCAAGACCATGCAAGAAAGGACAATGCAAGAAAGGATAAAAATGACATAAACAACTAAATGTAACATCCTAAATCCTAAAACTGACAAGGTTGCATAGTAATATTGAATTCCATCTATATACTCGCTCTTGAGAGGATTTTAAATTATTATTCCTAAAAGTAAAATCACGTGAAAAATAGGGTTTTTAGGCCCCCTCTTCTCTTAAGAGTTTGCACAATGACATAGAACTTTGGGCGACTTGCCTTGAATCAACAATATGTTCTTAGTAAGTGGGGTTGTTCTAAACTATCAATTCTCATTTATTTATAGATGGTCCCATTTGTGTGGCAAACACTAGGGCACAATCATGTCATTTAGATCTATGTCAATCGACTTATTATGAAAAGGTCTTGTCCTTTTCATAACCACAACATCTATCACTTGCTTAGTGTAGTGCAATGTCTGTGTTGCCCTTATGTTCAGAGTCTGAGTAAGAGAACATCAATATATCATCCAATATATAGCATAATCAAATGGTAGCTACTCTTAGGCCCAGTCTTTGGCCCCATCATAATCAAAATTATGTTGAATCTGGAATCAACAACATTGTGTGTGCCTTAAAATCCCAATCTTCATTTGTTGCCCAACCATTATAATATATTTGTTCATTCCAAACCTATATTACATTACCAAATCAAACCTATCAGCCAATATTTATTCATATTTATCATCCCTAGCCATACTTTCCTTTGTAGAGGTTACAAAGACATATTGTCTTGAAGTTTGAAGGAAACAAAATCAACAACTAACGAAGATTACAACAACCTTCTTGGAGTCCAAATATGTAGCAAGTTCTTGACAGAGCAGTTATTCAGAAGAGGTGTGGGCTAGCAATTTAACCATAGTTGATTATTCTAGTTATATCATATGTTGATCAAGACGTGCATTTTCACATCAGTAAGAACAACATAAACATATACCTTGCCAAAACTATTTACCTTACTATTTTCATTTGCCACTTACCTTACCGTTTCCATTTTCCAATCACCTTGCCTTTCCCTTGGTGTTATTTCATACCATGCCATTTACCTTGCCTTGTCACTTGGGGGCAACCCTCTTACCATTATATCCAATTGTCATAACATAACCATCCTTGAACAATGCCATATTGTATACCATCCTACCATACCTTCATTATTGACCGAACTTATTTTTAACTGCCCTACCCAACCCTTTGACCTTGGCTCCATTCCATTGGTTCTTCAGACACCTTCCATGAAAGGATTCTTATCCAATTTAAGTAGTTTTAGAATTCCATGTTTAAAAGGTAGTATATGATGGTAGTATGATAGTGGATCTGGAAATTACATCTTTCATTTATGCTTGACCAGTACCACTGATTATAACCACCTTTGGGCAAATCAAGATTTTACCTTGTGTAACTAATTATAACTGCCTATGGGTAAATTAGGAATAACGTCTTTACGATGCATTATCGCATCATCGGCCCATTACTATTATCATTTGCCTAATTTTGAAAAACTTGGTGTTACCTGGTCGAATCTCATTGCCTTTTGTGTAGGTGAAACTACAATAACTTGAGGTCCTAATGGGATTATGTAGGCCGTGCTCGATTCACATTAAGGTCAACCCAGTCCCCCTTTTCTAACACTCTCATCATTTATTGATCACTCTAAGCCAATGCTCTTGCTATTTTGTGAGTGGTATCTTACTAATCTCTAATGAGTTAAGATACATAAAAAATTCCAAAAACATTCAAAACATTTCAAAATCCTAAAAATTCAAAAATCCGCTTACAATCTCCTAGATAGATATAATGCCTCAAAATCTAAAAACATTTATTGTGTTTAAACCTAATTAGTCATCATGTATCCACCCTACTAGGGAAAATACATTGTTAGTTCCAATCTATTTCACTACTATTAGGGGTGTGACCTTCCCTTTGCATGTATCCTTGCCTAGGGGCATGACCCATTTATCATTTCGTCGAGCCTTCACACGTAGATATTAACTTAGTTTATGACAAGATGCTTTTTATTGATTTTTCTTTCAATCTTTATGTGTGTTGGGTTTGTTTATTTGTTTGTTTTTTTAGCTATTTACTTGTTTTATTTGTTGTGCCTTGACTCAGTCTATATGCGTTCATTGGGTGATTCCTTGTGCATTATTCTTGAGTCCATCCATATTCATTCATCGACATTGTCATCATGGTTTTTATCATTGAAGCATTATTTTTAATTGTTTATTAGATCAAGAGTCAATATTTATGCACATTTTGGCTATGTTATCATGGTGTTTTATATCATGATGCATACCATCACCTGCTATAGTAAAACTTAGCTCAGGATATCTTACAAGCAATGGAGCCATGAAAAATTCTCCTTGGTAACCTTAGTAAATCCTCCCACCCTCCTTGATCAAATCAACCACATTAATCATTTTAGTTATATCAATGCTAATAAGTATGAGAATCTCCACATTAGTAGGTACAACAAAATTATTCATATTGATCAATTCTTCTATTTTGTTACTCATTTCATTTTCTCCCACTTTTGGGTGAACTACATTAGCTTGAGGTCTATTTAGACTATGTAGGTAACACACAGACACATGATGTATCTCAGGTGAGCTCAACCACCTTTATTCTTCCAATCATCTCTTTCATCACTTTGTGCATCCTTGTGTGCCTAGTTATTTTTGGATTCTTCTGTCATTAGACCATTACATCTACATTTGTGCCCACTCATATTTAATCTATGTAACATGTTATATCCTTGAGTTATGCTTGCCAATTTGACCTACTAGGGCAAAACCAAAATCATTATTCAATCCAAGTCATCTTAATGATTATAATCCCCTGAGGGTAAATCATTATTTCAACTCATTCTCCCTACTGGGGCTTCTGCTTATGCCACTGATTATAACTACCTTTGGGTAAATCAGTGTATCAACGTTTGTTACTGATTATAATAGCCTTTGGGACAATGAGTACTTTTTAAATCAATTAGTGCAAGATTTATCTTGATTGGATTAATCTCACCCATGGGTTAATTTAATTCTTCTTCTTTTTTCTTTTCAAGGGACTGTCCATTAATCATGTGTCAGCCACTCCCTCAAGGTGGCATCATTATAGGCTTCTCAAACATTGTTTAGAGATTCTTCTTCAATCGTTATCTTCTTTTATTTTAATGGAAATTTTCATTATTTAAGAAGACATTACCATGTTTATAGCTTGCAATGCCTTCCCAAATAGGGGCAAACTATAGACATCTAATCCTAGGCATAACTGGCTTCGGACTGGACTTCAGATTGATTCATACCAACCATTGAAAATTAAGCCTAATAATCACTAAATGTCCCAAATTTGGTCGTGCATCATTCATAAATGCTCATAATTGTGTTAAGGCATCCCTATTTGGGATACTATCTCGTATACAACAACAATAACCTCTCATAGATTCATCCCTAATCACCTTACGACATATTAACTGTCAGTTTGGCCTATGGACCCATTACGTGGGACACTTGATCAAATCTTGAAAGAGATAAATGTTAATCAAAATAAATCATCTAATTAGATATGATTAAATGCTTAGTTGAATTATCCATTGGTAATTAATGAATATCTAAAAATAAAAATTCCAAAAATCAAAATATTAACCCTTTCATCATTGCCTTTATGAGTTGTCAAGCTCTTTGAAAATATCTCAAAATATCTAATTTGAGAGGCATGCCTAGCAATTGAAAACCATAATTACATGACAAATATTAACTCAACTGGAGTTAGTCTCAACTCACCTAGGGTTAGTTTGAACCCATTCCATGTTTAAACTCAACCTTAACTCACCTTAGGTGAGAGTTAATTCTTGGGGCTATAAATACGAGGCCATACCCCTTCATTTCTAAGTTTGGATATTATAGAGTTATTATGCATGATTTACTCCATAAGGCTCATGCAAGTAATGTAACCATGCCTAAATCTTAAACCAAGCAATCAAATCCAAGGTGCCAAGGAGAGAAGGAGCTAAGCAAGCTTCATTGTCAAAGACTTCTTGATGCACACGCTGAGCAAAAGCCATTCAACAAGCCATTTAGAGATCCAAGGAAGGTAAAAGAGTGTATTATTTTATGTTTTTATTGTGTTTTCATATGTTCTCTTGTTGCATAAGCTCCCCCTAGTATCTAGGCTAGAGGTGTTAGGATTTTAGTGTGTTTATTTGAGTTTTACTTCTTGAACTAACACAAGACTAACATCCAATCTATTTTAATCCTTGTTCACAATTCATGTGCTAGAAGAATCAAAAGAAATTGTAGATTTTTTTACACTAGGCTCCATGCCAGACAACCTTGCCACCCAAGAGAAAATCAACTAGTTGTATGCACTACCCTTTTCCGTTTTATTGGTAGAGACCTATACAAACTTGGTAAGGATGAAGTATTATGAAGGTGTATAATGCAATAGAAGCGTGTGAAATTCCTTCAAGAGGTCCATGAGGGCATGCATACATTATAATGGTGACACAATAGAATGAAAATATACTAGATAGATTGTGGTGTTGTACCTTATTCAAAGATGCCAAATCTTATGCACATTAATGTGTTATCTATCAGTGCATAGGTAAACTAAATTGAAGGGATTTTTTGCCTCTTCATCCCATACTTGCTCATGAACCATTTGAGAAATGGGATATTGATTTCTTTGGGACCATTGAGCTATTTGTGTGATGAATTAGCACGTGGTATATCATCACTACCACAAACTATCTCACACACTAGGCTGAAGTTGCATCCACATGCAATTGTACTACTACAACAATTTCTAGATTTTGATGGGAAAATATCATCACAAGCTATGGATGCCCTTTAATTTTAATTAGTGATCATGATACTCACTTTCTAAATGAAATAATACACATCTTCTTTATTGGAAAAAGTGTTAAGCTTCAATTAGGGAGTTGGTTATTTAGTTGATATATGTTGAATATTTGCATCGCTATTTTATGCGTGCAAATATTCCATATCAACTAATCTTGGTTTCACGCAACAAACTTTCATTGAATAAAACTAAATCACTTTGCCTATTTATTAGGCACTACCTATTCTTCTCCTATCATGTTGGTGAAGAGAGAGGTACATATTTGTATTATTCTTTTGAGGAATAATGAGACGAGACTGTGCATATTTTTGAGATAAATTTGTTATGGTAATGGTTTTCAGGAGAGATCTTGAATTTTCATGAATTCATTATGCATTATGACATGGTATCAGAGCTCTGCCATGTATCTATTACTAAACCTATACAATTCATAGTGTTTTTGCTAGTCTGAGTAACTTGTATGGGTCTTTTATTGTAGACTTATTTTTCAACGCATGCCATACTACATTTTTTAACATTTGAGGTTTGCATTGATTTTTGGCTCATCATTCAATGCTAAAACCATTAAATCTCCTTGGATTTGGTTGAATCTAAGTCCCACGACCTACCCACAATCTGCTTCAACACTATTGCCATTGACATCATCTATCTTGGCTCATCCAATAGACCTATTTTGGTTAACTCAACCATCTCAGCTCTCAAAAAATAAGATCAACCCCTCTATTACTCAATTTTTTGAAGAGATTCGATATATTGAAACACTTCACAATAGGGTTGGCAGGCTTGATATCTATATGGTTAAATCTTCACCACTATCTATTGGCAATGTTTTTTTTTTTAAGACTACATATGGATCGATTCATCATTATGGGGATTCAACATATCAGATTTGGTTTGTGTTTGATTCTTAGATGGTTCATTCTTCTTAAATTTTTATTGGTTCTAATTTATACTACATATTACATTCAGTTTTTGATATCAATACTTTCTCACCATATTGCAAAGAGCCACGACGTCCTCCCATCGATGGCAAGATCTAACAATTTACTGCTTTTGAGGACCGTCGGTGCTCTTTTGAGTATATAGAGCCCTAGAATCGATGCCTCAATTTTGTTGAATGTTTTTTTGTAGATGGTATTGACATTCTAGCCTTCTGATGGATGCATGCTTCATAGATATTTTGCAGTCATGTTGGCATCTGCTCAATGACCTTTTGCCATCCTCCATCTAGTCAACATTTTGTTCTTGGAGAGATGTTTCAAAAGTTTTTAAACATTTTTTTGGGTGTATTGAATGTTGGTTTCAACACACTCATCTCCTTCATTTGAATTTTAGTTTACTCTTACACGTTTCACCATCCTTAGATAAAGAAAGAATCAATGGTTATCTTTTTTTGGCAATCCTCCTAGGCTCGATCTCTACCTTGTTATCTTATAGATTTGAATCTATTTCACCACCTACCATGAGAGTTATAAGCAGATTTTTGAGGAGAACCTTCTTCAGCCTCTCACTGACCCTCATTGATCTCCATGCCCATCCTTTAATGCTAAGAGGAGTATCTGGGCTGACACTTGACACAACTCTTCTCTCTAAGCAAGACCAATTCCTCATGCGGTCTTCCCAGAGCACTTATGGCCACACTTCATGGCCAAGCCTCCATGTGGAATCAAACGAATTTTTATTAGTAAGTTTTTAATACCTTTTGGTTAATATAACTTCCAATGTGCTTTGATACACAACCATGATACCTCTCTACATGTCATGCTCTTTAATTTAATTCAAAACTTAAATCCAATTATTTTTTACATGAGGGGATACTTTACGTGGAGAAGTGGATATTGACATTTTTAATAAGGTGGTGGAAATATTATTTAAAGGGGAATTTTTTTGGGGTTCTTTAATCCTCATATGGGTCATATTATTTTGAGGTGTAAATATTTTACAAGAAAAGGTGGTATTTTTTTAAGGGAGTTTATTATTGTAAGGGACATCACTTTTAAGTGGCGTTTATTTTTTTGTATTGGGGTATTTCATTTAAAGTGGGAGTATCATTTTTTTATGTGGTGAAAAATATTTTTAGAGGCCATTTTTATTAGAGGAATATTTTCATTTTTTTTGATTTCATGTGTCGAAAGATGGAGGGTGAGGTCCGGTCTCACAAGGGGTGAGATCTCCTCTCAAAACACTTCATTTTTATGTGATTTGTATAAGGGACGTATTTTTGGTAAAGTCCAACATCCCATTTTTTAGAGTGTTTTGTCCTCTTTTTTGCCATTTGTACCATCAGATGCATTTTCAGTGGTAACCAACGTCCCTGTTTGGCCATTTTCACCATTGTTGGTTTTTCATGACTCTGAGTATGGATTCTTGTATGTTCAAACCACTTAGCTCCTCAAACTATACTCATGGAAAACCAAAATGTGGATGCACTTACAGATGAAGAGATCATGGAGAGTTGTCCTTGGTGACTTTCCTATTTTTACATATAAGTATGATATTTTATGGCTTGTATCCATGCAAAAGGAGGCACTTGTATTCATTCGCCTCCATGTTTTAGATTGTATGTAGTCTCATATTAAACATGACACATCACCTAAGAAAACATGGAACATTATTTCTATATTATTTGATTAGGTCACTTCACCTCCACATGTCCCTCCTTCTCCTTCCTCTCAGAGTGAGGATTCTTTTATTGGTGACATTATTTCTTCATCATCTTCTCCTAATTGTGAGGATGTTACTCTTGATGGTGATTTACATGAGGACCCTTTGGCATCTCCATATTCTCTTATTAGTTCTTGTCCTCTTTCCATTGTTAGTGAGGACATGTTTTTTGAGGATGAGACACTTATACCACCTCTTACTACTACTCATGATGTAGCTTTGACTATTGATGGTCACTTAGGTACCTTCACCTCTTCCACCTACTGATACACATTCTAATATAGTGGTTATTGCTCCTATTTTTGATTTTGGTATGACTCTTGATATTACCCTACCAAATCTTAAGTAAACCATTATTCCTATGGCCTCTTTCCTAGAACTTCAAGAAGAAAGTAGGAAACTTTTGATGCATAATTCTCTTATGTGCTCCCTGATTCATGGAAATGATGCCTTCATATGTTCTCTATAGAAGAAACTATTTGGAACACAATATAATTCTAGCATTCCATTATATAGTGTTACTAAACCTAGGATGTATCCACTTGATGCACTTTTACAGTGTGATTTACTAGATTCTTAGCAGCCCATTACTCCTCTTATTGTAGATGATAACTTTTTGCCTTGTGTTGTTACACACTCTACACATCCCACTCTAGTTCCACCTACACATATGCACACTTCTTTTGAGTATCATACTACTAGATTTGGATCCCACATGCTTCATTCCATGGGTCACACTACTAGACCTATAGGTATTAGGAAGCATTCATAGGGCATTGCTTGCCCTATTCAGCTTGTTATGTGGATTGCTCAACATGGCATTCATTATGATGTAGGTGATTCATCTTCATGGGGATCATTTGGTGACAGAGCTCCATCCTTTGTTTTCTCAATTCTTTGTGAGGATTATGAGCTACATATGGGCTCTTTTGTACGTTCACTCAGGTCTAAGAAACCTGAGATTACAATGGTCAAACATGATCTACCTGACACTTCTTTAGATGTTACCTCACATTTTTCTACGATGGACTTTGCACCCACACATATGAAAGCATCTTCATCCACCATTCATGTTTATTTAGGGTCGATTTTTTATTGTTCTTGGTAGTGTAAGAAGCATTCTTAGCGAGGACACTACAAGCATCATTCCTCCATTATTCAACTTTTTCAACCGCAAATTACTCCTCCTACCTGTTGATGCTCCTTATTTTTTGAGCTTCTTGATTAGGTAGATGTGTTATTTTTTAGCATATATCTCTCATTGCATATATGATGTATTCCATAGATTGATTGCTTTGTGGAGTTTCTTGCATCACTTGGTGATATTGTTGTAGGATGGGATTTTTTTTTGTAGGCACTGAAATTCATGGAGATTTTTTCTTCATGTGTGTGATCCATGATTGGGCACCTTCTCCAATTACATGACTATCCCATCATCACTAGGGACATCATTCTTTAGATATTTCATATCTATATCTGATTATTGACATTCTCCTTCAAATGTTTTTGGTGGAGCTTATTCTCCTTCTGAAGCATAGCTAGTTTGGTGTAGCCCAGTATCAATATTTTGGTGTTTGCATAGTGGGATTGGCCCACTCATCAGATGTTTTTTTGAGTCACTACACCCATTTCAGCATTATGGGGGGTGGGTGTGTGCACATACTACTTCAGGTGTTGTGTTCATGTTAGTACATCACATTTTTTTAGAGGTAGTTGATTAAGTGCTTCTTTTTTTCAATGGGCTTCATTCCATCGAGTGGACCTACTATAGGTTTGTGTTGAGTTTTTGAGTCATGCTTATTGGGGTGCCTTGCAACATATGTTTTCTTCTTCACTCTCGCTGTGGTTCTACTAGTTTTTGGGTACCTTGTGGTGATACCTTTCATCCTTGGTAACTCTTTTTTCCCAGTTTGGTGATCAATATTTTTTAAAAAGTGAGATTCGTATAGAGTACCAGTTCCTATTTGACTTGATGGTTATAGTGACTTGACATCCATGTATTCTGATAAGATGGATTGGTTACCATAGGGACACTTTTTATTTCACTATGATTTGTACATGGGTAGGTGCTCATGCCTAGTTGCCGAGACCCATGAATCCCTTTGCTTTCTCTTTTCTTACTCCCTATTTTGTGCTTAAGGGAGGGTGTTAGAGTAAGTGTTAAGATTAATTAGGGATCTGGTTATTTAGTTGATATATTTTGAATATTTACATCACTATTTTATGCATGCAAATATTCCATATTAACTAATCTTGGTTTCACACAATAAATTATCATGCATGAAACCAACTCACTTTACCTATTTATTAGGCACTCCCTATTCTTCTCTTATCATGTTGGTGAAGAGAGAGATTTGGATTTGTATTATTATTTTGAGGAATAATGAGATTGGACTATGCATATTTTAGAGATGAATTTGTTGTGGTGATGGTTTACAAGAGAGATCTTACGGTCTCATGAATGTATTGTGCATTCTGACACTCTTGGTTGAGTTCATGATTATGCACCATAAGACATGCTATACCACCCTCAAGTAAATGCAACAACTAAAGCCTTGAACAAGATCCTGGGTCACACATTAAACAAGATTTGTAATTTTGATCATATTGATTGGGATGATTGAGTGTTTACAGTCTTATGGGCATATCAAACCACATATAAAAGGTTAAACAAAAATATTCCTTTTAATCTTGTCTTTGGCATTGAAGTCATCTTATCAATGGAGTTCCTTGTACCTTATGTATGTATTACATGCGTAATAAAATTAGATGATGAGGAATACCTAAAAGCACACTGGATGCTCTGCTTCAACTGGATGAAACACACTTTTTTGCTCATTGGAGCCAAGGAGTTGAGAAGCAAAAACACAAAGCTTGACATGATTGACATATCATAACCTAATTTTTAATCCTAGTATACATGTCTTGTCAAGAATCTAGAACAACAAACATGCTCTGATACCACTTGTCAGGATGCGAAAACGGAAGCATACAATTGATTACCAAACTTCAAGCAACTTAATATGCGGAAATAACCAGATTCACCAAGTAACTAGAATTCAGAATAACACAGCATATGAGAGACAATACACAACTTGTATTAACACTTTATACAGAAAAGAATACAATAAAGAAGATGCCACTTCTTCTCCACCACCTTACAGAGGTTTCCCACACCTCAAGTGAACAGTAATTCTTCTCCCCAAAGCTCTCCCTCTCACAGGTCCCAACACCCAACTCAAATACAGAGTTGGTGTTCACCTCCCGTGCTCCACGCACAACACAAGTGCTCCACGCACTCCACAAACACTCCACGTGCTCCAAAAGTACTCAAGGTACTTCAAGTAGATCTCCTATGAACCTGCAACAACCTGTAATTCAACAGACCATACTTATGGAAGGAACTCCCTTGCCTTCCTCTTGCTCTATCCGAGTACACACCTGTACTCCAAGTAGATCCTGCCTGATACTGCTCCCTGTTGTGTTGCTGTCTATATGACCTTGCACACCTGCAAATCAAACAACGGTTCTGCTCACCTGTGAACCTCGACCTTGCACACACATACACCTGCAGATCAATGATCTTACTTACCATGTAGATCTCCTATATAGGCCATGCAACTGTGACCAAGATCCTACACTCCTAAAGAATCCAGCTGACTCTCCAATCCAGCACCAACACACCTGGTACTGAGGCACTAGGAGGAACGCACCATTGCTCTACCTCACACACAGAAGGAGCTTATAATTATGCTCTCTTACTCCCTAACACACTTTTCCAATACAACCATGAGTCTATTATATAGATCTCATCCAAACAATAATTAGACATCTAATTACAATAATTAGATTCGTAGCTATCAGTCTAAAAATAGATCTCTTCATGCAAACACTTGGTTCGTTAGCTAACTGCCCGTAAATAGCTCGCAGTCGAACCACACAGGCGACTGACGTCGGTCCCTGTCTGCCTGGAGGTGACCGACGTCGGCCGATATATGACCGACGTCGGTTGCTTCACTTTGCTATCCTGCCGACGTCGGCTGATCAGACCGACCCCAGCTTCTCTGCAACTCAGCAACCTTCAGCAACCTCCTCTCCTGTTTGCATCAGTGAAGCTTTTAGCTCCACAATCCTAACAATCTCCCACTTGGAGATAAACAGCTGCACTGTACCTGTACCTGTACTCCGTCTAATCTGTTTCCTGGTTTGTATCCCTCTTCAAGTTCTCACCTGAAGATAACACACCACACAACCTGTGATGTACCACCTGTCATCCGAGTACCCTGCCACATCCAAACCTACAACACCTGTAGTGAAGTCCTGACCCTGCATAGCAACACCTGCTGCCGGTCCCTCTCAGAAAATTGAGAACCCACTTCCCCGAATTGGCTCCTAACTCTGACAGCTCCCACTGCATGGGAATACTCAGGTCTATACCAGACCTCATGTGATTTTGGACACTGTACCTGTCCAGCCCTTAGTGTGCTCCGGTTCTGCATCCCGAACCTCGCCAACACCTGATTCACATCAGCTCCCACTCGAGACAAAATCAACCTGTAATCTCCATGCCTCCCATGTCAAAGAATTCCGCTGCTCCAAACTCCTCCTGACATGCCACTGAACTAATCTTACCCTTAGCTCAGCAAAACCCTGTATGTACACCCCTGCTAGCTAGCATACTATCCACATACAGCAACAGAATGATGTCATGACTCATCATCCACTTGGTAAGACAAACCACAGTAGTTACCTGACACTGACTGAAGCCATGCTTCGTCCTCCACCTGTCAAACTTGGTACCACTGCCCTGCAGCTCCTTAAGACCATATGCCTGGTCTTCCGTCTCACATATCTATTCTCTCTATTCTTCTACTAAGGCATCCATTCGTCTCTGTGCTTTCATCCAGATGGCAAACCTACCAAATCTCCCGCTTGGTTCTGCATCATAATCCTGCCTAGGTCACACCTATTTCCTGGATCCTTCCTGCTCTATAATCAGCAACAAGTATGAAGAAGAGGAACATGAATTTGAGGGCCTACTTACGCCTTCAGTCCTCTGTATGGGTGTTTGAGACTCCTTGACAGCATGCTGTCCACCCAAAATTCGTTACAGTGACCGACCTCGGTCACTCCACAGTCTGCATCCGACCGACGTCGGTTCTCATGCGTCTGTACCTGACTACTAGCCTGCCAGCGCTGGTGTCCCTGCTGCCGACGTCGGTCCTCCTGACCGACATCGGTCTTACATACTGCCGACGTCGGTCCCATGACCGACGTTGGTCTTATCCTTCTTGACATCGCCGGCTTCGGTCTGCACATGACCGACATCGGCACCTGTCTGTTCGACGCCGGTTCCTCCTGACCGACATCGGTATCTGTGTTCGCCTGTGAGTGATGACTTTTTACCTACGAGCTTCTTCGAATCAATCTCCATGTCCAAACTGCCCTGCTCAGATGTATCCAGCCTCATCCACTGAACTCTGTCCGCCATCTCCTCCAAGAACACCAAGGCTTTCCAGTTCTTAAGCCTGTCAAATATATCTGTCTTCCGCTTAAGAACATGCATCTCCTTCCTGCTCATGTGACCAAGCCTACGAAGCCACGTCTCCGCAACAGAAGAAGAATCAGTAATATAAACAAGTAGATAAAGTATACCTATTTTATTACCACCAGCTAATTCAAGTGCTACCGCTATGAGAGTTTTTGTGCATCTCTCATCACCCAATCTTTCTGAAGAAATTAGCCATATCTCCAAACCTGGGACCTGCATGACCTTCATCAACACCTGTGTGTTGGCCCCCTGCAATTTCAGCTTCACTTCCCCTTTGCCAATTCTTTGGCAAGGCTTACCAGCTCCTCTACCTGGGGCTGCATGGAAAGAGGTAACCGAATCTTTTATCCAAGATTCAACTTTATCCAAGAAACCTGCAAACACATCCTGTGCAATAACACCTGCAACATCTGTATCTTCAGTTTCTTCATGCTGATCTGCTACCAACCAACAATATCCTTTTACCTGCTCTTTCTTTCCATAAGACCGTGAGTAACCGTCTGTGCTTTTCAACTCCTCCATTCTTAGCTTACTTTGATCTGCCGTTGCTCTACTCCCACTCAATCAGAAACCCCTGAGAGTGCCCTGTAACCAAAACACAACCTGCTCCCTGCAACCTTAGCTCTGATACCACTTGTCAGGAATCTAGAACAACAAACATGCTCTGATACCACTTGTCAGGATGTGAAACTGGAATCATACAATTGATTACCAAACTTCAAGCAACTTAATATGCGGAAATAACCAGATTCACCAAGTAACTAGAATTCAGAATAACACAGCATATGAGAGACAATACACAACTTGTATTAACACTTTATACAGAAAAGAATACAATAAAGAAGATGCCACTTCTTCTCCACCACCTTACAGAGGTTTCCCACACCTCAAGTGAACAGTAATTCTTCTCCCCAAAGCTCTCCCTCTCACAGGTCCCAACACCCAACTCAAATACAGAGTTGGTGTTCACCTCCCGTGCTCCACACACAACACAAGTGCTCCACGCACTCCACAAGCACTCCACGTGCTCCACAAGTACTCAAGGTACTTCAAGTAGATCTCCTATGAACCTGCAACAACCTACAATTTAACAGACCATACTTATGGAAGGAACTCCCTTGCCTTCCTCTTGCTCTATCTGAGTACACACCTGTACTCCAAGTAGATCCTGCCTGATACTGCTCCCTGTTGTGTTGCTGTCTATATGACCTTGCACACCTGCAAATCAAACAATGGTTCTGCTCACCTGTGAACCTCGACCTTGCATACACATACACCTACAGATCAACGATCTTACTTACCATGTAGATCTCCTATATAGGCCATGCAACTGTGACCAAGATCCTACACTCCTGAAGAATCCAGCTGACTCTCCAATCCAGCACCAACACACCTAGTACTGAGGCACTAGGAGGAATGCACCATTGCTCTACCTCACACACAGAAGGAGCTTATAATTATGCTCTCTTACTCCCTAGCACACTTTTCCAATACAACCATGAGTCTATTATATAGATCTCATCCAAACAATAATTAGACATCTAATTACAATAATTAGATCCGCAGCTATCAGTCTAAAAATAGATCTCTTCATGCAAACACTTGGTTCGTTAGCTAATTGCCCATAAATAGCTCGCAGTCGAACTACACAGGCGACCGACGTCGGTCCCTGTCTGCCTGGAGGTGACCGACGTCGGTCGATATATGACCGACGTCGGTTGCTTCACTTTGCTATCCTGCCGATGTCGGCTGATCAGACCGACCCCAGCGTCTCTGCAACTCAGCAACCTTCAGCAACCTCCTCTCCTGTTTGCATCAGTGAAGCTTTTAGCTCCACAATCCTAACATGTCTTGGTATATGATTTAAAATTTATACACTATTCAAGAAAACTACGAATCTGACAGGATGGCCAATTTATTGTTCATGCTACTTATAACCTAAAAAGATTGGATAGCCAATTCCTACCAAGCCATTTCAATGGGAGTTAAATCTGACCAAACTGTTGGGTGAATATTTTGTCAGCCAACTAACTAGTGACCAAAATAGTTCCTATCACCACAACATAGGGAGATGGGTCGTCCAAAGTTGCAGGTTTACCACATCCAATGGAGACAAATCTCTCCTCTCATCAAGGGGAGGTTCCCTATAGATACGTAGGAGCTATATACAAAATAAATAAGTAGAAAATAACACATGGGGGTATAATAAACCATCCATCTCTCTTCTTTCAGAGATGATGCTCATAGACAAAGGAGAAATCTTGGTGTAAACACTGAAGGCACTTCTCTTTTTTCAAAAGTGTTCTTGCAGGAAACAACAAGAGTTTATTTCAGGTAGTGAAAGTAACCAGTGACCAAAGGGTGTAGTAATAGTAGGATGAAGCAGAATGCAAAGTTTCCACCTCAACTACCCAAAGAGTATATCACAAAGGATAATGGGGGCACAAAGTCACCCCAAAATCCTCAACACAAAAAGAAAAAAAAACATAGACTGAAAACAATTGTGGAAGCACAAAGTCTTCCCACAGTTGGTTTTAAGACACTTCTCTATTACTTGCACTAATTTTGCTTACTAAATTAAATGAATAAGAACACCTTCAGAAGACAGACGTAAGAATGACCTCCCAAAGTGATACGAGCCAAAACAACACAAAGTCTGTAAACAACCTGCTTTCTCATTCAGATAAAAATGAAATTACAATCTGAGCTTAAAGTCTCAGTCTTCTTCTTTCAAAATGGGCAAAGTTTCGCTCTTATAAAAATGAAAAGTATCCCTTACAAATGAGAGAATTAACAAACTTATATTCACTATGCAAGGATTGGTGCCTTTTTCCATGGGACGACCCATGCTGTAGTCAATGTCTTTAATGCGTCTCCAGTTTTGTCTAGAGAGACCATGCTGAGAACAGTGCACTACCATAACTATGGCATGTCCCTTCATCTGATATGTCTCCTCCTTAATATGGACCGTCTGGTCCTTTGTATATTTGTCTTTACTTCATGGAAGAAAACAGGCCGCATCCTTGGTTTGGTGTGCTCAAAAGTCTACTCGATCCACTGTTCCACCTACTAAAAATAACTCTTTCGAAGACATTTCTGGTCCTTTGCATCGATCTTTTCTCTTTGAGTCTTTAGGCTCTCTTTTCAGTTGATTACTTGATTTAGGTTGAACCTTGAACCCATTGAACCATTCAAAGTTTATCAGTTCATTGGTTCATTCTTTCTCTTTTGTTCTATCGCTTCTTGGTTCAATCGCTCCTTCGCCCCTTGGTTGAACCATCCATTGAACCACTTGTGTGCCACTTTTTCTTTGATTGAGGCCACCTTTGAAATTTTGAACCATGTTAAACCATTGAACTCTTTCGGTTTAAAGTTTAATCGGTTCATTGGTTTATTCTAAGTTTCGCTAAAACACTGCTTCCTTTATCTTTCTAAGCTCTGGTTGAAACTTTGACTTGAACCCATTGAACCTTTTGGTTCAATGGTTTAATGGTTCAATCAGTTCATTCGGTTCATCCTTTGAAGCCCCTTTTTGTCTATGTTGAGTTGTGGAGCTAAAAGCTTCACCAATGAGCAAATGCAAAGGTTACTGTATTTACACAGTCACTGATGTTGGTCAGGGATCGACTAGAGGTTGTCGATGTCAGATATGGATCGGCCGACGTCGGTCATAGGTAGACTGACAGGGACCGATGTCGGTTACCTGTGTGTTCCAAAAGTCTATTTTCGTGGGATGAAGAGATTGTTTGCATGATTAGATTAACTATTAGTTGTAAGTCCGCATTTCTATTTTTGGTAGGACTGATTTGAACCTTGATTAGGAGGTGTATCTAATGGTGTAGAATGCATAGCTCATGATCCCTAATTCTATATAATAGGGATAGATCTTCATAGCTTGTAGACATGAAAAAGGGTGAGACAATTCAAGTAGCTGAATTGTGTTTGTAATTGATAGAGAGAACTTTTGAGGGAAAGAGATCTGTACATCTGAGAGGTGTGGAAGAAAGAGAGATTTATTCAATTGTATTTCTTTTTAGAAGAGTTTAATACAATTTTTAATTGTTTCTTGTATCTCTTATTCTTTGCTGATTCTAATTTCTAGTTACTTATAGTTCTGGTTTAATTTCGTGTTTAGTTGCTTATAAGAGTAATCAATTGTCTTGTTAGATCCTGACAAGTGGTATCAGAGCTAGGTTGCTAGTTCACCAAGTGATACCAACTGACAAGTGGTATCAGAGCCAAGTTCACCAAGTGATACCATTGACAAGTGGTATCAGAGCTTGGGTTCACTAACAGGTGGTTTCAGATCTGTTTAGTGTGTATTGATTACAGGTCACTCACAGGGGTTTCTTTTTGAGTGGGAGTATAGCAATGACAGAATCAAGTAAACTAAGAATAGAGAAGTTTAATGGTAAGAATTATCAATTATGGAGGATGCAGATAAAAGATTATTTGTATCAGAAAGATCTATACTTATTGTTGGGTGGGGTTTCAAGCAAGCCCACAGATATGCAAGATGAAGAATGGAATGTTCTTGATAGAAAGGCTCTAGGATCCATAAGGTTGAGCCTGGCATCTTCTGTGATTTCCAACTTATCACAGGCAAAGACCACGATAGAGTTAATGGATACTTTAGCAAATTTATATGAAAAGCCCTTAGCTTTGAATAAGGTATATCTTATGAAGCAATTATTTAATTTGCAAATGCAGGAAGGTGGATCTGTATCTAGTCATCTAAATGATTTCCATGCAATAGTAAATCAGTTAAATTCAGTCAAAATAGTTTTTGATGATAAAATTAAGGCTCTCTTAATTTTATGCTCTTTACCTGAAAGTTGGCATAGTTTGGTAATGACAGTTAGTAATACTGCATCTGCTACAAATATCTTGAAAGTAGATGATGTTGTTAGTGTAATCTTGAATGAGGAAACTCACAGGAAAAGCACAGGGGAAACATCAGGTAATGCTTTAAGTATTGAAAGCAGGGGAAGGCAAAAAGAGAAGCGCAAGAAAGGGAGATCAAGGTCTAAGTCAAAGATGAGAGGTAGATCCAAATCCAGAAATGGAAGAAAAATAACCTGCTGGAATTGTGGAAAGATATGGCATGCAAAAAAAGATTGTTGGTTGCCGGTTAAAGAAGAAAATTAGCATGAAGGTAAAGAAGAAGCAAAAGTTGTAGGTATTGTTGCACAAGATGCTTTTACACTTTTTTTGGATACTATAATAGAATCTTGGGTTTTAGATTATGGTGCCTGTTTCCATGCTACCCCAAATAGAGAATATTTCAATGATTATGTCAAGGGAGATTTTGGAATAGTTTATTTAGGGGATGATGAGCCTTGTAAAATTGTTGGCAAAGGAAAAGTGCATATGAAATTGTAGAATGACAACACATGGGTGTTGAAAGATGTCATACATGTACCCATCTTGAAGAGGAATCTGATTTCTGTAGGAAAGTTGGGGGATGAGGGTTGCACAGTAACTCTCACAGCTGAATCTTGGAAGGTTACCAAAGGTGCACTTGTATTAGCCAGAGGTAAGAGAGTAGGTACTCTCTATTTATGTAATTGTATTACTGATTATTCTCCTTCTGTATTATCTACTTCAAATGTGGATGCAAAGTTGTGGCACTGTAGGCTTGGCCACATGAGTGAGAAGGGAATGAAAGTTCTTAAGTCAAAAGGTAAGCTTTCAGATTTGAAAAGCATAGATCTAGATTTCTATGAGCATTATATTTTTGGGAAACAGAAGAGAATGAGATTTCTCAAGATTGGGTCAACAAAGAAGAAGCACAAGTTGGAGCTTGTTCACACAGACCTGTGGGGACCAGCTCAGGTAGATTCTATTAGAGGATCACAGTATTATGTTTCTTTCATTGATGATGCTACAAGAAAGGTATGGGTTTATTGCATAAGGAAGAAATCTGATGTTTTTGACACATTTATGAAATGGAAAGCTTTGGTTGAGAATGAAACAGGTTTGAGATTGAAGTGTCTTAGATCTGACAATGGTGGTGAGTACTACAACTATAAGTTCAACAGGTACTATTCTATGAATGGAATACACAGGCAAAAGACGGTTCTAAGGACACCTCAACAAAATAGAGTTGCTGAAAGGATGAATAGAACAATTTTGGAGCGTGCACAGAGTATGAGGTTGCATGCTAGTTTGCCCTTAAAGTTTTGGGCAAAAGTTGTAGACACTATGGTTTACCTAATTAACATAGGACCCTCTACTGCTCTGGATGGTGGAATTCCAGAAGAGGCTTGGACAGGTAAAAAGGTAGATCTTTCATTTCTCAGAGTTTTTGGTTCTAAAGCTTTTGTACACGTTGATAAATAAGCTGGATGCTAAGTCTATGAGGTCCACTTTTATTGGTTATGGCTCTGGAGATTTTGGATTCTAATTGTGGAATCTAGGAACTAACAGAATTATTAGAAGCTGTGATGTTGTTTTCAATGAAAAGGTGATGTACCGTGATCAGCTCAAGAAGCTGAATAATACTAAGCAGAGCAATGTTGATTTGGACGAGGTGATGATCCAAAATGAGCTCGTGAGAAAGAATTTTTGCACTAAAAAAACACAGACACTGACGTCGGTCAGGCAAGAACCGACGTCGGTCATACAGGAATCGACGTCGGCTAGATAGTGACCGACATCGATCAGACAAAAATCAATGTCGGTCTTGTGGAATCGACGTCGGTCAGGTACAAAGTTGGAGATGATCTGGATTGATCACTGACTGAGAATTTGGGCGGACAACAAGCAGTGAATGAGTCTCAAATGCCCATGAGGAGGTCAGAAAGGGTAAGTAAACCTCCAATTCGATATTCCCCTTCATTATTCTACTTATTGCTTACTGATAGTGGAGAACCAGAGAGTTTTGATGAAGTAATGCAGGTAGAAACTCAGAAATAGTGGGAGCTTGGCATGAATGAGGAGATTGATTCCTTGAAAGAGAGCCAAATGTGAGATTTGGTTGAGTTGCCAACGGGTAAGAAAACACTAAAGAACAAATGGGTTTACATGTTAAAGGAAGGTGAGAATGGACAAATGAGACATAAGGCCAGGTTGGTAGTAAAGGGATTTGCATAGAAACCAGGTATTGATTTTGGTGAAATTTTTTCTCCTGTAGTAAAGATGACTTCTATTCGGACTGTATTGTCTTTAGTTGCTATTGAGGATTTGCATTTTGAGCAGCTTGATGTTAAGACAACGTTTTTTCATGAAGATTTGGATGAAGAAATATATATGGAGCAGTCGGAAGGGTTTGAGGTCAAAGGTAAGGAGAAACTTGTGTGCAGGTTGAAGAAAAGCTTGTATGGTCTTAAGCAAGCTCCTAGACAATGGTATTTGAGATTTGACAAGTTTATGATTGAGCATGGTTTCAGTAGATGTCAATTTGATCATTGTGTTTATTTTAGGAGATTGGATAATGGTAGATATATTATCTTGTTGCTGTATGTAGATGATATGCTGGTTACAGGTTCACACATGCAGGATATTTTTGAGCTTAAGGTAAAATTAGCTCACACATTTGCCATGAAGGATTTGGGAGCAACAAAGAAAATCCTTGGCATGAGTATTAAGAGAGACAGAAAAAATCACAGGTTGATTTTGTCTCAAGAGGATTATGTGAACAAGGTGTTGGAGAGGTTCAATATGCAGGATGCAAAATCAATAAGTACACCTATGGCTGGACACTTCAAGTTGAGCAAAGAACAGTGTCCTAATTCACATGATGAGGTAGAGTACATGAATAGAGTTCCATATGCTTCCGCAGTTGGGAGCTTAATGTATGCAATGGTATGTACCAAACCTAATATTGCCCAAGTAGTGGGAGTTGTCAGTAAGTTTATGGCCAATCCAAGGAAGGAACACTGGAAAGCGGTTCAGTAGATTTTTAGATATCTGAGAGGGACCAACAGTAGGCATTTATGCTATGGTGGGTCAAACACTTCTCTACATGGATATGTAGATTTAGATATGGCAGGTGACTTGGATGGCAGGAGAAGCACCACAGATTATGTTTTCACTATTGGTGGAACGATGGTTAGCTAGATTTTAAAGTTGTAGAAGGTTGTTGCCTTGTCTACTACAGAGGCAAAATACATTGCAGTCATAGAGGCTAGCAAAGAGATGATATGGATGACACAGTTCATGGAAGAGTTGGGAAAGGAGCAAGAGAGTTGCAGATTGTATAGTGACAGTCAAAGTGGAATTCATTTAGCAAAGAATTCAGCATTTCATTCAAGAACCAAACATATATAGCTTAGGTACCACTTCATTAGATAGGTATTGGAGGATGGCGAGTTAAAGATGGAAAAGATCCATACAGATAAGAACCCTGCTGATATGTTAACAAAGCTGGTAACAAAGGAGAAGTTGAATCTTCATTCAACTTTTGTTGGTCTTCAAGATTGAGCTTGAAGATGGAAAATCTAGAAGATGTTGCTGTATAGCTATAGGTGTAGCTATTTATCTCCAAGTGGGAGATTGTTGAGTTGTGGAGCTAAAAGCTTCATCAATGAGCAAATGCAAAGGTTGTTGTATTTACACAATCACTGACGTTGGTCAGGGATTGACTGGAGGCTATCGACGTCGATTATGGATCGGCCGACGTCGGTCATATGCAGACTGACAGGGACCAATGTCAGTCACTTGTGCATTCCAAAAGTCTATTTTCATGGGATGAATAGATTGTTTGCATGATTAGATTAACTGTTAGTTGTAAGTCTGCGTTTCTATTTTTGGCAGGACTGATTTGAACCTTGATTAGGAGTTGTATCTAATGGTGGAGAATGCATAGCTCATGATCCCTAATTCTATATAATAGGGATAGATATTCATAGCTTGTAGATATGAAAAAGGTGAGGCAATTCAAGTAGCTGAATTGTGCTTGTAATTGATAGAGAGAACTTTTGAGGGAAAGAGATCTGTACATCTGAGAGGTGTGGAAGAAAGAGAGATTTCTTCAATTGTATTTCCTTCTAGAAGAGTTTAAAACAAGTTTTCATTATTTCTTGTATCTCTTATTCTTTACTGATTCTGATTTTTAGTTACTTATAAGTTTGGTTTAATTTCGTGTTTAGTTGCTTATAAGAGTAATCAATTGTCTTGTTAGATCTTGACAGTCTATGTTTGTGAAAGTTCCTTTCTACATCTTTGTTCAGCCTTTGGAATGTCTCAAAGGGAAGGTGTCCCTTTGGGCTTTTAAAAGGGTCCTTTCTCTGACGTCAGGTGTCCCCCGCAAGGGTACTTGTCCTTTGGGCTTCAACTTCCCCGGCGGGCTTTTTCCATCGAGAAAAAAGCCCGAAAGAACAAAATATCCGAAGGAAAGTTTCTTGTTACTTGGCCATTCATTCTTTTCTGTTTCTTTGGACTTTTTCTCTGGGTGAATTCCTTCAGACAAAAAGTCCAAAGGAATTTTGCCTTAACATTTTTCTGAGAAAATCTTCCCGAGAGAATTCTTTCGGCCTCTTGGACTTAGCCATTTCCATCGGACAAAAAGTTTGAAAGAATTGTTCCTTTTGGGCCTTTGAACAAATATGAAGGAATTCTATGTTTTCTTTAACCTTCAAACTAATTTTGCTTGCCCTTCGCAAGGGCACTTGCCTTTATTGCTTTGGGGCAGCCCCTTGAACCAACTGACTGAACCAACTTTGGTTCAACGGTTCAATGGTTCAATAGGCTCATCCTTCGTTATTTGGCTAAGTCATTTTGATCTTTTACACCAAGCACGTTGAACCAACTTGGTCATTGAACCCATTGAACCTTTGAACCAAAGTGGTTCAAAGTTTAATGGTTCAAGCCTTTGTCCTTTATCATGTGCCGATTGAACTCTTTTGATTGGACCGAGGCGCTGAACTGATCCTGGAAATGACTAAGTGTTAGAAACTTGTTCTTTTTTACTGAACTCACATGCAGAAGCTTTTTAACCTATTGAACCTGTGAATCCTTTTACAGAAAAAGCTTAAAAATGAGGAATTTGAAAGCTCAGAACAAATTTTGAGAAGGGAAGAGAGAAATTTTGGTCTATGCAAGGCCAAAATAGTCCATAGGTTGTCCCAAAAATGAGTGGCATTTTTTGGGGACAACACCTACCATTATATGTAATTCTTCAATTCAGTGAATAAGGTATGTGCCACTAGGTTAGTCTATGATTTTGTTTCATTTTCAAATAATTATGGCATTAGTTACATGCCTTTTGTAATTTGTTTGACACTTTTTGATACTCTTTTGATATTTATCACTTTTTATTTCTTGACATGAATTACAAAACATTATGATGTGGAAGACCATGCACATATTTTAAAATGGGTAGGTTTTAAATATGGTTAAGATACTTAAGCTAAAAACATGCAAGACAAAGCATGTAGAGGAGGCATGTAAAGGAAATAATGGAAAAAATATGCGAGATCAAAGAGATTAGAAGATAATGGGGTGTGTCAAATAGGGAATACAAGGTATGTGCATAAAAGGTAGTGTGAGGTGTGAAAGAGGTGGCATGTGACTGATGGAAGTAGAATGAAAACTGTAAAGGAATACCATTATAAAAATGGGTTAAAAGAGAAAGGCAATTTCCTGTGATCAAATTGGGAAATTTGGATTTTTATAGCTAGCATGCACTTCAGGAAAGATGCAATAACTTGAAAAGGATGAGACATGCATTTATTAATGACAAAGTGGTATGAATGGCAAATGTGCCAAATGGACACCAAGGCATGTCATTTAAAACATTAAATGGTTAATGTGATGGATGGTGGCGTGGAGGAATTAATGTGAAAATTTGGGGTAGACTATAAAAGACATAGAGACCTTCTATTCTCAATTTTATTGAAAATTTATAAGCCATTTCCAAGCTCAAACAAAACAATAATAAGCAATAAGAAAAGGCAACTACACAGTGATTCAATGATAAAACACAAAACATAGATTATGTTGAAGAGCATTCAATGAAAGAAGTGGTAAAGTGACCATGGGAATGAGTGTGAGAAAGTTATAGGTTATAGGTGTTAAATCCACCATTAGAAGAGGTTGAAGTAGGAAGCGAAAGCAATTTAGGTTCACAAAAAAAAAATTCAAAATGTATTCATTTGAAAGAGTTGGTCGGCTGTGCGTTAACCTTTGAGGACCCCAATCAGTGATACAACCAAATCAAAATTCTAATAGGAGAAGAGATCCATTACCAGTCATTCCTAAAGTATAACAATACAAGGGCATAGAAAAATGAATTCCCATTTATATCCAAGAAGAAGGATCTAGTGAACATGACGTGCAAGGCATGGACCCCACAAATATGAAAGAAATGACATATAATGAAAAGGCACCAAAAATAACATGAATAGGAAAGAAGGTTGCTACCACACCATCATCCTCTCCCATTTTGATTGAGGAAATGCAATACCCAGAGATAGTTTTGCCCATGGATGATTGAAAGTCAAAGATTTCCACTTGTTAGGTCCTCAATTACAATCATTGACAATTCTTGACTTATATTAGGACTACCATGTGGAGTACTATAACACCAAAATGACATCAACTATGATATTATGATCTACAACTTATTGGAAGATGTGAGGGTGATCCAACTCTTCCAACTACCTTATTTTGGATAGCCATAGGAGGTAGTTCACTTTCTAATTTCATGCATTCATGAAGGCTACCTCTACTTTTCTAGGTGTAAACTGAGAATTACCCATGAGTGGATCAATAAAGTAATGGGGTTACTTTGTTTTGGTGTTGATGTTGGCACAAATCTTAAGGATCAGGAGGCAATCGATAAAATAGAGATGGTGCTGCAGTATAAAAAAGGCCACACCATATACATCACAAGCTTGATCAATGCCATAATTCAAATAGTTGTATGCTTGGCCACAACTAAGTTGGGAGGCATATATAGGTGGAAAGAGGTGGATATGTCCCACTTTTATGTCATTATCCAAATAGCCAAGGGAATAAAGTACAATTACTCCTTGTACTTTGCCAAGAAAATTAAGTAGGATGATGGGAAGGTGCATCACCTGCCTAACCATAAGTTACCTTGGGGCACAATTTTGTTGCTACTTGTTTTTGATGAAATTGGTGTCCTAGAGTATTCCAACAAGGAACTAAAGTGGGTATACCCACCAGAGTATAAGTCCCCCATCAAAAGGTTCAAACAATTCACTTACCCTATGGTCATCACACCTTCCTACAAAGCATAGATGAAGGGTTGGATTGATAACATGAAAGAGGCATTTGGGAAATAATGGTAGATACCCAAAGAGTTACCCATGTAGATAGGGACCTATGTTATGTTTTCTTTAAAGCAACACTATTCCCTCACATGAATTTAGATGGAAAACACTAACAACTTGTCATCATGGTTGAAACTACCATATGCATTCATTGCCAGATATTTCATTGACTCTATGAATTACATTGATGATGCACACCCTACAAATATTGATGTGAACAAGATTGAAAATGGGATCCACACTCTTCATAATATTTATGTCTACCTAGGGAGGCATGCATATGTAGAGAGTCATGAGATTGATAAAGTTGATATTAACCCCTACAAGATAGTTATGCAAGGGTAGATCTATGTCATTTTCTATATACTCAGGCCTTAGAAGAAAGCATCAGGAAGTCAAGAAAAAAAAAAAGGAACCACTCCCCCCTCAACCATGCACATACACTAAAGAAAAGGCATGGATGAAGGATTAGAGGCCAAGACTAGAGGCCACTAGTTTAAGTGAGGCATAGGAGGATTAGCCCAGGGCCGAATCCAAATGATAAAGGTGAACCCCATCTTCAAGAAGAGCCCAAGTGCTACCTATAGAAAAAAAATATATTGCTTCACATCCAGCTACCCAAGTATATCTCGATTAGGAAGCACCATGAGTGTTGATTCCAGACACATGTTAGGCATATTTAGATGCATAATCTGTAAAAGAACCCACTCTTGATCCCAATAAAGAGTAGCCTACTAGGACCAATAAAGAACAACCTATTAATGAGTAGAAAATGGACATTGAAAGTCCAAAATCTAAAGAAGTAGAAAGAAGGGAAGGCCCAAACATAGAGGACCTTGGCACTGGTAATAACGAGCAACAAGAAAATAGTATTAAAATTATTGATCTAGAGCATGACCCTGAAAAGGGTAAAGAACCTATGAAGGAGGCATAGTAACAAAAATAGACAAATCAGGAACCCCCTATTCACACTGCATTCTAATAAGACACATCGAATGAACAATTATATTTATGGGGTTATTTCCCCTAGTATGAGTCCATAAAATAAATTCAACGTGAGATGTCTTTTGCAATGGAAGTGTATCACAATGAAGAATGATTTGAGCTTCCAAGGGCCATCACTAACATAAGCTCATAGGTGGCTAATGTTATGAAACATGCTTTAGGTAAATCCTATGGATTTCTCTTCGATGCAAGTAGGTACATCCCTCATCAAGTTTCCCATAGATATTTATAAGTAAAACATTCTCAATAATCACAACGTGGGCTAGATTCACTACAAACATTGGGAGGTTATCTGCTTGTATCAAGAAGAGCATGAAACAAGGTGTAAACTTAAAGAAGAAATTAAATAACTCAAGTGCTAACTCGATGTAGCCAAAGTAGCTCAACTTAGGACTTGTTAGGATTGTGGAGCTAAAAGCTTCACTGATGCAAACAGGAGAGGAGGTTGCTGAAGGTTGCTGAGTTGCAGAGAAGTTGGGGTCGGGCTGATCAGCCGACGTCGGCAGGATAGCATAGGGAAGCAACCGACGTCGGTCATATATCGGCCGACGTCGGTCACCTCCAGGCAGACAGGGACCGACGTCGGTCGCCTGTGTGGTTCGAACTGCGTTTATTACGGGCAGTTAGCTAACGAACCAAGTGTTTGCATGAAGAGATCTATTTTTAGACTGAGAGCTGCGGATCTAATTATTGTAATTAGATGTCTAATTATTGTTTGATGAGATCTATATAATAGACTCATGGTTGTATTGGAAAAGTGGACTAGTTTGAGTTGAGCAAAGCTTGCTCCTTCTGTGTGTGAGGTGAGCAAGGGTGTTCCTCCTAGTTCCACAGTAGTACCAGGCGTGTTGGTGCTGGTTTGGAGAGTTAGCTAGATTCTTCAGGAGTGTAGGATCTTGGTCACAGTTGCATGGCCTATATAGGAGATCTACATGGTAAGTAAGATCGTTGATCTGCAGGTGTATGTGTGTGCAAGGTCGAGGTTCACAGGTGAGCAGAACCGTTGTTTGATTTGCAGGTGTGCAAGGTCATATAGACAGCAACACAACAGGGAGCAGTATCAGGCAGGATCTACTTGGAGTACAGGTGTGTACTCAGATAGAGCAAGACAGGAAGGCAAGGGAGTTCCTTCCATAAGTATGGTCTGTTAAAGTGCAGGTTATTGCAGATTCATGGGAGATCTACTTGAAGTACCTTGAGTACTTGTGGAGCACGTGGAGTGCTTGTGGAGTGCGTGGAGCACGGGAGGTGAACACCAACTCTGTATTTGAGTTGGGTGTTGGGACTTGTGAGAGGGAGAGCTTTGGGGAGGAGATTTACTGTTCACTTGAGGTGTGGGAAACCTCTGTAAGGTGGTGGAGAAGATGTGGGATATTCTCTATTGTATTCTTTTCTGTATAAAGTGTTAATACAAGTTGTGTATTGTCTCTCATATGCTGTGTTATTCTGAATTCTAGTTACTTGGTGAATCTGGTTATTTCCGCATATTATAGTTGCTTGGTATTTGGTAATCAATTGTATGCTTCCGGTGTTTCGCACCCTGACAGGACTTTGGGCCTTTACCAAACAATTTTGAGAAGTGAACCAACACTCATGGATAGAGTTCCCATTACTGGTGAAGTAATTAATAAATTGGAGATGATTGTGGACCTTTTTGATGTAGAAACGTAAAAACATGGTAGATCTTAAACATGAGAAACTATGGGCCACTGCATAGTTCATATAGGCCATAGACTTCTATAGTGATTTTTTGAATAAATTGAACAACATAATTCCTATCATTAATGGGGTTTTTGTCAACTTGACATGACCAAGTAAAATTTTGTAAGCATGATTATTGCCTAAGGAACAATAATGCAAACAATTAGCTGGGAAAAATCTAAGCATCAATGATAGGGCCTAATGCAATAAAGTGTTCTAGGATGTTTAAGAACTAAAAATTAAATAAACACCCATCGATAGTAATTGAATGCTAATTTTTCAACACTTCAAGGATAAGTTTTGATTGAAGTCGAGGCACTCAAGGATGTTCACAAAGTCACAACCACTCAATTTGAGACTTTGAAAAATCAAGTAGATAAATTTTTGAATCATCATGAGACATGAAAATATTGAAAGGTGAAGTGTAAGTGATTACTTACAATCTTCAGATAACCCTCAACTAGTGGGAGGAGCTCAAATGTAAAGTACAAGAGGTGGATCCCACATTTTTGTCAACTAAGGAAAATATAACATAGTTTAGGATAGACTATTAGTTTAGTCTGGTGTAATGTTTGACCTAAATTTTGTAATATATTTTAAGTATTTTTTATCCATAAGTGAGGGGATGCAAGGGTACAGGATAAGTGTAGAGGACCATGATGCGAGAGAGAATGATTCAGAAGAGAGAAATAGGGGTGAACAATGCAGAAGACCTTGGCACAAACATGTGTTATGAAAGACAAGGAGTCGAAGAATAAGGAACACAAGATGAAGGACTTAAAAAAACACAAAAATAGGACAAGGGTGCTAGAAGTAGAGGCGGTTACAAACTAGTTTATGAAAGTATTGAATATTAATGGGAACGTGAATCTAGCACTAGCTTGTGAAGGAGTAGGAACACAAAAGCAAATATCTAGCATAGAGAGAGTATATAGGGGCTATTGAGCCTGGTTCAAGAGGAACTTAATTATAATGGCTTGCCATAACTTTTATTTTGAAACAATCGTTGGCTTATCATCTTTAGTATATTATTGATGCAACCCGATAAGGGGTCCGCTTGTGTATAAATACTCCTTGGCTTTGATTAGAAAGTGTTGTTGAACAGGGATGTATTGTTGTTGTCCATATAGAGATCTAGAGAGATTATGTATTGAATGAAGTACCTTTGTAATTTTATCAAATGAGATAAATGAAACTAATATTATGTGATTCCTGATGTGTTGAATCTATTTAGTATTAATCTTGCTTTATGATACTAGAGTACATGCAATGTGTGAATGCGCTAAATGACTAACTCTAGAATGATGTTTGTAATAAAAATGATTAAATGTGTTAACTCAAGTGCCTAAGTAATATTGGTCTATTCACCATTGCATGACGAAATCAATGGGAACCAGTCTAGGCTATGTGTCATTAGTGAGTGTACGAGGTCACTCTCATGATATGTTAGTGCACTAGCATGGTGGCTTATCCCTTCCTCTTGGCACACTATCATTACTTAGTTGTGCAGAACTAAGGATAAAAAATAAACACAACATGGACTTATCATAGGTGGTTGTGATTGGAGAGTGGTAGAAAAAGATAGTGAAAATATAAATTTGATAGTGATAGATCAACAATGTGATCAAAAATAATTTATGGACATGATCATTGTAAGTAGACAACTAATTTAAATTTAAAGATATTATGGAATGTAAACCCTAGGTTATTAAAGGGTTTGAGTGCAATAAATCAAGGGAGAGATATATAATAAATAGAACCACTAATTTGTATAATAATTGACTTAATCTAATATTTCTAAAAATATCAATGAATGACACAAATAAGTACTTAGATAGAAACTAACTAAGACGACTGATCTAGAGGCTAAAACTAGCACAAAATCTTATCAGGGTGTCACAAACAAAACCCATGTGTCATATTTCCTCCTGGATAGTAGCACAATACCTTGGATAGTAGTGCATCGTGTTAGTGTCCTTCCATTCAATGCTAGTGTCATTGTGCAAGGATTAATGTGAGCTTCTAGGAGCAATTGCATTCGAGTTTGATGGGCCTGTTCTTGTGTGGATGAAACTTGCTTCTCTATTTGTGACCTATTTTAGAATGTTTTTGTATGTAAACCCTAGGTCTCCATGTTATTAGGGTATTAAAATTCACAAGTAACAAAAGTGTGATGTTAGCTAGGTAGGCTAGACATCCTCAACACCCCATTGTGTTGAGAGTTGCTTACATATCAACACCTTAAGAGGGAATTAATCTCGATGTAGTTCTTTAAACCTAAGTGCTAGTACACATACAAGTGAATGCTGGTATGAGTGTCAACTTGAGTGCTTTGATTGAGGTTTGAGAATAAAAATCTATGTATTCTAAGCTTAAGGTGGTTTTAGATGACTATATGCATAAGTAGGGTAGAATAGGGATTAATAAACTTGATTTTATACAACTTGTTCTAAGCTTATTTGTGTATTTTGAATCTGATTTCCATCTAGTGGATAAAGGGATAAAAGTCATGTATATATATTGATCTAGTATTTATGCGAAGTGTGAAATAGGTCTAAGCCAACCCCAGGTGTCTTAGGAATTGAAAATATATCTATTGGGGTTGAAATTAGGCAAAGGACACTAGCATTGTACCTTGGTCACTAGCACAGTGAGCCAGTGTCTAAAGAACAATGCTAGTGTCTAGGTAGCAGAACTTGAGGCACTAGGGGCCTAGATCCTTAAGGGAAGGTCTAAGACTAATTTTAGGATGTCTAGGGATGTGTAATGTGCACACAAAAGTTGGATAAGGGTTGAAATAAGCCCTACGATAGGTCTAAGGCTAAGATAAGGATGAGTGGTCTCAAGAGACACTCATTGCAATCAAGTGACATTTTATATGACTACATTTACCCCTCTTTATTCTATAAATACAAAAAAGTTAAATGACTAGAATAAAGGAAAAAGAAATGTACCTAGATTTACCTAAGAGATGAAACCTATGAATTTGGGTCTGGGTGTGTGAAACGTGTCCCATTACATATTTGGGTAGATAAACCAATGTTAAAACCTGGTAACATCATGTGTGTGCATGTAGATAGTGATCAAATGGTGAATAACTTGGACTGAGCTAATGCCTTGCTCAATCCCCATGTGTGGGTGGCTCAAGAGCTTAATCTAGTTTTGAATCTGTCATTTCCCACCCCTACTTAGTGGATCAGACACTGTGAATAACTTGGATTATAATGATGGCTTGTTCAACCCTCTTATGTAGGTGGCTCAAGAACTCAAGTAGGCTATGAATCCATCATTTCCTACCCATGTGTATTATATGTATTTATGACTAAAATGAAATGATGTAACTAAAACTATGTAGGATAACTTTGGGGCCACTTGAAAACTCTAAAATGTAAAATGTCTAAGGGGCCTCTCAGGCACTCAAGAATGTAGCTCAGGGACTACACATAAATGCCAACTACAGTAGATGGAATAAGGACTTTATCTGGTGTGAAACTTGATGCAAATGGTGTCTGAAGTATACAATGTGAATAATGACATGGAATTATCATTCCATCTGAGATGAGCTAGTTCAAAACTAATCATGTGGAAATAATGTACCATGCACATGCCCCTAATTCTGATATCCATGCAGATGGATTCTAGACTAAGTAGCAGTATGTGTTTATGTATATATGAAACTAAAATGGGAGTGGTCATGTTGTGTATGATGCCCCAATCTGAACAAACATGGTATGATTCTATATAAAATTGAGCATAAACTGATCAAATATGATAACTTATGACTAAAACGATACAAATCTAGACTGTAACTACTATATTCTTCTGTCAGAACTAGATTTTCCTATTTCTACAATTACTAGACAGTAACATAGTTCCTTGGATAGTAGTTTACCATGTTAGTGTCTTTTATTTTATGCTAATGTCCTCTATGCTATTTTTCTACCAAACTGACTTTGATCTCTTTTTGACTATTTTTCATTGTGTTTTCTTGATTCTAGGCTCTATAATTCTATTTTTGCATGTTGAAAACTATACTCTGAGTACACTCAAATGGCCTTCTCTCTTTGACAAACCCCTATGAATGCCCCTTATTTTGAGGAGATTTGTTATACATGTGTGATAATTATCCTCAAAATAAAGGCTCTGCATGATGTGTGTTAGGTTGAAGACATATGCTATATGCATGATAAACCAATATAATGTGTATACATGATATCAAAATGTAAAAGATTCTGAGCATAAATTAGCAATGTATGATGTATGTTATATCTAGCATTCACAAGGTTTTCAAGATAAATATAAGAATATAAGCATGTGTATGAGCAAAAAAATTGAGTAATAATATATGTAACTACCTAGGGGGATTAGGAATGATGTCCATCAAGGCACCCAAGGAGGAAGGGGAGATGTATGAGGGCACTCATGGCATCAAAAACTAGGTGTTCAATCAACAAGCAAGAAACAAGTGTCATGGCCATGACACAAACATGAAAGCATACATACAACACACATGAGACACACAAAGTAGGTCAAACAACCACAATAGAAGGGACATGGGTACATGTCACTAAATATAGGAAATCAATACATACAAGGACATGTTTAAATGTCAACATATGTAAATAACAAGCAAGGTTAGCTTAGAGCCACATAGAAGGACATGTTCAAATGTCCACATATACAATCAAGAAGGCACACACAAGGACATGGGTACATGTCTAAAGTATACACACAATGAAAGGAATTGACATAGAGCCATAGAACAATGGCATATTTAAATTCCCTTGAATAAATGTAGAAGCAAAGAGACATAATCAAGTCTAAACTAGGAAATCTATAAATGAAAGTATGCATGAACATGTGGTATAAATTTGTATAAGAGCAAAGATGTACATAAACCAAGTCTATAGTAGTAGTTAATAAAAAATATTAGTAGTAAGGGATGATCAATATCAAAATATAAACAATGCTAAATCTATGATATACAATATAGAAATATGTAACCTCGTAAACTAGAATTTATGTATGTGATGCCCCTAATGGGAGAATGTATCAATGGTGAATCTATGTATGTGCCCCCTAGTGGGTAGATAGTAACAACTCTAGATCTATGTGATGGACTTGAGCCCTATAAGAATATCTGAACACTCAAAAAGAATAAGTGAAGCATGTATGTATGACAAAATCAACCATACTAAGATAACTAGCATATATAGTACCTGACTAGTATAAAGAATGTAAACATGGATATGCAAATAATCTAAAATTTGCATTTTTGAGAAATATTTGATTATTTTTGTGTTTTTTGAGTATATACGCTATGTAAAATCAATCATGAAAATGAAAATATATATAAGGAACAAGGCAAGAGAAGCTATGTACAAGTAGATAGGAACATACCACCCAATGAGTCTCCTTAGAGACTCATAATAAATGTGGCATGTATCAAATAGAAGAAGAGTGATTGTTTGTGTTGTGTAATGAGGTATTTGGGATTTGAAAATCAGATGTAATAAATGATATATAGTTGAAAGTACTCATGGAGTAGGGTTATGAATATGTGAAGCTGATTGAATTGGCTTGTGAATTATGGTGTATTTGGGAACCCATCTAGTAGAAGAAGCTATAACTGGTGTGGATGCTCTATGCTGTAACACTAATCTATGGTGGTGAGAGAGAGTTATTCTAGAATCCACAACATGTCTTTGATGCAAGGTCTCTCTAATAAAGGTCTCCATGGGAGTGTATGCATACATGATACTAATGTAGGAGTAGACCTCACTTGCACTGGTGGCTCCACTAACATCTAAGGTATACTAATAGAATCTATGTCGAGAACTGTAACTGGTGACTGCTATATAAGTGGATGTGGGATAGGTAAATGATACTCATATGGAAGGCCCTCAATATAACCACTTGATTAGCATGTATATACTTGAGACATATGTGTATGGGGGATGGAATGGCTCAAAGTTGTTGTATCCAAGGCCTACCCAATAACATATCAAATGTGCCTTCACTAGGTACTACTATGAATCTGGTGGGTACATGTGTGGGCCCAACCTATAATGGAAGTAAAATATCCCTAATAGAAATCTAAAAATGGCAACTCAAGCCATGAATAATTATATCTTTCTGAGAAATATCCTGCTCTGAATAACCCAAGTGATGTAGAAGTGTGATAGTACACATGTTGGCACTTAACCCATTGTCAACCATGACACTTTGAATAAGACGATGATCAATGCAGACTCATATAAAGAGTGTGTAGAAATTTGTGTCATCATCAACTATCTCCTACTCTAAAAAGGTGATAAGAGGTCTAGCTGGCACTATAGTATGATACACCCCAATGATGTTATGTAGAGGATGTGGATACACTGTATGTGTCTGATAAGATGCTACTAGTGGTTGTGCTTGATATCTATAATGAACACCTAAAGTGCCTGTTGTCTCATTAGTTGTATGTTTTGGAAATAGATCTAAAAACATTTTCTTTTCCTTCCATTTGTTGTGGTCTAAGAGCCTTTGTGGGAGTGTCAAGATTAATAATATTAGCTTCTAACAAATATTGTATCTTATGTCGTAAGCTAATATATTTGTTTATATTATGGACTAGTGCCTTGTGATAGTTGCAAAATGCATTGGAATCATAGTTCCTTGGAAGAGGCCTAGTCATATCACCCTCTTTGATGGGAGGGAGAGATATGACATTGCATTCCAAGAGCTGATGTAGAACCCGTGATAGTGATCGAGGAAGAGTTGTAAAATGTCTCTTTGGAGGAGTTGATAAAACCATGCAAAGAGGTGGCTCTGAAACTATGTTAACTATTGTTTGTGAATCATTCTTATTCTCACTGGGTTTCACCTTGTATGGCGGCTTATTAGAACTCATAGGAGTTGAATATGATCTAGCTGTGTACATTAATTTGCCCATAGAGAGAAGCTTGACTACCCATTCTTCCACTATATTGAAAAGATCTATGAATAATGGAAACTTCTTGAATATGATAGCTTCATGTAATGTTAGTAACAAATTTTTCTTGAATATGTCTTGGAGTTTTCTATCTACCATGGGGCTAGTCATATTAGCTAATATAGTTTTATATCACAAGACATATTCAAGAATTAGCTCATTGGTTTTTTTTTTTGAGTTGTGCCACTTATGTAGAGTAGGATTACAAGATGTGTTAGTCCATATTTTAGTTAAGAAAATCTCTATAAAAAATAATATAGACAATAAAACATCAAGCCTACTACCTCATGGGGTGTTGCTAATTAATTCTAAGAGCTGTTTCAAGAAGGAATACTACCAAACCTTCCAAATAACATCCCTCCTTCCAAGATCAGCCAATAAACACATTTTCCCCAAATTTAGTGCTCCAAATATATGTTAATGATGAGTAACATGCTCTTCCATCACTTCCTATTTCACCAATGTATTAAGTTCATAATATTGATCAATTTGTGCAAATAGGTGAAGCTTTGTGAAGACAATTCTACATAATAACATCACACAATTCAAGATTAAAAATGGTGGTCGTGGCTCACTTATTTATAGATTTTCAAGATTGCTCAGAATCAACCATGATCGTCCATCTTGAGATCAATATGTGTGGCCATGAATCAATTCAATTTTAGAGGGACAAGCCATAAATATGCCCATTAATATTTGGAATAATGGGGCATTGATGAGGCATGGGAGAGATTAATCTTGATATTTAGGCTATTAATGGCTTATAGATGCCACCCCATTGATGATGCCATGGGATGATGTAAATTTGAGGAATGAATTTCCAATAAATAGATTTTCAATAACTTCTATGGAATTTTCACTTGGGTTCTTGATTTGATTTAATTTGCCTAAGTGATCTTGATTAATTTTCTACAATTCTTTGGAAATCTGTTGCACGCTTAATCAACCTAGTTAGAAATGTCATTTTACTGATTCGTAATTTGATTAAATTATAATTAGAAGAAGGTATCAGTTGCATATAGAACAATATCCCAATTAGAGCATTATGGATCTAAAATAACAAATACACATAACGTGTGTTGCTGAATTAGAAGAATTTAGTGGTCCAGAGTATCATTTTACATAGTCAAAATTTGACTCAAAATGATTTAAGAAAAGATAATAATCACATAAAATACATTGCCCCATTTAGGGATACATTAGCCTAAATCGACACTTGTACGTAACAAGTTTGAACCATTTAACACATTTTAGGTGATTTTGGCCCAAATTGTGCATTATCGTAGAATATTGCTTAGATTGACAATTTTAGCACAATAGTGATGGGAATTGGATGTCTACATTTTCCCCTTATTGGAGAAGGTGTGTTGAGACATTTGGTCAAAGTGATGCATTTTCAAAGAATGAAAAGGTCACTATAATAATAATAAAAAACTTTGTTCTCACATTTTGTTTTTAAGTTTGCATGAATTATGAAGAAACATGTTTATAAAATGCCTCAAACATCGTTTGTATGGCCCATGATGTCCCCTCAAGGGAAATACAAAATATTTGGAAATATTTGACTGGTGGGCTCTTGATTAGAAAAAAATATAACCTCATTAATTTCAACAAAAGGGAATAAAAAAGAGAATAATTAAAAGAAAGTGGAAGGAAAAAATGAATAGAGGGGCTAAAATAATAGCCCAAGAAAGATAAAATGATGCAATTATAGGCCTAGGTGGTGATTTTTTTTGAAAAAATTACTATATTTTGACCCCTGGGGGTAAAAACAAGTCATTTGAACCCCTAAATATAGTAATTTCTAAGATTTGAAATTTTTGTGTGATATAGCTGAGAACAATGACTAGTATCCTACAACACCATCATCTTAGAGAGCGCGTGAGAGAGTACCAACAACCATTAGGGAGTGGAACATTAGTAGGTACCTTTTCTTGGTTTTCAAAATTGTCATTTATTGCATTTATTTCATGTAGGAAGTGGTAGTTGGGTGATCCTACCATTTTTCGCAATTTGGAAAATGGTAGTTTTGCCTATGAAAATGGCAAGAATGCCACAAGATAAACGATCTCTCTACCTTTCAGCAAGATCATGGGTCAAAATGGTGAGTTCACCAAGACATTAGTGGGTTCACATTTCTTGGTGTATTTTGCCCTATCGATCATCAAGTTTGCCAAAATTGGTGGGATCCTCCTACCAATTAGCGAGAATGACCTGCATCATGTTATGGTCATGATAATTAGTAGGATCACCCTAAAAAATGATGGGAATGACCTGCTAAATAGTGAGATTTCCAAAATAATGGTGATAACATCAGAATAAAATATAATGGGGCCCATAGGAGATTAGTCTAGGCCTAAAATTAAAAGAAGAGAAATAGAGACACATAGATTTTAAGTCTAGGCCTCAAAATTATAAGAAAATGATAGAAAGCTAATTGACATGATGCGCTATGTTTGATTTACAGGAGTGAGTTGAGGTTATCACGTCATGGGTGTGACACTCCCAAGTACTATGGTGATAGGGGCTAATGATGGATGAGCTCATGGGTGTCCTAGTAGTAGTGGACTTATATCACCTGGCCTAATTACCAGTCATCTAGATAGACAACTTACTTTTTAGCACTAACAAAGAGATGAAATTATAAGACTTCTACTTTTCATCTAATGATTGGGGAGGTGATGGTGATACTAGAGGATATACAACATATTCTATAGGTACCTATGCAAGGACCCAATATTAATTGGATGGGTGATGGATGACAAGGTGTGCTAGATGATCTACTTTGGGTAGTGGACCAGGAGATTATCAATGAGTATATAGACGTGGTCACCCTGAAAGATTTAGCTTGGCCTCCTAAGGGTGGAGCAAGATAGGGGACAATTATTATAGAGGTAGTGGTATTGATAACTATTATTAGTGGACTTCTGCTGCTTGATAAGAGTGGGTGATTCTTTCCTTTGGGGTTGATCAATGTGGTGTAACAGATGTTCGATCACCTGACATGGTTCACCTAGGTACTAGTAATTCTTGCATAGATGTATAGGGTTCTACATATGATTGTATACTAAAGATGGTGCATCATAGGCCAAAATACACTACTACATATATGGGCCTAGGAGCACATAGTGATTACATGACCAGTGGGGCTGATATATCAGAGGGGACCAGAGGATCCCTTGGATTAGAGAAGGTACCCTATAGGACTAGGCATGTAGGGACACCTGAGGGGCCTACCCTACTATAGACAAGCCATCAATGAGATGGAGGATGGGGATTTAATTTGGCATCCCTTCTTAGGGACACAATGGTTATGGGTGGAGGATCTCTTTATGATTGGGTGCATGATCACACCATGCTACATCACAGGGTGCTAAAACTATGTAGTGGAGAAATATAGTTCATATCAAGTCCAATGATAGTTTGACATGCAATAGGACATCCTAGAGGGTCCACACTAATTTGGACATGTGACTAGGGAGTTCAAGGAGTGGGGGCCACTAGTGTCCAGGGCAAAGGCAATCATTGACTATGACAAGGTGGTTCATGTTCTATAGGACTATGTCAGAAGAGTGCTAGATGTAGGGGTCATTGATGCATATGCTACATGGTGGATAGGAGTGAGACTCATCTGAATTACTAGGCCATTACCCTAGTAGCTAGTCTTGAGATAAAGATGGGTTAAGATGAGGAGGGATAGGGGATATGCCCTAACATAGTGATAGGTTCAGGTGCCCGTGTAACTAGCCATTCCCTATGACATTCCATTATAGGTGGTATAGCCTCAGGGTCAGAAATATCCCACATAGGATGTAGAGATGGCTGAGTTGGCTGGTCAAGATATGGATATAAGGGATGCCCTAGGTGGTAATGGAGGCCACAGGATAGGATTATGAGAGGTAGGGCCCTTCGAGATAGAGATAAGTAAAGGATCAAGAGGGACAGGGCCCTTAAGCATAGGGAGGTCCATAGAGGACCAAACATTGATTGATAGGATTTAGAAGGAGATCATTCCATGCCTCTCAGAGATTGCAGGGTTATAGAGCATTATGGTTGGGTTACACGCGCAATTAGCTATGACTCAGGGAAAGACCACCAAGTTTTGGGGTCTCATTATAGCTAGGGATGCAAAGATTACTAGTCTCAAAGGACATTTGGTATAGTTAGTAGGGGTCTAGGCCCAATTAGCCACATGAGACATGGAGTTTGAGATAATGATTGGTGAGCAGGATTTTGATCGGATAGAGATGGAAAGGCTAACATAGGAGAGAGATGAGGCTTAGAGAGCCAAAACAAGTATAGGGGTAGGATCAATAAGAGCCTTGGCCAATGTGATTATGGCTAAATATGATGCCTTGTGTGCAAATGATGATGTCCTACATGCTAAGGATGAGATAACCTATCATAGGCGAACTTATGAAGTGACAGTTCTTGTGGAGTGGAGAGTGGCTTCCTATAGGGAGTATACGAGGTCATAAGAGACTAGCTGGACCTCTAGGTCTAGATAGGGGACAAAGCTAGAGCGGTCGATAACATAACTAATTGCATAACATGGTGTCATAGGGCCTCCACCACCACATCCACCAACAGTGCCTACTTTTGAGATGGGTCAGACTTTCCAACAGAGTCCTCCCAAGGACGAGTATGATGAGAGTTAATTGTGCTAGCTATTTATGATATGTATAGATATTATTGTGATGTATAGAAAGATGATTTTAAGATATATATATATCTTAAAATCATGTTTCTATACATCACAATAATATCTATACATATCATAAATGTATATATGTGTATACATATATATATATATATATATACATATAGATACATATATATACATATACATGTATGTGTATATATATATATATGTATATACATACATACGTATATACTTATATACATATATATGTATATATACATATATATGTATATATACATATATACACATATACATACATATTTACATATACATACATATATATATATGTATATATGTATATACATTTTTATATATACATATATATGTATATACTTATGTATATACATATATATATGTATGTATGTATATGTATATATGTATGTATATGTATATATATGTGTGTATATATATATATATACATGTATGTATGTGTATATATATGTATATATACATATATATATATATACATACATATGTATATATATATATATGTATATACATATATATACACATACATACGTACATACGTATATACTTATATACATATATATGTATATATACATATATATGTATATATACATACATATATACATATACATATACATATACATATATATATATATATATACACACACATACACACATATACATGCATATTTACATATACATACATATATATATATATACATATGTATATATATATATATGTATATATGTATATATACATATATATGTATATACATTTTTATATATACATATATATGTATATATGTATATACGTATGTATATACATATATATATATATATATATATATATATATATATGTATGTATGTATATGTATATATGTATGTATATGTGTATATATGTGTGTGTATATATATATATGCATGTATGTATGTGTATATATATGTATATATACATATATATATATATACATACATATGTATATATATATATATGTATATATACATATATATACACATACATACATGCATATATATATATTTATATATATACATATACATACATATATACATATATATACATATACATGTATATATGTATCTATATATATATATATATATATATATATATATATGATTTTTAGATTCTTCATTTTTGGCATACTGTTATTTGTACATGGAATGTTAATATTCTTTGATTGTCACATGATGTTTTCATTGATATTGCTCTTGTTATGATATGTTTTGATATGCCAGTTTCAAGAGATGCACGTCCTTAGTTAACATATGGATGTTGATGTATTTTTTCTATTTCATGTATGACTAGCTACTAGAGTATAATTTAGGAAATGCACGTCCCAAAATAATCATAGAAATTGTCTATTAGACTCACAGTGTATGCCAAGAGATGCACGTCTTGCATAGAGTCTTGTTTGTTTCCAGAATGGGCCTAGGATAGATCTTGTGTTAGGTATTTAGGATAGTGTGTTAAGAAATGACCTTTGGTGCCTCATTGCCTTTTGGATTTGGAGCACTTGGTGTTTACTATAGAAAATTTGAAGTTATGCATCATCAGTATGAGTAACTTATAATAACATTGTATTTATATTTGTAATTGATTGGTTCAAATGTGAATATTTATAACTAAGGATAATGATAGAAATTACCAAAATCAAAGTTAAAAAAATTTACGTTTAAACAAAAACAAACAAAAATAATGAGAAAAAAAAAATACAAAAATGCAACCTAACTTAAAATCAAGATATGAACAATCAAGACTTAAGTAGGAACAAGAATGTATAAAAGCAAAGTAAGAACAAATTGTTTAAACAACTTGAAATCAAGATATGAATAATCAAGATCCACGTGTATTAACAAAATGTTATTGGAAAACAAATAGATAAGAAAACAAGCTAAATACAAATGTAAACAAACCAAGCCTAAGTAAAAACTAGACTCAAAATGTTAATGGAGTGCATTTGAACACACAAGAACAAAACATAACAATAAATAAGACAAACAGTAAAACAAAAGACAAACATAACATAATATGAAGAAACAAATAGTAAGACGCGTAATAAAAATGAACAAATGACAAAACAATAAATAGAGAAATCAACTCAAAATAATAATGAAAACATAATAAAACACCAATAAAAAAAATAAAAACATCACACAATCTAAGTACAAACTAAAAAACGAACAACAAAACATCAACAATAATAAATGGAGAGATAAGAAAACACAAAAAAAATCAAATAAACACACAAACAATGGTTAATAACAATGTTAATGTAAACAAAAAATAAATCATTCATACACGGGTAATAGAGGTGGTACACTATGTTAGGAACCCCGAGGAAGCACACAATTGATTACCATATACAAGCAACTTAAGATGCGGAATTAACCAGAAGTAACAAGTAACTAAAAACCAGAAACAACACAAAATATGAGAGACAATACACAACTTGTATTAATACTCATACAGAAAAGAATACAATAAAGAAGATGCCACTTCTTCTTCACCACCTCTCAGAGGCTTCCCACACCTCAAGTGAACAGTAATTCTCTCCTTAGAGCTCTCTCTCTTACGGTCCCAACACACAACTCAAACACAGAGTTGGTGTTCACCTCCAACCAGTCAGTATCAACTACTGCCAGTACTCTAGTGCTCCATGCACTCCAAGTAGATCTCCCCTGAACTGCAACAACCTGCAACCCAAATGATCTTACTTATGGAAGGAACTACCTTGCCTTCCTCTTTGCTCTCTTTCTGAGTATGTTGGGTGAATATTTTGTCGTCAACTAACTAATGACAAAATGGGTATATCAGTCACAGCACAGGGAGATTTACACCATGAAGAGTGTGGGTTTACCAGATTTAGACGAGGTAAATCTCTTCTCTCATCAAGGGGAGGTTCCCTATTAAATATTTATACGCTGGATATATGTATATAATTAAGCAGAAAATAACACATGGGGTGGTATCACAGCATCTACTTCTCTTTTTTCAAAAGTAATGTATAAAGAACAAAAGGGGGAAATCCTAGTCCGGAACCAACAACATTCCTCTTCTTTCAGGAATGGTATCAAACATGGAGCAAAAAATCACCTGAAGTGACAAAGTTCTCAAGGACACTCACGTAAGCACAAAGTCTTCCGTAGTCTCCTTCACCAATTCAGAACAAGTACAATCGTAGAGTGAAGTGAAGCACAAAGTCTTCACCTGAAACTACAAAAGATAACTGAATCTTAAAGATAAAAGCAACACAAAGTCTATCTTCTACCTTCCAGAAATGCCCTCATATAATACTAACACACCCACTTTGCTTATTAAATTAGATAAACAAGATATTATCAGGAAAAAGGACGTAAGAACTATTTCCTAAATGACACAGACAATCTCAACACAAAGTCTGAAATAAACTGCTTCTCATTCATTCAACAAAATATGATTTACAAATTTGAGCACAAAGTCTCAAAGGTTGCTTCAATTTCAGCAGAGTGTTTGCTATTAATTTTTCCAAGATTATTTACAAAGTGAGGTCTCCACTATATATAGGAAAAAAATCTTCAAAAAGAGAAAATAATAAAATATATAAAATATCTTGGTCAAAGATGACTCATCTTTGACTTTTAGATATTTTTCTGAAATATTTACATGTAATTACATTTTACAAAATTGCATGCACTTTACACAAAACGGAAGTGCATAAGGAGAGAAGAAGAAAGAAGGAGAGAGATTCAGTTCTTGCTGCCAGATTTTTTCATATGTGCATCGAACATAGTGATGGATGCCTGAATTTTGATGCTGTCTGGCACAATTGTGTTCTTAGAGATGATTTTGGCTCTGATCAATGCGTCCTTCAATGCTGTGATGGCTTTAGCATGGCCAGTTAACCTGGATTTTAGATTTTTCAAAGTTAACTGGGCATCTAGAATGCTGTCCACAGTAGACATTGAGAAGGATTTTTCTTCAAAATCTCTCTGAGTCATCTCTTTGAAATTTTGAATCATTTCTTCTACCGGAAGGAACTGATTGTCCTTAGAGGTCAGGTTGCATGGCAGCTCTTCTAGTTTATTTAACAGGTTCAGGTCACTCTTCTCACTAGCCTTCTTGAAAGCTTTGAGATCATCAATTAGATCTTTGAGTTCCTAAATTCTGAAGATCAGTGACTCTTTGATTTCAACATAGGAGTCTTTGTTGGAGATGACACCGATAGATATTAAGGTGTTTTTCTTTAGATCTTTCATCTCCTTCCATTTATTAAGGTCCATTTCTGAGCTATCGATCTCTTGAGAAATGAGGGAGACAAAGTCATCTAACTCTGCTTTTACCTTCTTCATTTTACCTGTCCTTTTTGCAACCTCTGACAGCAAAGAAACTCTCTGAGTATGCATCTTTTCAATATAGTCCTCTAGGACTTTGCCTTTCAAATAAGTCTTTTCTGCTTTTTGAATGACTGAGTCATCCACGAAGAAGGCCTCTGGAGTTGCTGCTTCAGAAGGAAGAGTGAACCTAATTCCCACAGCTGGTGTTACTGTAGCAGTTTCCATACTACTAGTGGTGACAGTAGTTACAGTTAGAGTAACTGGCAAAACTGCACCAACTATTGATTCTGGCTCGGGCGCAGGGCTTGCTGGCAAGTTGAAGGAAGGAGACGATAGACTTGGAATGGATCCAAAAGAGCGAGGGGAACTTCTAGAAGGGCCCTGAGGATCACCAAATATGACTTTGAAAGGAGAAGCAGCTCTAAAAGAGGGAATATTGATAAGAGAGATGGGAGAAGAGGGTACCACAAGAGACTAAGGGGGAGAAGGAGATACGCTCTTGATCGGCTACGCTTGTTCCTGTGAGAGCGGAGGCCTAGTGCTAGGTTGCCCTGACGGCTGATCATCTTTCTCCATGGGCTGAGTTACCTGTGCTTGAGGGCTTTGTTCCTTAGTTCTTTTTGTTGCTGTTGCAGACTCTTTAGTGGCCTTAGGTTTCTTGGATACAAATATGATCCTAGGCTTGTGAGGCCCAAAAGGAGAAGGGACATCACTTTTGTTTTTAGTTATGTTCTCTGCTTTTCTCTTCAATTCTGCTTGATATTCAGCCTCTGATCCCGTAACAAATTCTTTTAAGGTGATCCCTTTGGCTGCTAACCAATCATTGATGTTAGCCAATATTGGTTCGAATCTTTTTGTCAGGGAAGTCAGCTCCTTTTGAGACCACTGAATTAGAGGAAGAGGGGAACCAACAACCTTCTCTACCAGATACCTGCTATTAACGATGTTTCCATCATCAACCAGATTGGAGGGGATCTCTACAAGCCCTAGGTATTCAATTTGTTCTAGGGTCAGCTTGTAATAGTCTATTTTTCTAATCTCTTCGGCCGTTCTGAGGTCAACCCAGATATCCTCAATCATGGGTTCATGGAATTGGGTTTTCCTTATGATCTTTTTCTTGACTCCCCTGTAGTCAAATTTTTCTCGTCTCTTGAATGGTTTTAAAGTAACCATCTACATTTCAGTTTCCATGACCTTGACTTTGGCTGATGTTGCAACGAAATCCCTGCCAATATCGATCATAAACTTGAAACTTGGTCTCTTCAGCTCCATCTGTTTGGTATGCACGACAATCAATTGTCGGCAAAGTTCCATTAGCACTAGCTTATCTGAAGGAAACTTGGGGAGCATGTAGGGGTAGCCCTGGTAAAAGCCGACCCGAAGATAGTAGAAGGTGGGGAACTGAAGGAACATGCAGCTGAAATCATTGACCACCATCCAGGCCTCGTCTGATATTCTCTTCTTCTCAAGCTGAGGGTCAAGGAGGCATAAAAATGTAGCAAAAAAAGCATCATTTACCCTCTTGAAGTGACGAGTTGATCCTTGCAGAGTCAGCTACGGATAATATGAGTGTACTGGGGTTGTCTTTCTATCCCCCTTTGTGGTCAAGCCTGGAAAAGTCTGCATTACGACAGTTATGTAAACTAGGTACGAAGTCATGTAGAACTTGAAGGAAGTCTGTACCTTAGTTAACTGCTCATGAAGGGCATTGTTGATTTGCTCTCCCCAAAAGATGGCTTGTTTTTCCTGGAGGATGATCTTGATGAATAGATACATCCATTCATGGAACTATGAAGAAGATGGGAGGCCCTGTACTCTGCTAAGAAGGGTGATCAAATCACCAACTTCTTCGACGAAATCGCTCTTCAGAAAGTTCTTTGGCCATCTGGAGAGGCTGGTCCTGGGGGTATTTAACCATTTATAGTTCATGACCTTCTTTTCCCTCTCAGGGTCTTTATCATACTCCTTCTGTGTGTCCACGAAGTCGATCTTAATTACTTCAGTGGCTGGAGGGCACATGAACACTTTATCGATGAATTCAGGGTCCAACTAAATCACCGTGTTGCTGCTGGCGTCTGGGACCTCGTGGTCTCTTTGTTGTAGAAGTGAGTGCATTAGAGGATGAATTCAGTATGATGCACTGCTACCAGAAAGGCGGCCACTAGGTGGATGTTGCTCTCAATGATCCTCTTAATCCCAGTGTTGGGGTTCGTCGCCTTTGTGCGGGTTAGGAATTCAGCCATGTCCACGTGGCCAATCTCAGTGTCCCAAATGTCATCGACATTTGAGGAGACCGATGTAAGCTGAAAGACGCCCTGATACTTGTATTTCATTATTTTTACCTTCTTGAGAGACGCTTCTGTCATTGGGAATGATCTCGATCGGATGGGAGCAGATGTGCAGGAGTTCGCTGATTGAACTGCAGTCATGATCGCTAGATTAGAAGAGAGTGGATGAGATGGGGAAAGCGCAATTTAAGTGATATTGGTTACCGGAGGTCACTTAAAAAGGTCGGGTGGAAGAAGATATGAAAAATGAGGAAGAAAGGGAAAGAAAAGGACAACTCAGAAAATTCTCGAGAGTTAGAAAAATCTGAGGGAAGGATGCACGGGCGGCAAAATTTGTCGCCCTTGCATGCAAGGATAAAAGAGTGCAAGGGCGGCCAAATTCACCACCCGTGCAGGGACGGGCTACATAGGCGGCAAATTTCATTGCCCTTGCAGACTGAAGGAGGGAAAAGGGTAAGGGCGGTGAAAATTGCCGCCCTTGCAAGGAAGGCCTGCAGGGGCGGCGAGTTTTGCCACCCTTGCAAGGAGAGCAGGAAAAAAGTAGGGGTGGTGAATTTTGCCACCCTTACAAGTTTGGAAGAGAAAGAAGGGCAGCGAAAATCACTGCCTCTTCAGGGAACTGTTACTCAGGGAAAGACATGGGCGGCGGACTTTGCCACCCTTAGGGCTAAACGCGGGCTAGGAAGAGGGAAGAGAAAACCGCGAGTTAGTAAGAAAGATGGCGCAAATTACCACCCTAACATAGAAGAAAGCACAAAAATGATAATTAGAGGAAGAAAATGGAAAGACAAATGCAAAAAGCAAAACTAACTTGGAAAACTGTGCGTGCCACAAGCTCGAATCTGCGAATACGTGCTTCAAGTCGCTCGCCAAATGATCTAGACGTGAAGAGTAGGAGGAGAGGAGGAAGCAATGACAAGAAATGAGACTCAAATCGGTTTAAATGGGGTGAAAATTGACCCTAACCACCTGCCGTGTGTGGCAATAAATACCACGTACGGTTATCGAGACATGCTAGGGCGGCAAAATTTGCTGCCCTTGCATGTTTTGGTTCGTTCGATTGCAGGGGCGACAAAATTTACCGCCCTTGCAAGCAAAGGTGCAGGGGCAACAAAATTTGCCACCTTTGCATAAAAATAAGGAAAATGCAAAGGCGACAAAATTTGCCACCCTACAGGGAAAGGAAGAAAAGACTAACTCTGGAAAGAGATAGTCTGGGGGGGAACCTTGGCCGCAACGAGATAGTAACTACTTTCACGTTGCGGGCCAAGATGAGAATGAATTCAAAACTCATCTCACAACCAAACTTAGAGAGACAAAAGACGAAATAGACAAGTTTCGTAGAGGGTCATTCACAAAAATGGGTGAATCTGATTTTGAAAACAATAGAGTACACACTATACTCCAAGTAGATCCCACCTGATCTTGCTCCCTATTATGTTGCTATCCTCCCTGATCTTGCACACCTGCAAATCAATCTGGTTCTGCGCACCTGTGAACCTTAGACCTTGCACACACATACACCTACAGATCAATGATCTTACTTACCCATGTAGATCTCCTAACGTAGCCAAGCACACCTACTGACCAAGATCCTACACACCTGAAGAACCCTTCTGATTCTCCAAACCAACACCCACACTTGGCACTGTGGCACTAGGAGGAACACACCATGCTCTCTTCACACACAGAAGGAGCTAATATTTGCTCTCTTACTCTCTAACACACTTTTCAATACAGCCTATGAGTCTCTTAAATAGATCTCATGCAAACAATAATTACACACCTAATTACAATAATTAGATCCGCAGCTTTGAGTCTAAAATTGGCTCTCATCATGCAAACAACTAGTTCGTTAACTAACTGTCCATGAACTGGCAGTTCTGAACTGCATAGGTGACTGACATCGGTCCCTGTCTGCTTGGAGGTGATCGACGCTGATCGATCCCTGATCGACGTCGATTGCTCTTCCTATCTAATCCTGTCGATGTCAGTTGGCCTGACTGATGCCGGTGTCTGTGACACTTCAACAACCTCCTCCAACCTCCTCCATGTCTGCATCAGTGAAACTTTTAGCTCCACAACCTAATAATCTCCCATTTAGAGATAAACAACTACACTGTACCTGTACTTGTACCCCATCTAATCTATTTTCTAGCTTGTATCCCTCTTTAAGATCAATCCTGAAGACCACCCACCACACAACCTGTGGTCCACCACCTGTCATCTGAGTAACCTGCCACATCTGAACCTACAAACCCATGTAATGAAGTCCTAACCCTGCATAGCATGAATCCCTACTGTTGATCCCTCTCAAATACCTGAGAACCCACTTTCCTGAATTGGCTCCTAACTCTCTGACAGCTCCCACTGCTTGGGCAAACTCAGGTCTATACCAGACCTCATGTGATTTCAGACACTGAACTGTCCAGCCCTTAGTGTGCTCCAATTCTACATCCTGAACCTTGCCAACACTTGATTCACATCAGCTCCCACTGGAGACAAAATCAACCTGTGATCTACCATGTCTCCCATGCCAAAGAATTTTCACTGCTCCAAATCCTTCATGGTAAACCACTAAACTAATCTTACCCTTAGCTCAACAAAACCCTGTATGTCCAACCCTGCTAGCTAGCATACCATCCACATACAGTAACAGGATAATTTCATGACTCATCATCCACCTGGTAAGACAAACACAATGGTTACACTGACATTGACTAAAGCCCTGCTTTGTCATCCACCTGTCAAAACCTGTACCACTGTCCTGCAGCTTCTTCAAGACCATATGACCTGGTCTTCCATCTCACATGTCCATTCTCTCTATTCTTTAACCAAGGTATCCATTTGTCTAAGTGCTTTCATACCGGCTGACAACCCTACCAAATCTCTCGTTTGGTCCTGCATCCTGTTCATGCCAAGCTCCCACTGTTTCCTAGATCCTTCTTGCTCTGCAGTCAGCAATTAGTATAAAGAAGAGGAACAACAAATTTGAGGCTTACTTACCACCTTCAGTCCTCCATATGGGCGTTTGAGACTCCTTGACAGCTTGCTGTCTGCCCAAAATTCATTACAGTGATCGATCTTGGTCACTACACAGTCTACATCTGACTGACGTCAGTTTCCATGCGCCTGTCCTGACTACCAACTTTGCCGACGAACTCTACCGACGTTGGTGTCCCTATTGCCGACATCGGTCCTCCTGATCGACGTTGGTCTTACCTATTGCCGACGTCGGTCATTCTGACTGATGTCGGTCTTACCCTGCCCGACATCACTGGCTTTGGTTTGCACATGATCGACATCAGCAGTTGTTTGTTTGATGTCGGTTCCTCCTTATCGACGCCAGTACTTGTGTACGCCTGTGAGTGATGACTTTTTACCTACGAGCTCCTTTGAATCAAAACCCATGTCCAAACTGCCCTGCTCAGATGTAACCAACTCCATCCACTGGTCTCTGTTCGTCATCTCCTCCAAGAACACCAAGGCTTTCTAGTTCTTAAGTCTATCAAACACATCTGTCTTCTGCTTAAGAACATGCATCTCCTTCTTGCTCATGTGACCAAGCCTACAAAGCCACGTCTTCACAACAGAAGAAGAATTAGTAATATAAGTAGATAGATAAAGGATACCTACTTTCTTACCACCCGCTAATTCAAGTGCATCCATTGTGAGAGTTCTTGTGCATCTCTCATCACCCAACTTTCCTGAAGCAATTAGCCGCATCTCTAAGACTAGGACTTGCATGACCTTCTTCAACACCCATGTGTTGGCCGCCTGTAATTTCAGCAACACTTCCCCTTTGCCAATAATCTGACAAGGCTCACCAACCCCTCTACTTGGGGCTGCATGAAAAGAGGCAACATAATGTATTAACCAAGATTCAACTTTATCCAGAGCATCTTGTGCAACAACACCTATAACATTTGCTTCTTCATGCTGATCTGCTACCAACCAACAATCTTTATTTACCTACTCTTTCTTTCCATAACATCGTAAGTAACCATTCGTGCTATTCAATTTCTCCATTCGTAGCTTACTTTTTTCTGCTGTTGCTATACTCCCACTCAATCAAAAACCCCTGAGAGTGACCTGTAAGCAAACACAAAACTTGCTCCCTGCAACCTTAGCTCTGATACCAACTATTAGTGGTATCAAGCTATGAGCCAACAACCTCGCTCTGATACCATTTGATAAGACCTAAGTTCCCCAAAGCTCTGACACAACTTGTCAGATTTAAGAGCACACATGATTACCAATGTATAAGCAACTAAATATGCGGAAATACCTAGAAGAACAAATAACTATCAATGAGAAATAACATAGAATATGAGAGGCAACACACAATTGTATTCAACTCATTACAAAGGAAATTACAATAAAGAGATCACACTCTTCTTCCACCTCTGTGAGGCTTCCTCCTCAAGGGCTCCCAGTAATCTTTCCTCAAGAGTAATCTTCTCTCAATAGGTCACAACACACAACTAACACAAGCTATTGTTCACCTCATTGTACTGCCTGTACAACTGAGTACGAACCGATACTCCAAGTAAATCTCACCATGATCTTGCTCCTTGATGTATTGCTGTCACCTTGGATCTTGCTCCCCCGCCGATCTCCTTTTGACCCTCGCATAAACACACCCCTGCAGACCAACCTGATCTTACTTATCACATGTAGATCTCCACCATGATCCTGCAACACCCTGCATATCAAACCTGATCTTACATACATGAAGAATCCTACTTGATTCTACCATGGAAAGAACTCTCCAAGTTCTACACTTTACAATATAGCGCATGAGTCTATTATATAGATCTCATGCATACAATAATTAGACAAGTGGCTCAAAGACTCAAACTAGTCTTTAACATGCAAACAACTTGTTCACTTAACTGACTGTTTGTCAATAGAAATTTTGGAACCGCACAGGCGACCGACGTCAGTCCCTGTCTGACTGGAGCTGACCGATGTAGACCGACTGCTACCGAGGTCGGTTTCCTTCTGCACTATCCACTGACCAACGTCAGTGATCCTGTCAACACCAGCGACTGCATACTCAACATCCTCCATGTTTGCAACAAGGTGAAGCTTTTAGCTCCACAACCTAACAATCTCCCACTTGGAGATAAACAGCTGCACCCATACCTATACCAGTACTTTGTCTAATCTGCATCTTGGCTTGTATCCCTCTTCAAGCTCCCACTTGAAGACAACCCACCACACACCCTGTGGTGCTACACCTGTGTCTGAATTTCTTCATTCTCAGCTTACCTTCTTCTGCCATTGCTATACTCCCACTCAAACAGAAACCCCTGAGAGTGACCTGTAACCAAACACAAAACCTGCTCCCTACAACCTTAGCTCTGATACCAACTGTTAGTGGTATCAAGCTATGAGCCAACAACCTTGCTTTGATACCAACTGTTAGGAACCCCGAGGAAGCACACAATTGATTACCATATACAAGCAACTTAAGATGTGAAATTAACCAGAAGTAATAAGTAACTAGAAACCAGAAACAACACAGAATATGAGAGACAATACACAACTTGTATTAATACTCATATAGAAAAGAATACAATAAAGAAGATGCCACTTCTTCACCACCTCTCAGAGGCTTCCCACACCTCAAGTGAATAGTAATTCTCTCCTCAAAGTTATCTCTCTTACGGTCCCAACACACAACTCAAACACAGAGTTGGTGTTCACCTCCAACCAGTCAGTATCCACTACTGTCAGTACTCCAGTGCTCCACGCACTCCACAAGTGCTCCACGCACTCCAAGTAGATCTCCCCTGAACTGCAACAACCTACAACCCAAATGATCTTACTTATGGAAGGAACTACCTTGCCTTCCTCTTTGCTCTCTTTCTGAGTACACACTATACTCCAAGTAGATTCCACCTGATCCTGCTCCCTGTTGTGTTGCTGTCCTCCCTGATCTTGCACACCTGCAAATCAATCTAGTTCTACACACCTGTGAACCTTAGACCTTGCACACACATACACCTGCAGATCAATGATCTTACTTACCCATGTAGATCTCCTAATGTAGCCAAGCACACCTGCTGACCAAGATCCTACACACCTGAAGAACCCTTCTAATTCTTTAAACTAGCACCCACACTTGGCACTGTGGCACTAGGAGGAACACACCATGTTTTCTTCACACACAGAAGGAGCTAATATTTGCTCTCTTACTCTCTAGCACATTTTTCAATATAGCCTATGAGTCTCTTAAATAGATCTCATGCAAATAATAATTAGACACCTAATTACAATAATTAGATCCATAGCTTTGAGTCTAAAATTGGCTCTCATCATGCAAACAACCAGTTCGTTAACTAACTGTCTGTGAACTGGCAGTTTTGAACCGCACAGGCAACCGACGTCGGTCCTTGTCTACCTGGAGGTGACCGACGCCGGCCGATCCCTGCTCGACATCGATTGCTCTTCTTGTCTAATCCTACTGACGTCGGTTGGCCTGACCGACGCCGGTGTCTGTGACACTTCAACAACCTCCTCCAACCTCCTCCATGTCTGCATCAGTGAAGCTTTTAGCTCCACAACCTAACACACTATATGATTGGGTGACCCTTAAGCTAAAAAATAATGACACTAATACAACAAGACAAGAACAATGAAGACAAAGTTGCCCCTAAGTGATAGGGGAATAATGACATAAAACAAAAAAAATGAGGGGGGGAGAGAAGAAAATGAAGGGGTGGTTAAGCTGACTCTAGATGCATGAGGCAAATGGATGCTTCCAACATAGTTTCATGGATGTAAGATCCAACATGAAATTCAGGCCAAATGTAGTTCTACTAAGAAATGGCATAGAAGAAAAGTGATGATAAACAAACATGATTGTGTTGTAGAGGAATAAAGAAAGGGGCTCACAAAATGGTAAGTGCATTCAAATGATTGCTCGTAAAATGATGAGAGCATAAGATGTTTGGCAAATGTTTTTGGAATTATCTAAGCATCTCAACTCAACTAAGAATGATGAGATACGAAATGGTTCAACTCATAAAATGATAAGAATGTGGGATCAAAATAAACAAAGGTTCAAGTTAATGTTTTTGTTCATTTTATTGATCAATTTATAATGTTTTTTTATTTTTGGGATAAGCAACAAAAATGAAATATTAACAAAAGGCCCAAAGAACTACCTAACTGAGGAGATGCACTTCCACAGGTAAGAGTTCAAATAACAGCTAAATCGAATGTAATAGGAATCATTAATATAAACAATGGTATAAGGAACTGACTAATCGAGGAGATGCACATCTAAGAGTAGGAGTTCTAATAACAACTAAAACTAGATGCAAAGACCTTTTTGATCATGTCAATGTGATCATACCTACCAAACAAAATAATAATAATAATAGAATAGTATGCAGTGTTAGATAAATCTGAAGGACCATTCAATAGGCAAAAACCATGTGTTGACATATCTTTGTACACTTGTTTGCAAAAAGAAGCTATGAAATACTGTTCAGGCTGAATTGTTTTGTAGAACAGGTGCTGAGTGTCTCTAAAATGCCTATGAATCATAATCAGGATCATCATTGGTTATGGAATATAACTGTCTAGGTTAGAAAGATCTAGGGTATTTTCATAAGAATATTGTTCTAGGTAAAATGATCTAAAATGGAATGAAAGTGAGTTAAATGGAGTATAAACGATCCAAAAGTGCCAACGATCTAGTGTAGTAAAAGAATATTGTTCATAGTAGAATGGTCTAGGATAAAATGAGATGGGATAAAAATGGTCCAAATTATAATAGTGGGATAAATGACTTTGGCACAAGTTTCCCCTCAGTAAGGGGTCTTGTAGATAATGGTTCAAAAGGATGTCAAGCATAAAACATTTTGAAATGTACAATATTCATGGGTTCAGGGAGCTCTTCGCCATTTGAAGTAGCCAATCGGTATGCCTCCGATCCATAATTTATCATGACTACATATTGGCCTAGCTAATTGGATTGAAACTTACCCTTTTTCTTTTGCATTCAACATTAGTGTTCTTTTGGTTCTCCTTCAGGACCAAATCACCAATCTCAAACTCCCTAGGGAGAATGTGTTGTTATAGCTTCTCCATAATCTATTTTGATATGCTTGCAAGTTATCAAGGGTAGCCAAATGATTACCATCAAGGATCTCAAGATCTTGTAACCTAAAAAATCTATAATCTTCATCATCTTCAATGTTCTCCAAGGATACCCATAGTGAAGGTAACTTGATCTCAACCAGGATAATGGCCTCCATGCCATAAACAAGGGAGTATGGAGTGACTCCTATGGGAGTTAGATGACTAGTGCAATTAGCCCAAAGGGCAAGAAAAATTAGCAAATGCTAATTATGGCTAGTGTCATTGACAATCTTGTTTAAGATGGCAATAATAGTTTTGTTAGATGCCTCAGATTGACTGTTGCCTTGCAGGTTATATGGTGTGGATTTATTATGCTCAATTTTGAATCTGACAAAAAGAGCTTTAACATCTCAGTTTATAAATGATCTACCATTATCGGATATAATACAAGCTCAAATACCATATTGATAGATGATATGGTAATGGATAAACTTGGAAATATGCTTCTCAATGATATAAGTAAGAGGGATAGCCTCAATCCACTTAGTAAAATACTCGGTAGCAGTGAGAATATGCTTGTGGCCATCAGAAATGGTTGGGTTGATTTTACCCTTAATATCAAGGCCCCATGTAGAGAACGACCATGGTATAGTAATCAATTAGAGTGGTAAGGAAGGTGTGTGTATCAAATGACCATGTTCTTGGAAAGTAACACACTTCTTGACATAATTATAAGCGTTTGTTTCCATCTTAGGCCAATAGTATCATATTCTGAGGAGTTTCTTGGCTAAGACTACACCATTAGTATGGGCCCCACACATCCCTTCATGAACCTCTTTAAGCACTAACTTTAATTCTCCTGAAGATAAATAACAAAGTAGTGTTCCATCATAGCCTTTACAATAAAGCATGTTTCCAAAGAGGGTATAACGAGATATACGATGAAGGAAGACTTTCTGGAGATTATGTGAAAGGTCAAGTGGAACAACTTGGTCATGAAAATAATTATAAATATCTTGGAACCAAGGTAGTTTAGGTTTGGGATTGGGACCAACAATAGTGCATACCTCTCTAAATCTAGCAATACATGAGTAGGTTGTAGAAAAATTTCAATGAGAAATTGATACTCTTTAACACTGTTGGTAATTTGTATCATGGACCCAATTATTGCCATTGCATCAAATGATCTATTATTAGATTGTGGTACCTTCTAAAATTTTAGGGATTTGAAGTGAGCCTTGAGATTATCCACAATGTGCGTATAGGGTACAAGCTTATCATCTTGAGTTTGATACTGATCTGTGGTTTGATTAATAATCAACTGGGAATCCCCATAGACCATTAACCACTGGATATCCCACTGTATGGTAAGATGAAGTCCTACAATAAGGGAATCATACTTATCCATATTTTTGGTACAATGAAAATTAATATGAAACACTTTGGGAATTAGATCTCCTTGCAGTGTAATTAACAAAATTCTGGCCCTAGAGCCATGAGATGTGAAGGAGCCATCAAAGTATAACTTCCACTGTTCAGGTTCTTGTAACACTTCTATTATAATAGGAGCTTCTACAAGTTCATCTACAATGACCTACCCCTTGATAGCCTTTTGATTATGGTACTCAACATCAAATTCGCTTAAGAGCATGACCCATTTGGCCATGTGACCTGTGAGTGTTACTTTGGATAATAAATATTTGAGAGGAGCATGACCCATTTGGCCATGAGACCTATGAGTATTGTTAGTGCCCAAAATTGCACTGGAGCAATTGCACCCTTGTCTATATCAAAGTTTATGACCTTAGCCAGATTTCTATCTCCATGTGTTCTTTCAGATGTCAAGTTCATGTACATAAATTAGCTAAGCCCTTTATTTTGTCTTTGCTTGGTGAAGGTGTTCTTTCCCTTAGACTTTTTGGGCCTTTTGCATGAACACAATGTTCAACGAAAATAGGTCTTCAGACTTTTTGTCTCAGCAATTGCACCCTTGTCTATATCAAAGTTTATGACCTTAGCCAGATTTCTATCTCCATGTGTTCTTTCAGATGTCAAGTTCATGTACATAAATTAGCTAAGCCCTTTATTTTGTCTTTGCTTGGTGAAGGTGTTCTTTCCCTTAGACTTTTTGGGCCTTTTGCATGAACACAATGTTCAACGAAAATAGGTCTTCAGACTTTTTGTCTTAGACAAAAAGTCTGGAGACTTATTTCCATCGGACATTTTGTCCACTACAAAATTTTTGAAGGAATTCATGTCTTATCACTTTCAGGCTTACAAGAGGCCTGAAGGGCTATTTCATTACTTTTTATCCATAGCAAAAAGTCTGAAGGGTAACTCTGGATTTAGAGGACACTTACACAAATCCTAAAGGACACTTTCACAAATTCCAAAAGGTACTTTCAAGAGTTCAAAGGACCATTCCAAAAATTTGAATGGAATTTTTTGTAGGGCAGGTGCCCTTAGCAAAAAGTTTGAAGGATCAGTTTAGATGGTGAAGGACACCTCGAAGGGCACTTTTAGAGGATCTAGAGGATGTTTTTAGAAAGTTTGAAAGGCACTTTCATGAGATTGAAGGACCATTCCAAAAGGCTGAAGGGAAATTCTATAGGGTAGGTGCCCTTAACAAAACTTCTAAAGGGTATGTTCAAAATGCCCAAAAGGTTCTTTTGGTAAAATTACTATAGGGCAAAGGTCTATTTCCTTCAAACATTTTGGATGAGCAAAGAGTCTAAAGGAATTGCATTTTTTCAAGAGAATTACTAAGGTCAATTTCTATGGGAACATTGTTTCAGACAAATTGTCCAAAATAATTATCCTAACAAAGACAAACGAGCTAAGTGCCAAACTCTTTTAGCAAAAGTGTAAATGGTCTAATTCCTTCAATAAAATTGCAGAGACCAATTTTTTCAAAGAAATTATCTCAGGCATTTTGTTTGAGACAATTGTCCTGATAGAATGCATGTAATAATTGTTGTGGGATAATAGTGCCCAAGCAAATAGAGAGGCCACAGAAAAAAAGACTCAAACAAGATTGCCATAGAACAAAGTCCCTGAAAGAATATTTCCAAATTATAAGTGATAGTATTGTGAACATTTTTGATGGGCACGTAGACATCAACTTTGAGATGCAGAGACTAGCCATTTGCTTTCAAATGGAGTAGATCTAATGGCTCACACTTGTATGGAGCAAAATGATCTGATGGTGCATGATCAAAGCTGAATAATCAAAGGAATCTAGGAAAAGTGCAGGCATGATAAGTGTTGAGCTCGCAGAGCATGCTTTAAAGTTTGAGAATATTTTATAGATCAAATCGTGCGAGCTAGCAGTTGACAATCCAACAAGATCCAAGATTGAATGACACACTTTCATGTGGCATGAGGGTGATCAAAATAGTAGAGACTATTTTCCAGGTACACAAGAATCCTACAGGGCTACCAAGCGGCATAGCCTCAAGGCCAAAGAAGAAGTAATATCCAATCACACTTTACCCCTTGAATCATGATTTGATGGAGCATGTTTGCTTACCTAGCTAGATCTGACGACACGTAGTCAAGGTTGAAAAGTCAGAGATCCCATAGGCAAATGTAAGAATGAGAGGTGACACAACTGTGTGCTATAAGGTAATAGCTTGAGCATCTCATTGTAGGATCTACAACTCACATGTGCTCAGAAGATGAAGAATCGACGATGTAAATGAGAGTGGGTTTTTCAAATGGGAGTATGACTTAGTCTTTTGCATTATTATGCTAGTCCAAGTGCCTCCATGAGAGGGAATATTATTGTTTGCAAAATCTGAGTTGGGCCACTCCAAACGAAATCTTCGAGCAACCATGAATCAATTATATTTCTAATGTTATCATCACAAGGTAGTGGGATTTATTTAGGATGCACAAGAGAAGGGAAAATATCCAAAAGATTCCATATTTTCTAGTGATTAATAGAAAAACATCTCTAGATAGTTGTACATGAGGACAAAGTCTATTTGGCTCCTCAAACAAATATCCTCCTTCTAGCTCATGTGAAAAGGAATTTTCAACCAAAAGATCAAAATATATGTTCCAAATCATCATCATTCCTCGTAGAGGTAGTTGTGGCAATCATTTTCCTTGTAGTTCCATGAAGATTTAGGCGTGGCAAGGAATATTTCCCAAATGGGAGCATCTTTAATGGGACTTTGGCACTTGTAGATTTGAATTGGGTAAGAAATATATAAATAGGAGACTTATCTTCTATTTAAAGGGTTGGTGGTTGTTGTTGGTTGTTGATGGTATTTATTCTTCTCTAAGTATAGGCTCTTTCAAATTTTAGGATCACTATTGTGTGTGTTTTTTTGCCTCTCTTGCTAAGGTGGTTGCACCTTGTACAACCATTAGCAAACTCTGAGAGCATTTCTATATGTCTCCCTTGTCCAACATGGAGCAAATCCACCATGCTTGTCCCTATGAGCGTGAAATTATATTATTATTTAACTAAAAAAGAAACACTTACATAGGCTAATATATAGCCAAGGGAATAACCTCAATAACCTCCTACAATATAGGAAGGTTTACAAACAAGAAACCCATAATGGAGTTCACATGTATAACAATACAAATAATTTAAATAATAAATATTCCTATGGTGAATTAATCATCAAATTAATAATCTAACATTCTCCACCTTAATTCAACATAGCTTGAAGTGAATAAGAGATAAATTCTCTAAATGCCTCAAATTTGTCACATGCAAGTGACTTGGTGAAGACATTTGCATGTTGTTCCTCTGTTGGGCAATATTGGAGTTGGATGTTGTGTTGCTGTATATGTTCATGAATGAAATAAACTTGCACCTTAATGTGTTTTGCATGTTCATGAAAGACTAAATTGTGAACAAGTTTGAGAACACCCTCATTGTCATAGTACAGGATGGTAGGTGTCTTTTTTGGTACTCCCAATCCTTCTAGTATGCAACATAACCATATCACTTCTTAAATAGCTCCTCCTGCAGCATGATATTCTACTTCAGTGGAAGATTGAGAAACAAAGTTATGTTTCTTGCTCCCCTAGGATATAGGACCAGATCTTAAAAAAAACACATATTCAAAAGTAGATTTTTTGTCATCAATCTTTCTTGCATGATTAGAGTCAGAATACCTTCAAGAAGAAATTGTCATTATTTTTATATTCTAGGATGAAGTCCATTGTACCCTTGATATATCTTAGTATTCTCTTTGTTACTTTCTAGTGAGACATCTTTGGCTCCTTCATGAACCTTGAAAGATAACTAACTACATAGCTGATTTCTGGCCTAGTATATGTTAAGTAAATAAGATTCCCAAGCAACTGTTGATAGAGAGTTGTATTTACTTATGGTGATGGATCTGTATGAGACAATTGAAGCCTTGTCTCCATAGGTGTAGCAATTGGATTACTACCATGATCCTAAATTTCTTGAGCATTGTCTTGACATATTTCATCTGGGACACAAAGATGTGGTGTTCCTTTTGCCATACTTCTAATCCAAGATAATAGTATAGGAGCCTGATATTTGTCATGTCGAATGATCGATTAAGATCTTTCTTGGTTGCATCTATCATCTCCAATGTGCCAATGATGACTAGATCATCGACATATACTACATCAATTACAATCTCTCCCCCTTGTTATTTTAGGTAGAGATTTGGATCATAGGGACATCTCTGAAATCCATGCTAGATGAGATGTTCATCGATATTTATGTACCAGGCTCAGGGAGCCTGTTTGAGACCATACAAAGATTTTATGAGTTTACACACTTTTCCTTTATTACTAGGTGAGACAAAACCTTTTGGTTGTGTCATGTAAAATTCTTCTTGTAGATCTCCATTGAGAAAGGCATTTTTTACATCTATTTGGTGGATCTTCCATCCAAATTGTGCATCCAGAGAAAATATCATTCTGATTGTTTTGATCCTGGTCGTAGGAGTAAATGTCTTCTCATAATCTATGCCTTCCTTCTGTGCATAACCCTTTGCTACGAGTCATGCCTTGTGCTTGTCAATACTACCATATGCTTTGTATTTTATTTTATAGACCCATTTATAGTCAATTGGCTTCTTCCTTGATGGAAGATCGTCAAGCTGCCATGTTTTGTGTTTCGTAAGTGATTGATATTCTACATCCATGGCATCCTTCCAAGGTTTAGACTCTAGGGCTTCTTGAGCTGTCAAAGGCTCTATTGATTCTACAACTATGCTCATTAGGGCCAAATTGACCTCATCTTGAGTCATACTATGAGTCCTTAGTCTAGTAGTCGAAGTGTCTAGAACTCTATCCAGTTTAATATCTCTAAATGTACTTATATACCATTTAGGCATACATTGCACTATTCCTATGGGTTGATCTATATTAACTGACTGATCATCTTCATCATCATTATCACCTTCAGTGTGGTTATGACCTTTTGAATTGTCTATAGGTCTGATTACTGAATCATGTGAGTTTGTGGATGGAAAACTGGTTTTCTTTTTCTCATCAAACTCTACATCCCTATTGATGAAGATCTTCTTTGTTTTAGGGTCCATCAATCTATAAGCTAATGAATCTTCATTGTATCTTATAAGATATAAGGCATGGATCTAGTATCCAGTTTCTTTCTCTTCTTTTTAGGAACATGCATATAAGACTTACATCCAAAAACTCAAAGATGAGCAATTGAAGGTTTATGCCCTATCTAGGCTTCGTGTAGAGTCATATTATGAAGAGTTATAGTGGGTGACCTTTTCAACAAATACACTACTATTTTTACTACTTCTACCCAATATGTGTGTGCCAAACCTAAATCTTCAATCATGATACGCACCATTTCCATGATAGTGTGGTTTTGCCATTCTACAACACCATTCTGTTATGGAGTGTATGGTGGAGTCATTTGTTGATGAATGCCATGTTCTTTAAAATAAGTAGAAAAAACTTTATTGGTGAATTTTCCCCCTCGATTTGAGCAGAGAACCTTGATTTTTTGACCAGTTTTAGTTTCAACTATGGCATTGAACTCTTTGAAATTATTGTAGACTTGGTCTTTGGTCTTTAGATAGTAGACCCACATTTTGCATGAGTAGTCATCAATAAAGAGCATGAAATACTAAAACCCATAGTGACTGGATCTCATAGGGCCATATAGATCGGTATATGCCAGATCAAGCTTACTAGATGCTCTTGAGGAATTTTGACCAAAAGATGTTCGATGTTGTTTCCCTACTAGACAACCAATGCAAAGATCTATATTTTTATTCAATTAAAGAAGTCAATGGACCATGTTCTAATTGCTGAGTGATTTAAGGTATCCAAAACTGACATGACTAGATCTGTGATGCCATAGATTGGCTGAGTCTAAATTTTGAGCTATAAGTTAGATTGGCTGAGTCTAAATTTTAAGCTATAAGTGCTTGATTATTTAATTGAATAAAGTCAAGTTGGAAAATTTTGCCAATTCTTGAGGCTCGTGCGATAATTCTCGAGCATTTTGACTTATCTTTGATCAAACACATCTTTTTGTAATTTTTGAAATCAAAGTCAACCTTGAGGTTGTGGTCAAATAACTAATTGACTGATAGAATATTTTTTGTGAGTCTTAGGACATACAAGACATCTGAGATTTTATAATCATCTCATCCAACTGTAAAAGAAATATTACCAATGCCTTGAACTTGGTAGGATGAGTCATCACCCAAAGAGACATGATTTTTTGGGAAAGTCTCATTCATGCTATAGAACCAATCTTGTCTTCTAGTCATATGTCGATTTGTACCTAAGTTGACATACCAGATAGAACTTTGTGATATTGATTTGTCATGAGATTGTGTAGCATATAGGAAGTCCTCATCAAAGTGGGTGTCTTCCTGTTCAACAATATTACCTTACTAATTGGATTTCTTTTTCTAATGCCCTTTCTTTTGTTCTTATCTTTTATGTGGATGAGATGATTGTTGGTTACTGGGCTTCTTATTGCTTGAAGAGCCCTGTGTAAATGAGTTATACCAATAATTCTTTAGCTCATGGCCTATTTTTCCACATATAAGGCAATTTTTCTATTGTTTATCTCCCTGTGAATGATGCTATTAACCTTACTTTGGTTTAGAAGACTTGATATGATTCTTTCTTTTCTATTGATTAAAGGAAATAACATGTTCTTCTGATTCTTGTTCCTCTGTATACATAGACTATTTCTATTGTAACATGTTTACCAACTTGTCAAAAGATGATTTCTATTTTATGACTATCAAAGTAGTCATAAATATCCTATAGAAGGGCGGTGGTGCTCTCAGGATAATAGGTACAAGAGATCATCTAATACTATTTCACCCAGTGCTTGGAGTGAGGCCCTCAGGGTTGCAACATGGTGAAGAAAAACTTTCACTTTTTCACTGGACTTCAATTTGAGAGAATGAAGTTGACTCTACAAATAAAGAATGGTTCCTTCATTTTTTACCTCATAGACTATTTGGAGCTTATCCCAAGCATCTTTGGCTATTGTGGCCTCACAGATATGAGGTTATACCTCATCTGATACTCTAAACATGATTATCAACTTTGCCTTTTGATTGGCTTTGTCAAACTTATTTTGACGATCAACATCAGTAGCATGTTAGGTAAGAGTACCATTAAAAATAGACCAAATGTCTTCAAATTATAAATGTGTCTTGATTTTAGTTTTCTAAGCGGTATAGTTATCATCACAAAGAAGTTGAGTCTGGCAGAAAGAATTTTGGTCTATTTCCAACCATTGTGTAGAATCTGACCAAAGGTGATGGATTTGTTCCTTATCACTCTGAGTATCAAGGTCTCCCTTTCTATATATCGTTAGTTTGTTATACAAGACATTTATTTATATGCACCTTTCTTTTATACCCATCAGTACGTGGAAGAAGTTTGCCTTTTTTGTATACCCGATGGTACGTGAAAGAAGCGTAAACGTACATGAAAGAGTCTAGTATGTGGTTCTTAGATAATACTGAAAAAGGGTTCATCCAATCACTAGCACCCACTTAGATGGATTTCTCAATACATGCATGTAACTTCACTATATACTTGGAAATACCACCAGTTAGGATTTATGCTTTTCGATTGAAATGAATGGGTAGATGAAGGGATGGTAATGAGTGCATGTGCCCTTATTTCTCCGTAATGATTTAAAGGGACAATGCCCAAATGTCATTGTTATAGCTATGTTAGGCTATGGATGCAATAAATTAAGCACGATAGCTTTACCCATAAATGTGAGTCAAAGGCACTGCGTGTACTAAACACTGCGATTGAGTTTAAAAACTTGTGATTTTGTACAAACAATTAAAATATTTTTCAAAATAAAAAAATTACAATGCTTTTCAGAAAATGAAAAATCACTTATTTTTTTTTCTTTTTGTTGGGTGCTTTGGCCTCTTTTTAGCAAAAAATATATCTATTTTTTACTTTGCTTTTTCCCCCATTTTTTTAAACTTTAAATTTTGTTTTTGTTTTAGTACATTTTTAGCTAAATTTAGCTAGTGATAACTAAAATTGGTATAAATGCCAAATTTAGAGGGATTGCTAAATTTTTTTTTTTTAGGGGATTTGAACCTCCCACCACCTCTTTACCAAAAGAAAAAGCTCACTAACTCACCTATGCTTCAATACATGTTTCAATAAGACAACTTATATTTAAAGGCTTGAAATTTCTGTTTGAAGGACAAAACCACTAGTCTAGCCAATACCACGGGTTTGCTGGAAAGGTGGTTTTTGAAAATTTGCAGCAAATAAATAATTTGTACGTGGTTTTTCAAAACGGTTTTGAGGTATAATGATTGGTTTTGGACAAAAAAAATGGTTTTGGATATGATAACAGTAAATAGATGATAGGATGGCGTTATTATTAATTTTAAATCTTTGGGAGGTTAAAAACATGATTTGTTTTTTTTAAAATTTATACACCAAACAAGAACAAACCACTAACCTTATGCCAATGCAATAGTGACGCTAGCTTGCCACTTTATCAATGCCTTTTCTTTGTTTCAGATACTCCTCTGCCTGTTGTCTCAGCGTCTTGATGACTTGAATGCTTTCCAATGCATTGGTGTATTATTGTTATTTACTATAGTCTGCCAGAGTGGAGGCAAGTTAGAGTTTTTTAATGCTAATTTTTCATCAACATTTTTGGAGCATATCCAGAAACGAAGCTCCTCTGCCTGCTGTGCTTATTATCTTATAATATTTTCTTTAACGTATTTGTTATCCAACGCTTTATGACCACTATAATAGAGAGAACGGGCTTCTCTAGATTAAACAATGAAGCTTTGCTTTTTTAAAGCTTCTCAATCCCCTCATAGAGTCAGAGATGGCCTACTCTAATACTGGGATATGTATTTGAGAGCACAGGGTATCACAGAAGGATGATTTGTAGAGTGAGGGTGCCTTAGGGCTCCACCTCCTTTGACAATCTCTCTTTGTATATGCAAGCTAGAACCTCCTGATCTGAAACCAAATGTAAGCATGAAATTCTATTATTATTTAGCTAAAAAATAAATGCTTGCATAGGCTAATATATAGCCAAGGGAATAGCCTCAATAACCTCCTACAATATAGGAAGGTTTACAAACAAGAAACCCGAAATGGAGTTCATAGGTATAACAATACAAACAATTTGAATAATAAGTATTCCTATGGTGAAATAATCACTGAGTTAATAATCTAACATCTCCCATGGCAACATTTTGAAACATTGATGTATATAAGATTTTATTTCAAGTTAATGGAAAATACATGTGGTTCTTTATTGTATCCTGTTAATGAAATACAATGAGATATTTTACATGCTGTGTTGACTAGATATCTAGCTTTGTGTTCACTATTGGTTATCATCTTGGGCATAAATCTAGGTTATAAACCCCTTTTTGCATAGAGATTTGGAAATATTTTGTTGAATACCTTATTAGGGCACCCTGGGTTCATAGATTTAGTAGGAGAAAGTATATGAGATTCTATTTTCAGTGTATGTTCTAGGGTTTCAAGGATCATTTGGGCATTTGCATTGTATTAGCACCAATGGATGTAAATTTATCCTTGTAGTTTCCATGGCTTGCATTTTAATTTTCCTACATCTTTGTAATATGTGATGTCATGTATGTTGAAAGAAAACCTGTTGTTTGAAAACCACCATCACACCACCCTCCTTTTTTATAACTAAAAAACTATCCTACCCTGCATTTAACACACCCTTTGCATACCATAAGTGTTATTTGCCTTGCAGATGCATAAACATTATGTATTTAGCATGTGTCTGCATTTTGTGATTTAAAGCCTAGCATTGCAATCTTCTAACCAGTCTGTGTGTTATTGAAGACCCTTTCGAGTAAAGGTTGCAATCACATTCATATCTATCTTTAGTAGCTTGTGTCTGGTCTAGAACATTTGCTCATTTTATGCGACAACCCTTCTTGGGTGAAGTGAGCAAGTTTGGTTGTGTTCTAGTCAGATTTGTGTCTCTTTATGCCAACAATCCCCATGGAGGTTGAATTGCATGATCCCTCCATGTGAGTGAGCTACCCCATAGGTCCACTCACCTTGGTTCACATAGAGCTAAAGTAGCAAGGAGCTAACCATACCCTTTGTAGGTGATTCTCAGTCATTTTCTCTAGTTTGGCCCATTCTTGATGCTAAACCCTCCCTTAGCTATAATGACATTCTAGTAGGTTTCTCACCATTGTTTACCATTTCCTTCAAGTGGGCAAGGCCAGATTAGAGAGGTGTACAACTGAGAACCAACAAGCATTGCTTTGGATAATAAATATTTGTGAGGGTCCACTTTATCAATAATAATAGTTTGATTATTCAACATGTAGTGTCACAACTTTTGGGAAGTGAACACCAACTCTAAACACACCTTCTCCATAGGTATATAATTATGTTCATAAGCCATAAATATGTGGCTCAAATAGTAGACCACATTTTCATTTTCATGTTCATCATGTTGGGCCAAGAGTGCCCCAAGTGCATGTTATATCGCTGAAATATAAAGGATTAATGGTTGTCCAGGTGTTGGCGGTGTCAAAACTAGCAGGTTATCCAAGTATGTTGTGAGCTTCAAAAATGCTAATCAACATTCAACATCCACTAAAACATAACCCTTTCTTCAAGAGGTGTGTAAATGGGTGGCATTTATTTGTGAGTTGTGAAATGAACCTATGAATATATTGAATCTTTCCCTGTAGGCTACTGGGCTATTTGAGATTAGAAGGTGGAGGCATTTGTACAATTGTCTTGATTTTAGCAGGATCCATTTAAATCCCTCTTTATGACATAATGAACCTTAGAAATTTTATCAAAGTGATGCCAAATACATACTTCGTAGGATTTAGATAAACATTGTACTCACGAAGTCTCTCAAAGATTCTCTATAGAATATCAAAATGTCTGACACATGTTTTTGATTTTGCTAGGATGTCATCAACATAGTCTTCATCAATTTCATGCATCATGTCATGGAAAATCATAGTCATATCACGTTGATAGGTGGCTCTATAATTCTTCAAGCCAAAAGGCATAACTTGATAATAGAAGGTTTCCCAAAGTGTGGTGAATGTAGTTTTATGCTAGTCTTCTTGAGCTATCTTGATTTGATTATATCCAAAGAATCTATCCATGAGGGACAACATCTCATACTCAATAGTATAATCGACGATCATGTCGATATTGTGTAGAGGAAAATTGTCTTTGGGACACACCTTATTGATATCTCTAAAATCAGTACAAATGTGTATACCTTATGGATTTTTGCTTACTAAGACTATGTTTGATATCCATTCAGAATAGCCTATTGGTATAATAAAGCTAGCTCTTAATAGTTTCTCTAATTTAGACTTTACAAAAAAAGCAATGTGTGGATGCATCTTTCTCAATTTTTATTTGACTAGTTTAACATCTAGATGAAAAACACGTTGATGCACAACCAAATCAGGGTCCATGCTTGGCATGTTAGAATAAGCCCATGCAAAGATATCAATGAAATCTCTTAGAATGGTGACAATGTGGTCCCACTATTCATTAGCGAAGGAGGAATTGAGATAAATAATTTTGGGATTATCATAAGTCCCTAGGTTCACTTCAGTGGTGTTTTCTATGAGGAGCATAGAACCGTCTTCTAGAATAGTGGGTAGTGTTTGATATTGACCCTCTATTTCTATTTTAGCTTTTGTTTATTCTTCCCAAAGCTAGGAATAATGAGATCAATCAGAATCTACCAGTTTAGGTAGTGGCCAACTGACAAATATCCCTAAAAAATTGAGAGTAAAACGCTTAAAGACTTTATGTTATTTTGATGTGATACTAGCACTGGCTATAAAGTTAGGACTTGGTGGACACTGTACATTCTTTAGAGATGAGAAAACTTCCTTGTTCAAGCGCCCCTGAAATAGGTTTTCACTCAAGGGATTTTCTTTCTCTTTACTATTTTCATGATCAACAAGCACCTCAAATAGGTTTTCACCCAAAGATCTCGATGTTTTATCTTTTTTGTGACCAAGAAAGTTTGCCTACTCTCCAAAGTAGGTGGAAATTCCAAAGAGAAGTTAAAGCCTTGCTTATGATCGCCAATTGACAATTCATCTCTGAGGCCCATGTACTCCGCAATAGATTCCTCATTCTAAAATTCATCGAGGGGTATGATAAAATCCTACTAGTCCCAATTAATGAGGTCAAGATAGTGAAGGCAAAGGGGACAATGAGATGTGATGGTCATAATGGAGTTGGAATCAAATAGGTCAGTGTCAGGAAACTCATCATAGATGTTATAGTGGGATGCTGCATCACTACCAAGAGTCTTATTGTTAGTCAATTCAGAAGAAACACTATCTAAATACATGAGGTCACCCCCAGGCAGTATAAATCCTAGACCTTGACTCATGTTAGGGTTACCAACTGATAATGGTTCTAGGAATCCTTGCTCTCATCACTGAGGCCTTTACCTGTATAATCAAAATTGTCCATAATCCAATTAGGGATAGGGTACAAATACCATTGGTGGTTTCTGTGTATCTTTCTTCTTTTGCCAAATCATGTTGGGCCTGTAAGGGATTTGAAAAGGCTTGGGTTTGATGAAAGACGTAGGATACTTGGGCAACTTAGCAATGTGAAAATCATTTTTTAGATGGTATGTGAAAATGCCTATGTCCTCAATAGTGACCTTTTGTGCAAGTGTTGCAGGGAATGAATTAGTCAAAGTGGAAGCAAGGTCACTTGGGTTGATATAATTGGACTTGGGTGGTTTCAAAACTATTTATTTATTTTTTTTGCAATAAATTCAAAACTAGGGCAATAGTTATAATTATAAAATTCAGCCTCAATGTGTTTACAATATTAGTAGGGTTGCAGATCGATAGGAATGGTAATTTCAATACCATCATGGGGGAATTTGAGGCACTACTGTAAGGTGGATGGGATAGCCTGTACTTCATGGATTCAAGGACTACCAAGAAGTATGTTATATGATAATTGAATATCCATAATATGGCACAAAGTATGATGGGATATAACCCCAACAATGATTAGTAAACAAATGGTTCCAGAAGATTCCCTTTCAGTGTTGTCATATGCCTTGTTTATGATTATCTCAAGCCAGATGTCCTTGGCTGTATAACCCAATCATTGCACTAACTTGAGTGACACTATGATCAAGCCCAAACCATTGTCTATAAGAACCCACTTGATCTTATGATTTTTAATAATGACCTCAATATACAAGGGGTTGTTATGGCTAGGACCAAGAGTAGACATGTCCCTCTGATCAACTATAACTTGTCAGAAAGGAGATAAATACCCTACAAGTGTCTGTAAATTGTTTAGGATTAATGTCTTAGGGAACAATGGACTATTGAAGGAAGTCATTGAAAATAGTTTGGTAGACTTATGATGTACGTAAAATATCTAAGATAAAATTTGTGCAAGGGTTTTACTTAGTTGGTTTGAGATACTATACGACTTTTCATCAGAAGCACGAGAGGGTTTAGCCTTGACTGGTACAATGTTTAGTTTTAGATTTGAAGGCACAGTGCTCATGTTTGGTCTAGTGTTGGAAGAGGGCAAAGGGTCCTAGAGAGTGACTCACAAGCATCTAGTTGTGACTGTGTAATCTAGAGTTAGCAAGGAGCCATTATAATTAAAAAAAGAAGGCAAAGGGCCTTGGATGGTGACTCGTGAGTGTCTAGTTGCGTTTTCAAAATTTTTAGTGAACAAGGGGTTATTATAATTAGAATAAGGGGGTCCAAAGATAGTAACCTATAGAAACTAAGGTGTCAAGGAATTTCTTGAACCTAGTGTGGTGTTACTTGAGGAAAAGGGTGTTGAACCTATAATGGAGGGTCCAGTAATTTGAGAAGCATTGGATGGCTCACGAGCTTTGATGATGATGGTGGTAATGTGATTTGCAAAAATACATCCATGATGTTATTATAATCATATGACATGTTGTTGTAACCTAGGTTATTAGCATGGATATTATGATCCTAATTATGATCATGTTGATTATGATTCTGGCCTTGTGCTTATTAATGCTGGTTCAACCCTTGATTCTAATTATTAAAGCTAGTTCAACCCTTGATTCTGGTCTTTGTGGCTATTAATTGTGTTTAGGAAATGGGTATTTATAAATGCCCATATCTGGATTAGTGTTTCATATCACATGTTTTAATTCAATTTCACCACTCTTGATCAAGTCCTCAATAAAATGTCTCAATTGAACATATCAATAAATGCCATGGTCGATAACAAGATGGAAATTACAAAACTCATCTTCCCGATACCAATTAGGTTTGGGCTAATCTTTAGGGAATGGCCTTGATATAGGCCACATAATCATATTAGCTATGACTATCTTTTGGAATATGGCCTTAACTAGCTCTCTTAGTTTGTTGAATACTATACATTTATTGAATGCTCTTCATGGAGGAGCCCTTTGCAAAGTGGTCAATGGATTAGGTGGAGCTAGTTGTACATTTGGATCTCGTAGATCCTGCACTATTTGCACATGCCTAGATTTTGTCACTCTATTTCCCACCATGTTCTTATTTTTGTTAAACTCTTTAGGTTTTTCTGTAGTGACGACTTGATTGGGTCTGATTAGATGTTTGACCCTGTGACTAAATCTTGACAAGGCCTTTAGCAATAAACACCTTCTAAATCTGCACACCTTTATCTATGATTTCCTTAAACATGTTTGCACAAGTAAGTTATAGATTATTTGCTACCTTAGGGTGTAAGTTTTGTAAAAGAATATTATCCAATTGTTTCTTTGGCAAATTGTGTTGAAAGCATCTAGCTAATACTGTCCATCGCTGCAAACATGCTATAAAGCTTTCCCCATCTCATTGTTTTGATTTATACAAGTTAACTACGGTCAACTCATATTCAATGTTATAAAAGAAATTGTTGACAAATTTATTAGATAAATCATTCCAATCTACCACTGATATTTTAGGTAATTTGAGGATCTATTCCAAAGATTTATTGACTAAACTACATGGAAATCAGTGAAGTAGATAAACATTACTATAAGTTAACTCTTAGCATAGTACAAAAAAAGATTGGATATGTTTTAGAGGGTCACTCTTCCCTTTGTATTTATTAAATTTAGGTGCCTTGAAATTAGGTGGAAAGGGGACTTGGAAAATACTTAATTCAAATAGATATGGACATATCTCATCAAACTTATACTTCTTCACTCAGTTTCCCATTTCCAGTCTTGATACAATTTCCTTCATCAAATTCCATTCTTGCATATTTGGTGCATTTATAGGTGGAATATTATTTTTTTGGGGTGGTATGTGCCCCTGTTGCATTGTTTTATTAGGGATATAAACCCTAAAATCAATCACTTTATTTTGGTTCACTCCTTGAGTCGAGTAGGTCAACCACTAATTTTTAGGTAGTTGATAAACATTAAGTATACTGTTACTATGAAATATGTTACTATGAATTATAAGTATACTATTGGTTTTGAGGAGTCTACAGTTGATTCACCAAAGGACACGATTGTGGGGAAGAACTTGCCAAAGTGTTTTGAAAAATACCCCTAATATGTGTTGAGTTTTTTCCCCTTAGTTTTGTGAAGGGACAAGAGCCTCTTGGTGATTGAAGAATATATGCTCTGTGTCTGGTGAAACATGTTGTGAAGCATCCCTAGGTTTGTTTTGTTTAGATGAAATGCTAGGATCTATCATAGATGTAGGCTCAACTAGGGTATGTTGCATTTGATCTATCACATTATTTTTTTCTTTAGAAGCCTTGTTATTGATCAAAGTTGTAGCCAAAGAGTCTGTTAAGTCTGTGATAAGCTATTATATATACCGTTAATTGCTTTTCTTGATCTTAGTAGTAAGATCTTGATCATTGAGAGTGGAATCTATGAATGTTTATTTTACCTTGTTATAAGAATCAATATTATATTTTACAATGTGAGCAAGAGATTTCTCTTACTGTTGCTCTTTTACCCTAATAGGCATGTGCAACTATTCCATCAAGAAATCTGGGGGTAACCTAGTGCCTGATTCTATCAACCTTAAGATGGATTAATCTTTGTCTTCTAAGAGTTTATATTCATAATAATCTTCTTTAGACCCTAAGGTTGTTGGGATATCTTATAACATGATGGAGTTCTCTTGTCCATCCTAAAAATGCTTTTCTTCGTAACTAGGGCTATAAGATACCCCACTACGAGTATACCTTTGTGTCATGTTTGGAAGATGGTTTTTCTCATTTGATAAGATGTGAAATGTGTTTTATAGACATTTAAAATGGGTGTTTGGATTCCTTTAAATAAATTACAAGCTAAGACGAGATTATAGTAAAATAAGTAGCATAGTACCACATAATTAGAATAAAATGATTATGAATTTACTCAACCTTGGTGGGTTAAAATCGTCAAATTAGAAGAGGGTAAGATAACTTTGGAACCTAAAGTGAAAGATAGCACAATAAACTTAGGTCAAAGATACATCAATACTGTAAAAGCTAGATACAAGTACGATAAGTTGTGACTATAAAACTAGAAGGTCTTTCTAATCAAGAAGATAAAAATGTGAACCAAGAAGTTCAAAATCTGAATTAATATAAGAAATCCTAAGTATAAATCCAAAACTAAACAAAAAACACAATGATGTCACATGGAAACAAGATGTAAAATGGTCCAATAACTTAGAGTGTGAGTGAATTCAAGTAATCTAAGACCACAATAAGAATAAAATGATGATGAGTCTAGGTAACAACCTTCAATCTAAATAGGAAATCAAACCCAATTTACTCAAACAAAGTACGAAAGGTAAACTGATAACACCTTGGATCAAAACTTAGAAAGGCTAGATTTTGAATTTAGATAAAAAATGAATGACTTTAGAGATTTTTTTAAAGTGGGCAAATGGTCTAGACTCAAACAAACAACATAACAATGTTGTTCAAAAAATATAAACACGATGTTATAAATGATGATTTGAACAAGGCAAAAAGTGATTTCAATTTGGTCAGCATAATGCTTCTTTGTTCAAATAAAATGGTGTATGATAAAGTGTTTTGTGTTTTGATGTGTTTTGGATTTCACACAAATAGTCTTAGACTTAAAAATACCAAACAAGTAATGGATAAAATGACAAACATGTGTAATGTAACATCCTAATGCCTAAAAATGATAAGGTTGCATGATACTCTCGAATTCCATCTATAGACATGATCCTGTAAGGATTTTTAATTATTAATCCAAAAGTAAAAGCACATGAAAAGTAGGGTTTTTACACCTCCTCTTCTCTCAAGAGTTTGTATGACAACATGGAACTTTGGGCTACTCTTGTATCAACAATATTTCCATGACAAGTGGGGTTGTTCTAAAATTAAATTTTCATGCATCTAGATGGTCCCAAGTGTGGCTAACACGAGAGATGCTCATGCCAATTAGATCCACATCAATCATCTTGTTGTGAAAAGGTATTATCCTTTTCACAACCACTACATCCATCAATTACTCAATGTAGTATGATATCCAAATTACCCCTATAGTTTGAGGCCGATAAGCACTAATGGAGCTTGTTCTAACCATTCAAAACAAGCATCCCAATGGGTCACCCTAAATTTATATACCCTACCATGGAGTGGGGTTGAAATGATGTTGGAGATGAATTCTTGAGTCAACGCTTCCCTAGATAACCTATGAGGAGGTGATGAACTCCTACTCACAAACCAAAGTACATAAAAAATAAAGACAAGTGAAAAGACTTTATGGTCATTTTAGGATCACCTAAACCATACATATTTTTGAGACGGGCCCTAGTGACTTTCTTTTCATGCCTTTGGACAAGGCACCAAAAATGCAAAAAATGAGTGCTTTTGGTTACCCAAGTTCCCTAAAATCAAACACTTCAATAAATAAGCATAAAAATAGAACTTTTAAGAGTTTTTAGCTAATTGTGAGAGTTCATTTTAATCACCAAAATTAAGTGTGTGATGAAATTTTCCTTTTCTTTGTTTATGAAATGGAGACTAAGTGACTTAAATCCTACAAAGAAGATGTTAGAAGTCTGAAATCAGGGTGTGAATTTGTTAGAAAAAAATTCTAGCTTGTTGTTTTAAGTCTCTATTTTCTTGTGTATGTTGATCTCACCATTCCAAAGTGCAATCCTACCATTCTATAGATCAATCTCACTAAAAAAATAGAATAAAGGTAATATTGGTTTATGATCTTGTTGATTGACAAGGCGATATCATTGATTAACAGGGCAATCCTACTGAAGTAGAAAGTGTTTCCACTAAAATGATAAAGCAATTGATAAAAAGAAACAATAGTCACCTATCAATTTCTAGTCTAGAGAAATCTCACCATTTTATAGGTCGATCTCACCTTAATCTTGCTAATTTGTAGTGCAATCTTGCCAATTCACAATGTGTTCTTACTGTTCTACAGAGTGATCCTGCTCATTCACAATGCGATCTCACCGATCCTATAAAGCACATAGGCAAACAAAGAGTAAATAAAATCAACCTTATCTCATAGATGAATTTCTACCATTTCACAGGGTGATCTTACCATTGTTTAGGTTGATCCCATCGACTTTTAGAACAATCCCATTGTTTTATAGGTTGATCCCGCCATTTATCTTAGAAGTTGTAAAAACATAAAATGAGAGAAAAATAAGTGCAAAATAGCCTTCAAATAGGGTTTAAATGCAAAAGCAAAAAGCATAAAGACTTGTGTGAGGTGTGAGTCCCATTGGGCATGCTAAAATGTAGAGTGGGATTATAAGATGCATTAGTCCATGCGTTAGTTAGGAAAATCTCTATAAAAATGCATATAGACAATAAAACATCAAGCCTACTCCCTCATGGGGAGTTGATAATGAAATATAAGAGTTATTTAAAGAAGGAATACTACCAAACCTTCCAAATAACATCCCCTCTTCCAAGAGCAGCCAAAAAACATGTTTTTCCTTAGATTTGGTGCTCTAAGTCTACATTAATGATGAGTAGCATGCTCCTACATCACTTCTTAGTGCACCAATGGCTTAGGTTCATAATATTGATCAATTTGCGTAAATATATGAAGCTTTATAAAGACAATTCTATATAATAACATTACATAATCAAGCTTAAAAATGATGGTCTTGGCTCACTTATTTATAGATTTTCAAGATTGATCATAATCAATGATGACTGTCTATCTTGAGATCAAGATGTGTGGCCATGAATCAATTCAATTTTTGAGGGACAAGCCATAAATATGCCCATTAATATTTGGATTAATAGGGTAGTGATGAGGCATGGGAGAGTGCAATCCTGAGATTTAGGCCATTAATGGCTCATGGATGCCACCCCATTGATGATGTCAAAGGATGATGCATATTTGAGGAATGAATTTTCAATAAAAATATTTTAAATAAATTTCATGGAATTTTCACTTAGGCTCTTGATTTTATTTAATTCGCCTAAGTGACCTTGATTAATTTTCTACAATTCTATAGAAATCTATTATACGCTTAATCAACCTAGTCAAAAATGTCATTTTACTAATTCATAATTTGACTAAAGTAGAATCAAAAGAAGGTGTCAATTACATATGAAACAATATCCCAATTAGAGCATTATGAATGCAAAATAACACATGCACGTAATGTGTGCTGCCAAATTAGAAGAATTCAATGGTCCATAATGTCATTTTATGTGGTCATAATTTGACTTGAAGTGATTTAAGAAAAAATAATAATCACATAAAATGCATTACCCCATTTAGGGACACATTAGCCTAAATCAGCACTTATATGTGACAAGTTCGAACCATTTAGCACATTTTAGTGATTTTCGCCCAAATTGTGCGTTATCATAGTATATTGTTTAGATTGATAATTTTAGCATAATAGTGATAGAAATTGGATGTCTACAACTTGAGCATAGGGAACCTTATCACTGATGTTGATTAAAAAGTGTGCCAAAAACATGTTTGCCAATAGATTGAATGATGTGATGGATTGTTTAGGAAGATCATAGAACCATTATAATGCATGGTCCTTTAAACTACGATGAAACAACTTAGTGAAGAATCGATCATTAGACACATAATCCAAACATGTTATGTGTAAATCTTAGAGATGGTGATTTGGGTCACCTTTACCATCATATAAAGTAAGCTTGGGTGCCAGATTAAAGGATTTGCCATTATATGATATTCCAAAGGTGTATGTAAAAGAAAATGAGAATCTAAGGTATGAGATGGTCTAGTGGCACCATGCTAAAGATGTAACTGTTGACAATTTTTGACTCTATAGGTCAAAATTGCAACCTCTATCATTTAGAACTTTGCTTAAACATGCCTTTCAAAGAAGGGAAAGAGGACCAGGCTAAGGCAATACTTTGAAAAGTCTTAAGATAGAATTCCTTCAAACTTTTGTCCAAAGGAAATATAAGAAGAATGGTCCATTACAGAAAGGTAAAGGACTATTTTACAAAGGCCAAATGACTTTAACGTTTTTCCTGAAGGGTACTCGGTGAAGGATCTATGTTCTGAAGGGCTCATCACGGTTCTGAAGGGATGTTTGTAAAAACCATGAATGGCACATATCCTTTAAGAATATTAAAAATGAAAAGTTTGAAGGGTTATTAGCTCTTAAAAAAAGGACATTTGATAACAATCCAAAGGAAATGGGACATTACAAAAATCCCAAAGGGTACATACCCTTTGGGAAGGTTCAAAATAAAAGTTCGAGGGTTCATTGAGGAAGCCCGAAGGGCACTTTATAGAGAAGGACATTGGTAAGTTTTCTGAAGGTCCTTTACAATAAATCCAAAGGGTATATACCCTTCAGAAGAAGGCATTTCTCAAAGGGCAGAGTTCATTTGCAAAATTTGAAGGAAAAAATGTATGAAGCAGAGCTTCAAACATTTTGTTCGAGAGACAAAAGTCGAAAGAAGAGGACCATTTACATAATTCCAAAGGGAACTTTTTGGAAGAAGAGTCCACTTGGAAATTTTTGAGGGGAACTTGGAAAAACCTGAAGGGTCCTTTTCACAAGGCTGAGGGGACACACAAAAGTTTTGAGAGACACTTTTTGAGAGTCCCAAAGGGTATCTACCCTTCGGGAAAGTTCATCACAAAAATTTTGAAGGGTAATTTGGGAAGGCCCGAGAGACAATTCGTATGGACAATTTGTCCATGGGAAAATGACTTGACAGAAAGTCTGAAAGGAAAAAGAGGCCACAGAAAAAGTCCAAAGGAAGTCCTTTGAACAAATTATCTAAAAGAATTCCTTTGGAAGACTTTCCAAGAGAGATAACCCACAGGTAATAACAAATATGAGGACTTGAATTCCCACATACAATTTATCCATGGGAAAGTGAAAACAATTCAAGTGGAAGAGAAGTCTGAAGGAATTCCTACAAAAAAATTGTTTGAAGGAATTCTTTCAGAAGGTTTGCCAAGTGAAAGTTTGAGCAAAAGACAAAGAGCAGGGAGAAAGTTTCCTTCAGACTTTTTGTTTGAAGGAAATAAAGATAATAAGATGAAGAGAGACGTTTGAGACAATTCTTGTGGACAATTTGTCCATGGTAAAATGACTTGATACAATTCTGAAGGTTAATGAAAAAAGACAAAGAAAGGAGATGAAAATGCCCACAAGAATAAACTTGAGACAAATACATAAAAGGGGGAAAAGATATAGATAAATAACTAATGAACATGCACAATAATGAAGAGCTAGATAAAGCGAGAGATGTCAACAATAAATATAGATAGATTAAAGGGTTCTTCATGCAAAATGGTCTAATTAGGATTAAACACATCTAGGTGTTACTATTTTAGCATGACACCTTCAGTTCTAAAGATAAAGACTCATTTACACGAAGGACTCAAGTTGTTTAACATTGGAGAGCTTAATGTGATTTATGTGCATGCACTCTTGTTAGTTCCAAGGTTTTCAAACATTCCAATAGTATAAACAAAATTTTAAGTTTGGAATTAGCATTGTTTTCATACAAAAATAATCCTTTCAAATGTTCCAACAACTCAAGAAGAGTTCCATTTTTGGAAGTGGGCATGGATATCATGCATGAGACAGATTAGTCCAAGCTTGAGCCCATCTTCTATTTTTCAATGCCAAAGGATTTTTATGCAGGAAAAAAGATAAGAAAAGACAAATTTAGAAGGCTTTGTTATCTTGGCATAACAAAAATTGGACATGGGCTAATGAAAGAGTTATCTTCTTCTTCTATTTTCAATGCCAACCTCTTGATTGTGTATTTTTATATATAAGTTGGGGTTTGAGCCTTGAATTGTATCCCTCTTTTGGCAAGACAAAATTCTACCAAACACTGAGTTGTAACCTTTTTCAGATTAATAGGACTATTGTTTTCAATTTTTAACAAGCTGGTATAGTGTATTTTGTCATTGATTTGCATAAGTGATAGAGTTTTATTCCTTGTCAAGTCTTGATTCTTACCCAGTTACTAGTTGGTCAAATTATGCAGGTCATGCTCTATGTTTAAGTGTCTTTTGGTTGGAATTTTAGTGGATATAAGTGGCTGATTAGTGCCTTCAATCAGGTCTATTCTTTCATTTCCCTCAAGTTTTAGTTATTAGATCAAACCTTTTCATGAAATAATTATGCATATTGGTCAATTAGAGTTGAAATATTAGCCCTTTTATTATCTAAATCAGTGTTTTTTAAGAACTCTAATTGAGTGGATTAACCAATCATTCAGGTGTATCACTATCATTAGGTAGGATTTTCTTTCAAGTTTTCGTTCTCCCTTTTCCCAGGCAGATTATAGTGTAGAGTAGTAAGATCATAATTGATACACTAAAGGGAGCTAGACCTTAGATCTAGAGACTCAATCCACTAATTAGGTCACCCAAAACCTAAGATTATTTCCATGTTTTAGAAGACTGTGAAGGCCTAAAACTACCTTCATAGGGGTGTAAGTCTAATTGAAAACAATAACACCTTGGCTTGTAGATCATAGATCTCATGCATAAAGGATGACACATCTAGAGAGGAGAAACTGACTATAGGAGGTGTTGCCATTATTTAAGGTTGCTGAGTTAAAATATGTTGTAAATTATGAGTTTCCCCTATAATAGGTGTAATAATATGGGCATTTGGGGGGTTAAAAGATTGGACATTATTATATTTATTCTTTATTTCCATTATGGCTTGCAGAATATGTGCATCATCATGGGGTTATTCCTAAAGTCTATCTCTAAAACTTTGTGAAATCTCATCCTTATTGACTATAATATTTTCATTATCAAGTGGGGGGAGTGTGTCTCGATTCCCATCTTGTGTATCATTTTGATCTTGATTGTATTTCTCATCTTCAAATGTATTATCATTGAAGTCCATATAAACAGGGTGTGAGGGATCAATGAGGGGGGTTGTAATTGGTCCTTTGTCCATGGTATAAGCTTGAACAAAAGGAATTTGGTAATGCTCAATAGGATTGCCACTAAGCCTAACACTTCTTCTCAAAGGAAGAGATATAACTTTTTGAGATGGCATATAACAAATCAAATGAAATAGTGTTGTTGAATCAAAATATATAAAATTTGAAAATCCTAACATAGATAAGGGAAATAGATAAAAGAAGGATACATAACCTAATAGCACATAGGTCTAGGGTTTAAGAAGTATTCAAAGTAAGTTGAGTTCACCAAATGATATAACTTTTAAGGAATTATGGAATGTAAACCCTAATTTTATAAAGTGTCTGAGTATAGTAAATTAGGGGAGAGATATATGATAAATATAACCATTGATTTGTATAGTAATTGACCTAATATAATATTTTTAAAAATAGGAATAATAGGCACAAATAAGTACTTAGCTATAAATTGACTAAGGCAAATGATCTAGAGGTTGAAAATGGCACAAAAGCTGATCATGGTGTCATAAACAGAACCCAAGTGTCAAAATTCTTCTTGGATAGTAGTGTGGTACCTTAGATAGTAGTGAACTACATTAGTGTCCTCTTATTCAGTGCTAGTGTCCTTAATTGGGGAATGATGTGAGATTTTAGGAGTAGTTACATCTAAGTCTGATAGACTTGTTGCTGTGTAGATGAAACTTACATTGTTGTTTGTGACCTATTTTTGGACTAATTTTGTATGCAAACCCAAGGTATCCATGTTTTTATGGTATTGAGAAGCACAAGTAGAAAAAGTGTGATGTTAGCTGGGTGTGTTAGACATCCTCAACACCTTATTGTGTTTATATTTTCCTACATACCAATAGCTCGAGAGGGGATCACACCCAATGTAGTTCTCCCAATCTAAGTGTTGGTACAAGTGCAAGTTAATGTTGGTATGAGTGTCAACTTGAGTTCTTTGAATGAGGCTTAAGACTAGAAATCTATGTATTCTAAGTTTAGGGTGGTTTTATTTGACTGTATGCATAAGTAGGGTATAATAGGGATTAATAACCTTGATTTAGCACAACTTGTTTGAAGCTTGTTTATGTATTTTGCATTTGATTTCCATCTAGTGGATAAAGGGATAAATGCCATATATATATACTAATTCAGTGCTTATATAGAGTGTGAAATAGGTCTAGGTTGACCTTAGGTGTCTTAATAATTGAAAATATGTCTATTGGGGTTAAAATTAGGCAATTAACATTATACCTTGATCACTAGCATAGTGCACTGGTGTCCAAAGAACTACGCTAGAATCCAGGTGGTAGAACCTAAGGCACTAGGGGCCTAAATCCCTAGGGGAAGGTCTAAGACTAATTTTTGGATGTTTAGGGATGTGTAATATCCACACAAAATCTAGATAAGGGTTGAAAGAGGCCCTAAGATAGGTTTAGGGCTAATCTAGGGATGGGTGGTCTCAAGTGACACTCATTTCACTCAAATGACATTTTATATGACTACAATAACAATGCAATAATGATTGAGTCCATTAATTAAAAACTTGTCATGTTAACTATGATGAAAAAAAGTCATTGTGCCTTCTACACATGTGTGTGCTAAGAAATCAAGATATTTAAATTTAGATTTTGTCGCACATAATTCATTATCTTAAAACTCCTAAAGTTACTTTGATAATTTAAAAACTTGCAAAAATGAGGGGAGTGTAATGGGATAAGTTGACCTTAATCACCTCTTTATGATTTATTTCCAGCTATGTATCTAATACTCCCATGAGAAAAATTAAGCCCATGTAGTTCTCTCATCTAGAGTGTACAATTATGCTTCTTGACTATGTGTATGCAACTAGAAATATGGCCTTGATACTTGACAATGATAACTTTTAAATTTATTTGAAATGCTGTAGACTTGGATTATGGTTATTCCTTATGAGTGATCTTGAATTTGGAAAGAATATGACATATTTTATTAATGTGTAAAGTGCAAAATCTTGGACCATGTGAATAACACTTGGGGCTAATGAATGACCTTTGATTTGTATTTATAGACAAACTTTTTGATAATTTTCTTTAGCCGACCTTAAAAATATGTGGGAAGACCCAAAATATTGATTTAAAATTTAGAAACTAGCCATTATTTGGTATATGATGTGGATGTTAGCACAACAACACTCATGTCTTCCTAGGGCAAACCTAACCCTAAAGATTAGGGTAGTTGTCCTTGGCTGGAGATAGTGTGAGGCTGATTTTAAATAGCTCGAGCATTTGACATTGAATTTTTTGTGTAGTAGTGATGTCAAATAAAGGGTTGACCCAACATAATGGGAAAATTCTTTGAATAATAGCAAATAAGAGTTATGTAATTAGGCATAATTCATGTGGTTTATGATGTGTCAAGAATTAGCATTGTCAATTACCTATGACTAAATTTATGTGTCTACATTTGTTCCCCCATTATTATAATAATGAGATTACTAGAGTAAAGGAAAAAGAATAAAACTTGAGTATGTATAACACATATTGTCTTTGAGGTTATACTTTAGTTATCTAGGGTAATCAAATTTAACAAACTCTATAACCACGCATGAAATAATTATTTGCTCATTTTGAATTTTGAAAAAACTAAATTTTGAAAATTGAAAGATTGAAAAGAGAGCAAGGAAGGAGTACACTTGTATGTAGGTGAAACCAAATTTCCATATAACCTATAATTGATGATGGAAAATTATGCCCCGTTATTGAAGAACTTGGATAATTTGAACCAATGACAAATTAAGAGTGATCAAATCTCAATTTTGAATGACTAATCAAGCCTTGAGTTGGAAAGGTACATTATTCCAACTCTCATGAATAGGGAGTAGTGCATAGTGTACTGATTCAAAAAGGTGGAACCAAAATGGGTTCACTAGAAGTGATGTTAAGGCAATTGAGTGTTACTAGACTCAAACATACATCAATCACCATAGAAAATGGAACCACATAATGGGTTTGCTATAATTAATGTCATGGCCATTGAGCATTGTTGAACCTTAACATACATTACCTGCAACAAAAGATGAAACTACATAATAGGTTCACTAGAAGGAATGCCATGGTCATTGAGCATTATTGAACCTTAATGCACATTCCTTGTAACAAATTTGAATCACACTATTGTAGATGGATCTAGATTCTATTTTTTATAGTCAAAAGAGAATGAAGAATATTCATGCCCTCATCATGACCACATTGCTTAGATTTTCATTGAAATGAATATTATGCCTTTGAAATTTCAATTTTTTAACTTTGAAAATGTGAGCATGAACAAGTATTATGCCCTTTGAATTTTGAAACTTTGAACTTTTCCCTTTGAATAATCATGAGCTTGAATAACTGTCATTACCCTTGAATCTTGTGCCAAGTGATATAGAATGATATGTATTTTTATGCCCAATTTTAATTATATTTTTAACTTTTAACTTTGGTCTTATAATTGTTTTACATATGTCCATGCATATGAATTTAAGTATGTGCAAATATATACTTTGAATTTTTGAAAAGTGAGTGCATATGCATGCCATATGTCCCCATAATTTGTATCAATGTGTTAATATCTATCATATGTTTGATTTCTAAAACCTTGTATTTGATTGTAGAATTTGATTTTACCTTACTTTGAATATTTGAAGACCTATACTCTTTTATAGAATTTGATTTTTGTCTATTCATGGAGGTTTGGATCTCTAAGATAAGCCCACTATGATGCTCCCTTTTTGAGATGAGGGATGTAGCTTGCAAGTCACTCATCTCAAAAGAAGAGTGTATTGTATCATGTGATTGTTTATGTGGGTTTTATGCACACCCAAAAAAATGGATTTTCACCCTCTCATTTTAGGATCAATGATTAATCACTCCAAGGCACAAGTTGTGGGTATGCGGTTTTAGATTAACCAAGTGGTGGAATAACAACATGTGACCTACATCCCCTTAAGAGTCATTCAAGTGATCTGATTTAACATCCAAGAACATATATTTACAGTAATGTTAAATTAAAATAAAATAATAAGATCACATAAAAAGAAACTCAAAAAAGAGGGAAGAGTAGGGCAAAAAAGAAGGTGTATGGGTCAAGCAAAATGAAACCTTTCTAAGCTAGCACTCAAACTAAAGCTTAGACAAGCAATCATAAACCAATGTCTACTGCAAGTTGCTATAACCACACCAAAAATCAAGCATAGTTAGGAGTCCAAGGTGAGAAGAAATACAATAAAATTAAGCATATATAATCAAAGGTTGCCACATTTGTAAGATTGTGTCAACATAGATACAAGGGGGATTATGATTAATGTACAAAAGATAATTCAAATATGTAGTAGCACAATAAGGATAACTATATTAAAATGGAATTCATAGGTGGCACATATGCTAGCCCTAAAAATTGAATAAATTAATTCACTAATTGATGTGAATAATGATGGCTTTCATTGTTTTGTTCCTTGTCTATTCTTTCCATTTAAATTTCAATCCTAATTTCTATGGATTTTATTGCCATGTGGCTTCTTCTATATGTTCCTAGGTGTTGAGTCATCATAACATGACATATGTCTCTTTTTCACTCTTTTGGTCTTAGTATTTGCATTATTGTTATCTTATTATGTGGATCTAAATAATCTATACCTACTTGTCTTTATTTCACTCGTAGCTACATTATGGCTTGTTTTACTTTATTCTTTTGTTTGTGGGTTAGTGGGATAATGACACTTGACACTCACAAAAGGCCTTAAGCTTTGGTCATATTGGAAATTATCCCTTGATCATGCCCAATCCATTGGGGCTTAAATTTTCCTTGAAAAAACTCTCACAAATATTGCACACCAAATTTTTCTCTAATTTGTGCATCTTATTTTTTTCCAACACTATTTCCACCTAATTTTTATGCGAGCTCAAATATTAAAAAGGCTATAACTTTTGATCGGTAACTCCTTTTTGAGTGTCATCTTCTTCAAAAGTGATTGGGTTTTCATGATCTACACATTATTGGTGTTTTTAGCACTATATATCTCTTTAAAAACCAAATATTTTACCCTCTTGAATGCATTATTGGTTGAGTTTGACGTCCATCTAGTTATTTCATACTTATGTACATTTGCTCAAGATGCATTCTCCACTGAGTCCAACATTTATACAAGCATGAATATATTTGAAACTTAAGGTGGGTAACTCTGATAGTTCTAAGAGGGTTGTATGTGGTGATGTGTACTTTTTTTTTTGCATTTCTTCTTTCCTTTCTACAATAACCTCTTTTTTTCTACATTATGGATTCAAGTCAAATAAGTCCACTCACACTATTTAATTATCATATATGGAAATATTTTTCAATCCAAGGGTTACCATAAAATTGTAATGGGTATTGAGATTGAACCTACAATGGTAAAATCAAAAATTAAATGGTTCAACCATTGTGATAAAGTCTATGGACTAGTATCTCTTTTAATCTCTCTTGAGCTACTCTTTCACATATAATTTGTTAAAAATCCTATTCAAGTGTGGTTCACTATGGGAACACTCCTTGGGAAGCAAGATGTGATGAGAGGCCATGAGCTAGAGAATAAATTCATCAATTTGATCCTAGATGACTATGACACCCTTCAAGACTTCTTCACCAAGTTTATGCTTCTAAGGTTGTAGTTGAAAGAATGTGAAATTGATAAGAAAGATGAAAAACTTATTTTATCGACTCTCTCTAAACTGGGTCTAGAGTATTTTATATTTATATTCACTTTCCATGCCAAAAAAGTGCTCTTTAACCCAAATGGAATATGATTTCTTTAGATACCTTTGTTGCTAACCTAATTTGGGAGGAAGATTAGTTAATACAGATGGCCACAATGAAGTCAAAATTTTATGCACTTTTTACAAAGAAAGGAAAGCTTCAAACCACAAAGACATGAAACAAAAAAAATGATCAAGAGAAGGATGAAAATCCTCCTACATATAAATCCAACCATGAGACATCTTCTTCCAATTCTAAGCCTAATAAAGATTGGATCAAATGTGGGTTTTAATTAAGAAAGCATGATGAAAGTAAATGTTTGAAGAAGTAAACTGACCAACTGACTAAGATGCTCGAGAAGCACAACATTAGTGTCCTTGATTTTACTAATCAACACTCATCAACCTATGAATCCTGATGGAAAATGACCATGATAAATAAAAGACAAAGGAGAATAGTAAGGGGAAATCAAAGGGCAAGGCCCTAGCTATTATCATATCTCAGACTCCTACATGAGCCATTGACTCTAGTGCTTCACATCACATGGCCTATTCAAATATTGAGTTCAGTTCCTTAGAACCATGTGACATGTCCTCTATACAATTGGGTGTTGACACTTCTAAAAATGTTCTCGAGAGAGGGTCCATTAAAGTGAGTGGTGGAGCATTCAATAATGTTCTAAGTGTTCCCTCACTTTTAACTAATCTCCTATCAATTTACTAGATCGCTCACCTTAGTTCAAACATGAGATTTGAGTTCACTCTAGATTCAATGTATGTTAGAGAGATACAATATGATACTATATTATTATGAGGAATGATCAATCATAAAACTCAACTCTATAAATTCATGCACTTTGCTCCTGAATCTCCGTCATACTCTTATTCTTTGAAATCACCTAAACTTGATGACATTTATAAGCTTGAGCACACTTATGATATTAATGACTCTTCCTCTATAGATCACTATAGTAGTGATGGGGGTACACCTCCACCATCTCCTTATCACCTTCCAGATGTTGAGGAGTTATTTATTGATCAACCTACCCTTGGTATGCTTCAGACATTATAAAGAATATATATACTAATCTAAGACACATAAGACACTAGGCACTCTATTTCATAGTCTTAGGGCATTCCATAGTCCTTCTTAGTCTATGTTTCTAACACAACATCTTGGCATAGAGTATTTGGACCTCCTACCTTGTATGAGGAGAACAATTCTTTGTATAGGAATCACACCTTGGTTGAAGATCCGTCAGGCACTTGGCAGACTCATTCACTATTCTAGGGTTATCCTCTCTTCATTACATCTATTTGTGATCCATATTCACTCTAGGGAACTCTATTTCATGACATAGGATGGATTAAAGTAGCTATAGATAATAGTGGGGATTTTTAGCCCTACCTTCTTCTTTTCTCCCTTTTGGAGAGGATTTTTGTTCCAAGGGGTTTTCTCCTTTTCTTCACTTTATGGGAGTTGAATTATGTTTGGGTACTATTGTCACCAAATATTTCACCCTAGAGGAGGGTGTTAAAGCCTCCTCTATATTTTGGAAACATGGTAATACTTATAGGTATGTGGTTTTACCTATAGGTAGAAGTAGACCTCTAGGTTTAAGGGCTAGCTCCCTGAATATACCTTGAAATGCTTATCATCTATTTAACTAGTTGCTTGTGGGAAAAGGGATAGAAGTTTACATGAAAATAAAATAATCTAAGAGGGTGATACACTAGAATTATTTCCATAAGACCATGATACTTATTTCATTAATAAACAAGATCTATAAAACTAGTCTAAAAGTCCTAGAATGCTCTAACATTAGTATTTCAATATGAAGATGACATGCATGATGACCATCCAAGGTAAGTGAAACCATAGATAAGTTGTAGATACTAAGGCTAATTGTACACTTTGGAACAGATCCATACACTTAACAACACTTCACATGACCAACTAAAGTGGAATCACTTACATCAAACATGGAAGGATTGAGGGAAAGTAAGGATATATGAATATCTCTTAACTATTCACTATACATATCTTTGCACAATTTGAAAAGATGTTACATGAAATCAAACCAAATTATATTTATTTTCCAAAGTCAAATTACAATGTAAATCCAATAGGGATTTTCCATACATGGCGTCGTATTAGTCCATAAGAGCCAAAATGGCTACTAATTATAGAATTTGAGAGAGAAGTGAGAAGAATGAAGTCCAAGAGTAACTAAGACATGTGTCATGCTAAGAGGAGTTACACAAGAAAGAGAGAGGAATATGAAATAGACCATGCAAGGTCTACTTATATAAATGTCTCTCAAAATATTAAACTCCTAAAATGTGGTGTAAAACTCGTCAATTATTTACTCAAAAAATTGCTTTCATCATTTGGCCTTCTTGGAATGTCCCATAATAGACTAGGGATATATGTGATGTTTGCACTGAGAGTGAGGGGTTATAGACATGATCCAACATGCATTGGTTTCATCCCTAATCATCAAGATTATTTTGGAAATGAGTTATCACTACATGTAGTCCAAATAACTCTGTTTTCACTCACCCTCCACATTTGGCACCAAAGTTGGTCTTCAGTTTTCCAATTTGATCTATACAAAGGAGTGTATGAAACCTTTTATGACCCATCATGGCCTTATATTCCTCATAAATACCTTAAAAGGACCACCACTTATAACTTTCACTTTCTCACTTACTTGTTCACTATGCTATTTTTGACTTGCTGAGATGAAGGCACTTGCAGAGGCACTTATGAGATTAGTTGAAGCATGAAATGAACATGGTGATTTATTTTAAGTCCCTATCCCTCTCTCAAAGTGGCTTTCATCCTTTTCGACCATTCCATACTTGAAGAATAGTAAAAATAATCAATAAAAGACATTTTACACCCTGTCTATATAGGTAGGGTACAAATCAAGTTGAATGGGAGGAGCCCTAGAGAGTCCTCTACAACCTCCAATCATCTCCCAAGCAATTCTAGTCAATATATATGCTTCTTCTCCTTCCTTTTCCCAATCGGGTCTTTGGTAAGGGCTTGAGAGGGTCTAGGGTACTTTTGCCTTCTAAATATTGTTCATACACAAATAAATTCCAAAAAAACAATGTGCAGGGCCTCCTTCATCATTCCCCAACTCTTCAGACTCCCATGCAAAGTGTCTAAGTAGGTGTGAGCTTTCAAAGTTAGCTTCTTGAGCTTTATTCTCCATCTTGTGTCAGATTAAGTTGATTTGAGCCAAAATATGGCTTGCCTATGGTTTCCTCTGAATGATAAAATCTTGAGCACACTTGAAAATCCTTTATGAATATGTTATAATGGATTGGAATTTTCTTCTAATGCTAGAAGTGATAACAAACCCCTTTAAGGGTTTTAGGCCTAGAATAGACCAAGTAGTTCTACCTGCATCTCTATATGTATGAGCCACCATGTTGGGTTTCAATCATATATGGATGGTTTTTCATGTTTTTTCATGTCTGAAACAACTCATGACATCTTCTTGAAAGGTTACATCAACCCTAAACTCACCTTGTCATCTCCTTTTCTCATAGCTTGTAGGGTTTGCATCTTTGGGGAGTGCCCTCTATCTGAGATAAAATAGAGGGATCTTACCCTATTGTCTCAAGAAAAAGGGTTATATTAAGGGATTTTAAAATTTTTGAGGAAGATCTATGCAAAGTTTTATCCATTGATCATATGGATAACCTCTCGAAAACTTAGAAAACCCAAGGCAGGTTCATGGAGAGTCTCACTATGTGTAGGGTCCTGAATATGAACTATGTATGCATGATAGAGACCCTCTCTTTCCATATTTTCATGTGGTAGGAGTATGTTAATGTGGTAATTGTCACTTTGGAATTTATCCAAACATGATTACCTTTTATGTTTTTCCCAAACCCTTCATTACTCACTCTCACCTTAATTGGTCTAGTCTATAGGTTAACTGTGACTATGGTATGCTTTGGAGATTAGACCCTTCAATGATTTTTTATCTTTATTTTAGAATTTCATATGATGGAAACCATCCTAAAAAATATTTGTATCATGAAAACACACCTTGATTTTTTCCAACTCCTTCATTGCATACCTTGTGGTGATCCTAACTCAAGTGTTGACTGTATGTGACTATATTATGTCTTTCACCATGCCTATATTGTATATTTGGTATTATATCTTATAGTAAATTAAAATATACCTTATTTGAGTAATGAATAACCTCCCATAGTAATTTTTCTCAACTCTCATCATGTATTTATAAGGACAAACACCAAGATAATCATCCTTTAGGTCATTGTTATTCTACAATTAGCTATAGTTAATTATTTGGATCAAAATGGGGGGTCTATAAGTGTGTCTCAACCTTTAAAATTTATGATTGAATAAATATGATTAATCTTAGGTATTATAATCAATTTATATGATAAGTTCCCATGTCTGCAGGTTCCTATCTTCCATGTTTTACCTTGTGAATTGTAGACACCTGCAGGCAGGCTGTAGGTTGGATGTAGGTAGGTTATAGGTGTTGATGGAAGTGAAAACACATATAATCCAACCATAATTTATATTATTTATATCTTTTGAGTGTATTTAAACTCAATAAGACCATTCAACATGATGACATGCCTCTATACTACAACTTTGGGTTATGAAATCACTTGAGAGTTCAAATCCTATAAAAATTATTGAATGTTTGTAGTGAACAAATATGTACTTTGAAGGCCTTCACATATCACTTTCCTCAAGTCACACACCCACTCATTATTTAAATACTCTACCCCTATTATAGGGATACAAGGTATGGTTATTTGGATTGATCAAAATTATATGCAACATTGTTATATATTAACACCAAAAGCACTGAGGGATCTATTTTGAAGCTTTTAGGGAATCTATCCCTAAAGCTCAGTCCCTCAACTTGAGGATGGATTTCAAAAAACATACTTTCCAATATAATTATTCAAACATGATTATCAAGGTATCTCCAACCTTACAAACTTCATGGAAGTCTCAAAACATGCACCTTTAGACCTCTGTGTGAACTACCTATAGGTGGTCATTTGCAGGTTGTAGGGCAATGAGTATAAACATAAGAAATGTGAATATTTTACGAATTATAATCATATTTATACCTTCTCAAATTTCTCAAATGAATCTCTAAAACCTTTGAGGCTTTGAAACAAGTTTCTACACCCCATTTCAATGTGACATGTTTCCTGCAGGCACCTATAGGTGTACATCAATGGACTGACTATGTATATGTTTCACATTGACTATCAAAATACTTATTATGTAACTTGAGATGGTTTATTTTGATATATATATATAATCCAATAAGGTGTACCATGCCTTTAAAATCTTTAAAAAATCCTCATAACCATGCTCTGAGATCAAAACACAGTGATTGTAAGTAGGAGTAAGTAGAGAGCTAACTATGTGCATCATTCTTGACTATAACCTTCATGATGCTAGATTTGGAGATTTAAATTTGGAATAAGGAGATTTTCATGAAATTTTATATGCATGGGACATCATATTACATTTATTCAGATCCATTGAAGAGAAAGAGACTTTCTGCAAGTGTTGAAAACTAACTGCAAGTCCACTTGTAACATCAACCTACACACTTAAAATATTTATCTCATGAGAAAAAATAAAAAAATGAAAGGAGTAATTACATATAATTTATAATCAAATTCATCAATTAAGTTGTACAGACTAGCTCAAATAGGAGCAAAACCTGTAGGGTGTGGGAAATAACAAACATAAATGGATAGTCAACTTGTTAAGGATGGTTAATAAAGTATAGGAAACCATTATTCAAACTAAAAACATGAAAATTAATTATACCAAGTTTAATATACACCACCAAGATAATTTTACTTGGAAGTCCTCCTACTAGCCATACCATCCAAAGACCTGTAGACCAATTTTGCTTGCCTAGTGGAGTGATGGAGAGATAGAATGGTTTTAGCCCATTTTTGACACTTCAAAATTATATCAAGCATGGAAATGGATTTATGGAAGTTTAAATTTCACTTCATAATATTCTCCCATGTGCCACTCTCTCCCATAGGCTATACAACCTTTAAAACTCCCTCTTTTTCACTTATTTTTTTGATTTTCAGTTAACACCTACAAGTTTCTATTAGTAATAACATTAATGATAAGGAATATGATAGGGAATAACATGAGGTATGTTTTAATGAAGTTTATAACACTTTTATACCTAATAAAATTGTACCACCTTTATTTATGACCCACATATGACCCCTAAGTGACATAAAATGACACAAGGACTAGATTTAACTATGACCAAGGCTAATAAGACATTAAATGACATCAAATTGACCATGAAACACCCTATGACATTATAATATACCACTATATCAAGTTTTGGACTATAGGGGTTTGACTCATTTTGATTTGTGGTCAAAATGGTTAACATTCTTGGCGATTTCCCAAGGGTGGTATACTTGCTCTACCAAGACTAATTACCTAATCTTGTCTATTGGGCCATGGAATCACATGTACACAAATTTTACATAAAATTTGTCTTTCACACCACACCAAACACAACTAAAATACACACAAAATAAGACACACCCAAAAGAAACACACATGTGTTCAACTATAACACTTATGCAACACAACATAACTGAAAAAAACACAAACACACACACCTAATCTATTATTTACAAAACCTCAATATTGAGGTGAAAAAAATCTTATCATACCTCAAACAAGGTCAAATATAGTCCCCATTGGATATTTGTCACTCCATGAAGGCAATCCATCATAAGGAGCATGCTCATCATCAACCACTTGCATTTGTAGATGATCAGGAAGCCTACCACCTCTATGTCTTCGTAGGCCTATAAGTAAAATAATTGGAGCCTTCATGAATGCAATTCCTTGACATATAATAACCTTGATTGGAGTTGTAATCATTTTAATCACTATCATATCTGATGTGCCTTCCTCAAACTGTAGATGGGAATGTGTGACAATTACCTCAACCTCTCTATCTTCTTGTGCATGCGACACTTGATGTTTAGAAACTTCAAGCTAGTTTTCATTTTGTTCCATCATAGCTCAAAGTGTCTCAACATCATATTGGGCTCTTGACTGTCCTTGAAAAACAACCAAATTTGTCTTGACCTCATTCTCCATGTTTACAACTTCTTGGGCAATAGCTTCATCAATCTCTTTCATGACTATATAATTTTGATCAATAGAATGACATTCATTTTCATGTTTGAAAGAAAACTTAACAACTTACTCATTTGTCTCATTAGCAATCTTAACATTAGATTTGTAATCTCTTGGAGAAAAATGAGTCTTACCAAGTTGATCAAATTCTTTGCATATGGCATTGAACCTTTCCCATAGTTCATCCTCACTCTCAACATGACACTATTTTCCATGCTTCATAAGACATTCAACATCAGATATACACTTATTAGGAGGGGAAATAACATTACCTAATTGATCAAAATATTGACATATGGCATTGAACCTTTGTCATAAGTCATCCTATACCTCATGAGTGTCATCATCAAGGGATAATTCATCAATAACAGGTAGAAAGACATCATTCTTCCCATTATGGTGATCAATTAGGTTCTTCAACCTATCATCATCATAATCATGAATCATGTAGTTACCTTCAATAGTTTGTGAGAAATAATGTTTAATAGTTACCTCATCTCCCTCAAATGTCTCTTCATGCATGATATAAGTGCCAAGGCCAGTTTACTCAAAGTATGCATAAGGATCATGCTCATAAGCATATAAAATATACTAATCTAGAAACAAGTCAACTAGGCCTTCAATCTTGGATGAAACACAATCATCCACATTAGAATCCTCCTTCTCATTAATTACATAATTCAAGTTAGAGATCATTTCAATGTAGGGCTTGTTGTCTTCAAATCTTACACCCTAGAAGAGGGTTGTTCAGGCCTCCTCCATATTTGGGCAATGTTGGGACATTTTCAGGCCTGTGGGTGTGCCTATAAGTGGAAATGAACCTCTAGGTTGAAAGGGTTAGCTCCCTGTATTAGCTTTTGTGCAATAAGACTACTGAACTAGTTTATATGAGTGAGAAGAGTTAAAAGTTTGCATAAATGAAAAGCTTAGTCTAAGATGGTGATACCAAGAATTAATATCCACATGTATGCCATATACTTATGCACAATACAATAGAATATAATCTTTAACTCAAGATCTATAATATTCTAACATAAGTATTTCAATGTAGAGACCAAATGAATGAGATCAAACAAGGTACATAACTAGAAAAGACAACATGTATAGTCCAAAAAAAAGGTTACACATGTGCAAAATCTCATACAACTAGAATGCACTCTACATGACCTGTTGGATCAACTCTTTGCTCAAAAAACATGAAGGATAGAGAACATAAGGATAAAACATCACTTATTATCACTCTATGTTTCTTGCATGCCCAAGAAAATATCTATAACTTAGAAAGAAAATAGACTTATCCTTCTTTGCTCAAAGGCAAGAAAATGGCAAAACATTCTAGTAGGGCTTCATCATACTATCTGTGGATGATAAAACAAGATCCCAAGGGTATTATTTATATAAAAAGAGGGAGAGAAGAGAGAACTTGTGGGTGCCAAAATAGAAGCCTCCAAAATGGTTTACAGTCACCATCTTGGTGAAACTGATTCCAACTATTCTCTCATTTTGTTGGAGTTTATCCTTCTCTTTGATTCACCCTCTTGAAATGACCAGGATTGCTAAAAAATCAATGGTGAGATGACCCTCCACAAGAAATGGCTTATATCATTAAAAAATCAATGGATTCTTCCTCTGAGCACTCATATTTTACACTATAGACCCATTCAGGTTTTCCAAGTGACTTTACTTCTACTTGCTTTTTTAGGATTTTTGATTGATTTTGCTTGTAAAAGTCATAAGAAAAGCTCTTTTGAAAACCTACAAAGCATTGTCTCTTCCTTTTTAGGATTTTCAATTACTTTTACTTGTAAAAGTCATAAGAAAAACTCTTTGGGAAACCCAATTTGCACTACCCTTGCTTAAGACCCTATCGAGTTCTCTAAATGGCTTTATTTCTTGCTTTAAAACTTTAGGCATGAATTTGACATCCTGTGGCATGTCATATTTGAATCTCAATGGCTAGTTGGCCACCCTGAATTTGACATCTTGTGGCACATCATCTTGCCCCTAATGGCTAGTTGGCTATATTAAACTTGACATCTTACAACACATCATGGGGATCAATTAGGTTTATTTTTTAAGCAATTTACATGAAGTAATTCCTTCAGATAATTTGTCTGAAGGAATTCTTTTAAGGATTTTTCCTGAAAGGCAATGATTAGTTCCTTTGGGAACTTTTACCAAAGGACACTTGGGAAAGTGCCCTTCAAAAAAGTTTTGAAGGACACTTGGGGAAGGCACAGGGTTTCTTCAGAAAATTCTAAAGGGAATTTCCAAAGGAAATGGTCCTTCAAAACTTTTTTGAAGGGCATTTCCAAAGACAAAGTGCCCTTTGGAAAAGTTTGAAGGGTCACTTGGGAAGAAAAGTGCCCTTTGAAACTTTTTTGAAGGGTCACTTGTACAATAAAGTGCCCTTCAGAAAAGTTTGAAGGGACACTTGGGATAAAAAGTACCCTTTAGTACTTTTTTGAAGGGTCACTTGGAAGAAAAGTGCCCTTTAGAAAAGTCTAAAGGGACACTCGAGAAGAAAAGTGCCCTTCATAACTTTTTCAAAGGGTCACTTAGAAAGAAAGATGCCCTTCGAAAAAGTCTGAAGGGACACTTGGGAAAACAAAGTGTCCTTCAAAAAAGTTTGAAGGGACACTTGCGGGGAACACATTATAAAGATCATTTTGGGTTTTCCATTTTTTGATTGCTTTTACTTATAAACGTCATAAACAAAGCTCCTTGGAAAACCCAAAGTCATGCATAATATTAGAAACCCAAAAATCATTGGAAGGAGTAATTTAGGTTCATAAACCCAGATTAATTCTACTCATGAAATTTTAACAAGTCGAGTCATTTAGAGAACCTGACTTGGTATTGATAATGTAATTTGGGTTTACGAGGGGCCAAGACTTGACCTATGGATAACTTGACATACACTACAATGGAGCCAAAACACCTTAGCCTCCTTGACTTACAATTTTGGACCTCTGAAATGACCTATTCTTGTAACTATTGTTCAACTCTCCATGAAAAAGGTTGAACAAATTATACTGAGGTGAAATTTGGTCAACATTCTTGGTGATTCTGAGGGGAGGCATGCCTGCTATGTCAAAGACTAGTCACCTAAATCCTTCTATTGGGCATGGATTCATGCATATAGGCACTTCAAAGAGAACCGAACAAGATTTGGTTCAAAAACACACTAGCTGAGCTGATTTCACACACACAACAGAGATGCACACCAAACAAAGGGAAGGAAAACACACCTGTGCTACAAAACACTTAGGGAAAGCAAACACAATAAAGGAAACACACAAAAACAAAGTATATACAAGACATGGACAATAAGGGTCAAAAGCAAGGCTTTAGATGGATTTCATTTACTAAAATAGGTAGCTCTTCTCTATCCATTTTGGATAGTTGAAAGGAGTTTCTTTGCTTGCACTTACTGATGATGTAAGGATAATTCCACAAGGTATCAAAATTTATATGTTTGCCTAGTTTTGCTCCATCTTCTTCCCATTTCAAGAGCAAGTCACCTTATTTGAACACTCTTGCCCTTGCCCTTTTGTTAAAGGATTTCTTCATGAAGACTTGATGGTGTTATAAAGATTTGTGTGCATCATCTCTTGCCTCTTGTAGATGCATTAATTTTATCAATATGACTTCCATGGGAGTGTTTTCAAGTAATTCTAGTTGTTATGCAAGTTCCAAGGTAGGGAGCTCTTGTGATATGGACAGCCTAGCTTCTCTCCCATAGACAAGTACAAAGAAAAAATGACCAATTGATTTCTTAGGAGTTATTCTATCTACCCATAAGGCTGTCTTTAGCTTGTTATGCTATGCTCTTTGATTGGTTTCTAATGTCCTCTTGATGATTTTGATGAGGTTATTATTGGTAGACTCAACCAATCCATTACCTTGAGGGTAGTAATTAGATGAGGTACTCAAATGAACTCCACTCTTTGCTACCCAATCAAAAGTTTTATCACATATGAAAGCAAGTGCATTATCTGAGATGATGACATGAGGAGACCCAAACCTTATTATAATGCTATCATAGAACTCCAAGATGGCATTTTCATTTGCTTCTTTCAAATCAACAACCTCTACCCATCTTGTGAAGTAGTTTGTAGCAGTCAATATCCATTTGTGTCTAGCACTTGATGGAGGGTTGATCATTCCAATGAAGTCAAGGACCCATTGCATGAAAGGCTAGTCCACTAGGATAGGATTCAATGGAAGGGAAACAAGCTTTTGTTTGCCAACAAAGAAAGCACATTGAGGACAAACCTTAACCCAATGATAATAGTCTTTAAAAATACTAGGCCAATAGTAACCAACTCTCATTAATTTTGTAGCTATTTTTTTAGGAGAGAAGTGACCACCATCTACACCATTATGTAACTTTTCTAGTAGCATATCAAATTGGTCAGTGTTAATGCATCTTAAAAACACATTGCTCACATCCTTCTTAAAGAGAATGCCATCTACAAGAAAATAAGAAATAGCTTGCAGCCTAAAATACCTTCTTTTAGATTTGTTTAAGCCATTGGGATACTCACCATTTTGAAGAAAACCAATGATGTCTTTTGTCCAACTTTGATTCTACATTTGATCAGCTAGCTGGTCTTGAAATTGATTCACCAAGGCTTTCTCTTTTGGCTCTTGAAACTTAGATGCTAAGTGCTCACATAAATCTATTCCTCTTACTAGGCTAGTTACCTTGATGTGAATGTCATATTCCATCACCTTCATGATCCATCCAGCTCTCTTCTCATTGAGATCCCTACTTAGGAGAAACTCCTTGGTGCTAGGATGGGAGACCATGACATGGATCTTGTTGTTGGAAACCATATGCTTGAAAATTTTCAAGCCTCTAATGATGGTTAAAGTTTGCTTCTCAACAAAAGAATATCTCACTTCATAGTCTTCTAAGCCTTAGCTGAAGAAAGCAAATGGCTACTCAACATCCTCTTCATTATTTTGCATAAGCATGGCTAAGATTGTGTCTAGGTTATAAAAAGTATAACGAATGAAATCCTTATCAAAATTTAGATTTAAGAGAGTGGGAGAGGCTGTAATTTCTTGCTTGATTGCCTCAAAGCTAACTTTACCTTCTTTTGTCCAAGTAAAAACTTCATTCTTTTTTAGCATGACTATGATAAGATTTACCACAGTTGCAAAGTTTGGGATAAACCTCCTTACAAAGTTTATTTTTCCCAAGAAAATTTGTAGCCCTTTCTTGTATTGAGGCAAAGACAAGCCTGGAATAGCTTCAATCCTTTCAGGGTCAATAGATAAGCCTTCTTTTGAAACAACATGACCCAAAAGCTTACCTTCATGGACAATGAAGATGCATTTATTTAGATTGACGGATATGTTGTACTATATACAATTCCCAAAAACTTGCCTTAGATGTCCCATATGATTAATAACATATTTTGAAAAAATGGTTATATTATCAAGGTAAACAAGCACAAACTTATTGATCAAACCTTTGAAATCCATGTCCATTGCCCTTTGAAATGTATCTCCAATATTGGATAAACTATATGGCATCTTATTGTAGGTAAAGGTCCCCCACTTGGTGGTGAAGGCTGTCTTGAATTGATCCTCTTCATTTACCAATATTTGATTATAACCTGAATAACCATCAAGAAGTTAGAAATGTTGAGAACTTGAAACAACTTGTAGAATTTATTCCATGTAAGGGAGTGGGTAATGATCCTTGAGAGACACTTTGTTTAGATCATGAAAATCCACATAAAGTCTAATTTCTTCATTCTTATTTTGAACCAGCACAAGGTTAGCTACCCAAGTTGAGTTCTTGATAGGAAAGATAATCCTAGACTCAATCAATTTGGTCAACTCTTTCTTCATGAATTCTTCTACCTTGGGGTTGATAGGCCTTTGATTTTGTCTTATCGATTTAGCTCCATGATCCAACTCAATGATGTGATGAGTTAGACTTGGGTCAAACCCTTTTAGGTCCTTGTATTCCCAAGCAAAGATGTCATGAAACTCTTTGCATAATGCGATAAAAGCTTGCCTTTTCAACTGAGAAAAGCCTTGCCAATCTCCAAAAGTTTGTCTTTGAAAATCAAAACTCTCTTATAGTTATCTTATTTTGTTGACATGCTCATTCTTTGATTTTTATTTTGATCATTCTCATTGAAGACACTCTCTAAGGTAATTAGCCCCTTGGGTATTTTATTTGTCTTCAGCTGTATAATCTGCTCTTCATAATGATCATGCAACTTCTCTTGGTTTCTTGAAGAGAAGCATGCCTCATTTTTAAATAAGTGTACAATGTGTTCATCACTTTTAAACACTTTCCATGACACTTCATTATCCAAAATGGAAGGCCTCACAATGATCTTGATATGATATTGATCCTTCTCTTATTCAACATCATTAGTTGAGTCAAAATGTGCTCTAATTGCAGCCAATCTATTAGCATGCTTGTTATGGTCTCTTAGTATGGGCTGGATGTTGAAGGCATCAAAATCCTCAAGAAGATCCCATCCCCTATTCTTTTAGGACTTGAGAAAGGAGTTCTTGGCTGTAGCTTGACTTCTCACTTGATGAATGACTAGCTCATTATCTCCATAGACTTTCAAAAGTTTGATTCCTCTCTTCTTTTCCCATTAGAGACCATGAACTAAACCTTCATATTCTACCACGTTGTAAGTGAAGCTAAAGTGAAACCTATAAGAAGAGTAGTAATGATTCTTTGATGGGGAAACAACATGACACCAGCTCTTGCACCTACTTTTCTCCTTGAACCATCAAAGAACATTTCCCACACACCATCAAGTTCATGATCTTCATTGGTGAGTGAAGGAATAGGGACATTTTTCTCATGCATGCAATAAAATCCCAAATCAGTTTCCTCAATGAAAGTGTAAGGATCAAGGCCATCTATTTCAATGCTATAATTGTCAAGATAGAGGTCAAAAATACCTTTAAGAGGAGAATATTTTTCAATATTTAGGACTATTTCCTCCTCTTTGCTGATTAGACAGTTTTGATTTGTCATTGTCTCCAAGTATGGCTCAATGTGGAACCTTACTAAGGGGTAGGTCCTTATGGTTACCTAGATTCCATACCTTGTCTTGAAAGATAGAAAGGAGCAATCAGTAGAAAGGTATCCTCCTATCTTGGTCATAAAATTCCTAGACAAGCATACAATAAAGTGTGTTGGAAGGTCTACCACCACAATATCTTACATGATAGGAAAGCTTGGCCAACCATGTAAAAACACTTTCAAACCTTTGACCAATCCTACCATCTTGGTTGGAGTTACATCCATCTACAACACACCTTTACTATGTGGCTCATAGTTCAAACCCAGCTTATCAACCACTACTTTAGGCATAACAATAGTGCTTGCTCCGCTATCCACAATACAATTGTGGACAAACTTATCTCCTGTTAGGATCTTAGAGTACAATTGATTATTTTTGTATAAGCAACTAAACATGGAATTGAAACCAGAAGTAATAAGTAACTAGAAATAAAAAACAACAAATAATAAGAGATACAAGAAACAACCAATCTTGTATTAAACTCTTCCAGAAGGAAATACAATGAAGAAATCTCTCTCTTCTTACACCTCTCAAGTGTAAAGTAATTCTCCCTCAAGATTTCTCTCTCTCTCTCAATCAATTACAATCAACTCAATTACTGAATTGTATTCTTGCAGATCTTCTTGATCTTGCACTCTTGCAGATCTTCTTGATCTTGCTCCCCTTGCAGATCAACTTGATCTTGCACCCTTATTACAATACTGCCCCATGGGTCTCTTAAATAGAATTGAAAAGGAAATAATAATTAGAAAAATAGACTCAAGACTAATTTTAGTCTTTACATGCAAACTAACTGTTCTCCTAAAAATAACACAATTCTAATTCTGGAAACGCCTGGAAATGCACAAAAGTCAGTGTCGGTCTATAGATTACCGATGCCAGCCGACCCCTAATCGATGTCGATTGGTTCTGACTGATTTTGCTGATGTCGATCAACCCCTAACCGATGTCGATTACTGTGTAAGCCCATCAACCTCCACATTAGCTCATTAGTGAAGCTTTTAGCTCCATAACTCAACAATCTCCCACTTGGAGATAAACAACTGCACCTGTACCTATACAACAACATCCTCTAAACATCTCTAGCTTGTTTCTCCCTCTTCTTGTTCAATCTTGAAGACCAACAAAAGATAAATAAAGATTCAACTTCTCCTTTGTTATCAGCTTTGTTAACATATCAACAGGGTTCTTATCCATATGGATCTTTTCCAGCTTCAACTGTCCATCCTCCAATACCTGTCTAATGAAGTGATACCAAAGCTATATATGTTTGGTTCTTGAATGAAAGGCTAAATTTTTTGCCAAATGAATTGCGCTTTGACTATCACTGTACAACCTACAACTCTCTTGCTCCTTTCCCAACTCTTCCATGAACTGAGTCATCCAAATCATTTCCTTGCTAGCATCTATGACTGAAATGTATTCTGCCTCTTTAGTAGACAAGGCAACAACTTTCTGCAACTTTGAAATCTAGCTAACCGCCATTCCACCAATAGTGAACACATATCCTGTGGTACTTCTCCTACCATCCAAGTCACCTGCCATATCCGAATCTACATACCCATGTAGAGAAGTGTTTGACCCTCCATAGCATAAATGGCTACTACTGGTCCCTCTTAGATATCTGAGAATCCACTAAACTGCTTTCCAGTGTTCTTATCCTGGATTGGCCATAAACTTACTGACAAATCCCACTACTTGGGCAATATCTGGTCTAGTACATACCATTGCATACATCAAGCTCCCAACTGCTGAAGCATATGGAACTCTACTCATATACTCAACCTCATCATGTGATTTAGGACACTGTTCTTTGCTCAACTTAAAGTGTCCAGCCATAGGTGTGCTTACCAGTTTTGTATCCTACATATTGAACCTCTCCAATACCTTATTCACATAATCCTCTTGAGAGAAAATCAAATTGTGATTTTTCCTATCTCTCTTTCCAGCTGGCAACTCAACCAAATCTCACGTATGGTTCTCTTCTAAGGAATCAATTTCCTCATTCATGCCATGTTCCCACTGTTTCCTAGATTATACCTGCATCGCCTCATCAAAATTTTTTGGTTCTCCATCATCAGTGAGTAACAAGTAGTATAAAGAAGGGGAATAATGAATTGGAGGTTTACTTACCCTTTCAAACCTCCTTATGGGCATTTGAGACTCATTTACAGCTTGCTGTCTGCCCAAATTTTCTTCTGACAGTGACCGATCTCGGTCATCTCTGATTGATGTCAGTCTGCACCCGACCGATGTCGATTCCACTTGACCGACATTGATTTCCACCTAACTAATGTCAATTTCCACCTGACTGACATCAATTTCCACCTGACTGACGTCGGTCTCTGTGTTTTTTTTGTGAGTGATGATTTTTACCCGCAAGCTCATTTTGGATCATAACCTCTTCTAAATCAAGATTGCCCTACTCAGAATTATTTAGCCTCTTGAGCTGATCACTGTACATCACCTTCTCATTGAAAACTACATCACAACTTCTAATAATTTTGTTAGTTTCTAAATTCCACAACTGAAATCTGAAATCTCCAAAACCATAACCAATGAAAGTGGACCGCATAAATTTAGCATCCAGCTTCTTTCTATTTTCTTTATCAATGTGCACAAAAGCTTCAGAACCAAAAACTCTAAGAAATGAAAGATCTACCTTTTTACTTGTCTAAGCCTCTTTTGGAATTCTACCATCCAGTGCAGTAGAAGGTCCTCTGTTAATCAGGTAAACCGTAGTATCTACAGCTTCTACCCAAAACTGTAAGGGCAAACCAACATGTAACCTCATACTCCGTGCACACTCCATTATTGTTCTATTCATCCTTTTAGCAACTCCATTTTGCTGAGATGTCCTTGGAACTATCCTTTCCTTGTGTATTCCACTCATAGAATAGTAACTATTGAATTTATTGCTGTAGTACTCACCACCATTGTCAGATCTAAGGCACTTTAATCTCAAAATTGTTTCATTCTCAACCAAAGCTTTCTATTTCTTAAATGTGTCAAAAACATCAGATTTCCTCTTTATACAATAAACCCATACCTTTCTTGTAGCATCATCAATGAAAGAAACATAATACTGTGATCCTCCAATAGAAGCTACCTGAGCTGGTCCCCACACATCTATGTGAACAAGCTCCAACTTGTGCTTCTTCTTTGTTGACCCAGTTTTGAGAAACCTTAGTTTTTTCTGTTTCCCAAAAATAAAATGCTCACAGAAATCTAGATCTATGCTTTTCAAATCTGAAAGCTTACCTTTTGACTTAAGAACATTCATTCCCTTCTCACTCATGTGACCAAGCCTATAGTGCCACAACTTTGCATCTACATCTGAAGTAGATAAAATAGAAGGAGAATAATCAGTAGTACAAGTAGATAGATAAAGTGTACCTACTATCTTACCTTTAGCTAATACAAGTGCACCCTTGGAAACTTTCCAAGATTCAGCTGTGAGAGTTACTGTGCAACCCTCATCACCCAACTTTCCTGTAGAAATCAGATTCCTGTTCAGGATGGGTACATGCATGACATCCTTCAACATCCATGTGTTGCCATTCTACAATTTTAGCTGCACTTTTCCTTTGCCAACAATTTTACAAGGCTCATCATCCCCTAAATAAACTTCTCCAAAATCTCCATGGACATAATCATTGAAAAATTCTCTATTTGGGGTTGCATGGAAAGAGGCACCAGAATCTAAAACCCATGATTCTACTTTATTATCGAAAGAAAATATAAGAGCATCTTGTGCAACAATACCTACAACTTTTGCTTCTTTATTACCTTCATGCTGATTTTCTTTGTTATCCTTCAACCAACAATCTTTCTTTACATGCCTTTTCTTTCCACAATTCCAACAGGTTATTCTTCTATTTCTATATTTGGATCTACTTCCCATCTTTGACCTTGATTTCCCTTACTTGCCCTTCTTTCTTTGCCTTCCCCTGCTTTCAACACTTAAAGCATTACCTGATGTTTCCCCTATGCTTTTCCTATGAATTTTTTCATTCAAGATTACACTAACAATATCATCAATTTTTAAGATATTTGAAGCAGATGCAGTATTACTAACTACCATTACCAAACTATGCCAACTTTCAGGTAAAGAGCATAAAATTAAGAGAGCCTTAATTTCATCATCAAAAACTATTTTGACTAAATTTAACTGATTTACTATTGTATGGAAATCATTAAGATGACTAGATATAGATCCACGTTCTTGCATTTGCAAATTAAATAATTGCTTCATAAGATATACCTTATTTGAAGCTGAGGGTTTTTCATATAAATTTGCCAAAGTATCCATTAACTCTACCGTTGTCTTTGCCTGTGATAAGTTAGAAAACACAGAAGCTGCCAGGCTTAACCTTATAGATCCAAGAGCCTTTCTATGAAGAACATTCCATTCTTCATCTTCCATATCTGTGGGCTTCCTGAAACCCCACCCAGTAGTAAATACAGATCTTTCTGATACAGATAATCTTTAATCTGCATCCTCCATAATTGATAATTCTTGTCATTGAATTTCTCCATTCTTAGTTTACTTTCTTCTGCCATTGCTTTACTCCCACTCAATCAGAAACCCCTTTCTGTAATCAAAAAACACTAACATGCTTTGATACCAGTTGTTAGTGTGTACACATAGCTCTGATACCACTTGTTAGGATCTTAGAGTACAATTGATTACTTTTGTATAAGCAACTAAACACGAAATTGAAACCATAAGTAATAAGTAACTAGAAATCAGAAATAGCAAATAATAAGAGATACAAGAAACAACCAATCTTGTATTACACTCTTCCAAAAGGAAATACAATGAAAAAATCTCTCTTCTCACACCTCACAGATGTACAATAATTCTCCCTCAAGAGTTCTCTCTCTCTCTCTCTCTCTCAATCAATTACAATAAACTCAATTACTGAATTATATTCTTGCAGATCTTCTTGATCTTGCTCCCCTTGTAGATCAACTTGATCTTGCACCCTTATTACAATACTGCCCCATGGGTCTCTTAAATAGAATTGAAAATCAAACAATAATTAGAAAAATAGACTCAAGACTAATTTTAGTCTTTACATGCAAACTAACTGTTCTCCTAAAAATAACACAATTCTAATTCTGAAAATGCCTGGAAACGCACAAAAGTTGGTGTCAGTCTACAAATGACTAATGCCGGCTGACCCCTAACCGATGTCAGTTGGTTCTGACTAATTTCATTGATGTCGGTCGATGCCTAACCGATGTCAGTTACTTTGTAAGCCCAACAACCTCGACATTAGCTCATTAGTGAAGCTTGTAGCTCCACAACTCAACATCTCCTATAATGAGTGTGAGGTAGAAGGGTGGAGGATTTTTAGCTTTAGTGGAAGGATCCAAAAGATTATTTGGAGAATTTTTTGAGAGCGACACTATGATGCCTTGAAGATTGAGGAGCCACCTACATGCTTACTAACTGCTCTTGTAAAAGCTCCTTTTGACTTGGTATATGTAGAACCTCCCAAAAGGATATGCTTGTCTTAGTGATATTTAACAAGTTTACAATATTTAGAGATGGAGTATTCTCTTTCTCCTACATTTTTTATGATAATAAAAGATTTTTTCTGTTATGTTGCAATCTTAGCAGCTACATTTATATTCTAATTTTGTTGAGGAACATGGCTTGTAGAAGGTGCAACACTTTGATTAACATTTTGAGGCCTTGGAGGGGCATCACTTGGAACTATTCATGGATCCTGGCCTTCTCCAAAGGCTATCTTATTAGACCTTGTATTAGCTATAATTGGCATGCCTTGAGTCAACACAAAATCATCCTTTCCTTCAAATTTCATCATCCCCACACTTGGGTTGCGGCCTTCTTCATGATTATCCCTTTGGCCGGGACATGCTTCTTCTACTATCATGTAAGGAGTAGCTTCTTCTTATATAGTCAAAGCGTAGATGGTTCCTCCATCATCATGTGAAAATTGACCTTGAGGCTTCCCCCATTGGTCCAAATGATCTTCTCCTTGCATTAGGTTTGCATGAACTAGAACAACAACATTTATGGGAGGAGTAGAATTCAAATTGTATGAATTGGGTTGCTTGCTATAACCTTATTGATTTTGTCCTATCCTTTGATAATTATATTGGGATGGAGATCTATATCCTTGTTGAGGATAGTATTATGCATTAGGATGAGCACTTGCCTGATATTTAGCTTGTTTGAGCTGAGCTCTCAATGATCTAATTTCATCCTTATCCACAATGTTATCCACCTTCTTGAGAAAGGATCTTGGCTTCACATTGGCATGAGGGACCTATGACATGCTTGGAGATTCAACTGAATTATGGGATAGTAAAGGCATGGAAACTCTTGGAGGAAGTCTTCTAGCCTGAATCAGGTTATTCTCAGCCTTAATTGCTAGCTCATATGCACCTAGAAGAGTGAATCTTCTCACTGACTGCACCATAACAACATCAGGTATAATCCCTTTGAGATATGTTAGGAACACAAATATAGGAGGGGATATTATGATTGGTGGTATCCTATACCATGTTCTTTAAAATCTCTTATGGATTCATTTGGACCTCTTCTTATTACATTTAGTTGATGTATTAGGGAAGCATGATCATTATTATTTTTGAATCTTACCACCAATAGGTCTCCAAAACCATCCCAACTTGTAATGCAACCCCCATCCAACATTATATACCAATCAAGTGCTTTGCCTTTTAAAGACATAATAAGTAGCTTAATGGCTATGTTGGCCCTAGTAACATTCTAGAAATTACAGAAATTAGAGATGTCTCTGATATGTTTAGATGGGGTAATAAGACCCTCTCCATTGAAACTAGGATGATTTTTGGTAGTATTTGGAGGGATGGGGTCATATTCAAGAAGCTCTATTGGGTTTTAGGTATTAAAATTAGGGAATGGCTGAAATCTATCTATCTCTCCCCTTTCTCCCATTTCTCTTCTTCCTCTATGAGCCTCTATTTCTTCTTCTTCTTCTTTAACTTCCTCCTCTTCTTGAACTTCTTCAACCTCTTCTGCTTCTTCCCTGAAACCTCCTTGCTAAGGATTTAATAGGGCTAGGAGTGGTTCAGGGCGTTGTTCTTCAGGAAAAGCTTCAGCTGAAGGGCTTGGTCATAAAATCTTAAGGACCTTATGAGGACCATGTAGGATAATGTATAAAACTTGGTCTAGAACCAGGGATTCACACCCTTTTAGAGTCACCAAATACTGTGTTAGGGGTATTTATACTACTTAGGCATGTCAAGACTATCATTCACCTTGACTTAGCAATAATTTGGGTCCCACCGGGCATGCCAAAACTGTTGTCTGCAAATTTTGTACCCTAGAAGAGCACTGTTTAGGCCTCCTCTAGATTTGGGCAATGTTGGGACATTTCTAGGCCTGTGGGTGTGCCTATAAGTGGAAATGAACCTTTAGGTTGAAAGGGATAACTCCCTGTATTAGCTTTGTGTAATAAGACTGCTAGACTAGTTTGTATGAGTGAAAAGAGTTAGAAGTTTGCATAAATGAAAAGCCTAGTCTAAGATGGTGATACACCAAGAATTAGTATCCACATGTATGCCCTATACTTATGCACAATTCAACATAATATAGTCTATAAATTAAGCTCTAGAAGATTCTAACATAAGTATTTCAATGTAGAGACAAAATGAATGAGATCACACAAGGTAAATAACTTGAGAAGATAACCTGTATAGTCCAAAAAAAGGTTACACATGTACAAAATCTCATACAACTAGAATGTACTCTACATGACCTATTGGATCAACTCTTTGCTCAAAAAACATGAAAGATAGAGAAAAAAGGATAAAACATCACTTACTATCACTCTGTGTCTCTTGCATGCCCAAGCAAATGTCTAGAACTTAGAAAGAAAATAGACTTATGCTTCTTTGCTCAAAGACAAGAAAATGGTAAAACATTCTAGTAGGGATTCACCGTACTATCTATGGATGATAAAACAAGATCTCAAGGGTCTTATTTATAAAAAAAGAGGGAGAGAAGAGAGAAATCCTGGGCACCAAAATGGAATCCTCCAAAATGGTTTGTAGTCACCATCCTGGTGAAACTGATTCCATCTGTTCTCTCATTCAGTTGGAGTTTATCCTTCTCTTTGATTTGCCCTCTTGAAATGACCAAGATTGTTGAAAAATCAATGGTGAGATGATCCTCCATAAGAAATGGCTTAGATCACTGCAAAATCAATGGATTCATCTTGAGAGCTCCCACATTTTGCACTGTAGACCCATTTAGGTTTTCCAAGTGACTTTACTTCTTCAATATTTTCAATTGCTTTTACTTGTAAAATTCATAAGCAAAGCTCTTTTGAAAACCCACAAATAATTCTCTTCCTTTTAAAGATTTTTGATTGCTTTTACTTGTAAAATTCATAAGCAAAGCTCTTTGGGAAACCTGATTTGCACTACCCTTGTTTAAGACCCTGTGGGGTTATTTGAATGGCTTGACTTCCTACTTGAAAATTTAGGCATAAATTTGATGTCCTATGACACGTCATCTTTGAATCTCAATGGATAGTTGGACACCCTAAATTTGACGTGCTATGGCATGTCATCTTGTACCCCAATGACTAGTTGGCTGTATTAAACTTGATGTCTTACGACATGTCATGGGAATCTATTGGGTTTATGTTTCAGATAATTTTCCCAAAGTAATTCCTTCAAAAAATTTGTTTGAAGGAATTATTTTGGAGATTTTACCCGAAAGGCAATAGTTAGTTGCTTCGATAACTTTTTCTGAAGGACACTTGGAGAAGGCACAGGGTCCCTTCAAAACTTTTTTGAAGGGCATTTCCAAAGACAAAGTGCCCTTCAGAAAAGTCTAAAGGGTCACTTAGGAAGAAAAGTTCCCTTCATAACTTTATTGAAGGGTCACTTGGACAACAAAGTGCCCTTCAGAAAAGTATGAAGGGACACTTGGCCTAAAAATTTCCCTTTGAAATTTTTTTAAAGGGTCACTTGGAAGAAAAGTACCCTTCAAAAAAGTTCAAAGGGACACTCAGGAAGAAAAAGTGCCCTTCAAAAATTTTCTGAAGGGTCACTTAGAAAGAAAAGTGCACTTTGAAAAAGTTTGAAGGGACACTTGGGAAAACAAAGTGTCCTTTAGAAAAGTTCGAAGGGACACTTAGGGGGAAAACATTATCAAGACCATTTCAAGTTTTCTAATTGCTTTTAATTATAAAAGTCATAAGAAAAGCTCCTTGGAAAACCTGAAGTCATGCATAGTTGGAAACCCATAAAGCATTGGAAGGAGTAATTTGGGTTCGTAAACTTGAATTACTTCTACTCATGAAGTTTTAACAAATCAAGTCATTCAGAGAACCTGACTTGGTATTGATAATGTAATTTGGGTTTAGGAGGGGCCAAGAATTGACCTTTAGAGAACCCAAGATACACTAAAATGGATCCAAAACACCTTAACCTCTTTGACTTGCAGTTTTGGACCTCTAAAATGACCTATTCTTGCAACTGATGTTCGACTCTCCATGAACAAGGTTGAACGAATTGTACTGAGGTGAAATTTGGTCAACAGGGCTCAATATGAAATATTGAAAGGGGCTAAGTTATTATGGTCACCTTGGTTTCATACCTTGTCATAAAGGCCAAGAAGGACTAATTAGCTGAGAGGTAGCCACCTATCTTGGCTATAAAGTCCCTTGAAATACATATTTCAAAATGAGCAGGAAAGTTTACAACAATAATGTCTTAAAGGATGGGAAAACTAGGACAATCATGTAAGAAAACCTTCAATTTTTTTATCAAATTTATTATCTTAGTATGTGTACCATCTAGATGAAGCACTCCTTTGATGTGGGGTTCATACTTTAGGCCTAAGTTATCAGATATAACCTTGGGCATGACTGCTGTAGAAGTACCACTATAAACTATGCAATTATGTACTAGTTTATCACCCACCATGAGGGGGTGGAGGCTTATTAGATTTAGTATATGGTTCAACAATGGTGTTAGGGACATTTTTAAGAGAAACTACTTTTGTAAAAGATCTTTTTGGCTAGGCATATGGAGGACATCCCATAACAAGATAGATGCTTTGGCATTTGTCAAAGAATCCACTATGTTTATGGTAGTAGTAATCACATTATCTTAAGTTTTTAGAGGCAAGGGATTTTTTGTAACTTGAGGAATTGAGACACCTTGATCAGACCTTACCATATTTTAACTTGGAGGAGGTGTAAGTGTGTTTGGGACTGCCATGCTTGCAGCCATGATTTGTTGCCTTGTAGAAGGATTAGATGAACATTTAGGAATGCTATTATCATATCCTAGAGCCTTATTTTTATTCCTTGTGTTGTCTACAATAATGGTTCCTTTATTGATCACAAAAGTGTCTTCCACCAAGAAGTTGGTGAAGCTTTCTCCTTGAGGCTACCAATCCTCATTTGCTTGCATCATGACTTAATCTTCAATTGATAGGAGAGGAGTGAATCTTCCTTGATAAACTAAGTCTTGATCTCCATCCTCATTAGCATACTTGAATTGGCCTTGTTTCTAATATTCTCCTTACACAAAGTTACTATGCACCAATACCATCTCTCTTGCATTGGTGGTGGAATTGGGATTGTACACATTGGTAGGCCTATTGAAGTTAGGCTGCCCTTGACCTTTACTTATCCCATATTGTTGGCCATATTGTTGTTGATAAGGGTATGGATTTTGATAAGCACATTATGGTACATTTTCTTATCTAAGTTGAGTTCTTAACATTTGAATTTCTACATATGGAATCATGGCATCATCTGCCTTCTTAGGAGTAGTCTTAGGCTTGACATTTATACTTAGAACTTGGGCCACATTTGGAGTATTAGCAGAAGTATTGGCTAGTAGAGGCATAAACACTTGGGATGTAATTTTCCTACTTAAATGAGGCCATTATTATCTCTAATGGAAATTTCATATGTTTTGAGACGAGTGAAACCACCCATGGATTGAAGCATGATAACAATATCAATACCAATGGCTCTCAAGTATGTAGGAAAGACAAAGCTAGCAGGTGGTCTAATGGGATAAGGCAATCTATACCAAGTCTTTTGAAACCTCTCATTAAAGTCATGCATTATTTCCTTAGGAGCCCTTTTGATAACATTGAGCTGATGTGTGAGATAAGTATGGTCACTTTCATGTTCAAACCTTGAAGTTAACAACACTCCAAAGTAATCCCATGATGTGATGCATCCACTAGGCAAAGTCCTATACCAATCAAGTGCTTTACCTCTAAGGGACATGGAAATAAATCTAATGGAAATATTCTCCTCAGTGACATTTTGGAAACTACAAAAATTAGAGCTATCCCTGATGTGTTCACTAGGTATGACATGACTATCACCATTGAATGTAAGCACACTCTTTGTAGCATTAGGAGGAATGTCATCATAGACCTAAAGGTGAATTAGATTTTTAGTATTAAAGGTAGGAAATGAATGTTTCCTAGCCATGTTTTCTTCAATATCTTCAATTTATTCAATATCTTCACTTTTTTGGCCAAAAAACTCTTCTTTCTCTTCAAAAGGCAAATTAGCATGAGGCTAATGAACTTCAAGAGGATGTTCAGGCTGAATAGGTGGATCGATAGGATTGAGTAATCTAGTAGAAGATGACCTAGTAAGGAGAATGTATTATGAGATAAAATTTATGATAAAATAATGTAATTAAACTATATTTTACCTTGAATGGAATTACTAAATGCTGAGTAGCACACCAATTTGTAGCTGATGTTGTCAAGACCAACATTCACCTTGACAAGTTGTCTTGAAGACAATGGGTCCCACCGAGTGTGCTAGAACTATTGTCACCAAATATTTCACCGTAGAGGAGGGTGTTCAAGCCTCCTATATATTTGGGAAACATGGGAATACATATAGGTATGTGGGTTTACCTATAAGTAGAAGTAGACCTCTAAGTTTAAGGGCTATCTCCCTGAATATACATTGAAATGCTTATCACCTACTTAACTAGTTACTTATGGGAAAAGGGATATATGTTGACATGAAAATAAAATAATATAAGAGGGTGATCAACTATAATGGTTTTCACAAGACCATCATAATTCTTTCACTAAGAAACAAGATCTACGAAACTAGTCTAAAAGTCCCAGAATGCTCTAGCATTAGTATTTCAATATGAAGATTACATGCATGAAGACTATCCAAGGTAATTGAAACCATAGATAAGTTATATATAATAAGTTTTATCTTAAAATTGGGAAAAAATCCATACACTTAACAATAATTCATATGACTTGATAAAGTGGAATCACTTGCATTAAACATGGAAGGATTGAGGGAAGGTAAGGAGAGATGAATATCTCTTAACTATTCACTATACATCTATTCACAAACTTTTAAAATATGATACATGAACTCAAAATATATTTTATTTATTCTTATAAGGAAAATTAAAATGTCAATCTAGTATGGATTCACCATACATGATGTGGTATTAGTCTACAAGAGCCAAAATGGTTACTACTTATAGAATTTGAGAGAGAAGTGAGAAGAATGAAGTCCAAGAGTCACTAAGACATGTGTCATGATAAAAAAAGGAGTTAAAAATGTAGGATAGAGGAATATATAATATAACATGTAAGGTATACTTAGACAAATGTACCTCAAAACATGAAACTCTTGAAATGTGGCGTAGAACTCCTTAATTGTTTGCTCAAAAAATTGCTTTCATCATTTGGCCTTCTTGGAACATACCAAAATAGACTAGGGATATATGTGATGATTAAAATTAGAGGGAGGGGTTTTATAAATGATCCAAAATTCATTGGTTACATCTCTAATCATTAGTATTATTTTGGACATGAGTTATCATTGCCTGCAGTCCAAATAACTCCTCTTTCACTCACCCTCCACACTTAGCACCAAAGTTGGTCTTCAATTTTCCCATATGATCCATAAAGAGGAGTGTATGACACTTTTTAGGACCCCTCATGGCCTTAAATTCCTTAGGAAGACCTTAAAAGGACTCCCACTTAGAACTTTCACCTTCTCACTTGCTTGTTCACTATGCCAATTTTGACTGGCTGAGATGAAGGCACTTACAGAGGCACTTGTGAGATTAGATGAATCATGAAATGAACATGGTGAGTTATTTTAAGTCCAAATACATCTCTTTAAGTGTATTACATCCTTTTAAACCCTTCCATACCTGCAAAACACTAAAAATAGTCAAGAAAAGACATTTTTCACCCTATCTGTATAGGTAGGGTACAACTCAAGTTGATGGGGAGGAGCCCTCAAGAGTCCTCTAAAACCTCCAATCATATCCCAAGACATTCTAGTCTATTTGGATGCTTCTTCTCCTTAAATTTCCTAATCAAGTCTTTGGCAAGGGTTTGAGAGGGTTTAGAGTACTTTTTCCCTCTAAAGATTGTTCATACAGGTCTGACATTGGATTTACAAATAAATTCCACAAAAATAATTTTTAGGTCCTCCATCATTCCCCAAATCCTTATACTCCCATGCTAAGTGTCCAAGTAGGAGTGAGCTTTCAAAGTTGGCTTCTTGAGCCTTATTCTCCATCTTGTGTAGGCTTAATTTTATTTGAGCCAAAATATGGATTACCCACGGTTTCCTCTACATGATAACATCTTGAAAAAACTTGAAAATCCCCTATGAACATGTTCACATGGATTGGAATGTTCCTCTATTTCTATAAGTGGTAGTAGACCCCCTTGAGGGTTTTAGGCCTAGACTAGACCAAGTAAGTATGCCTACATCCTTGTAGTTATGAAACACCATGTTGGGTTTCAAGAATCGATGGATGGTTTTTCTTGTTGTTTCATGTCTAACACATCTCATGAAATCTTCTTAAAAGGTTTCATCAACCCTCAACTCACCTTGTCATCTCCTTTTCTCATAACTTGCAGGGTTTGCATCTTTGGGGAGTGCCATTTATCTGAGACAAAATAGAGGGAACTTACCCTATTGTCTCATGAAAAATAGTGATATTAAGGGATTCTATAATTTGTGATGATTATTTTTTCAAAGTTGTATCTCTTGATCATATGGATAGTCTCTCCAAAATTTGGAAAACCCAAGGCAAACTCATGGAGAATCTTATTGTGTGTAGGGTTCTGAATATGAATGGTGTATGCATGTTAAAGACCCTTTATTTCCATATTTTAATGTGGTAGGACTATATTAAGGTAGTGATTGTCACTGTGGAAGTGCTCTAAACATGATTTCATTCCAAGTTTTTCCTAAACCTTTCATTGCTCACTCTCACCTTAACTGGTCTAGTCTGTAGGTTAACTGTGACTATGGTATACTTTACATATTAGAACTTTAAATGATTTTTTATCTTGATTTGAGACTTTAATATGATTTAAAACATCCTAAATAATATTTATATCATGATAACACACTTTTATTTTTGCCAAATCCTTCATTGCATACCTTGTGGTGATTCTAACATAAGTACTGATTATATGTGACTATATTCTATGTTTCACCATGCATGTAGGTGTATATTTGGTCTTATATATTGTATGAAATTATTAAAGACCTTATTAGAGTCATAAATAACTTCCCATTTTTCTCACCTCTCATCATGCATTTGTAAGGACAAACACCAAGGTAGTCATCCTTTAGGTCACTATTATGCTACAGTCAGCTATAGTTAACTATTTAGAGCAAAATGGGGGGTATATAGGTATGTCTCAACCTTTAAAATTTGTGATTTACTCAATATGATTCATATTAGGTTTTTTAAACAAATAAAATGATAAGTTCCCATGTTTTTAGGTTCTTATCTTCCATGTTTTACCTTGTGAGTTGTAGGCACATGTAGGCAGGCTATATGTAGGATGTAGGTGTTGATGAAAGTGAAAACCCTTATAATCCAACCCTCATCAATGTTATTTGGATACTTGGAGTGTATATAAACTCAATAAGACAAATTAACATGGTGACATGCTTCTATACTGCATCTTTGGGTTATGAAAGCACTTGAGAGTTCAAATCTTGTAGAAATCATTGAATGTTTATAGTGAACAAATATGTACTTTGAAGGCCTTAAAATATCAATTTCCTTTAGTCACACACCCACTCCTTTTTAAAGGATCTAACCATATGATAGTGATACAATGTATGGTATTTTGGATTGATCAAAACTATATGCAACATTGTTATATATTAACACCAAAAACACTAAGGGCTCTATTTTGGAGCTTTTAGGGAACTGTCCCTAAAACTCAGTCCTTTAACTTGAGGATGGATTTCAAGAACCTGCTTACCAATATAATTATTTAAAAATGGTTTTAAAGGTATATATAACCTCATATACCTCATGGATTTCTCAAAACATGTTTGAACATCTTTATATCACACCTTTAGACCTTTGTGTGAACCACATGTAGGTGGTCATTTGCAAGTTGCAAGGTAGTGAGTATAAACATAAGAAATGTGCATAGTATAGGACTTATAATAAAATTTATACCTTATAAAAGTGAAAAAATTAATATATATAACATTTTAGGATTTGAAACAAGTTTCCACACCCCATTTCAACATGACATGTTTCCTACGGGCACCTGTAGGTGCACATCAATGGACTGACTATGTATATGTTTTATATTGACTATTACAGTCTTTATTATGTAACTTGAGAGGGCTTGGTTTGATATATTATACTATAATAAGGTGTCCCATTCATTTAAAATCTTCAAAAAATCTTCATAACCATGCTCTGAGCTCAAAACACCATGACTATAAGTGGGAGTAAGCTGAGAGTTGACTGTGTGCAACATTCTCAACTAAAACCTTCATTATGCTAGCCTTTGAGATTAAAATTGGGAATAAGGAGATTTTAATGATATTTTATATTCATTAGAGATCATATCACATTTATTTTGATCCATTACAGAGAAATAGACCTTTTACAAGTGTTGAAAATTGACTGCAAGTCCACTGGTAACATCAACCTGCAGCCTTGAACTATTTGGATCATGAGAAAAACTAAAAACATGAAAAACAAGACAAAAAACATGAAATTAGGAACTCTAAATATTTTAAAATAAATATCATTAGTTGAGTTATACAAACTAGCTCAAACAGGAGTAAACCCTGCAGGGTGTAGGAAACAACTAGCAGAAATAGACAGTCAACTTGTTAAGGATGGTTCATTAAGTATATGAAACCATTCTTCCAAATATAAAAATTAAAATTAAATATACCAAGTTTAATATCCACCACCAAGATAATTTTACTTGAAAGTCCTCCTATTGGTTGTACCATCCAAAGACCTGTTAACTAGTTTTGCTTGCCTAGTGGAGTGATGGAGAGATAGAATGGTTTTAGCTCATTTTTGGCACTTCCAAAGTAGATCAAATATGAAAATGGAGTTATGGAAGTTTAAATGTCATTCCATAATCTTATCCCATGTGCCACTCTCTCCCATAGGCTGTAAAACCTTTAAAACTCCCTCTTTTTCACTTATTTTCTTGATTTTCAATTAACACATGAAAGTTTATGTTAATAATGACATTATTGATAAATAATATAATAGGTATTAACATTATCTATGTTATAATAAAGTTTATAACACTTTTTATATAACACTTTTTGTACTTAATAAAACTATACTGCCTTTATTTATGACCCATATATGACCCCTAAGTGACATAAAATGACACAAGGACTAGATTTAACTATGACCAAGGCTAATAAGACATTAAATGGCATCAAATTGACCATGAAACGTCCTATGACATTATAATATACCCCTATGTCAAGTTTTGGACTATAGGGGGTTGACTCATTTTGACTTGTGGTCAAAATGGTCAATAGGTACCTCAACAACTCTCATTGTTAGGACCCAATTCTTCTACCCACCTAAGCTATGCTTAAGGGGGGGTGTTGGTCTAGACTTTTGTTCCACTGGGTTTTATCTACATAGTCTAGTCATCTTTATTAGGTTTAATAAAGTTCATTAGTGGAAAATAATCCCACATGCATGAGTATATTAGGACACAACAATTTTCCACATATAAAAGGAACCTTTCTATGTATTTTTTGTCTAATGCTTGAATGATTTAATGAGAGAATGAGATAATTCTATTTTTCACAACTTTCTTTTATGAATTTTTTTTCTTTCAGGATATGATGTTTCACTCTACGAGTGTTTCATTATTTAGTTGATCATGGTGTAATCTAATAAGATCCTAGGTGCTTAGTCATCATAACATGACATATATCTCTTTTACACTCCTTTAGGCTTAGTATTTACATCATTGGTATTTGATTATGTGGCTCTGAAGAACATGTGTCTGCTTATCATTATTATACTCATTGCTATGTTATGGCTTATTTTACTTTATTCTTTTGGTTGTGGGTTAGAAGGATAATGACACTTGGCAAGATCCCACTACTCTACTTACCTAGGACTTTCCATACAAAGGGCCATGTTGATGTTAACTCCTGGCTATCAGGATGATGACATGTGGATGACTCTCAATGATATGCTTTCCTAGGATTAACTGTATAAAGGGATACATTGATGTCACCTATAGGCTAGTAGGATGATGACATGTGGAGGCAAGATGTTGATGATTTGCTTGCCTGGGATCAAATGTACAAAGGGATATGCTGACATCACCTTTGGGATAGCAAGATGATGACACATGGACAACTCTTAGAGCCTTATGACCATTAAACCATTGACTTGGTTTTTATTTTTTAAAGCTATGGGCGAATGAAATGTGCCAATTGTCAATTTCTAGGAGTTTAGAAGCTTGGAGTTATTAGAATATAGGGCATCAATATGATTAGACTTGTTTAATGCCTCTATGGTTCCAAGTTAGCAAAAAAACACTACCTATCAAGCCTAGAGACTATGAAAGTTCATAACCATTAGATGATTAAATTTCATTTGAAAGCTTCCATGGTTTTGGGATTTTATAAACATGTCATGTGGCTTGTTCTCAGAGATCAAAGACTTTGAACACTTAGAAAATTATTTAAAACTAAAAGGCTTCATACAACGTATGCAATCCACCTGCCAAATTATTAGATCTTGAGGACTCAGAGGACTTAGTAACTTTTGGTGAAGGTATGAAGGCTTTGGGTAATGTAAGAATGCCACCTGTACTGATATTGAATAAAATAAAGCAAGGCCTAACCCATGAATGCTTGGTAAGTCCTCATCGATAGTACTGCAAACATAAAAAACATATGAAATAGTAGGATGAAAGACTTTAGTTCTATTAGTCCAAATAAATCACAAAATCTATGAAAAATCAAGTTCAAGATAAATCAAGATGACCATTCAAGATTTAATTTTCAAAATTTGAATTTATACTTCAAATAAAACCTTACACTTATGCAAATTCAAGACTAGTTTTATGTATTTCTAAAGCTTTGAGGACCTCAAATAAAGATATTTAGGGAATACTGGGTCCCCATTTGAATTAAAAAATGGGGGGTGTGAGTTAGGGAACAATAATGATAAATATATGATCATCTAATATTATGTCAACATGTGGAGGGTGTGTTATTATAGGTATGTAATTGTCATTAAAACATATTGAATGTGAGGCACACAAGTGTCATGTATAGATATATTTAGCAATGAGACATGCAATAAGGTAACCATAGTTAAAGTATATTACATAGTAACAATACATGATATGTATCATGACACCACTAATCAAGCTCAATGAAAATAACAAACACTACACACAATGTCACACAATGTCATACAATAATACCAAGGGCCGCATATAGTTGACATGAATACGTCGTAATAAACAAGGCCAAGGGTCGTACATTAAGGATATTAGGAATGCCACAAAAAAGGGACATGTTCAAATATTTCACAAAATAATAGGGCCAAGGGCATTAATCAATGGACATGTTCAAATATCACACATAACAATCACATATCTCATAGAAATGTTCAAGCAATCTTCACATAAGGATTAAGGGCCACACATAATGACCAAGTAGTGTCTTAGCCTATCATGCAAGAAAGTAAACATCATAAAATGAGCATAAAACAAGTGTAAATTAGTCTATTCCATCCATATGTATCAATTTCATATATTAAAAAAGTAGCATGTTCAAGTGACATAATGTTATATATGAGTAATTAAAAAGACAATTGTAAGATACGTAGTTCGACATGTTATTTGAGGTCATAGAAATATATAACCTGTTATAATGTAACATGTGGAATTAGATACCCCTATCATAAGCATGACCACTATATATAAGGAAATCCAACATATAATAATCCATATATAATGTATGTCATGCGTCACACTCATATACCTTGTGAAATGCATGTTTGTTTGAAAAAAGGAATATGTTATCTACCAAAATATGCAATAAATAATTTATGTAAGGAAGTGAAGTAGTAAAGTATGTTATGCTCAAGTCCTGGATTTTTATTTTTTGAAAATATTTTGCATTTTTATGTATCTTTGCAATTTTTTTTAATACTTTGAAGAGGAGACTAGCGTATGCCCATCAATGGGAGGAACATACACTGTGCTTGGATAGAGTATGTTGAAGATGAATTTTTTGTGGGTATAAATTTATAAATGTAGATGAACTTGAATATGAAAATACATCAAGTGTTGTGGTGTTATTGTCTTGATCATTGCTCATAGAATTATTTATAGCGTGTATAACTCAAGAAGTTGTGGGACTTGGTGGAGTATGTTGTATAGTAAGAGAAGGTCTAATTTCCCATGTTTTTTGTGGAATGCACCAAAATATTCATGGTACTAACTTAGTATGCATTATAGAGGATTTATATTTATTGTAACCTTGAGTAACTCTTTGATATGAATTTTTATGCTTTGGAAAATGTACCCATTTCCTTTGTATTAACTATATAGATAGATTTGGTATGGGTGCAACAACTGATTCAAGATTGTGCTTTTGAATAGGTGTCATATCTATATTTTTACTATGCTTTTGAATAGGTGACATAGCTTTCTATTTATTATGCTCTTTAATAGGTACCACAACCAATTGTGGTGGTGGTGGGGGAGGAGTTACCATTGATTGAAGAGGGTACTCATATTGAATGCCTGAAACATTGACCACTTGACTACAATATATATATATATATATATATATATATACACACACACACACATTTATGTATTGTTGATGGTAATCCATAGAGTTTTTGTATCCAATGGAATCCTAATAACATATTAAAGACCCATGTGTTTGGAAAGAATTGAAATGGAGTAGCCATTATTATTGAACCAAATTGAAGAGGTAACACAATATGCCCAAGATTATTTTGTGTATGTCCATCAAATGTTTTGACTATACTTGATGTAGCTTGAAAATGTTGTTTTGTCTAACAATAAGTGCGAAGAAGTATCCTTGTACATGTGTTTTCACTTGACCCATTATCAATCATGACACTATGTATAGTTAGACTAATTGAGAATCATAGAATGAATTGACCATCTTTATGGAAATAAATAATTTACAACATATTGATCATCATTTACAACTACCTTGTGATACTAACTCTTTGGCTCCATAGTATTAGAAATAGTCACACATGTATTGGTTATCTTTGATATTTTCGGTTGATATTGTTGATGTTATTTTGATATATTTGAAGTATGTATTACATGTACATATATTTGATTTCAAGCTTGGTACTTTTACTTTGGTACCCATGACTTTGTAAGGGATATGTAACTTTATTTTGGACCACATCATCCTTCTTGCTTATTTTATTACTCTAAAATGTAATAATCCCTTTATCTACAAGTTGTGTAATATTTTCTTGTAGTACATAACAATCATTATCTCAATGTCCATTAATACCATGATAAGTGCAAACTGCCTTGCCTTTTGTGTACTCATGATGATGATGAGGATGATAATAATTAGGAGGGAGAGTGATTAAATACTCATCCAATAATGTATGTAGAATATCATGTGGTCAATCTCTGAACCTATCAAAATGAAGTGGTTGCCTTTTATGTAAATTAGATTTACTCAAATTAGGTGGTGCTTTTTAAACTAATTCTTTCCCTTTATTTAGCACTTTAGCTTGCTCTTCCTTGATTTTAAATATTTTTAATTGATTCATCCACTTATAAGATGCTTTAATTGGAATCTTTCTTTTAGACGTTAAATTTGATTCCATTATTTTATTGGTAACTTCCTTCTTATGTGAATACAACCTTGATTCATTTGTACTAGTAGCCTTCAATGTTGAAGAATTTAAATCACATGCATATTTGAACACATCCATGTATAATTCCTCAAAATAAGTATAAATTTTATGCATGTCTCTTTCTTTGAGTGGAGACAAAAGACCCCTAAGAAAGATGAATTACTTTTATAAATCCAAGGGTTGATAATATAAATAATGAAAAGTAGTTTTGAATCGTAAAATGTAATCTTTGATAAGTTCAACATGGCCTCATTGAAAACCTTGTAGATGTTCCAATGTGAATTCAAGCACCACTTATTTCTGATAATCTGATAGGAATACATCTTCTAATCTTTTGAAATTAGGTGATGATCCATTAGGTAGACTATAAAAATAATCTGAGGCATATCTTATGAGGCTTATATGAAATTTTTTTACTATAATTCACCCATCATTACCCCATTCTCCAAAATAAATTGTATACTGAATGAAATGAACACAAAGATCTTCATGACCATTGAATAATGGAAGTATGACATAAGAAAGTCTCTTGGATATGGATATTTGTATAAAAATCAAGTAAGGGGTTATCTTATAATAACATTATCTATAATATTGGCACAACATGATCAAGTTTGCAAAGTGAGATCAAGAACTTGTCTTTGAAAACCACCAATAACATGCATCATGGACACACTATGACTAGTAGGGATAATAGTGGTTTGGAAAGGCTCACTCATGGATTGTAAATGATAATTTGCTTTGAACATTGGTATGAAAGGATCTTTAAAAATATAATCACATTGCTTAGGTTCGTATTCTAAGACAAAATTAGTGCATTCTTTAGAATCATTGCATATCTTATCATATTGAGTTTGTATATGAATAAAAACATCACATTATTTCTCACTAGATTCTTTTTTATTGGGAGAGAAGGGAGAGTCATCACAATTAGTGTTATCTGAGGAATCATAATTTATAAATGGAGTATGATTATCTTGAGACTCTTTATATAATATGAAATGATGATCTTTTTGTAAATCTAAAGCAATAAGTCACTTTTTGTTTGTATTTCACATTTATTTGCATCCTTTGATATTGAAATAGAGGGAGAAGAAATATCATGATATGTTACCAAATTATTTATCATTTCTAGGGGGTGATACATATTATCACAATATTGTATATCATCATTTACGATTAAAGGAGAATGAGGCATATCATATGATTTACATCATCTACCATTTCTATAGAAAGAGAGGGACTAACATACTAATCATATCATTTTCCATTTCTATGCAAGGGTTGTGATTTTGTAGTTTATATTAATTAATTAATTAATGTGATGTAGTTTAGTATAAAAATTAAAGGTAAACAAGGTTCACTAATTATTAGTTTTTCACATTTCGATCCTCGCTAGATATTAAGGGATAAATGATATTCATTAATAGTATCCTCTTTTTATTCTACATTACGAAAAGAGGAATACAAGGGAAGAATAAAGGAGATTGGGTTTTCAATTCTAAATTAGTATACTCACTTTCCTCTTCTCTATGTTCTTCACTATTGTACCAATCATCTTGATTTACATAATCATATTCATAATTATCACAATCATATTCTTCATTATTGTAATAAGAATCAAAATTTATATAAGTTTGATCATTAGTCCATTCAGTATCATGTTAGGATACATGACATAAATCAATATTAATGAAATAAATATGCAATTAAAATGTAGAAAAAAAACATAAGATAGACATAGATTTAGCATTGTTCACCCAATATGGGCTACATCCACACAGAAATAACCACTTCTTCTCTTTATTTAGTCCAACAAAATGAAGGGATAAAACCTGTAATACATCCACTACAATATCCTCTTTACTCACAAACTGTATGCTACCATGATTAAAATGCCCTCATATAAAAGGAGGGTTACATATTAGGGAAAAAATGCACAAACATAATTTCTACTGTTAGATCTGTAACCTAATAGTGAATGGTCCAGATTTACTACAAAATTATAATATTTTATTATGCTTTTTTAACAAAATTTTACTTTAGGGGTGCTAGCCCCAAACCCCCACCAGGGGGGGATTCCAATTAAGTCTCCCCCACCATGAACCCCCATGATGACCATAGTGGGGGGGAATTTCATCCCCACACCTCCCTATTAGGAACCAGGCATTATAATAAGATCATGCTCCACCATCCAACATATCATAAGCATAAGGTGTAAATTTGTTAGAGAGGATTAAATTTAAAGGATGAAAACCATTGGGCATTGCATATTTATAAGCCATTTTAAATTTGGTAACCCATAACATAATAAATATGACAAATACCAAGATTACTATTAGCAAACAACTAATTGTACCAAGAAAGAAAGGATGTCAAAAGGGAGTAACTAGGCAATGTATATTTACTTTGTAGGATCTTAGATATATTGAAAATGGCTTGAAAGGCACTAAATATAGAGGATTTGACTTTCCTGTAGCCACACTATCCCATATCTAAGGTATGTTGAGTAACTTCCCAAGGCTAACTGCTTATCAGTGTACTATAAGAACAAAAACTTAAAGGCTTCATATGGCTGAAAAACTCCTAGGCATTTATGATATATCATGATGTATGTGGAATATAAAATCTATATATAATATTGTCTAAACGCTTGAGTATTGGGGGTAGTACCCCTCACACCATAACTCAAGTAAAACTAATGACCACTTTGCTCAAAATGACAACTCCTATGAGTTTTAAAACTGTCGGAACATAGTTTATAAAAAACAAAAAAAAAGGTAAAGGAAACTTGAAAACCAAATTAGAAAGATATATTTATGTCTATATAGAAAAAATGAAGCTAAAACCCTAAGACAAAAATTATAAATCAATGCTAAAAAAAATACAGTTTACCAATATGTTTTACCATGTTTTTATAAAAAAATAAATTCTAAGTGATTAATAGCTGTAAAAATAAATTATATCATAATTCTAAATATGTAAAATAATCAATAATTCTTATTTTGACAATTGCTAAATATGGAAAACTACTATTTTTAGAAAACACTATGAAGAAATGTACTTAGTTCAAACATAATTTCATTTTGATTTTTCTAGATGTCTGAGAGTGGAAATTAGAAAAGGAGGTAATTGTGCATGTTCAAGACTAGGGGTTAAATTAGAAACTACTCCTGGATAGGTCTTCCCTAGTTGGACTATAGTGTTGAAATGCTCAAGTTTGTTGACTATGGACTTGTCCCTGTTGACTATCATTGGAGACTAATAAAGGAAGATAAAGAAAACATAACCTTGATAGTGACATATCAATAATAGGATCAAAGAGAATTTATGGGCATGCCAAAGATAAATTTTGGAAAAAATTTTGCTCGAGTTCATTGAATGCAAACTTGTTCTAGTTGATTATGATGAAAAATTGGTTGTTGTGTCTTATGTACATATGTGTGCTAAGTAATCTCTGATATCATAATTTGGATTATGTTGCACAAAATTCACTATATTTTAAATCCTAAGGGTACTTTTATAACTTTAAAACATGGAAAAAAGGAGTGTAATGGGTTGTCCTGACCTTAATCAACCCCTTGATGATTGACCACTACGTATGTATGCAATACTCCAAGGAGGAAAATCAAGCCCACATACTTCTCCCACTTAGATAGAATGTGCAACTGTGTTATTTGACTATGTGTATAAAACTATAAATAAGGACTTGATACTTGAGAATGATTGCTCTTAACTTGCTTTGAAATGATCTCAATTTGGCTTATGGTTGCTCCTTATGAGTGATCTTAAATTTGGAAAGAATAGGGGAAATTTCTCATGTGCAATAGTGCAAAAGTCTAAACTGAGTGAATACGAGTGGGGATAATGAATGACCTTTGATATGTATTTATATGTGAACCTTTTGATAATTTCCTTTAGCTGACCTTATGAAACATACGGGGAAAACCAATATATTGATTTCAAATTTGGAAACTAGCTATTATTTAATACAAGACATGGTTGTTGTAGGTGGACATGAGCATGATAGTGCTCCTATCTACCTAGGACATACCTATCTTGAAATATCATGGACAATTATCCTTTATTTGATACAATTCGAGGATTTTTTAAGAGCTTGAGTATTTGACATTGAAAGTTATGTGTAGTAGTCATGACAAACAAAGGGTCAACCCCACATATTGAGAAAAAGATTAAGGGAACAGTGAATAAGATTCATGTAATTGGAAAAAGTCATGTGGTTTCATATGTGTCAACGATCAAAATTTTCAAGTGATAGTGACTAGATTTATGTGTCTACAAACATTTACCATACAAATATGAATGTAACACATAGATTGATTTCACTTAATAAATATAAAATTAGCCAAGCAAAGAGGGGAGAGAATAATTTTAACTAATTAATTAATATGTAATATTCAATACTTACATCACAATCCTAAAGATGAATTTGTAATAGATCTTTAATTACTCATAACAAAAAACAAATCTCATAATATACCAAGACATTATTGATAAAAACTTAGACACCTACAATAATTAGTTTCATCCACAGTCTGCTAGTACTATCTTTGTTAATTTTTCTAGTCTATTTTACCACATATCATTTCACCTACCTTTTTTAGATGGTTTTTTTTGTTTTTATAATCATCAGTCTTGTCTGCAAATTTTGATTTTATCTCTCTTTGCCTTGAAACCCTATCTCTACTTTCGACACAAGCTTGACCTAAAAAAGGGGGTAAAGGATGGGTTAGACAAACTCAACCACTCTATATTGAGTGAGTGATCCTTGCATACATTCTAATACTTTGAAGAGGGCTAAAACCATATGTATTTCTCCCACCTATGTGTGTGTGTGTTCTCAATCGTGATCCACCAGAATGCATGCAATGTTTTGGCTTTTAACACTCGACAACATGCAACTTTAACCTTAAAATTTGTATTCATACCTAGATTTGGGCTTCTATTTTGATTTTTTTTGGATGTGTATGCCTTTTGGGTAATGTCTCAAGGATGTACAAATAGATTTCTCAATGTTTGGTAGTGTTTTCTAATAAGAGTGATAGATAGTGCCTAGATAGTTATGGCCTTAGACTTAATTTATATTTATAGATTACTCTTTGATATTTACCCCATAATCTAGATAGGAAAAGTGTATAGGCCAACCTAAGGAGGATATTTGAAATTGAAAATATAGACATTAAATGTCTCGGGACACTGTCGATAAAGGCAAATGCTTATGGTAACTGCTAATGTCCAACTATTATTAGTCTTATCTAGAGAGGGAAAATTAGTGATCTAGAACATGGTGATAGTTTGCCTAGGATTTTAGAGCATTATGGCATAGACTAGGGAGATACTAAATGTATATATTGATAAATTATGTTGGCTAAGGTAATGAATGAGTAAATGGATAGGGAAAATATGTGTGCAATAATAAAATGCATACATAACTCATGTATGTCAAAAATATGTCTAAAATTGATGTTTACAAGTGTATAATACCAAATTTATGTGTCTATAAATGCCCCCCTTTTAGTATATTATTAAAAATGTTTTATTAAAAAGATAAAAGAAATAAATTTGGTACCCATGTGTAACTGCACTTGGTGTTGATAGGTACACCCTAAATATCCATCTTACTCCATGTAAAAATATATGATAATAACACTTGGTGTTGATAGGTATGCCCCAAATATTCATCTTACTTCATGTAAAAACATGAAATAAGCATGTATAAATCAATGCCCACTCATGATAAAAAATATAAAATAATATAAATCATTGAAATAATCTAAATTGAAAATTCAAGGAATGAAAACACTTATGAGAATGTGAACAAAGATTCCACTTAAACTCAATTAGATAATATCATGGAATGATTATGCCCCAAATAGGTTCAACTATTATGAACATGCATTTAGAAGTATAAATGCTTCAACCCCTATTGGAGATGGGAAGTGCCAAAATTTGAGCGACATAGAACCTCAAATTTTACACCAGTCAAAATATCATCATAAATCTTTTGGTGGAACCCTAAAATAGGTTCGTATGTAAAGGCATAACCCTAAAATAGGTTCTTATGTACACTAAAACTCTAATTCAACCATTGCAAACATATTTAGATCCAAAGTGCTTATGTAATGCCATCGATCCTTGACAAAAATAAAAAATGTGTATTTATGAACATTATTCATGCCCCCAATATTATCCATTTTTAACTTGAAGTGATATATAATGCCATAATATGTATATTATAATTTTGTAGAATGCTTGTCAATATGTTCAATCTGATTTTTTTAATAAATCTACTCAATCTAACCCATATAATCTATCCCATAATGTCATAAAATTTGTTAATTCTTCCTCGTAATCCTATAAAATTCCCCAAAAATGACTCACATATGTGTCAATATGTCCCATTTGAATCACACAAATTGACCCAAAATTTGAACTATCTATAAAGTCATGAATCTCTAGAATAAGCCCACTATTATGCCTCCCTTTTGAGGTGAGGGATGCAGTTTACAAATCACTCATCTCAAAAGAAAGAGTTATGTGCTTCAATTTGTTTTATAAATGTCATCATGTACAACATGTATATATGATAAGATACGTTGTCATAGAAATATCAAACCATCCAATCACATATGAAACATGTAATCCATGCAATGGATACAAATGTCATGTCAAGCAAATATAATAATTAAACATGCATTAATAAGCCATGCAAAAGATGAATGATAACAAACATGGAATATAATATAATATAAGAATGCATAATATCAATCATGGAACTGAGGTCAACAAGAATCATATATGTAAACACACACATAGGAACTCAATTTCATGATTAATACCTACCCAAACACTTAAGACATGACTTGGATTTAAATCAATTCTAACCCAACATGGACTAGAGGATCCTCAACATAAATAATGCAAAACATGACAAAACATAATGCCCTCATAAAAATAATAATGTAATAGTCATCAATGATCACACATGTAACAATCATAAACATCAATCATGCATAGAACAATCACTGCTAATTTACATAATCAACTAATGTCATCGTCTAGGATAGTAAATCAAAGTATCCATGGATATTAACACTATAAAGAGTATATATAAGATAAATACATGTAAAAATAGTCTAAAAATATTAATATGACCAATAGACTGTCATAGAAAGATAGCACCTAGAAACTATACCAAGATACCCCCAATATATGTATGTCCCTAGTATAAAAAGGTAGCCTAGAGGTTTAAAGAACGTCATCCTTTCATATGTCCATGTATGTCTTGCATCCCACTCATGTATATCATGAAAAATATGTGTGTAGAAAATGGATATGTAATTCACCATGTGTTTTAACCTTTTAGGACTTAAATGAATGTAAATCCTATGTTGTTAAAAAGTTGAGTATAGTAAATTAGGATAGAAATATGCAATAAATACAACAATTGATCTGTTATATAATTGACCTAATTTGACCTTCATAAAAAAACAATAAATAATATAAATGAGAACTTAGATGGAAAATGATTGAGATAGATGATATAAAGGTTGAAAATTGAGGTAGACACTGGTCTGAGTGTCATAAATAGGATTTGGGTGTTAAAATCCTTCTTGGATAGTAGCGTCCTAATTAGATAGTAGTACCATGTGGCATTAGTGTACCTATTTTAGTGGTAGTGTCATTTTTCTAAATGATTTATGGGTTTTGTAAATCAAGTCCTGTTCTAGCTCTGGTCCAAATTTTAGGTCTATGCAATCAACAATTTTTCTTATAGCTCCATTTTCCTCTAAAAACCTTAGGTTTTCATACTTGTAAGGGTTTGAATGAACACCATGAGAAAAAGGGGTTAGTGGGTTTAATGTGCTAGACATGTGATCCACACCCCTACATGGGCATGTAACCTACATACTAATACTTTGAGGAGGGATCAAGACCGATGTAGTTCTCCTGCCTAAGTGCTTGGTATAAGTGCAAGTGAATGCTAGAATTCCTGAATGTGAATGCATGAGAGGATGCCTTGGAGGCCACTTGAGATCTGAATACCTATGTTAGGGATAGATTATTGAATGTATAAGCTGAGTCAATATAATATTAGAATAATTGGGAGATTTCCCTAAATGTGAAGTGGTACTTTTGTGTGCTTCTTTGTGATAATGTCCACCTAGGGTTTAAGAGTGTGAGAGTAGTGTTTATATAGTGTTCTCATAAAAATAACTTGGAAGGGTGACTTAAGAATAGGTCTAAGTTGACCCTAATCCTCTTAGGGAGATGTAAATTACCTTTTTGGAAGGTGTAGGAACCTAAATCACTAATGAATTATGCCATTATGGGTCTCGTGTGGTGTTCTATAGGCTTGGGTGCTATTTGTAGCTATCATGTGATTAAAAGTGGATCAAAAAGGCCCATAAGATGGGTTAATCGCTACACTAAGGGTAAAGTGAACTCAAGTGGACATCCAAGGCACAAATGGTCATTTTTAAGTGATTACATTTGCCCCCTCTTTATTATAGAAATATAACAAATCAAAATGAATAGATAAAGAAAAAAAAGCATACATGGACTTACCTATGAGGCAAAGCCTGTGAGTCTAAATTTGAGTATGTGAAGCATGCTCTAATGCGTGCCATACAAGTGAAATGTGCATAGATCCATCCTCACTGAAGAGATATAAAAATCAAAGTCAAAACTGAGTAAAGAATCAAAATTGAGTAAAACTAAGTAAAAGGATAAGAGAGAGGAAATGAATGAATACACCTCACTAGGTACGTGAACCAATGCATAAACCTAGTGACAATCTGTGTGTGTACATGTAGATAGTGATCAATTAGTGAATATATTAAATTGAGTTGATGGATTAATTAATCCTCATGTGTGGGTGGCTCAATAAATCAATATGATTTTGAGTCTATCATTGCCCACCCTGGTTGGTGGATAATGATCTATGAATAACTTAGATTGCACTGATGGTGTGTCCAACCCTCTCATGTAGGTGGCTCAATAAATCAAGTAGACTATGAATCCATCATTGCTTACCCATGTGTAGTAGATAAATCTAAAATTAAAACTTTATGATGTAATTGGAAAAGTCTAATTAGAGATGTGGGCTCTGTGTCCACTTAGGTATATTAAGTGGCTCTGGGCCACTCAAGAATGCCAACCACTACAAATGGAGTAAGGCATGAAACTAGTGTGTAACCTAGAATATGATGACTGATGTATATAATATAGAGAATGACATATAATTTGTCATTCCATATGATCAATCGGTGTGTAAGTGGGCAAATGGAAATAATGTGCCACACACACACCCCTAAATTTGATATTTGAGCATATGGATTATGGACTAAGTTATAATAATTTGTATTTGAGTATCTAAACTAAAAATGGGAATGGTCATGTCATGCATGATGTCCCCAATCTAAGTAAGTTGGTATGAATTTGAGCTAAACTAATATGAATTTGAGATAAATTAAGCAAAATTGGTAAATCTATAATTAAACATGTGCAAACTTGGACTATACCTATTATATTTTTTTTGGCCAATCTATATTTTTCTAAAAATATGGCTACTAAATTGTAGTGTCATATCTTGTATAATAGCACCATGTGGTGCTAGTGTCCCAATTTAGGTGCTAATGTTTGTCTATTCTAATTTTTGTGTAACTATACTAATCTCTTTGTCACTATTTTCCACTATGTTTACCTGAGTTTGATTTCTATAATTGGATCTTGCGTGCTAAAAAATGTACTACGAGTGCATTATGAGAGCTAAATCTCTATGACAAACCATTGTGAATGCGCCATATTTTGGAGGGAGTTATTTAACCTATGTAAGAGCCATACTCAAAAGAAAAATCTCTATAAAATATGTGTTAGTTGGAGTATATATGATATCTGTGTAATAATCCAATATAATGTACATAATTAGCATCAAGATGTAAGATAATCTGAGCATAAGTTTGTAATGTACAATGGATGTTATGTATAGCATTCACAAGACTATCAAGATAAATATAATAATGTATGTAATAATTAATTTGAGTAATAACTAAGTAGCTACCTAGGGGGATGGGGCATGATGTTCATCATGACACCCAATTAGGAAAGGGAGATGCATGAGATCCCTCATGATATCTAAAACTAGAGTGTGTAACAAGCAAGAGACAAGTGTCAGGACCATGACACATATAAAAAAACATATATACAACACACATGAGGCATGAAAAGTAGGCTAAAGGGCCATAATACAAGGGACATGGGCACTTGTCACTAAATTTGAGAAATCAAGACATACAAGGATATGTTCAAATGTCCACATATGCAAATAACAAGTAAATTGGCTTAGAGACACATAAAAGGACATGTTCAAATGTCCACATACACAACCAGGAAAACACACACAAGGACATGGGAAAATGTCTAAAACATATATATAGTGAAAAAAGTGGCGTCGATCTAAATAACAATGGCATATTCAAATGCCCTTGAATAGAAGAAGCATAGAGATACAATCGATTCTAAACTAGGAAATTTAGAAAGGAAGGTATACATAAACATGTAATACAAATATATGTAAGAGCTAAGATGTACATATACTGAGTCTAAACTAGTAGTAGGTGGCAAAAAAATTGATTAGGTGTAGCATGATCAACATCAAGATATAACAATGCTAAATATATGATGTAGATTATAGAAAGATGGAACTTGGTAATCAAAACTATGTATAGGGTACCCCTAAATGGATGAATGTGTTAAATGAAGAACCCATGTATTAGTGTATATGCCCCTAGTGGGTAGATAATAACAAATTTGGATTGGTGTAGTGGACTTGAGTCTTATAGTAATCTGCAAACTCTCAACAAGGACAAATGAAGCAAGTATGTATGATAAAAATGACTATACTAAGCTAACTAGCATATGCAGTTTCTAAAAAATATAAGATATGTAAACATGGTAATGCATATAATCTATAATTTTGTATCTTTTGAGTAAATATTTGAGTTTTTTTGTGTTTTTGATATATTATATTATTTTTATATTTTCTAGATATAAGCTATGTACAAACAACATAAAAATGAAAATATATACAAGGAAAGAGAAATAAGGAAAGTATACACAAGAAGGGAGGAATAATACTAACCAATGAGTCTCATAGGATACTCACTATCAATGTGGCCTATGTTAAAAATATGAATGGTAATCTCTCATGTAGTGTGATTGCTATGATGGAGTTGAACTATGTTTCAGTATGAGTCTGGGTATTGTTCATCACCAAAATCATAATAAACTAGAATGATAGAGGGAATTGAGTCATATTGTGGAGCTGAAATTTATAAATTATGCTTTGGATTATTGATTGTGATTTTACCCTTTAAAACTGTGCTTATTGTAGACACATGGTGATGTGGTGGCTCTTTTGCTAGAAAGCCTTTTTTGAGAATGCTTGATGGCTTAGCATGATTTTGACTTTACAACTTAAGTTCTTGATATTTTTGGAACATTTCATATCTATCTCGACTTTTTACCTTGATAAACTATATATGTGAATGAATTGCCTTAGTATGTTCAATAAATCCCAAACTTTGTTGACCAACATTATCAACTACTAGAATAGGAGAAGTGATGCCTTGGGCCTACTTGCCCAAACCTTGATTGTGATAATCAAACATACTTATTTGAAAGTTGAGCCTCATTTTGGATAGGTAGATTTGCATCTCTTACTTGCTTTACCTATTCTTTTTGTACTATTTCTTTCTCTAATTGTGCTTTGTGAACCTTTCATTGTTCTTAGTTATGCTTTGGTAACCACTTTTGTAATATTTCTAAAGTTAACCCTTTTTGAATTTGTAGATGTGACATTATATGTTGTTTGGATGATGTGTCACTATTTGAGTCATCTATATCCATTATGTATTGTATTTTCCTTTTTAATTCTAAATATGAATCAATGTGGTGTCCATGCATTCTATGATATGCACAATAATATCTAGATCTCATCACTGGGTGTAGAGGAGGTAAGTTGATCAACTTAGCATCAATAATTTCCCTTAGTATCTCACTTGAACTCTTATTGGACCCTTATAATATTTTTTAATCACTTATAATAGATGCATTGTGTTTTACTTTATGATTTAGATATAAAAGAGTGTTAGGCACAACTTTTCTAGGTGTAGATGCATATACATGGTTTGCACTAGCATATTCTGAAGACTCTGTACACGTAATGTGATTTTACAATAATGTGACATTTTTACTTAATAACTAATTTTAATTCTATAATTTTGATATTAACTTACTCATACTAATAATTTGATCCCTTAAGTCTCACAAGTGTAAACCCTAACTGCTTTTGATTAAACATGTAGACACACATCCTATAGGGGAGAGGTGCAAATAGGATAAGTATGGGCATTAGTAAAAATGGTATAGGCTACTTCATCTCATAGAGGAGTGATAACATGGACTTGGTTAGATGTAAAGTAGCTATCACCCTCATGGAGATGAGGAGGAGAAGGATGTTCTTTCTTGTGCATAAGATATGACATTGAAACTTTAAATATAGTTGTTAGCTTATGTAATATATCCTATATGTATGTAAGGGTTTGTTTCTTAATTGAATTCTGCATAAGAGAACAATAACATGATTAAGATAGAATGAAATATGGCATGCATTATAATTGATATAAAACATCATCTATACATGTGTTTATGTCTTTTTTGAGTTCATTTTGAATTAGAGGAAATGAGCATGTAAATGAAAGTATTAAATTTGCAACAAAAAGTGATAAACTTCTTTTATCATGATTATATCAAAGAAAAATTAGAAGATATATGGATATGAAATCTGAGTTTGGGTCTTAAAAGGCTAAAAACATAAACCCTAGGGTTATCTAGGGTTAGGGTTTGTGAAATATTCAAAGTAATTTAGGTTCACCAAATGTTTTAATCTTTTAGGACTTAGATGAATGTAAGTCCTATGTTATTAAAGAGCCGAGTAAAGTAAATTAGGGTGGAAATATGTAATAAATACAACCATCGATCTTTTATAAGATTGACCTAATTTGACCTTTATAAAAATAATAATAAATTATGTAAATGAGAACTTATCTAGAAAATGATTGAGATAAATGATTTGGAGGTTGAAAATTAAGGTAGATGTTAGTATGAGTGTTGCAAATAGGATCCATGTGTCAGAATCCTTCTTGGATAGTATCACCCTAATTAGATAGTAACACCAAGTGGTGCTAGTGTTCCTATTTTGGTGGTAGTGTCCTCTATTTAAATGATTTCTATGTTTTTTAGATCAGGTCATGTTTCAGATTTGGTCCAAATTTCAAGTTTGTGAAATTAATAATTTTTCTTGTAGTTATGTTTTCCTCCAAAAACCCTAGGTTTTCATGCTTTTAAGGGTTTGAATGAACACCATGAGAAAAAGGGGTTAGTGGGTCTGATGTTCTGGACATGTGATCCACACCCTTGTGTGGGCACACTACCTACATATTAATATCTGAGGATGGATTAAGCCCAATGTAGTTCTCTCGCCTAAATACTTAGTACAAGTGCAAGTGAATGTTATAATGCTTAAATGTGAATGCATGATATGATGCCTTGGAGGCCACTTGAGATCTAAATACCTATCTTAGGGCTGGATTATTGAATATATGGGATGAGAAAATATAATATTGAAATAATTGGGAGTTTTCCCTCAATGTGAAGTGGTAATTTTGTGTGCTTCTTTGTGATAATGTCTACCTAGGATGTAAGAGTGTGAGAGTAGTGTTTATATAGTGTTGTCATAAAAATGACTTGGGAGGGTGACTTAAGAATAAGTCTAGGTCAACCCTAATCCTCTTAGGGAGATGTAAATTACATTTTTGGAGGGTGTAGGGACATAAATCACCAATAAATTGTGCCATTATGGGTTTCATGTAGTGTTCTATAGGCTTGGGTCCTATTTGTAGTTGCCATGTGATTAAAACTAGATCAAAAAGAACCCTAAGATGTTTCAAGTGCTATACTAAGGGTAAAGTGACCTCAAGTGGACATCCAAGGCATGAATTGTCATTTTTAGGTGATTACACCATGTATATGATATATCAATCAATCATGAAACTAAAAAAACATGTCATGCATAGGTCTTGATTTTGAAATTTTGAATATATATATATATATAGGCAAAAAAGCCTCGAGGAAGTGAAGGCAAACAATATGTCCCCACTATAATTGTGAATTGTAAAATCATGTTTCATAAAAGAGCATGTGGAGATAAGATGATGCATGCCCCTAGTGGGAAAGAATCAGTGTGTACATGCATCATAATATGTAGGCATCATATGTATGTGATCATGTAGGCTCAATTTAAGCCATAACAATAACAAACATAGGTAATCAATATGGAGGGGCGAGCAAGTAATATGCTAAAAAGAATGTACACTATGATCAAATTATTGCAAGGGATACATAATCACATTATAGTTATCATGAATGTTTGGAATAGGATAAATAATCAAAAGGTAAGGGTTAATGGAAACATTATAATCAATTTAAAGCCAATGGCTAAAATATTGGTCAATACAAAAGCATATGCACACATGTAAGTCAAAATAGAAAAATAATCAAGCAAACATCAAGAAGTTGTGTAAAATAGATTATGTTTATGACAACCATTGATCCCATCAATATAATATGTATCCTTTGACCGACCATTCATATAAAATATGTTGTCTTCACTTTTTAACTTGTGTTGAGTTCATATATCTAGATCATAAGTAAGTGTACTATATGGATAAACATTTGCTAAACATAAATGCACACCTGCATTCCTATTAGATGTTTGTGATAATCTTACTTGAAATGATGCACATAGTGATATCTAACACATGCAAATAATTAGAGATTTTGTAGTGTATGCATGAGCATCCACTATTTTGGATGTGCCATTCCCATCATCTTCTATATTTGTAGTAGGGTGTGTATAAAAAACCACACCATATAGTGAAATTAGTTTATTGTACCTTTTTTCTCAATAATTTATTCTTTATTATTATTATTATCATGCACCTTAGTTGCGGTCATAGAAGAATTAAATACTATTACTTGAACACTAGTCAAATAAACATTTTCCACTTTATTTTCTTGATTTAAATATGTTCCATCCCTTGAAAATGAAATAGTCTGACATTTGAGCTCAATTATGATATAATCACTATTCTTACCAATTGGTGCATCCATTAATATCATCTATGATCTTCCTAGTATAGCATTGTATTGAGTCAAAGTAAGAGAAATGTGGAATATAAAAAAAAGTAATTTGAGACCAAGAGTTATGGGTTGCTCAATGGATCTAATGCATAGTTAAAATTAAGTAGTCTTATTTAAGTGTTCAATGTCATATCCAAGAGACTTGAAAATTGTCATGATACATATATTAATTTCTAAAGAGGTACCAACCATGACATTAGTGCAATGTTTTCCATCTATGTGACAACTAACAATAAAAGGTTCTAGATATTAAGAATCCTTTATAGTTGTCACTTTGGAAACCATGCTTATAACATTAGTTTTCATAGGTATATATTGATTTTGAACTTCCTTCTTAGGAACTTATTTCTTAAGAAACTTTTCTCTAGGTAAATATTGATTTTTTACTTTAATCTTGGGAGATAGAACCATAATCTTAATAGTTTTTTCAATGATAGGTGTGTTCAAGTCTAGTGGCGCTTTATTAAAATAGAACCATAATCTAATATAAGGTCAACATAATCAATATGATATTGTATTTTATTTTTCAAAGCCTAACACTTATCCATGATATGTTCATTAACTCAATGATAAGCACATTAGTGTTTGGGTCTCTTCACATGTCGAAGAGGAGGTAACATGATCAATTTCATTCGAAACATGTTCCTTAGAGTTTCACTTGGAGATACATTAAGTGTATTACAACTTCATGATCCATTTGTCACAAATTCTATTTGATTTTAACCCATGTTTGATATGAAATAGTTTGAGACATATAGGTTTTTAACAAAGAGCCAAATATGAAATTTACACTAGCATGCTTAGGATCTTGGGCATGCACAATCTTATACTCAAATGATTTGATCATTAGAGATAAAGTTTATATTTTATTTTATAACACCTCTATGGAATGCATCATAATAATAATATGATGTAATGCTTGAATATATTCATTTAATGGTTAATTATTTCCATGAATGGTCACTCTAGGTACATTGTTGCTCATGGGTTGGGAAATTTTAACATTATAACCACAAACTTAGACCTTATAGATTTGATAGTCATACAAAATTCTATAGGATTATGCCCCCTATCTCATTATGTTGTGATAACATGGACCTATAGATCTAATATAAGCATTGGGAAAATAATAGGGGAGAGATGTTAGTTATCACTACCTTGAGGAGGAACAAAAGAATTCACACATGGAAGCATTTTGGATTCAACATTCATGGAATATGTGCTACTAAGGAGAGTTAAAAATTCATCATTATTAATATTTTCCTCAGTTTTATTATAGATAAATTTAACCCATTGCATTAAATAAATTGTAATAATATTGTATATTTTAGGGAAGAAACATGTAATCATGACAATAATAGCTTGAATCATAAAATATAAACTATTAACATCCATTATAACAATCACACAATGCCCAAATAAAGAACTGACCACTCTAAGAAAATTGTGACAATTTTTTTTTTAAAAAAAGAGGTTTTTAATAAATATCGATAGATAAATGAAACCCAATTTTGTTTTCAAAAATAGAGTTTTCCTTCATATATTATATAATATTTAGTAAAAATAAATAAACCTTAATTAAAAAAAATATACTATGGCATTTATGGAAAAAAGAGGTTTTTGATCCAATCAATATAACTAAGAAAAACTTCAAAGTGTTTAAAAAATATAGTCATTTTCAATAATATATCAAGAAAACATGTATGAAGACAAGCCAAAACCCTAATAGGAGAAACCATAATAGGAAAATAAGCATAAAATCTAGGGATAAGAGAAAAAAAATTAGATTTTCACATATGACAAGGGGAAATCATAAATTAGACATAAAAGTGTAACCCTAATAGGAAAGCAAATTTAAACCCTAAGAATGAAAGATGAAACCCTTAAGAGAGAAATGCCTAGGGTTTATTGTGATTAAGATAAATATAGGGTTCACTAAATTTTTGTAACTTATTTTGGATTTAGGAGATGTAAATATGATTAAAACGATTGAAATTCATATTGCACAAGATAAAACATTTACTATACAAATCTAAATTTAACAAAGAGATTAGTTGCACTTAATAAATATATAAATGTCCAAGCAAGGGGTAGAGTTAAGGAACTTAGTTTATTTTATAATCTATACTACTCATTTCCTACATCATAGTGCTAAGGATGACTCTATAATATCTATGTAACTACTTGGATTAGGAAACAAGATCTCAAAACCTTCCTGGACATTACTGACAAAAGCTTAGACCTGCAACAACTAATTCAATCCATTGTCTGCTAGTACCATCCTTGTTTAATTTTTCCAATTAATTCTACTAGGAATCATTACACTTACCTTTTTATATGATTTATATGTGTATTATGGTCCTTGATCTTGTGTGTAGACTCTGATTTTGTCTCTTTATTATTTGAAACCCTAGTTCCACTTTTGACATAAGCTTGACCTAAAAAAGGGGGTAAAAATGGGTTGGATAGCCTCAACCATTCATAACTAAGTGACCAAAAATTGCATACATTCTAATACTATTAAGAGGTCTCATAACACATGTAGTTATCCCACTTATGTGTATGTATGCTCAATTATGATCCACTATAATGTAATACTTTGGCATTCGATGCTAAAAAACATGCAACTTTAACCTTGTGATATGTATTCATACATGGATTTGGGATGATCCTTTGAGGTTTTCTTATGTGTATGCCTTTTGAGTAATGTCTCAATGATGTGTAAATATATTTCTCAATGCTTGATAGTGTTTATAAAGAGGAGTGCTAGATAATGTCACATCTCTTAAAAATCGACCCTAATTTTTTTAGGCATTTCAAGAACATGTATCTAAATTTATAGTAACACTCCTTGCATGCATATACCTATTTCCATCATTTTTAATTTAAAAAAATACACATGATCACTATACCTACTGTGGTAACTTTGAGGATGCTTAATACCCATTTAGTTGCAGTGATGTATAAAAGGAATTTCAACAATAACCATGGGATACTAACTCTATCCAAAGCTCCTCACTGTAACCTTAGTTAGAATTCAAGATTAAGTGTCAAATACTTATGCCATGGAGATACTCAAGGATCCACCTAATCAGAACCAATAATGATATGGGATAAGATTCTATTAAACACAAGTTCAACATTATCTAATTAATCCTGAAGTAATTTATTTTCCATCAAACAATAGGGATGAATCATACATTGGGATTCCTTTAGATTTATTAATTCAAAAACATTTCAACTTATAAACAATAACCCAAGGATATCATTATATTTCAGTTTATCAAGGATCTGACTTGAAGATTACAATGATAAGCAATAACCTCCTTTAGATATGCTAAGCATTTAAACTTAAGACACTATATAAGATGGTCATAGACTATAATGCCCATAAAGGATAATCCTTATACTAAAATATCATTTAAATTCACTAAGTTTGGTCAATAAAAACCCTTACTATCCCCACAAGAGGTATTTAGGATTTGAAACTTATTATCGAATTCAATAGTTCTTGTTATAATAAGAATTTTATATCACATCAAGGTAACTTAGAGAATGATCATAAGCATTTATTATTCACCTTATACTTGCTAAAAACCTTTATAGTCTCTTAATAAATATTTAAATTTTTTCCATATGCTTAATTTCATGAATTAAGAATAAGAAAAGAACTTATATTTATTGAAAGAAACTTAAAGAATGTAATCTTTAAATACTAATAACCAACATATCCATTTATTCAATGAATATTAAAAACTTATTTATTTGATTTGTTAATGAAATTTATTTATTCCTTTCACTTACGATTAAATCCTTTAAGCTTAATAATAACATTTCTCAACCCAAATCTCCTTAGTCTCATAGTAATTTCAAAATTATCTCTAAATAAGCTCATTTGTGTTTTACTTATTCATATACCGCATAGGAGTTCCAAAGCGTCAGTCAAATGAAAACTTGAATGATATTAATATCAATTTAATCAACACTTCAATTTAATCAAAATAAGACCAACTAAACATTAACTCTTATCTTACTAAGGAAGAGGCAAATAAAATCACTTAAAAAATATCATTTCAAATGAATGAATTTTAGGTTAGACTCAATCTCAATAACCTTTAAATTTTTTGAACTCTATGTTATTGTTATTCTGATTATATACATTATCTTTTTATGACAATTCTAGAGTTTGACAAAAAGAAAAGCAAACTACACAGAGCACTGAAGCCAATTTTATCCATTTCTAGATGCAACTACATAATTGTTTGTATTTAATTTCATTCGAAAATGAAACATAAGATAGTCATAACTAGATTACATTTCAAGAGATAAATAACTCTACATGTTTATACATATAATTTACCTTATGCACATGCACATAATTAGATTCCAATTCAATTTAGAACAATGAAAAATAATAGTCAAAGGAAACCCTTCACAATGCATTATCCTATATTTAAACCAAAATACATAGTCATAACTAGTAAGGACTCTAAGATTTTATTATTGAATACATAACTTAGTTAGAAATAAACCAAACTTGTTACTTCCCATCCTTAGTTCATATAAAACTATATGACAATTGAAATAACCAATTTAATATTTTTGAATACATTTATTTTAAGACAATCAAGACAAAATAATCTTCAAAATGGTCATACATTTCTCCATGTAATTGTAATATTGAAACATTAAACCTCTACCTTTGATCAATCATGTTTCCTAAAGTTTATAGTCTTGGGTAACAAGGTAAGCATAAACAAAAACATTTTAACTTTGCAATATGTATTATCCATATAAGACTTTCAACAATTATATGTGACTAATCAGTCCTTATTCAATCCATAATGCTTACTTTATAGTTTATAATTGAATCATTTAATTCTAACAATTAACTCAACTATAACATCTTAAAAACTTCCTAACTTTTTTTAATAGATACAACCAAGTAACAATACTAGTTGTTTTTTAATAACTAGGAAAAAATAACTAGTCACGACAATAAAATCTCTTTTAACAATCAATATCAAGATACAAGTTTAACCATATACATTCTATATTAACGTTCATTGTTCACACAAAACCTAAATTTAAGTGGAATTCTAAATGGAGAACATGCAATCAAAATTTGTCAATGCCTTACATAAAATGCATACATTGAAGTCAAACATAGATAATTTGTGTCAAGATTCTAAATCAATAGAACTTTAATAAATATCAACTCATTTACAACATGGTTTATTTTAAATAATAAACACAACATAATAAACTACCAATTACATTCTCATCTCAAAACATCCTTGACACGATCAATAATTTCATAGCTAAACTCTAGTAATCCTCTGAAATCTAAAAAATAAAGTAATGGTAAACCTGAGGCCAACCATATGGTGGAAAGCCTGATTTCCCTACCCACCCCAATCATCAATTTGGAGTCAAAAGGCACTCTATAAAAACCCAATATTATTCTAGTGAATGAGAAAAAAATGGGTCTAAACGTGGAATCAAATTTACAATAGTCCACCACATACTTTTATCTAATAAATACAAAAGACTAAGCCCAACGGCTAGAAAGTACTCACAAAAAGATTCACCCATCAAATAACAACATATTTAATTAAAAAAAAGTAAACTAAACTAATAATATCCATCCATGGAATGGACGCAAAAACATCAATAATAAACTCCAAGTGAACAAACATAAAAAATATGACATTCAGTCAAAAGTGTAAAACTCCAAAGTAAAACACAACCCAAAATTTATCCATAATGTACATTTCCAAAAAGGGACAAAACCCAAAAATCATCTACGACATAATATCAAAGAAAAAAACTCCAAATAAATGAAACATAACCCAAATATGTTAGGGTGTGGAGCTAAAAGCTTCACCAAGGAGCATACTTAAACAGGTTCGGGTCTACACAGACGCCGGCGTCGGTCAGGAGCGACCGACGTCGGTTAGTAGCAGTTGCAGAGGCGCCGACGTCGGCGATATGGTCGACCGGCGACGGTCACAGGCGAACAGGCAGGAACCGATGTCGGTTACCTGCGTGTCCAGAAATCTATTTTCGTGGACGGCAGCGAGTGTTTGCATGATAAGTTTGAGTCGTGGACTCAAGCTTGCGTCTCTATTGTTAGCAATACTATTTTTAGAGCCCTTGTTCAAGAGGCTTAACTGTTTGTTGTAAGAGCATGCTCAAGTTTCCCTATTTCTATATGTAGGAAGATCTTCTTAGCTTAGAATTGTAGAGTGTGTGTAGAACTGTAAGAGTAGAACATTGTGAATGTTTGAAGGACAGTATAGAGTTGCATCAATCCAGGTTGTTGGATTTGAATGTACTTGAGAGTGAGCTCTTGAGGAATAGAGATCTAGTGAGAGATCTTGTGTGCATCTGAGAGAGGTGTGGAAGAACGAAGCTTCTTCATATTGTATTCCTATTGTAAAGAGTTTCAATACAAGTTTTCAGGGTGTTTTCTTGTATATCTTGTTCTGTGCTATTTATCATTTCAGTTACTTATCTATCTAATTTATTTCCGCGTTTATTGCTTTCACAAGTGTAATCTATTGTTGGTTTGATCCCCCAACAAGTGGTATCAGAGCCTTGGTTACAGGTTACAGGTTACAGATTACAGGTTGCTCACAGGGGTTTCTGCAGGAATTTCTGTTTGAGTGGGAGAAGCAATGGCAGAAGAAAGTAAGCTGAGAATGGAAAAGTTTAATGGCAAGAACTACCAACATTGGAGAATGCAGATAGAGGACTATCTGTATCAGAAGGATCTCTACTTACCGTTAGGTGGGATAGCGAAGAAGCCCAAGGACATGGAGGATGAAGAATGGGAAGTTCTTGACAGAAAGGCTCTTGGGTCTATAAGACTGAGTCTGGCCTCCACTGTGATATGTAATTTGTCACAGGCAAAAACAACGGTAGAGTTGATGACCACGTTAGCAAATATGTATGAAAAACCCTCAGCTTCAAATAAGGTATATCTTATGAAGCAATTATTTAATTTGCATATGAATGAAGGTGGATCTGTTTCTACTCATCTGAATGATTTCAATGGAATTGTTAATCAGTTAAGTTCTGTCAATATTGTATTTGAAGATGAAATAAAAGCTCTTTTGATATTATGTTCTTTGCCCGAAAGCTGGCATGGCTTAGTAATGGCAGTTTCTAATACTGCATCTGCATCAAATATTTTGAAAGTAGAAGATGTGGTTAGCGTTATCTTGAATGAGGAAATACGCAGGAAAAGCACAGAAGAGACATCTGGGAACGCTTTAAATTTTGAGAGCAGGGGAAGGCAAAAAGAAAAGAGCAAGAGGAGATCAAGATCTAAGTCTAAGGTGAGAGGAAGATCCAAATCCAGGAATGGCAGGAAGCCACAATGTTGGAACTGTGGAAAGATGGGGCACATAAGCAGAGATTGTTGGTCAAAGCCCAAGGAGGACAACCAACACGAAGGAAAGGAAGAAGCCAAGGTTGCAGGTATTGCACAGGATGCTTTAATTTTCTCTTTGCATAATAACATAGAATCTTGGGTATTAGATTCTGGTGCTTCTTTCCATGCTACCCCTAACAGAGAGTATTTCAGTGACTATATCCATGGAGATTTTGGAATAGTATACTTAGGGGATGATGAGCCTTGTAAGATTATTGGCAAAGGTAAAGTGCAGCTGAAGATGCAGAATGGCAACACATGGGTGTTGAGAGAAGTGATGCATGTTCCTAGTTTGAAGAGAAATTTGATTTCTGCAGGTAAGCTAGGTGATGAGGGTTGTACAGTAACTCTCACAGCAGATTCTTGGAAGGTGACCAAGGGTGCACTAGTTATGGCCAGAGGTAAGAGAGAAGGTACTCTCTACTTGTGTAATTGTGTTACTAACAAATCTCCTTCAATTTTATCTACTTCAGGTGTGGATTGTAAATTGTGGCACTCAAGGCTTGGCCACATGAGTGAGAAGGGGATGTCAATACTTAAGTCTAAAGGTATGCTTTCAGATTTGAAAAGTATGGATCTAGAGTTTTGTGAGCACTGTGTATTTGGGAAACAGAAAAGGGTTAGTTTTCTCAAGACCGGGTCTACTAAGAAAAGGCAAAAGTTGCAGCTTGTTCACACAGACGTGTGGGGACCGGCTCAGGTAGCCTCTATTGGCGGATCACGGTACTATGTTACATTCATAGATGACGCCACAAGAAAGGTATGGATCTACTGTATTAAAAAGAAATCTGATGTTTTTGAGACTTTTAAGTTTTGGAAAGCCATGGTTGAGAATGAAACAGGCAGAAAGTTAAAGTGCTTGAGATCTGATAATGGCGGTGAGTTCTGCAGTCTTAAGTTCAAATTGTATTATTATACACAAGGAATCCGTAGGCAAAGGACGGTTCCAAGGACACCTCAGCAGAATGGTATTGCTGAAAGGATGAACAGAACTATCATGGAGCGTGCAAGATGTATGAGATTGCATGCAGGGTTGCCCTTAGAGTTTTGGGTAGAAGCAGTTGACACCGCAATGTACCTGATTAACAGAGGACCTTCTACAGCTCTGGATGGTGGAATTCCAGAAGAGGCATGGACAGGTAAAAAGGTAGATCTTTCATATCTCAAAGTTTTTGGTAGTGAAGCCTTTGTGCATATAGATAAGGAAAATAGAAAGAAGCTTGATCCTAAGTCTATGAGGTGCACGTTTATAGGCTATGGCTCAGATGATTTTGGTTTCAGATTTTGGAATCTAGGAACTAACAAGGTAATCAGGAGCCGTGATGTTGTTTTTAATGAAAGAGTGATGTACAGTGATCAGATAAGGAAGCTGGATCAATCTGGGCAGAGCAATAGTGAATTGGACGAAGTTATGGTCCAAAATGAGCTCGCGGGAAAAAGAAATAATCACTTGCAGGAAAACACAGAGACCGACGTCAGCAGGGTTGTAACCGGCGTCGGCAGTACAGAAACCGATGTCGGTCATACAGAGACCGACGTCGGCAGACCAGGCACCGAGGTCGGTCAGGAAGAACCGACGACGGCGAGTGACAGGTCTACAGGTGGCCGAGGTCGGTCACTGTCAGAAAAATTGGGTGGACAGATTGTTGAAAACAAGTCCAAGACACCCACCAGGAGGTCTGAAAGGGTAAGTAAGCCTCCAATTAGATATTCTCCTTCCTTATATTATTTATTGCTAACCGATGGTGGAGAACCAGAAAGTTTTGAAGAAGCATTACAGGTGGAGTCCAGGAGTAAGTGGGAGCGTGGCATGGTTGAGGAGATGGAGTCCTTAAGAGAGAACCAAACATGGGATTTGGTTGAATTGCCAGCTGGTAAGAGAACACTGAAGAACAGATGGACCTACAGGTTGAAGGAAAGTGAGGATGGTCAGATGCGATATAAGGCCAGATTAGTGGTAAAAGGATTTGCACAAAAGCCAGGTATTGACTTTGGTGAAATTTTTTCTCCTGTTGTTAAGATGACTTCAATAAGGGTTGTATTGTCTTTGGTTGCTTTTGAGGATTTGCATCTCGAGCAGCTAGATGTTAAGACAGCATTTCTTCATGGAGATTTGGATGAGGAAATTTATATGGAACAGCCAGAAGGTTTCGAGGTCAAGGGTAAGGAGAAATTTGTGTGCAGGTTAAAGAAAAGCTTGTATGGCCTCAAGCAAGCTCCAAGGCAATGGTATTTGAAATTTGACAGGTTTATGACTGAGCATGGCTACAGTAGGTGTCAATCAGACCATTGTGTATATTTCAAGAGATTTGATAACGGTAGATATATTATTCTATTGTTGTATGTAGATGACATGCTGGTTGCAGGGTCTCACATGCAGGATATCTCTGAGCTCAAGGAGAAGTTAGCTCAAAAGTTTGCCATGAAGGATTTGGGAGCAGCTAAGAAGATCCTTGGCATGAGCATTAGGAGAGACAAGAAAAATCACAGGTTGATATTGTCTCAAGAAGATTATGTGAACAAGGTGTTGGAGAGGTTTAATATGCAGGATGCAAAACCGGTGAGTACACCTATGGCTGGACATTTTAAGCTAAGCAAAGAACAATGTCCCAATTCACATGATGAGGTAGAGTACATGAGTACAGTTCCATATTCTTCCACAGTAGGGAGTTTGATGTATGCAATGGTATGTACTAGACCAAATATTGCCCAAGCAGTGGGAGTAGTAAGCAAGTATATGGCCAATCCAGGTAAGGAACATTGGAAAGCGGTTCAATGGATCCTTAGATATCTGAGAGGAACCAGCAGCAAGCACCTATGCTATGGAGGTTCAGATACTTCTCTACATGGCTATGTAGATTCAGATATGGCAGGGGATTCGGATGGCAGGAGGAGCACCACAGGTTATGTTTTTACTGTAGGTGGATCGACAGTTAGTTGGATATCTAAGTTGCAGAAGGTTGTAGCCTTGTCAACTACAGAAGCAGAATACATTGCAGCTACAGAAGCTAGCAAGGAGATGATATGGATGACACGGTTCATGGAAGAGCTTGGAAGGGAGCATGGGAGTTGCAGATTGTACAGTGACAGTCAGAGTGCAATCCATTTGGCCAAGAACTCAGCGTTTCACTCTAGAACCAAGCACATACAGCTAAGGTACCACTTCATACGGCAGGTATTGGAAGATGGTGAGTTGAAGCTGGAGAAAATTCATACAGACAAGAATCCTGCTGATATGCTAACAAAGCCGGTTACGATGGAGAAGTTGAATCTTCATTCAACTTCTATTGGTCTTCATGATTGAGTTGAAGATGGAGGAGCAAGAAGATGATGCTGTACAGGTTGGTGCAGCTGGTTTATCTCCAAGTGGGAGATTGTTAGGGTGTGGAGCTAAAAGCTTCACCAAGGAGCATACTTAAACAGGTTCGGGTCTACACAGACGCCGGCGTCGGTCAGGAGCGACCGACGTCGGTTAGTAGCAGTTGCAGAGGCGCCGACGTCGGCGATATGGTCGACCGGCGACGGTCACAGGCGAACAGGCAGGAACCGATGTCGGTTACCTGCGTGTCCAGAAATCTATTTTCGTGGACGGCAGCGAGTGTTTGCATGATAAGTTTGAGTCGTGGACTCAAGCTTGCGTCTCTATTGTTAGCAATACTATTTTTAGAGCCCTTGTTCAAGAGGCTTAATTGTTTGTTGTAAGAGCATGCTCAAGTTTCCCTATTTCTATATGTAGGAAGATCTTCTTAGCTTAGAATTGTAGAGTGTGTGTAGAACTGTAAGAGTAGAACATTGTGAATGTTTGAAGGACAGTATAGAGTTGCATCAATCCAGGTTGTTGGATTTGAATGTACTTGAGAGTGAGCTCTTGAGGAATAGAGATCTAGTGAGAGATCTTGTGTGCATCTGAGAGAGGTGTGGAAGAACGAAGCTTCTTCATATTGTATTCCTATTGTAAAGAGTTTCAATACAAGTTTTCAGGGTGTTTTCTTGTATATCTTGTTCTGTGCTATTTATCATTTCAGTTACTTATCTATCTAATTTATTTTCGCGTTTATTGCTTTCACAAGTGTAATCTATTGTTGGTTTGATCCCCCAACAAAATAAACATTTCCACATAGGTTACACAAAAACCCACATTCTTCTACAACTCAACAAGCTAAACAAGATTTGTGATTTTTATCAACACAACAAAGGTTTTCCTCAACAATAATAATGACTTCTTTATTTAAGAATTTATACTTATTATAGTGAAAAATGAGTTCAAACATCTTATGCGAGTATTGATAAGTTCCAAAAATAATAAACGTTCTTCGTACAACTTACTCAATACCTCGAGTTTCTACTAAATCCTTTCTACCAGACAATCAAAATCCACATACAAGTAATTTTAAAACATAACTTAATTGTAAGAAAGATAAAATATCTGTTGTGTTGAGTTCCTTTTGCATTTATTCCATTTTCTCTTCAAATCTCCTTGAACCATTTTCCAATAGTCTTCCATGGCCATTTAAAACTCCCTTCTATTCCGGTAATTTCACATATTAATGTCTGTGAGTAAAGTCTCCATGCATCTTGCAGGGTTTCCCTTGTCAAGAAAACAAACCTTAGGTTTTTTCCATTGTCTTCTTAACTCCCATTTCCATCATTTCCTCCTAGGTTGAATGAACAAAATGTTCCAACAAAGTATTTTTCCATGCAATATACATAACCCTAATCTCATGATTAGGTGTTATAAAAACCAATGTCAACTCCAATGATGCATCAAGGTCAAAAGTGGCCTTTTTCATAATATTGTTTTTCCTAGTCAATTAATGAATTTTAACCAAGGAACAAAAAAATTTTCAAACTTAGATAGGACCCCTAATTATATCCTTAATACCATAAACTTGTAATCATGGTGGAACATCTAAGCCACAATATAGAATAATATTAAAGTAGGACATAAGCAAAGTATGGGAAATAATCCAATGAAGAGATAACATGTTATAAAATCTAAAACATATTTTGACAAACTCATCAAAAATATAAAATAAGAGACATGTGGAATAGGCATAATTAGCCTTGAGCCAATGATGACCTCATCCAAATAACACACAAGAATGATGATATTGAAAAATCATGATATAAACAACATAATGTAAAAATGGTGGATTGTACTATGAAATTCACCTCTTAACCTAATTTACCTTGTTTCTCAATTTTTGACATGATACTATTGTTATTTTATGCTAATTCCTATCGAGTTCAAACCTAACTCACTCCCCTAGTTTTTACTTGCAATCATAGCATGACATCAAGAGTACCAGTTTTGATAAAATCTAAAACTATTAAATGCAAAATCGAAGATACATTTAATAAAAAATAAAAGTGTTTCATAATAATATAGATTACGAATTAAATGTTTAAACAAATTAAATAGTATCAGTTTTAATATCAAATGTCTCATCCAAAATATAAAAGACATAATAATTGAAGTATGTCCAAATGTAATATTACATCCACCCCGCTAAAAGAGGCACTTAGATCCTGAATAAAAAGATAAGGATAATGATGCCTAAAAATATTCTCATCCTCCTAGGTGGCACTTTCCTCATTTAGATGGTCCCATTGAACCAACACTTGTATTTTTCTATTTAATAAATTAACATTACGGTGTGCCAAAATCTTGATTGGGTCTAGCTGGATCATTTCCTCATTTTCCACTTGATTATTATTCCAATCCATAATATGAGATGGACCAAAAACATAATTTCTTATTAATGCCACATGAAATACATAATAAATTCTATACATATAAGGAGGAACATCTAGATGGTAAACTACAGGACTAATCTTTTCCACTATGTCAAAAGGTTTGACAAAGTGTGGGGCTAGTTTTGATGCTTTTCTAAATTTAATGGAACTCTTATGAGGTCTTAACCTCAAGAAAAATTTATCAAAAATTTCAAATTCTCATGGTGACCTATTTATATTAGCATAAATCTTATACCTATCCAACATAGCCTTAAGCCTTTTAAGAATCAAAGCCATTTGTTCATCATATTCTTGTAAAGTTTATGGTCCTAAATATACTTGATTTTACAGATCATCCTGATGAATGGGAGTCCTGCACTTTCTCCATTTTAATAATAAAATGAAAGGTATTATTGTATGAAAAATTAACCAAATGGAGGTAATCCTACCATTTAGATTGACGATCCATTACATACATTCCTAGTGTGTCTTTCAGCACTTGATTCAACCTTTCAATTTGTCAATCCATTCCCAAATCATATGCTGAACTAAAATTCAAAATTATACCAAAATAAACCATCAAAGTCTACCAAAATATAAAAGTGAACAACTTATTTCTATCTGAGATAATCACTTCAGGCATAACATGAAGGTGAACAACCTCCTTTACAAATCTCTTAACAAAAATAGGAGCATCATCCATAATGTTGCTTGAGATAAAATGAGTAACCTTGGTCAATTTATCGATCACACCAATAATTAATTTGCATTTGCTTCAATACTTAAGTAGTCCTGAGATGAAATCCAATGATATTATTGTTCACTTCCTTTTTAGGAAATCATGCGAGTACACCAATCCACTTGGATGGAAATGTTCAGCTTTTACATGCTAACATTTTAGACATCTTGATATAAATATAGCTACAAAATATTTTTAGCCATGGCCATAAATAAATATTTTGTAGCTCACGTGTCATTTTTTTGACACTTGAATGAAAAAAGTGAGGTGTTATGTACACTTATTTCAACACTTGTTCCCTTAGATTCTAAGAATTAAGAACATATATTCTACCTTGGTGCCTCAGAAGCCCATTTGAGTCCAAGGAGAAATCAATAACAACCTTTAATACTATTTCATCAGTCAAATAAACACAAAATTTCATACATTTAGGGTCAACCAACTATTTATTTAAAACTTAATTTCTTAAATTTGTCCTTATAAAAAATATTGCAGTAAGTTGAGTCCTTTTGCTTAGAGAATTAATGACTCTATTTTCCTTACCTTTCGTATATTCAACATCAGTATCAAAATTACTAAAAATTCCAAGCATTTTCCCTACATTCAAATCATCTTAAGTAAACATATGCATTAGGTTTCAATGGTCATAGTTTATCTAGAAATGCTTTCCAAACAATAAATATCCCCATTGCTTAAGTACATGAACCAAAACTACAAGTCTAAAATCATGAGTTGTATAATTTTGCTCATAATTTATTAACTTTCTTGACTCATAGACAGCTAATTTTCCATCTAGAGTTAGAATAACACCAATTCCCACCTTGAAAACATCATCCCAAACCTCAAAATTTTCATTTGGGTCTATAATAACAAGAATAGGAGTTGAAATCAATAACTCTTTCAATTTTTAAAAAGCTGATTCACATTGATGAGTCCAATTGAACTTTCCCCCCCCTCTTATACAAGGTAGTGATAGGGCTAGCCACCATTGAAAAGTTATCTATAAACCTTATGTAATAACCAACCATCCCTATGAAGCTATGTACTTCATGCACATTCTTGGGAGTAGGCCACTCACTAGTGGATGTGATTTTTAAAGAATCCATTATGAGACCTTATTTAAAAATCACATGCCCCAAATAATGAATTTTACTTTTGAAAAATGATTTATAAAAATTGTCATATCATTTATGGTGCCTTATTTGTTTTAGGACTAAGCATAAGTGATGTTCATGTTCTAATTCATTCTTATAATATATTAAAATATCATCAAGAAAAAATAATAAAGATTGATCTAAGAATTCACAAAACATATTGTTCACTAAATTCATAAAGGCAACATGTGTGTTAGTTAGGCCAAAAGGCATAACAATGAACTCATAGTGTCCATACCTTGATCTAAAAGTTGTTTTATGAATGTCTTCATCCTTGATGTAAAGTTGATAGTAAAAATAGTTGCTCCCTTCATTTGATTGAATAAATAATCTATTTTGGGAATGGGGTATTTATTCTTAATGGTGACTTTATTCAACATGGGCTAATAAATGCAAAGTCTCAATTTTCCACCCTTCTTCTTGGCGAAGACTACTAGGGCTCCCCACGGTGACACACTAAGCCTAATCAACCCCTTTTCCATTAACTATTATAGTTGTACTTTAAGTTATTTCAGATCTACCACATTCATCCTATACAAATCCTTTGATTGAGATGCAAATATTCATACTATATTGATGGAAAATTTTAATTCTCTTTTAGGAGGTAACCCTAGAAGTTATCCAAGGAAGATATCCTTGAATTCCCTCAATATTGGGTAGTCTTATAGAGCAGGTTCCTTCCCTTTAGGGAGTTCATGTAGTTATACTGAATAACATTTGAAACCTTTATGAACTGCTCTTTTCAACTGCAACGCTGAAATAATTCTTTTAGTTGAAAGTTTTTGGATACCTTGGATTTATATTATATTGTTAGCATCATTAAGGCATGTATTCTTTTGTTGATGTAATCAAGCTTTAATTGATGTTTTTGTAGCTAGTCTATGCCTAAAATTATATCATAAGGTCCTAAGGGTGCTAAAAATAAATATACCCATGTTTTAAAAATTCCAAGATCGATTTCAACTTATTCTAAGCATTCTAAAACAACCACCCTTCTTCATGTACCAAAATCTACATCCTATCCTTCTCTAAGCCTACAAGATTTAGTTTTACATTTCTAATTTATTTTTGGTGAGATAAAATTATCTGTAGCACTAGAATCAATTAAAATAGTTAATGGAAAACGAAAAATTATACCTCTAGTCTCAATTGGTGTAGCTCATAGGTTTACATTTATGTTGTTTATAACAACATACACATGGTGATTTATTGGTTGTTTACCTTGCAACCAAGGACAATCCTTCTAGTAATGGTTATATCCAAATTCCTAGCATTCCAAAATAGTTCATGGTGATAAAGGCACAATATTTGCTCATGTGGCAGAGCCACAAAAGCTACCTTGTTGCTTATTGTGGTTCCCATTATTCAATTTTGGAAAATTTTGAGTTTTGGAACATTTGTTTATGCTCTTGAAATTTTCCAAAAATGTTGTTAATCTTCATAAAACTCTTCTTGTGACCATTTTTCATTAATTTTTTAGTTACAGGTGGGATTGAGGATATAGACTTAGGCTGCATCCTATTGTTTCAATATTATTATATTGCCTTTTGGTGAGACTTTTCCTTTTATTCTACATGATGTATAGATGCAATGATATTAACTAGGGTGCTTATATTAGTCATGTTCACATCATGCATCATCAACTCATTCAAACCCAATTTAAACTTGGTTACCTTATTTTCTTCATCATGCATGCAATTTACATAACATGGAAGGATGAAAAACTTGTTCTCTTAATCATGGACAATCATAGTTCCCTAATTCAACAATTATAACTATATAATATTTTTTTCCTTGAATTTCCCACTCAAATAACTCTTTTTGAACTTCCTCTCAAACTTTTCCCAAGAAAGAGCCATTGGATAATAGTTATTGAGAGACCTAAAATGATTCCACCATAAGGTAGCATTGCCTACCAGTTGGTAAAATCCTATGTGAGCCTTAATGTTAATGCCCATATTGTGCATAGTGAAGTAGTTATGTAGGTTCACTGACCAAGATTTTGTAGCTTCTCAAGATTCTCCAATATAATAAGTAGATAGTGGGAGTTTTTTAAGCTCCTTAATGATAGGATCCACAATATCAGGATGACTTGGGTTGTCACCCCTTTGCTCATCCTTTTTGTTCCTCCATTTGATCACCTCCTTCATGAGGGTTTTCCAAATTGACCAACCTTTGATAATATTCTTCCATCTGGACTTGGATATTATGGATTGCACATAAGATATCATCCATGATAACATTATGACCAATTTGGTTATTGTTGGCATTATTACCAACACTCTTATTTTTGTCAGCATTGTTGTTACCTCAGTCCTTTCCAAAAACATGGTTTTCATGACCATCTAAACATGATCCTCAACAATATCACTATTATCATTTCCATTGCCTCTGTTGTCCCATGTTCTCACCATCCTGAGACACACCAAAACTCTTTCAGTCATAATAGTTGCCCAAAGTCCTAGAGTAGAACTAAGATTTGATACCATGAGTCACATCTCCTAAAAATTGACCCATAAAATTTCAAGCATTATAGGAATGTGTATCCAAATTTCCAATAATAATCCTTACATGTGTATAGTTTATTCCATCATTTTCAATTAAAAAACAAATGTGTGATCACTATACCTGTCATGGTAACTTTGAGGATGATCAAAAGCCTTTTAGTTGGAGTGATGTATAGAAGGCATTCCAAAAATAACCATGGGTTACTAACTCTATCCCAAACCCATCACTCTAACCTTATTTGGAATTGAATCTTAAGTGTTAAAGACTTGTGCCACGAAGATACACACAGATCTACCTAATCAGAACCAATCATGATAAGGGATAATATTATATTAAAAATAGGTTCAATTTTATCCAATTAATACTAAAATAATTTATTTTATATCAAAGAATAAGGATGAATCATACATTGAGCTTCCTTCAGATTTATTAATTCCAAAACATTTCAAATTATAAATAACTCTAGGATATCATTATATTTCAGTTTATCATGAATCTAAATTGAAGATTATAGTGATAAATAATGGTATCCTTTAGATAGGTTAAGCATTTAAACTTAAGACACTATCTACGATGATCATAGATTGTAATGCCCATAAAGGATACTCATACTAAAATATCATTTAAATTTGCTAAGTTTTCTCAATCTAAACCCTTACTATCCCCACAAGATGTATTTAGGATTTGAAACTCATTCTAGAGTTCAATAGTTCTTGTTATAACAAAAATCTTATATCACATCGAGGTAACTTAGATAATGATCATAAGAATTTACTATTCACCTTATAAGTTCTACAAACCTTTATAGTCTCTTAAGAAATATTGAAATTTGTTCCATATGCTTAATTTCATGAATTAATAATAAGACAAGAACTTATATCTGATTGAAAGAAACTTAAATAATTCAATCTTTAAATGCTAATAACCAACATATCCATTCATTCAATAGATATTAAAAACCTTTTTATTTGATTCATTAAGGATATTCATTTATTACTTTCACTTATGATTAAATCCTTTAAACTTAATAATAACCTTTCTCAAATAAAAATCTCTTTAGTCTAATAGTGATTTCACAATGATCTCTAAATAAACTCATTTGTGTTTTAGTTGTTCATAAACCACCTAGGAATTCCAAAGAGTCATTCAAATGACAAATTTGATGATATAATAACAATTTAATTAACATTTAAATTTAATCAAAATAAGACCAAATAAACATTGCCTCTTATCTTAATAAGGATAAAACAAATAACCTTACAAAATATCATTCCAAATGAATGAAGATTAGGTCCTCATTCTGAATAAACTTTACAAGTTTTGAGCTCCATCTTAGTGTTATTATGATAACATTATCTTTCTATGAAAATTCTATAACTTGAATAAAAGATAAGTAAACTGCACATAGCACTCAAACCACTTTTATCCATCTCCATATGCAACTACACAACTGTTTATATTTACTTTCATTAAAAAATGAAACATAACATAGTCACAACAAGATTACATTTCAAGAGCTAAATATCTCTACAAGTTTACACATATAATCTGCCTTATGCTCATGCACATAATTAGATTCCAATTCAATTTATAAAAATGACAAATTATAGTCAAAAGAAACCCTTCACAAAACATTACCCTACGTTTAAACCAAAATACATAGTCATAACTAGTAAGGACTCAAAGGGTTTATTCTTGAAGACATAACTTAGTTAGAAAGAAACCAAACTTGTTACTTCCCATCCTTTAGTGCATATAAAACTATATGAAAATTGAATCAACCAATTCAATATTTCTGAATGCATTTTTTTTAAAGACAATCAAGATAAAATAATATTTGAAATGGTCATACATTTCTATGTGTAATTACAATATTATAACATTGAACCTATGCCTTTAATCAACCATGTTTCATATAGTCTATAGTACTAGATAACAAGATAAGCATAAATGAAAACATGTTAACTTTACAATATGTATTATCCATAGAAGAATTTTAAATATTATAAGTGATTAATCAATCCTTATTCAATTCGTAATTCTTACTTCATAGTTTATAATTGAAGCATTTAATTCTAATAACAAACTCAAGTGTAACATCTCAAAAACTTCATAACTTTAAAAAATAAATATACAACCAAGTAAAAACCATAATTACATTTTAATAACTAGGAAAAGATAACCAGTCATGGTAATAAAACCTCTTTTAATAATTGAATATCAAGATGGAAGTTATTAACCTTATTTGTTCACACAAAATTGAATTCAAATGGAATTTTAAATGGATAACATGCAATCAAAATTTGTCAACTCTTTAAGTAAAATGCATAAATTGAAGTCAAGCACTAAGATAATTTTCTATCAAGATTCTAAATCAATGGACCTTTAATATTTGTCAAATCATTTATAACATGGTTGATTTTAGAGAATAAACACATGTAAAGTATCCAATTACATTTGTGTCTCGAAACATACTTGACATGATCGATAATTATGTTGGTTGAATATTTTGTCGATCAGCGTACTGATAAACAAAATAGGTCTAATCAGCCAAAGTAGGAAGATTGGTCATCGAAATGTGTAGGTTTACCACATCAAAAGGGGACTAATCTCTCCTCTCATCAAGGGGAGGTTCCCTATAGATATGCTATAATATATATAAATAGAAAATAATACTCAAGGGTAGGATAAACCATCCATCTCTCTTTCTTCAGAGATGATGCGTGCAAATCAAAGGAAAAACTCAAGGGAAATGACAAAAAGCACTCCTCTTCTTTCAGAAGTACTATTCAGCAAGTCACAAGAATACTCCTAGTAGTAAAAGCAAAATGTAACCAAGGATGTAGTAACCGGAAAATTGAGATGTAGCACAAAGTCTCCACCTGAATTGCCCAAGAGCGAGATACGAAGGACAATGAGGGCACAAAGTCATCCCAAGGTCCTTTACACAGAAACAAAAAGAAAACACACTAAAGACAATTATGGGGGCACAAAGTCTCTCCACAGTTGACTTCAGGACACCTTCCTGACTACTTTCACTAATTTTGCTTGTTGAATTAAAGGAACAAAAAATATATTCAGGAAAAAGACATAAGAATAGTTTCTCCAACAACAAAGATATCACAACACAAAGTCTGAAAAGTCATTTGCTTTCTTATTCCAATATCAAAATATGATCAACAATCTGAGCTCAAAGTCTTAGTAATGCCTTCCAATTTGGTCAGAGTTTTGTTTCTAATTGTCAGAGAGAGATATCTATTTACAATAAAAGAGAGTCCCTTATATAGCCTCTTTAAGAAGGACTCGAGAACAGTAACACATCATGTTGCATTGAAATTTGTTAAGAAGACATGCTAGAATTTAGGAGCATTTACCCATTTTTTTTTCTCAATGCAGAGAAACAAGTCACGCTATTGAAAGTTTGCCTCTTTCAATATCCACCTGGCGGTCTACTTCTAGAAACATATCTGATTTGTAAATGTTTTTGGTCCTTCCTCATTGTTCCTCCTTTTCTGATTAATTGAATTAGGTCCTGGATTCAATTTGATGTTCTGTTCCTTAATCGCTTCCTACTGATCTTGGCCTCAAAGCCTTTGAATGCATTCGGGTCCGTAGATTTAAAACTACAAGGATCAACGGCTATTTCATTGTCGTAACTTTGATGTCCATGGGCACGTCACTTTCCTCAACAATTCCTTTAGTTTTGTCATTTAAGCTTTCCCGGAGGGGACCTGCCTTTCAAGCCTTAAGAAATGATCCACTTTGGGTCAGGAAGAGCCCCCCACAAGGGTATCTGTCCTTTGGGTGGTCTTCAGATGGCCTTTAGGCTTCTTTATTCCAGTGGGTTGCTAAGTCCTTTGTTTTGCATCCTCTCAGAGGGAAGGTGACCCTTCAGCTTTGGGGGAGTGTCCTTTAAGTTGGTAGTCGAGAGTCCCCCATAAGGGCACCTACCCTTCGAGGTCCTTCAGCAGCCTTTGCGCAGACTTTTTTTTGCAGACACTTTCCCGCAGGCTTTTTTCACGGACATTTTCTTGCGGACAAAAAGTCCACAGAATTGTTCTGATCGCTTTGTTCCTTTAGAAATTTCTTCAGGATTTCCTCTCATAGCTTCTTTCTTGAATTCCTTCAGACTTTTTGTCTGAAGGAATTCCTTTAGACAAAAGTCTGAAAGAATTATTTCTTGCCTTAGTCTTTTTCTGAAGGAAATCTCTTTGTCTTTCTACTGCCTTAGACAAAATTCCAAAAGAACTTACCTTTGCGGATTTTTTGAAAACGATCCTTTCAAAGGGTGCTTTTGTCGACCAAGTGCCCTCTATAAGGGCACTTGTCCTTTGAGAGGCTCTTTTAAACTTTTGTATTGAACCTCTCCTTTGAACCAACCGTTGAACTGAGATTTGAACCATGCTTTAAACCAAGCCGATTATCCCTTTGATTGAACCAAGCTGATGAACCAAGCTTTGAACCAAGCTAATGAACCATTTGATGAACTAACTAAGTGAACCGACTAAATGAACCAATGCATTAAACCAAGCTTTGGTTCAACAGTTCAATCAGTTCATTCTCTTTGATTTGGCTGAGTCTTTTTGATCTTCATTGAACCAAACGTGTTGAACCTGTTGAACCTTGAACCCGTTGAACCTTTGAACCAAAGTGGTTCAATGGTTCAACGGTTTAATGGTTCAAGCCTTCTTCTTTTTGATAAGTGTTTTGAAGCTATTGAACCTTGAAGTGGTTGAACTTTGAACCTTGATGAAGCACTTAACTCTTGCCGATGACATTGAACCTTTGAACTTGTTGAACCCATTGAACCAAAATGGTTCAAGGTTCAACGGTTCAATGGTTCAATGGTTGGATCCTTGCTTAGATGCTTGTCAATGGACATTTTTGATTGAACCAAGGTGCTGAACCAATCCCAAAAATGACTAAGTGATGGAAACTACTTGTTTTGATTGAACCTGCCTTCAGAAGCCTTTGAACCTGTAGAAATGAACCTGCCTGCAGAGTCTGTAGAAACCAAGTCTGTAGTTTTCTCTAACCTTGAAAGAGTCCATATAAATCAACCTATAAAGCCCATTGAACTTAGCCTGAAGAGTCCATAGATTTTCTTTTCCTATAGAGTCCGTAGATCTCTCTTCCTACAGAGTCCATAGATTCAAGCTTGCAGAGTCCATAGATTCTTGAGAAGCTTGAAAAATGAGGAATTTGAATGCCCAGGACAAATTTCAAAAAGGGAAGAGACAATTTTGGTCTGTAGGACCAAAATAGTTCAAATGTTGTCCCAAAAATGAGTGATATTTTTTTTGGGGGACAACAGTTGGCTCTAGTTGGGGAACTTCTATCAATTGCAAAAAGAATTGAAGGGAGTAGAATCCAGAATCTCCAGTGTCTTCATGTGTACCATTGGGCTATGGAGTCATGCTACCCAGAAATGAAATGCATCAAAAATAGAAACAAACAAAACAAAATAGAATTAAAAACTATATAAATATACATATATACAGATGCAATGATTTGATACATCAAGAGTTGAAGTGTTTCAGATGCTGCCCATTGTGAGGCAGAGAAAAGAGTGTGCCATCTTGATATTTTAGTAGAAAGCTATTCTCACCAATGTGTTGATGAATTGTAAATGGGCCTCTCCAGAGGGAGTCAAACTTTCCATGCATCCCTTTTGGTTATCATCTTTTGTCCCACAGCAGGACTTGATCCCCAATCTAGAAATCACAATTTTTGGCCTTTTGGTCAAAGAGTTTCTTTACCAGACTTTGATGAGAAGCAATTCGGTCCACTACCATGGTTCTTTGTTCATCTAGCTCAGTCAGGCACATGATTCTCTTATCAAGAGAGCTTTCATATGTCTGATCTTCAATTGCCTTTGCTAATTTCAAGGCTGGCAATTCTAAAGTGATTGGTATTTCAGCATTGATACCATAAAGAAGTTGAAAAGGAGACATACTAATTGCCCTCTTTAGTGTGATTCTATCTGCCCATAGAGCATCAACCAATGCTTTATGCCATGTCCTTTGATTGTCATCTGCTAGCTTCTTGATGATAGTTACCAGGTTCTTATTGCTAGATTCGGCTTGTCCATTCCCTTGTGGAAAACAATCAGAAGAGTGAGAGAGTATGATTCCATAATGGAAACAGAATTGTGTAATATCCTAGGAGGTGAAACAAGATGCATTGTTAGTAACAATTTTGGTTGAAACTCCAAACCTGAAAATGATATTCTCCTTGAGGAAATTGCATACAACTTCCAAAGTAACATGCTTAGTTGGGATTGCTTCTACCCACTTGGTGAAATAGTCAGTTGCTGTAATGACATAATCATGTCCAACACTTGAAGATGGGTTTATAGTTCCAATAAAATCAATCCCCCATTACTGGAAAGGTTCCTCTATGATCACTGGCTTGAGAGGCAGGGCAGCCAACTTGGGTCTTCCAACAAATTGTTGGCAGAGTTCACATTTTCTCATCCACTTATATGCATCTTGAAAAAGGGTTGGCTAGTAATACCTAGCTCATAGAATCTTGTGAGCAGTCACAAGAGTAAAAAAATTTCTTCCACAGGCCAGATTGTGGAAAGATTTCAAAAGTTGGCTTTGTTGCTCTTTGTCTACATAGTGAAGGAATACTCCATCTATGCTTCTCTTGTACAAGCCGTTGTCCCAAAGGACAAAATTGGCAGCTTTCAACTTGATAGTCCTCTTTTCTTTATAAGAAAAATGAGTAGAACATTCACCATAAGTAAGGAAATGAGCAATACTTGAATACCACTCATTGGTAGTGGAGACAAAAAAGACTATTGGAGTATCTTCCACTTTATCTTCTTCATGCTGTGTATCTTTTGGCTTATTGTCAGCAATTAATTGGCATAGGCCTTTTCCCCTGACCAGCTTTTTTGGCTTGATGTCTAGATCAAATTCTTAGATCTTTGCAATCCAATTGCCTATTTTTGTGCCAAACTCTTGCTGAGTTAATATGGACTTAACTGTAGTGTCAGGAACTAAGACAATAGTGTGTGAATTCAGGATATAGAAGCAAAAATGTTTGACTACTTTCACCAACACATAAGCATGCTTATCTACATTTGAATACTTCATTTCATGGGTTTTGAGAGGGAAACTCATGAAATAAATAGGAGATTCCATACCTTGCTTGTCTTGTTGAACAAGAATTGCTGAAAGCATGTGTTCAGAAGCATAACTGTATATGATGAAATCTTTGTTGTAATCTAGACAAACCAAGGTAGGGGCATGGGCAATGGCAGTCTTGATATCCTGAAATGCTGACTTGCCTTCTTTAGTATAGCTAAATGTGGTCTTCCCTTTCATCATGTTCACAATGTGTTTAGTCTTCTCAGCAAATTCAGGGATGAACCTCTGTAAAAAATTCACTTTTTTGAAGAAAGAATGAACAACATTCTTACTTGTAGGAAAATTAAGCTCTTAAATAGACTTGACTCTGTCTGAGTCAATCTTTATGCCTTCTTTAGACACCTTGTATCCAAGGAGTTTCCCCTCTATTACTCCAAAAATAGACTTCTTGGGGCTTAAAGAAATACCATTCTGGCAGCATCGCTCCAACACTTGTTGTAAGTGGTGTACATGATCAGATCGATGCTTTGAAAAGATAGTCAAGTCATCAAGATATACCACTATGAATTTACTAATCTCATCTTTGAAAGCCAGGTCTATTGCTCTCTGAAAGGTAGCACCAACATTTATCAAGCCAAAAAGCATTCTTCTATATGCAAATGTACCCCAAGGTGTGGTGAATGCAGTCTTGTGTTAGTTTGCTTCACCAACTTCAACTTGATTATATCCTGAGAAGCCATCCAACATTGATAACATCTCTGAACCTGTCACTGTTTGAAGCACTTGATCCATAATTGGCAAAGGGTAATTATCTTTCAAAGATGATTGATTCAGATTCCTAAAATCTACACAAATGCGAATTTTGCCATTCTTCTTCCTTACAGGCACTATGTTTACAATCCATTTGGAATGATGGATTGGGAAGATGATTCTAGCATTTAACATTTTTTGTATCTTAGACAGAATAGTACTTGATATTTTTGGATTCTACTATTTGAATTTTTGCTTATAGGGCATTGAATCATCCTTGAGAGGAATGTCATGGTGGATTTCATCAGGTCTGAGAGACTTCAGGTCGTCATAAGAATATGCTAAGACATCCATGTATTGATGGAGTAAAGTGGTGAACTTGAATATTTCTTCAGGGGTGTAACACTTACCAATGTTAACCATCTTAGGATTTTCTTTAGTATTCAGATTTACTTGATCGAATCCTTGAGAAAAACTTGAATCTGTTTGCTGTTGTTTGATGAATCTATCATGCTTGTCAAATAGTTTCTCAAGAGAAACCAAGCCTTTGAAAATTTTATTTCCTTTTAGCTGTAAGAATTCTTCATTTATATTTGAACTAGATTCAGAGGCTGATTCATAATTTTGAGATTCACTGCCTTCAAAATGTAGTTGTTCAAAATTATCTTTTCATTCCAGGAAGGCAATGATTTGATGATCATCATTGAATACTTGCCAATGATCAGCATTGTCAGGAACACTTAGTCTACAGATTAGCTCAATAGTATACCTATCTTCTTTGAAATATGAGTGAGAAACTAAAAGAGTTCTTGAAATAGCAAGTGCATCAGCTCTGTCATTAGATTCCCTGGGTATGGCAGAAATGTTGAAAGCATCAAAGCTTTCAATTTGGTCCCAAACTAGGTTGCGGTAATGGTGTAATCTTTCATTCTTGGTTTGGTATAGATTTCTCACTTGACAAACCACTAATTCAACATCCCCTTTCGTATGAAGAAACTTGATGCCTTTGTCTTGAGCAACCTTCAATCCAAGCAACAAAGATTCATATTCAGATGTATTGTTAGTGTTGCTAAATTGTAATTTGTAAAATGAAGGAAACATATTTCTTTGAGGAGATATCAACACAATCCCAGCTCCCAAACCGGTAGAGGAACAACTACCATCAAATTCCAAAGTCCATACCTCATCAGACACTGATTTTTCTTTAGACTTTCCTTCATTAGAGAGGGAGGGTCCTTCTTCATTTGTATTACAACCTACTAGTTCTTTTGCTATTCTAGTTGAACTAATTTTTGGGTTGCTAATTTCAAGAATTTTATCAGGTGTTTCATGCACTTCATCTATAGATAGAAAGTAGTTACCCATACCTGCAGATTCAAAAAGAATTTGAGCTTCAAGGGCTGATGTTTGGGTGATCACATATTTTGCCTCCTTTTCAGGGAGCAACCTCTTCATTACACCTTGTATAGGGATCCTTGCCTCAGATAGGTCCATGCTTAGTTCTCCTCCCACGTCCTTACAGAAATTTCATCCGAGAAAAATTCCATAGGATGTTGGGACATTAGCCACCAAGATAGTAATCTTGATTCTCTTGTCTGGAAAGGCTGCAAATACAAATTGGGCATCTTTGATTTGTCCCAGCAATGGTACTTGCTTGTTCTCCATGGAGAAACATCTCCCAAATGTCTTGGTCAGTGTGAGACCTAGAGACTCAACTGCTTTAGCAGGCATGACATTGTCAGATGCACCTGAGTCTATAATATAATTACTCAACTTGTGACCATTTATTAACAAGGAAACATAGAAAGGTTTTATTTTCCCAGGGGCAGCTGGAGGAGTAATGACAAGATTATTCAGAATGTGCATGTTCTTTGGTGAATCAAGAGTTACCTTTTTAGCATTTTGTCTTGCAAGGATGGTTTAGTTCTTGACACATTGGACCAACTTATCCAATTAATCAAGATTAGACTACAAATATTCAAATTCAAATATCTATATTTTTGTCTTTTTGACATGATCGATTATGTCAAATGGCTGAATTGAGCTAGGTACAGAGGAAGGTATTTCAACCTTTTGAGTTTTAGGAGGGATGGGAGGAAGGCTGGTTTGCAAAATTAAAGTAGAAGGTGAAGGTGAAATTGATGTACTTGTCTTTTGGGTGATCACCGAATCCTTTGAATGAAAAGGCAGAGTGGTTCCACGCTTAGCAATTGTAACTGCTGGTTGAGGTTACTCTTCTGTCTTCTCTTTATCAGCTTGCTAGACTGATTGGTTCTTGGACCTGGTAAACACTGCATATGATCCATCAAAAGCTTTTCCTTTGCTTCTGGGTTCATCCTGGTAGTTTAAAAAACCAATGTGGGAGTCACTAGCTGATTCTTCTTGATTTTCTATAAGGAGATCAACATCATTTTCTTGATTTAATTCAGGCTAGAAAGAGAACTCTGATTCTGCTTCAAGATATCCCATTGCTAAATTAGTTGGAGGAGCTTCCAGGGCAAGTTTCCCTTGTGGGGGAGGAAGATGATTTTGTTTCCCTTGATTCCTAACAACATTGCCCTGATATGACTGATTTGGGAATGTCCTTCTTGGCATATCTCTGAATGAAGGAGCAGAAGACATTCCTTGCACTATTTACTTTTGGAGAGCAAGTAACTCATTTGCCAATTTTTGCACCATTGGATTTGTGGTGCTTGTAGATGAATATTCAGAAGATGATGAAGGTCTATTTCTATTTGGATCTCTTCTTATCTTCCCTACTAAGATGAGATCATCTTCTACCTCAGTGGCCAAATGTTGAGCTACAACAAGATCTATTTGACCAGCACATCTCAAAAGAAAACTTACTTTAGGTAACTGAGAATTAATGAAGAAGCATTTGAGATTCTCAGCTATAGGTCAAGCAATTATAGGAATTTTGTTTCTCAGTTTGTCAAATTTGGCTATGAAGTCCCTCATTGGTTCATGAGGCTCTTTCTTCATCTGTGTAAGTTGAGCCAGAAGTGCATGTGCATCTTCTGTAGGTTTGAATCTAGCTTCAAACTTATCTTTGAGGGTATTCCAATCAGTTACTGACCGAGCTTGTAGATGATAAAACCAATTTGCAGCAGCACCTTGTAATGTTTCTACAAATAGCCTGAGTGCTACATCTTCAAATTCTACTCTAATTACGCCACATGCTATGCTGAAGGCTGCAATGTGTTCATCAGGATGAACTTTCCCATCACCATAGAATTTGGGGAAATTCTTCCTTAAACTACATGGAAGCTCATGTAGAGGTGGAGTAAGATTGAGAGGACCAAAAGCATTATCCTAGGGGCCTTGAACTGCCATTATAGGATTATGAAAAGGAGGAATAACAAATCTTAGAGGGGTAATTATTGGCAAAGCTTTATCAACAACATAAGTGGATACTTTGTCTGGCAATGGAGATTTGACTTTAGTAGGAGGAAAGCTCTTAGTTCATTAGAGATGAGATGGTGAAGGAAACAGATCAAAATCACTTTGCTATACCAACTTGAATACAGGGTAAATAATACCTTTAGCCCTTTGGCTTCATGTATACCTTGAATCTGCTAGATTACGAAACAAAAATAGAAAAGAATTGACCTTGATTTAGTTTGAAGCTTGAGGCTTTAAACTGCGCGTTCTTTCTTAGTTAGTGTGGAGGTGAATGGTAAGGCTATAAATAGATAATGGGTTATATCCCCAACGGAGTCACCAAAAACTGTTAGTTGAATATTTTGTCAATCAACATATTGATAAACAAAATAGGAAGATTGGTCGTCCAAATGTGTAGGTTTACCACATCAAAAGGGGACTAATCTCTCCTCTCATCAAGGGGAGGTTCCCTATAGATATTCTATAATATATATAAATAGAAAATAATACTCAAGGGTAGGATAAACCATCCACCTCTCTTTCTTCAGAGATGATGCATGCAAATCAAAGAAAAAACTCAAGAAAAATGACAGAAAGCACTTCTCTTCTTTTAGAAGTAATATTCAACAAGCCACAAGAATACTCCTAGTAGTAAAAGCAAAATGTAACCAAGGACGTAGTAACTCACAAATTAAGATGTAGCACAAAGTCTCCATCTGAATTGCCCAAGAGGGAGATACGAAGGATAATGAGGGCATAAAGTCATCCCAAGGTCCTTTACACAGAAACAAAAAGAAAACACACTAAAGGCAATTATGGGGGCACAAAGTCTCTCCACAGTTGACTTCAGGACACCTTCCTGACTACTTTCACTAATTTTGCTTGTTGAATTAAAGGAATAGAAAATATATTAAGGAAAAATACATAAGAACAGTTTCCCCATCAACAAAGATTTCACAACACAAAGTTTGAAAAGTCATTTTCTTTCTTATTCCAATATCAAAATATGATCAACAATCTGAGCTCAAAGTCTCAGTAATGCCTTCCAATTTGGGCAGAGTTTTGTTTCTGATTGTCATAGAGAGATATCTATTTACAATAAAAGAGAGTCCCTTATATAGCCTCTTCAAGAAGGACTCGGGAACAGTAACACATCATGTTGCATTGAAATTTGTTAAGAAGACAGGCTGGAATTTAGGGGTATCTACCCATTTGTTTTTCTCAATGCAAAGAAACAAGTCATGCTATTGAAAGTTTGCCTCTTTCAATATCCACCTGGGGGTTTACTTTTAGAAACATATCTGATTTGCAAATGTTTTTGGTCCTTCCTCATCGTTCCTCCTTTTTTGGTTAATTAAATTGGGTCCAAGATTCAATTTGATGTTCTGTTCCTTAATCACATCCTACTGATCTTGGCCTCAAAGCCTTTGAATGCATTCAGGTCCATAGATTTAAAACTACAAGGATCAACGGCTATTTCATTATCGTAACTTTGATGTCCGCAGGCACGTCACTTTCCTTGACAATTCCTTCAATTTTGTCATTTGAGCTTTCCCAGAGGGGACCTGCCTTTCGAGCCTTAAGAAATGATCCACTTTGGGTTAGGAAGAGCCCCCCGCAAGGGTATGTACCCTTTGGGCAGTCTTCGAATGGCCTTCGGGCTTCTTTATTCCGGTGGGTTGCTAAGTCCTTTGTTTTGCATCCTCTCGAAGGGAAGGTGACCCTTCAGATTTGGGGGAGTTTCCTTTAAGTTGGTAGTTGAGAGTCCCCCACAAGGTCACCTGCCCTTCGGGGTCCTTCGGTGGCCTTCTCGCAGGCTTTTTTTGCAGACACTTTCCCGCGGGCTTTTTCTGTAGACATTTTCCCGTGGACAAAAAGTCTACAAAATTGTTCCAATCGCTTTGTTCCTTTGAAATTTTCTTCAAGCTTTCCTACCACATCTTATTTCTCAAATTCCTTTGGACTTGTTATTTGAAGGAATTCCTTCGGATAAAATTCTGAAAGAATTATTTCTTGCCTTAGTCTTTTTTCGAAGGAAATCCCTTTGTCTTTCAACTGCCTTAGACAAAATTTTGAAAGAACTTACCTTTGCAGCTTCTTTGAAAATGAACCTTCCAAAAGGTACTTTTGTCGACCAAGTGCCCTCTGCAAGGGCACTTGTCCTTCAGGAGGCTCTTTTGAACTTTTGTATTGAACTGCTCCTTTGAACCAACCATTGAACTGAGCTTTGAACCACGCTTTGAACCAAGCTGATGATCCCTTTGATTGAACCAAGCTGATGAACCAAGCTTTGAACCAAGCGGATAAACCAAGCTTTGAACCAAGCCGATGAACCATTTGATGAACTGACTGAATGAACCAAAACATTGAACTGACCGCTGAACCAAGCTTTGGTTCAATGGTTCAATCGGTTCATTCTCTTTGATTTGGCTGAGTCCTTTTGATCTTCATTGAACCAAATGCGTTGAACCTTGAACCCATTGAACCTTTGAACCAAAGTGGTTTAATGGTTCAAGCCTTCTTCTCTTTGATAAATGTTTTGAAGCCGTTGAACCTTGAAGCGGTTGAACTTTGAACCTTGATGAAGCGCTTAACTCTTGCCGATGACGTTGAACCTTTGAACTTGTTGAACCCGTTGAACCAAAAATGGTTCAAGGTTCAACGGTTTAATGGTTCAATGGTTGGATCCTTGCTTAGATGCTTGCCGATGGACATTTTTGATTGAACCAAGGCGCTGAACCAATCCTGAAAATGACTAAGTGTTGGAAACATATTCTTTTGATTGAACCCGCTTGCAGAAGCCTTTGAACCTGTAGAAATGAACCTGCCTGTAGAGTCCATAAAAACCAAGTCTGTAGTTTTCTCTAACCTTGAAAGAGTCTGTAGAAATCAACCTGTAAAGCCCATTGAACTTGGCCTATAGAGTTCGTATATTTTCTTTTCCTATAGAGTCCATAGATTTCTCTTCCTGCAGAGTCCATAGATTCAAGCCTGCAGAGTCCATAGATTCCTGAGAAGCTTGAAAAATGAAGAATTTGAATGCCCAGGACAAATTTTAGAAAGGGAAGAGACAATTCTGGTCTGTAGGACCAAAATAGTTCAAATGTTGTCCCAAAAATGAGTGATATTTTTTTTGGGGGACAACAAATTACATAGCTCAACTATAGTAATCCTCTGAAATCAAAGAAGCAAAGCAATAATAAACCTAAGCCCAATAATATGGTGGAAGGCCTAATGGACCTACCCACCCCAACCATCAGTTTGGGGTTGAAAGGCAGTCTAGACAAACCCTTTATCATCCTAGTGAGTGAGAAACAAATGGGTCTAAACGTGAAATCAAACTTACAATAATCCATCGTAAACCTTCATCTAATAAATACAAAAGACTAAGCCCAATGAATCTAAATTACTCCCAAAAAGATGTAACCATCAAATAACAACACCTCTAATAAAAAATAAGTAAACTCAACTGCCAACAACCATTCATGGAATGGAGATAAAAATGTCAACAATAAAATCCAAGAGAACTGATGTCAAAAATATGACATTCTATCAAAAGGGTAAAACTCCAAAGTAAATCAAAACCCAAAAGTTATCCATAATGTATGTTTCCAAAAAGGAAAAAAACACCCAAAAATCATATACAGCATAACACCAAAGAAATAAACTCTAAAGAAATGAAGCATAACCCAAATAAATGTTTCCATAGAGGTTACATAGAAACCCAAATTCTTCCACAACTCAACAAGCTAAACAAGATTTACCATTTTTATCAACACATTAGAGGTTTTACTCAACAACAATAGTGACTTGATAAAAGAATTTCCACTTATTATAGAAAAAAAGGAGTTGAAAATTTCCTGGAAGAATGGATGTTCTTCCTACAACTTACTCAACTCTCAGGTTTCTATTGAATCATTTATGCCAAAAAAAGTAAAACCCACATACAAGTAATTCAAAAATAGAACTTACTTGTAAACAAGACAAAATCTCTAATGTGTTGAGCTCATCTTGCCATTATTTTCCACTTTTTATTCATACCTCCTCAAACCATTTTCCAATAGTCTGCCATGGCCATTTAAAACTCCCTTCCATTCCAGTAGCTTATCACATTCATGCTTGAGTAAATTCTCCTTTAATCTCAGATAATGGTTGCCCTTTTCAAGCAAACAAACTGTAGGTTTTCTCCATTATCTTCTCAACTTCCATTTCCCTTCATTTACTCCTAGGTCAAATGGCCAAAATGTTCCAAAAAAGACTTTTTCCCATGCAAAATCTAAAACCCTAATCTCATGATTAGGCATTATCAAAAATAATGTCAGCTCTAATGATGCCTCAAGGTCTAAAGTGACCTTTTTCATAATAATGTTTTTCCTAGTCAATCGATGACTTTTAACTAAGGAACAAACAAAAGTTCAAACTTAGACATGAATCATACCAAAGTTATTAATACCATAAACTTTCAATCATGGTGGAACATCAAAGACACAATACATGATAATATTAAAGTAGGATGTAAGCAAAATGTGAAAAATAATCCAATGAAGAGAAAACATGTTATAAACTCTACAACATCTTTCTATAAACTCATCAAATATATAAAATAAGATGTGTGTGAAATATGCACAATTGGCCCTGAGCTAATGATGACCTCATCCAAGTAACACACAAAACCCATGATACTAAAAAATCATGATACAAACAACATAACATAGAAGTGGTGGATTATATTATTAAATTCATGTCTTAACTTGATTTACCTTATTTCTCAATTTTCAACATGATACTATTGTTATTGTCTGCTAACGCCTATCGAGCTCAAACCTAGCTCAGTCCCCTATTTTTACTTACAATAATAGAATGATATCAATAATACCAATTTTGATAAATAAATGCAAAACTAACTATACATCTAATCAGAAATAAAATAGTATCAACATAATATAACTTATGAATTAAATGTTTAAATAGATTAAACAATATTAGTTTCAATACCAAATTTATCATATAAAATATAAAACATAAAATAATTGAAGTATGTTTGAATGGAATATTATAGATAATGCCTAGATAAGTATGGCCTTAGTCTTGATTTACACATATACACGACTCTTCGATATCTCCCCCAATAATACCACCATAAGAAATATGTATAGGCTAACCTAAGGGAGATATTTGAATTTCATAATATTACCGTTAAAGGTCTTGGGATAGTGTTGGCAAAGGTGAACAACTACATTAACTACCAATGTTTGATTATTATTAAAATTGTCTAGAGAGGTAAAATCAATGATATGAAATATGGTGGAAATCTACTTAGAATTTCATAGCATTATGGCACAGACTAGGAAGACCCTTAATGTATATATTGAAAATTTGGGTTAGCCAAGCCAATAAATGATTAAATGGATTGGAGAAAGGTGTGTACAAGAGTCAAATGTGTATGCACAAGACATGGTATAATACCAAATTGATGTTTCCAAGTGTCTAATACCAAATTTATGTGTCTACACAAAAATGTCAAAGTAGACCAACTCCTAAAACAAGTGAAATTATTCACCTAAATTAGCTAGGATTCCACATATGTTCTATAGATCTAACATAATCAATACTATTACTTTACCATGTGGGGAAACTAGTCGAGGAGGATCTTCCAAAATTGGTTCTAATGAAACTGCTAAGCCCATTCTTATAGATTTTGGTAATTTTGGATCCTACTCCATGGTATATGATACTCAAAAACAACCTTGAGATATTCATGTTACCTCCAAGATCATCAATCCATCTCAATAGATGTGACACACACTTATACAATGGCGAAGTGAAATATCTATAGATTGGATGTGGTGCTATCCATGCAATTTACAAATTTTATGGAATATCCACTAGTAGATTTTTTAGGGTACTACACACCTCCAGGCCACATGATAAATCTCAACTCACATTGTGTGGTACCATTAGTGACCAACAATTTGCTCCTTCCATCTTGATAAGTGTAGAGTGTGTTAGTTTCAGAGGTTTAGTTGGTGTAAGGATTAAGGGTAACATCCCATTTCACGTGGAAATGGATTGTGACCAAAAAATTACTCCTTACATATCAATAATTGTTAGAGTGTGTTAATTCTAATATTATTCATTGTAATCTTATGAAGGCAAAGAGTTTCACGTGGAGATTCAGTCCTTTATACTTTCATAATGATTTTTTATGCCTTATTGAATTTAATATATGTGTATATATATATGTAGCTTAAGTTAGTACTCAAATTTTAAGATAAACAACCACACATCTTTCTCAAGATTATTTCATGTAAAAAATGAGCATATAATAAAATTTTATGTTCTAGTTCTACTATATCTCTCTCTCGATACTCTCTATATAAACTTGAATAACTTCTACATATGCATACAACACATAAATTATCAGCTAGAGTGTTATTCCCTAAGACTTCAATTAGTAGTATCAAAGTTATTCATCTTGTTCATGCATGTCCCATCAAATGAGGTCAAAGTATTTGAAGCTTGACATCAAACAGTGAGGCCCATTAGACTACCTATCATATCATTTTAAGTAAGTTCAAATGGTAAGAGACAATAAGCCACATGATGCAATCCAAGACATGATGCTTGATGGAATCACAAAAGCACTTTGAGAGGAAATTACATTTATATTCAATTAGTTTGTTGAATTAATCCAATGAGTAGTTCCATCAACTCACAAACCAAGTAAAAATTTTGTTGGTCGAGTCACATGTCCTTCAAATAAATATAAATGAGTCGAGTCCCATGTCATCCTTATGTTTGAGGGAAAAATAAATATAGATATAATAGATCACTGGTTATATCAATTAGATTTATATTCCTCTATGAATGAATTTTGTAATGAAGATAAAATAAAAATTACACTTTTGAAAGTTTCTTGACTGGCCAAGAAGTGGTGGCAAGCCCATTCTCTATGGGATAAAGACTAGACATAAGAAAATTTGATCCAACCTAGGTTGAATTCCTAAAATCATTCAAGGATGATCATTATATTGAATATGTATATGATGATGACTACATTTATTGGTAACAACTACAATAGGGTTATGACCAATCTTTCCAAGTATACATCTATACCTTCCATGACTTATATGCAAGGTTCAACTCATTCAAGTCAAAGTAACATAGAGTTCTTAAGTAGCATGGTAAGCTACAACCATTCATTTAGTCCCACCTAAAGTTATCCAAGGTTAATAAAATGTGGGAAGCTTATTTATATGTGGAAGCCATTGAGGAGGAGTCTAAGATAAAGAGCAAGAAGGACACATTATCTAAATATAAAGCCATGACAGTTTAAGATAGGTAAATGTGTGACAATCACAATTAAAATAACCACTTAAACATAGAGTTCCATACTCATAAGAGTTTACTTACATGGGAAGAAAGAAAAGATTATGAATTTAAGTCCTTTAATTGAATCATTTACACAAATATAAATGTTGTAATAGCTACCACATAATCAAAACCAATAGCATGAAATGATGAAGTAGAATGCATATTCCATTCATATATGCAGGTGCAAGGATAAACACTATATTTTATGATCAATGGTGATAATTTGAATAAAATCATCTCTGAAGTAACCATCAAGTGGTTAAATTTTCCAACCATGCCTCATCTCTTATGAATTGGGATGGTTTAGTTCTTGAAACACCAAAGGTATGCACATCACTCTCCAAAGTCACTTCTCATATAATATTTATCCTTTTAAAGAAGAGTCAATTTTTGTTGTGGATTAAATTGATGTTTGTGATGTACTCCTAGGGGATCTTATAGACACTAAAATTTGGTAATTGATACTTGTCAATATTAGTTTTGAATTACCTTCACCCCAAATGACTTATGCATATAAACATGAACCTCATTTATCATTCTCTCACATCCTAATGCCTTCTACATGTCTATCCTCCCCAAGTTTCTCTCATTCACATGTAGGAAATCCCATAGTCCATATCAAACCAATTATTTATATTACTTAGACATATCTAGATCATTAGATCATTATTCATGTATCTTGGATAGTATGTTAGACTTAAAACATATTTTCATACAATATAACTTGAGTCTAATGGTTTTATATCGCACTAACGGTCATATATCAAATTTAATTCATTCATATGGGTTGGTCCATTTGTCTAGCATGTCAGTGGTGTGAGAAATTACCCAAAGAATCTCATATAAATATAAATTAGGTTTAAGCCTGTTACTGATCTAGCAAACACATATCAAACATATTCAAACACTTCACATTTAAGACGATTATTTTATCAAGTGAATGGGAAAAAATACATCAAGTATCAAGAGCTAGATCAAAACTCACACACATTGAATGGGAAAAATTACTCACATTCACTTAACATGGAGAACTACATGTGATTCGACTTCCCTCTTTAGACTATATATATGTAGGTAATGATTAACCATTCAAAGGGGAGTGGTTGGGATCATCTCAACCCACCTTTATTCCCCCTTTTTAGGCCTAATTTATCATTGCAAGTAGACCTAGGGTTTCAAGTGAAGGAGACATATTTATGTGAGTCATGAATGATCAGACCTCAAGATCACACATAGATATGAAGGAAAATTAGGGCCACCTATATGTATAAAAATATATAGGTAAGATCTATAGAGACAAAAATGTCAGATAGGGAATATAGCATCTGAAAGTACCGACCTGAGGCTGACAATACCATATGGGCATGCAAATATATCAAAATCCCAATCCAAGTGACTTACAGTCTAGTTTTCCATTTTTCTTGCCACCTACCTACAATCCCAATCCTCCACAAGGTAGTTAATTGATAATTATCTTATACCTTTATTATAATTTATATATTTAATAAGCTAGAGTGCCAAATCAATTTCAAGTATTTACATTCATATTTGTATATATATGTATATCTTATAATCTAAATTAAATTGACAATAGTTAATTCTAATTAAGGTTATTGACCACATTAATCCTAATATAGGGAAAAGATATTGGTGAACTTGAATATTATATCGACCATAGCCGAACCCTATGTTTCCCTTCGAGTTTCTTCTTCCATTCTTTGGTTCCAAATTCTTGTATGTAAACCTAATTTTTAGTTCTAATTTTTTAGTTTTACTTTCTTACATGACCCTCCTCTCCTAAAGGCTCTTATTCTTAAATTCCTTGTATTCCATGTTTATCCTCATAGTAGGTGTATGTGTGGTTCTTGCATTTATTACCTTTTTAGTATGATATAATGTGAAGTGCTATGTCAAGAAATATCAAGATACTTCTACGAATGTTTCTCACTTATCATCAATATCTATGTCTACCACACAATCCCTTATGCAAATCATATTAGATTTATAAGTTAAGGTTTTGTAGTTAAATAAAAATTATTTACCAATATATCAACTAGTTCACACTTATCCAAAGGACACAGAGGTTGTTATAGGCCAACATACAATGCCCCTCATCAAGGATGATGCCTTACCCACACTTTCTCACTTATAAAAATATGATATTGGGATAAAATAATTTTAAAATTTTGGATATAATGGAAAAGGAGTGGGGAAACAAGCACAAGACATTCTTGAGCCTATTAATCCATCTATTCCTAAAAGATGAAGATGCATTAGATAGATAGATGATCCTTATTTCAATGTTGAAACAAAAAATCCAAATGTACATATACACACATATTTACTTAATGCACCACAAGATGTTCAGGAGAACCTTGATGCTCCCAATAAGACTGGTTCTCCTCTATAAAGATCTAATCAAATTATAATCAAATAACACGTTCCATTATATATCCAAGCAAGAGTCTTAATGAAAATAGTCAAATGTGTGTTGATAAAAAATAATTAAATAATTAGCATTAAACCATACATTGATTACAAGCTTTAAAAATTAACACAGATCATATTTACAAGGAAAATCAACTCATTATAGGATTTGATGATACACCATTACCAACATCCAAAACCATAACATTGAATAAAACTATGGGACCTAAGAGAGTGTATACTTCATTTCAAATCACACCATAAGTTGGAATACAATTTTCTCTTGGGGTAGCCTTGGATACTTAGACATAAAATGTTACATATATATAATTAATTCTTCAAGCATGGGTAGTTTTCATAAAATAGAGGGCAAATGAGAATGAATCCCCATTTCTCATTTGATAAGAAGAATGGATTCTTCAAAGATTTCAATGTTCTACATCCTTGATTTCTCAAAACTAGAACAATTTTACCATCATCTACTCTCCTCTATCATCACAAATTCCTTCGAGTTCACCCTCCACTTCAAATATAAAATCAACTAAGTATAAGTATTTTTCCAGGCCCTGTGCTTTTCTATCAAGTTGATGAAAGATGTAAACTATGTCACTCTTGGAAACACCTCAATCCATTGATCACCTTAAGATTTTACAACATGAGTAATTTGGAGTAAATGTGATGATGTTATTAGTAGGCAGTTCCTCCATTCATCCGATTAAGTCATTTTTTGGAAGGGATCACCTATCGTTTGACTAAAGATTTTAGGAAATTTTGAAATGTCAAGGATAGGTGGTGGCTTTGAGTCATTCTATCAAGAAAATGATCTCCATTTATCATATCTATATATGAATGGAGAAACGTTGTTGGATAAGTTTTAAACGGTGGATCCCAAAGATGCATATTCAAATGCTTTTAAAACAATCAAAATTAATTAAAAATAATGGTACCAAAAGGTTCATAACTCCCTTCAACTGTCATATATTCATGGCATCTAAAAATATGAGCTTGATTTAGGAAGATAGGTGTTAATATTGAGGTTATTTAAAGAATATGGATGATGTGATCAACTAAGAAGGCCTGTAGCCATCAGACATCTTGCATACCCTCCATCTGATAGATTAAGTCTCGAATGTCGATGTCTAATCATTCGATATGGCCATATAAAGTTGCAAGAATTAATTGAGTGATTCAAAATTAGATTCTTAAAGCTAAGTCTTAATTGAATTCATGTTTTCACTAATGGACATATGTTATTAGTATCGAAGGGAGGGATTATTGTCTTCAATTTGTTATAACTAGATTTTAATATATGCTCTGAGGCCCAATCATAGTTTATAATTTGCCATGCAAATATGCAAACAATTTACTTAGATAAATTGCAAGATTTTTAATGAAGGTACTATAATAATATTATTCATTACATGTTGATTGGTTAAATGATTTAGATGTTATTTCCACCCTCACATCCTTTTAGGCAATCAAATCATAGAGAATGAGAAGTCATAATTAAAAAAAATAATGTTGTTAGTGCCTCTGGGTAATGTGTCCATAGAAATGACACCTTACTTGCTTCTAATCGGTGCATCTGTTCCCAGGAAGTCTAATTTTAACATAGAGAAAAATCTCCACTCCATTATCAATTTCTTCATCTTCATCTGCAAAATTCTTATGCATCTAGTGCTGAAGACCCATTTGAGAAAAATAATTGACTTTGTAATTCATGGCCATGTCCTGAGAATAGTTTGTTGTGAGCACCTAAAATCATTGGGTTTTAATTAGAGTCAAGCCTCTAAATATCTAAAATATAGAGAACTTGTATTTTACAAATTCCTAGAATTTGTAGGAGATGCCATACTAGGTCAATTGATTATTGTTTATCTTTATAGTAGATATCTATATCTCCAATCGAGAATCTTGACCAATTTGTGTTCTAAAAATGTTTGAAATGAAACACTGGATCACGTGGATATAAAACATATATTCTATGATTAACTTTGTATTGAATCCCCTTATCTCCAAGGTATGGTAATATAATTTTATTTCTAGCTCACTTTTTTTTTTCAAAATATTTTCCTCGAGGTAAAAGATGCAAGATGCCTCTGAGCATTTTTAATGCCCAGCTACATTTTTAGGGTAATGAACTCATTTGCACAATCTTGATGCTCTTAATGTATATTATTTCAATAGGATTATGTGTTCAATCTTGAGTTGGAGGGAATGGAAAACTCATGGTTCACATAGGAGAACAATGGGGGAGTTGAGGGAGACTAACCATCTAAGGAAAAGAAACATTACATGTACATGATGCATTTTTATCACTTTTATCATATTTCTCTTAGTTTTTGAAGCATGAGTATATGATTATGGATGGATATTACCTCATTTTTTATTAATATCAATATAAAAATCAAAATCATTTTAATTATGAATATAAGTTAGAACTGGTAGTCGACTGACCTTTGCATGTATCTTATCTTGTTTTCTTTTGAATATGAGGTTGAAATAAGATGTGTTTCAAAGTAACCCATTTGATTCTAGACATATTATCAATTAGACATAAATACATGTACAAAATCCTTGAAGATATGCCCAACTAATCTTAATATGAAATTCATGCAGAGTCAAACATTAGTCACAGTTGTGAAGTTAACCTGAGACATCACAAGCCGCATTCATGGAAAACAAATTAGGGGTTTGTGTTAATACTTTTTTGGTTCATATTTTTAATGAGATAAATTTGTACATAGTATCAAAATTTGTCTAGTATGACCTATACAAATATATCAAGTCTAGATTGATGGGGGAAAAAGCTATAATAACGTCTAAGAAAAGCATCCATAAATTTACTGAAAGAGAAAAGCAGAAAGCCATAAAAATGCTCTATTCTTCTTGAGATCTTTCTTATGAGAGGAATATATCATGGTATGGTTTTCATTATGTCTATTTGGCTATTTTATTTTTTCTAATATAGTTTTGGGGTTTCTATTGGATAGTTGGGTAACAATTTTACATGTTTCACTTTTGTCTCAATGGATGCATTTTTCCAACTATGCCTCTATGTTTAAACTCACATGTTCAAATCCCTATATCATTGAACATACCTATATGTTTGTTTCTTATGGCTATCAATTTTTTCTATCTATAAAATAGTCTCAAATTATGCACATTTCTTACAACTAAATAATCAATACTACCCTCTTTACTATTTCTTTTTCTATCCCTAACACCCTGTAGGGACTTGGCACTCTATGCCCTTATTTAAAGTAAAGGTACTATTGTTGTTAGGAAGTAAATTAATATAGTATATGTAGATTAGAAAGCCATTATTTTTAGGGAAGTAGCTACATTTCAAAGATGACCAAGCTAATTATGAAAGGATAATAGGGATATTGTAATCAAGATTTATAGCCATTCAAAATAAATAGAGAAGTTGCATTAGTCAAGGAATAGTAGACTAAGTATGCATATAAGTATCAAAAAACCATAGGTGGCTTGTAAAATATTTTTTGAGCCCTGTAAAAATTAGAATTGGATGTTAAAATAAAAAGTATTCATATTTTTATTTAATTATGACTAAGGGCAACTGAAATCGGATGCTTTCCCCTCTTTTTCCCTCCCCTCTCTTGTATATACAAATTTTTTCATTTTGAAAAAATCATGATCTCTTGAGCCTTTATGTTCACTGAATTTTTAGAATTCAGATTTGGACCTTGCTATTTTTCTGTGTAATCTTGAACCCTCTTTTGATATATAATTCATTATGCATAGTTTTCATAAAAGAAAGAATTATGTGTATTTCTTTGTTTGTCCTTTCGTTTCTATTTTGTTTCAATGAATTCTTGTTGCTTCTTTCCCTTATATTCATTTAATTTAATTGTGTTTATTTCCATTCATGTAACTGGCAACATTATGTTCATAATGGTAGGAAATCCTCTCATTTTTTATTATGGTACATCATGACAATTTTTTTTATGCATCTCTCTCATCCTTTCTCCCTTCACGTTTATATTATTTAGGTAGTTAAGAGTAGGAGTATCAATATAATAGGAAATGAAAACAACCAGTTTTGGAGGTTCTTTGTTATGAGTAATCCCATCTTGGAACAAGGATTCCATGTTGTGGTCATTTTGTGGATATTATCAAGCAAACAAAATGGATGATCAATAATTTTGACATGCTTGATGGATGCATATTTTATATTTATTTGAAAATATTTAGATAAACCCTCTAGATGCACACATAAATATGAATTTTTGGTGAAAATTTTAGAATTATTTACTTTTGGAAGCAATCTTTGTATCACTTAATGACTTCACTGGAAAAAGAGCCGATTTTATAGCAAGTTAACCTTGTTTATTTAAGAATTGTAATGAAAACCTAAATTATGAATAATCCTAGAAACTTGCATTTTGTTTCATAGAGTTATAAGATCCCATTAAATTTTCAAAAATGGAATTTCATTTCTAAATCACCACTCAAAATTCTCCCTAAAATTTATTGAGATGGATTTGTTAGTCCCATTGATCATATCAAAGAGTTTACCAACATAAGCTCAATCCTCTATATTATTAATGACAACATTTATATTAGGATCTTGGCCACCTCATTCAAAGGAAAAAAATTAGATTAGTATATATTTTTTTCCTGTAAACTCAATATTAATTTGGGATGAATTGGGAGAAAAGTTGTGTAATCCATTCAAAAAAGGGTGGATGTTTTAGCTATGATATATTTTTTTGGTTAAAATCAAGAAGGATACCTGGGAACATGTCATTTATTTCAACATATGATTAAAAATGTCTTAGGAAAGGATACCTACATAAGTGCATCCATCATCAGGTTTGGCCTATTTGTATTTTTTAAAAGCTTTTGTTCATAATCTAGCCATAATGATAAAAGCATTAGGAGGAGACAATATTCCTCAATTTTGATTTTGCCATAGTATTTAAAAATGATCTTATTCAATCGGGAGAATAGATCCCTTTTCCAACACATCCTTGTTCCCTCAGACTCCCCAATCTTCCCATATGCAAAACATGAGCCTACTCAACAGAACACCTAGTGCATCCTTTGAGCCTAACAGTATTGATGAGATGAAGGATCTTATAGGATAATTAATAAATGAATTGTGCCCTTTAAGAGGAAAGTTTTTATTTAAAATTCTCATAGTTAGCTTGTTGTCCCAAAAAATACCAATGCCTATTCAAGGAAAAGGTCATAGTCCCCTACAACTTTAGCAAATAGTATGATCCTTACATATAATAACATAATTATGTAGAATATAATGTAAATAAATATACTCACTAAAATTGAAATTTAACACTAAAATAATGCACTTATGACCATCCTCTTATGCGCACTTAACTCATGTTAAATTCCACGATCTTGGACCATATCCTCTATTTCTATGCAAATGATCCTTAATTTTATCAGATTTTGGCAAACTAGGGAATTAGTTACCTAAATGTAAAAAACTTATATGAAAAATTAAATTACTTTAGATATGAAATAAATGACACAAATTGATTTGGAATTTACTAAATATGGAAAGTATGAAGGAAAAACATAAACTTAGCTAGAAAACTAAGTTGAAAACTATTTATGGATCTGAAACTGATAGGGTGACCATGTTGATTAAGTGCATACCAAAAATAGTAGTTGGTAGGGATTCTAGATAGGAGCGTTGTAATTAGATAGTAGAGTAGTACATTATTATCTTGATGGAGATTCGGTGTCTGACATATAACATTGACATGATATTTTTGGGTTAGCTTTACTTTTGCTTGTTTACTCTACAGACTGTGCAAGATCTTCCAATCTGATGTGAAATCTATTGTATGTGTCTTCCTTCACTTGAAACTTTAGCCTAATAGACAAAGAAGACAAATTCAATAACTAGGTAAAAAGGGGTTAATGGTTGAAGTTGTGATTGACCTCAACACCCCTTGTATTGAGCGTTGCTTACATACCAATACTTTGAAGAGGGACCAAAATCTATGTAGTTCTCCATTGTTATAGTGGTGTGTGTGAAAGACTGGTATAAAATACTAGATGTTGGTGTAATCCTAGTGTTATTAAGTGATTCAATCATGGATTATGACTTTTTAAGTGTATTCAAACTTTAGCTTAGCGTTATTAGGCCTATGTGTAATTAAAATAGGGAGATACAAGTAATTTTCTCTCAATGTGAAATTAGAATTCTGGTGCTTTTTAGTGTGGAAACCTCTCATGTGAAAAATGGAGCTTCATAGTGGTAATTTTGAGATTCCCTCTGATGGGGATTACTAAAATTATGGGTCAACCCTTATATAACTTTAAATTTTGGAAATTAGACATTATTTGGTAGGAACACAACAATGGTGGATTCAGACAAGAGAGCGATGCATTATTATCCTAGGGGCATAAATAACTACTCTAGGTACCAAGGATAGTTTGATTGTGATCCTGGATCGGTTTACATGAAAATAGGACATTTTGGAGTCATTTGGATTATGGGTTATCACTTGAAAAGTGAAGAAAATTTGTCAAAATACCTTAGGATAAGGCATGAGCTAAGTGTGTCAAAAGGGTGTCACAAGTGCACTATTTTAGGTTAAATGTTAATTTATATGTCTACACCCTTACCCTCAAGAAAATATGATATATGATGTTCATATTACTCATTATAAATAACCTAAGATCATCTATAGATTGATCCACACTTCAATCTTAGTTGTCTTTACTCTTCAGACAAGGCTGCTCCTTCTCATTTACCTCTAGTGTCTGAATTCATTGACCATATCCTCCCACAAATAATGACTATTTGATAAAATTCAAATCCACATAATGAATGAATATGTGTGTGTATACACATACATATATACACATACACATACACATACACATACACATACACATACACATACACATACATACTAATTTTCAGTGTGACTAGAACACTTGTTTGAACAATTATCCAATTTCTCAAATTAGGTAAGAACATTGTTGTTAATCTTCCATGCCAAAATTGATATTAAGGCTAATCAAATGTCTTACTATGACTATTACTTAATGTTGAAATTAACAAGTTAACAAGCACATTTAATAATAATCTAATGATGAACTAGGGTTTATATTAAAATAATTTAATATCAAGGTCTCAAATTAGAAAAAAGTTAACAAGAATGATATACTAATTACTATAAATAATAGTTATCTTCAATCAAAATTATATCTAAAAGTTAATCAATCAATTTATATCGATTGTTACAATTGAAATTCCATATTAAAATTTTGATTTCATTTACTCCTAATTCAATATCTTTATAATTTCATTCATACCACATTTAAATAATTTTATTTTATCTTAAAATATTCATTTTCAAATATTAAATTAATAATCATTTCTCAATAAAAATCAATTTAATTCTTAATTATCATCATTATATTATGATCTCAACCCTCATTTTTCCAAAAATATAAACATTGTACAAACTTCTTACAACACATTTCACAACAAATCCATCTACTTTTCAGTGTTTAAGGTAAATCTTAGAATTGACAGACTCTCGACAATCTATAATATATTATCCTCTTTACGGAGTACTAAACTTTTAAGCTAATTACTTAGCTTTTACATTTTAATCCGATTAATTATATAAAATTAATAGCTAGGTATACTTAATAAATAATCAATTGTTAAATTATAATGAATGTTTCTTGGTTTAAGTTGATAATCCAATTTCTATCAACGTAAAGTATTTAGATAAAATGATTATAAATATAATTATATATATAATAAATATTATTTAATTAAATAAAATAAATTTAATTATGATTATGAACAACACATGTTTGTTAAAATTTATTATGGATATGATTATAAGATCCCATATTTAATTGAAATGAAATTTTATTTAAATATAAATGAAATAATAATAAAATAAAATAAAGAATTTATTTTAGAAGGTTTGGCTTGGGTGTTGGTTATAGGTCTTACATATAAGCCATAGGCTTTATCCTATTAAAGTTTATAAATTGGTTGGTTATGATCCCCTAATCGTAATTTATATGATGTGTCAGAGACAACATCTCTAACATACTGATTAATGTAAAGGGGATGAGAATTGGACTGACTTAACCCATCCCTCTTCCCCCTTCCATTAAAAGGGGTGAGGGACTAGCACAACACACTGCCCTCCCCACTCCCTTCCCTCTCTTACTATGTTGTAATAATAATAATAATAATAATAATAATAATAATAATAATAATAATAATAATAATAATAATAATAATAATAATAATAAATAATAATAATAATAATAGGGTTTATAATGTTTACTTAAAAACTAACTATATATATATTTCAATTGTATGCATTTATATTTATATATACATTTCGATTATTTTTTATTTAATATTTATAAATATACACATCTACGTATATTAAAATTTAGTAAATTTATTTATTAATCAATTATTATACACACATATAAGTATTTATATACTCATTTTTTAATGTTTAAAAATGGATTCAAATATAATAGTTCTCTTTGCGAAAATGAGTTTTAAATAAACATTTTTTTTCAACATTCAAAGAGAGATATTGGGGAAGAGAGAGAGAAATAGAGATAATATTTTTCAAACAAGAACTTTATTTTCCATTTCAACAATATATATGTAAAAGATAATTGCTTAATACTACTAAACTAACATTCCCAAACACAAGGAATATTAGAGGGATGACAAGTATAAGAGACATAACTATTGTCTAACACTTGCCATGCATGCCACAAGCTCTCAAGCTCTATGAAGATCTCTTTCTCATTCCAACAAGCTACTCAAATGGTTAGCCAACCCTAAAATGAATAATTGGTGGGAGGTTAAATAGTATTTTCACTCTCAATACTCCACCAAATCTCATTAATGGAGGGGAGTACCCTCCTTACAAGTATCATTTTCTTGTCATAAAAAGACCCATAAATTTTTTACAATTCTCCTAAAATTTTTACACTAAAAAAGACTTTATTTTAAGAAACACGTGGGTTTATTTATCCAAGTAAACTCACTTCTCATACAAATAATTTATTTTCTTCCATGTCCATGTGAGCCTCTTGCAAACCATTTAATTTTCTTACACAACTTCCTATATATTAAAATCAGTGGGTCAAACCTACTAACTAGACTACGATTTTAAGAATTGTATAATTCATAACAAGCCTACTAGATAATGTTCATAACCTTTTTAAGAGGCTTATGCCCCTTTTTAATTTTTAGTTTTAAATATTGACAATTTTTTAGAAATATAAAATATATGATAAAGATATGCAAGTTTAAATTTAATTAATCATTTTTAAATTATTAACCAATATTAATCCATTAACACAAGGAGGAAAACAATCAAATTTTAATTTCTATACACCCAAAGGGTTGTCATAAAAGACAAACACACCTAGTCAACCCAGGAAAGGAGATTCCACATGAGAGGTATTATATTCTCCCCATATTATAAAATCATTGTCCTCAATGAACTAACCAAACACTAAGTATTAAAACACAATGTATTTTCAAATGATACACTAAATTACAACTCAAGTAGACAATTGCAACAATGACAACTTTCATTGTGTTATAAAATCATATAGTATTGATTATTGCTATAATTATTTAATGTCCTTCAAAAAATTAATTTATTCTTAAGGTTTCCAAACAAGATTTCACTTTGTTATACTTTTTTTAACGTGCCCTAAATAAGGATTTATATAATTTAAAGGTTTAAATTTATCAAATTTGGACATTATTTTAAATATTATGCCTTTGGATTATCTTGCAAATTAGATTTAATATTTATCCTTTATATTTTAAGTCAAGTAGTTAGTATTTATTTTCTTAGATAGTTTTCAGTGCCATATTCTCATTTAAAATTGTCTTAAACTAACTAAAATCTTAAGAATTTATAATGTCAAATAATTTTGATAAGTATCATGTGTATAATAAATACAATTATGCTATAAGATCATATTGAATTAAGTTGAGCACCATCCATGGAGAGAGTCTACTGTGCAATATTAAATGCTATCTGAATAGATCGATATTATTTGTTGAAGTAGAAAAGCAATCATTGTGCTCTTGAAGTGAAAAATCCCCTGATAACTCCCAATAAAAATCCTCTTTAGACCTCCCAAAAAACATCCTCCTTATACCTCATAATAAAATTCCTTCTTAGTCCTCTCAAGAGAATCCTCTTTATACCTCCCAAGAAAAATCCTCTTTACACCTACAAAAAAATAGGGAAGCAAGTGCTTTAGCTAAATCTTGTATGAAACGACCATGTCTAGTGGGTAAGGGGATGGGATCAAGAATTGTTCCACAAGCTTTTCCATCACATGTTATATCTATTTTCAAAGATACTTCTTCTCTCCCATAAATGCATAAGACATGCAATTATTCATACACTAAAAATAATGAAACCTAAATTTTAATCAATGAAATAAATCTCCAAGAAAATTAACACAATAATATAATTAAATCAAGAGCTAAGTGGCTACAAAAGAGAGTCATAAATGGAAATAATAAAATATTATAATTCAATTAAAATTAACTCAATAATCATAAAGTAATTTCTTCAACAAAATATTTAAAATAAATAAAAGTGAAAATGTGTTAGTTTCGAAATCAACTTAAATTGAGAAATAAGTTAAAAATAAATTTTGACATAAAAATTTCATAAAGAGTCCACATTATGGAACTATTTGGATAATAAATACATTCGAAGGGAGAAGGAAATAGATAAGTCTCAAATACCTCCTTGAGGAAAGAGAAATAAATTTGTAGCATCATCCTCCATATTGGACTCCCAGTAAGGATCCCAAAGATAAAACATAGTGTATTTACCACAAGGTTAGGTTACAAGGATTAAATTTACACTGTTTGATAATTTCACATGGGCATGGTAAGCACAAGGTATGTCACAAGTATGTTCACATATACATAAGTCTTCTTTTGTCATAATTTAATTTTTCACTTTAATAAATACATCACACACAAGCAATAATAATGTTATATTAGAGAGAACAAGTTTGTTCAAGAGGTTTAGTACATGTACAAGATAATGTGAAGGTTAAAATAATAGTTTTAAAATACATACATACATGGAATGCTACCAAGGTTAAGGAAACATATAATTTAAGTCAAGATACATTTGTTCACATTAGTTCACAAAAATGGGTCCAAGAGAGTACAAACACATAACAATACAATAAAGCAATTATTCTGGTAATACACAGGGATCAAGTTAATCTCATCGATCTTATTTAAAGTACATATGACATCTTATGTAACTTCCATGACAAAACATTCATCACAATTACCATTGATTAAACAACAAAAAGTAGTCATCCCACACATAACACCCTAGTGTCTCAAGAATATCCCATGAATATATACATATTTTCTATGTTTGATCAATCATGAATCTCAACTACTATGAAACTAAAGAAACAAATCTAACTTCCCTCACAAATAGTATCCCCATATATAATAAGTCTTATGAAATTATTTTAACCAAAATAAAAATACACATCATATTTTTATTTGTTGTAGAATGTAATTAAATCAAACATACTTATTTCTCATGCCCCGATTTCACCCTACAATTTATAACCTTCAATCCGTTGATTAATAGGGTTATTAGCTTATTATTATTTATTTAACTGGAGCTTTATGACATATATTAGTTTGGAACAATGATATTGTTACTTAGTATACATGATGTAACAATTATATTTTATTATTCTGTACATTGTGGATATATATTTATTAGTTTTGCATCATTAGTTGATATATATGATGACTCAGACTAACTATCTACTTGTTGAAAGATGGATGTAGGATTGATCCTACCCTCATAGCTTGATGAGGGAGAGCATCCTCAGAAAGGATGGGTTAGATGGGACGAATGAGTGATGATAGAGAAAACTGTTAGTGACCTTACACACACACCCATTGAATTTTAAATGTTATATGCGTAGCATGTTTTATATGTTAGTGCATAATTAAGAAAATATTATTGTGATTATATTTCTATGTAGATTTAGTTCATAATATGCATTAATTTCCTTTAAATTAATTGTCTTGATTTTCAAATTTAAATTAAGAAAATAGATATTAATTACTATATAGATATTATTGTAGATACAATTATCTTATAAATAAAAGACAATTAATGACTCAATATCTATTTAGTTAAATAATTAATTATCCTAATGTGTTAATTATAAGTAAAATAAACTAAGATTAATCTTTAAATGTATGCATAAAATTATTGAAAATTAGGAAAATGGATATAATTATTTAATGAGTCAACTTAAGTTTATATTGAGAGAACATGAGAAATGGGTGTGATAAATTAAATAAGCAAAATGGCATGTTTTGAATATGATTAAAGAAAATAGTAGATGAGTTAACTATGACATGAAGGAAAGGTTTAACTATTATTATTAAATTTGAATTATAAAATATTATGCATGGAATGAAAACTAGAGAGGTAACATGCAAGTATTAGAGTGCAACAATTGGAAAGAAAAGGAAGTTTTATAAATTAAGATTTTAAAATTAGAAAGATAGGGAATAGAGAGAGGCACGAACATGGAGGAGGTGGGAAGATTGGAGAAAGACAGTGGGATAAAGTAAAAAAATCCAACCATATTCTTTTCCAAGCAAACCTACCAAGTTGGATCTATTTCAAAATTATCCATGTCTAAATTTTATGTATACATAGTGAGCAAATAATTTGAGACTTGCATCTTAAATGGAAATTCATGTAGAGATTTGATAAGTGTAGTGTCTTAATGATTTATACCAAAAAAATTCTTAGGTTGTCAATGTCTCATTTTAGGGACTACATTTTACTTATTTTGGAGCCAACATATTATTTTATTTACATGACAATTAAAATTAATGCTGAGAGCAACACTTTAATATAATTAGAGATTATCAAACTGAGTCAATGCAATGAAATGCCATGTTATATAAATAAATAACAAAGTATATATTAAAGACATTGACTATAAATAATATAAAGCTGAAGTCATTACTTAGTCATACATAAATCATATAAGTCATACTTAAATCATAGAAGTCATACATAAAATAAATCGCAGAAGTATTAAGGAAAACACAAAAGTGTTCAAATTAAAATGCCAAACTTTAATTAATCGTCGAGTTATATAAAAATATAGTCACTTTTATAAGCACTAAATTATATTTAATAGAGCTCTAAGTTTATAAATATTGAATGTTGTGTATATTTTTTATTAAAGGAAGATGTTATATATATATATATATATATATATATATATATATAACATCTTCCTTTAATATATATGTTGAGTATTAATATTGAAAATGCAATGCATGAGAGTAAAATTCTCAGTCTTGTTGATCAAACATCAAGCTATATATATTTTTGAGTCAAAATATTAAATGTGGAGTCTTATTTTAAATGTTGAGCATTAATTGAAATGCCAGTTCAAAATCTAAATAACCCAACATCTAAATTGAAACATATAGGGTTATAATATTTGGGTCTAGGTATTTATTTTGGCTATGTCCCCCTCAGAGTGACCTATGCTTTATTTGATGGTCTACATTTTATTTGATAATTTTATAATAATGAACTACAAATTATTATTATAGACTGCATTTTATTTGTGTAATGCCATGTCTAATGAGAATGCTGAGTCAAATTGGTTAAGTTGCCGAGTCATTAACTAAATGACAATGCTAAATAATTTAATGGCTGTGATAAAGACATAGACAATGGTTGAGTTTTATAGACATATATATTCATTGAGTATACTTAAATATACATGCCATGTTATTAATACATGACTGAGTTTATAGAAGACTGTGTTTTATATTGTAATGCCAAGTCACAATTGAAATGCTGAGTTTTATATTTAGCGTTGAATCATTGAATTTATATTATTGTAAAGCAATGAGAATAAATATATATTAGCTAAGTTTAAATATTAAAATGCAAGGTATGTAAATGATAAGTTGAGTCATATAAATAAAAGAAAAAATGATTTTTCTTTAATGCAAGATCAAATTTTTGGTAGAAATTTAGTCTTTGCCTAGGATTTATGTATTGCATTACCAGCTCGATTACATTTTAATTAAGGAACACGATTATCATGAGACCTGTATGAGAATCTTAAATGATTTTTAGTATATATTATATTTATAAATACTTTATCTCAAGTATTAAAAGCACCATATAGAGATAGTATGGGCATTAGTATTTAAGAAAGTTAAAATGGATAATATATTTGGATGGTATATATTTTGAGTCATGCTAAAACATCCATGAGAATGAAATATAATAATAGCAGTTGATGAAAGTCATTGGTCAAAATTTGAATGACTGTTGAACATAGCAATCCATTTTAAGTATTTGATAAGTACTTTTGAAGCAACTAAAGTGTTTAGGAGTGTTCATATAGAAATATATCTATACATGGGCTTGGATATTGTTATGATTATATAAAATCATAGGACATTAGATAATATGTCTATGTCTAAGGTAACTGATTGATAATAAGACTTTAAGAATTCTTAGAAATAAAAAACTTCAACCATATGAATACTTCCCCTTCAGTTATGTTTATACGAGGTATAAACTTGATTTACCATTACTCGAGGTTATGATAACTGTTAGTGATGTGATATGATTGATAGTAGATATAAATAGTTTATCTGTAGTGCAGTAGTGTTATGAAAACATGTCAGCATGGTCAAAATTTATAACATTATGTAAAGATGAAAACTTGTGTGTAGCATATTTTTTGAGAGTATTTTATATGCAATGATTTGAAATTTCTAGAATAAGATATTGCATCGTGATGTGTACCTAGAAATTATGTTTTCATTTGATTATTACTGTGCAATATTATATAGGATATAGCCAGGTGGTATAATCCTGTACTTGATTATGCAAGATTGATTATTCATGTTTGAGTAGAGTGTTCATGTACAATGAGCTATGATATTATGAGATATCATAAAATACTTTAGCTTAAATGTATATGATTAGATGGTACATACTATAGTTAAATGCTTAGACTCTCACTTATGTTGACTGATTAAATGTATATGTTAGTTAATCTTGAATAGTATGCTTTGTAGCAATTAGTAGGATATCATGTATACATGCATACAAGCTTGTGAGTATTATTAAATATTAGGTTAGACTTTTATGTATTTATACACTTGATTTTTATATACACTTGCTTGTTATATACACTTGATTAAATAATAGCTTATGATTCCATATAATTATGACTACTTTGTATGACTGATTGTGGTAAAACTAATACTGATGTCTTAGAACACTATACTATGATAATATGAGATATCATGAAGTGTAATCATATAATTCTTATTGTATTAGCTAGAAAACTATAGTTTAATATGAATGTGAAACATACTTGGGTGGTATGAATTGTAAGCATTATTTCCTATATGAGTTAGATAGTAATGTATAATTCATCATGCATTGTTGAAATAAAAGTATACTTTGCTTACTCCTATGTATAATATGCGATGAGATATAATTTCTAAGAGAATATACTTAGTATGAATCTTGTGGTTAAATAAGGTATAGTGAGACATTATCTTTGGTATGTATGATTTTCATGTTAGTGCGATAACTTGTAATAAAATAGGTTTTCTATGATACACTGCATGTCTAGTTTTAGAAATAATTCATACTTGGGTTCTTGTTTGTTCTCTAGACTCTCTTACTATTCTATCTACCTATCCATGAAGGGAGGGCCATTCTAAGATAGATAATTTTATGGGGGATCATTGGTCCATGGTTGGTATGGAAAATCACTCGAATGATGCTCTCCTTCTCCATAATAGTACTACTTACATGGAGACTATGCTAGAGATTCAGTGATACATGAGTTGGTTCATCTCGAGTTCTGGTGAGATTGGTATCTATTTATTATATTAAGGATGAAGGCCTAAAGGGAATGTAATTGTATTTTATTTGTATATGCTAAATAGTAGTTGGTGTATTAGTGGACCAGATGTGGATGAGTCCTAATGTATTTACTTTTCTTGATATTATGATATATTATATTACATTTAGTATTGGAATTTTGGAACCACTATTTTTCTAAGTTGTTGATTAGCATTGGTTAAAGTTATTTAGTTTAACTATGGTTCAGTGGATTGAATGTTATGTAATAATTAAAAAAAAATTATTGCATTATTATAAGTATAACTTGAGTGGTTGCAACATGTGGTATGAGAGATGTGGTTCAAACTCTAGGAACTAATGAGTCCATTAGCATTTTCATACATTTCTGTTTAGTAAAAAAGAAAGATGTGAATGTGTATGTTATACATTGAGTGTGTACCATAAGAGCATTCACACCCCATTAAAGTTGTTAAAAGGGTTGGTTTATCGAGTGTCTCATTGGTGATGGTTGTATAAGGTGATTGGGTAGGAAAGAACATAGATTAATTCTTCAGTTGTGAACGAGAGTTTCTTACCATATTTTTTTTGATCTTTAGATTGAACACCTTGTGTGTGATTATGTCTTTCTTGAATCACCTTCACCATTTGGGTTTTGTGTTGTGAGTGTTTTAAAATGATGGAGTGCTTCTCTCTTATGTATTTATGGATTAGTTCTGTGTCTTACACAAATCCTAGGAGTGGGAATCCTATAAAACCATTATAGTTTGTCACCACCTAGTGCAGTGAAAATTTTATTGTAGTTAAATGTAGATGTCTTGGTTGATATTCTTTCATGTTAAGAGTTTGATATGTAGATTAGCATCCTTGTATTTATATAGACTTGAGAAGAAGTGTTATCTCTCTTAATTATCTTGGAGGTGAGTTTTTATTCTCTCACTCTCCTCTTACATCATTTTAAAGCTACATAAAAGATTCATATTTTAAGGGTGTTGATTTAGAGTTTCCTTTCACGAAATATTGTTTTTGAAATGTTATTTGATCTTATTCCCTTGAGTTCATGGGATAGTGTTTTCTACTTCTTGTTGAGAGAAGTTATATGATTGGACAGATTGATGCATCCTTAGTATTTTCCTTTCAATTATGGAAGTAGGTTGTGTTACTACTCTTATAAGTTTTGGTACGAAGTTAGTGATTGGCAATGTGGGTTGCAATGTTTCTTTTTACCATGTGAGGATATGTTGGAGTTTTGTTGTGAGATGTTAGTTCTTTATTGTCCACTTTGTGACTTTTTAGATTCACTATTTTATCAAACTTATGAACTTGACCATGAGGAGTGACTAACATTGAATTTATATAAATTATAGTGTTTATAATTATATGTTATTATATACCTTTGTTAGATTGATATTATTTTCTTTTAAATCATGTTGTTTTAATGAGTTATATATGTACCTTTTTTCGAGAGTAAGGTATAAGATGTGTAAAACATCTTGATAGTCTAAAAGGATTGAGATAATTTTTTTAATTTGTAATATGCTAGTTGTGCAAGTAAGGAGACATTGTTTCTTTTTTAAGGTTATAAGGATGATATGATCCTTGGCCTTTGTATGTTATGATGATATTATTTTCTCTTTACTATGAATATACTACTATAAGTTAAGTTGTAGAATATGATACTAGTTATGTTTGATTAGTAACAACTTAATGCAAACTTAAAATGATTGCATGATTTCTCTTGTATGTATATATGTTAGTACATATGGAATCATTAACATATAGTATTGATATCTATGGTCTATTAGTATATATTTATGTTTCATAGAACCGTGTACACTTTTTGAAGATCGTCAGGTCATGGAGACCTGAGGGAAGAGTGGTGAATTGAGAACATGAGTTCTAAGTGATAGGATAGTATCCTACTTAGCCTCAAATTGACATGGATTATTGGTACTGAGTTGGATCTAATAGATAGACTTGTCAAATCTAGAATTTGACAGGCAAAACTTATCAAATTTAGTCATATGGTCATACACATATATACTATGGATGGGTGTTCCATGTGGATAGGTTTTACATTATTTTTGTATACATTATTATCAGTTCATATTCATTGTCATACTTGTCTAGAGCTTTGATTGAGTAGTGATAGTATTGATATGTTATATTTATTCGAATCTATGTGAAGTAGCAATAGTATTAACATACATACATCATTATTGCCAGGTTTCTTAAATACTTTTATTTGTTGTGAGAAATACACTCTCTAGGTAAGAGAGATATGCATAGGGACTGGAAGGTTTTGTAGAACTCTTCTTGGTCAATTGTTTTGACTTTTGTGATGAACTCATGTTTTTTTTAAAAAAAATAGTAAAAATTTTATCAAGTCATTATGAGTTTATCTTGCAATTCTAGATCCCGGGGTGGTCATGATAGAACCAATTAGCATAAGTGCCATTGAAAAAACATGTTTACATAATAGAAAATGTCACAAAGTAGGGTTTGGTGGGACCAATACTCTAAAAATAGTGTTAAATAAGAGAACTATGATGATTTATTCAAGTAAATTTTGCATTTATTTACATAATATGATACTATGTTTTTATATTGTTAAATCATGTTTGTTAATTAAAACTTTTAGTTTGAATAAGAGTCATCGGGGTGATGAGTAGTTTTAGGGGAGAAGATGTCAAATCTTGATTTCACTTGATGATTTATAATCTTTAATCCATGGATTAATAGGGTTATTATCTTATTTTCATTATTTTAACTTGAGTTGTATGATATTTACTGGTATGGGATAGTGATATTGTTAATTAGTATACATGATGTAACAATTGTATTTTATTATTTTGTACCTTGTGGATATGTATTTGTTAGTTTTACATCATTGATTGATTATATATGATGACTCAGACTAACTACCTACTTGTTGCAAGGTAGATGTAAGATTGATCCTATGCTTAGGGCTTGATGAGAGAGAGCATCATTAGAGAGGATGGGCTAGATAGAATGAATGGACAATGATAGAGAAAATTGCTAGTAACCCTACACACATACACATTAGATTTTAAATGTTATATGCATAGCATGTGTTATATGTTAGTGAGTAATTAAAAAAATATTGATGTGATTATATTTTTATGTGGATTTAGTTCATGATATGCATTAGTTTTCTTTAAATTAATTGTTTTAATTTTTAATTTTAAATTAAAAAAATAGATTTTAATTGCTATATAGATATTATTATTATAGATACAATTATCTTACAAATAAAAAGTAATTAATGACTCAATATCTATTTAGTTAAATTATTAATATCTTAATATGCTAACCGTGAGTAAAGACAAACTAAAATTAGTCTTTAAATGCATGCATGAAATTACTAAAAATTAATAATATGAATATAATTATTTAATGAGTCAACTTAAGTTTATATTGAGATAACATGAGAAAAGGGTATGGTAAATCAAATAAACAAAATGACATGTTTTGAATATGATTAAATAAAATAGAAGATGAGTTAACTGTGGCATGAAGGAAATATTTAACTGTTGTTATTTGATTTAAATTAAAGAGTAAAATATTATGCATGGAATGAAAACTAGAGAGGTAACATGCAAGTAATAGAGTGCAACAATTGGAAAGAAAAGGAAGTTTTATAAATTAAGCTTTTGAAATTAGAAAGAAAGGGAACATAGAGAAGCATGGATATGGATGAGGTAGGAGGATTAGAGAAATAGAGTGGGAGAAAGTAAGAAAAACCAGTCATATTAATTTCCAAGCAAACCTACTAGGTTGGCTCTATTTTAAAATTATCTATGTCTAAATTTAATGTATACATAATGAACAAATAATCTGATAACTACATTTTAAATGAAAGTTCTACTTTTAAGAAATCAATTCACATAGGAATGTGACAATTTGATAAGTGTAGTGTCTTAATGATTTATACCAAATTTTTTTAGGCTGTCGACATGTCATTTTGGGGACTACATTTTACTTATTTTGGAGCCAGCATATTGTTTTATTTGCATGACAATTAAAGTTAATGCTAAGAATTACACTTTAATATAATTAGAGATTATTAAACTAAGTCAATGCAATGAAATTCCATGTTATATAAATAAAAAGAAAAGTCTATATTAAAGGCGTTGAGTATAAATAATATAAAGCTGAAGTCATTGTTTAAATCACATAAGTCATACATAAATCGTAGAAGTCATACTTAAATCATAGAATCCATACTTAAATCATAGAAGTCATACATAAAGGAAATCACAAAAGTGTTAAGGAAAATGTAGAAGTGTTAAAAGTAAACTACCAAACTTTAATTAATCGTTGGGTTATATAAAAAGATGAGTCACTTTTATAAGCACCAAGTCATATTTAATAGAGCACTGAGTTTATAAAAATTGAATGCTATGTATATTTTTGGTTAAAGGAAGACATTGGAGATATATACCCTAGGATATATAGGCTGGATAAAATGTTGAGTATTAATATTGAAAATGCCATACATGAGAGTAAACACCTAGTCTTGTTGATCAAATGTTGAGATATATTGCTAAGTCAAAATATTAAATGCAGAGTCTTATTTTAAAGGCTGAGTATTGATTGATATCCCAGTTCACAATCTGAATCGCCCAACATCTAAATTGAAACATATAGGGTATGATATTTAGGTCTAGGTATTTATTTTGGCTGCATTCCCCTAGAATGACATGTACTATATTTGAAGGTCTATGTTTTATTTGATAATTTGGTAATAATGAACTACAAATTTTTATTGTAGACTTCATTTTATTTGTGTAACGCCATGTTTAATGAGAATGCTGAGTCAAATTGGTTAAGTTGTCGAGTCATTAACTAAATTATTGTGCTAAAAAATTTAATAGTTGTGATAAAGAAATAGACAATGGTTTAGTTTTATATACATATATATTGGTTCAATGTACTTAAAAATAAATTCCAAGTTACTAATACATGGCTAAGTCTGTAGAAGATTGTGTTTTATATTACAACGCCAAATCATAATTGAAATGTTGAGTTTTATATTTAACATCGAATCATTGAATTTATACTATTATAAAGCACTGTGAATAAATATATATTAGCTAAGTTTAAATATTAAAATGTAGGGCATGTAAATGATAAGCTAAGTCATATAAATAAAAGAAAATATGTTTTTTATTTAATGCAAGATCGAATGTTTGGTGGAAATTAAGTCTTTGCCTCATATTTTCATATTGCATTGCCATTTTGATTACGTTTTAATTAATCAACATGATTATCATGAGACCCATATGGGAATCTTAAATGGTTTTTATTATATATTATATTTATAAATACTTTATCTCAAGTATTAAAAACACCATATAAAGGTAGTATGGGCATGAGTATTTAAAAAATTTCAAATGGATAATATGCCTAGATGGTATATATTCTAAGTCATGCTAAAACATCCATGAGAATGAAATATGATAATAGCAGTTGATGAAAGTCATTGGTCAACATTCAAATAATTGTTGAACCTAACAATCCATTTTAAGTATTTGATAAGTACTTTTGAAGCAACTAAAGTGTTAGGGGTGTTCATATAGAAATATATCTATATATGAGCTTAGGTATTCTTATGATTATATAAAATCATAAGACATTATATAATATGTCTATATCTAAAGTAACAGATTGATAATAAGAATATAAGAATTCTTGGAAATAAGAAACTTCAACCATATGAATATTGTCCGTTAATTTATGTTCATACGAGGTATAAACTTGATTTACCATTATCTGAGGTTATGATAACTGTTAGTGATGTGATATGATTGCTAGTAGAGACAAATAGTTTATCTATAGTGCAATAGTGTTATGAAAACATGTTAGTAGAGTTAAATTCTATAGCGTCATGTAAAGATGAAAACTTGTGTGCATTATATATTGTGAGAGTATTTTATATGCAATAATTTGAAATTTTTAGAATGAGATAGTGCATCGTGATGTGTACCTAGAGATTATGTTTTCATCTAATTATTATTTTACAGTATTATCTAGGATATACTTGGATGGTATAATCCTGTACTTGATTGTGCAAGATTGATTATTCATGTTTAATAGAGTGCCCATGCACAATGAGCTATGATATTATGAGATATCATAGAATACTTCAGCTTAAATGTATATGCTCGAATGGTACACATTATAGTTGAATGCTTAGACTCTCACATATGTTGACTGATTTAATGTATGTCTTGGTTAATATTGAACAATATGCTTTGTAGCAGTTAGTAGGATATCATGTATGCATTTATATAAGCTACTGAGTGTAAAGAATGTTAGGTTAGACTTTTATGTATTTATACACTTACTTGTTATATACACTTGATTGAATAATAGCTTATGATTCCATAAAATTATGAGTACTTTGTATGACTGATTGTGGTAAAACTAGTAGTGATGTCTTAGAACACTAGACTACGATAATATGGGATATTATGGGCTGTATTCATATGGATCTTATTGTAGTAGTTGAAAAATTGTAGTTTAATATGAATTTGAAACATACTCAAGTGAGATGAATTGTAGGCATTATTTCCTATATGAGTTAGATAAAAATGCATAATTCATCATGTGTTGTTTAAATAAAAGTATACTTTGCTTACTCCTATGTATAACATGTGATGAAATATGATTTCTAGGAGAATTCACTTAGTATTAATCTTGTGGTTAAATAATGTAGAGTGAGACATTATCTTTGATATGTATGATTTACATTTCACTGCGATATCTTGTAATAGAATGGGTTTTCTATGATACAATACATGTCTATTTTTAGAAATCATATACACTTGTGTTCTTACTTGCTCTTTGTATTTTCGTATCATTCTATCTACCTATCCATGAAGGGAGGGCCATTCCAAAATAAAGAATTGTGTGGGGGATCATTGGTCCATGGTTGGTGTGAAAAAGTGTTAGGATGATGCTCTCCCTCCCCAAAACAGTACTACTTATATAGAGACTACGCTAGAGATTCATTGATACACGAGTTGATTCATCTCAAGTTATAGTGGGCTTAGTATCTATTTATTATATTAAGGTTGAAGGCCTAAAGGGAATGTAATTGTATTTTATTAGTATCTGCTGAACAATAGTTGTATTAGTGGACTAGCTGTGGTTGAGTCCCAATGTATTTAATTTTCTTGATATTATGATATATTATATTGCATTTAGTATTGAAATTTTGGAACCACTATTGTTATAAGTTGTTTATTATTATTGGTTAAAGTTATTTATTTTAATTATGGTTAAGTGGATTGAATGTTAAGTAATAATTTAATTTTTTTTTGCTACATTATTTTAAGTACAACTTGAGGGGCAGTAACATTATTTTTCTAGAGTTCTTAGTGTTGAACCTATGCTCCAATACCAAAATATCATACTTGAAAATTTTGTCCCAAAACCTAAGTATAGTATGGTAAATTTTTATTTATTTAATTTTTGTTTATTTAAGTGATTTTTTGTAAAAATTATTTAGTTGTTGTAATCATTTTTTCAATGTTACGACAAGAGTGTGACACAAGAAATTATTTAATTATATAATTAATTTAATTTTACTTTAAACAATAAGTTTATTTAAGGAAATGAAATACAAACATGATTAAGTGAGAGTTTAGTTCAATTGCATTTTCTAAAATTAATAACTTAATACCCTTTTAAGGTGAGAGTGGCAACATTAGGTCCTCAAAAGTAAGGTCTAATTAAATTTTATTTTCTTCATTATTTTATTTCAAGGAGATATTCAAACATACATCACAAATTAACACACACAAATGAAAACAATAGTAAATTAAGGAAACAATTAATTTATAATAGGGTTACCACCTTAAGGCTCACCAAGGGAAAGTCCCTACTAAAACACTGCACAAATTTGCTCCCAAGGCATGTAAAATAAGGAGAGTTACAAAAATGAATTAATCTTCAGGAAACTACCATTAACTAAATTTATATAATTAAAAAATAGGTCAAAATTCAAATGGTGTTCATTAAAATCATCTTATGTTGGCACAAGAGAAGATGAAAAGACACCCCTAACCTAGCTTATGACTTAGACCCGATGCCCCCACAATCTGGGTAGCCTACATATCTGCTCTTTGGAATTAGGGTTCAATGTAGTTCTCTCTGAACTTATGATGAGTATCTTCCGCAAGACATCATTATTGAAAGGGGTTGGTGATATAAGCTAACAAGGGACAAACTAACATCAATCACATGAGCTTATATAATCTATAGATGTCAAACTCAAGATGAAAACACACACTCAACAATTGGTTGTCACAAACATCTTGACAAATCAAGGTGCATGTGATTACCTAAAAACACTATTTCACAAGAGCATAAGTGGGGATCAAAATTAATAACAAAGGAACCCATGTTCCTTTGATAAAAAATAGAAGTCTCAACAATCCTTGCCTTACATTGCTCGTAGAAGCTCTATCTCTCGAGAGTGTTTTATAATGATGACTAATGTCAAGATGAAATAACATAAGCAAACTTACTAGAGAAAAAATGAGGGTCACTACCCATCAACTAATTAAAGTCATAACTAATATACATCCGAGCATACCATGAAGTTAGTGACTAGAAGGATTCAAAGACACAAGGAAGAATACCCTAATATTTTATGCTATTAATAAGTGATGTAAGGGTTAGTTGTTAATGCATGAGTTAATAGAGCATCCTATAAGTTAGTTATTAATTCCCACACAAAGATCATCCTAAGGGTTAGCTACATATGCCTGCACCCACTCCCTTGATCTGCCTATATATTTACAATGATCACCTTCATATAAAGCATTAGGGTTGGCTATACTTTAACTATTACCAAAATGAGTGTTAGTTATAATTATAAGGCTTATGACATTTATCATTCTATCTATGACTAAGCATAATGTAGTTAATCCTTATAGATAACACCGCAACCATTAGCTAGTTGAATGTAGTTAGACACTACCAAGAGCTAAACGAGGCATTTAAACATATGAGAATAAGTGCATTTAAAATTACATCTTGATCAATAATTAAACCAAGAGAACACTCTATTGGTATCAAAATAACTTTCCAATACCTAATCTTAAGATGACTAAAGCCTTATATAAATAATTGTGTTCAAGGCCCAAAACTTGAACTAAGGTAATGAATATATATCTAAAGTTAAAAGAGTATAAGATAATTACAAACCAATTTGTATATGGTAATAGTTCACTTTAGCAAACAACACAACAAAAGACACTCCTAAATGATATGAAACACATTCATTTCTCAGTTGATAACTGGGTATAAAAGTACCCTAGGTATTAATTCATAAGGAGATACTTTTTTTTCTAAGTGTTAGGACTTAATTTACAAGATAGAATTAATGCATTTTAGGTATTAGAATATTTTTATTTGTAAGAAACTAACATTTTTACTAAACATTTTAAACTAAATTTTACCAACTAAAAAATTTATCTACAAAATTTTTCACAAAATGGGTTTCAAAATTACTTCATTAAAATATAGTAAAAAACTATAATAAATCTATTTGATTGAATGGATGATAATTTTAAGCTATTAAAATTTAGTTACAACTTTTAGATTTGAGAAATTCTATTTTTTGATATTTTATTTTTGTCATTTCCAAATAAAATTTGGAAACAAGGAAGATGTAAAGAGATTTTATCTCTACAATTATCTTTCAAAAATAATTAAAAATAACAATTTATGATAAGAATAAACAATTATCTAATCACTAATTCTATATTATGTATCCTAATAAAATTAGGTCCAAATTTCAGTTTTATAAATTTCTAATTTAAGTATTTATTTTACACCAGGTCTAAATAACTTTGGAGGTAAGCAAAAAGTAATTAATCTTTTCTCTTGCAAATACCGTCCAAAATTGAAAAAAAAATATATATTATGATGGAGTTAAAAATTATTCAATTGTTGTTTTCATATTTGATATCTTAATAGAATTGGTTCTAAGTCTTAGTTTGAGTAAACTCCCATTTTAAGTGATTAATTTATATTAGTTTCAAATTGATCTTTAAGTGTTAGGAAGGCATTAGAAAATCACTTGTAAAAATATAATTTAAAAAGTAATTGATTCTTTTGTATTCAAGGATAATATATATTTTTTAATTAAAAATAATTCTAAACCATTTGAAAAGTATTTAAAACTTCATATTTGGAGGTTTGTATTTTTTTATATTTATTTTATTTAAATTCTCAATTAATTTCATTGATTTTATAAAAAATCAAAAGAAATAAAGATTATATATATATATATATATACCTAATTTGCAATGTGACTAGAAAATTTGTTTAAACAATTATCTAGTTTCTCAAGTTAAGTAAGAACATTGTTATTAATATTATATATCAAGGTTAATTATATGTATTATTGTGACTATTATTTGATGGTGAAATTAGGAAGTTAACAAATATATTTTAAAATATTCTTATGTTGAACTAGGGTTTATATTAAAATAATTTAATATTAAAGTTTTGGTTTAATAAAATTTAATAATAGGGTTTGCTAATTACTTGAAATAATAGATATATTCAATCAAAATTACATTCATATGTCAACCAATTGATTTATATCTCAATCGAAAGTCCCTCTTCAAATTTTACTTTTATTATTTACTCCTAATTTAATATCTTCATATTTTCACTCATATCACATCAAAATTAATTTATTCTATTTTAAAATATTCATTTTTAAATAAAATACTAATTATCACTTCTTAATAAAAGTTATTTTCCTTCCTAATTTTCTTGTCATTACATTATGGTCTCAACCCTCATTTTTCTAAACATATAATTCTTATCAAACTTCTTACTTCCTAATTTTCTTGTTATTAGTTTGGGAGGGAGGGACTATACTATTGAATTTGATTTTTCTTTGAATTAATCCCTGTTTCATCAGCAAATGAAATCTCATTGTTTTATGCACTGTTAAATATGTAAATAGTTAATGAAGGAAAGATACAAGTCATTTAACAAAAACAGAAAATACTATTATTCTACATAATTTGATTGGGCAGAAAAAATGTTTGTTATGAACGATTTCACAACATTCAAAGAAATGGCTGCAACCAAAATAGATTGTTTTTAATGTATTGTCAGGAAACTTGCCTCTTTTGACCTCCTATCAGAACTGCACAATTTACCATGTTATAGGTGGAGCAGCATGCAGGGATTAAAAATTAAATTAAAAAAAGCCATATGACTCATGGCTATTCGTGGGAGCATCAACAAACAGGGGCCATCTACCAGCGGCCACACCTAAGTGAAAGATTGATCCATGTCATTTTTGCATAGCATAATACTCAACAAGTAAGTTTTTTTACAACTTAAGCTAGGTTATGGATATTACTGTAAATGTTTTTATGAGGTGAAAAAAACAAGAAGATTTCTAGGGGCCTCTCAAAATAGAACAGAGTTGCTAGGTACAATCTGATTCAGTTACCATTACTAGGGGGAAGAAAGTTTAAAAAATTATCATCCAGACATGCAGGATTTGTGCTGATTTGATTGTTCTTGTTTTCAGTTTGCATTCATCTTTTCCATTCGATTCGATTATTTTATTAGAAGCACTCTTAGTATGAAATTATTGCAGTGACTATGAGAAAAGTTAAAGCGTAAGAGCTTTCATGTTGTATTCATCTTTTCCTTTCGATTTGGCTGTTTCCTTTGAAGCATTTTTAGTATGAAATTTTTGCAGTGACAATGTGTAAAGTTAAAGCATAAGAGCTTGAATTATTCACACCCTTTGTTCCATAGTGACACAAAGTTTTGTTACAGGAGTAATGCCTGTGGTAGCATCCTTTTCAAGTGGGGTCATACTCATATTGCCCTTATATGCCCACAAGTTGAATATAACAAAACTGGTATCATATCAATAGCAGATTTTGTAGGTCTATTGGATCGATAAGACAATCACACACAACCTCCAATTATTTTGTCTTAGGATTTTTCTATCTTTATTATGTCTTTTTTGGATGCATTACCTCTTACAAAGCGGGCTCTAATCACACACAACATGAACGCCTTCATGCTTTCTCCACCACCAATATTTTGTTGTGGGTGTGGCATAATCTCTGTCCTTAAAATCTCTCTTTAATAATTTTGTATTTGAAGTTATTCTATGTATTACTAACATTTTTTTGTGTTACCCTTTAAAATATTGTGTGTTTGCTTATGATGGGTAGTGCTTTTTTGTTCCTTAAAATGTGCTTCTTGGGCCCTTGCAATCCGTCAGTGTATTTTAATTGTAATTATCCAGAAAAACTATTATTTTTAACAGAAGTTTCTATATCTAATTGCACTTGACTCACTCAAGAATGATCACACGATTTTGGTTTAAAAATCAATGATGATTTTGTGTGCTCAACTCTCCACTGAATCTATTCATGCATCTGCCTCCCTAGAGATATCTATATAACTTGCCTTTATATGTTTATAGGCTGTGTTAGAAAAGATTGGGATCATACCAGATGAAGTTGGTGACATTGTTGTTGGCACAGTTCTGACCCCTGGTTCTCAGAAAGCCATGGAGTGCCATGTTGTTGCTTTCCTTGCAGGATTTACAGGTGTGCATAGTTTTCAATTGATTATGTTTTTGTAGCTATTTATGCTCCCCTGATATTAAGCCAACATGTTCTTCGTTATCCATTGCTTGCAGAGACAGTGCCTACCAGGACAGTCAATAGACAGTGCTCATTTGGACTTCAGGTTATCGCTGATGTGGTTGCTGCTATCAGTTGATTTGATTTACAAGGTCTTAGATTTGAGTTATAATCCTAGGGTTTTATCGATCTCCACTGACATACATGTATAGTGGGATGTAACCATGAATAGACACAACCACACATCAACATCTCTATTAAAAAATTAACAAATTAAATAGGATAAATCAGAAAATAAAGAGAAAAAATATATTTTCAATTGCATAGGGAATATTTGGTGGCTTGAGAGTCAGATTCAATAGATAAAGGGTCATATTTGACAGAAATAAGGATAAAATCAAGAGTTAGTAAAAATGATACTTTTACAATTAACTAAGGTTTACCAAGAACAACATCAAGCTTTTTTTTTAACGCTCCCCCTAATTAATTTTAAAAGTGGTTCTTCTATTTTAAAAAATCAAACTTTTACAATTAATTAAAGTTTACCAAGAACAATACCGAATTGTTTTTTAACTCTCCCCCTAATTAAAAACTTATGATTTTGCTTGCAAGATGTTGTTATTGAAAATAATTTACCTCTGCTATATGGCCAAAACATAACAAACCCATCATACAAACAAAACCATACCAAAAAATTACATTTATTTTATCTGACTTATCAACTACGCTTTCTTAATAATTGCAATTTCATAACACTTCATAACAAAATAACAAAACCGAAAAATATAATAAACCTGCAGATTTATAATTGTTTTTTTTCCTTTTTATCTAGACAAAAATCTGGAACCATCGAGCCTAACTGTGAAGCCTTATCAAACTTCTTAGAACACATTGCACAACTTTTTAACCTATCTACATAACAATAAATCCAACTACTTTTTAGTGATTACGGTAAAAGCTTAGAATGGACAGTCTCTCTAAAATATATTATATACTGCCCTCTTTAGGGGTCTTGAACTAAGCTCTTAAGTTAATTACTTAGCTTTTACATTTTAACCCCATTTATTATATAAAGGATCTATAGGCCATTCTTATCTATACCTAATATATAATCATTTTTTCAATAATAATAATGTTTCTTAGTTTAAGTTGATAAGCCAATTTATATTAATGTAAAGTATTCATATAAAATTGAATATGTATATATAATTATATATACATAATAAATGTTATTTAATTAAATAAAATTAATTTAATTATGGTTATAAGAAATAGATATTTTTGATAAAATTAATTTAATTGTGATTATAATAAATATAAGTTTTAAAATAAAATTAATCTATTGTGATTATAAAAAACACATATTTTAAAGTTTTATTATAGATATGATTATATCATCCAATATTTAAAATTGAAATGAAACTATATATATAAACAAAATAATAATAAAATAAAAATTAATAATTTATTTTAAAAGGTTTGGTTTGGGTGTTAGTTGTAGGCTTTATGTATAAGCCTTAAATCTATTGCTATTAGGGTTTATAAATCGGTTGGGCTATGACTCCTTAGATATAATTTATATAATGTGTTTGTCCTCGACATATTAGTTACTGTAGAAGCGAATGAGGGTCAAGCTGGATAGACCCTCTCTCTTCCCCTCTTCCATTAAAATTGAATAAGGAACTAGCACAACTTATAACCGTCTTCTTACTATATATATTATATACTATTATTTTATTTTTAAACAAAAAATATAAAACCGTTTATTTTTTTTATTGTTTATTTTATTATATATATAATAATTTATATTTTTATATATACATATTTCAATTTTTTTTAATTTAATACTTATATTTATATATATACATATTTCAATTATTTTTTATTTAATATAAATATATATACACACTTATGTTTATTGAAATTTAATAAATTATTATATATACATATATGTGTATGTAAACACACACACAAATACACATTTATATACTCATTTTCGAATATATAAAAATGAATTTAAATATAATAATTTTTCAATACACAAATGAGTTTTAAATAAACAATTTTATTTTTTCGATTTTTTCTTTTCCAATATTCAAAGGAAGATTGGTGAAGAGAGAGGGGGCGTGCTTGGGGAGAAAACACAAACTTTGTTTTTCATTTCAACAAATAGATAAAAGACAATTGCTAATACTATTAAACTAACATTCATAAACGCAATAAACATTAGAGGGATGACGAGCATAAAAAGCCTAATATATAAAACAAAGTAATACAATTTTAAAATATTTTAAATGTAATATAATAAAATAAATATACTTTAATTTAAAAAAAAAAATAGTATAAGACTTCCTTTTGTTAAAAATGACGATAAAGAATTGGAAGACAAACTAAAATCATGCATGCAAACCGATGATGCTCCTGAATGATAAAGCATCGCCACGATTTATGATGGTGATTTGGTTGTATTTTTTTGCTAATAAAAAATATTTCTGAACCCACGCTGACGCTCTATCTTCATGCCCAATCTCTATAATCCCATCCCCATCGCAAGTATATATATATACAAATGTTACTTGTAAATCATAGTATCATAATTTCAGTAAGACACGTGAATGAAAGGATATACAACTTACAATGTAGGCACCTGCACTGAGACTCTTCTGGTTTTTTTAACTATCTATTTAATGCAAGCCTTTCCTTTCGATCATAGTTTAGGGACTAGAAGCAGGAAACTCTCTCGGGGCTTCCAAGTTGACGTCATTTCTGTCATTATTCCCTTGCAAACAGTGAAGGATGCTAGAATGGTATCAGTTATAAGCAACAATCAGGGGAAAATCCACATTGTTAAAAAATAAAGTTGGGGAAAAAAAATAGTTTATTTGTGGACATGATTTTCTTAAAATTTTAGAAATCTGAAATTTTATAGATAATTTGAGAGATTTACATTTTAAATTTGAAAATAGTGTAAAAACATGAAATGTATAATTTTGAGTCTAGTTTCCAAAACACCATTTTTAAAAAAAATGGTTAAATATAATTAGGTTAAACATTTAAAATTTGAAGAGAAACCTCTGTTTTTTAAGAAAATAAAGTAGATAGATAGTCGCACCATTTTTTGAGTAGTATTTAATATTATTTGAAATTTTTTCATAAACATTTAGATAAGATCTTCTAGTTTGTGACACATATATATAGATATATTTGTTAGTTTTAATAAATCTTAAAAACTAATATATATTTTGTAAGTAAATAGATCTTAAAAACTGACAAAAAATAGATAGCCACTTGGGTGACACGCTTAACTATCTCAAAAGAAATGAAAATCACTTTTTTTTAATGTGTGTAGAATTAAATTAGTTTGTGACCATATAACTTGTTTTGCACTTGGATCGACAAAAATCAAATTACATGAACATGCATAGACATGTATGTTTGCGGCATGTAGTGGCCTAAAAAATGTATAGTTAGAAATCAACATAGTTTGAAACCTTAAATTAGTCCAAGAATTATAAAAATCATATTTTTGGAAAGAGGAGAGCATGCTCATCATGATGGTATTAAGTTTTTGAATTTTCCCATTGAAATTCGTAGTGTGTTTGGTGATCAAAGTTCAATTTTATTGTTTTTTATGAATACTCTCAGACTCGACTGTAGATTGACAGGACCAAGCCTTTGACTCGGAAATCCAAGCCATTCTTGAGCTAAAAAACTTGATTTTTGAATTTAAATTCAAATAGCACAATCATGTTAATAACATGATCATGTTATTAACACGATCACATTATTAACCACATTAATAATGCGATCACATTATATATTCATAACACCCAAAAATGCATGTTTTCTCTTGAGTTCAAATTTTATATACGTACTTATATTTTATTGAGCTCCCTAATAGTGGTGTTCTTTCATGTGATACGGGAAATGTCCCTAACCTTAGACAGAGAATTAAGAGTCATGTATCACATTAGACTTCAAAATTTTTATGGGCATTTTAATATGTTGACTTGACTACTTATAATTACATGTTTTTAAGGTGTAACTCATTATAGATTTTACGATATAACTGATTTTATCATGAGATGTCATAAAATACATTTTTTAAACCTATGACCAAAACTAAGCCTTTGGAGAATCAATCTAGTTGTGCGTCTGAAGTAAATTGAGGCTGTTTCGAGCACCTTTAACATAATTGCATGACTATAAAATGTGATATTTGGGGGTTGATCAGCTCCAATTTCATTATCTCAATTGAAGCAAAGAAACATTATTTATTTATATACAAGTTTTACATGTATAGAATGTGGTTTTGAGATCAATAAACTTGAACTCATCACCTAATGAATGCAAATGTCAATTAGTTCAATTGTGGAGGTAATTAGGGTCATAATGAGCCATATGAACGTATTTTAAATCATATATGATCTGATTTAGAGTGAAATCAACCCTAATGTCATGTCATATATAATTAACCAGAGAGTTAATTCATTTAATCGAGGAGGCATTTGAGGCCAATTTAAACCCCTTCAAGAGCAATATATGATTTGAGGAAAAATTAAGTTTGATTCTATCATGAATTGATCCAATTAGTTAGTTTATGCAATTAGGGGCATGATTTGGGCAAAATTGGGCCTCTAAATCAAATTTATGGCTCAATCAATTATATAATGTATGCAACATATATGGCTTAACTAACCCTAATTTTATCATAAATGCAAACATGAAGGCAATTATCACAAATAGGTGAATAAATAGCTTGAATTTTGTTTAATTACCTTAGTGAATGGACCCTATATCCAATATCTTAAACCCTAAACCCTGTACCATTTAACTTAAATCCTAAACCCTGCATCATTTGCCTTAAACCCTAAGCCATAAGCCCTAAACCCCAAACCCTTTAAATTGTAGACCCTAAACCTTAAACCAAACAATTTAGCCCCAATTAACACCCTTTATATGGTAATAATTAGGTTCATAGGGATCAACTTGGTCAAAATCACATCAATCATTACCACAATTGACTTAATTGGCTTAGATTGTGATGATGTGGGGATAATTAAGTCCAAAATCACATTATTTACTCACATATCTAGGTTCAAGGAGCTCAAATTTCTCCCAATTGCCTTCACAATTTTACTTATATACCCTAAAACCTATACCCTAAGCCCTAACCCCTAAAGTTCCTAATCCCTAAACTCTAAACCATAAATATAATCTCTTTAAACCCTGAACCAATCATTTTAGCCCAAATTAACATCATTTACACTAAAAATTAAGTTCATAGGGCTCAATTTGGCCTAAATCACATAATTACCTAATTTTACTAATTCACTCAATCTGCATGATGATATGGGGTATAATGACAACCCAAAAACACATTCTATAGTCATAAATAGGTCTAAGTGATTCAAATTATCCTCAATTATCTTTATGATTGACCATGTGTACCCTAAACCCTAAACCTTATAGGTTTTAAACCCTAAGACCTAAACCATAAAGCTTTATATTTTAAACCCTAAACAAATCAATTTAACACTAATTAACATCATTTAGAGTAATAATTATGTATATACATTACAAGTAATTTGGCTCGAGTCACATTTCATTGTCCTAATTGACTAAAATTGGTAAGCAATATGTGATGATGTGGGGGTTAATTAAGCCCAGGAACACAGTGGACCATATGTACACCCTAAACCACATATACATCAAACCCTAAGCCCTAAACCATAAACCCTAAACACTATACCCTAAATTATAAACTATAATTTTTTTCTATTTACCAATAAATTTAGCCCTAATTAACATCCTTTATAGTAAGAATTTGGTTCACACGGATTAGAGTCATTAGACCTTATATACACCCTTAAACCTAAACCTTATGCCCTAATCCCTAAGTTATTTAAAACATAAATTATAAGCCCTATGCCCTAATCCCTAAACCCTATGCACTAATGCCCTAATCCCTAAACCCTATGCACTAATGCCTTAATCCATAATCCCTAATATATATTAATTATAATTTGATCATGTTATTAAATAACACAACCGTGTTATTTTCAATATAGATAAATCTTGCTTCTCAAAGTCTATGTTTAACTCGAATTGAGTATTAAGAATAATACGATCACATTATTATTAATATAGATAAAACTCACTTTTCAATGTCTATTTTTAACCTAAATTAAGAATTCTATCGCCATAAACATTCTCTACGTACTTATGTGGGACCTACGGTACCTACATACTTTTGACCCCACCTTTGAAAAAATATCAATTATCCTTGATGGGTGATGGATCACATTGGAGGAAGAGGAAGATGTTGAAGAACAAAAAACTAGAAGAATTATAAGAGTTGAGAGAGAAACACAAGATACAAATGCAAAAACTTCATGGTAGACAAGGTACAAACCCTAATCCTGATGAACCAAATGCCATAGATAATGAGCTAATTGACAATAATGAATTAAAAAATGATGAAATTGACTAAAATTAATTGAATAATGATGAAATTGACCATAATGAAATGAATAATAATGAAATTGACACTAATAAATTAGATAATGTTAAAAGTTTACATTCAAAGTTCTAATTTTTTGATTTTATTGATGATGAGTCTATGTATGATGCTTCACCTGCCATGAATGAAGAAAATTTGATGGAAACAAATAATGATGAAATTAATAATCAAGAAAACTTCATAGAAAAATATAATGGAGAAATAAACAATGAATAAAACATCATCTCACCTCTAAGCAATGAAAGTAGTAATGATTTTGAAACACCCTCTTAACAAGTTCCATCACTAACAACATCTTCAAGAATTATGCGTAGAAAATACAAGTACTTAATTGAAGTTGATTAAAATATTTTAGAACCAATGCATAACAAAATTTTTGATCGCCATTCAAGAAGACTGGCTCAACAAATTTAGGATAGTTTCTTTCATAATTTGAATTATGATAGTCAACTATGTGAATTATTTATTTCATTGAATAAATTGATTAAGATGAGACCTATAATGTACACATTAGAACTAAGAACATCTAACATAGATGATGAAAACAATGAAATTATTAAAAATCTACATGATAGATATAATACTTTAGGTCCAAAATCATGCACCCAAATTGTAATGTTTCCCGAAATATACTTACAACTTGTGAAGTTAATGGCCAAATAGGAAAAAAATGAATGCTTTTAAAAATAAGCTAAACACTTAATATAAATAGAAAAACATTAATGAAAGTAATTGAAAGACATGAAATATTTAATAAAACTAATACCAAAGAGCTCTAGGCATTCTCTGGTAGACTTTCTTGAAATGACAAGGCTATAGTTGATGCTCTCAAATATTTACTTGCTCAATTTTGGAAAGATAATACGAGAGTTTTGCTCAATGCAAGAGATGTAGTAAAAAGAAGAGCTAGTTCTCATAATTATGAATCACATATGAAACATTTATTGGATATGACTCATACACAATTTCACTCTAAGTTTTTCGAAAAACATCCACAAATTTCTATTTGTCAAAGATATTTTGAGATGGCCAAACTTTTTTTTGTAAAAATAAATCACATACACACCACTTATTATTGTAGGCAACATGTTAAATTTTTAATGCACTACACGATTTTTTTGCCATATTCATTGTACTTTGCATACTAATAACATTTTTCAAGAGTGTGGAATTGAATTTACACCAAAATCAGTTAGGAAATTTATTCCAACTATTTTTTGCAAAAGACTAGATGGATAATTTTTTTATAACAAATCATGTTTAGATGGAAATTATAGCATTTGTGGTGGATTGCCAAAAATAAAAAAAATGTATCCATGAGGATAGTACAAGTGCAATCAGACAAGAATTAGTTGGTTTAAGCAAATATAAATCAGTAAATTATCAAGTAAAAATGACAAAGAATCTAAAATGTGTGAGCTTGTTACAAAAAGATACCTATTTCTAAAATTTTGGCAAATTTAGAGAGAAAATTGTTTATAAGTATGCAAGGTACACACACATGGCTAAATGGTTGGATAAACATTTCAAGATAAGCAAGGATACATTCCCACTTGGTTAGATTATTTCAGTAATTGACTTTGCTAAAAATTACACATTCACAACCCAAATGGAAGTTTAATCACAATATTACAACTCATCACAAGTTGTCATATTCAGTATGCACTTGATAGTATAGAGTAACGACTAAAAATATTAAGGGAGTACCATATCTATATTAGTGATGACCAATCACATTATTTAGAGTATGTGTAAGGTTGTTTTTAGAAGTTCTATGAATAATTGATTCAAAGGAACATTACTTTCAATCATTACATTTGGTCAGACAATTGCACATCACAATTCAAAAATGCAGAGATATTTTATTGGTTGAGTAGGATACACATTACCACTAGTGTAGAACACGTTTAGAGTTTCACCGAGGCTAGCTATGGAAATGGGGAACATGATGGTGCTGGAGCATGTGCAAAAAGATATATTTCAAGGGAGGAGTTAAATTTGAATAGGGTAATGATTTGTTAGATGCAAAAACTATGGTTGAATGGTGTAATGAGAATATGTGTCATGGTGCTCAACCAAATTTTACTATTCATAGACATTTTTGGTTAATGGAAGAACACTTAGCAAAGTATGAGGATTGTATGACTGTAATGGGTTCAAGTGAGAGCGCTCCACTCATTTCTTATTTCAAATGTAAGTTCTTGGACTATTCATACATGTTTTTATTTTGCATACATGGACTTTGTTTGGAGTAAGTGTGAGTAACAAGAATGGGTAAATGGTTGGAATTAAAAACCTCTAATTCCAATCAACACATATTAGGTTCTAATAACATTATAACTTACAAATATGACATTATTAGATGAATTTGACCATGTATCTAATCTAGTGTAGTCGAGTAGAATATTTTTCATTATGTATAATTTATTCTCATTATATATCTTCATAGTGTCACTAAAAATGGTTTTTTGTGACACAGGGCATGAATTTGAAATTATTACAAATGAGGACAATGAAGAGGGCATGAATTACTACTTGTGTTGGTGTGTAGAGAGAAATAAAAAATTGACTTTCCCAGTTATAGATCTAGAAAACATTGACTATCCCACTAGGTTAGTGGTAGTCACTGGAACTTGGATTCAACGATATCCTATAATTTTTTTAGATCAATGGTTGTTTGAAGAGTTTGAAATGCACATGAAGATAATGTACTATTCAAATTTGATTCTTGTAATGAGTATTCAATTATAAAAATATCATGGAAGGCCATTATAAAGGAAACTATGGAAAGTTCGGGAGTTAGACCATGAAGCTATTCTTGATACTATCAAGGATAGAGCATATCCTAACGGTTCATTGCATTGACATATGTAGGTATGTTAACTTTTAAAATGTAGATGTAATCAATTTTACCAAATATTTTTTATTTTCTAGGTAGTATATATGAATTTATTTTTTTAATAATTATTAATAATTTTTTGTAGGTTAGTGGCACTAGATAAGCTTCCACCTTCATGTGGTTGGCACTGTCAGTAAAGAATTTCATATTCTTGAAGATAAAATAAGTTTGATAAAAGTACTTAGCATTTATCCTTGAAATATGGTTACCTTGAATGAAGGCATAGAAAGAGCATCATGGCTATTTGAAGTGTTTGATGTGGTCAAATGCCTTCATGAATTGACCTATATTTGGTGATGATGGTATCCTTGATTCCATTTTGATCTTAATTCACCATATCCTTGCCTTTAATGCTTCACTTATTCTTCAACCAACTTGTTTTCAACTCCCATGAAGTAGTTCAATTATTATAGGGTAGTTTGAAAGAACTCTAATGCTTCTTTGACTCCATTAATGATAAGATCTTGATATTCAATATATGCAAAAATACCCTTATTGTAGGGAAACATCATATAATACTCCTTTAGGAAGGAATAACTCCACAATGTCTCTTTGAGGGGAAAACCTCTAATATCCTCTTAAAATATAAGACTCAATACTTTTTGATATCTTTACCATGATAATCATCTCCTATATATAGATATCTATCTAACCCATGGATGGGTAACCTCCTAATCCCAATGAAGACCAACCATTACCTAATGTACTAATTCCACAAGTTACTCCATTATCCTAATATATTGTACCCATATAGCTAAGTAAGGGGATGTGTGCCACATGTCAGCATCTCCATCAACCCATATACATTAATATATCATATCTCTAGGTACATAGCATTACTTCCCTCCTTGACATGTTTCATCCCCGAAACATAGGAAGAAACCAAATAATAAGTGTGCTTCAAATAATTGCACACTTGTCTCCAATCTCGATCATGTATCCATCCATATGTGATCTTGGCAGGTGATATCTCTCCAATCTTGTTTCCAAATTCTATTGTGCTCCTCTGATTTCATTCATGACCATAATATGTATTCTTTCATACATAGTCATAGTGATTTCCCCATTCATTCCATGTGCCATAGTATTTTTTATTTAGATCCAAATTATTTTAACCCTTCTCTTCTTCTTCTGCTGCTTATTCTTTTTCTTCTTCTTCTTTATCATCATTATTTTTTTCCTCTTCTTAAAATCACAACAAATCACTCAAAACAACTTGAAAAATTCTAAAATTTTGACTGTGCTTTTATTATATCTTTTTATATCTCCATAAAATTTTTGAATAAAGACTCCCTATATTTTAGAAGATATAGTGAAATTAGTATAAACCCTAAAATATAAATAACTCCCTCAAAACTATTCAAAAAATCTCAATTTTTTTTACTGTGACTTATTTGAAATATTCTCCATATCTAGTAAAAAAAATGTGGAAAAATTCTCAACCAATCAAAAGTTATTGACAATTCAAAAAACTAGGGTTTCACTCCACACAAATTACCCAAATCAAAGCTCTGATACCACTTGATAAGATCTTGATATTCATTATATACAAAAATACCCTTAAGGTAGGGAAACACCATAAAATACTCCTTTAGGAAGGAATAACTCCATAATGTCTCTTCGAGGGGACAACCTCCAATATCCTCTTACAATAGAAGACTCAATGCTTCTTGATATCTTTACCATGATAATCATCTCCTATATATAAATATATATCTAACCCATCGATGGGTAACCTCCTAATCCTAATGTAGGCCGACCATTACCCAATGTACTAATTCCACAAGTTACTCCATTATCCTAATATATTATACCCATATAGCTAACTAAGGGGATGTGTGCCACATGTCGGCATCTCCATCAACCCATATACATTAATATATCATATCCCTAGGTACATAGCAATCAAATAACTATTTGATTGCTCAAGGCACATGGGTAGCATGTTTGACATTATTCAAATCCTATTTCCTAGGAGATAATGGTCTAACTATCTCCCCATTCATCATTTATTCCTTCTTACCTGCATGTAATTGATTGTCAAATCTCAAGTTGCCACTCTCTCATAACATTCACTAGAATCTTCATGAGATTAAATGATTTTCAATGTACAATCCCCACTTATGGCCATTCCTCCACCTTAATCTTGGAAATTAAGTGTAGGCATCTTTTGAAATCTTATTACATCTCAAAATTTGATAAAAAAACCTCAAATTAGAAACCACTTTCCTTGGAGAGGTAAACTAGATCTGATTGATTCTTGACTACACCAAACCACCTTATTAGTGTAGCCAATGTGGATAGATCAAGCTTCTCTTGACTCTTGACATTCACATGATTTTATTTTATGCATATTTGCACTTAGGCTAACAACTTCATTTTTCTTATCTTTGGAAGGACATTCTTGAGGCAGGAATGGGTGGTGGGTTTTTCATTTGGGCCTGAGGGGAGGATAAAAAATTAGTCCTAGATGTTATTATCCCCATAAGACTTATTGATAATGTCAATTTTTAGTCAGGAAGCATCAAAATAAGAGTTTTGTAACCACAACTTAAACTTTGACAAAATTTATTGTCAGTATTTTCATGAACTTGAATGGTACTAAAAATGCACTTTCGAGTGGATTTGAATGTTTTGGTAGTGTGATCACATATAATTTGCCTATCCAGATGCGATTGAAGAGATATATTCTCAATTGGAGGTCCCGATGGCAAAAATGGCAGTTGAGCTCAAGAAGTTGCCTAATCAATGCCAAAATGTTATATTTTAGGACTCATCACTATAACTTTTCCAACAGATTACTCTCGAAGTTCCCACTAGAGTGATTTTGGGTGAGATTAGAGGGGTTAAATAGGTAGAGGAAGAATTTTAAAGTTTGCATAAATGACTTATAGGTTTCATTTTATGTGTGTTTGAACTTAGGCTAAAAAACAACATTTTTCTTGTATTGGGAAGGGCATTTTTGAGATCGAAATGGGTGGTGGGTTTGTCGTTTAGACTTGGTGGGAGGCTAAAAACCTAGTCCTAGACATTATCCACACCCTGGATGTGTTGGAAATGCTAATTTTTGATTAAGAAACATTAAAATGAGAGTTTTATAACCATAACTTAAACTTTGACAATAGTTGTTGTCAGTGTTTCCACGCTCCTGAACGGAAGTGAAAATGCACTTTTGGGTGGATTTGAACATTGTGGTAGTGTGATCACATGTAATTTTGCTATCCAAATGTGATTGAAGTGATATATTCTCAAGTGGAGGTCCTAGAGACAAAAATGGTAGTTGGAGCTCAAGAAGTTGCCTATTCAATGCCAAAAAGTTGCATTTTAGGACCCATCACTGTAACTTATCTAACATATTTATTTCAAAGGTTCCACCTGAGTGCTCTAAGTAGGGGAGAGATCTGATGGTTCTTAGAAATGACTTACAAGTTTTATTTTATGTGTGTTTGAACTTAGGTTAAAGAATTGCATTTTTTAGGCCGAAATGGGTGGTGGGTTTGTCATTAGACCCTGATGAGAGGTTAATAACTTAGTCCTAGATGTTATAAAACTCACCATACATGTTTTTAGAGCCAATTTTTAGTCAATAAGAATTAAAATGAGAGTTTTTCAACCACAACTTAAACTTTGATAACATTTATTATCAGTGTTTCCATGAACATGAACGGTAGTGAAAATGTACTTCCAAGTGGATTTGAATGCCATAGAAGTGTGATCATGTGTAATTTACCTATATAGATGTGATCAAATTGATATATTTTCAATTGGAGGTCCTAGATGTAAAAATGATAGTCAGAGCTCAAGAAATTGCCTATTCAATGCCAAAAAGGTGCATTTTAGGACCCATCACTACAAATTGTCTAACAAATTGATCTCAAAGGTTCCACTTGAGTGATTTATGGTGAAATTAGAGGGTTTAAATAGGTATGAGGGATATAATGTTTCATGGAAATGACTTATAGGTTTTGTTTTATGCGTGTTTGAATAAAAAAGGGTAAAAACTTTATTAATACCTAGAACAACAAATTACATAACGACTAGCACAAGCCAAAGAACAGAGCACCCAAAACAAAAGCCTCACACCGCAACAACACTAACATCGACATCCAGAATGGGCTCCATCACCTAGTGTAAATCACATGGCAGCTACCCCCATTCATCCACCTTACATCCCTCACCACCTTCCGACGCCCATTTAGCCAAGCAATCAACCGCCCTATTCCTTTCCCTTGGAATATGGGAAAAAGATATCGAATCCATCAAGGAGCTAACCTATAATATCTACTACACTATCATGGCCAGTTGCCAACTCACCTCGATAATTTTCCTTTCCAATAGAAAATTAATCAGGATTTGAGAATCTGCTTCACAGATCACCCTCCTCCATCCTAAGGCATATGCATGCCTCAGGGTATAAAGGATAGCCAAACCTTCCATCTTGTTAACTATCTAAACTCCCTGATATGTTGAAAAAATAAAAATCACTGAACTAGAAGAATCCCTACCAATCCCACCAATCCCAGCTGGCCCTGGATTGCCCCTGGAAGAACCATTTGTGTTAATTTTCAGGAGTCCATCAGGCGGAGGCAACCATTTCCCCAAGCGTTGAACTTTTTGCATACCCTGTATACCTCTCCTGGCACACACAAAAACCAGAGATAACCCCCGTATGCCAAACCTCTCCACCATCTCAACATCCTCTCTCTTTAGTGGCAAATTAACCTCACTTTTTGCCTCAATAGATTCCTAGATCACTCTTTTAATTCTATTATAGACCTGCTAAATCTCCATATTTTCATCCCTGAAAATCCTATGATTTCTTTCCAGCCATACTTGCCATAACAGAAAAATAGGGCCAGCATACCACGCATCCTGCAGGAAGGGGGTCGATGAAGGTGGACCGCCCACGCGAGACCAAAAATTAGCCAAGGAGACAGTGTGAACACATTGACATCTCCACACGTCCCACCATAGATGCCATAGCTTAAGAGTGAAAGATCAGTGAAAAAAATGTGAGAGGAGTCTTCCTCGTCACAATTACAAAGAACACACCTTGAAGGGCCAACAAAGCCCCTCTTTTGAATATTATCCCAAGTCAGACATTTGTTCTAGACTAGAGTCCAAACAAAATAGTTACATTTCGGCCAAGAGAAACCATTCCAGACTTTTTTCCACCACTGGACTTCCTCTCTACGCTCATATTGCTAAGAAATCAACTCTTGATAACCATAAGACATAGTGTACTTCCCTTTGGGGTTTGGGGACCAGGCCAACACATCGCTGTCCAAAAGTGTGTTGCAGCTTTGATAGGACAGAATATTATGTAGCTCTGCACACTCTACTTCCAGACCAAGAATCGGCCACTCCTCAGGGGTCTTCCATCTAGCGCCCATCACCTACTCCTGAAGGGAAAGGGATTTATAATCACACACCCTAGGCCATCCAACCTCACCGAACCTCTGGGATAGAATACTCAACTGAGGATATTGGACAACTAAGGGGGGGTAACCATCCCAGGAGTCATGCCAAAATTGAGCCTCCACCCCACTCCTGCAAATCCAAAATAAACCCTTCTTAATCAATGCTGCTCCTTTCTTGAGAGTCGTCCAAATCGCCGAGCCTTTCACAGTCACTTCATACCTTGGGATATCCCTCTCAGGGATCCCAAAGAAGTACTTGTGGGATAAGACTTGAGCCTAACCCCTCTCCTATTCCCCATACCAGTGTCAGTATAGCTTGGCGGCCATAGCAATACCAGAAAGTATAGATTACCGTAATCCAAGACCACCAAACCTCTTTGGGCTACAGACCGCCTCCCACTTAATGAGGCTCCACTTGGTAGAAGATAAATTACCTGACCACAAGAAATGTCTAGTTAAGGAATCTAGTTCCTTAACAAAGCTCATCGGAGCCATCTAGATCAGACACCTATAGATAGGTAGAGCCTGCACCACTGATTGAATTAGCTGTATCTGCCCAACAAAAGATAACCAACGGTTGGTCTAGTGATTCACTCTGCCTTTGAACTTGTCCAATATCGCCTTCCACGACTCCTTTGACTACCAGCCAACAAAGATTGGAATCCCTAAATATAGCAATGGAAGACTCCCTATTTGGAACCTAAGGATATGCACCACTCTTTGTTGTATGGAAGGTGGGGTATTAAAGAAAAAAATTGAAGACTTGCCCTCATTAATAACTTGTCCTGAGGCAGCAAGGTAAAATTCCAAACTTTTGTAGATATTAGATGCCTCCCTAATATTAGCCATGCCCATCAATGCCACATCATCCATGAACTGGAGGTGAGATTGTATAGGAAGGCCCCCACCCCAATGCTAGCCCTGAATAGCACCATTATCCACATTCCTTTTGATCATCTATCCCATGCCTTCCACCAATAGAAGAAACAAGTAGAGAGAGAGAGGGTCACCTTACCACAGAACACGAGAAGCCCCAAAGAGATTAGAGTGCTTGCCATTAACCAGAACTGAAAAGGAAGTTGAGTTCACACAACTCATAACCCACCGTATCCAATCTTCCTCAAAATCGAAGGTGCCCAAGACCTTTTGGAGGAAGGCCCACCGAACTCTATCATAAGCCTTGGACATGTCCAACTTGATAAACATCACTTTATCATTAGACTGGGTCATAGAATGGATAGTATCTGTAGCCACCAATACCCCATCCAAAATCTAATAGCCCTCCAGCCCTCCACAAAGCTGCCTTGCTCCTCTAAAATAATTGCTAGTAGCCACTTCTTTAACCTCTCCGTAATTAACTTAGATATAATTTTATAAGTGACATTGCAGAGGGAGATGGGCCAGAAAAGACTCAATCGATCAGCCCCCTCTCCCTTGGGGATGAGAGCCAGGAAGGTATAATTCAAAGACCTAAGCATTTGCTTATTTATTTGAGACTCTTGAACAACTGCCAAAAGATCTAGTTTGATGATTTCCCAAAATTCCTGAAAGAATTCAATCGAGAAGCCATCTGGGCCAGGCGCCTTTCCTTTTGACATCATGAAAACAACCCTCTTTACCTCCTCCAATGATATATCCCTCATCAACTGCACTATCATATCCACAGTCACCAAAGAAGGGATGGAGGAAAGGACCGATTCCTCAGCCGCCAAGTTTCCCTGTGCCTCTTCCTTAAAAAGAGAAGCAAAATACTGCACTATCTCATTTAGGATACCCTACTTAGAAGAGACGGTCTCCCCACTATCCATCACTAAAGAAGTTATCCCGTTACTATGCTGATGGGCTTAGACCGAATTGAAAAAGAAGGCAGTATTCTTATCCCCCTCTTGAAGCCATTCAATCTGGGCCTTTTGTTTCCAAAAGATTTCCTCTCTTAGTTCTCATTCCTCCAAAGCTTTTAGAGCCCTAGCTTCCTCCCTCTGCAGAACCTCAATCATACCCTCCTCCCTAATGAATCTGGTGATGTCGTTCAACTCCTTCTGAGCCTCATCTTTCCCATGGAAGATGTTCCCAAAACTTTTTTGGTTCCACCTTTTGAGTTGGTACTTGACGAATTGGAGTAACTTAGCAAAAGTATACATTGTTGTTCCCACAATAGGCCTGCCTATCTTCCACCAATCTGCCACATGTCCAAACAGGTTCGGATCCCTGAACCACATGAATTGAAACTTAAATGGTAGCTTTTGGGGCAGCTGGGCTGAAGAAATTATCAACTATATGGGCCAATGGTTTGAGCCTCTCCAATCAAGTATCTCCATGATAGAAGACCACAAACCCCCAACCTAATAACAAGAGGTCATGAATCTGTCTATGCATTCAACAATGCATCTATCCCCTACTCTTCTGTTATTCCAAGTAAAGCAGCCATTATCAGGCTTAATATCCACTAAATTGAGTGCCACAATATTATCTCAGAGCAAAAAAGAATAAGGTTCCAACCTTGCATTACCTCCTCTTTTCTCTGCTAGATCTAAAATAGCGTTGAAGTCTCCAGCTACAATCCAAGGAAGGTAAGGAAATAATCGATGAACTAAGTAGATATTTTTCCAAACCATAAGTTTACCCTAAAATTTTTTAGGAGCGTAGATATTGGAAAAAAGGACTAATTCACCTGACTCCATACACGAGGCCACCATGGTTAAAGAGGACTTGAAGGAAATCCAGGACACTAGTTGGATCGTTTGTAGATTCTAGAAACATGCCACACCCCTCGAAGACCCCTGAGCTCCAATGCACTGACATAAACCATGCCTCCATAACTTAGGTGCAATATTCCTCATATCATCCACATAAACCTTTGTCTCCTGAAGAAAGAGAACATCAGGTACCCAACATCTAACTAATTCCCAAACAACGTTTTGTCTAGGGCCGCTATTTAGGCCCCTTACATTCCATGATATAATGATCATTTTAGAGGAGTTGAAAAGTGGGAGTCTAAGGTCTTAATAGCACCTGACTCCACCAAGGTCTCCCCTATCATCTTAATTTTCTCTGTGTCCTTCTTACACCCCATTTTAATGCCTTTTTTTTACATCCCCTTCTTCCCCTCCTTTTGCATAATACCCAAGTGAGGAGAAGATTTACCTCGCTTATCTATTTCTCCCAAGGTTGTCCTTTCAAGAAGGTCCACAGCCTCTACGTTCTATCCCTGATCACCATTTGTCTCCACTACCATCTGTTCCCCTAGCTACCCCTCTAAGACCATGGGTAAGGCCGACTCCTCCTAAAGTAACCAATGAAGATTGGCCAAATTAATTTCCAGTCTGGATCCTCCCACAAGCTGCTCCACACTCAATAATCTCAGGTTTACTTCTTGCTGGCCCAAGTTATCCAAGACTTCAAACCTATTAAAGGAATCTTCATCCTGTCATTCTATAAGGGACCTCTTCTGGCCTCTATTGCAGTTTCGAGCTTTCACCTGAACAAAGCCTTCAGCATCCTTACCCTCGCCAATCCTAGACTTCTTCCCTTTATCAGTACTTGGAGTGCTGCTAGGTGGCAATTGAGATTGATGCTCCACTGGCTTCACCTTTAGGCACTTACACACTAGGTGTCCATATTCATGACATAGGCGACACCGGAAGGGAAGGGTATGATAGACCAGTTGTTGCACCTAGGAGTATGAGCCTACAGTCATCTCCACCGCATCAGGCGGTAGTTTTCTCAAATCAATTTCTATGCAAATATGATCAAAAGTCATAACTTTCTTACCTAGAGTCTGAGTGGAAGAACCCACCGGCCTTCCCAGCATCAAAGCTAACATCTGGAAAACATCCTCTCGACAACATTCAATAAGAAACCTGGGTAGCCTGACCCACACTGGAACCCTATTAGGTAGTTCCTCAGATGGGTTAAAACCTGCATGCCAGGGTTTGACAAAAAGTCCAACCTGATTGTAAAAATAAGGCCCCCCTCAACCTTGTTTCGGTCAGCGAAGCACAAAAATATCACCATGAAGTAATTATTTTCCAATAACGTGAACTCCATTTCTCCCTCTGGTTCCCACACTCTTCTGGCCCAACTTTCCAGAAATTGAAGGGAGACTCTCACTCCCAAAAACTTGCAATACAACGAGTGCTTAGAATAATATTCCACATCCTCAAAAATCATGTCAAAGGGGATTACCAATTTGGGTCACTCCTTGCAACGCTCTAGGCATCCATTAATCTTCATGATACAGGATCCCCCAGGCACGCTCCAGTCCACAACACCTGTAGTCTGGGTAGAAAACTCATTTCCCAAAGTGTTAACATGCTGCCTTGTCTTGTTCACACCCACAGCTTCACTAAAACTCTTACTAAGTGCAGTCTTTGAATACTCCTACTGAGCCATAACCGCACCCTTTATGGTTTGCCTTGATCTTAGGATGCCTTAGTACCTTCTCCACTCACCCGTCTGCCTCTCTCCTCTTGCGCATTCTGGTTATGGCCTAAAATGAGCTAGGGCATGGTTGCCCTAGCTCGGATGTGACTTGCAGAGCCACCAAAGCGCCATCTAAGTGTGATCTTCTTCTTGTTTTATGCATGTTTGAACTTAGGCTAAAAAATTACATTTTTATTGTATTGGGAAGGGCATTCTTGAGGCCAAAATAGGTGGTGGGTTTGTTGTTTGGACCTGATGGGAGGCTAAAAACTTGGCCTTGGATGTTATACACCCCTTGGACATGTTATTAATGCTAGTTTTTGGTCAGTAAGCATCAAAATGGGAGTTATGTAGCCATAACTTAAACTTTGACAATATTTGTTGTCAATGTTTACACGCTCTTGAATGGTAGTGAAAATGCACTTCCAAGTGGATTTTAATGTCATGGATGTTTGATCAGGTGTAATTTACCTATCTATATGTGATTTAAGTGATATATTCTCAAGTGGAGGTCTCAAAGGTAGAAATTCCAGTTGGAGCTCAAGAAGTTACCTATTCAATACCAAAAAGTTATATTTTAGAACCCATCACTGTAACTTGTCCAATAGATTGATCTCAAAGGTTAAAATTGAGTGATATAGGGTGTGATTATAGGGCTTAATAGGTAGGGGAGGGATATAAAAATTCATATAAATGACTTATAGGTTTTGTTTTATGCATGTTTAAACTTAGGCTAAAAAACTACATTTTTTTTGTATTGGGAAGGGCATTCTTAAGGCCGAAATGGGTGGTGGGTTTGTCATTCATACTTGATAGGAGGCAAAGAACTTATTCCTAGATTTTATCCTCCCCCCATATGTGTTGTTAGTTCCATTTTTTAGTCAAGAAGCATTAGAATGAGAGTTATGCAACCACAACTTAAACTTTGACAACATTTATTGTCAGTGTTTCTGCGAACCTAAACAATAGTGAAAATGAAATTTCAAGTGGATTTGAACATCATTATAATGTGATAACATGAAATTTGTCTATCCATATTTGATTGAAGTGATATATTCTCAATTGGAGGTCCTATAGGTATAAATGGCAGTTGGAGCTCAAGAAGTTGCCTATACAATGCCAAAAAGTTACATTTTAGGACCCGTCACTACAACTTATCGAATGGATTGATATTGAAGGTTCCATTTGAGTGATATAGGGTGATAATAGAGGGCTTAAATAGGTAGGGGAAGGATATGAAAATCTATAGAAATGACTTATAGGTTTTGTTTTATGCATATTTGAACTTAGGCTAAAAAATTACATTTCTCTTGTATTGGGAAGGGCATTCTTGAGGTTGGAATGGGTGGTGGGTTTGCCATTCAAGCCTGATGGGAGCCAAAAACCTAGTATTAGATGTTATCCACCACCAGGACATGTTGTAAGTTCCAATTTTTGGTTAGGAAACATCGAAATGAGAGTTTTGCAACCACAACTTAATTTTAGACAATATTTGTTATCGATGTTTCCACTCTCTTGAATGATAGTGAAAATGCACTTTTGGGTGGATTTGAACATCATGGTAATGTGATCACATGTAATTTTCTTATATATATGTGATTTAAGTTATATATTCTCCAATGGAGGTCCTAGAGGTAGAAATAGTAGTTAGAGCTCAAGAAATTGCCTATTCAATGCCAAAAAGTTACATTTTAGGACCTGCCACTACAACTTATCCGACGGATTACTCTTAAAGGTTCCACCCAAGTTATCCAGGGTGAGATTAGAGGGCTTAAATAGGTAGGGGAGGGATCTAAAAATTCATATAAATGAATTACAGGTTTCATTTTATGCATGTTTGAACTTAAGCTAAAAAACTATATATATTTTATATTGGGAAGGGCTTTCTTGAGGCCAAAATGGGTGGTGGGTTTGTCATTCGGGCCTGATGGGAGGCCAAGAACCTAGTTCTAGACATTATACATCCCCACAATTTATTATAAGTTCTATTTTTTTGGTTAATAAGCATTAGAATAAGAGTTCTATAATCAAAACTTAAACTTTGATAACATTTATTGTCAGTGGTTTTATGCTCCTAAACGGTAGTGAAAATACACTTTTATGTGGATTTGAATGTCATGGTTGTGCACTCATATGTAATTTTCCTATATATATATGTGATTAAAGTGATATATTCTGAATTGGAGGTCCTGGATGCATAAATGGCAGTTGGAGATGAAAAAGTTGCCTATTCAATGCAAAAATATTACATTTTAGGACTCGTCACTGCAACTTATCCAATGGATTAATATCGAAGGTTCTACTTGAGTGCTTCAGGGTGTAATTATAGGGATTAAATAGGTATGGTATAGATTTGATGGTTTATGGAAATAACTTATAGATTTTTTTTATGTGTGTTTAAACTTAGGTTAAAAAATTGTATTTTTCTTGTATTAGGAAGGGCGTTCTTAAGGCTAGAATGGGTGGTGGGTTTGTCTTTTAGGATTGATGGGAGGTAAATAACCTGGTACTAGATTTTATTTACCCCTTAAATGTGTTGTCATTAGTATTTTTAGGTCAAGAAATTTGGAACGAGAGTTCTATGACCACAACCTAAACTTTGACAATATTTGTTGTCATTATTTTCATGCTCCTGAATGGTAGTGAAAATGAACTTCCAGGTGGATTTGAATGTCATGGAAGTGTGATCACATGTAATTTTACTATCCATATGTGATCTAAGTAATATATTCTCAAGTACAGGTCCCAGAGGTAGAAATGTCAATTGAAGCTCAAGAAGTTGCCTTTCAATGCCAAAAAGTTGCATTCTAGAACCCGTCACTGCAACTTATCAAACAGATTGCTCTTAAATGTTTTACCTAAGTGATATATGGTGTGATTAGAGGGAATAAATAGGTATGGGAAGGATCTAAAGGTTATCATAAATGAATTCTAGGTTTTATTTTATGCGTGTTTGATCTTAAAATAAAAAATTGCATTTTTATTGTATTAGGAAGGGCATTCTTGAGACCAGAATGGGTGGTGGTTTTGTCGTTCAGTCCTGATGGGAGGCCAAAAAATTGGTCTTGGAAATTATCCCCCCAGATGTGTTGGTAGTGCTAGGTTTTATTCAAGAAAAATTGAAATGAGAGTCCTGCAACCACAACTTAAACTTTGACAACATTTGTTGTCAGTGTTTCCATGCTCTTGAATGATAGTGACTCAATCCTCTATATAGTTTTAAATATTATTGCTCCATCTATGCCTCTTTCCTGAACCTCCTATTTACTCTAATGACTCATAATAATTACCCATACTCTCCTAAACCACACACACCCATACAACTCTTTTGCTCTCCCTTTTCTAATACACTTTTAAATGAAAGTGTATTATAAGTGTTCAAGGTGATTTGGAGGCTAGAATAGGTTTAAGATATTATCAAAGATTAGTTTTATGAGGATTAAAACCCTTAAGGAACATTCCTATAAATAAATATAACTATTAATAGGTGTTAACTTGGGTCTAGATACCTCAATGGGGAGTTGAAGGACGTCAGGAGTGAGGTGTTGAAGGGTCAGAAAATAGTCTCAAGAATGTGTATTAGGCCAAATAGCCCTTGAAGGGAAAAAATGAAATAAAGTTTAAAGGAGAGTAGATTTCTTTGAAATTAGATTGAGTCAGTTTATTGAAGGATAGGTAGGTGGATATAAGAGCTAAAGGAAGTGTTCTTGAAAGTATTAAAGAAGAGAAAGGCATCTGGGCATAGCCAAACCTAGGGAATATATAGTGAGAAAGTGTGAAGAGTGAATGAAAAAAGGGGTATGTTGGAGGATAGTAAAAGTGATGCAGGAGCATCATAAAATACATATAGAATTTATGTTGACGATGTCTTAGGTAATTAGTAAGACCTATAAACTAGGTTAGTTTAGTAAGTTTAATTTTAATGAGTAAGAGAGAATCTAAGCAAGTTTAGTAAATTACTAAGCTTGGTTTAGACTCTAAAAAAGTGATAATACTCACTCCTAATGAGGATTAACCATATAATACCAATCAAATAACTTAAAAGGACAAAAAGTATCATTTTTAAAGAGGTTAGAACATATGTTGTAGGTTTGTCTCAATGGAGAAGGACTATGTAAATGCTTTATTATTGTACATAATAAAGATTTATAAGTCTTATTACATTTTTTCCATTGTATTAACCTTTTATAATATTATTATAATCCTTTCATATTGACTGCAACCTTAAATCTCAGTTATATTCATGAAACCCTCAAGAATTTTGTATTTATATTGTTACAGTCATTTTTAGAGGCTTATTTACACGTGGAAACTATTATATGAACTCAATTGGAGTATTATAATAGTTGAAGAGGTTTTTTAAGACCAATATACATGTGTTATACCATATAAAATCCAAATTATCTCTATGAACTATCAATAATTAGCTCTCGGCCTACATAAATTTTGAGTAAATTTGAAGTAAGGGTTTCATGAGTAAAACACCTCTAAAACTCAAACGATTGAACAATAAGGTCTCAAAATTTGTGAAAATTTGGGGAATGTATATTATAACTTAGTCTAAGTATCATTCATTGGGTTGACAATAGGTTTGAAATTTCAAGTACAGAGGACTATTTTTTTGTACACCAGTAGAAGACCATTTTTGAAAAAATTATGCATAAGGTAAGATGAGTTTTAGGTTGATTTAAATTATTATAAACTTGGGTAAGGGTGGGAACATGTTATATTTTATCAAATACAACTATAAATATAATTTTTAAGAGCTACAAACTCTATTTTGAGAAATTGATGTATTGGAGAAACAACTAGGTCTAGAGACTTAGAAACTTAAAAATATAGAATTTGAGAATGAAAACTCAATATCTTAGACCTATAGTTGGTTGATTATTGTAAGTTTTGAAACCTACAGAAATACTTGATTTTTCCTAAGACCTATACAAAGTACCTTAAATAAGAATTTTTCAAAGGAAAGAGAGTAGATCTGAGAGATTGGTGACTAGTTAAGAGTAAACCTAATGAGTAATTGACTAGCTTAAAAGAAGATTGTTTGAAAGTGGATTTTGGATCAAGTTTATAAAAAGAGTGGATAAGTGAGGTTGGAATTATTCATGATCTTAGAGCATATTAATAGGACAATCATATCCTTCTTAAACATAGAAGAGTAAACTGTGCATTGCGTGGTATTAAGTGATGATAAAGGGTTTTGGCCAAAGATGGATCATTGTATCATGAGTGAATACTCTATTTCAATTCAGTAAGGTTTCCTTCTATCAAAATAAAGAGATTATAGTCAAGTTCAGGCATAATTTCATCTCTATATTATACAAGTATGAACATGATTGGGTATGAGCCTTAAGTAAAATCAAATTGCATGCTAATGATCAATTGAAAAATTGTAAATGGGTGATGAAAAATTCAAAATAGATAAGAGTGTCATTAGTTATTTCCACTACACACAATCAAATAAAAACTTTAATTTAAAAAAAATATGGGAGATCAGAGATTTATAGCATTGAAAAGAATGAATTTTTAATCCTCATTTATGTACAAATTAAATACGATATCTAATAGATAATAGTTTAGAAGATCAAAATAACACTATAGGATAACATTTTAAATTAAAACCTAATTTAAATTAGATAGATTACCATAATTCAGATGAAAACTCTAAAAATATCATATAGACACATGTACAATGTCAATAATACATAGATTGCCATGATAGGCATACAAAAAATTACAACATCTACCAACATAGTATCTAATGTCAGGGGAATGTCATATACGCATATACAATGCCAAAAATGCATATGTTTCCATATAGGCATAACAAAAAGCACATCTCATGTACGACATCCTAGTCATCAAATAACCTCCCTCTCTTTGCCTTCCTCAAAGAATACTCTCCTTGGGATGCCCTTTTGGTAGATGGAGATCCCTTTAATGCCTTAGATTTATCCAAGGTCTGACTACAAGTCCTATACTCATAGCTCGCTTGCATCTAAACTTGTTCAAATACAAGTATTATTATAAAATTAACATAAAATAAATTCAACTACTTATTAAGAAATTAATTTTAAACTATAATAAAAATTAATTTAAACATGTACTTACTGCAAGCTAGTGGTCTTGCTCAATCTATTTTTGATGCTCCATCAAGTCAGTGTCAGGTTCAACTATTCAAATAGGTGTCTAAAATAGGGAATAAATATGAGAAGTTGACCTACTAATCATCTGACTGGGACTATCAGATGTCATGAGATAATCCTACATACACAATACATTCACATAAGTTATATTTTCCCCAAGTATGTAGTAAAATTATTAAAACAAATCTATTTTTACAATTCAAAATTATAAGTTAATATATATCTCTATCAACAATTATGCGAATGACATTGCAACAATAATGCCTATGTCTGTCTCAACTCACAGTGATGGAGGAGTGTGTATGTGATCCATCAACTAAATGTAAACAAGGTTTCACTTACTTTTCTATAAAGTATGAAAGATATATATGGCAATTTTTTTTCCTTTATTAAACCAAGAGTGTATTTAATATCAATGTACCTAGATTTTGAGATCCTTCATAGATAAATTTAACTTAAAATTATAAGGCAAATATAAACAGACTAAATGTACATAAACCATAAGATTAACTCAAAATTTTACCTCTTTATAAGTAAAATGTGTCATCCAAATAGAGATAGATGTAGTAGTGGATGGGTTAGCAGTTGAATCCAAAAATGTAAACAATGGCTATGTCAAATCAAATACTACAAATGTCGACTACGACGATGAAGGCACCATCACTTTCTGGGACATAAAAATGACATATATTATTCAATTTCTATGTAAATTAATTGTTAGCTTAATTAAATTTAAAATTCTAACTTAAATTTAACATGGCATTTATAAATATTATATCTGCATCTGTGTAGTGGCTGATGTCTGCACACCAAATATGTGTGCCAAAAAATCATCACTCATATTAATATTATCCAATCCCTCTAAACCAATAATGCCATCATCATCATAAGGTCTATTGCATATATTTACACAAGATCTGCAAGGGTGGGGTCGGGTATGCACACTTGGTGGTATATCTCTAGCATCAATATGTAAGAGCCTACTCGTATGCTGAATGATTATATTAATGAGTGAACTAAGTGCATGCAGAGTGTCGATCTATATGACATTATGAACTATAGCAGGGATCTTGGGTTTAAAGTGGATTTTGGATACAAATTATTACAGGTTGATTAGGTGCACAACATGCATCTGGTCGATCCTATGCAGATCTTTTCCCTCGGCCTTGAAACTCACTAAAATCAAAATAATTCAGAATCTCATTGTGAACAAACTCATAATAGAGTTTACTCAAAAAATGAAATAGGGGTTGTTACACAATGAATAATATAACACCATCTACCATTGGTCCCATAAATTGGTTATGATTAAATTATGTTGGCAGCGATGGATTGGAAAATGTTTTACAGTTACTAGAAGTGGTGCATTGGTGGATAGGTCAATGAATAAGGCACAAATGGAGACTTTTGATATGTCTTTGTTCTTGACTTGATGTGTTGATAAATTTTCAGCATAATAAGCCCTGCAACTATCCTGATATGAAGCTCATCTATCAATTTGAGTCATTATAGAGTCAATTAACCTAATAGTGTATCTAGGGAATTAACTAGATAGGTGCAGTGGGTGTTGGTGGAAGCGAGATCCCTCATTCTCTCAATTAATTATTCAATCTCAATTTTATTCTACACAATGTAGTCAACTATACTCTCTTGACTACCTAGAGGATTTTGTGGAACTATAGGAGGGTTAGGAGGAGGGTTAGGCTAAGGAACAAGAGGGTTATGTGGAGGGTTAGGCTAAGGAACAAGAGGGTTAGGTGGAAGGTTAGGAGGGTTACATAGAGGAATAGGAGGGTTATTAGTATGGGTTGTTTAAAATAAATAAATTACTAATTAAATAATGAAAATAGCAAAAAAATACTACAATTAATAAACAATGAATAGATTTTTAGCACTTACCTCTTGTACGTGGTGACATCATTATTTAGTGGCTTCCTGGGATGAATTGCAACAAAGATTAGCCTCATGAGGGAAAAATGTGATCATAGAGTGGAGGAGACTGAGGGAAAGGTAGAACACGAACACAAAATGAGGAAATTTTACATTCAGTTCATTTTTTATGACACAAGGAATACAATAACATTATTAATGCTATCACATTATTAATCCAATTGTGTTATTAATGCAATTGCATTATTAATGCAATCACATTACCTATTTTAAAATAACATGATCATGTTATTTAATTAACATGACTGTATTATTAAATAACATGATTATGTTATGGGAAATATCCATGGAATTGTCCCTAAACTCCATGTACATACCCAAGACTTTCATTTTCATCACTCTAATACAAGTGTTAATTTTGGTATTATATTGCATAAAATTATATTATCATAAAAATTACATATTTTATTCAAGATGCAAACAATAGATATAGATATAAATCTATATCTCACTAAGCCTCCACAAATAAAGAGTCATGGTTATCTTCTTTCTCACCCAATCCTAATAATATCTCAAATCTATCTACTAATATCTCTCATTCAAACCTATTCTTTCTCAAAAAATGTAGAATATCTAAATGAGTTGTTACTACAACTCACTTCACCTCATTAATTACAACTCATATAGTAATAACTTATATTATTATTCCAACCCATGTGAACACTAACATGATTTCCTAACATAAGACTATTTCCTAATCCCATATCACTATCTAAGGTATCATGGATGTTTTTGGCAACAATTAAATGGATATGATTAGCAAAGTTGTCTACCTTGTTCAGATCCATCTACATGTTTTATAATGGATATATTTCAAAAACCCTTCCTTTGAGTTGAACCACATTTTTCACATGTATATTTAGAGGGGAAATATCTAAATATTCAACTATATATACACATAAAGCCTAAGCCTATTCTTATCTAGCACTGATCTAACACTTCTTTAGAAAGTATCTAAAACACTAAGGAATACATCGACATATCCTTGAGGATATTCCATAAAGCATCCAAATATTCAAATTCCTCAAAGTAATAACCACCAAGCCAAGTCTAAATGCTATTCCAAGTTCAAAATCATAGGTTGCCAAGTGTTGAAAGCCACATAGGATTGCATACATTCTAGAATATCACTATTGAGCACACACACAGTTATGTGGGAGACCCAAATGTAGTTTGAGGGTTCTGCAATATATTTTAATGTAAGGATCCCTCTTCCACTCAATATGGGTTTAGTGGGTCATCTCGAAGCATCATATCTAACCCATTTTCACAAGCAAAATAAGTGTTGATAGTGGATCCAAGATTTCAAGGTGAAGGAGAAGAAATATAAATTGATGCATGGGACTGAGCCTTTGATGTTTCATATGAACCAAATTAATATTCATACTTAGTACCCTGCATTGGAACAAATTAGTAAAAACATAAAGGAAAATTTGGTATGAAACAAATGATTCTAGCCAACAAAGGCATCTACACATTACATGATCTATCTAGGTAGATTTTGACAATCATTTTCAAGATCCAAACAACCATAGGCCCATTTCAAAACATTTCTAATGAATATACAATGTTTTAGACTAAACCAAAACTAAAAAATGTTAAGCATCCTATCCTCTTACTTATTTTTATAAATAAAAAGTGTAATAAATCAATCTTGCTTTGTATTTAACATTAAGATCTGTGTAATTTAGACATATCTTATACAATCTAAATTATTCAAAATTTGTATCTTGTTTAAACCACTAAAATTTAAATAATATAATTTTTTTATTTAAAATATTACTAAGAATTATACTCAAAATTCAACCCAAGACTTTAGACAAATCTGGAGACTTGAATATGATAAGGTGCCCAACTACATTCCATATCCTATAAGAATCATGTATCTTAGTTATAATATTTCAATTTTCAATAGATTATTATTTATAATTCATCCATGCATATTTAAAAAATAAAATATATTTTTGCATATCCCATGTACATTGAAATTTGTTCTGGAGCTCCAGCACAAAATTTTGTGTTCATATCATTAATTTTATAATTTTATCAATATATATGAAAACACATACATATTAAAATGGGGGGAAATTTAGAATTCTAAAAAATGGACCTTATGCATTTATTAGTTTTTAAATTGTATGCTTTTTAAATGTTTGTATACTTGATGATTATTGGTAAAAATTAGGTGTTATTGGTGCATTTATTAATTTTTAGTGGTCCCTGTACCTTCCCCCAACACCCTCTAGGTGTTCCCTCATATCTCATATCATTTCCTCTGCCCCACCTTGGTCTATGATCCTAGTGTCTATGACACTTTATACAATGTATGGAGCATTGGGATGCTCCTAGGTTCGTAGATGTGATACTTTATGGATCTTTAATAGATATATCCCTTGTTTTGTCATTTATATTTTTCAATCATTGGATGTAATTTTGGAAATGATAGGTTCTAATTTGAATTCAATTTGTCTAAAAATACATAAGAATTCTAAGTCGTTAATCAATAAGCAATAAATAAGTTCATTGAATATTTTGTAGAGAAGTTGTCAACCATTTCCAAGTAATCTAAAGGAAATAAAAGAATTGTTAGAGAATTATTTGAAGCATGTCAAGTTCATGTTTGGAAACATAACAATAGACATTGGTTTATATGGTAGTATAATTATTTAAATAATTGAGGTTTGTTATTATTGATACTGTTAGTTTTTTATAGGATGCCAAATTTTAAAATAGTTTTACTATTCTATGGTTTAATACATGCCCCAAAACATATATTTACTCCTTAAGTTTTTAAGTATTAGTGCTCAATTAAGGAAATAAAAAATAAATATGTTAGGTGTTCAGAGTCGAAAAGTAAAAAACGAAGTGATGTTTTTTTTGAGATCCAAACCATATGTGCACAGTCATCAAATCATTTTTGAACTATCTAGATTTTTTATAAAGCATCACTCGCATGTTGTACCATTAGCAGATGTGAGGATTCTATTAGGAGACATCTATGTTTGGTGCCAAATTTTAGGGTCAAGTTCCTATCACTTTTGGGTCCACATTTCCATTGCTACATATTGACAACTATCAATAAGTAATTAAATACAATCATAAAAGCCTTAATCCTATGTGTTTGATATAATTCTGGTTATAGATTATTAATTAAACTTATATTATGGTTTTATACATTTTATTTATCCCAGTTAAAATTAATTGGGTAGTTTTATCACAATTTAGTTGTAATCCATTTATCCATATTATAGTTTCAATAAATAAGAGATATGAATAATATAAATCAATTTAAATTGGAGTATGTAATTGAGATTAGTAATGAAAAAATTTGAAAGGTAACACATAACTAATCTCTATGAAGCCATAAAGGAAAATTGTAAAGTCTTTTTCATGTCTCTTCAGAAGCCACACTCAGTTTTGGAAGTTGGTATACCAAGTAATTGGAATTTAAGCTTCTTCAAAAATTAGTGTGTTCTCAATAACAATATTGAAAGGAAACATGTTAAATGGAGAAAGCCATTGGTAGATTGGTTCAAGTTGAATTTTGATGGGGCATCCAAAGGGAACCCAGGAGAGGCATGGGGGGAGGGTGGTTATTAGAGACTCTGAGGGAGTCATGGTTGTGGCATATGCTGGTCCTATGGGTTAACAAAGTATTCATGTGGCTAAAGCCACAATGGCCTTATGGGATATCTAGTTAGCCAAAGTGCTGTATATTAAGAATCTTATCATTGAGGGAGATTCAATTAATATTATTAAGTGTCTTAAGGGTGTCTCTTCCCCAAGTTTGTCTATTCCAATCTAATGAGGGATGCTCATGAACTTATGTATAATTTCTAGGTGAAAAATTTAGTTCATACTTATCGAGAAGGAAACCATTGTGAAAATTGGTTGGTAAATAATGGGGTTGCTAGTCAAAACTTTGCTATATGGACCAAGTTAGGTGATTTAACTTGTAACATCAAAATCTTAGTTAATGATGATCACATAATATTGGAAGCAAAGTGCTCATTTTTGTGGAGCCACTTTTCTTAATGGAAAAACTACATGAATTTATAATATGGAATATTATTTCTTTTAAATTTATTCTTCTTCATAATTGCTATCATTATATTCCAAAATATTTTATTTCAAAACTAAAAAAATAAAATTTTAGAATTACTCATCTTCTTTTTTCATGAATGCACTTTGGGCCTATAAATCCCCGTGAACTTAATTGGGCATATCTAACTAGATTTGGGCCTCTATTCACCTATATTTCCTCACTGAGTGAACTCATGAGTATATTAATTCAATCATAGACACAATTTGGGCCAATTTGCGTCCTATGAACCTAATTGGGTCTATACAATGTGATTTTGGGATCAATTCATCTAAATGTTGTCACTGATTGAACCAATCAACCCATTGGTTCAATTAAGGGTGAACTTTCAGCCAATTTGAGCCCCATTAATGTGATTGCCCAACTATGTTATATAATTTTGGGTTGAATTGGACCCTATTTATTCACTGGTTTAACTAATCAATTGATTGGTTCAATCAAGACCACATTTTAGGTTAATTTGATCCCTCTGAACCTAATCAAGATTAGAAAATGTGATTTGGGCATTTATTTAACAAAATTTTCACACAAATTGAACCAATCACTCTATTATTTCATTCACAATTGTACTTTGGGCCAATTTGAGCCATATCAACCTAATTGAGGGTATATGATGTAATTTTGGCCTCAATTCACCATATTTTCATCGTTGATTCAACCAAAAAATTGATTATTTCAATAACGAATGCACTTTGGGCTAATTTGAGCATGTGAATCTAATTAGGAACTTATAATGCAATTTGGCACTCAATTCACCATAATTTACTCAATGATTGAACCGATCACTTGATTGGGTAAAGCATGGTTGTATTTTGGACTAGTTTGAGTCCTACAACCCTTATTACAAGTATGTGCTAGTATTTGGACCTTAATTCACCAATATTTATACATTTATTGAAGTAATCACTCAATTGGTTCAATCACATGTGCAATTTGGGTCAATTTAAGCTCTATGAAACTGATTGGGAACATACAATGTGATTTGGGCCTCAATTCACATCAATTTCATCATTGATTGAGAAAATAATTTTATTTTTTAATCATGGACACACTTTGAGATAATTTAATCCTCGTGAAACTCATTGAGTCTATAAAATGTGATTTAGGGCTCAATTTTTCCCCATTTCATCATTTATTTAAACGATCACTCAATTGCTTAGACCATAGATGCACTTTGGGCCAATTTGAGCCTTATGAATGTAATTTGGCATATACGATGAGATTTGGGGCTTAAATCACCCTAGTTTCACCATTGATTGAACCAAACACTTACTTGGCTCAATCACATACAAACTTTGGGAAAATTTGAACCATGTAAATTTAATTTAGTATATACAATGCAATTTATGCCTCATTCACCCCAATTTCATCACTGATTGAACTAAACACTCTATTGGTTTAATCAAAGATGCATATTGGGCCATTTGAGCCCCATAAACCAAATTGGGCATGTATGATGCAATTTTGGCTTCAATTAACTCCAATTTCATCATTGATTAAACCAGTCACTCAATTAGTACAAGCACAAATAGACTTTGGGCCAAGATGAGTCTCATGAATCTAACTAGGATTATACAATCCAATTTGTAATTTAATTAGTCCCAATTTTATCACTAATTAAACCAATCACTTGATTAGTTCAATCATAGATGCATTTTCAGCCAATATGATCCCCATAAACCTAATTAGGTGTATATGATGCAATTTAGGCTTCAATTCACCTAAATTTTATCATTGATTAAATTCAATTACTTGATTGGTTCAATCATGAGCGCAATCTTGCCCAGTTTGAGCCTTGTGAACCTAATTGGGACTATACAATGAAATTTGGGAATCAATTATCCCCAATTTCATCACTGACGAGATAAATAACTCATTTTTTTCAATAAAAAATGTAATTTAGGCCAATTTGAACCCTTTGAACCTAATTTGGAATATTTGATGTGATTTAGGCCTTAATTCACTCCAATTACATCACTGATTGAACTAATGAATTAATTGGTTGAATCACAATTACAATTTGGGATAGTTTGATTCCCATGAATAAATTGAGAGTATACGATGTGATTTGTAGCTCAATTCACCTTGATTTCATCATTGATTGAACTAATCAATTGATTGGTTCAATCATAAATGCAGTTTAGGCCAATTTGAGTACTGTAAACCTAATTTGGTGTATACAATGCAATTTGAGCCTCAATATGCCTCAATTTAATTAGTGATTTAACCAATTACTAGACTTGTTCAATCACTAGTGAAATTTGGGCTAGTTTTTGCCCTAAGAACCTAATTAGGAGTACAAGTTGGGAGTTAGGCCATACATTACCCCATTTCAGTCACTGATTGAGTCAGTTACTCAATTGATTTAATCACAGACATACTTTGGGCCAATTTGAGCCCTATGAACTTAATTGGGCATATACAATGAGATTTGTGGGTCAATACGCCCTAATTTCATCAATAATTGAACTAATAACTTGTTTGGTTTAATTACATATGTACATTGGGAAAATTTGAGCCCTATGAACTAAATTTGGAATATAAGATGCAATTTTTTCCTCCGTTCACTCCATTTTCATCACTTATTGAATTAATCACTTGATTATTTCAATGATAGATGAACTTGGTGCCATTTTGTGTGATGTGAACCTAATGCTGAATATATGATGTGGTTTGGGCCTCAATTTTCACCAAATTTATCATTGATTGAATCAATCACTTGAGTGGTTCAATCAAATATGTACTTTGAGCTAATTTGAGTTTGTAAACTTAATTAAAAATATATGATGCAATTCGAAGTTACATTTTACCCAAATTTATAATTGATTGAACCAATCAAAAATTTAATTTAATAACAAATATTCACCATTTAAATAAAATTAACTTTTTATTCCTCTTAAAAATAATTATTGAATGATATATATATATATATATATTATCTCGTTAACCAATTTTTTTTCTATTTACTATATTTTAATTTATAATTATCCTATAAAATATATTCTTACCAACATAATTTAACCATAATTACTATGTTTGTGGGTGCCCATCACCCCAAATTTACAAGATATTTGTATTAACTACTTTAAATAAACATGTGTATGTACACATAAGCAATTTCTCCCAATGGTGTAAAGTATGACGGGTAGGATTTGATTCTTAGATGTAAAGTATTTAATATATTAACACGTGTCAATAAATTCATTAGAGTTCACATGATGTTTCCATAGGGTTAATCTTATATGTTGGCCATTTAAATTTTTTTTTAAGTCATTATATTTTTATTGATGGTAACGTCAAGTACCAAATATCATTCTCGAGGCCAAAAAAAAATTCAATCACGGCAGTAAAAGAGAGACTATTTACATGACATTTATATATTTTATTATAAAAACCTAGAAATATGGTGGTAGGTTATGGATGCTACTAAATATAAATCTTGTGTCGTGACATCCATGATTTTAGTACCAACATTTTAGAAGGTAATAGTTCATATTTTCAATATGTTATTAGTTTCGGAGGATATATTAAGCATTTAGTTTGTTTTAATTTTTTATTAAAATTTTCATTTTTCACTAATCAAAATTTATTATTTTTTGTGTATTAAAATTTTTATAAATTGTCAAAAATTAATTTATACATTTATTAATTGAAAATATGAAAAAATCTATTTATTTGTATTTTGATTGGTTGAAATTGTGAATATATTATTAATGTTATACATAGTACTCATTAGCGTGTGATGTTATGAAAAATACGTAAAAATAAATACCTATAAATACACTCTATTCAAAAAATTTGGAAAAACGTAAATTAAAATTAAAAATAGTTTTTTGTTGCATTAATATATCTCAAGTCCATAAACTAATATCAGTGCACTTAAGAACTTATCCTACTGATTTAGCTAGCAGTCGAAGGGCAGGGGAATGTTTTTTATACGTCGTTTGAGGCCATGCAGGGCAACTTAGTGTAACCATGGAATGAGATCTCCGACGTTGAAAACTGCCACCAACATAGAAACTTCGTCCATGAACGCTTTAAACCCCAATCCAGTGCTGCTCAAGTCATGGTCATTACTTCCGAAGTTTTTTTTTCACTAAAAACTTTGTGAATTGTTTGTCTTTTTTGTATGGAAAATATAAAATAGTGTTGGCTGTTTGTGTGAAGGAAGCTCAGCTGATCTAGACACTGGATTTAGTTATACCATTTTTAGATTATTAACTGCAGGCACATGCCAACTTTGTGCTACTCAACCAAAATGGAATTACGGCTTAGATACCAAAATGGAATTACTGTCCATTCTGAAAAAATCCAAACGCTGCAAATAAAAATCAACTTAATCAAAGATGTCAAACCTTGAAGCCAAAAAGAAGCCGTTCCATTGCAAGAACACCATTACCTGAAACAAATTATTCTAAAAAAAAAATCTGAGAATATTCATCATCTTCATCAAATTTGGAAGTGTTATTTGGAATTGTTTCTGAAAAGCCATCCCATGTGCTTAGGATAAAGTTTTTGTCAACAATGCAAAGCATGAGTTCCCCACGACTTTGTCAACAAATGGTATTTGTCCCCATCCTTGAAGATTGAAGGATTTTCTTTCTTTAAGGCAAACTTCAGTTGCAAACGGCTTTTGTCCGTTTCTTGTATGGTTTTCCTGCAACGTGTATTGTTTGAATCAGGGACTATTTAATCAACGCCTTTCTGCAAGACTTTGTCTACAGCCAATCTGGGTTTGGTGTCTACAACCAATCTGGGTTTGGAAATGATTTTCATAGACACAATTTTTAATTTTACTTCCTGTTGTAGTCAATCTTCACTGACATGTGAATCAAGGATTTTTGAGAAATTGACAAATGCCATAGAACAACCACTCTCTTGCTTTTAGAGCATCGATCAGTGGAAGAAGGCTGTCAAGTGGATGCGTTGTTTCCACAACTACTTAACACCAGTTCAGCGTATTTAAGTGTAGTTCTTTTGTTGCTATACCCTTGCTCATTTGTATTTGTCTTTATGCCGCTTCTCGTAGGTTATCATGTTAAGGTATATAAATTTGATGGTGAGCCATTTGACTGGTCTTGGTAGGCATCTAATAAAGTTTAGTTCCACCGAATAGTGATTAAGTTGTGTTAGTAAAAAGATGTATTGATATTGATTTTTTTTTCCATCCTAAATAACAAGAGCTTGGAATGTTGGGAAGTTAAATTTGAGAATTAGTGTGATTTCTTTGCAGACACTGAGCAGGGTGTTGCCCAGGCCATTCTTCATGGTGCAATTGACTTTAAAAGAGACCCATGGCCAAAAGTTTCTCAGCATGCTAACAGTCTTGTTCGGCAGATGCTTGACCCTGATCCTAAGCTCAGGTTAACAGCCCAGCAAGCGCTTGGTATGTAACCATTCTTTCCAGAATAAAATATTGTTTCAGAGCTGTAAGGTTGAAGTTTAGCTTGTACAACAGACCACATGTTTAAAAACAACCAAACGAGAGAATTATTTTGGCAGTCACAAATAAAATTTACTTGTATTTTACCTCAAGATAAACCTAAAAGTAAAACAGGATACTGAATAAAGGATTGAAACAGGAAAGTATTCTTTATCATGGTCCAACTTCCATTTTAATGAGTGAACCCGCAATTTGTAAGGTGGTTCCTATTTCAGACGGATTGATAAATCCACGTTTTTTCCCTTTTACGGTACTGTTTTGTTTGGTTAACTTCGATTTGGTAGTGTTAGGGAACCTAAAGTTGGGCAGTTCAGATATTCAAGATTGATGTCTTTTATTTGGCAGTCTATAATCGCCTACATGTTCTTTTGAGATTAGCTTCCACATATGTCCCTCATTCGTTCTCGACGACCCCCTTTTATCTTCTCCCCGCCAGCTCCCTCTTTTCTTTGCGTCCTTTTCTACTGTCCTACTCACCATCCTCCTCCCTCTCTCTTCTACGCAGACCCCATCGCCATTACTTCCTTCCCACTACGCCCAGCTCCTCCACTAGCACGTCGTGCCTCCTCCAAGCCTGCGTGGGCTCCCTTCTCTGCCACCCCACTTCGACAGGCTCCTATGAGCTGTTTTGTGAGAGCTCTATCCGGTTTATCTCGCTGATGATTGCATTTGGATTACACAGTCTACCTTCCAGGTCTATCATGATACCGTGATGCCTAATTTGAAGACCAACCTGCTTAATGCTACCGACAAGTTAAACTGAATGCTACGTGCCAAGTCGATGGAATGTATAAGCCTTGTTGGCTGGCAGTTGATAAGGAGAAGTTTGGTCAGGATGCTATCATGGTACCCTTGTAGTGATCTTAAGCTTCATGGTATGAGGAGTTTCCAGATGACTGATAAAAGCCATAAAGGAGAGAATTTTGAAATTAAGTCGCAACAGTTCTTTATCTCTTTCTGTTGGCTGAGTTGCTCCTTTTGGCAACCAATGGATGCAAGCTAGCTTTTCGATATTAGTAGATTTTGAGTATGGCTTGACTGGATTAGTTACATCCAATTCTAGATTTCTTTATTCATTGGTATTTGCTAAAATGCAGATTTCAGGCTTGCTTCTTTAGCCAGAATGAATTAAGAAAATGGTTGATGAGTTCAAGCTTGTCATCACAGCTAGCATGAACAGAAAAGGAAAGCATACTGAAAGATCAAAATCTAAGGATTTTGATTCAGAGGAGAGGGAGTTGCTGCAAGAGGAGAATTTAGAGGAGCAAGACGTGTTTGACCAGGTAAGTGGCTTGGATCATATGTTTTTTGGGGCAAGCTAGCATACTCAGGCACTAGTTTTGTCCATTAAATGGTGGTATTTAATCTCTGTTATGAATGAGATTCTATTATGGATGTGAAGTTTTTGTTACATAGTGTATTTAAAATTTATCCAGTCTATTAATTCCGCTGACCTATTATGGTTCTTCAGATTGAGTAATGCCTTGGAACACTCTTAAAACTGTTCAAATCATTGATCCTACCCTGTTTTGATGACCTTCTTTCTTTCATCACCCCAATGCTGGGATGTTTCAAACATTCATGGTGATATGATCTGGGCTCAGTTTTTTATTGAAGTAATAAGCCAGCAGCTATTTTATTTGTAGGTTATGCATGGAACAATTGTTAATTTGGGTTGTGCTATTAGATTACTAAAAAAGTTTAATTGCCAATTTTTTATTCTATATTCATCCTATGCTTCTTCCTTTGTAGCGAAAGGAGAGGAAAGCAGAAGAAAGCCGAGTGACAATCTGCATTTTGGATAATGTTGTAGAAGAGTGTGGTGTTGCTGCTATAAAGTATTTAGCCAAACTATTGACTATGTCCTAGACTATTTCTTCGACCTGTTTTCTAGCACAAATCTTAAGCTTTTGTTTCCATTCTGATAGGTACTATGATGCATTTTTGCTATTTATTCTAGAAGTTTGCACAGATGAAGATGCTGATGTGAAGCATATGCAATATGTTATTCCACTTGTATATTTGGATATCTAGGTGGAATTTATTTGGTCTGTCCCAATGTCAGGGAACAGTATATAGAATTGGAGTTTGTGTCAACCATGGATATGGAAAAATCTATTGGTTTGAGGTAGTGTTATATTTTATGATATATGTGTATGACTATGGACTCTCAGCCTTATCTGGTTTGAATTTTTTATTAATTTGTTAGTTGCGTTTTTGTAGAAGCACTGTTAAAGTAAAATAAAAACAATAAAAAATAAAATGATAAAGGGCATGAATATGAATAATCAACACTCTTATCGTATTCTCTAATTGTATGACTCAATGCAGAAAAACACACTTTTGTTTCCGATTTTGAATAGATGTTGATCATAAAGTGGGAGGCATGTTACGTTATTAGATTAGAAGTTGTAAGAAAGAATTGGGTTTCATTTTCAATTTGTGAAAAACAATATTACAAGCAAGCATATCTCGAACATTTTTAAACATCAAGATGAACCCAATTTTGTTTCTCCTAATTTTTTCTTCTATTTATGTGGGTACTTTTTGTTTTCAATCATAAAATTCAAAATACACATATGTGAGACAAATAAAACAATATGTTATAAAATAGCATGGTGAACTGAATGTGTAAAGCAGCAATCAATGAGCGTAATACAGTATGAGTAATTCATTTTTATTTTTGGTAAGTTGATATATCAAAAAATTATATATAAAAGTATTTCCAGATATAATCAACTCATAATATATGAAAAAAATATAATCAATAAATATATTGTTTAAAAATAAAAATAAAGATATATATATGAGAAAACATTTTAACATAAAAAATTATAAATACAAACAACAACAATGCAGTGTAAATAAGAGGAAACTGTGAAACACAAATTGATTTTTGAGATGAAATTCAAGTTTGGATGACATTTTTTAATTGCAGTTTGATTAAATTTTTTTGAGAAAAGATATTTTTTATTAGAAAGATGGATGTCTTTTAGATAGATATATTTAAGATATCTATACTAATTAGTAAAATAATATATAATATATCGTTAATCATAAAAAAAAAAAAACAAGTGAAAAAATTACACCTCAAAAATATAATCAAATTAAACTAAAACAAATTTTGAGAAAAAACCAAAATTTAAAAAAAACAAACAAACCATCACATAACTAATACAACCAAAATTAAACAAACTCAAATACACATCAACAACAAACAAATAAATAAAAATACTAACCAAAAAACAATCACATTAAACAACTATTTTAAATATAAAATTTTATAACAACTTAAACTCGTCCCATTCAACTCAGTGACACTACATTTTTTGGAAAAAAAAAATTTTTCTCATTAAATAAATTCTTTAATACTTCCGAAACATTTTTTCCTTTATAGATCCCAACCATTCGTTTTATTGGCACTATTCACAACATTTATGTGTCAAAAACAATACTTTGTGCACAGTTACGAAGATTCTACATTTCCGGTTGGATTGTAAACAACGAATATTTGTTATTGTTAAGTGATCAATAAAATTAGTGTCCTTCTATCCCTAACTCTATTGATCAAGTTCTTCAACATTATAATAGCGAGAAAACATGTCAAAGTTACGTCTTATATTTTAATGTACATCAAGTGTTTTCCTCCTTGTACTAAAAGAGACATCTTGCCTTCTCATTGTTCACATAGATAGGGACATATAAAAGGATTTCTAGATTACTTTTAACCATAGTTTCGGCAATTAGGACTATTTTTTTAACACTAACTATGGTTTAATCATAATCGTTATAGTGGATCTTTAGAGTTTTAATTTTTGTTAATTTTTATTTTAAATCATTAAACATGAATTAAAGAGGTTCAAATAAATAATAAATTTAAAAATATATTTAATTAATATTAAATTTAATTTGTATTTTAAAATAAATTATTATTTTTATTTTATAAATTTTTAATATAAATATATTAAACATAGTTTATATAATAAAATTAATATAGAAAATAAAAAATAATTAAAAAATAGACCATTCTTTAACATTAAGTCTAACCTAATCATAATCGTTCTAATTGGATCTTTAGAGTTTTAATTTTTTTAATTCTTATTTTGTTTTAGAATTTATTTTACATCGCCAAACATGAATTAAAGAGGTTCAAAAAGATAATTAAAATTAAAAATATGTTTAAATAATATTAAGTTTAATTTGTATCATAGAATAAAATTTTATTTTTATTTTATGCTTTTTAATATAAAATAAATTTAACCTAGTTTATATTATGAAATACAATAAAATTAATGTAGAAAATAAAAAATAGGTAAAAAATAAATTCGAAATATGGAAAATATAAAGCAAAAATTTTAACGTAATCATTTATCAATTCTATTATAGGGACAACATTATCTAGTATTTGCACTTATATGACTAGGTTTTGATTATCATCGCTTAAAGGATTTTATATTTGATAATAAGTTCTAATAGTGTTTGTGAACATTAATATTAATGACTAAGTTTTGATTATCATCGTCTAAAAGATTTTATATTTAATAATAAATTCTAATAGTGTTTGTGAACATTAATATTATTGAATTAATTGTTATATTTTTAATCAATCAAAGCAACATAAAGTGGTGACATACATACTAACTGAGAAAATTAGTTTTAAGAAGGGATGGCTATGGACACATCACTACACACACACACACACACACACACACACATATATATATATCCATTTTTGGAACCATACCCTTATCTACATCTTATAGTTTATCATCCACATCTTTCGAATACAAAGCTTATTACACTCATGTGTCTATTTATCTTACACTACTACTATATCAAGACTTACATTATCCTACTTACACCTAGTCATATGAAGTATTACACATATATGTTGGGTGCATCCATATCGTACCACATTGGAGAATTTTTTATTTCCCCTCCCTATCTCATCCTATCTTTAGGCTACATCATTCTATCAAGAGTTATATATATATGCAAATATTCTTATAAAAGATTCTAATAAATTTAGTTATATTTTTATATAATAACACATGATGTGTATGACTCTTTATTTTTATATGAGTGATTTTAGGAATAGATATACATCCATCATCTCAAATGAGGGGCATACAATTAGATATTATCATACCATATTTAGATTTTGTATGGATTATTATTTTACAAAATAAGTTTACAAATATTAACCTATATTTTCCCTAAATATGTATTTCCCTCATCAAGAAGTGGAATAAAGTTTTGAAGACTTTATATAAATTGATCAAGAAGTGAAATAAAGTTTTCAAGACTTTTTATAAATTCTTAGAGTTCTTTGAGTGCCCTTTTAACTCATCAGCTCCAAGAGTTTAGGTTTCAATTTTCAATTTCTAATACCAAAGATTCTTATGAGTGACAACCTGCTTTATATATCATTAGGTGTATTTGTTCCTATGCTTGATTTAGTTTATATTTTAAATTTACAATATTCATATTGATTTATTAAGACATTGAATACTTTCATGCAATCATGATTTTTTATAGGTTTAATAGGTTTAAAAACCAAGAATGTGATTGGACCCTATCCTAAGTATACGTTATCTTCATCATTTCATCCCTCATGTAATTGTCATTATGTTATTCATTTTTTTTAAATTTGACACATGTATGCACACACTCACGCACACACATACAATAACGATATTATTTAGACACCTAATATTGGTAGAATACCATTTTTTATTGGGTCTTTATCATATATTATAACATTTGGTTTTCTTGTGTATATTTGGCTATTTTCAGACACTTTCACCCCACATTAGAGTCTCACTGACCTTGATTCACACACACACACACACACACATCCTTAGATGCAACTTATATTTGTTAGTTGACAACACCAATATCCCATATATCTATCCTTTTTTTAGCTTGGTATTTGTTATGAGCCTTTTTATCTCTAGGTTAGAATCACAATTTCACAAATTTCAAGCCTTATCCTTTTTTGGGTCCATTCCACCTTGGTATAATTACTTGTGCCTTAAATTTATATTATCACTATTCTCTAGGGTTAGTGTATGTTCAAAGTGTATTGGGGTGAAATATATATGCAAGCCTTAGAATCCATTTCTCTAGCACACAATTATCAAGCCTTATCAAGTGTTCTCACATTCAACCAAGGAGTATACACATTGAGCCTACATTACATTACCATCATTCCAAATATTTTTTTATCACATATTATGAAAAAATAGTGAATTCTATAGTTGCATTTGATTACCTCCGGAGAGGAGGTGAATTCCTTTCTCTCATTGGATTGATATTCATTCACAAAGCACTAGAGCACATTTGATATGATTCTCAACATGTGAGATATGTAGCTTTAACTCTTTAATAGGTTTCTGAAGCCAACTAAATTTCAAAAATAATATCAAAATCATACATTTGAAGTTTAGGTTAAGATCAAAGGATTATAAAATAAGAGAGTTCTATTAGTTAGATAAGTGAAGAGAGTCCAAAACCAGGATTAATATTAGTCTAAAACAACCCTAAAATATATAGAGACCATAAAATGATAGAGGAAATAATCATCTAAAATGGACACCATAGGGAAAATTAATTGATCACCTTCTTATTCTGACTTAGCCATTGTTGACAATCCATTGATTTTGAAACAATAGTAAAACAAAGTCAAATTCTTAGTGTTACAATGTAATCACCTCCATATCCTCTTCCCAATTCAAAAATATATGATTAATCACCTAGGTGTGTTCATTTTAGTATGTTCTCTCTCTCTCTCTTTCATTTCAATTTCTTATTCGATTATTTGTTCATACTTTTAGTCATATGTTTAGCACATTAGGGTTTTATTATTTTTATTATAAATGTATTCCCATAGATCCCTCTTGTGCACTTTATTTCACCATTTGACTTAGTGGCCATTTCCCAACTTCATTGAACATTTAGGTAAAACACATCCTAATGCTTACCACTAATCTTAAACTTCGTAAAATAATTTCATTGGATCTATGACCTCTAATCCATAGAATAGCTAGAAGGGGAAATGTTTTGTATGAATTTTATATGGTGTGTTATATGCCCATAGTACAATATGTATCTTTGTATTTTTTGTTTTGATAATTTTTTTCAATACCATCTCCAAGACCATATCAAATGCCTCTGCAATTCCATTATATTGTGAATGGTAAGGTGTGCTCTTGTTATGAGTAATCAAGAAGTGATGTAGTAACTTGTCGATAATATTATTCACAAAATATTTTCCTTGGTCACTTGTGATGATTAATGTACAACTAAATTGGGTTATGATATTATCGTATTTAATTTTTTTAGCTTTACAATATTTGGTTGGATTTTATTTTTCCCATTTTTAAAATATTTTATACTAGTTATGATTAACCATGTATTGGTCTTTTTTATCACAAGTTTTATTAGGATTATTAAATTAATGGACCATTTTATAGATGGTACCAAAGCTAACATAGATGGTAATGGAATTTCATCTCTTGTGTTTATATTACCAACTCTATATCTCCTGCTCAGATATCACATGCCATTTTACACTTATATGCATCCTTGAAAAAAGTGGGATATCACAACCTAGCTAAGACTACTTTCTTCGTCATTCCATCTTCTGAGTTATAAAAGATTACTAACTCATAACGGGCTTTTATTATAGTTTTTTAATCTTTCATGTCATATTACTACCCTTCTCAATACCTCATCCTTACCTTTATTATACAACACCCCATCTATAAATGTAAATGGAAATGTTTGGTTGAACAATATCCTTTTCTTTGTTTTACCTAACCCTATATCATTAAAAGAAAATATATAATACCTACCACCTATTGTGGCATTGTTTCAATCCCAAATATGCGTGTCCATGTAAAATCATCATACATTAGACCATCTTCACAAGTATCTATCCTTTATAAGGAATTCGGTCCACTATTATCCTCTCTAGGATTTACCATAATTATAAAATCAAACTCCTAAAGTAACATTAGACATATACATATTATTATTTAGATTATAAGCCTATATAAAAAATACTTGAGTGGTTTATGGTATTTGTAAATACAAATGGTTTGGCTAACAAGTAATGTATAAAGGTTTGTAATGCATACACTATTGCTAGTACTTATCACTCTGAAGTAGAGTAATTGATTTTTTCCTTCACCAAATTTACACCTGTAAATGACATTGGATGGTCCATATGGCCTCTAATTTGGGCTAACACCAACCCTATGGTCATTCATAAAACAACCACTAGAACATGGAAGGGAAGTTTCTAATCTATGAATACTTGAATTGACACATTTACCATTTTATTCTAGAGGATGTCAAAGGTTGCTTGACACTGTGGCATCCATTTTAGTGCTTTTTTATTTTTATTAATCAACTCTTTAATGGGAAAATTTATTACGACATAATTCTTGATGAATATTTAATAATATATAGTATATCCTAACAAGGTTCTCACATCCTTTTTACATTTGGGGTGGTGGTAAGTCAATCCTTATTTGCATATTATGTATCCTATAAAATGTACCCAAAGGTCTCGAAAAGATACATTTATTCAAATTATGTGATATCCTTAAAAATATGCATCTCTTGAGATTCAGTGTCAATACTTGAAAATGATCTTTGTGTAATCCATATATAATATAATCATATAGATATACCTCTAGGAACTCATGAATGAACTCCCTAAAATCATTAACCATGATAAGGATAACAACCATTAGTGTATTATTCATCCCAAGGGGAATTACCATGTATTATTCCTAATAGGTTTTTCATATTCTCTTATTTTTATCTTCATCTATCCTACCTCCTCTGTGATCCACTTTAATTTTTTAATTGCTCTTGGTGATAAATCCTCATATTCCTTCAGCCATTCTAATATATTTTCTACCTCTCTCTACCTAGTATTTCCCTATTTTTGTAACTTTGGGATCTCCTTTAGTTTCTATATTTTCATCCCTTAATTTTAGAGGTTATTATAAGTATTATTTATTGTCCACATATGTCTCAAAGAGTTACCTTTACCCTTCTTCAACATTAATTTCCAAATTTTATGGTTTCATTTCTTCTCCATACAAGTCTTCTTCATTTTTAGTTATATTTATTTAGTACTAACACATCTTCTCCATTTCAATTTTTTGTTCCTCTGCCATCAATTTTTGTCTTGTGATGTAGCCTATAGTCTCCCAATCATCTGTATTACCTAACCCCACTAGCTCTTTCTTCAATTTATTGAAATGTTTTATTACTACTTCATCAAGAATAATTAATAATGGACATATATTTATTAGAGCTCTACAAACTCTTTTGTAAGGATCCCAAAAGTTAAATATCCCGTAGAAATTATTTTTGAGTTCATCCCAATATTTTATTTCAAATACTAAGATTTGGGTAGTGGTTCCAAGGTCAAGTATAAATAGTGACCCCATAATATTTTATCCATTTCCTCAATATTGTTTCAATCACCCTCAAAATTTGAGATATGATGCTTAGGACTAAATGTCCTAGTGAATCTCATTATTTTTATAAAATATCATTCCTTTTAGATATGTCATGTTTTAAACAAAATCTGCAAAGATATATAATTAGTGATATTATCCTTGTGGGTCTCCCACCACCTCACAACATCTGTACTGAGAGTGTTCATGTTCTTACATCCTTATTTACTTTATGGGGAACACTTTCAACATTTGTGCCAAGTATTACACTATATCACTAATGCCACTAAATTTAGTTAATTTTGGATGGTGGCTTCCCATTCAATTATACATAATATTTTACTATGATTTTTTAGTATGTCTTAAAGTCTTGTAGTTTCTCTAGGGGTTTTTAGGAACATTTTTATTTTACATAGCAGTTTGTACACACGGGTATTTGGATCTCCATAAATACAAGCTTTCGTATCTTCCTCTAAATTTAATTCTAGATCTTCACTCTATAGGTTTATCTCTCCTTCATCATTAGGCTCCAATTCCTCTATATTTATTTCCCTAATGGTTACATACACCTTAGGTACATCATCATATTAATTTTCTTCCCCATATATCCATATCTCTTCGGTCCAAGCCACCACCATTCTTGTTTATAGTAGAAAGTGCGTGACTAATCCATTTCATTCAAAGGTAATTTCTTCATCTTTTGAATTAAATTTTTAATTAAAATAAACAAACCAATCCAAATTCAATAGAACTTGGTAGCCTTTATTATCTTCATATATGTTTATAACTTAAAAATACACCATTTTCCTAATACCCATGAAATTAACCACACCACCTTTTAGTACCTCTAATAGTGATTTGGGTGTTACATCAACTATTGCTATTTCATAGGTTTTCGATTGTAGATTTGGTTTATAGAGAGCATCCCATACACTTCTAGGTAGAACATTTATGTCTATCCTTATATATAATAACTTTTTATCCACTTTTTTACCATGCACTTTTACATCTATCAGGATGTATGTATTCTTCCACTTTCTATTGATTAAGAAGACATTTTTATTTTTTTGAGTTTTGATCTTTTCAAATCTTTAGAGCCTATATTTATTCTCTTAATTATTCCATTTTTTACATAATCAAGCTAACTTATCTAAAAATCCTTGAGTATTCATCGTTTTCACTAGCTATTTTAAACTTACTATCCCATCTTCTTCAAAATATGTTATTTTATCTTTATATTTTATTTTATTTTTCTCTATGAATTTATTTATTTTGAATAATATTACCTCATATTGTTATGTCTTTGGGTAATCACTATTTTCAACATCCTCTAACTTTTCTTCTAATTTTGTGCACTTTTACTTTCTGGAGGAGGTAGTGTTAATACCTCTCACTATTATCACCACTTGTGGTTTGTCACCACCTATCCTTATGCATATATTTTTAATTTTAGAGAGCTCATTCCTATACATTAATTCCTCTTCACATTTTTAGCAAATTTGATATTTATTATCTCTTTTCCAAATACTATGGAGCATCTTTCTTTTTTTTGTATTTATCGGTTTATGTAACTCATGGCACCTACTCTTGGATTTTGTGGTACATGATATCTTATTGATGCATGTTTACATCTTATAATGAGGTCCTAATACTAAAGAATCAACCTTTGTACAATAATTCTTATATTTCCACACTTATTTTAATTCAACTAATAGAATCATGTGTCCCCTTTTACTAATAAAATATACAACATAGTAGAGGTTCCTCAAAGAAATTTATAACTATATGTCTTGGTTTTCCACACTTATAATAGGTCAGAGGTGTAACATATTTATTTCATCCTCTACCACCTTGGTATCCTCCTTTTGGCACTCTATAACTTTCCCTACTCCCCACCACCCCCCACCTGCTTGCTCACTCAGGCCCTTGGTAACCTCCTTGACCACTTGCTCTGTAATACCCATTGTAATTTTTATGTTATTGATTCCACTATCCTTAGAGGTGTTACAACTGTAAATCCAAAGTGAGATAAATATGATAGGTTGTATGTGGTTAAAACACTACAACATAAGATGGAGGGACATGGTTATGAACCTATGGAAATAGTTGTTGTGCCACAAGAACTCTCATCTAAACTAAATAAAGTCATCCATAACATCCTGACCTGGGTAGATATGTTTATCATAATTAAAGAGCATAAAATTGTATAATACATCACATTGCTTGTGGGAGGTTGTTTTCATTTACCCTTAATGAATTTATTAGATAAATATCAGATCTGAAATTACTTTTATATTGAGAACAATTTTTATAAATTTCATGCCCTTCTCTACACTAGCTAGTGAAATCCAGATTTTGACAAATTTCATAGAATAAAATAGTAACTCCAAACCAACACATATGAAAACTTATATTTCATAAAAATGAGACAAAAATAATTAAAAATAACTGTAATAAATAGTACACAATATTTCTAGATCAAAATATAAATTCTGAGGGCAAAAACCTTTACCAGAACTACATAGTAACATTACAAACATTGCTTAAAACAAAAAATTAATACACAAAACTTATAGGATAATCACAAAACAATGGATAATAATTAAATAATCCCACAAGATACTTAATATCTTATGTAACAAACCAAAAAATCTTAAAAATCTCTTATAACCTCTACTCACATTGAAAACTGGCTGAATCTACACTCCTTATAGATTTGTTACAATTCTTGTGTGAAATTTTACCTATAGATCATAGGGGTTTCATCCTAAAATCCTTGGTATCAATGGGTTTTCATCCAAATACCTCAAACATCCAAGAGTTTCTATTCTAGGATGATCTGATGAACACTGTTCAATAAGATAAGTTAATTAGTTTAGCAAAATACCCTTCAAAATGAAATTATGGCATATTAATAACCAAGAAGGCCCAAAGGGGGTGCAAAAATCTAGATCATTTCTTTAGTAATATAAAAATCTAATTAGGAAAAACCATTAGTTGTCATTTTTTTCCACTTTCCATAATTTGATTTAATTATGCTTTTATTGCTTTTGTCCAATTCTAGAATTTTCCCAAATTTGACAACTTTTTTGGAGGATAAGAATGCAAAAATAATTTATTGGTTTGATTTAAATCCTCATAATAATCCTTATCCTTAAAAAATACGACAACCCACTTTAGAAATAAAGTATTATTATTTATCTTTATCCCTTGTTGCTTTTCAAACTTGCCAAAGAGTCCACTAATAATTGAATACCAACTAATTTTAGAGGTTACAAACCTCCTCATAAGAATTCCCATGCCCTTTCTTGGGAAAATACTCAAAAATAATAAAATATTTTATGAATTACTTGATCCTTTTTATCAAAAATAATAAATAATGAAGATTTCAAGTCCAAATAATCAATATTAAATAAAATTATTTTCCTTTCTCCTTCTCTAAACCCAAAGATAATATTGGATTGAGCACTTTATCTATAAGAATGAATTAATTAAAAAAGGGACATGAAATTCTACCTTTCCCAAAATTGCTTTCCCACAAGCAATTACAAACCATGATGTTCAAGAATCATCGTGCCATTGCAATGAATCAAACTATAATGCCCATGTAATCTAGATCATGTACTTGTCAAGTGAGACAACTACCAAATAACACTAAAAGATATACTTTCCCTAACATCCAAAACATCCTTGTACAACTCATGTAATTTTATCACTTTTTTAAAAACAACTTGATCTCATGAGAATAAATATCAAATGAATATGCATGACTCACAACATCATAAATGTAATCCTTCAAAATATCCATGATGTGATGCATGATGATACTTTTACATCTTTGACTTGGATCAAGCAAAGAAAATATAATTGTACTAACTCCTCTATATTAAATGTCACTGTAATCCCAAATCAATCTCAATAACTCTTCACCATGCTTTCACTGCACTACTCTGATAGGGCTAGATGTTGGAAGCTTTGCTTGGCCCTTGATACAATCCTCTTGATAAAATTTGGATTTTGAAAATTGGAACTCAAATGTTTTTATTGCTTAAAATTTTCCACCTTCTTGATTCTTCAACTTGGTACAAAGATTCTTCATCTTTTTTCCTTCTATATTTTGCTAAAACCAACTAGTTGTAGCAACAATCTTATTACTAATCTCAATACCGATGGAAATTCTCTAAAAATATCTTAGAAAGGTACAAGCTGCAAACTTATGTAAGGCCCACTATTTCTTGAAAACTTTGGATATGTGCTAAAAATCATAAAATCAGATTTTAGATTCATTGCAAGAATTTATTTTTTCATGAATTGATATGCAAAACCAAACCTTTTCCAATTTAAGTTCAAATATGTATATTTGAGTTCCTCCAAAGTGTGCACAATGTTGTAATGAAGGACCTCCAAATACACCATGAGGTTCCCATCAAAATGATTTTTAACTTCTGGAAATTCTCCTCTATGCATCCTAAGAAGGAGGAAAAGCATGGAATTTGATTCAAAATGTGTGATATGTAGAATTTACACATATTTCTGTGATCTTGAGAGTAAATGATTAAACTCCATAATACACATATTCATAAAATTTTGAAATTCAACATGGTATTTACCATGATTATGTCTAAAAATATCTCCTAGATCCCATGTTTGAATGCATGAGCATTAAGACAACCCATATACCATATTTACACATGACTTATAACAATGTGTAAATAAGCTTCTCATGATGGCAATAAGATTCTCCCTCCTTGAAGTTAATAAGTAGTTATTTCCTTAAAGTGAGACTATTTCCACATGAATACAACCTATCACATATGGAATATATCATGCCAATACTGGGAAGTAGTTTTTGCTATGCTCCCTTGCCATTATCATATAATAGGTGACATATTTTTGTTTATTGCATTTGACTCAGAAGCTAAAAACATTGATCCTTGTTATAAATTACAACATTTACCTTACACTCATCTGTAGTCAATTTGGACTTTCTTCTTTTTCAGTTGCATGGATGATGAAATTATTTTCAATAGTGATGTTGATCTTGAAAACTCCACCTTTTATAGTTCTCAAAATATCACTAGGATCCCACACCCCTTTATACAAACAATACTCAACTCGAGGGAAAATGTTTCTATGTCTTTCACTACAAATCATAACTTCCACCTTTCTCCCATGCTTAGATTATTTTCCATGATGACCAGAATATTGAAAGGACATAGTGTAAAGTAAATATATGTTATTACCATCTCTTTCATATTTTGAATTGTACTTATAAGAGTGGTCAAAATGCTTACCACTTTCCTCATTAATGAGGTTAAAAAAACTAACATTTTTTGGTCCTTGGTGGATTAAAGAATCAATCACTATAGCTTTTAGCCCAAAAACTATTTTCCGCAACATATCCTTTTGAAGTTCCCAAGCATGATGTAGATTTACAACTAGTTGTTGCCTGAACACTTGCTTTTCATGACCCATGAAAGAAATATTTACCTTAATTTTTTTATAGGTGTTGTTTTGGTTGAGTAATTATCATCTTATCTTCCTTAACCCTTCTTGACCAATCATCACAAAATTTTTGAGTCCTCATTACATCCTCTGCACTTGTCTGCAATGTGGCAAGTTTCATTTCAACAATACGATCCACTTCAAATTTCAATAACAATTGTCTCAGAAAAACACATGGATCCCATTCTCTTAAAAATATTAGAACCCTTTCATCCTTTTATGGTATTTTCCCCAATAACAATTTTTTTTCAATAATAAAGTGTCAAGCATCAAATCTATGCTAGTATTATTACTTTCGTGCCATGCATTATAATCATGAAGATAATAGATTTGCATTCCATTAACTATTGATCTACATGTTTTTACAAGCTAAAAACCAACATTAGTTTCTTGTGAGGCACTTTCCTCATATGCATGTCTCCCAATAAGGTCATTGTGAAACTCCTCCACATAAACTACTTGATTTAAGATATTCCTTTTATTTTCATAGGAATGCTCTAAATGTATGTCTTCCTTTATTGATACTTATGCTACCAAAACACCATCAAAATGATAACACCAAATATTTTTGTCACCTTCAAGTGTAAAAACATCCTACAAATCACCCATATGTAGCATGTATTTAATATTTTAAATATTGATTGGTGAGTTCTGAACAAGAACAACTTTCTCACTTACTCATTCAATAAGGGATACTTCATTTTTTACTTCATTAAGATGATTATTTTGGGTATGTGCACAGAGTTGGGGGACAATTTTGTGGAAATTTATTGTAATGCATATGCATTATGAACATAACATGTAGGTGTTATTTGAAATCTAGGATCAAGATACTAATCCATAATGTGTACATGCTATAATGCGTACATGTTCTTATTATCTAGTATTAGGAATGTGTATGCAGTTTTAATGTTGTAAAAAAAATCAAGCCTCAAAAATGCTAACCATCTCATTTTCACTTTGCTTTCCTTGTCTCTCCCATCACACGATCGCATTTTTCCTATGAAAAGCCCAAAACCTTGACAGATCTTCATTGGAAAGCCTAAAACCTTACCAAATCAATGATGTCACTATGGAGAAGAGGCAAGTGATAAAAAAATAAACCTAATAACCCTAAATTTTGGTAATTTTTTATTATTTGAATTATTTAATTGGTAAATTTTGTGTTTTAAACATCCCACTTTGGTGTAAGAGGTCACCATGCTAACCTTCCTCCTAACCCTCTACCTAACCCTCCTAACCCTCCTAAAGTTTCACAAAATCCCCGAGGTAGTTAGAAGGATCTAGCTACACACATAATGGAAAATAAAATTGAAATTAAAAAAATAATTAGGAGAATGAGGGACCCCACTTCTACCAACACCCATCGCACTTATTGGGCCAATATCCTAGAGTCTATATAAGGTCAAGTTGACTTGGTAATGAGTTATATTGATAGATGGGCATTGTATAGGGATTACTATGTTGAAAAATTGTTAATACATGAGGTGAAGAATAAAGAAATAATAAAATATTAAATTTATGCCTTATTCATCAACCCAATCACCTATGCACCATTTCCACTAACCACCTAACATTTCTCAATCCATTGATGCCAACATAATATGATTAAAGCCAATTTCTGGGATGGATGATGGATGGTGTTTGATTATACACTATGTAAAAACCATAAGGTCCCATTGTATTTTTTGAGGAAACTCTATTGTGAGTTTGTCCTCAATAACATTCTAAACTATTTTGACTATGGTGAGTTTCAGGGCCAAGGGAAAGGCTCTACACAAGATCAAATAGGTGTGCATCATGTGCCTAATCAACCTATAAAGATCCTTACCCAAAAGCCACTGAACATCCATAGATTCCCTCAATGGTGAAGGTCATGTAGATCGACACTCTACATGCACATACTGATACACTCATTCAGTATATGTTTAGGTTTTTAGAGACTGATGCTAGAGATACTCCACCTAGTGTGCATACCTAACCCCACCCCTATAAATATTATGGTGATATATGCACTGAAACTTAGGATGATGATGGTGGTGCTTCAGAAGGCTTAGATGATATAATCTTGAGTGATGAGTTTTTGGCACACATGATTGGTGTGTACATGTTGGCCGCTACACACTTGTAGGTATCTTTTATATAAATTTGATGTTAAATTTAAGTTATATTTACAAATTTAATAGCTAAATATTAATTTACACATAAATTGAATATATATATATATATATATATATATATATATATATATATATATATATATATATATATATATATAATGTTCTAGAAGGATACATTGCCTTCATCATCATGGTCCACAACTCTATTATTTAGTCTTACTCAGCTTATGTTTACATTTATTGAGCCAACTAGTGGTTCATCTACTTCTGCATCTGTTCGTGTTAGTATAACACCATATATATATATATATAGAAGTAAAATTTTGATTTAATATTATACTCTATGTACATTTAATATATGTATATTTATCTTATAATTAAATTAAATTTATCTATCAAGGATCTCAAAATTCAAGTACACTTATATTAAATATACACTTGGTTTAATAAAGCAGAAAAGTTTACCATATATCTTTAATAGTTTGTAGAAAATAAAGCAACATTTTTTTTTAGTCGATGACTGGAGTAGACACTCCTCCATAACTGTGAGCTAAGATAGACATAGGCATTGTTGTTGTAATGTCATCCACATAGGCACTCACAGAGGTACATATTAACTTATAATTTTGAATTGGATAAATAGTTTTATTTTAATAATTTTACTAAATGTACTTGAGCAAAAATAACTTATGTGAATGTATTATGTATGCAAGGTTATTAGATGACATATGACAGTCTAGTTTAGATAATTACTACAAAACCTCCTCATGTTTATTCCTCATTTCACATGCCTATTCATGAAACTAAACCTGTCACTGACCCAATTGAGTGTCATAAGTAAATGAGTAGGACCATGAGCTTACATTAAGTGCATTTTTAAATGATTTTTTGATTCTAGTTTAAAATTAATTTCTTAACTTGGTTTCAATAATAGTATGTTAATTTTATAATAATATTTATATTTGAATAGGTTTAGTTGGAAGCGAGCTATCAACATAGGACCTACACTCAGAACTTGGAGCTATTTAAAGTAATCAAGGGATCTCCATCTACAAGCAAGGCATCCTAGGGGGAGTCTTATTTGAGGAAGGCAAAGAGAGGGAGGATATTTGATGATTAAGATGTCTTAGATGATGTAATTGTTTATATATGCCTATATGGCAATGTATGCATTTTTGGCATTGTATGCATATATGACATTCACTTGACATTAGATACTATGTTGTTAGATGATGTAATTATTTGTATGCCTATATGGTAATGTATGTATTATTGTCATTGTATGCCTATATGTTTTTATATGCAATGTATGTATTACTAACATTGTATGACATTCACCTAACATTCTATTATGTTCTTATTTTTTATGCCTTAATGATTTTTATTATTATTTTAAAACTACATATATCCTAGACTACACCATATAATGAATTATGGTTTTTTATGAGGCATTAGTGGCAAGTTAAATATTAAAACTAATTTATGAGAAATGAGGTTTTTTTGACTTCTATTATCAACAATGAAGTGTAATGTTTAACCATTGATCCACATTTGAGAATGGAACATTATTTATAATTATATTACCATGAAGTGCAATGTTTGACCATTGATAAATAATATTACTTTATCTAGTTTCAAAGTACCTATAACCATTTATTCAAGCTATGTAAATGATGTAAGAGCATCAACTAAAAGATCCAAGTTTGTACATATTAGTCAAAAAGAGTCAAGTAGGTCATATTTTAGTCAATAAAAAGCCTTGTTATGCTTCAATCTAGAATGTATGATTATGTTTAAATGATGTATGGTCTTGTGAGGCCCCTAGATAGGTTTGAAATCCATAAGGTTGGTCATATAGACATCATTTTGGTTTTCCCGTCAAAATGATATATTTGAAAATTCAAATGTCTCATGTAAGCTTGTAGTGGTGAGGGACACTTGTGAAGGGCATGAACCTTATATTCATGACCCTAAAAGTATACTAACATGTTGTAAACATTCTTTAGTCTTTTATCCTAATGTCTATTTGGTATCAAATACTACATATAGGGAGGTTAGTTAGGCATGAGGAGATAAGGCCTAAGTTTGTGGAGAGAATCTTGTGACAACAAACAAGAATTCATTATGTTTTCCTATATTGATATGCAAAAAAAAAATTGAAATTAGGAGCTCAAAATAGAAATGAAGAAAGGTAAAGTCATGTGTCAAGTTATATTGTATTTAGGTAGGAGGAGGTTAAAGGTTTGTAGCCAGGTTTAAGGTCTGTGAAGAAGGTCTATAAGTGTATTTTAATAAATATTTGAAGTAAATAAAGTGTTTGTTGTTATGAGGACATGTTATAATGATATTTAACAGTTTATAGACCTGATTGTAAGATTATGCTCATGATTTATTGTATCATGCATGACGAATCTATTAGATTGTGTATGAGAACATAGAAGTTTGTGTTGTAGTAGGACTTTAATAGGGGAATATGAACATGTTTTCTAATGCATAAATTTAGTCCAATAATTATAAAGGTAATATTTGATAACATAGCATCTATTTGATGCATTATCATTGATTGTTTAGCTTTTAAGAAATGAATTTCATTAAATTGTATCCTCTCAGGTTTAGAAAAAAAGGGATAATCAGTAACTGTAAAGGAAAATAACATATTTTGGTAAGAAAGGTTTTGTTTAGATGAATGGGAAAGGTGAAAAAAGGTGTATAGGAAGTGTTCCAAGTGGTTTTGAGCTTAAAAAATCTCTAGCCTTCATGAAAAATCAATTAGATGCTCTTGGATTCCTGTTTGTGAGGTTAATCCAAGGCTTATAAGATTGTACTTAAGAGACATAATTTTGAAGTTTTGTAAGGATTTTGTTATAAATATTTGAAGGATTAATCATGTAGTTAGATTCTACTTACATCAATTATATGTAATTCCAAGAAGAGGATTATTGTTAACAAAAGAATAGTCTCATTGGTCTATAAGACAAACCTAAGAAGCTAATACAACACAAGTCAGATAGACAAATCTCTAAGAGGGATAATAGACCTAATTAAAGAAGGTATGAAATTAGTCTATCAAGAAATAATCAGATCTTAAGGACAAATGTTAAAGTCTATAATTTTAATCAGATAGAGGTCAAGAGTAGAATCTCATTGGTCTTGTAAGACCAATCTAAAGAGGGCCAGGTTATTGAGATAGGGTTAGTGAGGTAGACATAAAACAGGTGATTCAAGACCTATAGTTTAAAATTGGAATCAGACCATAATTAAGGAAACCTATTAAGGGTTAGTAGATCAAGAATTAATCATTTAAATAAACCTCAAAGATATATTGAGGACAAATATTAAGTAAAAAAGTGGGTTGTGGGCCTAAAAATCTTGGGATTGGTAACTGGTATTAGACCATTTGTCATTAGTAGGTATCTAGTTTTTTAGCCCAAAAATTTTCATTAGAGTGAATTCTAAATTTATGAATTGAAAACCACTTTCTAGTATTGGAGTACTTATGTTGGTCATTTCACATTATCATTTTAGTATTGGAGTGTAATTATATTAGGTATTTAATATTAGACCTACGGATTGAAACTTAATTCAATATCTCCCACTCATATCTATGTATCTTAACCTCAAATAACATTCTTAAGGCTCTAGCCCCACTTTAGAATGTTTTCTTGCTCCATATACAACTTCAACCATCCTACTTTATCACTCTTTTAGCAAGAACTTACAATTATCCCAACTTTGTAGTATGTTTTTTTTTTGAAAAAAGAGTAATTAGTATTGAAAGGACCAATAAAAGGATATAATATATCTAACAAGGCAAATTAAATTGTAGGCAATTAAGAAGACAATCTAAGAAAGTTTTTTCATTCAAACAAGTAGTCAGACCTAAAAAAGAAGATGCAAACTTATAGTTGCATCTAGACCTAATGGAAAGCCTTGAAGAGGCATAAATAGTTTAAGATTATCCATAAAAAGAGTAAGTAGTAAAAAATTGAACAAACATAGAGTGTGTAATTGTGGGTAAATGGGCTATTTATAAGTGGATTAAGGCCACTTGCATCACATTTGATATTCAAAATGAAAAATGAGAAAATCAAATATTTTTTCATATGACTACAAGTCACATATGATTTTATAGATATAATAGTTTGATATATTCACAAATTACATGTTTTTCCATGACCATGATGTTCAAATCCCCAAGAATCACATTTTTACCAGTGTTCAAGAGCATGAAAAAAATAATAAGATGAGTTATCAAAGTTAAAGATGTAGTTGGAGATCTCTATTTACAGTGTTTTTTGGCTAAAAATTTGCGTTTAAAACATGTCTAAATGGGTGGAAAAAATATAGTACCAATTTATTGGCCTCCCATCATGCTTGTTCGACAAACTCACCACCCATTTCAGGCTCAAGAACACCCTTCCCAACACATGAAAAATGGAAATTGTAAGTCCTATAGATGAATCATAAGATCCATAATATTCATGTGAAATCATTCTAATTTCACTCTAGATCAAGTTGGTGAAAACTTAGAGAGCAATCCATGGCACAAGTTGTAGTAACGGGTCTTAAAATGTAACTTTTTGGTAATGAAGAGACAACTTCTTGAGCTCCAACTGGCATTTCTACCTTTGAGACACGTAGGTGTAAATAGATCACTCTATGCAAATATATATAGTAAAATTACATGTGATCTAATGACCATGACATCCAATTCCACTCGAAAGCACATTTTCACTACTGTTTAGGAGCATGAAAATATTGATAACAAATGTTGTCAGAGTTGAAGCTATAGTTCGATAAATCCATTTGTTGTGATTCTTAGCTAAAAAATGACACTAAAAACATGTCCTAAGGGGTGGATAAAATATATGACCAGGTTATTGGCTTCCTATCATGCTCAGTTGACAAATGCACCACCCATTATGGGCACAAGAACACCCTTCCCAACCTAAGAAAATGCAGATTTTTAGTCTAACTTCAGATATGCATAAAATATAAACTGTAAGTCATATGGATGAAACATAAGATAACTCATGTTAGTTTTAAATACATATAATTTTACCCTAGATAAACTTCATGTAAATTTAGATAGTAATTTGTGGCATAAGTTATCGTAATAGGTCTTAAAATGCAACTTTTTGGTAGTGAAAAGACAACTTCTTGAGCTCCAATTGGCATTTCTACCTCCTAGACCCCCAAGTGCAAATACATCACTATAAGAACATATATATAGGAAAATTACATATGATCCAAAAAAAATGACATTTAATTCCACTCAAAAGTTAATTTTTACTAATGTTTAGGAGCGTGGAAATATTGACAATAAATGTTGTCAAAGTTGAAGTTGTAGTTGGAGAACTCCATTTCCATTGCTTCTTGGCTGCAAAATGACACTAAAAAAATATTAATAGAGGTAGGAAATATATGGTAATAGGTTCTTGGCCTCCCATCGTGCTCAGTTGACAAACCCACCACCCATTCCTGGCTCGAGAATGCCCTTCCCAACACAAGAAAAATGTAGATTTTAAGTCTAGCTTTAGACATGCGTAAAACATAAAATATAAATTGTATGAATGAACTATAAGATTTATATTATGAATTTTAAATCCATATAATTTCACCCTATATCAAGTTAGTATAATATTAGAGATCAATCGGTGGCATAAGTTGCAGCGATGGGTCCTAAAATGCAACTTTTTGGCAGTGAAGAGACAACTTCTTGAGCTCTTACTGGTATTTATACCTCCAGGATCACCAGGTGAAAATACATCTCTATAATCATGTATAGATAGTAAAATTACATGTGATACAATTAAAATTATTTTCAAATCCACTCATAATCACATTTTATCTATTATTCAGGAGCACAAAAACATTGACAACAAATGTTGTCAAAGTTGGAGAACTTCATTTCCGGTGCTTCTTGGTTGAAAAATGAAACTACCAAAATGTATGGAGGGGTGGATAATGTATAGGTACAGGTTATTAGACTCATATAATTTCCAATTTACAAACCCACTACCCATTTTGGGTTTGATAATGCCTTTCCCAACATAAGAAAAATGCATATTTTTAGCCTAACTTCAAACATGCAACTAGAGGTCTGTAATTCCAGTCATCCACCCAAAAAGATAATAGTTTAATAATTTTTACAACCATTTTAATATCTTGATAAATTTAAAAAATTTCATTTTGAATATTTTTTGTAGTTCTCAGTCTAGTTCTTGTTCTTAACCTTAAAACATAGTTTTAATCATTAAAAGTGGTCTAAATTGAAAATGACCCATCCAACTATGTTGAAATTTGGTAGATAACTCTATCATAATACCATATACACATTATAATTTGTATAATAATTTTAATACCTTTAAAAATATCTAAATAAATGATTATATCATTCAGGTCTGTAAAAGTCAAGAAAGTGAGGGTTTTGGAATAAAGAAACTTGTATATCTCCTAAAGTATTACCTCAAATGAATTAAAACCTTGTCCACCCCTAGTAAATGATCATATTAATAATATTTAGGTGATTTTAGACCTTGGAATACTTTATAAATAATATTATAATTGACTGTGTGTAATCAAACATGTGTCTAAACAAGCAAAATAGGGATTTAGGAAACTAAAATCATCATATCTCCCAAATGATTATGAGATGGAGCCTATAAATTTATAGGTTGCTTGGAGAAGTTGTATATAACATTAATAATGTGATTAGAGAGTATTGGGATGTATATGATATTAGTAATGATACTGTTGATGTAGTGGATTACACCCTTGATAGGAGACTGAGATCCTGCCTTCCACACGCAACAATGAAACTCCCCTCTTGCCTGCGGGCAAGGAAAAACTAGGGGGAGAGTCTCTAGATAAGGGATAGCTCCCTTTGATGCATCTAAGTTATTCCAATAAGTGCTAATACACACACACACACACACACACACACACACACACACACACACACACACATAATGGGGGGCATGAAAAGGGAGAAGGATTATAGGAAAACAAAACTTAATCTAAGAAGGTGATGCACCAAATAATTTTGACCTACTCACACTCACACTATGAACCATAAGAACACATACATACACTTTAACTGGTAAAAGGACCAGATTGTAGGAAGCTTGATAGGGAGACTTTAATGGAACATAGAAAAAGGGACTTACCATAGGTGCTGTAGGAAAAACACACTATCTAGTAACCTCCTTCTGCCTCTGCACTCTAGGTACAGCTCTTCTCTTCACCTATAGGAATGGTGCCTTGTAGATACCAAGTGCATTGGTGTCAACCCTATGAAAGCATTAGGAAGCAATGACTGACCATAAGACTAACACTCAGACACACTCAGAGGGATCTCTAACTAGAATATAGAAAAAATGCATTTTTTATTAATTCTAGGTGAAAATTGTCAGGGCTTCGCCTTACAATGTGAAAGATAGATATTTCTTGAATGAGAAGTTTTTAATATATAGAGGAAAGAAAAGGCCTTTTGGCACCCTTTTACAAGTGACCCATGTGCATTCTCTACCTTGGGAAGAGGAAGCCGCTTGATAGATAATGCTGTGTTGGCTCTTGCTTTGACTTCAGGCATTTAAAAACATAAGCTGCTCCGTTTGTCCACAAACAAGACCGCTCTTTGAAAGCATTCACGTGGCTTGTCTACTCATAAATGCAAAGTGGATAAAATAGGGTCACATTGTTCACTATTTGCACCTCTTGATGATCAATTCATAGACACTATGTCAACCACTGGAGTAACTCCTTGAGTCGACGCCTTCCTTCGCCACTTGGACTATTTTGTTCATTTTTGCACTTGGCTCTTTTTGCCCCTTCCTGGCTTTGTCTTTCTTTTGGCCTTTTGCCTTTGAATTCCTTCAGGTTTGCACTTAAGTCTGTGAAGATCAACAACTATTTCCTTGCTGTAAAATTGACGTTCACAGGCCCGTCACCGTTTGAAAGCCAATGGCTAGTTTATTTCCTTCAAATTGATAGCTTCGGGGGGACGTCACCATCCTTGGCAATTCCTTTTGCTCTTCTCTCTTCGGTTAGGCTTTTGTTTCTTTAGTGGACTTTATCTTTTATTTCCTTCAGACAATTTGTCTGAAGGAAATCTTCCTTGGCTTTGGCTGCTTCAAAAAGGAGAACAAGGACAGGTGGCACTTTCCACTGATCTCAACAAGTGACATGTGGCGGCTTTCACCCTAAATAGGTGAGGACACTTGTCAGCTTTTACTTAGACTACAAAAGCTTTAGCTACCTTTTGAGAATTTTGTGGAAGATGACACATGGTGGCTTTCCCTGAGTTTTTTGAAATAGCATATAAACATTTGAGACTTATTTGGATTCACGTGGATGTAGCCACTTGGCGCGTTTCACTTGTTTTTGTGACTTACCCAGGGTTCACCACAGTCCTTGCTCAATAGCTGTGGATGTTGACACTTGGAGGCTTCCACCAAGTTTTACCAAAGACATGTAACATCTTTTGTAGCTTCTTAGAAACAAATTACAAATTTTCCACTGTTGCCACTTGGTGCTTTCCATGAGATTATGTGAGAAGCTTATTGAAAGAAGCTTTGAAAACCTATGAAAAGCTTGAAATGTGGATGCCGACACTAGTCATGCTCTACTGCGTTATAATGGGACATGTGGCACGTTCCTTTTACTTTTAGCAATTAGTCGGATGATGATGATTGGAGTGTTCTGCTTAATTTTAGCCATTCACTTAGGGCACACCATGGTCCTTAAAAAATAGCAAAATGAAAGGAAGGAACTGTGGATATTGACACTTGGAGGCTTTCGACAAGATTTATAAGGGACACATGGCATCTTCCACTGCTTCTTGAAAATAAACTACAAAGTGTACCGGTAGACAATGCTTGGCAGCTTCTGCTCAACTTTTAGACTTAGACAAAACCTACACAAAAATTAAAAAAAAACTTGCGCATTGAACCTTTGAACTATCGAACCCATTGAACTAGCTAATTTCAAGCCTGCAGAGTCAGTATATTTGAATCCACAGAGTTCATAAAAATCATACTTGTGAAAAACTCAACAAATGAATTGGCTCAAAATAGTAGGGAAAGAAGGGGACCAATTTTGGCCTGCTGGACCAAAAATGGTCAACAGATACAAAATAGACTTACAACATAAGTGTGAGCATGCAAATTTTTGAGTTTTATGAGAATTAACCATAAAAAAAGGACATAAATTATTGAAACAATCCTATTAATGACTATATAAAGGGTCATATGGATCTGATAGAAGTGGTGTCATGAGTTTAGGTTAATTATAGAAAGAGAGTGATGCAGAAGCATCAACTAAGAAGATGTACAATTGTACATATTAGCTAAAAGGAGTCTAATGAGTCATGTTGTAGTCAATAAGGAGCTTGTCATGCTTAAAATTGTATTTTAGTAACCATATTTAGGTGTATAAGGTTATATCATGTCCATTGTGATATGTTTAAACCTTTAGCTTTTCAAGATTTGACTTGTAAAGCCTCATATTTGGTTTCTTGCCAAAAGGAGGAATTTGAATATTTGAAATGGTTTTAAGGAATTTAGGAAGGTTTTGAAGGTGGTAAAGGGCCTAAAAATTATAAATGGATTATAATGTTTATTTACATGTTTTAAGATGTATTTTACACTCTAGTTAAAGTAAGTCCTTCCTAAGATTGATCTAGAAGTCTATGCTACATTGGAAGAAGACAAGAAAAGTATATTGTTGAGATAATATTAGATTCTTGCTTTCAAAAGTGGAATAAAAATCCTAGATTAGGATATCATACATGGAGATAAGCCTTTAAAACATCAAGTAAGAGCTAATAAATACAATTATATGTTTGATAGGAGATTGGAGAGGTCTCATTTGGGAAGAAGAGGTTTGTATAGTCTGTCAAGAGTCTATATAGAAGACAAATGAATAAATAAAGTTTTATTTTGATGATATCATGGATGCTTAGAATATGAATAAAATTTAAGTTAAATTTGTAATGGTTATTTAATAATTATTCATGTTTGATGATGGTTTTGACTGGTAAATGGTTGTGAATAAAATTTTGTTTAGTACATTCTGATAGAAAGATGGATTTTCACATGTTTTTATGTTGATAAGTCATAGATAATGTTTATTTGAGTATGAAAAGGATGTGGAAGTTAAAATAAATCTAATGATAAGTTTTTAAGTCCCATAAACATTGATATTTTTGCCCTTTTTAGTGCTCTCGAGTCTGAGAGGTAACATATAGCCTAAAATAGTCATAGAAAATTAATGTTTTGATGAGTTATAAGCAATGTTTGGGGTTGATAATGATGTATAAAATTTCATAGGGTTTTATAGGTAATGTTACAAGTGGAATAAGTCCAAAACATTTTTTATAAGTCAATATATGTATTTTTGAAGACTCGGCCTATGTGCAGGAAAATAGGTTTCAACAAGCAAGAAAACCTTATAACTTTTGTTTTATCTATCCAAATGGTATGAAATTTGACATGGAGTTAGGGAAAAGTTTTTAGAGTGTATTATAGGTGTTTTTAAGTGTTTATAAGTCATATATAATAATTTAGTATGTATTCAAGGTATACATACTTATAAAAACCAGTCAAAAAACCCTATCAAGAACTGATTGAGGTCTAATGTGAGTAAATAAAGGTGGTTTAAGGTCAATGATTCATGAAGATAGAATTTTCAAGAGTAATAAAACCTATTTATGGCACAATAATGGTCCAAGTGTGATTTTAAGCCCATCAAAAAGGTGACAAGTCTTAAGATAGACTTAGTCTTTGTCTAGTGCAAGTTATCAGAAAAGGTGATCAAGAAAGGCTATGAAAAGTTGAAAAGAAGTTTTGAGTTTGAACATAATAACATAAAATTGAGATTTTAATATATTTTTTAAGAGATATAATGGAGGATTCATATTTCAAGAGAGAAAGAAAGGACTACTAGCCCAAGAAAGAAGGCTTAAGCCTAAGCCTAAGCCTAGAAAGAGCAAGTTTTTGGGCCTATTGGCCATGGTGGTTTACATCATTGGAACTAGAAAGATTAAATAGGATTGTAAATCAAGAATTAAATTGGAAGTCTAAGTCTTTTTTAGCATACACATGTTGTTGATTGTGTATGAATCAAAGATTGAGAATTAGGGGTTAAGGAATGAGTCTACAAAGAAAGTACTAAAGACATTAAAGAACAAGTCCATAAATAGATAAGACTCATTAGTCTTAATACCAATCTAAAAATATAATCATATCTAGAAGAGATAATAAGTATATAGAACTAAAAGAGAGATTGCATACCTTTAAGATATTTTTGTGATTGGAAACCTTAAATAAGGGACTTAAAGAGGACCACTATTAAATCAAATTAGCCTAAACAAAAGAGGCTTAAAGAGTTTAGTAAAAATATTGAGCATGAAAGTGGTAGTCTAGAAGATCAGTGTTTTGAGACTGCAAGTTTAAATCAAGTCTTAAGTGAAGGGTGAAACCCTATGTGATACGTTGGGAGTGTCAAGGTGGACATGACAACATTTAAAGGGATTAGGTCTAGAGAAGACCAAAAGAGAGATTATTTTTATTCTTGAGAGAAAGATAGATATGAAGCATGGTGATAAGGTATAGTGAATGCAAGTAGGAAATTTACATCAGTGAGTTTCTCTTAGCTTGAAGAATATGATTTTCTTTACTAACAATGCCAAACACATGAAGGTGGAAGCTTATTTGGCACCGCCAACCTACAAAAAAATGTTAGTAAGTAATTAAAAATGTAATTTATGCAAGTAACCTAAAAAATCAAAAACATTTGGTAGAATTTATTACATCTACATTTTACAAGTTAACATACATGCACATTTCAATCCAACAAACCACTAGGATCTACTCTAATATTGATAGTATTAAGAATAACTTCATGGTCTGACTCATGAACTTTCTATAGATTCTTATTTAATGGTCTCCCATAATACTTTTACTATTTTAATATTCATTGCAAGAACCAAATTTTAATAGTGTAATATCTTCCTGTGCATTTCAAAGTCATCAAACAACCATAGATCTGAATTTTTGATAAGATTTTGTCAAAGCTAAATTCTAGTGACTACCATAGACCTAGTGGGATAGTCAATGTTTTCTCCATCTATGACTGGGGAAGTCAATTTTTTATTTCCATCTACACACTGACATATGTAGTAATATGTTCCCTCTTTATTAACCTCATCTGCAATAACTACAAAAACACACTCTATATCACAAAAACAAATTTTAATGACACTATCAAGATAGATAATGAAAATAGATAGTAAATAATGATTAATCTTCTACCTAGATGCACTAGATCAGTTACATGGTCAAAATCATGTGGCAATGTCATATTTGTAAGTTATAATTTTGGTGGAACCTAATATGTGTTGATTGGAATTAGAGGTTTGTAAATCTAGTCATCTACCCACTCTTGTGAGTCAGACTCATTACAAATGGATTCCATGCATGCATAACCAAAACATGTCAAGTGTCTTGTATGAATAGTCCAAGAACCTATGTTTAAGCTACGAAATGAGTGACTCACTTGAACCCATTAGAGTTATAAAATGCTCATATTTTGGCAAGTGTTATTCCTCAATGAACCAAAAATGCCTAAAAATAGAAAAATTTTCTTGAGCACCATGACACATGTTCTCATTACACCATTCAACCATAATTTTTGTATCAGTCAAATCAATAGCCTCTTCAAATTTCAACTCTTTTCTTACAATGGATCTTTTTACACATGTTCCAACATCATAATACTCCCCTTTTCCATGGTCAGCCTTAGTGAAACTCCAAATATGTTTTATGCTAGTGGTAACATGCATCTTTCTCAACCAATAAAATGTTTGTGCATTCTTGAATTACGATGTGAAATTGTCTGACCAAATGTAATGTTGATTGAAAGTAATGTTCTTCTAGGTAAAGTGTCCATAGAAATTCTCAAAAAAATCTCGAGAATACTCTATATAATGTGATCGATCATCAATAATATAGAAATTATACTCCCTTAATATTTTTTTATCTTGATCTATACTATCAAGTACATGCACGGATGCTATATGCACAAATATGGCAACTTGTGATGAGTTGTAATACTATGATTGAACTTCTATTTGTGGTTTGAATATGTCATTTTTATCAAAGTCAACTACTAAAATAATTGAATCAAGTGGGAATGTATCCTTTCTTAGCTTTAAATGTTCATCTAATCATCTATCCCTATGTGTGTGCCTTGCATACTCATAAACAATTTTCTCCCTGAATTTGACCATAAATGTTGAAGTAGGTATTTGTTTTATAACAAGCTCGCACCATTTAGATTCTTTGCCATATTTTACTTGGTAAGTCATATATTTTTATTTTCTTAAACCAACTAATTCCTGATCAATTGCACTTGTACACTCCTCATGGATACAATTTTTTAATTTTGGCAATCCATTGTAAATGTTATAATTTCCATCCAAACAATATTTTTTATTAAAAAACTATCCATATGGTCTTTCACAAAAAAAATTAGAATAAATTCTCTAAATGATTTTGGTGGAACTTCTATGCCACACTCCTGCATATTGTTGTCAGTATGAAAAGTACAACAAATATGGCAAAAAACATCATAGTGCATTGAAAATTCAACATGTTGCCTACAACAACAAGTGGTGCGCGTGTGATTTATTTTTACATAAAAAAGTTTGGCCATTTCAAAAAATATTTGACTAATTGAAATTTGTGAATATTTTTCCAAAAAATTAGAGTATAATTGTGTTTGAGTCACATCCAATAAAATTTTCAGATGTGGTTCATGGTTACACAAACCAACTCTTATTTTCACTACATCTTTTGCATTGCGTAAAACTCTTGTATTGTCTTTCCACAATTATGAAAGTAATTCTTAGAGAACATCAATTATAGCCTTGTCCTTTCATGGAAGTATACCAGAGAATTCCTAGAGCTCATTAGTATTGAGTTCATTAAATCGTTCATGTCTTTCAATTGCTTTTATTAATATTTTTGTGTTTATACCAAGTGCTCGGCTTGTTTTTGAAATAAATCATTTTTTTCTTATTTGACCACTTACTGAACAAGTTTCAATTATATGTTGAATAATATTACAATATTTGTTGCATGATTTCAAGCCTATAATATGATATGCATCATGTAGATTTTCAATAATTTCATTGTTTTCATCATCCATGTTAGATGTTCTTTTTAATCTGTACATTTTAGGTCTCATCTTGATCAGTTTCATAAACAAAACAAATAATTGACATCTTTGAATATCATAATCTAATTTATAAAAGAAACTCTCCCAAATTTATTGAGCCAGTCTTCTTGAGTGGCGGTCAAACATTTTATTTTGCATTAGTTTTAAAATATTTTCATCGACTTTAATTAAGTACTTATATTTTCTACACACAATTCTTGGAGGTGTTGTTAATGGTGGAATTTGTTTAGAAGGTGTTTCAAAATCATTATTACTTTCATTGTTTGGTGGTGGGATGCCATTTTATTCATTGTTTCTTTCTTCATTATATGTTTTCATGAAATTTTATTCATTGTTAATTTCATCTTTATTTGTTTCCATGAATTTTTTTCATTGTTTAGGGGTAAAACATCATGCATAGACTCATCATCAACAAAATAAAAACTTTATAGTTTGAATGTGAACTTCTAACATTATATAATTCATTATTATTCAATTCATTATTGTCAATTTCATAATTATTCAAGTCATTATTGTCAATTGGCTCATTATATACAATATTTGGCTCATCAGGATAATGGTTTATGCTTTGTCTAGAACAAAGTACTTGCATTCATACCTTATTTTTTTCTCTCACCTCTTTTAATTTCTCTAGTGTTTTTTCTTCAACTTCTTCCTCTTTCTTGAACACGATCCATCACCCATTGGATAATTTATAGCTTTTCAAAGGTGGGGTTAGAAAAAGTATGTAGAAAATTTATATGGGCCCTAGGGATATAATTCTCAAATTGGGTTAAGAATAGTCATTAAAAAGTAAGTTTTTTATATATTGTAAATAACACATACACATTATATGTGTATACATTATTAATACTATAGATTTTAGGGGTTTAGGATTTAGGGTTTTAGGGTGGTTTAGGGTTTCACATATGATGATGAAATAAGACTATCATATGATGCATTTTCCCCTTCAATTAGCCCATAGTGAATTGATTTATTTGACTCAGTCCAAATTAGGTTTAATTAGCCCCTTCATTTGATTGATGTCCACATTAAGCTTAATTAGGCATAACTTAGATTCAATTAATCCAAATTAGGATTAATTTCTGCTTGGTTGATGTCAATACTTCTAAAATAGATTCCATTAGTCCAAAATAGATTAAATTAGTCCAAATTAGATTCAATCAGTCTAAATTAAATTCAATTATCCCAAATAAGATTTGAAATTATTCCAAATTACATTCAATTGGTCTAAATTACATTTAATTTGTGATAAAATTAGGGTTTAGGGCCAACACATGTCATGAAACATGGGTTAATTTAGTCCCTTTAATGACATCGTAGACTCACATTTAGGTTCAAATTAGTCACAATTGCCTTCATGTTTGCATTTATAATAAAATTAGGGTTAGTTAAGCCACGTGTTGCATAGATTATATAATTGATTGAGCCATAAATTTGGTTCAAGGGATAAATTTTCCCAAATCACATCCTTAATTGAACCAATTAACTAATTGGACCAATTCATGATAGAATAGAACTTAATTTTGCCCTAAATTATATCATGCTCTTGTAGTTAGGTTGAAGGGGTTCAAATTGGCCTTAAATGTCTCCTGAATTGAGTTAATCAAATATTTGACTCATTATATATGATGACATTAGGGTTAATCTCACTCTAAATCACATCAAGTATACTCTATGTACATGTTCAATAGGTTTTGATTGGCCTCAATTTATTTCATGTTTGCATTTATGATAAAATTAAGGTTTAGGGTTTACGATTTATGGTTGTAAAAACTGATTAATTGGATTAATATGTAAGGCAATATGAGTTAATTTATCCCAAAATCACATCCCAAACTTGTAAAACGAGGTTTAACAGGATCACATTGGCCCAAATTACCTTCTATGTTCCTATTTTTTTGCATGCCTCTGGCATTTTTTTTATGGCTTATTAGGATTCCATCCATTAATTTGGTGAGTTAATTCTGCCCTAAATTCCATTAACAAACATCTCTTTCTACCTTTTTGCATACCTCTTACCCCCATATTACCATGGAACCTACTCAAAATTTATCGACCATGCACCATTTTAGAGATGAATTTCTATTGGTGAAATGGAGGGATGTATCATTATGCATTGGAATGTTATTCTATCTAAATCTAAATCCAAATCCATAGCCAATTTCATGTCAAATGGGAATGAAATTTGTGGGTAACATTTCCACTATTGCTTAGCTCTTTCCCAAAATGGCCATGGAACCTACCAGAAAGATCTCGACCATGCAACATTTCATAGAGGAATTTGTATCAGCATTATGGATAGAATACAATTACCTATTGTTATTGGGACTTCTAATTTCATGGGTTTTTATGTACCTTCACATCTGAATAACTATTTAGTTGTATGCTAATGGAGTGATGAAACATTACACATAGGTGTGTTGCCTATAACCGAATCCATAGTTATGTTTTTTTCCTATCACATGTCTATTACTATTATTGTGTCTTCTATGCACATGGATTTTTATGTGGCTTCACATCTGATTCAACATTTTTTGTTATGTTCATGTGTAACAACCCCACTGTGATATAACTAAAAAATCCATTTAAAAAATAATAACATAAAAACATATACTAAAAATAGATTACACCATGAGAATCTAAGAAGTGATCATATAAAACACTCTAAGTGTGATAACTGTAAATAAGAATGTGACATGTAACAATCACCGATCACTATCAACATGTGAACACATCATAATACAACATAGGAAGTAATTACATATAACTAGCCACTACTGAAATAATATACAACCACTGCTATTGATCCACAATAAATAGGTAATTATAACTCTTCATGATAATGTTTCTAGTAATAAAAATAATATAATTCAATGTACAAAAATAAGATACATGGATTTTTGAAGCATAGTTCCTGAACTATAGTATCTGTGGCAATCTTTGTGTCATCTCAATAGTCATAATGTTGTGAGGAGGGATAACATCATCTGAGCACTTTTACACACCAACCATAGACCAATAATCCTCTACACTAATCCCATTAAGGAATGGCCCTCCCTTCATGGATGAATATATAGTGATAGTGCAGAAATCTAGAGAGATAAACAAGTACCCATGTGTTGTATGATTTATAAAACTAAACATGCAGTGTATCATAGAAAAATCATTCCATTTCAAGATATCGCACACACATGAAAATCATACTCATAAAATGATAATGTCTCATTAAACACACTTTGACCAAAATTTTAAAAATAATAAATAATAGTGATCTATAGATCAATCAAATTCATACAAACCTCTTGCAAGCCAATGAAGTTTGTCTCACTCCTTACTTAGTATCAGTAATTCAAAATTGATCAATCAATAATTTAACCACAAGATTAATACAATTCACTTCCTACCATCAATCATATCACATAAGATGCTAAACATAGGAGTAATCAAAACATATATTTATTCTGTCAAATGTATGAATGAATCTTTCATTACTATCTATCCCATACTAGAAATAATGACTACAGTTTATACCAGTTGGGTAAAATACATATTTAACTACATATATAATTACTATAATTATTTTCCAAACATACTAAACCCTTTGATAACCCATATTACCATAATCTTGTATTCTAAGACACAACTATTAGTTTTTCCATAGTCAATCATATAAAGTAGTCTTACATACATGAAAACATAATCTTCTATTCAAGAAACTATATATAACAAAGCAATTCAAAATTTATACAAAACACATTTAGTATCCTAACATTCATTACACTCTCAAAGGTTGTATGCACACATATATAAAGTCCTACTAACTATCATAAATCATGATATTCATATTAATAACCAACACATATACATTTAATCATTCAAACATAGGTATGAGTCTAGACATAAAAATTATAGTATGTACCATCTAATTATAACATATATTTATACTGTAGTACTCTATGACATCCAATACTATCATAGTTCATTGTTTATGAACACAACTACACAATTGCGAATAACCAGTCTTGCAATTATAAGAAAAAAGTGACCCATGCTCTTAAATAATAATCCATCAAGTATGGGTTTATACCACTAGGGTATACCCTACATTAAGACTGCATATTCTAATCTCTTTATAATATATTCTATGATAAGCAAAATATCATAGTCCATTAATTTCTAAGAATATAGTTCTCCATTTGAACAACCAATCATAATAAAGCCAGTCATAAACAACTTCAAAGTTACTACCTAAATATCATATTATATAAATCGGACTCACATAGAATAATTACCCATCTTCCATGATAACTTGTGAATTTAAACAAGTTGTATGCATATATTCATGGTATAATTATATTAGGGATTTATAATTCATTTAAAATTCCTAAACATATAACACATTTATATGCATACATCTTATTCATACATATATATACTATTTATGTATATATACACCTTTAATCTTTGGCAATGAACATTATGTAAAAAATATTGATCTAGAATAAACTTAATAATGCATATCTTCTATTCTAGGAATATTGTCATTTGTGCTTGATGAACCTACTCAGGAAATGTATCAGGGTTTTATCCATCCATTTATACTATATATTTAATATTAGATCATTAAAATCCCATTCACAAGTATGAATATATCATAACTAGTATAGTCATAGCTAAGGAAATGCATGTATTCTCTAAGTATACGATAAGATACATACAACTGTACAATTTACTCAAGTTTTCAGATTATCTTAAGATTAGAAAATTAAGTACATTATTATAACTTTCATGTGTATAGTGCTAATAGGTTAACTTAATCAAAAGAGTATCTAATGAAACCATCTCATAGTTGATTGCCACTATATCTCGAGAATAGTCTATACACAACTAATACTCATAGTTATTTCCCAAGACATAATTCATGCCTATCAAGTAATATAAACACCTTTAAAATAATCATCATTTGTTTACTCCTAGTTCGACTCAGTCAACTAGATGAAATCAACTAATTCAAGTCTTGTTTTCTTCATGATTTTAACATTGACACATATAATATGGTATTAACCCAGATTTTTGAATAATCCACATATAATAATGCAATGCATAGCTATGGTTTTTAATACATACTCTGTGCAAATACACGGCTACAATTTTTCCACTAGTCCACATGCTAAAAGTATTACAAATGGCTAAGTGTATGCCTATGGTATTCAAGTCTTGTACCCATCTTTATAATTCCATAGTTTACTTATATAAATAATAACTAAAATTGTATATTCTTAAAAATTTTCAATACCTATAAAGAGTATACACCACCAACTACAACCTAGTATATATATCACCTTGCATTTCAAATTACACGGGGCGTATATTCTATGTGCATGCAGATTTGTAATTAGGAAAGGCATTGAATAATTCTTATCATTTAATAAAATCACATAGCCACGACAACCCTATTTTGCTTAGCCTATCCAATTATATATTAAATCTAATTTTTTCTCTTCAACTATCTACTATTACCTAGCCGCTATACACGACAATCTTTTTATATAGCGAAAATTCATGAAAATCGACTGTCTCCATTTAAATCAACTAACAATTTTCTAAATGGGGTGAGAGAGGCTCTAAATCTCAACCTTATGATTACTCAGGATAGCTATGAGGAAATTGACATTAATACTCAGTCAAAATCCTAGTTTTTTTTTAAAATACCCATTTTGTCTAAAATGACAACAACTTGAATGCATTGTCAAACCTTATGTGAAAAAAACAACGTCATCTAGTGAAATATTTCAAATTTTATATATAATTTAAAGATTATATTCCACATTATAACATACATGACTTTTCCTAAGAAGGCATGGTTTCATGACCATTCTTCCAACGAAGGTTGAGGTTTACTATTCTACCCATAAAGAGTTTTGGAAACCAAATAACATAGTCAATTTCATATGCAAAAACCCGATACTAAGATTTTAAATCTCATAGCAGAATTTGTATAATCATGAGACACTAAATTTTTTAAATACATTTCCCTCATACAAAAAATCTAAATAGAACTTCTAGCCTATCAATCATGAAATGGAATTATGCTACCAACATGGTAATTGCTTTCCAAAATCATTCTTTTTGTTCTTGAATAGATTTACCAAAGACTTCTCTCTACTCACCTTCCTTCTTCCTTGTTGTGTCATGCCCTTCTCTCACTTCACTCTCCTTTAGTTTGTCCATCCTCTCACTATACTCTCATTGCCCTTTCATTGTACTCTCCCCCTCTTATTATAAATTCCTCCTTTTAAAGATTACATTTCCATACATAATTCATCACTCTACCCTTTTCAGTTTAAAATAAATTAACATCAACTTAATTTGAGCTTTATTTAGTTTTACAATTCATGCATGTTTATTATTTTGCTTTCAAGCACAAGTTTCTCACTAAGTCCATCCACTTAAGTCATTCTTAATGATAATTTTAGACCTTTAATACTCAACATAATTTATGCATTAGAATTAGCACTTAAGTTATCATTATTATTATAGTTAAATTTACTTAAGTTACATGTAATTGATAATTATCTCAATAAAAGATACAACAAATCAATTACTAATACCCATTATAACAAGATAACTATTTTAGTTAATTACGTGTGTGTGTGTGTGTGTATTCTTATTTAATAGTTTGACTTATATTGATATTCTTGAATATCAATAATAGTTAACTTAACATCCACTAATATTATTAAAGACATTATTATTAGTTTATAACCAATAAAAAATAGCTAAAAGAATACAAATACTGATTGGTTAAGCATCATCTCATCCAAACATAGTCAACACAACAATTGTAAAGAAATCATCATACAAATATAACTACAGTAAGTATCATGATGAAATCACTCTATTATATCAATCATAAGCATATACAAAAAATATAAACACTGTAAAAATGCACAAACCCTCAAACACATACTAACTAGTTAAACTATTCTACTATGGTGTATTTTGTGTTACTAGCAATTCTTTTGTCATCCCCCAATCATCCCATGGTTATGCCATCATTTTGATGATGCTCTCCCTTCATCATGTTTTAAGAGAAGAATTAATCCTGCATCCACCTCATGAGAAGTAGGTAGTTAGTTTGATTCATCATATATATCAAAAACTAATGATGAATAACTAATAAATATACATCTATAATGTATAAATAAAAAAGTAAAACTGTCACATAATTAATCCATCATGTAAACTAATTAGCATATAATTATCTCATAACCAACATATGTCATCAAAGTAATAATAATCAAATGATAACCATAATAATCCATGGATTCAAAGGTTATAATACTTAGATAAAAATCAGGTTGTAACATCTTTCTCCCTTAAAGTTGATCATCATCTTGATGACACTTATTCAAACAATAGTTCTGAATAACAAATAGAGTTTAACAATTTAAAAACATATTATCAAATATAAAAACAAACAAAAAAATATGGAAATAGTCTATAGAACTCATCATAGTCCTCCCAAGTAGCACTATCCTCAAAGTATTATGCAAACCACTCATCACAGTCCTCCCAAGTAGTCCTCCCATAAGACCTTGTACTGTGACACTTCTCTATTATGCAAACAAAGTTTGTGATTTTTAATTACTCTGATTGGTTCTATCATGACCATCTTAGGATCTAGAATCTTAATAAAAATTTCACTGACTTCCCCAAAAGCACATGAGATCATCACAAAAGCTAAAAACAAATGGCTAGGGAGAGTTTCACAAAACTTTCCATCTCCTCTATATATTTTTCTAACCTAGAGAGTGTTTTTCTTATTTCAGAGAAACATATTTAGGGAGTCTGATAAGAATGATGTATATAAGTTAATACTATCTCTACTCCACGTAACTCTTGATAAATATAACATGTCAATATTGCCACTACTCCATAGAGCTCTTGACAAGTATGATGATGAATATGAACTATAAATACTACATTCTCAATTTATACAAAATTTAAGAAATAACCGTTCCACAATATACATGTATATAGCCATATGACTAAATTTGATAAGTCCATTTATCAAATCTTGTATTCGACAAGTTCATCTATCAGATTCAAAATCTGTAACTATCGAGTCAATATGAGGATAAGTAAGATCCACTCTTATCACTTAGTACTCATGTTCCTAATTCACCACTCTGCCCTTAGGTCTCCACGACCTAATGATCTCCAAAATGTGCACAAGGTTCTATGAATCAAAATTTTATACTAATAGATCATATAAAATAATACTATATGCTAAATAATTTTAGATGTACCAACATAAATACAAGAAAAAAAGTCATACAATCATTCTATCATTGTATTAAGTTGTCACTAGCCAAACATAACTAGTATCATATTTTATAGCTTAACCTATAGTTTTATATTCATAATTAAGAGGAAATAATGTTAAAATTATCATAACATACAAAAGATAAGGATCACACCGTCCTTACAACCTTAAAAAAATAAGTGAGACAGTCGGATGATGAAAGAGGATACCAAGCTCAGTTAGGAAGTGTTGCAGCCAAATGACTTGAATGGTAGCATTGACTGCACCTCTATATTCAACCTCTGTTGATGATAAAGCAATGGTAGATTGCTTCTTACTTGACCAACAAATGGGCCCTAATCCCAAACTAAGAACATATCCTGAAGTGGACTTGTGATCAATGTTATCACCAGCCCAGTCAGAATCAGTGTAACCAATGAGATCCAAAGTACAACTTGCTGAATAATGAATCCCATAAAAAATGGTTCCCTGGACATAGTGAAGTATACGCTTGGCAGCCTTCCAATGTAGCTCATGCGACTCTTGCATGTATCTAGAAACAACCCCCACTGCATATGAGAGATCTGGACGAGTGTGAGTGAGATAAAGAAGACTCCCCACAAGTTGACGGTAGCATGTGCAATCAACCAATGGTGTATCCTTGCCATCTTCAAGCTTGATCCCTGATAGGAAAGGTGTGACAGTTGACTTGCAGTCAGTCATGTGAAACCGAACCAAGAGATATCGTGCATACTTGGATTGAGCAACTGTGATTCCTGATTGATTCTAGCTGATTTCAAGGCCAAGAAAAAAATGTAGGAGACCCATGTCTGTCATAGAAAATCTATCATGAAAAATAGTTTTAATTGCTGTAATGGCGGTGGGTGAATCACCTATTATTAGTAGATCATCTACATAGAGTACTATGAGCAATAAAGAATCAGAGGTTCCTAGCATATAAACATTTGGATCAGATTTGCATCGTATGAAATTTTGAGATAGAAGATAAGAATCCATTTTAGCATACCAAGCTCTAGGTGCCTGCTTGAGGCCATAGAGTGACTTCTTGAGTTTACATACCAATGAGGAATTTTGTATATACCCTTGTGGCTGCTCCATGTAGATCTCCTCCTCAAGATCATCGTGAAGAAATGCATTCTTCACATCCATGTGATGAACCTCCCACCTTCTTGATGCTGCAATGGCAAGAGCCAATCGAATGGAGTCCATTTTTGCCACTGGAGCAAAAGTCTCATCATAGTCAATGCCATGAACTTGTTGAAAACCTTTGGCGACCAACTATGCTTTGTATCTGTTCGCATGTCCATCTGTTGATTTCTTTGTCCTATAGACCCATTTACATCTGACAAGCTTGCGATTGGAAGGAAGTGGAACCAAATCCCAAGTTTGGTTTGCAATGAGGGAGTTGTACTCCTCATCCATGGCTGCTTCCCAAAGCGGATTCCCTGTAGCTTCTGCATAAGTTTGAGGGTCAGATGCTAGAACCACATAAGCATGCATCGACATGATGGGCTCGATAGCTGAGAGTGCATGAGGAACTTCATATATATCAGCTAAGCTCCTTGTTCTTTGATTTTCCACATGGGATACTGAATCATCACTCGAATCCAAATCAAGGATTGGTTGTGGATCAGCATATGCATGCTCATGTTCCTCTGAATTAGATTCAGAAATATCTGAAATAAGATCAAAATGATTGCATGTATCTCTGAGATTTGTAAGATGAGGAAGCATAGAGGTGGTGGCATGTTGTACCTGAGATGCATGTGGAAGATTTTCATCAAAGTAGACACTCCTTTCAATGAAGAGTGTTTCTGTGGAAAGATCTAGTAGTTTGTATCCCTTTACACCATCTGGATATCCAACAAAGATGCATTCTTTGCTTTGAGGCTCCAAATCCTTCCTCTTATCTGCAAGAATGCATGCCCAAGCACGAGATCCAAAGATGCAAAAATGTGTGACTTCTGGTTGCTTGCCTCTCCATGCTTCAAAATGTGTTTGTCCTGTGACAGATTTGTGAAAAGATCTGTTTTGTATGTATGAAGCACAGTTGATTGCTTCAACCCACAATTTGGAGGGAAGGGACCTAGCATGCAACATGCAGCTAGCCATCTCTTTCAAAGATCGGTTCTTTCTCTCAGCTACTCCATTTTGTTGTGGAGTGTATGGAACTGTGTTCTACAATTGTATTCCTGCTTCATCACAAAGATGTTGGACATCATTGTTGACATACTCCCCTCCATTATCTGTGTGGAGGATCTTGATCATTTTCCCAGACTACTTCTCTGCATGGGCTTTGAAAATCCTGAGATTCTCAAACACCTCAGATTTGAATTTGAGAAAATACACCCATGTGTATCTGGTGTAATCATCAATGAATGTTAACACATATCTAGCTTTGCTCATGGAAGGTTTAGGAAATGGACCCATAAGATCGCTGTGAACAAGCTCTAAAGGAGAAGAGGCTCTCCATGCATTCCCCTTTGGAAACTTTTCTTGTGGATGCTTTCCAAGAGCACATCCTTCACAAATTCCATCAAAAAAGTCTATCGATGGCAAGCCTTTAACCATTCCTTGTTTGTTAAGTTGTTGCATGTATCTAAAATTTAAATTACCAAATCTTTCATGCCAAATTCTACTTTCATCATTTGCATGTGTTAGAAGTAAAGTAGAATCTGATTTAGCAACAAAATAAAAAAAAGTGTACAGATGAGATTGATGATTTGCCTTACCAACAGCAATTTTGGAGTTGTCTTGCATGTCAAATATGGTGACCGAATCAGGGGTGAATTCAACTCTCCTACCGGTTCCAGTATGTGTCATTTGATACACAGAAAGAAGATTAACCAGAAAGCTTTGGAATATGTAAGACATTCTCAAAACATCCAATTCCAACCTCTACCCTCCCTATTCCAGTTGCCTCTACAGGAGAACTGTCTCCCATGAGAATAGGAGAACCAGAATATGGTTTCAAAGAAGAAAGAGCTTCTTTTCTGGCTGCCATGTGGTGTGAAGCTCCAGAGTCTATGATCCATGCATCTGAAGAAGAATGAATAGAAATCAATGCATGAGCATTGTCTCTTGTTTCAGGTGCTTTTTCTTCCTACTTCTTCTTGGCACTCTCAGGGATAAGGCTACCAAGATTATGTTGTTGAAGTGTCTGAGCCATGAGATCAATGGTCTTCTTCATGCATGATGATTCTGGATGGTACCCACGGTTGCAATAGCTGCACTTTGATTTGCCCTTTTTGTACTTCTTTTCTTTTGAGCCAGTAGATCCATCTGGAGGTTTGGGATTGCCTTCCTTTCTTGGATATGAATCTTTTTTTTCTTTGCCTTTGAATTGCTGGTTGGATTTGGAATTGTTCTTCCCACTTGCATGCACAACAAGTGCATGATCTTTGGAATTATTCAATGTGCCCATCTTTATAAGCTTATCCTGCTCATGTACTAGAGACTCAATGAAGGTATCCAGTGTGGGCATCTTCCAAGTTGCTCCTGTTGTGAGCCTAACTATGTGGAAAGTAGAGACAAATACTGCATATTCTTGACCCAACTTTGATAGAATAGAAAGGATTAATTTGCTTTCTTCCTTGGATTTGTCAATACCAAATCCTTTGAGCTGAAGCAATAAGGCCTTGAACCTTGTGAAGAAATCTTGAATATTATCAAAAATCCTTGGATCTAATGAGTTGAGCTCATTTTCAAGGATATGACCCCGCATTTCATCTTGCTTTCCAAAAAGAGTCTCCAATGTATTCCAAACTTGGTTTGGAGTTGTACATGCCTCAACATGAAACAACAATTCTGGAGAGATGGATAAGCATAGCAAACCAAATGCTTCATCCATGCGGTTGAAGTATTTGGATTTTTCCACTGCTGGATTGGGTTCAACCTCTGTATTCATAACTATTCGATAGAGGCCTCTACTTCTGAGCTAAAGTAGAATCTTTGGGTTCCAATCAAAATAGTTGTATGGTGTGAGAATGGCAGAGGGTGAACATTCCATTTTTCAGCTCTGATCTTCTATATCTGCAAAAAAAATATTGTACTTCTTCTTTCTAGCAACCAGGCTCTGATATCATGTAAAATTGCAGTAGAATCTGCAAAATAAATTATAGATCTTGCTGGAAAAGCAGTATTAAATTGATAACTTGTAGAAAAAAATAGAGAAGAGAAAAAAAATAGAGCAGCTTGTTGAAAAACAAACTTAGAATTTTTTATTATTACCAAAGATGCGTTCATCTTACATTATGTAAACATCCTTTGTTAGCTTAACTCACGCACATGAGCTTAACTCAGGCAAATGCAACAGTTAGAGAGCATTTGTTAGCATGCACAACAGAGTTAACTAGGCGTAAGAGGCATAAATAATAGAGCATCCGTTATTCATGCACAACAGAGTTAACCGGCGCAAGAGGAAAGAGTAAACTGCGGAGATAACTAGGAATAAGCGGAGATAACTGGGAATAAGCACTAACACCTCCCCTTAAGTCTAACTAAGGAGACAAAAAAAAGAGGAAAGAGGGAAAACCCTGTGGGAATAAAACCCCCCCTCAAAAGTACACTAAGTGTGCATGGCAGCTACAGCGTGTTAAAAGTTTATGTCAAACCTTTTTAGACTAATAAGATGTTCCACAAATCCTATACCCTACTCACTCCTGATGAAGGTACATAAATATCTTTTCAAAATAATATGCTTTAAAAAGAGAATAATATCAGTCTAATTCAAAGGTATATAAAAAAATAACAATTATAATCAACTAGAATTAATATAAATTCAAGGTTTACCTCTAATCATGGTCAAATTTCACAAGTTAGGTAAAGTAGTGACTCTAAAAGTCACAAGTGGATAGTAGAGAACTAAAATTTCAACAACAAAACTCTTAAATACCCTCACATGGTAAAAAAAATACCATAACTCAAGTCACCAAATCACTACGTACTTACCAATCTTGTATGAGTAGTATTATAATCTATTTACACCACTAGAAGGAAAATTCTATCCACATAGATATATCAACCCATTCCATTTCTACAACTTTTCTATCAACAAGAAGTAGAAACACTATTCCATGAACTCCAAGGAATATGGTCCAAAACAATATTTCAGCAACAAGTTTCAACATCATGAAAATAAAAATCGTCTCAAGGCTTATAATGATGTCAAGGATACTGAGGGAGTGACAACTCACCTCTATACTAACTAAAAATTCTTGCTAATCCACATAAAAATAAGGGTGACAATCCATAAACAAACTCCTAACACAAAGGAATTCTCAACCAAGACATATAAACTCAACTACAAGAAAAATTCCCCCTGTATTAGGTGGTACCAACAAAAAATGGTCTTAAAAAAATTCCCACTCCTAGGATTAGTGTAAATAAGTCACAACAAATAAATCATATATACTTAAGTGAGAAGCATCCCATGCTCTTAAATACTCACAAAACATAACATAAATGGTGAAGGTGACTCGATTGCCAAGAAAGATGTAATCATACTCAAGGTGTTTGATCTAAGTGATCAAAATATGGTAGGAATCTCTTGTTCACAAATCATGAACTATGTTATGTTCTCACCTACCCAAATATCATATATAACCATCACTATCGAGACATTCGATAAACCAACCTTTTAACAACTTTAGGAGGGTACAAATTCTCCTAAGATACACAATATATAGGTAGTTACAACTCTTCATGATATTATTTTCAATAATAAAAATAATATAATTCAATGTACAAAAATAAGATACATAGATCCCTAGATCATAGTTCCCATACTGTAGTATCTGTGATAATCTCTGTGTCATCTCAATAGTAGTGCTATTGTAGGGAGGGAGGGCATCATCTAAGAACTTTTCTATACCAACCATAGACCAACAATCCCCCACACTAATCCCATTAGGGAATGACCCTCCTTTCACGGATGAGTACATAGTGATGGTGTAAAAATATAAAGAGATAAACAAGTACCCGTGTGTTGTATGATTTATAAAACTAAACATACAATATATCATATAAAACTTATTCTATTACAAGATCTCACACAAACATGTAAATCATATGCATGAAATGATAATGTCTAATTAAACATACTTTGGCCAAAATTTTAAGAATAATAAATAATAACGATCTATAGATCAATCAAATTTATACACACCTCTTGATCAGATTGCCTTCATCTGGCATTGTTATGCTAGCAAGCCAGTGAAGTCCCTCTCACTTCTTACACAATATCAATAATACAAAATTAGTCAATCAATAATTTAATCACAAGAATCATATAATTTACTTCCTACCAACAATCATATCACATAGCATGCTAACCATAGGATTAATCAAAATATACATTTATTTTGTCAAACGTATAAATGAATCTTTCATTATTATCTATCTCATATTAGAAATAATGACTACAGTTTATACCACCTAGGTAAAATACACTTTTAATTGCATATTCTAAATACCATAATTATTTTTCAAACATACTACACCCTCTGATAATCTATATTACCATAGTCTAATATTCTAATACATAACTACTAGTTTTTATAGAATTAGTCATATAAAGTAGTCTTAAATACATGAAAATATAAACTTCTATTCAAGCAATTAGATATAACAAAATAAGTCACAATTTTTATGAAACACATTTAGTATCCTGGCATTCATTACGCTCTAAAAGGTTGTATGTATGTATACATAAAGTCTTACTAACTGTAAAAAATCATGATATTTATAGTAATAACCAACACGTATACATTTACTAAATCAAACATAAGTGTGAGTCTAGACACAATAATTATAGTATGTACCATCAATATATAACATATATTTATACTTTAATACTCTATGACATCCCATACTATCATAGTTCATTATTTATGAGCACAACTACATAATTACAAATAACTAGTCTTACAATTCTAAGAAACAAATGACCCATACTCTTAAATAATAATCTAGCAAGTATGGGTTTATACCACCTAGGTATACCCTGTGTTAAGACTGAATATTGTAATCTCTGTATAATATATTCTATGACAAGTAAAATATCATAGTCCATTAATTTTTAAGAATATAGTTCTCCATTTCAACAACCAATCATAATAAATCTAGTCATAAACAACTTCAAAAGTACTACCTAAATATCTTATTATATAACTCTAACTCACAGAACAATTACCCATCTTTCATGATAAATTGTTGTGAATTTAAACAAGTTGTATGCATATATTCATGGTATACTTATATCTTCATTTAATAGTCCTAAACGTCTACCATATTTATATACACACATCCGATTCTTACATATATATACTATATATGTATATATACCCCTTTTAATATTTAGCAATGAACATTATGTAAAAAAAATATTGTTCTGGTATAAACTTAAGAATGCATATCTTCTATTCTAAGAATACTATCATCCGTGCTTGATGAACCTACTCAGAAAATGCATCAAGGTTTTATCCATCCATCTATATTATATATTTAATAGCAAGTCATTAAAATCCCATTCACGAGTATGAACATATCATAACTAGTACTTCCAGAGCTAAGGACATGTACATATTCTCTACGTGTACAACAAGACACATACAATTGTATAATTTACTCAAGTTTTTAGATTATCTTAAGATTAGCAAATTAAGTACATTGTTATAACTTTCATGTGTATAGTGTTAATAAGTTAACTTAATCAAAAGAGTATCTAATGAAACCATCTCATAGCTGATTGCCGCTATATCTCAAGAATAGTCTATGCATAACTAATATTCATAGTTATTTCTCAAGACATAATTCATTCTTATAAAATAATATAAATGTTAAGGTAAATTATAGCGTGAACTTAATATTAGTGTGAGATTAATAATAGTTATTTATTAATACAAATCACGTAGCAATATTGATAGGAGAAATTGTAGGAGTATGTTAGTTGTTAATAGTTAAGTTGTTTGAACAACTAATTATTTTAGACTAAACAGTTATTCAACCATTGCTATATATTATAATATTTCTGATTAACAAAGTGTGTTATTGAGACTGACAAAATTATTATGTTTGAGCCTTTAACTCTTGCATGTAATGGGTATTTTCAATATCTGGTATCAGAGCATGTTTTTCTAGACCTCTCTATAACTTTCATTCATTTGTTGATTTCATCAAAACAAATCATAGAATAACATTGCAATGTGGACCATGTGCAACTACTACTCATATATTTGTTCACCCCTACTTGCATATTGCTATTGATCTAATAGTGTAGACCACTTGTGAAACCTCTGGTTTCACCATCCACCTGCACTATCTCTCTTTAAAGCTTCCATATTTTCTATTCTCTCCACTATATGCTTACCCACTCTATCCATTGTTTACATTCTGATATTTAAAAAAAAAAAAGGATATATGCTTTTGAAAAATAAAAATAAAAATAGGAAATTATTTGGAATAGGCTCATGATAATTAGGATATCTTCTCTATTTTTTTATGAAATTTGATGTTCTTATATGTTATGGTAAAATATTTCAAAGAAGAAGAATACCCAGAAATGGTTTTGACAAATTATGAAAATTCTGAGAGCAGTTTTATATGCAAATCGAGCCATTAGTGAGATTTTTAGAAAATTAAAGATGTAGAGGAAAAAGGAGACTAAAAGCAAAGTAATTTTTTGGAGTTCCTTCCAAATATATATATATACTTCAATATTTATATAGAGGCAAATCAATATTGGAGACAGAGTCCCTGGTTTTGACCCCCAACTGTGCATCATTTTTGTTAGAATAATCTAAAAGCTTGGATCCTCTACAATGACCCTGAACTCATCAAAATACCAGTGTTGATTTACTGTGCATCTCTTCTCAGTAGTTACAGATAACCTTAGACGGGTTCAACATCTCTTATAGACCTATGGCACATTCCTTGACCTAGCTTAGTGGATCCTCCAAACGACACAATACATATGACTCCAAATGATCTGGGACCTACACATCATCTCCAAATCTATGTATTGCCTTGATCCTCCTCATGTCGTCACTATTCTTGCCTTCCTCCATGACCTACATACTATATTTTATGTTGTGTTTTTGGTTCGTTGCACTTCCATCTTGTTCTATCGACACCAAGCTCTGAGCATCATCCTTTCACCTTGGGGATGGTTACTTCTCTTATTGTGTGTATCTTTATGGTATTTTTAAGTTTGCGTTGTTTATATTTGTTATTAGTTTTTTATTTTTCTTTTTAGGTAAGTCGTAGTTTTTTGTGTTAAAGGTTTTGGTTTCCGCCCATAGTTTTTTTTAAAGATTTGTTTTAGTTTATAAGTTTTGATTTTATTATACCATGTTATGGGGTTTTGATAATTCAACATGTTTTTTTTCATGAATTTGTGGTATTTATTACTATGTTTTCAATTTTAAAAAAATGGTTTTACTTTATATTTTGTGGGTTTGGATGGTATTAAATTTTTATTGATTTAAAAGGTCTTTTGTATTTTGTTTAGTTATTTTATATGATAAGAATTTTTTAAGACTTTCAAAAATTTCATTCATAAAAATAATTGAATATTATTTTTTATAGTATAGTTTTTTTTAGAGTATTTAGTTTATTTTCTTAAGTCATTTTTTATAGTTTGGTGTTATTTTTATGTTTTTCCTAATTTAGTATTTTGAATTTGGAGTTGTTTTTGTCGTCATTTAAAAATAAGTGTTATGTCTAAGTCTAGAGTCTTGTGAGTCAAGCTTTTTTTTTAAATTTATGAAATTTAAATAAGTTTTTAAAGTCAATTTCTAATAAGACAGGATTTGCAAAGTCACATATTTGTAATGGACATATTATCAGTTGAAACCAATATTCATAAGTTCACACTATGGGAAGGTATGTTGAGGTAAATTATTATATAAACTTATATTAGAGTGAGATTAATAATAGTAATTTGTTAATACAAATCACATATCAATATTGATAAGAAAAATTGTAGGAGTATATTAGTTGTTAATAGTTAAGTTGTTTGATCAACTAACTATTTTAGACTAAATGGTTATTCAACCATTGTTATATATTGCAATGTTTTTGATTAATAAAGTATGTTATTGAGCCTAAAAAAATTATTGTGTTTGAGCCTTTGGCTCTTGCCTATAATGGTTTATTTTTAATAATAAACACCTTTAAAATAATCAACATTGGTTTAACTCCTAGTTTAACTCAGTCGACTAGATGAAATCAACTAATTCAAGTCTTGTTTTCTTAATCATTTTAACGTTGACACATATAATATAATATTAACCCAAAGTTTCAATTACCCCACATATATTAATGTAACACATAACTATGATTTTTATACATACTCTGTGCTCTAAATTTAGTGAATACACGGCTATGATTTTTCTGCCAGTCCACAGGCTAAAAGTATTACAAATGGCTAAGTCTATGCCTATGGTATTCAAGTCTTGTGCCCATCTCTATAATTCCATGGTTTACTTATATGAATAATAACTAAAATGTATATTCTTAAATATTTTCACTACCCATAAGGAGTATATGCCGCCAACTATGACTTGGTATATATATTGCCTTGCATTTCAAATTACCTAGGGCACATATTCTATGTGCATGCAGATTTGTAATTAGGAAAGGTGTTGAATAAGTCTACTCATTTACTGAAATCACACAGTCACAACAATCCAATTTTGCTCAGCCCATCTAATTTATATTAAATCTAATTGTTTTCTCATCAACTGTCTACTATTACCTAGCCAATATACACGATAGTCTTTTTGTATAATCAAAATTTATGAAAATTGACTGTCTCCAAATAAATAGACTAACAATTTTTTTAATGGGGTGAGAGAGGCTCGAAATCTCAACCTCAAGATTACTCAAGACAACTATGAGGAAATTGGCATCAATACTTAGTCAAAATCCTATTTTTTTTTACAATACCCATTTCATCTAAAATGACAACTTGAATGCACAGTCAAACCTTATGTGGAAAAACAACTTCATCTAGTAAAAGATTTTGAAATAAATTATATAATTTAAAGATTAGACTCCATATTATAACAACTTTTCCTAAGAAGGCATGGTTTCATGACCATTTTTCCAATGAAGGTCAAGGTTTACTATTCTACCCAAAAAGATTTCTAAAAACCAAATAACACAGTCAATTTCATATGCAAAAGCACGGTACTAAGATTTTATATCTCATACCAGACTTTCTATAGTTATGAGATACTACAAAATTTCAAATACGTTTCCCTCATACAAGAAATCTAAAAAGAAATTTTGGCCTATCAATCATGAAATGGAATTATGCTACCAACCTGGTACTTGCTTTCCAAAATCATTTTTTTGTTCTTAAATGGATTTACCAAATACTTCTCTCTGCTCACCTTCCTTTTTCCTTATTGTGTCATGCCCTTTACTTGCTTCAGTCTCCTTCACTCTATCGGTCCTCTCATTGTACTCTCACCACCCTTTTGTTGTACTCTCCCCCTCTTATTATAACATCCTCCTTTTAAATATTACATTTCTATGCATAATTCACTGCTCTACCCCTTTTCAGTTTAAAATCAATTAACATCGACTTAATTTGAGATTTATTCATTTTTAAAAATCATGCATGTTTATTCTTTTGCTTTCAAATCTGAGTTGCTCGCTAAGTCCATCCACTTAAGTCATTCTTAATGATAAGTTTAGACCTTCAAAACTCAATACAATCTATGCATTGGACTTAGCACTTAAGTTAACATTATTATTATAATTAAATTTTCTTAATTTAAATGTAACTGATAATTATCTCTATAAAAATAAAATAAATCAATTAATAATACCCATTATAACAAGATAACTATTTTAGTTAATTACTAGTGTGTGTATTTATTTATTCTTATTTAATAGTTTGACTTATACTGATATTCCTAAATATCAATAACAATTAACCTAATGTCCAATAACATTTTAAAAGACATTATTATTATTCTATAACAAGTCAAAAATAAATAAAAGAATATAAATACTGATTGGTTAAGCATCATCTCATCCAAACATAGTCAACATAACAATCATAAAAAATTATCATACAAATTTAACTACAGGGGGTATGATGATGCAATCACTCTATTAGATCAACCATAAGTATATACAAAAACCATAAACATTGGAGAAATACACAAACACTCAAACACATACTAACCTAGTTAAACTATTCTACTGTGTTGTGTGTTGGGTTACTAGCAGTTCTTATGTCATCCCTTAATCATCCAATCTACACCATCCTCTCTGATGATGCTATCCCTCTGTCATGCTCTGAGGGAAGAATCAATCCTACATCCACCTCACGAAAAATATTAGTTAATCCAGGTCATCATATATTTTAAAAAATAAAGATGAATAACTAATAAATATACATCTATAATGTACAAATAAGAAAGTACAACTGTTACATAATTAATCCATCATGTAAACTAATCAGCATATAATTTTCCCATAACCAACATATGCCATCAAAAAAATAATAATCAAATGATAACCATAATAATCAATGGATTCAAAGATTATAATATTTAAGATGAAATAAAGATGTAACATTATGACAACAATCAATGTATTTATTCATAAAGTAATAAATATTATTGTTTTTGTTTCAACCCATATATTTTTTTGAATTATATGGCCATGTTGGTTGACACTTATCTCATTAATATGCAAGGAAGATACATGTTGGAGGGATGAAACATTACCCATAATTGAACCCACATCATTGGCCTATTTTCATTCTCATATGATTCCAAATTTGTTGTTATTTTAATGGAAGCCTTGGAGGTTTTCTAAGTTCATGCCAGTATGTGTATATAGTCTATGTGCATTTGATTTAAATCATGTATGCATGTAATTTATATTCATCTTTTTTCTTTCAAAACATGGGTTGGAAGACTTACCATTTATTGGTATGTGGATGCAAGCCCTGAAGGTTTACTTTCACATGCCAATAAATCTTATTGTCTTTATATCAAAATTAATGTTTCTATTTACATAAAATTTACAGATGGGAGAAGGAGACCAGTAGTTGGGACCCATAACTTTGGGGTTTAACATCTTTCATATTACACCACCTCCTATCTTTTAAAATTAGATTTAGATAATTTAATGTTTTAAAAGTCTAAATATGTCATCCAAGAGGAACACATACATTGTAGAAAGTCACAGTTACAATTTAAACTATTGAACCCCATCCAATAAATGGTCTCCTTCCCCTATGTGGATGGAATCCATGTTGTTAAATTACTGAACAATTTCTATTGTGGATGTAAGCCTTGAATTTTTTCATTTGCATATGAATAACCGTTATCTTTTATATATTAAAAAATAGACTCTTCTGAATATATATATATATATATATATATATATATATATATATATATATATATATATATATATATATATATATATGTTTCAGTAAAAGAAATATATATATATATATATATATATATATATTTTACTGAAACATTTATATTATATAATGATTAAAGAAGTAAGGCTAAGGTTTGTTGCTACCTCCTTTAGCCAATCTGGTGGGCTCACCTAAGAACATAGACATAAACCACCTAGTTTAAATTTTTTGACCATTAATAATTTTTAAACGAACACATTATTTTATCATTGGATTATAATATTTTAAAGGCACGGAGCAAAATTAATATGGGTCATTAATATAAAATGAAGGGCCATGTTGAAATACAAGTGTGTCCACAAGATTGGATATTTACAAGTAAATGGATGGAACCCTTGAAGGTTCCCATTTGCATACCAGTAAATGTCATTGTCTTTCTTTTAAAATTAATAATTTCATTAACACACTAGTAAATGTTGAGTTAGATGTATCAAAAAAAATTCTTCTATGGAATCATGTTATGTTTTTCATATGTGGTTATCAATAAATTAATGAACATTTTATGTTGTGGATGGAAACCATAAAATTTATATATATATCCCTGTGAATTATTTTTGTTGTGCTATTATTTTAAATATTAAAAATATTCTTTATCATAAGTGTTGTTCATATTTTTTACACTAACATTGCTAGAAGAGTGAGCATTTATTGGAAAGTGGATGGAAGCCCTAAATGTTTTCATTCACATACCAGTAAATGTTATTATTTTTGTATAAAAATGATGATTTTCATTAACATATCAATATTTATGTTATTGTCTTTGTATACAAATTATGGTTTTCATTAACATACAATTAAATGTTATTAATATGAGTCATTACTACACAATAAATGATAATTTACTCATATGTGGATTGAAGCCCTGAAGGTTTTTATCCACATACTGATAAATGTTAATGTCTTCCTATCACAAATAATAATTTTATTAACATACCACTAAATATTGAGTCAAATGTATCAAACCGAATCCTATTGTGAAATTTTTTTGCTATGTTATTGAAATGTTGATGTCATATTCATTCATATTTTCCATTATTTTATTGTCTTATTGATATGTTGTTGTGTTTTGATATGATTTTCTGACATGTTGTTAATATGTTTTCCATACTGTTGTCAATGTTTTTAATAGATTCTCCATTCTATTATCAATTACTATATTCATGTGTTCTTGTTTTTTCACATAAATTTAATTTATGTAGAGGATGAATGTTTGTTGGGTTGCTCATTTCATGAAATTTTTACATACATTTTATTTCTTGACACATGTTAAGTTTTCAAAGATTTATTTTTTTCCCATTGTGTTTCTTAACACAATATATTTATGCAAAGTTTGGAATGCTCGTACAATTATTTTTGCGAAGTATCAAAGTTTGTAATATTCAACTCTATATTTCTTCTATTATTTATATGTGTTGTTGATGTTTGTTATCTATGAGTAATGATGATAAATTTTGAAGTAAAAAATGGAGAATAACTATGGGGTGCTCACTTCTAAGTGATTTTTTTAAAACTTTAATTAAGATTATGATCCATTTGTAGGCTAGATGGTAGATATCAAAGAAATTTAATTACATTACATAATCAAACTAAATACTTGTACTTTCATTACATTTATTGATCACTACAATACATTAGATGTTTCAAAATAAATACATTTTATTTCATTAAAATTTTCTTGATGTCCTTTTTTTTATCGAGGCCAATATTTGATGTTCCCTTCCTCAACCATTCTACTCGGCTTTCTTGTGTGAGTAGACTTAAATCATCTTGGTTGAAACCTCATGTTGAATTTTTAACCTCTTTAACCCTTTGACATTTGTTGAATTTGAATTTACATTTTCTGTTTGACCTACACTACCTTCAATAGTTGTAGTGTGCCTACTTTCTTTGTTAACTTGTTCATCAACAACTTCAATAATTTTGACTTATGTATTCCTCATTATTGCATCCAAAGTGGTAAATTTGTGATGTGCCCTTCATTACCCATATTCTTTTCTAGCATTCCCTAATTCCCTATCCCTTTTATCATGCTCTTTATTTTGGTCATTTTCTTACCTTGGCTATATTTTCTCTTTATTGAGGTCAATATTTGGTGCTCCATCCCTCAAATATTCTACTTGGATTTATTTTATTATTGCAGTGGGTTGTTGTTCTTTGTTATCCTCTTAATCAATGACTTCAATAAATTTGATTCCTGTGTTCCTCATTGTTTCACTTGGCCATCTTCTAAAAAACTACAACTTCTTATTCACATTCCTCATGGTGAACTAGAATAGTCATAAATTTATATAAGTAATTGATAGTAGAATGGAAAACATAAAAATACCAGCTATGGAAAATACTATTTGTAATGTTAAAAATGTGAATGAATAATACAACATGATATCATAGCAATGTATGTAAATGGAAGAAACTTGATTTCATAAAAGTAGTTTATTTTATACATTTGACTCAACATTTATAGGTATGTTAATGAAAATTTTAATTTTGATAGAAAGACACTAACATTTAATGGTATGTGAATGGAAACCTTCATGGTTTACATCCACATACCAGTAAATATTTAGTCTTGTGGACACACTTGTATTTCAACATAGCCCTTCATTTAATATTAATGACTCATATTAATTTCACTTCATGACTTACTAGGTAAAATTCTAAGCCAATGATACAATAATGTGTTCATTTTAAAAATATTATTGGTTAAATTTTTAAACAAATGTGGTTTAAGTTTACATTCTCAAGTGAGCCCACCAGATTGGCTGAAGGAGGGAGTAAAAAACCTTGGCCTTACTTCTCCAATCATTTATTGTTGACCATTTTTGGTCGTGCAGGCCAAAAAATTGGTCTCCCTTCCTTCCCTACTATCTTGAGCAGTCAGTCATGTATCCACCTTTCTACTGCTATGCTTTTCCCCTTTTGTAATAGGCCTATTTTCTAAACCAAATGAATTGAGCTTTGTAAATGTTTCGGGTTGATCCGGAGGATTATTTCGCTATGGGTAGTCAATTTGCATAAGCTATTTGGCAAGGGAATGGCCCAGTTTAAAGAATGAAAGTATTTTACAAAGTTTTAAAGATAAAGTGTCCTTATAGAGGGCAGTCAAGAAGCAAAATAGACCATTCTAGTAAGTTGTGAAGGGCAATTATGGGCCCAAAATTACCCTTGCGGAGGGCAGAGAGCACATTCAAAAAAAATTTAAAGAAGAAGGCCAAAAGGTAAGTCTTCCTTCAGAGGAAATCCAATTGAAAATACAAGAAAATCCATGTGAAATCAATGGATGAATTCATTCAGACAAAATGCTCAAAGGAATTCCTTCAGACATTTTGTCTGAAGAAATTCACAATCAAGGAAATCCAAGGCAAAGGTCAAAGGTCAAGGGGAATACAAGGAAAAATCCAAAGGCACATTTCCTTTGGGCAAAATGTCCGAAGGAATTCAAGAAGAGAAAGGGCTGAGACTCCAAATAAAAAGACCAAAAATACAAAAGGCTGAAGGAATTACAAAAGGCCAAAGAAATTGCCAAAGGGGTGACGAGCCCAAGAACGTCAATTTCAGCATGAGACCCAATGATGAACTCAATGACCCATCGAGAAGAAAACCTGAGAGCTCAAATTGTCAGCAAAAGGTGAGAAGATAGCCTCGAGAGCTCAAATTACCAAAAAGAGATAAAAAATAGCAAGAAAAGAGAGAACAAAATAGAGATTCCAGAACACGGCCACACACACATATGACAACATTTGGACTGTTCCAAAAGACACACCCAGCCAAGCACAGACACAAATCAAATTAGCCTAGGTGGCAAAAGAAAGCATCGACAAAGGATTTATTCCAACAGTTGAAATAGTCTCCGCCAAGTGGTCATCAAGGAGTGCAAATAGTAAAAGTGCAGCTTATTTTTTCCTTGTTTTACATTAATGAGCAAACAGTCACGTAAAACCCATGCTTTTGTAGTGATTGTTAATACGGGTTAGGTGCTAAAGTTCAGACTGGTGACATCTACAACATTGTTTTTCAGGGCTTTCTAGAAGGATGACACCAGCATGACCAATCTTCCTCTTCCCAATGTATTCAATGCAGCATGGGCCACTTGTTTTGAAAGGTGCCAAAGTCTTTTCTTTTACGTGATATATTGTGATATCTCATTTTGTAGAGGATCTCTCATTTTGTAAGGTGAAGCCCTACCAAAATTTCATCTTGAATCAATAGAATGTATTTTTACCTCTATTTGACTGGTTATATCTCTGAGTGTGTCTGCGTATTAACCTTGTGTTTAGTCATTTTTGCTTGATGCTTTCACAAGTTAACACCAACACACCTAGTGTAGCTAGAGTACTAGTTCTACGGGTTAATAGGAAGTGCTGCATCTAGGGAGCAAATATAAAAAAGGGTTATTAGACAATGTGTTTTCTACATCACCTATGGTAAGTTCATTTTTTGTGTGTTTCACTAAGCCTCCTTGTTAAATCTCCCTACAATCTGATCTTTTCATCTGATAAAGTGTATGTCCCCCCTCTTCTGGTCTAAAGTGTGAGTAACTGAGTAGATCAAACCATTTTTTGGTGCATCACTGTATTAGTTTAGGTTCTATTTTCAATATCCTTCTCTCTTTTCACGCCCCCCACTTTATATATTATTAGCAACAGTAGTGAAATAACTTAGAGATGCATCAAAGGGAGCTAGACCTTATCTAGAGATTCTCCCCTCAATTTTGTGAGACCCACAGCAAGAGGGGAGTCTCCATTGTACTGCGTGGAAGACAGAAGCTCAGCCTTCTATCAAGGGTGCAATCCATAGTGTCAACAATTATATAATATAATTTTTTTTTGCATAGAAATATAAATGTGTTTCAGATATAGAAAAGACATAGACATTAATTTAGAAAAGTCTATTTTATTTACAAATATGATCATTATCATTCATATGTGAATGAACACTTTCAAGGCTTAGAAGGAAATTATTCAATAATTTAACAATAGCTATGCCAATGAATATTTGTAATTCATAACAGATTTAAAACATACAACAACATAATGTGCAAAAAAAATAATACATGACATATACAAAACATAGAGCAACATGAAATCAAAAAATAATTTGGTTTAATAAAAAAACAATCACATTCTTTGATATGCAAATAAAAACCTTAATTTTGATACAAAAAATAACTTTTAATGTTATGTGAATGAAAGCCTTTAGGGCTTCCATCCACATACTAGTAAATGTTAAGTCTTCCATCCACATAACAATTTCGTTTAATACAAAGACAATAACATATAGTAGTATATTGAGTGAGATGTTGATGGAAACATGGGTTCAATTATATGTGAATGAAAACTCTAAAGCAAATGTTGAGTCAGATATGAATGAAAACATGGGTCAGGGGTGGGAAACATTTCATCCCTCTGACATGGTGAACAGGTTGAATATGGTGCACATGGCGACATTAACATGCTATATTAATAGAAAAAATGGCTAACAATTCTTTTTTGGCCTTGTCGAATGTACTAGTAAGAACATTTACTTATCGACTAGAAGGAGCAATCAAAGCCACCTTATAATAGAAGTGTTTTTAAATATTTACACTATTGTAAGGTGACTTTGCATGTCCCTGATAGTGAATGGAAACTTTCAGGGCTTCCATCAACATATCAGTAACTTTTTAACCTTTCAACCAATGTTGTGCAAGGAAATAAAAATGTGACACATATAAAGCACACAATGACATGATTTCAGACAATTTATACGGCTTCCATTAAAATACTAGTAAATTTAGAGTCATATGGGAATGAAAATATGTCAATGTTATGGGTAACATTTCATCCCTCCAACATGACACTTTATGTCTTATAAATGACACATGCGTCTTCTAACATGGCTATAGAATTCAGAAAATGATAAAGGTTTATACAAAAATAATAACATTAACTAGAAATTGAATGAATACCTTGACTAACACCTTGAACATCTATTAAACATTGAATCAGATACAAAGGCATGCAAAAACACCATGAGCATAGAAAGTAAAATAACAATAATAGGCATGCAAAAAGAAAAACAACATAATTGTAGGTTCAATTATAGGAAACAAACGTGTATAACATTTCATCACTCCATTAAGATACCAATAAATGTTTAGTCCGATGTGAAGGCATGCAAAAAACTATAAATATAGAAGGCACTATAAAATTATTTTTCATCCCTCCATTTTATCGATGAAAAATATTCTGTGAAACATTGCATGTTTGAGAACTTTTGGGTAGGTTCCATGGTTGTTTGTTGGGAGAAGGTGCACAAAAAGGCAGGGGGAGATGTTTGTTGCATGAAGGATATATGGACTTCTTATCTGAAACATGTCCCTTTGAATTAATTAAGCTTGCTTGAATGTTAAAGTCTACTTCAAGTGTATTTCAAATTTGACACTCACTCGAAATAAAACATCCATTGCTCTTCAAATTTTTTTCATTTATAGAACAAATTGTATGTCAGAAAGATAATTTGAATTTTGAATGTTCTAGGAATGGTGAAGCGTAGATATTGTATTTGCATTCATTTTTACTGGTGAGGCATATTAAAAGAGGTAGGTAGAGTCATATGTTGGAGCCAAATGTTTGAATTTTGAATAGGATAAGATATAATAAAATGTAAATGGACCAATTATAGTATTGTATAACCCGAGATGTTTTATGTTTTGTCTTGTATAACTTACAATCAAATATAATAAAGTGAATTTTAATGACATTATTTTTTGAAGTTGATTTTTTTAAAAATGTTTTCACTTTTAAAATATTAATGAAAGATATAATTTTTTAAAAAGTATATTCAATTTTGAAAAAGATATTAATATTTATGAATATGATATTCATTAAAATGAAAATGAAATTCATTTTTATGAATATCATATACATTTTTTAAATATCAAATATATTTGTTATTGTAATATATATATATATATATATATATATATATATATTAATTTTTTTAAAATTAAAATATATACATATTTTTTTTTTAAATTTATATAAATATAAATATATAATCAAATAATTTTTAATATATTATAATAAGAAAAAATAGTCACAACTATTAAACCAATAAAGTTATTTCTCTTACCTTTGTATTTGTATTTTATTGCCGTATTTAGATGCTTTAATGAAGCTAAATATTTTTATGGTGGTTAAGTTCAACATAGAGAGTCAAATGTTTTGACTTGCAAAGTTCGTGGTAAGTGTGTGTAATGCGGCACTGGGATCATTTAGGTTCATTTGCACATTTAAATATAAATTTCTTACTATTCAAAATTTAAAAATATGAAAAAATATTATACTCTTGATCGATTCACATTATACAAATTAATCGATTGAAACAAATGTTGTTGTTGTTGTGCAATACAAATTAATGCAAATTGATTGGTTGAAACGATTCCTATTATTTTTTGAATAAGACATAACAATAAACATACATTTTAATTTAATTTAATTATTTATTATTTTTAATTAATTTATTTTTATTATTTAAATTATCATGAAAATTTTATTAGATATGTATTGTACAATACATATATATAAATCAATGTAAATTAATTAGTTAAAATGATTCATATAATTTATTAAAATGATTTTTATTATTTAATAGACAAAAAAATAACAACAAAACACATTTTAATTTAATTTAATTTTTATTTATTTTTATTATTATAATATTTATAATTATTATTTGGACTATTATGAAAATCTTGTAAGATGCGCATTGTAACAATATAAATATACAAATTAAAGCAAATTAATTAATTGACTGGAGTGATTCTTATAGTTTGTTGAAGCGATTCATATTGTTTCTTACATAGGAGGTAATAATATAATAATAATAATAATAATAATAATAATAATAATAATAATAATAATAATAATAATAATAATAATTTGATTGGTCATCATTTTATATATGAGGACTTAAATTTTCAGAATTGAAAATAACATATACGGTCATAATTAATTTTGTGATTATTAGATTTATAGTTAATAGGCTCGAATACACACTTTATGATTACAAGATTTATAACGAATAGATTTAAATGTGCAACATATTACCATAATCGATCTCACATACACAATGTGATTTAAAGCTGGGTGACGCTGGAAACATCCAAGCCACTTTACCAACTCACCCAAATTTTAATTATTTTTTATTTATTGTTATTATTATCAATTTATTATTAGTATTATTATTAAGATATTTTATTTATAATTTATTTTTATTTTTATTTTTTGATTGGTCATCGCTTTTGTTCAGAGCTATGAACTAGTCTAGGACACATAAATGGACCCAGATCCTCATAAGATTACCAGATCAATAGCTAATAGGCTCAAATATACCACATACAACCATACTTGGCCTACTGATTACTAGATTTATAGTCAACAAGATCAAATACCTAACATACGACCACAACCAACCTCACATGCTGAACGAGATTTGAACCTAGGTGAGGATGGAAATATCCAAGCCACTTTACGAACTCACCCATAGGTTCTATCATAGCATATAGGGCCACAATTAGCCTTGTGATTAATAGATTTACAGCCAACAAGGTCAAATACACAACATAAGATCTAAACTGGCCTCACATGCCCAATAAGATTTGGACTTGGATGGGGTTGGAAACATCCAAGCTACTTTACAACCCACTCTAATAATAATAATAATAATAATAATAATAATAATAATAATAATAATAATAATAATAATAATAATAATAATAATAATAATAATTATTATTATTATTATTATTATTATTACAATATTTTATTTATTATTTATTATTATTTTTTAATTGGTCATCATTTTTTACTAGAGCTATGAATCGGTCTAAGACACATGCATAGACCTAGAACCTAATAAGATTATCAGATCAATAGTTAACATGGTCAAATATACCACATACAATCATAATTGACCTAGATATTACTAGGTTTACAACCAATAGGATCAAATACCCAACATATAACCACAATCGACCTCACATGCTCAACTAGATTTACACCTAGGTGAAGATAGAAATATTTACGCCACTTTACGAACTCACCCATAGGCTCTATCATAGCATATAGGGCAACAACTAGCCTTGTGATTAATATATTTATAGCCAACAAGCTCAAATATATAACATATGATCACAATCAACCTCACATGCTCAATAAGATCTAAACTTAGATGGGGTTAGAAACATCCAAGCCACTTTAAAACTCACCCATATTATTATTATTATTATTATTTATTATTTATTGTTATTTTATTATTGGTCACATTTCTGACTAGAGTTACGAACTGGTCTAGGATACATATGGGAACCCAGATCCTCAAAAGATTACTAGATCAATAGCCAACAAGATCAAACATACCACATATAATCACAACTGACCTCTTGATTACCAAATTTACAGCCAACAAGTTCAAATATGCAATATAAGACTACAACCAACCTCACATATCCAACAATATTTGAACATAGGTGAGGCTAGAAACATCTAAGCCACTTTATCAACTCACACACAAGCTCAAACATACCACATATAACCAAAACTGGCATTGTGATTACTAGATTATAGCCAATAGGGTCGAATATGCAACATACAACCACAACCAACCTCACATGTCCAATAAAATTTGAACATGGATGAGGCTGAAAACATCCAAGCCACTTTACCAACTCACCCACATTTTATTTATTTATTATTTATTATTATTATTAGGACTATTTTATTTATCTATTATTATTATTGTTATTATTATTAGTATTATTTTATTTATTTTTTAATTTATTCTTATTCTAAATTATTAGGACTATCATGAGAATCTTGTTAGATGCACATTTTGCAATATAAATTAAGTGTAGGAGGTACTAACAAATGTTTATCTTATTTGTTTTGTATAGATCAAAAAAGGGCAAAGCCCGTCTATTTAAAAAAGTTTCAAAAACCCTATTGAAGTAGAGAATACAACAAAAATAAATTGACAACATTAGTGCTATTGAAAAGTCAACTTATATTAAAAACTAAGTTACATATCTTGAAATATAACAAAGCAAAACAAAGACCAGACATCCTCAAATGAGTTGGAAACCACCACTATTAGTTCATTCATGCACGCTTCCCTTCAATGATCAGGGTCACTAGAGTATAAACGATCTTAGAGTCATCCTCGTCAACCAATATCCCCAGTCTATCATAGAGGGAATCTAGCTTATGGCTCTGAGGGATGTTGTCAACTATAATGGCCTTTAATATATCCTAAAACTGGTCCATTCTAGTGTCCACCACATTGCCAAAGTGGTCAATGTCCTTATGGACCATCAATGAGTTACTAGTGCTAAATAGGACTGTTTATATGCCAATAAGCTAGGCCACCTTGAGAACATTCAACCTGGGAGTGGATTGCCAAGGATCCTCCAAGGCATGGATAATTGAGTCAAGAAAAGCAACATAATTTTCACCTCCAAGCATCGTAGATAGTTGAACATTTAGGAGATTGTTAGCCACACAATTTAGCAACCTTTCATACTTCATACCATCTATAAGAGCCTTCTACTAGAAATTCAGAGCTTCCGTGGTTGTGATTCTTGTTTTCTTGTCTAATTGAACTCCATAATTCAACAAGTGCCTTAGCTTGAAGTCGTTAACCATCCCCAAGAAGGAATAATAGACATGATCCAACATATACTTGTGCAACATGGCCACATTCATTTCTTTGACAATATTGAGTGTCATTCCTTACCCTTCCTTTGTTTGGTTCTCTTTGTCAGACCTAAGTTTGTTGAAGAAATTTTCATGCCATCTACAACACTTCACTTCTCCTAGACTTATGTTCATCACACACAAATCTCAAAATGGCTAAGTGAGGTGGGTGATGGGAGATGATAATGGTTATTACACATGTCAGAATATGTGTGTATTAATTTCCATACCAAGTCATTATGCCAACAGGCTACCAAAATTAAACTAAATTCCTTGGGTGATGATGTGGCATAGGCTACTCACTTCAATCATGAGTATTATTAATTGAGCAATGATGATGATCCCACTCAATAAGCTTCTTAGCTTTTGATTCTAAATTTTGAGTGTAGATTAATTTTAAGTGATTGTCTTGGGAGTGAAGTCTAACACCCATATTTATAAATTGATGTACAACCATGTTGCCTTCACAACAAGTATGATGGAGGTTGAAGTGCACAAAATTCTCCAGAAGATTTATACAATCCTCTAAGATGTTGGCAAGATTCTAATTAGTGAAATTTATTGAATTCATTGCTTCCTTAACTTGGAGTCTCCTTCAATGTCAATAATGGTCCATCTTTGTTCTGTCATTATGTAGATCCCTCTCCAAAGAGCCTTGGGTTTAGTAAAGTTATTGGTGCATCTACCCAAAGCTTCATTGTATCCAAGGGGAAAGTTGTTGTTGGAGTCTCTAAAGACACCTTTGGCACCAACCCAACCCAAGTTGTCCTTTCTAACTTTGTCAAAATTTAGCTTGATCGAATGGCCTTGTAGAGGTGACCAATAAGTTGGTGGTCGCATCTTAGATTTATGCTACCCCTATTATTAGGGACGCACATCTTAATTTTAATTTTTATAGTTTATTTTTTATATAATTTCTTATGGAGGAGGTACTAACAAATGCACATCTTAATCTTTATTTTATTTTTATAAAAAATATACATCTTAATTTTATTTATTATTATTATTATTATTAAAAATATTAGGATTATTAGGATTATTTTATTTATTTTATTTTTTATTATTAAGACTATTTTATTTATTATTATTGTTATTAGGACTATTTTATTTATTTATTTGATTACTATTATTATTTTGATGAAATATATCTATATATTAACTTAACAGAAATATACAAATAATTCACAAAAAAATATAGGTGGTATGAGAGCACGCCACATAGTCACACTAGGCAAAGCTTAGGAACCAAAAATAGAAGCACCACAAACAACTAGGCAAAGCCTATGAATAAGTCATAATATAATAATAATAGATAACTTTAAGCAACAAGGGCAAGGCCAAAAGGTGGAGGATCTATATCATCAGAACCCCAACCTGAGCTTGACAAGTCATTGCCATTTGGAATAGGCTCCCAGCCTGTAGCTTGAGCAATGTCCCTATCTTCTTCTTCTTCTTCTTCTTATGTCTGAGTGGGAAAAATGGCTAGAGAGAGCCAAGGGAACTTATCCAGCATGTTCACTTGGCCTCCAGGTGGTACCCCCAAGCATTCAGGTGCAAAGGAGGAGGAGGAGCATCCCAACTATCCTACCCAATAGGGGAAGGAGGCGGAGGCTGCCACCATTGTTGCTACCCAAGAGGGGTCATGCACTAGTATGGGGTGTTGTTGTGAGAGAGACATCAGGAATGGCTGTGATGATGTCTACCATAAAGTTTTTATCCTCCAGTCTGGGATCTCTGGGCAGAGATGGCAGAACTCGAGCCATTTCACAAGGAGCATCTCCCTAGTGAGAGAGGAGATCCTAAAGGTGCCCAAGATCTATAGCAACTTTATTAGCTTGAAATTGAATATGCAAAATAAAATTAGAGATGATAGAAGACTTGCTCAAAATAGAGACATTACAATTAGTAAAAGCATTATTAAACACAAAATTATTTATTTATTTCCAAATTTATAAAATAATCTTCACTCTGAAAGTATGCCAGACTTGGGTGTATTTAAAGGGCATCATAGGTTTATCTTCAAGGAGGATGTGCTGCCAAAGAAAAAATTTAGGCTGGAAAGACCTAAAGATATCATGGATCCAAGTTGAGACCCTTTGAGCTTTGGAACAGTACCAAAAAAGATGCTTAAGCATCTCAAGGTGGCCATAGAAAGGGAAAGTAGGAAGGGGAACTCCTAGCTAGATGAGTCTTCTACCCAATAGGTAATCCTTGGTGCAGTATACACCAAGCAAAATGAGAAAGCTCAGGCTCCACACAAGCCCCATAGATAGTGTTAAATCAGAAGCTCCACATAGTAACAAATGAATGAAGCCCCCAACGAGTATTGATATTGTCCACCATGGGTAAATGGGTGGTAAACCATCCATAGCCAAGCTGAGGAGTGTAATTACAAAAGGGGGTTTCCACATACCACTTTCAGTCCTTCCACCATAGACGAGTGGAGTGAATAGAGATTTTGTGGAGCATGGAGGATGGCATGACATTATAAATCTTTCAAAATGATTCTTGTTCTAAATTGGCTAACCAAAATTTGGGTTTCACCTCCTCCCAGGATAGCCAAGAGCAAGATCACCTGCAGAAGATATCTTAGACAATGTGAATACCCTTTTGGAATAACTTGAAAGCATTGATCTAAGGGACCTATGCTAGGGGAACTTTATTGAAACTAATAACAATAGACCACCAGAGTGAGTCGTTGTTAACAAATAACCCATCTTAAAATCCTAAACCATTTTAGAGAAGCCATGGTTTAATATTTTCCCATGCCTTCCAGATGCTTCTAGCCACAAAGGACCCTATGATTTAGATGGGAGACTTAATGAAAAGCAAATTAGGGAAGCCAAGCCCTTTCTAGGATTTCTTACCCTTAGGTAGGCTCAAGGAAATACAATATTTTAATAAAACATTCCAAGCTTCATGGCCCTTAATGGCCTGCATAATCCATTTAGCACATAAGGTAGTTCCTTGTCAAGTTATGTCAATGAGCCCCATCCCTCCAACATCTCACATGAGGCAAAAATATTCCTAAGCCACCCTATGGAATCCTTTACCTTGAGGAGAATTTGCCCAAAGGAAGTCTTTAAGAAAATTTTCCAACTTCTGGTAAGATTTCATAGAAGACACCCAACATAAAGAGTAGTACACATGGGTGGTCACAAGTATTTTCGAGTAGTTTTGAAATTTTTCTGCTAACGAAAGAGACTTGGTCACCTAGTATTCTAGCTTCTTAGAAACTATGTCAATAACATATTGCCATAACAAAGGTGGAAAAACATCAAAATCAAAGGGGATGCCAATAAATTTGAAGATTTCATCATGTTGGATCCACTTCCAATTGTATTTAGCAGCCCATGCTAGTAGAGGGAGGTAATATTTCCTGTAGCAATGAGTTTTCTATCATTGGATGTTGGAGCCAAAGGTCAAACAGAAAGTGTTGAGACATTGCAAGGAATTGTCCACATTAGACTCATCCTCAATTAGAGTAAAGAAGGAATCATCCATAAAGTGACCATTAAGCAATCACATATCTTATTATGGGTTCATAGCATCTGAAGGGAGATAAATTCTCTTAACAAGGCCCATAGCTTGTGCATTGCTAAGAAGATATCCAAAAACCTTAGCTACAAGCACATATAAGGCAGGATATAGAGGGCACCCTTGACGAATAAATCAAAACAAGCCAAACTACTTAGAGGTGACTCCATTAATGGAAAGGATGGTCGAGGCATCTGTAAAAAGAATCTAGGTAGTTCAAATGAAGTTAGGCTCAAAACCCAGCACTTGAAGCATGACTAGTATGATAGATCATTTGATAGGATCATAAGATTTTTCAAAGTCAATTTTTATGAACATAACTTGTTGCTTAGACATTCTAGCCCAGTCCATCCCTATCCAGACTACTATAATGTTATCCAAAATATAATGGCTTTTGATGAAGCCTATTTATTCAGGGCACATGATGAGAGGCAACATATTGCACAACTGGATCACCAGATCATTGGCAATAATTTTATAATAGACATTTAGGAGGATGATGGACCACCAATTTTAAATCAACTCAAGAACTCCCTGCTTAGGTATGAATTTAATGTTTCCTTTATTTATATTTTTACCCAGCGAGTGTATCCAAAACACTTCTTGATAAACCTTATGAAAGTCACTACCCACAAGGTCCCAGAGGGTTTTATATAATTCATAAGGGAAACCATCAATGCCAGGAGCTTTGTCGTTAGCCATGTGACATCATGCAAATCATTGATAGTGAGGGGCCTATTGCAAGCCACCTGCTGTGTGGGAGTGAGTTTGCATGGCACCACTACGAGACATTGTTGAAGGGAAATTTCATGCTCGACTGAGGATGATTAAGCTTTGAACACTTGATGATAGTGGTCAATAAAAGCTTGAACAATGTGAGGGGTCTTTATGAGTCTATTTTTAGCCTTAGAGATGACTTGAATTTGTTGCTTTGAGTTCTTGACTCATAGCATTTGGAAGAACTCCTTTGAAGCTTGGTCCCCTATTTTGAGCCAATGAATCCTAGCTTTAACTTGAGCTCACCAAGAATTGTAGTTGTCTTCAATTTGAATGTGATGCTACAAGGAGGATACTCTCACCTGCAAGATCTCATTGAAGGGATATTTTTTTAGAGATAAAGTTGTGTGGCTCAACTCTAATGAAGAAGTAGAGTAAGAGTGTCTCCAAATTTTATCAAGTTGGTGGCCATAGATTTTTATAAAGTGAGGTCCTTTTGATGGCATCATCCCACCAAAGAATCTAACTAGATTCTCAGGGAGGATGTGGATCCAAGTTCTAAACTCTTTGAATGTGCACCACCATGGGGCCATGTTTGAGTAGAGAAGTGTTAAATAAAAATTATATTTTGTGGATTTTGGGTTTCATGAACTGCCATGTCACTTTGAATCGAATAGGAGAGTGGTCAGGAAGCCCAAAATCTGACAATGTTAGCACCGAAGGGGAAAAATCGTTATCAAAGGAGAAGTACGGTTGGGTGGACATCATTTCCCTATTTAGGTGCTTCAAAATCCAAGTAGGGCCTTCCCTAAAATTATTATAGGTATACCAAACTCAATCTGCAGGTCAAGAAGTTAAATTGGGGTCATAAAAGCCCCATTTAGTGCATATGTAGAACCATGCCTCCCTTTTGCCAACTTCCCACCACATTGGCAAGTGGCCCATTTTGTCCTCAAGAGACAAAACCATATTAAAATCACCACATGAGACCCAATGGGCATTGGGGAGATCATCTGCTATCCATCACCATAAATGGGTATGTTTCAAGGCATCATTTGAGGCGTAAATGTTAATAAAACCAAAAGAGTGGTTTTCAATGCTGAAAAGGGCCCATACTAACTAGTTGGTGGGGTCCACGTCAGATTGCACTAAGTGAAGCCACCACCTTGGTGAAATGAATGTGATCACCCCTCCACATCCTACATCATGATTGCTATGTAAAATGGTATTATCATGCAAGATGGAATTACTGATAGCCATAAATAAAAAATCTACCACTTTGACTTCTTGTAGACAAATAATGTCCATCTTAGGAAACTTTGTTTTGAAATCATGCAAAACAAACTTGCATTTTGGGTCTGTGAGACCCTGAACATTCTATGAAAAACAATTCATAGATGATGGGTGTTAAGGGACATGTCCTCTGAGTCTAGACCTTCCAAGGCATCATACTGATTCTAAATAAAGTGCCCACTGTTGCCACCTAAAAAATCATCAAATTGCTTCCTCACAGTAGGATCAACCTGATACTCTCCTCCCTCCACCTCATCACTCTTTTGAGGAGGGTTGAAAGAGTGTTTGGACGTATTCCACCAAGTAGGAAGTGGAAGAGAGGTTTGTTGTGAGTCTAAAAATCTAAAAGAACTGTGCATGGAGGCTTCAAAACCTTAGGACAAGATGCTGGTAGCCAGAGGGGTGTTGAATACCCTGGGTTTTTCTACTAATTTTAGGGTTGTAGCTTGATAAGGTTCTTTCTCAATGGGAGCCTGCTCCTATGGGCCATTGCTTAGAGATGACTTTCATCCTTTGGGAATAATAGATAAGATTGTGGCTTTGATAGGGTTATTATTCTTCCCTATCATAGCCCATCCTTCCCTGGTTTTTTGCTAGCTTCCAGAGAGGGCTTAGGAGGAGAGGATGAGTGATTAGACACATTATTATAAGACAACTGAAGGGGACAATCATGTATCTTATTTTATGTGGCTTGGTAGTGAAAATAAGTGTTAGGAAAGTTGATATACAAAACTCACTGAGAGTGCCTCACATTTGTGACTTGAATTTCCAAAAACTCTTTGAGATCTTGAGAAAGCTATACTTCTATATAGACCCATTTTTGTGGTCTAGCAGAGTAGAAAGAAAATTTACTCATGGCAAACCACACGATCTATGGAGGATGCTATTTGGTGAATAAAGTGCCAACAAGGGAGTGGGAGGCCTGAAAATTGAGCCCAAACAAAAAATTTAAGAGCAGTGTGTTCTGAGACCACAAAGTCTTGTGTTGAGGGGGAAAGAACCATAAGCGAGTTCCTGACATACCAAGTGGCAAACCAATGGAGGATTCCTCCTACATGGGATGGGTTGGTAAATTAAAAAATAAAAACAACCCTTAATCTTGTTCTGGGCGCTCTCCATCTTAATGTCATGCACTACCCAGTGAGTTTGAACCCAAGATCGTAGCATACTTTTAGAGGTAATTCTCCCAATAAAATATTCTATCAAATGAAATTTCTCTAACTATTGACACACAAAATTAAATTTAGGAATAGGTAATATAACATCAGATTTCAAAGCATTACCTCATGGTTAACCTTTAGGATAAAATTCCTCAGGTGCTTGTAGGGGTCCACTACTCGATGCTCCATCATTCTTCTCTGCAGTTGAAACAACTAGGATATAATGGGGAGAATTCATTATAAAGGTTGACCTTGCTTGATGGTGAGAAACCTTAAATGACTCAAGATCATGGTGTGACACAAGCTTGACAGACAAAAAAATAAGGGTCGACTCAATGGCGTGCATGGAGAAAACCCTAACAGTGCAAAAAACCCCTTTCTTCCATGCTCATGATTTTTTTTATTATTATGACTATTTTATTTATTTATTATTATTATTGGGATTATTTTATTTTTATTTTTATTTGTTGATTATTATTATGACTATTTTTTTTTTAATTTGTTTATTATTTTCAGGATTGTTTTATTTATTATATATTTACTTATTATTATTATTATTAATATTATTTTATTTATTATTAATTAATAAATTATCAAGACTATTTATTAATGAGATTTGGGTGATTTGGTTAAGTGGCTTGGTTGTTTCAAGTCCCACCCAGGTTTAAATCTTTAGAAAGACATATGAGACTAATTGTAGCTCTAGTTTATATTTTTAGGGCTGTTAATCATCATTGGTTATTTTCGAGCCAATTGTGGTCATTGTTGGTATATCTGGTAGATGATCACTTGGGGATCTAAGCCCTCAATTGTGTCCCAGACTGGTTCATAGCTCTGATCAAAATTAAATATCTATCAAAAATAAAAAATTATTAAGATTATTTTATTTATTATTAATTAATAATTATCAAGACTATTTTTATTATTTTTAATAATATTATTAGGACTATTTTATTTATTATTATTTTACTAGGTAATGTAGCTTCTTTAGATCTCAAAGCTACGAACTGGGTCTAGGACACAACGGGGGGCCAGTCCTTGAGAACTATATCAACTTAAATGACCACCACTGACCATCGAAAATACTAAAACAACTCAAATGGACACAACTAACCTACTATACCACTCAAATGGCCACATTCAACCTACAAATGTCCTATGAGATTCGATCTTGGGTGTGGTTGAGAACAACCAACCCTTCTATATCTCACTAGCTAAAATGTTGGGTAACACTTTTAATATACCAGAGCTTCGAATCAAAGTGATGGTGGAACACCTTATCGAAGTGGGACATGTGGGTGACCCTGGGTCCATAACATCCACCAAGCGATCCACATTTAAATCACCTCACTATATTCCATTTGGTCCACATGGAGAAGTGCAACCCCTACCTCAAAGTGTCCACATGGCCACTTTTTTGAAGGTGTAAAGGTGCCATCATGAGTTCAAATGAAATGGAACTTGGGTTGATGATTAAAAACTACTTGTATTTCACCAATACACCAAATCCTTCAACCTTCAAATTTTTTATTTTTTATTATTATTAATAATATAATTAATACTATATTATTTATTATTAATAGGACTATTTTATTGATTGTTAATTAATAAATTATTAGGACTATTTTATTTATTATTAATTAATAGTTATTAGGACTATTTTTTATTTTTTATTATAAATTATTATTAGGATTATTTTATTTATTTATTTATTTTGATAGATACTGAGTTTATCGAGACTCTTGCCCATTATTAAAAAAGAAGAATACAAAAAGCAATCATGTGAAACCACCATGATAAAAAATTAATCCATTTACTAAACCCCCATGCATCCAACACAAAACTAGACTACCAAACAAACATGGATCAACTACTTAACCCCTTCAAAATAAAAAAACCATCAGATTGAAGGGAAAAAATATAAAAGATTAGTTATCCTTCCTTTCTTGCCTTTCTTCTTTTTAACCTCCAACCACAGGCCTTGATTAGAGCCAATGAAAACCATCTGTCTATCTAAATTTTGAGATTTAAGAATCATCGCATCTAACACTTCTTTATCCAAATCTGATTAATCAGATTCATGCCCTCTTTTAAAACCCCCCACTGGAATATTCAATTGAGGCCTCTGGACTTTGGTTGAAACCCCCATAGGAGGCATGATATCCTCAACCGAATTAAAATGTTTAGCATTCTCATTCTTCTTCACTTCTATTTTTTCTTGATTTTTTGTATCCTAAAAACAATCATCTGCCACTAGCCATGGATCTGGAATGCTCCAACTACTTGAATTAGATTTTGTTTCTTTTTTATTTTGCACTTGAGAGCGACCTTGGGGGTAGAAAGCATGAAGATGGCATAGAAGTTGATAATTATGACATCTAAATGTTGTATTTTCATAATTAAGAACTTGATCATGATGTGATTGTCTGCATTTTAAAATTATTTATTCAGGTAACACTTTACTCAAATCAATCTCCACACATATGCACACAAAGGTGCATAAGCCCACTGAAAATATCTCCAAATCATTTTTGATGAAGGTGCCTAAAGCATCACCTTTCACTTTGGACGTAGGCCAAAAATGTAGGGGTAAATTACGCAGTCGAGCCCATACAGGTATTTTAGTGATATAAAAAGTATTTGGATAAAAATCTAGAAACCACAGAGTAATAAATAAGCTTGCATCCCCCCAAAACCATGGGCCTTCCACAAGACATTTTGTGTAATATTCATGTTCATTGAAATGGACAATGAAAAATCCTTTTGAATAAAGGGCAATCTAACATTTTCTTGACCATGTTAAAAAACCCATTGGTATAATACAACTATAAAAGGCCAAAACCCATTGAATTTAAAAATTATAATAGCTTTTGAGAGTGTTTTTTGATATTCATTTACATCTTAGTTTAAAATTTCTACTAAAGGCATTTCATTTTCTTGTTCTACAATATAATTGGAATGAGGGGGGATATACCTTTCTGGGATTTGTCTTGGAAGAAACCTTGTTAATCACCTCTTTAAATGAGGGTATGAAAGAGTGAGCCATTTCCTTTAATGGCACGAGCTTATGAGAGGATGCCTATGGAACCGTAAAAATAAAGGTATTGCTAAAATCTCCTTGCGACACTCCTCAAAAATCCACCTTTTGATCCCCTACCTCCACTGCCACTCTTTCCACATCATGCTTATTCAAATTTCTCTGCCTCTTGAAGAACTAATCCTATCTTGATCAACCTGGCCAAGGGGCTGAGCCTCCAACACTGCCTTATTGCATCATTGTCACATAAGCATTCTCTTTTAGATGCTTATCTCCAACCTTGTCCTAATTTTTGTGTTATTTATCTTTCTCATGATGGATGATATTGATTGCTTTGATGACTATGACTATGAAACTATCCAACTCTCCCTCAATGAAGGAATCAAATTTTATTACTCTTGCATTCTTCCAAGTGCAAAAACATATAATATAAAAGTTTTAATGGTGGTAGCTACTATCCCTCTAATCAATTCCATGCTCCCACCATCTCAAAAAATAAGTTGATCCATCTTAACAAAGATCAAAATCCTTTGCCTTTACCTTCTGCACAAAAAATGGTTTCATATGAAAAAAGTGTTCATTTAATCATGGCAATTTTTGCCAACTTAATAAGGATATCATGGAGGATTTACAAGTTAATTATAAGGGGGATGTTCCTTCAAGATCTTTGATCAAAACCCTTCCTATTTTAACATTTCTAAACAATATCCCCCTTGTCAAAAGTGATGACTTTTTCCTATCTTCATTTTGAAACAAGAAATGGTAGCAAGTCACATTAAGCCATCGAGAAGAATACATCATTTAAAAACTAAAGTGAAAAGGGATTCTCATGTTCCAAATATGGCACTATTATCAATATCAACCATGTCATTTACATTCAATGATCCTTACCTTCCAAAGAATGCATTTATACCAAAAGTTACTACTATACCAAAAAATGTGTCTTTACTAGAAGTTCCTCAAGTTCCAATTGTTATATCATTACCAAAAGTGAACGAAACAAATTATTCCAATGATCCAAGTTATTAAAATGATATACCAAATGTACCAAAATTTAAAGATCCAACACCACTACCAAAATATCTTAAATTTAGTGATCATGAACTTGCACTTGTTATCCATGAGGATAATGATACTCACATGCCTAGATTTACAAAAGGTGGTGGATTGGAAATAATGATAACACCTATAACAAAGACCATCATTCCCATGGAATATCTTATTTCTATGATGACCACTATTGGGGATCTTCAAAAATAGGTCTCTATACTTCAAATGCAAATGTCTCTTTATAATACTAATGCTAATTAACTTCATTCAATAATCAACCTCTTGCAAAATGTATACTTGAATATCCTTAGCCAAAATATTTTGAACTATCAAATTTACCACTATTTTTGAGTCATAAGGACCCATTTGACCACATGATTAATTATGTATATTCTTTTGCTCAATGGGTAAAAGATGACAAACTATTGCTAAAAGCATTCCACATGAGCATTTTTGATGAGACTCAAAATTGGTTATATAGCCTACCAAAAGTTTCCTTAACCACTCTTTTACAATTGGAAGATGCTTTATTTATGGATTTCAATATTCAAAAGGTGCCAAAACTAACATTAGAACATCTGCAAAATTTCAATCAATGTGATGATCAATCCCTTCAAGATTATACTATTTGATTTAAAAGTACATCATATAAGCTAGCATTTAAACCCTCAGATTTGGAATTGTAATTTATTTTTAGTAGAGATATTATTTCAAATTAAAGGAAAGAACATTACATAAAAATTATGAGTCATTTACCCATTCATATAATGATATGCATAGATATGCTTCATTCATAACTAATCATCTAAAGGAACTTAAAATACCTTCCTTCAAATACAAAAGTTTTATCCCTCACATAAAATAAGAAGATAAATTACCTAAGGAGCAGTATGGACAAAAATGTGGTGTTCCTATTCTTTATATGACTAGATTTCAATGTTATTTTACATGGGGCCAATCCAAGGTCCACATATTATGCGAGAATCCCAAGGGTAAAAACATAAAAAGTGTTCACGTCATCAGGATTTAACAATTACTTTATTCATGAGTGGTGCTTACTTTTAGTATAACCACATTGATACTATAAAATCAGAAAATTATTGTAATGAAATATGTTTTTTCATAACTTGGGTACCACGCCAAAGATCTATGTGATAAGGGGAAACAAAAAGATTCATTGGGTTGCTTTGTTATTCCTATTGCTTGTGGGCTTCATGTTGTCTTAAAAAAACTATGGGTCTTACCCCATACTCCGTTACACTTATTTACATTGGGCAGATTTTGGTTATATGAAATGGAAGCTAAATTTGATCCAACCCAGTAAGGTATTCCTTTTTATCATGAAGGAAAATTAATACATATTACAAATGATAACATCATTTTTTATACTACACATCTAAAACATGAGGAGGAACATGCTATGTACCATTCTAACTTATCTAAACATGATGAAAATAATTTCAAAGATCCAACTTAAGGTTGAAAAGGTTCATATATTCCAAAAATATCAAAAAAATTAAAAAAATGCAAAATTCAAAAAATATTTTTGGAACCTACATATGCTATTGTATCCTTTGGCATCTATGTGTTAGTTACATGTTTATGAATAACATATCAATTACTTATGCATACACATGTGTTTCACACTTGTATTTAAGTGTGATACAAGCATACATAGATACATGATCTTTGCACTCTTGAATGTTGGGATTTTTCTTTACTCACATCACAAGTATGTTGGGGGCATCCACCTCTTTGATCATGATAAATCCAGGTTATATCATTATATGGTCACTTTACATTATCATGTTTGAGCTCATATATGTACTTACATGTATGCCTTTATCCATGATTATATCTTTTATAATGTACTTGATATGTTATGTACTTAACATTTTTTGCTAACACATTGAATCTAGGGGCTACAATGATGTGTTTATGTTAGTTTCTTGTGATTCCCTTTATGTACTTGCATGAGTGTCTTGCCTTGCTATTGTTTTCTTTATTGAGCATTTAAATATGTTCTATTTAATATGTTTCTCATGCCTTTGTTAGCTTCTTTGACATTTGAATATGTCATTGCTTGTTGTATGGACATTTGAATATGCCATCTTATTTTTATAGACATTTAACTAAGTCATGTCTTTTTGTTTGTGTAGCATTTGAGCATGTCCCTTGTATGTGGTCTCCTTATACCATTACCCTTTGACTTGATTTTGAGTGCTCTTATGTGTGCACTTGATTTGATTGTTCAACTTGTATTATCACTATCTAGACATTGCCATGATCATCATCATGCATATTATGCCTTCATATGATCACATTCTATGTGCTTTAATGATACATTTACCTAGATATGTTCTCTTATATGTTACATGCTTTATTCATAATTATATGGTTATCCAATCCTTTTGAGGTGAGGTAACTACTAGTTGATGTCTCCCCTCACCTCAAAAGTGGGGCATATTAGTGGGGGCATGTCATAGAGGCATGGATTCCACATATTTACAATTTCAAATATACATAGGAGGCATATTTTGGAAACATATTCTCCACATTTATATAGTATTCAACATATTCAGATTACAGTGGGGGCATGTTTTGGAAACATGCTTTCCACATTGACACTTATATCTATTTTTATATTTCTACATATATAGTGGAGGCATGCTTTGAAAACATGTTCTCTACACTTACATAGTTTCTGAATTGATTAAAGCACATAGTTACATGATTTAGATTCATATTTATGGAAGAATTTTATACTTTGATACCATTGTTATACATAGTTCCAACATGAGACATATCTAAGGTGCATATGCTATGAAACTTGCACCTAATATTACAAAATCAAACCATTTTTAGATTCAAAATACTTCATGGACTGTCACCACCCACTAGTTCAAAATTTTATGACCTATATTGAGCCAATCTACTGTAGTAGTTGGTTCACTTCTTGGTATGGTTGAGATGATTAAACAACTCAACATTTCCAAGATTTTAGGTTGAACTTGATTATATCATCCATTCTCACTAGTTTTTATAGTGTGATTTGACTTGGTTCACTCACACTCACTAGGTTATAAGTATTTTTGGGTTACAAGGTTGAGCTAGTCTAAACTGCCAGGTGAAAATTCATATTTTCTCCAAGGTTAGGGGCATGGGACCTCTCTCTCTCTCTCTCTCTCTCTCTCTCTCTCTCTCTCTCTCTCTCCCTCATCTTAGGTATATGCACTTTATATATATATATCCTAATCTTAATTTCAACGATTCATAATGATACATATTTCAAATCAAGTTTCCAATAGGCAAGGTGGTTACATCGATACCCAGGTGTACTCCTAAACCTTATTCATTCAATTTAAATCATTTAAAATAAGTTATTACTCTAAAGGATGCTAATTGGGGTAACTCGAATAATTTAGGGTTTAGGGTTTAGTGCTTAGGGTATAGGACATAAGGTTTAGGTTTTAGGGTATAGGGTTAAATCACAAAGGCAATTGGGAATAATTTGAGATCTTTAAACTTATTTGGGACTACATGATGTGATTTTAGACTCAATTAACCCCAATGTCATCACAAATTGAACCAATTAGTCAATTGGGGTAATAAATGATGCGATTTGGGCCAAATTGAGCCTTATGAGCCTAATTTTTACTCTAAAGGATGTTGATTTGGACTAAATTGATTGGTTTAGGGTTTAAGGTTTAGGGCATAGGATTTAAGGTATAGGGTTTAGGGTCCAATCATAATGGCAAGGATTTTTCACTAGATATTAATAAATAAGGGTGGTCGACTAATCAAGAATAACTAATAAAGTAAAAAATACATAAATTTATCAAAATCTGGTAGAAATATCCATGATCCATGGAATGAAAGAAGTGAGGTGTGTTTTTTCTCCATGGGATTATTGTTATAAATGTATCCTATAACTGCAATCATATTGTGTATGATTTTGTGCATTATATGGTTCTTATATGCATTAGGGGCTTGTCGATGCATTTATCCTAGAGTGTATACTTTAAGGGGTGTAGAGGGAATAGGGTGAGATCGACTTGTGGAACTTTGGAGAGATGTTCTCGTACTATTATATCATACCTACATCCCTTAATCTAACATTCATACTCCTATGATGTCTCCCTAAAATATTGAAACCCTGATGGCTATGCCTGAAACCTTGGAATTTGACTAAGTTTGAAATATGATAAGATCCTTCAAAACTTAGAATTTGCATTATAGATCTTAGAGGTCCGAAACCAATGTCAAACAACCTGAAAGTATATAAATTAAATATAACTTAAAATATAAGTTTACATTTAGATATGGTCATGTAGTTTCTTATACTTAAATAAATGACCATATCTAAATATAAACTTATACTTAAATAAATGTTTATTTTATTTATATACCACACATGCCATTATAATACTAAACTATTCTACATACACAATTTTATAACAACACCACGTACATGGTTCTGAAGACTCAAATTGTTTATGTGGTCCTAACTTGGTAATTATCAAGCCTATGTGTCAAGACTGCGTACACACTTTTTTAAACTTCGTATGCAGAAATGTTGAAATTCGTTTAAACACAAAAGGTGTCCGCTAACTCCGTGCACTTAAACCTATGTATCCTTAAAAAAGTGGGGTACTTTTATTATTATTATTATTATTATTATTATTATTATTATTATTATTAGAAGGAGGATGAGGAGGACGATTATTATTATTATTCTTATTGTAATTATATTATTATTATTATTATTATTATTTTATTTATATTATTATTATTTTGTTGTTGTTGTTGTTTTTTAAATATTATTATTATATTTAATAGTTATTATTAGGACTATTTTATTTATTATTTATTATTTATTTTTATTTTTATTATTAGGATTATTTATTTGTTTGTTATTTTTATTTTTATTATTAAGACTATTTTATTTATTTATTTATTATTATTACTATTAGGACTATTTTATTTATTATTATTATTTTTTGATAGATATTGGTTTTGATGGGATCCTTACCCTGTTTGCTTTTGATCAGAGTTCTAACTAGTCTAACACACAATCGAGGGCCTAGATCCCCAAGTGATCGTCTATCACAAGTACCAGAATTACCAACAACAACCATATTTGGCCTGAGAATAATAACAAAAAACCATAACAACATGATAATACCATCAATGGCCACAACCGACTTTTGATACCAAATTGAGATTTAAATCTGGGGTGCTTGAAGCAACCAAGTAACTTTACCAACTCACCCACATCTCATTGATAATAATAATAATAATTATTATTATTTTATTTATTTTTTATTTTTTGTTATTATTATTAGGACTATTTTATTTATTAGTATTATTAGGACTAATTTAAATTAAGCATAGGCGGTACTAACAAATACACATCTTAATTTTAATTTTACTTATTACACCAGAAGCATTATATTGTCAAGAATAGAGGGAATATTCATCTCATGGTTTTGGTTGATGCTGCCCAGTTTCCTATGCCAATTTTTAATGCCATCTGCCAATGCAATCAATATGAATCTAACTCATGTTTTGTTAGACTATAATAATTATTAGGCTACACAACTCAACAAGTGTTGTGCACGATCTCAATATATATTTACAGTGTAGAATTTGGGTATTAACCTTGCAGGTAGAGATGATGACATGGTGGCTATCATACAATGTGATGTGAATTACATGTGGGATTGTAATACCTCCACAACCAAGCATTTGTAAATTAGTTAAAACTACTATACAAGTATTAATTTTTTACATTGTGTTATAGAACTTAATTTATGAGGTTTATCAATGACTTTGACCAAATAAGTGATGTTACTGTTGTCTCCAAATATTGCACCCTAGAAGAGTGATGTTCAAGCCTTCTTCAGATTTGGGCAATGTTGGGACATTTCCAGGCATGTGGATGTGCCTATAAGTGGAAATGAACCTCTAGGTTGAAACAACTAGCTCCTTGTATTATATTTTGTGTAATAAAATCTACTAAACTAACTTGTTTGGATGAAAAGGGTAAAAAATTACATAAATGAAAACCTAGTCCAAAATGGTGATACACCAAAAGTTATTATCCACATGTATGCCTTACACTTTTGTACAATACAACAAAATGCAAGCTTATTCTTCAAGCTCTAGAAGCTACCAACATAAATATTTCAATGTAGAGACAAAATGAATGAGATCACACAAGGTAAGTCACTGGAAAAACCACTTGTATAGTCCAGAAAAGGGTTACACATATGCAAAATCTCATTCAACTAGAATGCACTTTACATGACCTGTTGGATAAAATCTTTGCTCAAAATCATGAAGGATAGAGAACAAAAGGATAAAACATCACTTGCTATCACTCTATGTCTCTTGCATGCCCAAGCAAATGTCCAAAACTTAAAAAGAAAATAGACTTATGCTTCTTTGCTCAAAGGTAAGAAAATGGCAAAACATTCCAACAGGGCTTTGTCGTACTATCTGTGGATGATAAAAAAATATCCCAAGGTTATTATTTATAGCAAAGAGAGAGAGAGGAGGGAGGTCTTTTGCACCAAAGAGAGGAATCAAATATGTTGGAAGTCATTATCCTTAACTGCAACTAATTTTTTTTAATGATGCTCCTTAGGGCACTCTGATTGATCTATGTCACCTTCTTGAATGCCATGGGCTTGCCCCCTAAAGATGCTTCTCAATAGTTTCTTAAAAGAAATGGTATACTTGGGGAAGGTGCAAAAAATTATCCTTGTCAATGGAACCACCTGTTAGAAATCTCTTTTAGCCCCAACCACTTCTCCTTGGCTTGTCGATTTGTGCAATGGCATGGAAAAGGTCACTTTCATTCAGTTTGGATTTATCTTTCCATTTTGATTGGTCCTCAAATAATGACTCAGATCATGGTTTTGCATCGTCAATTAGCTATTCAATCAAGCTCATAAGCTAAGTAGTTATAAAAATCTGATTTGCTTTTGTGTAGACCCTTTTAGGTTTTTTGAATGACTTCACTTATAAAACTTTATAAGCAAATCACTTTCTTAAACTCAATTTGCACCTACAGACCCATTCAAGTTTTCTTGCCTACTTTACTTATAAAACCTTATAAGCCAAGCACCTTAGGAAACCTAGTTTGAACTGCCAAGGCCCTTTCGGGTTTTCCAAGTTCTACTTATAAAATTCATAAGTCAACCATGTTGAGAAACCTGATTTGTATTGACATCTTGTGGCACATCATACATCAATCCAATGACTAGTTTCCCACTTTAAATTTGATGTCCTACAACACTACATGCATCGACCCAATGGTTAGTTGCCTACCTTAAATTTGACATCCTACGACACATCATGCATCAACCCAACGATTAGTTGCCCACCTTAAATTTGATGTCCTATGACATTTTTGGGTGAATATTTTGTCAATCAGCTAACTGATGAGCAAAATAGGTCTTATCAACCACAACAAGGGAGATGGGTCGGCCAGATGTGCAGGTTTACCACATCAAAAGGGAACAAATCTCTCCTCTCATCAAGGGGAGGTTCCCTATATAATATATATATATATATATATATATATATATATATATATATATATATATATATATATATATATATATATATATATATATATAAGCAGAAAATAACACTCAGGGATAGGATAACACCATCCATCTCTCTTTTTTTAGAGATGATGTTCACAATCAAAGGAGAAATCTTGGTGAAGACACTGAAGGCACTTCTCTTCTTTTAAAAGTGGTCTTGTAGCAAACAATAGGAGTTCTTTCTAATAGGTAATAAGTAACTAACAGGTAACAAGGGCACAACCAATAGGATGAAGTGTAACACAAAGTCTACACCTCAACTGCCCAAAGAGTTAAATATAGAGGATGATGAGGGCACAAAGGCATCCCAAGGTCCTTTACATAGAAATAAACTGAAAACACACAGACTAAAGACAATAGTGATAGCATAAATTATTTCCACAATTGGTTTCAAGACACTTTCTTTGTTACTTCCACTAGTTCTGCTTGTTAAATTGAATAAACAAGAATACATTCAGGAAATAGACATAAGAACAATCTCCTAAAATGATACAAGTTATAACAACACAAAGTCTGAAAGTAACTTGCTTTCTCATTCAAACAAAGAAATATCATGAACAATCTAAGCTCAAAGTCTCAGTAATTGCTTCTCAATTTGGGCAGAGTTTCGATTCTATAATAGAAAAGTCTCCCTTGCATAAAGTAAGAGAATACAATATATAGCAGCCAAGAAAGGCTTGGTGCTTTGTTCCATGGAACGGCCCATGAATCATTCAATGACTTGAATGCATTTTTAGTTTTGTTAAAAAGGCCCATGCTGGAACATGGTGGCCACCTTAACTATGGCATGTTGATTTATCTCAAATGTCTCATCCTTAGCATGGGTTGTTTGGTCCTTTTCCTGATGTCTGCATAGTTGTCCACTTTGCCTTTACTCCAAGGGAGACAAATAGGCCGCGCTTTTAATGTTTGTAAGCTCAAATATCTACTTGGTCGATGATTCCACCTACTAGAAATAACTCCTATAAAGATATTTTTGGTCTTCCCTCTATCCTGTTGTGATTTGAGCTCTCGGACTATCTTTTCCTTTTTTGTTGGCTCTTTCGGCTCCATCTTTAGCTAGTCATTGAGTTTGTTTTTAAGTTCTGTGCCACATTTGAAAATCAATGGATATTTCATTAGCTTGAATTTGATGTCCATGGGGATGTCAAAGGTTCAATGTTTCAACGGTTTTGATGGCCTCCTTGGTGCCTTGGTTCTATTGCTTCTTTGGTTCATTCACCTGAACCTTCTCCTTGAACTGATCTCTAGAAACTTCTACTTCTTAACTTTGCTCAGAGCTTTCCTTGAACCATTGAACTCATTGAACCTTTGAACCTGTTGAACCATTTTGGTTCAAGGTTTAATGGTTCATCTTCTTCTTAACAGAAGCCTTTGTTTTCTCTAAGTCTCTTGAGCTTTGAAAGAGTCTATAGAAATATATCTGCAGAGTTCGTAGAAACAAGTCTGTAGAATCTAGCCCATGGAGTCCATAGAAATGAGCCTATAGAGTTCGTAGAGTCTAGCCTATAGAGTTCATAGAAATGAGTATGTAGAAATCATCTTACAGAGTCCATAGAAATGAGTCCGTAGAACCCAACCTATAGAGTCCGTAGAAATGAGTCTATAGAAATCATCATGTGGAGTCTGTAGAAATTAGGCCTGCAGAGTCTGTAGAAATCAGTCGCAAGCCTTAACATCTTTGGAACTTTTCAAGGGGAAGGTGTCCCTTTGGGCCTTAAGAAGGTCCATTTTTTGGTCTCTTAGAGCCCCCCGTAAGGGTACCTGCCCTTCGGGGTCCTTCGGGCTTTTATTCCTTCAGAGGGTCTTTGGGCTCTAATTCCTTTGGACAAAATGTCTGAAGGAATTCCTTCAGACAATTTATCCAAAGGAAATCTTTCCTTGGCTTCATCCACTTTTCGTCGGGCTTTTGCTTTCAGGTGAATTCCTTCAGACAAAATTCTGAAGGAATTCCTTTGGACAATTTGTCTAAAAGAATTCACCTTGTCTTTCACCTTGAATAAATCCGAAGGAATTCCAACTTTTCCTGCCTTGATCATTTTTCCAAAGAAAATCTCTTAGTCTACTTTTGCTCACTACCCTCCACAAAGGCACTCGGCTTTGCTCGTTGCCCTCCGCAAGGGCACTTGGCTAGGTTCATTGCCCTCCATAAGGGCACTTACCTTTCGGGCTTTGGGGCACTCCCTTGAACCTGTCGATTGAACCAACCGATTGAACCAACTTTTGTTCAACAATTCAACGGTTCATTCCTTTGTTCTGCTCATTCAATTGACCGCTTGAACCAACCACGTTGAACTAACTGCTTGTTGAACCTTTAAACTATTGAACCCGTTGAACCTTTGAACCATTTTGGTTTAAGGTTCAACAGTTCAATGGTTCAAACCTTCTTATTTTCATTAAGTTTTTTGAAGCCATTGAACTTGCTAAAGTGGTTGAACTTTGAACTCTTACCGAAGTGCTTAACTTATTAAGCTCACCGATGCCATCGAACCATTGAACCCATTAATCCCTTAACTGAAAAAGCTTAAATAATGAAGAATTTGAATGCTCAAAACAATTTTTTGAGAAGGGAAGAGATAATTTTGTTCTTGCAGGACCAAAATAGTTTAAATGTTGTCCCCAAAAAGGAGTGATAGATTTTGGGAACAATAGCTGGCTCCAGTTGGGGAACTTCCTTCAGTTGAAAATTGGGAACAACTGAGAGAGTAGAAACTAGAATCTTCAGTGCCTTGAAGTATGCAATTGGGCTAGAGAGTCATGCTACCTAAAAAAGAAAGGTGCCAAAAATGAAAATGAAAAGCATAGAAAAGAACTAAAGACTATACAAATATACATATGTATAGGTGAACTTATCTGATACTTCAAGAATTGAAGTGCTTCAGATGCTGTCCATTGTGAGGTAGAGAAGAAGGCATGTTGTCTTGATATTTTAACAAGAAATTATTTTCACCATTCAACTCATGGATAGTAAAAGTGCCTCTCCATAGAGAATCAAATTTCCCATGCATTCCCTTTGGTTCTCTTCTCTTGTCCCACAACAGGACTTGATCTCCAATCTGGAAATCATGATTTTTTGATTTCTAGTCGAATAACTTCTTCACCAGACTTTGATGTGTAGCAATTTGGTCCACCACCATAGTTCACTGCTCATCTAGCTTAGTCAAGCACATGATATTTTTATCATTGGAGCTTTCATATGTCTAATCTTCAACTACCTTAGCCAATTTCAATGCTGGTAGTTCCAAGATGATTGGTATCTCAGCATTGAGACCGTAAAGAAGTTGGAAAGGTGGCATACCAATTGCCCTCTTGGGTGTGATTTTGTCTGCCCATAAAACATCAACCAATGCTTTATGCCATGTTTGTTGGTTATCATCCACCAGCTTCCTGATAATGGTCACCAAGTTCTTGTTGCTTGATTCAGCTTGGCCATTCCCTTGTGGGAAATAATAAGAGGAATGGGAGAGGGTAATCCCATAGTGAAAATAGAACTGAGTAATCTCCTGGGAAGAGAAACAAGCTGCGTTATCTGTGACAAACTTGGTTGGGACCCCAAACCTGGAAATGATGTTCTCCTTGAGGAAATCACATACTACCTCTGAAGTAGCATGTTTCGTTGCAATTGCTTCCACCCATTGGGTGAAGTAATCTATAGCTATAAGGACATAATCATGTCTAACACTTGAAGATGGGTTTACAACACCTATGAAATCAATTACTCATTGCTAAAATGGCTCTTTTATGACCACTGGCTTGAGAGGCAGAGCAGCTAACTTGGATCTTCCCATGAACTATTGGCACAGTTCACACTTTCATACCCATTTGTATGCATCTTGGAACAAAGTAGGCCAGTAATACCCAGCTCACAGAATCTTATGGGCAGTTACAGGAGCAAAAAAATGTCCTCCATAGGCCACATTATGGAAGGATTTCAAAAGTTGGTTCTGCTGCTCCTTATCCATGTAGTGAAGGAACACTCCATCAAGGCTCCTCTTATACAGGCCGTTGTCCTAGAGGACAAAATTGGCAGCTTTCAGCTTGACAGTCCTCCTTTCTTTATGAGACAGGTGAGCAAGACACTCACCATACATAAGAAAATAAACAATATTCGAATACCACTCATTCATGGTGGAGATAAAGAGGACTGTTGGCATGTCTTCCACTTCTTTTTCTTCATGTCCTGCTTCTTCAGGTTTGTTATCAGCAATCAATTGGCATAGGCCCTTTCTTTGCACCAGCTTCGTTGGTTTGATGAGTAGATCAAACTCCTAGATTTTAGCAATCCAATTGCCTCTTTTCGTTCCAAACTCCTGCTGAGTTAATATGGATTTGACTGTGGTATCAGGAACCAGGGTAGTAACGCATGAATTTATGATGTAAAAGCAAAAATGTTTCATTGCCTTTACCACTGCATAAGCATGCTTCTTCATATTGAAATAATTCAGCTCATGAGCTTTGAGTGGATAGTGCATGAAGGATATGGGATATTCCATACCTTCTTCATTCTGCTAAACCAAAATTGCTGAAAGCATGTGTTCAAAAGCGTAACTGTACACTATGAAATCCTTGGTATAATCTAGATAAACTAGAATTAGGGTGTGGGCAATAGTAGTCTTGATATCTTGAAACACCAATTTGCCTTCTTTAGTCTAGCTAAACGTAGCTTTTCCTTTCATCATGTTTACAATATGGTGAGTCTTCTTAGCAAACTCAGGGATGAACCTTCATAAAAAATTCACATTTTTGAAGAAAGAGTGAACTGCAGTCTTACTGGTGGGAAAGATAAGCTCCTGGATGGACTTGACTCTTTTTGAGTCAATTTTTATGCCTTATTTGGACATAATGTGTCTGAGAAGTTTCCCTTCTATTACTCTAAAAATAGACTTCTTGGGATTTAGTGAAATGCCATTCTGGCGACAGCGTTCCAACACTTGTTGCAAATGGTGCACATGTTCAGAACAATGCTTGGAAAAGACTGTTAAATTATCCAAGTACACTATAATGAACTTACTCATTTCATCCTTGAAAGCAAGGTCCATTACTCTTTAAAAAGTGGCACCAGCATTTATCAGGCCAAATGGTATTCTCCTATAGGCAAAGGTGCCCTAAGGTGTGGTGAAGGCAGTCTTATGCTGGTCTGCTTCACCAACTTCAACTTGATTTTATTTTGAGAAGCCATCTAGCATTGATAACATCTTTGAACTAGTCATCATCTAAAGGACTTGATCCATGATGGGCAGAGGATAGTTATCCTTTAAGGATGACTGATTCAAGTCCCTGAAATCCACATAAAGGTGAATTTTGCCATTCTTCTTCCTCACAAGTACTATGTTTGCAATTATGTGGAATGATGGATTGAGAAAATTATCCTAGCATTCAACATTTTCAATATTTCAAACAGAATAGTACCTAATATCTTTGGATTGTACTACCTAGATTTTTGCTTGTAGGGCACCGAATCACTCTTGAGAGGAATCTCATGGTGAATTTATTCAAGCCTAAGCGACTTCAAATCATCATAGGAGTATGCTAGGACATCCATGTATTGGTGGAAGAGAGTAGTGTACTTAAACTTCTCTTCATGAGTGCAGCACTTCCCAATGTTCACTATCTTGGGATTTTCCTTGGTACCCAAATTTATCTAATCAAGCTCCTGGGAGGAGCTTGAAAATGTTTGCTGTTGTTTGATGAATCTGTCATGTTTGTCAAATAGCTTCTCAAGGGAAACTAGGCCTTTTAAGATTTTACTCCCTTTTAGTTGTAGGAATTCCTCACCTATGTTTGCACTTGATTCAGGGGCTAGTTCAATCTTTTGAGGCTCACTACCTTTAAAATGAAGCTGTTCAAAGCTGTGTTTTTGTCCTGGAAGGCAATGATTTGGTTGTCATTGTTTAAACACTTGCTAATGATTGGCGTTATCAAGTACACTTAGTCAAAATACTAGCTCAATAGTGTACCTATCTCCTTTAAAATTAGGGTGAGGGACTAGAAGAGTTACGAAAATAGCTAATGCATCTGCTCTATTATTAAACTCTCTAGGTATGGTAGAGATGCTGAAAGCATCAAAGCTTTCAATTCGATCCCAGACTAGATTGTGGTAATGGCACAATCTCTCATTTTTGGTTTGATATAGGTTCTTTACTTGATAAACCACCAACTAAGCATCTCCCTTGGCATGAAGGAGCTTGACGCCCTTGTCATGAGCAGCCTTCAATCCAAGCAACAGATATTCATACTCAGCTGTGTTGTTGGTGTTGTTGAATTACAACTTGTATGAAGAAGGAAAAATATCTCTTTAAGGAGATATCAACAGAATTTTGGCTCCTGAACTGGTAAGGGAGCAGCTACCATAGAATTCCAGAATCCATACCTCATCAAACACCAATTTTTCTTTAGATTCTTCTTCGTTTAGAGGGGGAGACTCTTTTGCATTTGCACTATGCTCTATCCTATCTTTTATTGTTCTGTCTGAACTAATTCTTAGACTATCATTTTTAAAAGTTTGATCAACTGAAACATGAACATCCTTTGTAGTCAAGAAATAATTACCCATGCCTGAAGACTCAAATAGAATTTGAGCTTCAGGTGCTGATGTTTGAGTAACCATGCATTTTGCTTCCTTTTCAAAGATAAATCTTTGCATAATGCCTTTGAATGGAATCCCCACCTCAAACAGGTTCATGCCCAATTCTCCTCCAACATCCTTGCAAAAAAAATTCTCAAGAAGGATGCCGTATGATGCTGGGATGTTTGCCACTAGGACAATCATCTTGATTCTCTTGTCTGGGAATGCTGCAAATATGAATTGAGCATCCTTAATTTGTCCCAGCAGTGGCACTTGCTTGTTCTCCATGGATAAACATCTCCCAAATGTCTTGGTTAGTGTGAGACCAAGGGATTTATCTACTTTGGTAGGCATGACATTGTTAGATGCACCTGAGTCTATGATGCAATTGTTCAGTTGATGTCTATTTATCAGCAGAGAGACATAAAACAGTTCAGTCCTTCTAGGAGTAGCAGGAGGAGTGATGACAAGATTGTTTGGGATGGACATGTTCCTTGGGGGATCATGAGTTATGTTCTTGGCATCTTGTCTTGTAGGGATGGTTTGGCTCTTTACACATTGAACTAGCTTGCCCAACTGATCAGGGTTAGATTGCAAGATTTCAAATTCAGACATTTGAATTTTGGTCTTCTTTATATGGTCAATTATGTCAAATGTTTGAAATGAACTGGGAATAGAGGATGGGAGTTCATCCTTTTGGTTTTTAGGAAGGGGAGGACTGGTTTATGAATTTAAAGTAGAAGATGTAGGGATGCTTGATGTACTTACCTTTCTTGCAATCACCGGGTCCTTTGGCTGGAAAGGCAGAGTGGTTCCTTGCTTGATAATTGAAATTGTAGGTTGAGGTCACTCCTCTATCTTTTTTTAATCATCTTGCTAGGCTGACTTATTTTTGGACCAAGTGAACATAGCATATGATCCCTCAACTGCTTTACCTTCACTTTTAGGTTCATCCTAGTAATTTAGGAAACTAATGTTGGAGTCACCAGCTGATTCTTCTTCATTTGCTGCAAAGAGATCAACATCATTTTCTTGATCAAACTCAAGTTGAAAAGAGAAATTTGATTCTGCTTCAAGATATCCAACTGCTAAATTGGTTGGAGGTGCTTTAATGGCAAGGTTCCCTTGTGGGGGAGGAAGACAATTTGACTGCCCTTGATTCCTGGCATCATGGCCTTGATATGACTGCATCTGAAATGTCCTCCTTGGCATATCTCTATATGAAGGAGCAGATGACATCCCTTGTGCCATTTGCTTTCTAAGAACAAATAACTCATTTGCCAGCTTTTACACTATTAGATCAGTGGTGGCTGTAGGTGAGCATTCAGAAGATGAAGAGATTTACCTCTATTAGGATCTCTCCTTATCTTTCCTACTAAGATAAGGTCATCTTCTACCTTAGTAGCCAAATCCTGTGTAGTAGCAAGGTCTATGTGGCTAGCCTGTCTCAGTAGAAAACTCACTTCAGGCAACTGTGAGTTGATGAAGAAGCATTTAAGGTTCTCAGGTGTTGGTTGAGCAATTGTAGAAATCTAGTTCCTCAAATGTCAAACGTGGCAATGAAATCCCTCATAAGTTCATGAGGTTCCTTCTTCATCTATGTAAGATGGGAAAGCAAGGCATGCCCATCTTCTACAGGCTTAAACCTAGCTTCAAATTTATCTTTGAGAGTGTCCCAGTCAGTCACTGTCTGAGCCTACAGATGGTAAAACTAGTCTATAGCAGCACCTTGTAGTGTTTTCACAAACAACCAGACTGCTACGTCTTTGAATTCCACACCTATCACACCACAAGCTATGCTGAAGGCTATAATATATTCATCAGGATGAACTCTCCCATCACCAAAGAACTTGGGAAAATTCTTCCTTGAACTGCATGGTAGCTCATGTAGAGGTGGAGTAAGATTGAGTGGACCAAAAGAGTTACCCTAGGAGCCTTGAACTGCCATGATTATATTATGGAAAAGGGGGATAACAAATCTAGGTGGAGTATGGATAGGCAAAGCTTTGCTAACAATAGAAAAAGAAGCTCTGCCTTATGTTGGTGACCTGGTATGGGTAGGAGGAACACTCTTAGATTGTTGAACTTGAAGTTGGGGAGGGAACAAATTAAGATTGCCCTGTTGCACCAACTCAAAAATAGGGTCAACAACACCTTGGGCTCTCTGGCTTTTAGTATAGCGTGGAGTTGGCAGAGTATATAATAGAGATGGATAAGGCTGTAATGATAATGGGTAAGACACAAACTAGAGTCACTAGAGTCTATAATGGATAAGGGTAGGGAGTGCTTCAATCTGAAACTTGAGGCTTTAGAATGCACACAATATCCCTAGCAGAGTCACCAAAAAATTGTTGGATGAATATTTTGTCAATCAGCTAATTAATGAGCAAAATAGGTCTTATCAACCACAGCAAGGGAGATGGGTCAGCCAGATGTGCAGGATTACCACATCAAAAGGGGACAAATCTCTCCTCTCATCAAGGGGAGGTTCCCTATAAAATATGAGGAGCTATATACTATATATATAAGCAGAAAATAACACTCAGGGGTAGGATAACACCATCCATCTCTCTTTTTTTAGAGATGATGTTCAAAATCAAAGGAGAAATCCTAGTGAAGACACTGAAGGCACTTCTCTTCTTTCAAAAGTGGTCTTACAACAAATAGCAGGAGTTCTTTCTGATAGGTAATAAGTAACTAACAGGTAACAAGGGCGCAGCCAACAGGATGAAGTGTAACACAAAGTCTACACCTCAACTACCCAAAGAGTGAAATATAGAGGATGATGAGGGCACAAAGTCATCCCAAGGTCCTTTACACAGAAATAAATTAAAAACACATAGACTGAAGACAACTGTGATAGCACAAAGTCTTTCTACAATTGGTTTCAGGACACTTTCTTGGTTACTTCCACTAGTTCTGCTTGTTAAATTGAATAAACAAGAATACATTTAGGAAATAGACATAAGAACAATCTCCTAAAATGATACAAGCTATAACAACACAAAGTTTGAAAGTAACTTGCTTTCTCATTCAAACAAAGAACTATGATGAACAATCTGAGCTGAAAGTCTCAGTAATCTCTTCTTAATTTGGGTAGAGTTTCGCTTCTATAATGAAAAAGTCTCCCTTGCATAAAGTAAGAGAATACAATATATAGCAGCCAATAAAGGCTTGGTGCTTTGTTCCATGGAACGACCCATGCTGCATTTAATGCCTTGAATACATTTTTAGTTTTGTCAAAGAGGCCCATGCTGAAACAAGGCAGTTGCCTTAATTGTGTCATGTTGATTTATCTCAAATGTCTTCTCCTTAGCATGGGTTGTTTGGTCTTTTTTTTATGTCTGCGTAGTTGTCCACTTTGCCTTTACTCCAAGGGAGATAAACATGCTATGATTTTAATGTTTACAAGCTCAAATATCTACTTGGTCGATGGTTCCACCTACTAAAAATAACTCCTCCATAGATATTTCTGGTCTTCCCTCTTTCCTATTACAATTTGAGCTCTCGAGCTATCTTTTCCCTTTCTACTGGCTCTTTCGGCTCCTTCTTTAGCTGGTCGCTAAGTTTATTTTTAGGTTCCACACCACATTTAAAAATCAATAGATATTTCATTAGATTGAATTTGACATCCATGAGGATGTCAAAGGTTCATTATTTCAATGGTTCAGATGGCCTCCTTGGTGCCTTGGTTTCGTCGCTTCTTTGGTTCATTCGCCCAAACCTTCTCCTTGAACTGATCTCTGGAAACTTCTGCTTCTTATCTTTTCTCAGAGCTTTCCTTGAACTATTGAACCCATTGAACCATTTTGGTTCAAGGTTCAATGGTTCGTCTTCTTCCTCACAGAAGTCTTTGTATTCTCTAAGTCTCTCAAGCTTTGAAAGAGTCCGTAGAAATATATTTGTAGAGTTCGTAGAAACAAGTTCATAGAATCTAGCCTGTGGAGTCTATAGAAATGAGCCTACAGAGTCCATAGAAATGAGTTCATAGAATCAAGCCTATAGAGTCCATAGAACCCAGCCTAAAAAGTCCATAGAAATGAGTCCATAGAAATCATCCTATGGAGTCCGTAGAAATCGGACCTGCAGAGTCCATAGAAATCAGTCGCAGGCCTTAATGTCTTTGGAACTTCCTGAGGGGAAGGTATCCCTTCGAGCCTTGAGAAGGTCCATTTTTTGGTCACTTACAGCCCCCCACAAGGGTACCTGCCCTTTAGGGTCCTTTGGGTGGCCTTCAGGCTTTTATTCCTTTGGAGGGTTTTTGGGCTCCAATTCCTTCGGATAAAATGTTTGAAGGAATTCCTTTGGACAATTAGTCCGAAGGAAATCTTTCCTTGGCTTCATCCACTTTTCATCGAGATGTTTCTTTCAAGTGAATTCCTTTAGACAAAAGTCCAAAGGAATTCCTTCAGACAATTTGTCTGAAAGAAGTCGCCTCATCTTTCACCTTGAACAAATCCGAAGGAATTCCAACTTTTCCTGCCTTGTTCATTTTTTTGAAGAAAATCTCTTAGTCCACATTTGCTCACTGCCCTCCGCAAGGGCACTTGGCTTGGTTCATTTCCCTCTGCAAGGGCACTTGCTTTTTGGGCTTTGGGGCACTCCCTTGAACGTATCATTTGAACTGACCGATTGAACCAACTTTGGTTCAATGGTTCAACAGTTCATTCCTTTGTTCCGCTCGTTCAATTGACTGCTTGAATCAACCACATTGAACCAACCGCTCATTGAACCTTTGAACCGTTGAACCTTTGAACTATTTTGGTTCAAGGTTCAATGGTTCAAACCATCTTTTTTTGTTAAGTGTTTTGAAGCCGTTGAACTTGTTGAAGTAGTTGAACTTTGAACTCTTGCCAAAGCGCTTAACTTATTAAGCTCGCCGATGCCATTGAACCTTTGAACCCATTAATCTCTTAACTTAAAAAGCTTGAATAATGAAGAATTTGAATGCTCAAAACAATTTTTTGAGAAGGGAAAGATAATTTTGGTCCTAAAGGATGAAAATAGTTCAAATGTTGTCCCCAAAAAGGAGTGATAGATTTTGGGAACAACAGACATGTCATGGGTAATTCAGTCAGGTTTATTGCTTGGGAAATGGCTTAACGATTTTCTTGAAGTAATTCATTTGGACAAAAGTTTGAAGGAATTCCTTTAGGAATTTTGCTTTCGATCTTTGTCATGGCAATTTTACCAAAGTTATTTCCTTCAAGTTGCAACGGCTAGTTGGCTAAGCCAAAGGTCCCTTCAGGAACTTTTCCCGAAGGACAGTTGGAGGAAAGTGTCCTTCTAAAAAGTTCCAAAAGACACTTAGGGGGGAACAAAATCCCCTTCAAAAAAATTTGGAGGGCATTTACAATGAAAATGGGCCTTCAAAACTTTTTTAAAGGGAAACCTTTGGGAAAAAGGCCCTTCAAAACTTTTTCAAAGTGTAACTTGGAAGAAAGTGTCATTTGGAAAAGTTCTGAAGGAAACCCAAGCCAAAAGTGACCCTTTGGGAAAATTTTCAAAGGGCACTTGGACAAAAAAATGTCCCTTTGAAATTTTTTTGAAGGGGCATTCGGGAAAGGGCTAAGGCAAAAGTGCCCTTTAGAAAATTTCTAAAGGGACACTTGGGGGAAAAAGGTGCCCTTCATAATTTTTATGAAGGGTCACTTTGGACAAAAGAAGTGCCCTTCGAATTTTTTTTGAAGGGACACTTGGGGGAAAACAACGCAAGTGAAGTGCCTTTGGATAATTCCAAAGGGCACTTCAGAGGGAATTGGCCCTTCAAAACTTTTTTGAAGGGCACTTTGAAGCTAAGACAAAAAGGGGGCTAAGGCAAAATAAATCCAAGGAGAAAAATAATGAAGGGAAAGCAAAACAAGGAAAGACAAAAATAACAAAGGCCCAAACACATAAAATGAGTAAGGAAGAATGAAAACCAACTAAAGACGAAACACAAACTAGCTATGCAAAAAAAGGGTCAACATTCTGATGATTTCCAAGGGAGACATGCTTGCTATGTCCAAGACTAGTTGCCTACATCCTTCCATTAGGCATGGAGTCATGCAAGGCAAATAAAATCCAAAAAGAATAAGCCCATGGTTGAGAGAAAATACAAGAAGAACACAACAAAGAAAACCCAAGAAAAAAAACACCTAAAAGGGAAACACTTGTGCTAAAAAGCACCTAAGGAAAACAAAGATAGCAAAAGAAACAGACAACAAGTATTTACGAGACATGGCCAACAAGGTCTAGAAGCAATACTTCAAGTGGATCCCACTCACTACAATAGGCAACTCTTCTCCATCCATCTTGGACAACTGAAAGGAGTTTTTTTGCTTGCACTTGTTGATGATGTAAGGATCACTCCATAAAGTATCAAACTTTGTATGTCTACCTAGTTTTTCTCTATCCTCATCTCATTTCAAGACTAAGTCACCTTCTTTGAACACTCTTGCCCTTGTCCTTTTGTCAAAGGATTTCTTCTTGAGAACTTGATGGTGTTCCAAATCTTTGTGTGCATCATCTCTTGCCTCCTGTAGCTATATTAATTCTGTCAATCTGATCTCCATGGGAGTGTTTTCAAGTAATTCTAGATATTGTGCAAGTTTCAAGGTAGGAATCTCTTGTGATAAGGACAACCTAGCTTCTCTCGCATAGATAAGTACAAAGGGAGAATTACCAATTGACTTCTTGGGAGTGATTCTGTTTAACCATAAGGCTATCTTCAGCTTGCTATGCCATGCTAATTGATGGGTTTTCAACATCCTCTTGATGATCTTGATGAGGTTATTATTGGTAGACTTAGCCAATCCATTACATTAAGGGTAGTAGTTGGATGAAGTACTCAAATGAACCCCACTCTTTGCTACCCAATCAAAAGTTTTAGCACCTATGAAGGTGAGTGCATTGTCTGAGATGATGACATGAGGAGTTCCAAACCTTGTCACAATGCTGTCATAAAACTCTAAGATAACATTTTCGTGTGCCTCCTTCAATGAAATAGCCTCTACCCACCTTGTGAAGTAGTTCATAGTAGTCAATGTCCACTTGTGTCTAGTACTTGATGGAGGGTTGATCATGCTAATGAAGTCAAGACCCCATTGCATGAAAGGTTGGCCCATTTGAATAGGATTCAATGGAAGAGATATAAGTTTTTTTTGCCAACAAAGAAAGCAGATTGAGGACAAACCTTAACCCAATGATAATAGTCCTTAAAAAGCTAGGCCAATAGTAATGAGCTCTCATTATCTTTGCAGCTATTGTTTTAGGAGAAAAGTGACCACTATCTGCTCCATTATGGAACTTTTCTAGCAGCATATCAAATTGATCATTGTTAATGCATCATAGAAATACATTGTTCACATCCTATTTAAAGAGAATGCCATCCACAAGATAATAAGGAATAGCTTGCAGCCTTAAATTCCTCCTCTGAGATTTGTTCAAGCCACTGAGACACTCACCATTTTGAAGAAAAACAATGATGTCTTGTGTCTAACTTTGATTTTGCATTTGTTTAGCTAGCTGGGTTTGGACTTGATTAACCAAACCTTGCTCCTTTGGCTCTTGAAAATTAGATCCTAAATGTTCACACAAACCTCTTCCTCTTACCAAGTTGGTTACCTTAATGCCAATGTCATATTCCATCACTTTCATGATCCATCCAACTCTCTTTTCAATGAGATCCTTGCTTAGGAGGAACTCCTTGGTGCTAGGATGTGAAACCATGACATGAATCTTGCTGTTGGAAACCATATGCCTTAATTTTTTCAATCTCTAATGAAAGTTAGGGCTTGCTTCTCCAAAAAATAATAGCTTACTTCATACTCCTCTAATCCTTAGCTAAAGAAAGCAATTAGCTGCTCAACATCTTCATCATTATTTTGCATATGCATAGATGAGATTGTGTTGAGGTTAGAAAAGGTATAGAGTATGAAATATTTAGCAAAATTAAAATTTAAGAGATTAGGAGACTCTAAAATTGCTTACTTGATTCTTCAAAACTACTCTTACCTTCCTTTGTCCAAGTAAAAACTTGGTTCTTTTTTAGCATGGTTGTGATAGGCTTTACCACAGTTGAAAATTTTGGAATAAACCTCCTTACAAAGTTTATTTTCACCAAGAAGCTTTTCAACCCCTTCTTGTGTTGAGGTAAGGACAAGCCTAGAATATCTTCAATCCTTTCGGGGTTATAGATAAGCCTTCTTTTGAAACAACATGACCCAAAAGCTTACCTTCATGGATAACAAAGATGCACTTCTTTGGATTGACGGATATGCCATACTCCCTACATTTATCAAATACTTGCCTTAGGTGTCCCATATGATCAACAAAATCCTTTGAAAAAATGGTTATATCATCAAGGTAAATAAGCAAAAACTTATTGATCAAACCTTTGAAAGCCATGTCCATTGCCCTTTGAAATATAGCTCCAACATTGGATAAACCAAATGACATCTTCTTGTAGGCAAAGGTCCCCCACTTGGTGGTGAAACCTATCTTGAATTGATCCTCTTCATTTATCAATATTTGACTATAACCTGAGTAACCATCAAGAAGAGAGAAATGTTGAGAACCTGAAACAAATTGTAGAATTTATTCCATAGAAGGGAGTGGATAATGATCCTTGAGAGACTCTCTATTTAGATCACAAAAATCCACACAAAGTTTGAATTCTCCATTCTTATTTCAAACCAACATAAGGTTGGCTACCCAAGTTGAGTGCTTGATAGGAAAGATAATCCTAAACTCAATTAACTTGGTTAGCTCTTTCTTCATGAGTTCTTCTATCTTGGGATTAATAGGCCTTTATTTTTTTCTTATCAATTTAGCTCTAGGCTCCAACTCAATAGTGTGATGGGCTATACTTGTATCGAACCCTTTAAATTCATTTTAATCCCAAGCAAAGATGTCATGAAACTCTTTGCATAATGCAATAAAATCTTACCTTTTTAGCTGAGAACATACCTTGCCAATCTTCAAAAATTTGTCTTTGAAAATCAGTTTTCTCTCATAGTTTTCTTCCTTTGTTGACATGCTCATTTTTTGATTCTTATTTTGATCATACTCATTGAAGACACTTTCCAAGGTAATTATCCCCTTGGGTATTTTATTTGTCTTCGGTTGTATAATTTTCTCTTCATAATGATCATGTAACCTCTTTTGATTTCTTGAGGAGAAGCCTGCCTTATTTTGCAAGAAGTGTGCAATGTGTTAAGCACTTTAAAACACTTGACATGACACTTCATTATCTATAATGGAAGGTCTCACAATTATCTTGATATGAGATTGATCCTTCTCCTTTTCTACATCAACATTTTAGTCAACATATGCTCCTATTGCAGCCAATCTATTAACATGTTTGTTCAAATCTCTTGGTATGGGTTATATGTTGAAAGCATCAAAGTCTTCAAGTAAATGCCATAACCTATGCTTGTAGGACTTAAGCAAGGGATTCTTGGCTGTAGCTTGACTTCTTACTTGATGAATGACCAGCTCACTATCTCCATAGACTTTCAAATTCTTGATTCGTCTCCTCTTTGCCCATTGGAGACCATGAACTAGGCCTTCATATTCTGCCACGTTATAAGTGCAGCTGAAGTGAAACCTATAAGAAGAGTAGTAATGATTCCCTAATGGATAAAATAACATGACACTAACTCCTACACCTACTGTGTTTCTCGAACCATCAAAAAACATTTCCCACATGTCATCAAGTTCATGATCCTCATTGGTGAGTGAAAGAATTAGAACGTTCTCTTCATGCATACAATAAAATCCCAAATCAGTCTCCTTAATGAAAGTTTAAGGATCAAGGCCATGTGTTTTAGTGTTTTCCTTATCAAGATAAAGATAAGAAATAATTTTAAGAGGGGAAGATGTTTCACCATTCATGACCATTTCCACTTCCTTGCTGATTAGACAATTCTGATTTGACATTGTTTCCAAGTATGGCTCAATGTGGAACCTTGCTAAGGGCTGAGTCCTTATAGTCACATTGATCCCATACCTTATCCTAAAAGCTATAAATGACCAATCAATAGAATGGTATCCTCCTATCTTGGCTGTGAAGTCCCTTGACAAGCATATAGTAAAGTGTGCTAGAAGGTCCACCACCACAATGTCTTGCATGATAGGGAATCTTAGGCAACCATGTAAAAATACTTTCAGACCTTTGACCAATCATACCATCTTGGTTGGAGTCCCATCTAGTTTTAACATACCCTTGCTAAGTGGCTCATAGTTCAAACCTAGCTTATCAACTTCTACTTTAGGCATGGTGGTAGTGCTTTCTCCACTATCCACAATACAATTGTGGACCAACTTGTCTCCCACAATGATTGTGAGCTAGAAAGGTGGAGGATTTTTAGCCTTGGTTGAGGGCTCCAAAAGATGATTTGGAGAATTTGTGAGATCCACACCATTGTGATTTAAAACTTGAGGAGTCTATTAGTGTAGGTTTTATTTTTCCCTATTGTTTAATTAGGGAAATTATATATTTGTGCATACATGGAGTTTTCCTACATTTGTGGGATAGGCTAACTTATGTGGAGATGTGTGTCATAGATGTGTCATAGGTGTCATAATAATGCCATAAATAACTCTTTTGACCAGCTATTCTAGGTATGGGAGTTACTTCTCTATTCTTAGCACCTTGTCACCACCTTTCATGGAGGAGTTACAGTCTATTCTTGGGGTGCTTTGACCACCATTTGTGGAGGAGTTACTTACTAGCTCTCCTATATGTATTCTTCATTATGGCCATCTCATGTTAATGGAATATTGGATTTTCTCCAAATTGTCCATGAAATTGTCTCTTGTTTGATTTCATTTACTTTAGCATTTTGTGGTATTCACTTGCTTCGTTCCGTGCAACCACGACTCATGCATCCTCATTATTCGGACTTTGGCAAATCCTCCGATATGGTATCAGAGCTACCCCGGTAACTGGTTGTCTATTTTTCTATTAATTTCATTGAAATCTAGAGCTTTGTTAAGGCATTTTTTTGTGAAATTTGAAATTTTTTGGGAGATAATGGCATTTATGATCTAAAGTGTAGCTGTTGGAGAAGTGGTGCCATTTTTTTGATAGCTCTGCACTTGGCATTGGTCTATGCTACTCTTGCATTGTCTGGCAAAGGGAGGCATTGATGTTTCTACTGCTCTCTTTCATTGAGATCTGATCAGTTTTACTTGGCATCCTTTTCCAGCCACCTGGCATTTTCTCCAGCAGCTTGGCACTTCCATCATCAGCAAAACATCCTTTCGTTGCAGGTTGGCGTCACATTTCTACTCCTTGCATCAAATCTGCTCATTCTGAGCAACTTGGGGACTCTTTAACCCACCTTGGCGTCATATTTTTTACTAGAAAAGTGTGTTTTTTCTAGACTGTAGTTGGAAATTTGGCATTGGCATCTCTTTTTTTGTGTTTTTTTTCTTGGTGGGACCATGCCCAGCCTCCATCTCCATTGGTATTTGCATTTTTTATATTTTTAGTTATTAATGACTTTAACAAATTTCTACAACATCATTTAGTATGCTGAAAATCAAAGTCATTTGAAATTTAAAAAAGAGAGCAATATTTGAGTTTTTTTAAAGCTTGTATATTCGATTGTCGAAGACGAAGGGTGAGGCTCAGGTTGGCAGGATGCCAATTCCACCTCACAAAGACCTCCTTTAAATTCTTCACTCTGTACCGAGTCCAACGAGTGGTTGGAAGGCCACTTTCTCTCTCAAAATAGGTTTTTTTAATGTTTTATTGCAATTTTTTTGCAAAAACACTAGTTTACAGGAAATTGAATCTTTAATATCTTGAAAATGGTAGCTCGGATTCAGGTGTCATTGTTTGAAAAAGTGTTTGTATTTCAATTCTCCACAGCATAGGCTTGTTATTTGTTAAAAATTACCTAGTTTATAAAGTGCCTAAAATTTGGGTCTCCCAGGATGCATTTTCGGCTAAGTCCGACGTCCTGTTTTCTTAAAGTCTTGCATTGATTGGTCTAAGACGCATTCTTGACTGAGCCCAACATATTGTGATCATGTAATTGCATATTTGGGGGGGGGCTCAACATTTTGAGGGGGGGCGTGATTGCTTTTCAGCACTTGCAATCTTTGCTTTCATTCTCCTTTCTGCATAATTTCACAACTTGCAATCAACACAACTTCACCTAAATTCAGCTTAAAATGGATTCTTTTCAACTTAAACTCCTAACACCCTTCAACTATCATGAATGGAAGGTTAAAATGTCAATCATTCTTAGAAGTAAAGGGTTGTATAGGATCACCATGGGTACTGAAGTAGAACCCAACACTGATGCTGAAAAGGTCAAGTGGTACAACCGTAGTGATGAAGCCTATGGATTACTGAGCTTGTCTATGTCTCTATAACTTCTCTTCCATTTAGAAACCTCCAAGACTCCCAAAGACATATGGGACACCCTAGAAACCTTATTTGGAAAGCTTGATGAGATGAGAGCTCATGAGCTTAAAAACGAACTCATAAGTCTAAGTCCTAGCAACTTTGGCACCCTACAGGACTTCTTCACTAAGTTTAAGGCCCTTAGACTACAATTAAAAGAATGTGGGATAGAGAAGAAAGATGATAAACTCATCCTTTCTATTCTCACAAAGTTAGGTCCAAGCTATTCAGTCTTTGTCTCCAATTTCCATGCCACAAAAAGTGCCCTTGGCACTACATGGAAAATGCCTTCTTTGGATTCATTGATTGCTGACTTGACTAGGGAGCAAGATAAGCTAATTCAAATGGACACAATGAAGTCTACTCAACCCCAAGCTTTGATAGCTAGAAATGGTAAGGATAAGACTTCAACAAAGGAGAAGAAGAAAAAGAACAAGGACCAAGAGAAGAAGAAAGAAAACAAAAATCCTGCCAAAAAAAACATTGAGTCTTCCTCCTCCAATGCTAAACCTAATAAGGAGAAGGTTAAGTGTGCCTATTGTAAAAAGATAGGGCATGATGAACACAAATGCATGAAGAAACAAATTGATCACCTAACTCATCTTCTTGAGAAGCACAACATAGGTGTTCCTGAGTCCATTAAGCAGAATTCATCTACCCAAGATTCTACTAAGGCAAAAGGAAAGGGTAAGGAGAAAGAAAAGGGCAAGGCCCTTGTAGCTACATCGGCTTCTACATATTCATGGTTCATTGACTCGAGTGCTTCTCACCACATGGGCTCTTCCCTAGTTGAGTTTTCATCTTTAGAGCCTTGCAGCATGACTTCAATTAGTTTAGGTGATGACACATCAGTTTCAGTTATAGGGAGAGGGTTAGTTGAAATGGAAGGAGGAACATTCAATAATGTTCTAAGTGTTCCTTCTCTTTCAACCAATCTCCTATCAGTGTACCAAATCACTCACATTGGTCAGGGCATGAGAGTTGAGTTTTCACTAGATTCAGTGGCTATCAGGGAGTTACATAGTGATACTACATTGACAGTGGGTAGGGAAGATCACCAAGCAAGGATATACACCTTCTCACATTTTTCACATGATTATTCTCCAACAGCATTGTTGACTCATTCAGATGGAGTTAGCAAATTATGGCATGAGCGGTTTGGCCACCTTAACTACCACTACCTTGAGCAACTTTGCAAACATGACATGGTCAATGGCTTGCCTCATGTCTAATTATCAAAAGGACATTGCAAGGGTTACTCCCTTGGGAAGCATCCCGAAGCAAAATTTGACAAAGGCAAAGCTTGGTGGGCTTCACAACCTTTGGAGTTAGTCCATAGTGATGTATCGAGACCCTTTCCAAAACCTTCTTTCATAAGGGCCAAGTACGTCCTCACTTTCATTGATGATTTCTCTAGGTACACTTGGATATATTTTCTCAAACAAAAGTCTAAAGTGTTTGAAAATTTTCTAGACTTCAAGGCTCTTGTTGAGAAATAGAGTGAGAAATACATCAAGGTTCTTCAAACTGATAATGGAGGGGAGTATGTCAGCAACAGGTTTGAGCAGTTTTACACCATAGAGGGGATTGATTTGCAGTGCACAGTCACTTACAGCCCTTCATCGAATGGGGTTGCAGAATACAAAAATAGGTTCTTGAAAGAGATGGGTAGCTGTATGATTCACTCCAAATCCTTAGCACCACAGTACTGGGCCAAAGCCATCAATTGTGCTTGCTACATTCAAAATAGGGTTCCTCACAAAGCTTTGAAAGGAATAACACCCTTTGAAGCTTGGCATAAAAGGAAACTTGATGTTGAGCACCTCAGGGTTTTTTGTATCCCCAGCCATGGCATGCATACTAAAGAAGAAATGCAAAGCTATGGAACGTCAATTCAAGCCTTGCATCTTTATAGGATATCTAGATGGAGTTAGGGGGTATCGCCTTCTAGCTCTGACCACTCATGAGTTGTTCATTGAGAGAAGTGTCCACTTTCAGGAGAGTCTTAGAGACTTAACACTTGGCACTTCTTCTCTCTCATTGGATCTACTTCTTTATGATGATTCCTTAGATTCAGATCAGCCACAATAGGTTCCTAAGCCAGAGACATCTTCTTCTTCAAGTTTAGATAGTGAGGATAGTGATGCAGAGTCATCCATCTCTAGTCAATCAGAGGATGAGGAGTTAGCACCTGACTCGTCCACTTCTGGGCCACTTTGGGCCAGACAGACACTTAAGAGTGCTGAAACTTGGGCAAAAGATGCCATAGATGATAGATGTACTAGGGGGATTTTCAGAGAGATCCACAGACTTTTCAAGAAGCATCGAGAGTACCTAAGTGGGATAGTGCTATGGAGGAAGAATATTCTTCCTTAATCAAAAATCACACTTGGGAATTGACTTCACTTCCTAAGGGAAGGAAGATGGTTTGATGTAGGTGGATATATCGGACCAAGTTTGTAGTAGATGGGTTGGTTGATAAGTACATGGCACGATTGGTTGCCAAGGGTTTCTCACAGGTGGCAGGCATTGACTACTTAGAGACCTTTACACCCATTGTAAAGATGACTTTTATCTGACTCACCTTAGCTATTATTGAAACACATGGTTGGGATGTGCACCAAATGGATGTGAAGAGTGCCTTTCTTCACATAGACCTAGAGGAGGAGATCTACATGGAGCAGCCGCAAGGATTTGTTCAGGATTCTTCCTTAGTATGCAGACTTAGGAAATCTATTTATGGCCTCAAATGGGCCCCTCAGGCTTGGTATGCCAAGATGGATTCATTCCTTCTCATAGTGGGTTTCACTAGGTTCCATTCTGACCCCAATGTCTACTTCTGCAGCAGGATGATTCGCTCCTAATTTTGGTTCTATATGTTGATGACCTTTTGATCACCAAGGGTTATTTATCATCCATTACAGCGGTGAAGGCATATCTCCAAGATATATTTGACATGATAGACTTGGGTTTGTTGCACTATATCCTTGGCATTGAGATCTCACAGTTAGATTCAGTGATTTCTCTTGCACAACCTAAGTATGCTCTTGACTTATTGGCTCAATTTCACATGGCTGATTGCAAGCCATCTCTGACTCCCTTTATATCAAGAGTCAAGCTTGAGGCTAAATGTTCTTCACCATTGGTTGATGCCACTCAGTATCGACAACTTGTTGGTAGTCTCATCTACTTGACTCACACTAGGCTTGACATGTCATATGCAATGGGACTTGTCTCTAGATTTATGCAGGAACCTCATGAGCTACATTGGAAAGCAGCTAAGAGGATCTTGCATTACATACAGGGTTCACATAGATATGGGATTCATTACAAATTTGGCATAGAGGTTGACTTGGTTGGATATACAAATTCAGATTGGGTTGGTGATTCATAAACTCACAAGTCCACTTCTGGTTACAATTTCTCTCTAAGTTCTGGTCTTATCAGTTGGTCTAGCAAGAAGCAAAATGCTATTGCTATATCATCCACAGAGGTAGAATATAGGGGGGCTGTTAATGTAGCTACTGAGGCTATTTGGCTTCAAGGGATACTTTCTGAGTTTAGCATTCCTATTAGGCAGTCCACCATCATTTATTGTGACAACCAGAGTACCATTCAGATTTGCAAGAATCTAGTTCAGCACCAACGAACCAAGCACATAGAGATTCACATGCATTTCATTCAGGAGCTTATTCATAGTTAGGTGATTGACTTAATCTTTTGCCAGTCTTAAGAGCAAGTTGCATACATCTTCACCAAACCTTTCACCGAGAACAAGTTCATTCATCTATGAGCTCTTCTTGGGGTGCGGTCCACATCTGTAGTAGCATCATTTTTGGGGGGGCCCACTAGCCTCTTCATTTATTTTATGTCTCTCTTTTGGGGGGGAGTTTTTTGATATGGGTTTTCTCCTTTTCTCTATCTTATGGGAGATTGCATTTGTACATGTGTACCTCATTAGGCCTAATTGCCAGGACCCATTTTATATTTCCACACTGCCCACCTAAGCTGCACTTATGGGGGGGTATTAGTGTAGGTTTTTATTTTTTCCTATTATTTAATTAGGGAAATTATATATTTGTGCATACATGGAGTTTTCCTACATTTGTGGGATAGGCTAGATTATGTGGAGATGTGTGTCATAGATGTGTCATAGGTTTCATAAGTAACTCCTTTGACCGGTTATTCCAGGTATGGGAGTTACTTCTCTATTCTTAGCACCTTGTCACCACCTTTCATGGAGGAGTTACAATCTATTCTTGGGGTGCTTTGACCACCATTTGTGGAGGAGTTACTTACTAGCTCTCCTATATGTATTATTCATTATGGCCATCTCATGTTAAAGGAATATTGGCTTTTCTCCAAATTGTCTATGCAATTGTCTCTTGTTTGATTTCATTTACTTTAGCATTTTGTGATATTCACTTGCTTTGTCTCGTGCAACCACGACTCATGCATCCTCATTATTCAGACCTTGGTGAATCCTCTGATAGAGTCACATGAATGATTACCATTTGCTCTTGTAAAAGTTCCTTTTTGACTGGGTGTATGCAAGACTTCCAAAAGGGATATACTTGCCTTGGTGATCTTTAATGAATCAAAAATGTTTAGAGAGGTAACATTCACCTTCTCTAGATTTTTTTATGGTAACAAGGGAGCTTGATATTGCTACATTGCAATCTTGGCAGCCCCACTTACATTATGATTTTGTTAGGGAACATGACTTGCAGTGTGTGCATCATTTGATTGACACTTGGTGGCCTTAGAGAGGCATCGCCTATAGCTACCAATGGTTCTTGTCCTTCTCCCATTTCTCTCTTCTTATCTCTTATATTGGCTAAAACCAACATGCCTTGAGTCAACACAAAATCCTATTTTGTTTAGAAATTCATAATTTTCACACTTGGGCTACTACCTTCTCCATGACTATCTCTTTGGCTGGGGCATGCTTCTTCTGCTATCATGTAGGGAGTAGTTTCCTCTTATGTTTTCAAAACATCATTGGTTCCTCTATCATCATGTAGAAACTAACCTTGAGGTTATCCCCATTTGTCCAAATGATCCTCTCCTTGCACTGGATTTGCATGTACTGGAACAACAACCTTTATGGGTAGAGTAAAAATTGGATTATATGCATTGAGCTATCTACTATAACCTTGTTGATTTTGTCCTCTCCCTTAATAATTATATTAGGATGGAGCTCTATATCCTTATTGAGGATAATATTGTGCATTAGAAGGAACACTTGCCTGATATTGAGCTTACTTGAGCTAAGCTCTCAATGATCTAATTTTTTCATCCTTGTCCACAATATTATCCACCTTCTTGGGAAAGGCTCTTGGATTCACATTGGCATTAGGAAGTTGTGACATGCTTGGAGCTTCAATTGAATTGTGGGATAGCAAAGGCATATAAACTCTTGGAGGAATTTTTCTAGCCTAAATTAAGTTATTCTCAACCTCAATTGCTAGCTCATATGTACTTGGAAGAGTAAATCCTCTCATTGACTGCAACATAATAACAACATCAATACCAATCCCTTTGAAGTATGTTGGGAACACAAAGCTAGGAGGAGGTCTCATGATTGGTGGTAGCCTATACCATGTTCTTTGAAATCTCTCATTGAAATCTCCCATGGATTCATTTGGACCTCTTATTATTACATTCAACTGATGTATTAGGGAAACATGATCACTCTTATATTCAAATATTGTCACCAATAGATCTCCAAAGAGCTTTAGCTAGAGGTTCTTGGTCAAATATCCTAGATGACCTAGTGAAGACCATGAAGTAAACTATGGGAAATTTGGTCTATAACTAGGGATTCTCACCCTTTGGAGTCACCAAATGTTGTATTTCAAAATAAAAATGATACTTATCAAGACCAACATTCACCTTGACATAAAAATAACAAAGAATTCAATTCCAATAGGAGTGCCAGAACTATTGTCTCCAAATTTTGTACCTTAGAAGAGAGTTGTTCAGGCCTCCTCCAATTTTTGGAAATGTTGGGACATTTATAGGCCTATGGGTGTGCTTATAATTGGAAATGAACCTCTATGTTGAAATGGCTAGCTCCCTGTATTAGCTTTTGTGTAATAAAATATGTTGAACCAACTTGTTTGGATGAAAAGGGTTAGAAATTTGCATAAATGAAAAGCCTAGTCTAAAATGGTGATACACCAAAAGTTATTATCCACACATATGCCCTATAATTTTTCACAATACAATAGAATACAAGCCTATTCTTCTAGCTCTAGAATATTATGACATAAATATTTTAATGTAGAGATAAAATGAATGAGATCACACAAGGTAAGTAACTAAAAAAACAACCTGTATAGTCTAAAAAAGGGTTACACATATGCAAAATATCATACAACTAGAATGTTCTCTAAATAATCCACTGGATCAACTCTTTGTTTAAAAGCATGAATGACAGAGAACAAAAGGATAAAACATCACTTGTTGTCACTCTCTGTCTTTTATATGCCCAAGAAAATGTCTAAAACTTAGAAAGAAAATAGACTTATGCTTCTTTTCTCAAAGGAAAAAAAATGGCAAAACATTCCAATAGGGCTTCACCGTACTATATATGGATGATAAAACAATATCCCAAGAGTCATATTTATAGAAAATAAAGATAGAGGAGGGAGGTATTTTACACCAAAGTGAGGAATCAAATCTATTAGAAGTCATTGTCCTCAACTGCAACTAATTTTTGTCAATGATGCTCATTAGGGTACTCTGATTGATCTGTGTCACCTTATTTAACATCATGGTATTACCCCCTGAATATATTTCCCAATAGATACTTAACAAAAATGGGATACTTGGGGAAGGCAAAAAAATGGTCCTTGTTAATGGAGCCACTTGTTAGAAATCTCTTTCAGCCTCAACTGCTTCTCCTTAGCTTATCAATTTGTGTAATGGCATGGAAAAGGTAACTTTAATTTAGTTTGGCTTTGTCTTTCCCTTTTGATTGGTCCTCAAGGAATGACTCAGATCATTGTTTTTTTCTATCTATTATCCATTTGATTAAGCTCATAATCTAAGCAGTTCTAAAAATATGATTTGCTTCTGTCTAGACCCTTTCAAGTTTTATGAATGACTTCACTTATAAAACTTCATAAGCAAAGCACTTACTTTAACCATGATTTACAATTGCATATCCATTGAAGTTTTCTTGCCTACTTTACTTATAAAACCTTATAAGTCAAAGCACCTTGGAAAACCCAATTTACACTGCCAAGACCCTTTTTGGTTTTCCAAGTTCTTCTACTTATAAAATTCATAAGTCAAGCATGTTGGGAAACCCAATTTGTATTGACATCCTGGAGCACGTCATAGATCGACCCAACGGCTAGTTGCCCACCTTAAATTTGATGTCCTATGGCACGTCATACATCGACCCAATGGATAGTTACCCACCTTAAATCTTGACGTCCTGCGGCACGTCATGCATCAACCCAATGACTAGTTACCCACCTTAAATTTGACATCCTATGGCACACCATGGGCAATTCGGTTGGTTTATTCCTCAGGAAATGGATTGATAATTTATTTGAAGTAATTCCTTTAGGAATTTTGCTTTCGGTCTTTGTCATAGAAATTTTCTTGAAGTTATTTCCTTCAATAATTTTGCAATGGTTAGTTGGCTAAGCCAAAGGTCCCTTTGGGAACTTTTATTGAATGACACTTGGAGGAAAGTGTCCTTTTTCAAAGGACACCTGGTGGGGAATAAAAGCCCCTTCAAAAAATTCTAAAGGGCATTTCCAATGGATAATGGCCCTTCAGAAACTTATTTCAAAGGGCAACCTTTAGGAAAAAGGCCCTTCAAAAAAAATATGAAGGGTATCTTGGAAGAAAGTGTCCTTCAAAAAATTTTTGAAGGATACCCATGGGCCAAAAGTGACCCTTCAAGCAAATTTTTTGAAGGGCACTTGGATAAAAAAATGCCCCTTCAAAAAAATTTTGAAGGGGCATTCGGGAAAGGGCTAAGGCAAAAGTTACCCTTTGAAAAAGTTTCAAAGGTACACTTTAGAAAAAAGTTCCCTTCAAAACTATTTTTCGAAGGGACACTTAGACAAAAGAAGTTCCCTTCAAAAATTTTTCCAAATGGTCACTTGGACAAAAGAAGAAACAAGGCAAGTGAAGTGCCTTTAGAAATTTTCCAAAGGGCACTTTGAAGGGAAGTGGCCCTTTGAAACTTTTCTAAAGGGCTACTTCGGGGCTAAGGAAAAAAATGGGGCTAAGGCAAAATAAAGCCAAGGGGAAAAATAATGAAGGGAAAGCAGAACAAGGAAAGACCAAAACAACAAAGGCCCAGACACAAAAAACAAGTAAGGAAGAATGAAAAACTAGCTGAAGAGGAAACACAAACTGGCTATGTAGAAAAAGGGTCAATAATTACCTGGCCCACTCTTACCATTGCCAACGATGCCACTTTTACCACCATCAGGTATTCATTTTTCAATTTTTACAATCAAGATTTGTTATAACAATCTAGTATATAGCTATGAGAAGAACCCTAAGATATTATTTCCCAATTGGTAAGTAACCATTATAGGCTAATAGGCTTTCAAGAAACGTACCCTCTGAAAGCTTTGAAGAGAAAAAAAAGATCACAATAACAAACCAAAGAAAAATAAAAAAATGGGTTATCTACAAGAATAAAAAAGGTAACATGTGATAATCAAAATTACTCATAAGGAATGAAAACATCCCATGAAAGACAGTTTTTTATTCTATGAATTGGCTTAATCACTACAATGGGTATCTCAAACAAGGAATTGCGTGTTATGGTGAGAAGCGCTACTATATAAGAACCTGTAGAGGATCAAAAAACCTTGATTCCTTTTTCCCTTCGCTAAAATTAAGTGATAATTTTTCTTTTGCAACTAATATATCTTTATCATTATGGGGCTCTAGACTTTGAAATTTTTGACCTGGTGAGATTAAAAAAAAGTAGATTTGAGAATAGGGTAACACTGCATTCTAAGGTGGAAAAATCCTACTAGGTGTATAGGTTACTAGAGGGGGCTAAAACAATGATGGGGAATGCCATAATTATCGCGAAACCTCTTTTATTATAGGAAATGGTTATGGTGCCATAAATTTCATTCTGTGATAATTTCTACCCCTAAAGTCATTAAAAGGAAAACATATTTCTTATTTTAAGTTCTAGTGAAGCAAGCCACCCATCAAAGGGTTCATTGGGGTAAGTGCACACATTTGGGGGACAAAAAAGGGCCTACCCTAATTTTTCTAAAATTTTAGATATTTGAACTTCTATAGATAATTTGAGATGGCTACACTCAAAATTTGAACATGGTATGAAAACATGAATTGTAACATTTTGAGTCTAGTTTCTAAAATTTTTTTTAAAAAAAAAATGGTTAAGTATAAATAGGTAAAACATATAAAATTTAAAGAGGACCTCCTATTTTTTAATAAAACATAGTAGATAGATGGTCGTGCGGCCCACCATTTTTTGAGCATCATAACATATTGTTTGAAAACCTTTGGTGAATATTTAGATAAGATCTTCTAGTGTGTTATGAATTTTTTAAATATTTTTTCAATGAATATATTTTTTTAAATTAATTTTGCAATTAAGTAGATCCTGAAAACTAATTAAAAAAATGGATAGCCATTCGTGCAACCCCCCTAACTACCTAAAAAAACAAAAAATGATTTTTTTTGAATGTGTGTAGAATTAGGCCTAGTTTGTTACCATATCATTTATTTTGAATTTGGACCAATGAAAAATAAATTACATAAACATGATTAGGCATGTATATGTGCGGCATGTAGTGGCCTAAAAAATGTGTAGTAAGAAATAAATATAGTTTAAACCCTTAAAATAGCCTAAAAATTATAAAAAACATATATTTGAAAAGAGGACAGTGTGCTCATCCTGACGGTAATAATCTTTTGAATTTTGATGTAGAAATCCATATCATATTTGGTGATTGAAGTTGAAATTTGTTGGTTTTTGTCAAAACTCTTGGTCTCGATTGTAGATGCACAATCACAAGCCTCTAGCTCAGAAATCCAATCCATCTATGAGCCTAGAGGCTTGGTTTTTAATTAAAATAAAAATAACACATATGCATTATATAATGCATACACGTTGGTTTGAACTAACAAAAAACAAACAAACAAATTTCATGTTTCTTATAGGAGAAAGGTCCCATTAGCCATAACATGATATTAGACTTCAATATTTTTCCCTGTTTCAATATGTCATCTTAACTACTAATAACTAAGGTTTCAAGGTCTAAAACATTTTATAATATAACTAATTTTATCATGAGAGGTCATAAAATGCATTTCTTAAACCTATGATCAAAACTTAACCTTTAGAGTACTAATTGTTGTGCATTAGAGTATCAATACTTGACTCTTACTTGTCAATATGTGATTGGTTACTTTTAATTTTATAGAATAAATGTCAAACAAGTATTATATATTACATGTTCAACTTTTGGTGCACTTTAATATTTATATACACCAATATGTCTCATCAATAGAACACATGTTAACAAAAGCCTTGTTCAATAATTGGAACATGCGCAGCTATTGGGACCTTTCCCATAGTAGGTTAAGGATATCCCTTACTACCTTGCCTAAAATCCTACTTGCCTAAAATCCTATCTTAAGCTTTTATTATTTTTTGATATCTTTGACAAAACCCCTTTATTTATAAATTTTGAACTAATTTGTTTAAGTGCAAAACCCATTAAATTGGACTATGTAGTATAGATAATATTGTGTAAGTAGAAATAAGAATTGATCCCTTCGTGTAACAGTGCATCTCTTGGATATATATTTCAAGAATATTATCTAATGGAGCCCAATACCTATGAATCATGGCTTGGATTATCCAAAAAACATTCCTAAAATGTGTTGAATAAAGTCCCTTAAGTTTCCTCCAAGGTCACTTAGTGCATATAATTCAATAGGTGCATTTTGAGGTCCCAATTGAAAGTCTAACAAGAGTATTTTATTATTAAAATTATTCAAGATTCTCCTTGTGTATTCAAAAACATTATTAAAATTTTGCCTAAAATTAAGATCTCTTGTGAAAATATGGTTAATCCTCCATTCCGTGCACCTCCTTCATTTAGCCCTCCATCACACATGGGAAAACCATCAACCATTCCATCCATTCCCCCCTCATCTCAAGAGTGTCTTTGACATGGGACTAGTCCTAGCTACACCATGGATTCAAGAATTGCAAGCTCAAAAAAAAAAAACTAGACAATACTTGGTGCTCATCAATACTATAGAGTTCTATAATTGGGATGGTAAGATAGGAAAGTAGGATGATGGGTACAAGGTATGTACATGTTTTTATTAAATATTTTGGTTAATTTGGGTATGCATTTTATTTTGTATAAGATGTGGTTTTGAGCTCAATAAACTTGAAATGGTCACATGTATCCATTAGTGATGATGTGGTTTTAAGATGTGGTGCATGTAGTGATGAAAGTATAGCTTAAAAATATCTAAATGCTCTAGGGACTTTGTTCAAAACAATTAAGAGATGGCCATGCTTTAGAAATATAGGGTGGCTTAGACCTAACATTGACCAAGTATGACATATGTATAAGTTACCCCAGGTCAAAATATATTGAGCTTATTCAAGATACATTAAAGGTGACAATGTCTCGTAAATCTGATACTTGCTTTTCCTCAAGGATGATTCTAAGCAGAGGGACCCAATAATTATTCATGTGAATTATGAACTACTCACCTCATATAGATGGTTGATCAGAATTAAATACTAGTGTGCACCCCCTCACTGAAGGTTTCAAGATTATATATTTTGTACATATATCTTCAATCATCTTGTTCATATTTCATTGTAATGAGCTTAAATCTTATGATGTGGACTGCAAGAAAGTAGTACACCTCAGAATTCTTGTTTTGGCTTGGGATTTGACGTTGAAGAGTACATTAATGAATTGTGTTCTCTCCTACATGTAGGACTTAATATGAATGTACTTTGGGATCTAAAGGTAATTCAAGGTAGAGGGATCTAAATAATTTGAATACATACATAAAAATTTGATAACATTTGGTGCTTGCTCAATTTGGATGGGACCTTAAAGGGCTCTACATGAAAAGTTTTATATAATAATGGCAAGTTGAAGGCTTGCATCAACTATTTACTAGACATGAGTTGATTGGATTGATGTCAATCTTTAAACATTATTGGCTTATATGTATGTATGATAAATTTGTGAATAGGCCTTAGATTGGTTAGAGGTGATGGGACATGTTTAGGTATCAAAGATGTGCATATCTAACAACTCTAACACTTCTCTAGGTGTACTAGATCTACATATGTGGAAACATTTGATTATATTGGGCATCTTGAGGCTTTGACAAATCTGATACTTTTAGGATAAGTGAAAGTTAGATCTCTAACACAAGTATATGTGTGTACATGATAAACACGTGGTGATGTATCTATTTGGATCAAGCCTCACAGGGATCTAATATCTCTTTAATGCATATAGGACTTGATACATCTAATAATGTTGATACTTATAAGTACATACAAGGTACATGTGGTGATATGTAATTGGATTTGGCTTCCCAGAGCATTGTCAACTCTAAAACTTCCAAGACTCAATGCATTTATGATAACTTTAACACTTTTAGGTGTATGAGGTACACACATGGCACAATAAGGTTCAATTATAGGGGTAATTAAATTGAGTAGGCATGGGAGGCCAATTTTAACCCCTGCTTGACATAACTATAAGAGCATGATATATGATTTGGGACAAAATTAAGTACAATTTTATCTATCATGAATTGAACCAATTAGTTGATTGGTTCAATTAGGGATGTGATTTGGGTGACATTGACCCCCTAAACCAAAATTATTTCCCAATTTATTCTATAATCTAGATGCAACATGTATGGCTTAACTGACCCTAATTTAATCATAAATGTAAATACAAATGAAAATGTGGCTACTTTCAACCCATTGAACCTAAATTAGAGTCTACAATGTGATTAAAGAGGATAAATTAGGTCACATTTTGTGAAATGTTAATCGTAAACCCTAATTTTATCACTTAAACATGTAAAGTTCCCCTAATCCCTAATTTCATGACATATACACATGTACAAACCCGTTAAACTAAACCCTTAACCCTAAATCCTAATTTTATAACAAACACAACCCCTAAGTTCCCTGATTTCATCATAAATGCATAAATTCATGAATTTGATTATTTCCAATTTGTAAACCCATTATTCACCTAATTTTTTAAGGACTTATAATGGGAGTTTGGGAAAATTAGCTCATTTTGTCTTATATATTAAGCTTTATTGCATCATATGATAGTCTTATTACTTCATAATCTTATCAAGAGTCTTATTACATCATGTATTGGAGATTTATGCATCATATTGAGGATTTATGCATCATATTGAGCCTTATTACATCATATGATAGCCTTATTACATCATATTGGAGATTTATTGCATCATATGATAGTCTTATTGCATCATATGATAGTCTTATTGCACGTATGATAGCCTTATTACATTATATGATGCCTTATTTCAACATCTGATAGTCTTATTGCATCATATTAGGGATTTATACATCATATTATAGTCTTATTGCATCATATTATAGTATTATAGATATTTTATGCATTGAATATAAGTCTTTGTGCTTATTTTTTATAGTATATGCCTATACTTCAAGAAATGTGTACGTGTTATAGTAACACATACATCTTATAGAAACATGTACATGTTTATATCATGAGTACACTTTCCTTGAAGTAAAAACAAAAACTTGATTTTCAACAACTATTTTTATCTAAAATTGAGATTACTATCGCCACAAACATTCCTTGTGTACTCTACATACTTGTTTTGTAGTTTTTTTTGGACCCCACATTTTGAAGTACATTCTTGGTTGATTTTGTCAAAATGGGCTTTGGTTCACATTCAAGGAAGCGAAAGAAGTTGAATAAAACATCAGATAAATTAGAAGAGTTGAGAGAAAAAACAAGGTACAAATGCAAGCATTTCATTCCATACAAGGTACAAACACTAAACCTGATGAGCCAAATGCCTTAGATAATGAGGCAATCGGAAATAATGAATTGAATAATGATGAAAATAACAATAATGAATTGAAATATGATGAAATTCACAATAATTAATTTAATTATGATGAAATTGACAACAAAAAATTAGATGATGTTGGAAATTCACATTCAAAGTTTAAAGTTTTTGATTTTGTTGATGAAGAGCCTATGCATGATAGTTTACCCACCAACAATTAAGAAATTTAATGGAATCCAATAATGATGAAATTAACAATGAATAAAAGTTCATGGAAATATGTAATTAAAAAACAAACAATAAATAAAATTTTGTGGAAACATATAATGATTTTTAAACACCCTCTGAACGGATTCCACCAATAACAACACCTCCAAGAATTGTGTGTAGAAAAGATAAGTACTTATTTGAAGTTGATGAAAACATTTTGAAACCAATGCATAAAAAAATGTCTAACCCCCATTCAATAAGAATGGCTCAAGAAATTTAGGATAGTTTCTTTCATATATTGCAGTATGATAGTCAAAGATGTCAATTATTTGTTTTGTTGATGAAATGGGTTAAGATGAGACCTAAAATGTACACATTAGGACTATAACATCTAACATGGCTGATGAAAATGATGATTTTTAAAAAAATATACATGATGCATATCATATTGTAGGCCTCAAATCATGCAACAAAGATTATAATACTACCCGACGTATAATGATAACTTGTGTAGTAAGTGCTGAAATAGGGAAAAAATGATTGATTTCAAAAACAAGTTGAACACTTGATATAAATAGGAAAACATTAATGAAAGCAATTACAAGGCATGAAATACTTAATAAAACCAATATGAAAAAGATAAAAAAATTTTATGGTAGAATTCCATGAAAGGACAAGGCTATAGCCGATGCTTTAAAAGACTTACTTGTACAATTTTGGAAAGATAATATAAGAGTTTCATCTAATGCAAAAGATGTAGTGAAAAGAAGAGTTGGTTCTCATAATTTTGAACTGCATTTGAAACATTTCTTGGATATGACTCAAACATAATTATACTCTAAGTTTTTGGAAAAACATCCACAAATTGCTATTAGTCAAAGATTTTTTGAGATGGCCAAACTTTTTTATGTAAAAATAAAACACACACACACCACTTGTTCTAGGCAACATGTTTAATTTTCAATACTCTATGATGTTTTTCACCATATTCATTGTACTTTGCATACTAACAACATTTTTTAGAAGTATGGCATAGAAATTCCACCAAAATTAGCTGGGGAATTTATTTCAAATATTTTTTGTGAAAGACTAGATGGACAGTTCTTTTATAAGAAATCATGTTTGAATGGAAATTATAGCATTTGTAGTCAACTGCCAAAATTAAAAAATCTATCCATAAGGAGTGTAAAAGTGCAATTGGATAGGAATTAGTTGGTCTGAGAAAATATAAATCTATGACTTATCAAGTAAAAGATGGTAAAGAATCTAAAGGATGTGAGCTTGTTACGAAAGAGATACGTATTTCAAAATTTATGGTCAAATTCATGGAGAAAATTGTTTATGAGTATGCAAGGCACACACATAGGGATAAATTGTTGGATGAACATTTCAAGATAAGAAAGGACACATTACCACTTAATTTTATTATTTCAGTAGTCAACTTTTCTAAAAATTACACATTCAAACCACAAACAGAAGTTCAATCACAATATTACAACTTAACACAAGTTACCATATTCGTGCATATAACATTCATGCATGCACTTGATAGTATAGAGGAAGATCAAAAAATATTAAGGGAATACCATTTATATATTAGTGATGATTGATCACATTGTATAGAGTATGTGCAAGGTTGTTTTGACAAGTTCTATGTATAGTTGACTTAGATGAACATTATTTTAAAAAAAAACATTAGATTTGGCTAGACAACTGCACATCATAATTCAATAATGCACGAATGTTTTATTGGTTGAGCAGGATGCACATTACCACTACTGTAGAACATATTTAGAGTTTTACTGAGGTTGGCCATGGAAAAGGGGAGCATGATAGTGCTAGAGCATGTGTAAAAAGAGTCATTGTAAGGGAGGAGTTAAAATTTGACAATGTTGCTAATTTGATTGATGCAAAAACTATGGTTGAATGGTGTAATGAGAACATATGTCATGGTTCTCAAGAAAATTCTATTGTTCATAGATATTTTTGGTTAATGGAGGAAAAAGACTTGGAAAACTATGAGGATTGTATGACTCTAACAGGTTCAAGTGAGCTCCACTCATTTCATAGCTCAAATTTAGGTTCTTAGATTATTCATATGCGACACATGGCATGATTTTATTCTACATGCATGGAATCTATTTGGAATGAGTGTGAGTCACAAGAGTGGGTGTATGATTGCATTTTTAGATCACTAATTCCAAACAACACATATCAGGTTCCACCAGCATTGTAACTTATAGGCATGACATCATCACATGACTTTGACCATATATTTGATCTAGTATAGCCAGGTAGAAGATTAATCTTTATCTATTATTTATTCTCATAATCTATCTTCATAGTGTCATTAATTTTTTTGTATGATGTAGGCCATGTTTTTGCAGTTATTAAAGATGAGGAAAATGAAGAGGGAACATATTACTACTTATGTTGGTGTGTAGATGGAAAGAAAAAAATGACTTCCCTGGCCATAGATGGAAAAAATATTGATTATCCCATTGGGTCTGTGGTAGTCACTAAAACTTGGATTCGATGATATCCTATAAAAAATTCAAATGTGTGGTTGTTTGAATACTTTCAAATGCATATGAAGATAATTAACTATTCAAATTTTGTTCTTGAAACAAATATTCAATTACAAAAATATCATGGGAGGCTAAGAAACAAGAATCTATGGAAAATTCATGAGTCAAAACATGAAGCTATTCTTGATACTATCAAGATTAGAGCAGATCCAAGTGGTTCATTGGATTGAAATGCGTAGGTATGTTGACTTGTAAAATGTAAATGTAATCAATTTTACCAAATGTTTTTGATTTTGTAGGTAGTACGTGCATAAATTTCATCTTTAATTACTTACTACTAACATTTTTTTTGTAGGTTAGTGGTGCTAAATCAGCTTCTGCCTTCACGTGGTTGGTACCATTGGTAAAGAATTTCATATTCTTGAAACTAAGAGAAGATTAATAAAAGTACTAGTATTTCCACACTCCTGAACAATTATTCATGACAAGTTTATTTCTCCTTGTAGCCTTCCAAACACATTTATTGCCAATATTTCTATGTTCCAGAACAATCATGAAAATGCACTTACGGGTGGAATTAGATGTCATGGTCATTAGAGCATGTGTAATTTACCTATATAGATGTTCTTAAAGTGGTGGATTTACACTTGGTAGTCCCAGAGGCAAAATTTCTAGTTGGAGGTCAACAAGTTGTCTCTTCACTACCAAAAATTTGCATTTTATGACCCATTACTACAACTTCTACCATAGATTGCTCTTAGAGGTGCTTCAGACTAGATTCAGAGTGCAATTAGAAATATTTACCATGCATAAAAGGAATCTTATGGTCCCTCCATATGACTTACAGTGTTGGTTTTGTTAATGCCTGAAGTTAGGCTAAAAAGCAACATCTTTCTTGTATTGAGAAATGCATTCTTGAGCCTAGAATGGGTGGTGGGGTTGTCAATCAGGCCAAATGGGAGGCCAAGAAACTAGCCATAGATGTTATCCACCTCTATGGATGTGTTGGAAGTGTTAGTTTTCATCCAAAAAGCACTGTAAATTGTGTTTTTGGACTGTAGCTTCAACTTTGACAACATTTGTTGTCAATGTTTTCATGCTACATAATAGTACTGAAAATGCACTTACGAGTGGAATTGGATGTCATGGTCATTAAAGCACATGTAATTTACTATATAGACGTGTTCAAAGTGGTGGATTTGCACCTGTTGGTCCTAGAGGAAAAATTACTAGTTAGAGGTCAACAAGTTGTCTCTTCACTACCAAAGAGCTACATTTTAGGACCCATTACTACAACTTCTACCATGAATTGATCTTAGAGGTTCTTCAGACTAATTTTAAATTTAAATTATAGGGATTTAACACATAAAAAATGGATCTTACGGTTCCTCCATATGACTTAAAACTTTTGGTTTTATGTATGTTTGAAGTTAGGCTAAAAATTAACATCTTTCTTGTATTGGGAAGGGTGTTCTTAAGCCCAGAATGGGTGGTGGATTTGTCGATCAGGTCAGATGGGAGGCCAAAAACTTGGTCTTGGACATTACCCACCCTTTTTAATGTGTTGGTAATGACATTTTTTAGCCAAAAAGCATCATAAATTGAGTTCTCATATTGTAGCTTCAACTTTGACAACATTTGTTATCAGTGTTTTCATGCTCCAGAATAGTAGTGAAAATGCACGTGCAGATAGAATTAGATGTCAGGGTCATTGAAATATATGTAATTTGCCCATATATATGTGTTTAAAGTGGTGGATTTATACCTATCGATCTCAGAGGCAAAATTGCTAGTTAGAGGTCAACAAGTTGTCTCTTCACTGCCAAAAAGTTGCATTTTAGAAACTGTTACTACAACTTATGCCATAAATTTATCTTAGAGGTGATTCAAAATAGATTCAAGGTGAAATTATAGGGATTTCCCATGCACATGATGGATCTTAATATTCTTCCATATGACATAATTTTAGTTTTATACATGCCTGAAGTTAGGATAAAAATCAACATCTTTCTTGTATTGGGAAGGGTATTCTTGAACCCAGAATGGGTGGTGGGTTTGTCGACTAGGCTAGATGGGAGGCCAAGAACCTAGTGTTGTACATTATCCACCCCTATGAATGTGTTATTAGTGACATTTTTCAGGCCACAAGCACCAAAAATTGAGTTCTCAGACTGTAGCTTCAACTTCAATAATATTAGTTGTCAGTAATTCTGTGATTTGGAACAGTAGTGAAAATGCACTTATGGGTGGAATTGGATGTCAAAATAAATGGAGAACATGTAATTTTCCTATGTAGACATGCCTTAAGTAATGGATTTTTAGATTTTGATCCCAAAGGCAAAATTGCTAGTTGGAGGTCAACAAGTTGTCTCTTCACTGCCAAAAAGTTACATTTTAGGACCCGTTACTGTAACTTCTTCCATGAATTTCTCTTAGAGGTGATTCAAACTAGATTTGGATTAAAATTAGAGGAATTTTCCACACACATGAGAGATCATACGATTCTTCCATATGACTTATAATTTTGGTTTTCTGCATGCCTGAATTTAGGCTAAAAATAAACATTTTTCTTATATTGGGAAGGGCATTCTTGAGCCCAGAATGGATGGTGGGTTTGTCGATCGAGCCAAATAGGAGGCCAATAACATAGTCCTATATGTTATCCACCCCTTTAAATGTGTTGGTAGTGCTAGTTTTATAGTTGGAGGCCATTAAGAATCTAAGATGAGCCTTGTATGTGAAATGGGATGCTAGAGTGAGTTGGATAACTTAAAATGGGAATGATGGTGTTATATTGAGGTTCCATGAGCATTCAGGATCAGTGGGGTCTTGGATCATTTGAGAAATGTTCCTAAACACCTAATGATTTAGTCACAATCAAAATCTTCTACCTACAATCCATCCTTCAAGTTAGTGTCCATAGATCGGACAGTTGGGCTTCTACAAAGTCAAGCATGCTAGGAGAGGTTTTTAAAGAACACCTGCAGTCACACCCTCACATCATGCACCTACAGCTAGGGAAACACAATCATGAAGTCAATATTTTTAATGGTGAAGTTTCTTGAACAAATCTATATTTTGAAAAAATGTACCTACAACCATCATAGGGATTGAACATGAAGATGTAGTACATGCCTTTATATGGAAGTTGACTATGTGTGGCCCAATGCCTTGCTAAGTGGTTAGAACATGTTAGAGGAAGGTTGAAGGGTGGTTGATAGTGAATTATCAATCATAATGGGGATAAATGGGTGGGAATTAGACCAAATACTCCCTTTTCTCATAGCATAAATCTCTAGGTATTATTGACATGCAGTCATATGAGGTTTTTTGAGAAGGTACAAGGTGACCTAGAAGATTGTGAGATAGAAAAGGAAGGGTGGAATCATGAAAGGAGAGGTTCCATGAGATTTTAGAGAAAAAATAATTATGATAAGACACAAACCAAGGCAAAAGAGGATGATGACTCATTTGTGAAATTTGACTAAGCAAACGAGTCAATAGCTTTTGCCAAAATGGGCCTACAGGCCAAAATATGCTGGATCTAATCATGAAAATTGGTGGAGTGGATAATTATGAACTAATATACCAATTAAATATATTTTTAAGGATTTTTTACAATGGGAAATATTAAATATTTTAGTACATTCAACCCTATGTCAAATCATGGTCAACATTAAAGCTTGCCTTGGAGAAATTGGTCAATTTGGGGCATCTACAAGTTGAGTCAAAACATGAAATTTGGTAAGAATGGTGTCAATGAAATAAAAAAATATTTCATTCAATCCTAAATATCCTATAAATATTTAAATTACCTGTTGTTTTGACACAGTCGTCTTGTAGTCAAGAAGGCAATCGTTGGAGATTTTTAGAAGTTTTGTCAGTTCTGGATGCCAAGAAGCAGTTTAGGCCTTGGAGAGGTATTAAAACTGTATAATATTATGTTTTAAACCTATATTATCCCATAATAAGTGATTAAATTTAGTTTTTTAATGAATTTTTTTGAATAAAGACAAGTTTTGGAATGAAAGAAGCATGCAGGCAGCTCAAGGTAAATTGTGGTGAAAAGGGTCTACTGTACAAAGTACATCTAAAAATGAATTAAAACTTGGTAAGATTGGTATTAATTAAGTAATATACCAATAAATAATATTGGAAAGGTAATATGACAAGTGGAAGTGCTCTCTATTTTGTCACAGTCCTCTCCATGTCTCATAATGGTCATTATTCATGAAGACATACTTTTTGGAGTTTTAATGTGTGTTTGAGGGTTCCAGGATTAGGGAAGTATTTGAGAAGTATGATAAGATTTTTTTAAACCTATTAAAATTTTTAAATGGTTTTCACACTCCAAACTTCATGTAATCCCCACAGGCAGGCTCAAATCCCCACAAGTAGTCTAAATGGCATAAAGACAAAGTTGGTTTTTTGATCATTGGAAAGGTGTTATTAGATATTTTAGATGTAATGAGGATGTTTTAAATAAAATAAGATCAATGGGAAGGTCAAATTGGTCCTTTGGAGAGTATGTATAAGGCGTGGGAAACCCTAGATTAAGGTTTGGGGATTTTTGAGAGATTTAACCATGGGAATTTAATTAAACTTTGTAATCTTGATCCGATATACATGTACAGGGTGAATCAAAAGGTTTTAACCTAAGATTGTATGGTTGTGTATGGATTATAGGATTGAGGGTTTGGAATAGGGATAATTAGGCCTAAATGATGTAGGCTAATGAAATAAGTGATAGTTAGAGTGGAGTTGGGCTATGAAATTTGACATAAACATGAGAAAGGATAGGGTGTACCTATAAATGACCTTATAATCTCTTGAGAAATCATAACTTTCATGTACAAAGTAAAAAAAGGATACAAGTCTTGAGAAACATTATGTCCGTAAGGTGTGGAATGAGAGTCAAAGATTGTTTGAGTACTTGAAGGGGGTTATACCAGGAATGTTATGATCATCTAAGACCATATGTGACAATAGGTTGAGCTCTTGAAAAATATACCAAGATTTGGTCCTTGAGACTTAAGAAGGTGCCTAGTAAGAAACTAGAAAGAGATTGAGAGGAATTTTGTTAATGAGATGAATGGAATGAGGTAAAGGATGTGTTGTGAATGTATGGACAAAGGTCAATGCCATCAAGGAGGTTCTACTAAGAGTGCAAGAATAAGTACTAGGTATAAAAAGCTAAATTAAGCCCAAAGAGTCAAAAGAGGAGCTAGCTTGTGAAAGAATATTCAAATAAAACCATAGCAAGTGAATGTGATTAGTTAGGTTTAGAACCAGCTAATGATGTTTTTGTAGATTTCTCCTCCATGCCTCTACATCAACATACAAATATAATTCAAATGCAATCACTGATATTCTTTATTTCTTATAAGGGTCTAATTTGCATCATTATCCTAACAAGTTATTCTCAATATTCTAAACACAAGTGATTCAAATAAGATTTACTTCATCATTTTTCTTAAATATTCATGTAAAAAATAAGAATGCCATGTACAAATGCTATATATAGGCATATAGTGTCAATAATACATGCATTGCCATATAAGCATACAAAAAATTACATCATGTCTAACAACATAGTATCTAATGTTGGGTGAATACATCATATATGCATGTACAATGCCAAAAATGCGTACATTTCCATTAGGCATACAAAAATGTACATCATCTACAACATCCTAATCATCAAATAGTCTCCCTCTCTTTTGCTTCTTTGAAGAAGACTCTCCTTGGGATACCTTGCTTATAGATGGAGATATCACAAATGCATTGGATTGATCCAAGGTTTGACTGAGGGTACTACGCTCATAGCTTGCTTGAAGCCAAACCTATTCAAATACAAAAATTATTATAAAATTAATAAGTATACATGAAACTAAGTTAAGAAACTCATATTTTAAACTATAATAAAAAATATATTTAAACATGCACTTATCACAATCTCATGGTCCTTTTCAATTTGCCATTGATGCTCTACTAGTTTAGTGCCAAGATTAGCTACACGAATAGACATGTCAAATGATGAAGAAACATGAGGATGTATCATAGTATTCATCTGAATCAGACTATCAAATGTCATATGACAACCTTGCATACACAATACATTCATGCATATAAATTATATTTGCCAAAGTATATAGTAAAATTATTAAAACAAAACTACTAAATTACAATTCAAAATTACAAGTGAATATACATACCTCGGTGAGTGCCTATGAAGATGAAATTTTAGTAGCAATTCCCAAGTCTGTCTTGACTCACAATGAGCAAGAAATGTCAGTTTCATGAGGGAGAAAGACAGGACAATGAGGGAGGATTTTTGAGTGAATTTTGTAAAATTGACTCATTGAATGTAATTTAGGTGTTGAAACATCCTTGATACACCTATATACACTAGTTTTGTTACTTTTATAGCTTTGCTAAGGTGTATTTCAAGTTTTGACCTGATTACTTGCTCATTAGGCCTAATTGTCTTAAGGCAGTGACTTGGTATAGTTGAGGACAATCCTATGAGCTATGGTGTCTAAATTGATTTGTTTTGAAATTTTGATCATGTTAATACCTTGAATACTTTGATTACAAACATTCATTACTTTTTAGTCCAACCGAGTATTGGTGTGATCAAAAAGCCCCTACAAACAATCATTGTGATAAGACAAGTAACCTATATAGGTGTTTGTTGAGAAGTTTGTAAATTGAGTTTTAATTAGGTTAAGACACCTAGAGTGATAGGTTTCTTTTATGGGGGACATATATACTTGAGACTTTTAAGATTTTCTATAAACTTATAAAATAGGTCTCATCAAAATCTAAAGAAACATATAGAAAAGAGAACTGAATATTGTAGAGATAAGAGTGACTGGACAATCTTCTTTACAAGTGCATGATTTTGGTTGCCCTATAGGTGACATTAGGTCGATTATCTATCCTTAGATTTCCCTCAATTTTTATGAGGGAAGGTCTATATGTATATAGTGTAAGTAGGTTGAGGTCAACAAAGGGTGCTATAGTCTTGTCAACACTCAATATTCATTTTAGGGGGAGTTTACGAATGAAAGGTGTTATAGTCTTATAGAGTTGGCATGTCACTCAAGTGATGAAAGTGCATGAATATAGATAGGCCCTCTCACCCAACTAGATATAGTAGGTCTTTGGCCCCCCTAAGTAGGTGGTGGTAACAAACTACTCAACCCCATCTATCTATATGGGGTTGAGGTCCCTTATTTGTATATGGTTACAAGGCCTATGCCATATACATATAGGCTATAGTTTACAGTCAACTCTCTCCTAGAAAACCAATGGGATCTAATGGTCTACTCTATATAGCTCTACTAATATAGTCTAGTTGGAAATTGGAATTGACTAAGTAAAATGGGATCAAGAGGCTATGCCATCTAAATTTATAACTCCATAGATAGAGATGAAATTGTTATGCTCAGTTGGAATTGATGGGAATAAAATTGATAGATATTACCATTTTGGATATCGATCATAGATATTGAACTGTTATATGTGATTAGGATAACAAGGAATCAAGTGGTTGGCTATGAGGCTAATATTTAAAAGAAAAGGAGTGGTGTGCATATTGATGAAGATATGCTATGCTCGATTGGAAAATTGATAAAAATACATTATATCAAATAACTTTTATCAAATGAATTCTACACACACACACACACACACACACACACATCCAATCGTAGTGATTGGGATTGACCCACTATGGGAACTACATATAATGGGATATCAAGTAAATTTTTAACTCACTATTTTGGTTATTAAAAACATAGTTTTAAAGTTGAAATAAAAGCAAAAAAATTTATATGGAGGATGAGTTTCTAACACTATGCCAGTCCATGTTAATACATCAAACAATAAAAATTCCAACAAAATTATATTAGGTATTTTATATTTTCTTAAACAAAATATACCAATGATGCAAGTAAAGTGTATGAATGTAATTTAGAGTATATAATATTCACTTGAAATTTTACCTTTGTAAATGTATATGGTGTCATACTGACACAGATAGATGTAGTAGGGGTTGGCCGACTACTTAGTTGTGATGTCGAAGGTAACATCTACTCCTAGAACACAAAAAAATACATATATATTATTCAATTTAAACATGTAAATTAATTTTTACATTTTTAATTTGCAAATATAACTTAAAAATTTATCATGAAATTTATATAAACTATACATGCATGTGTGTAGAGACTCCCAATGTATCCTAACCAAATGTGTGTGCCAACAAATCATCAATCAAGACCATATCCTCCAAGCCCCCTAAAGCACCACCATCATCATCTAAAGGTCCAATACATATAGCACCATAACATCTGAATGGGTGGGGTTGGATATGAACACTAGCTAGAGTATCTCAAGAATCAGTCTTTAAAAGTCTACTTGTATGATGAATGAGTGTACCAGTAAGCATACTAAGTGCATGCAAAGTGTCTATCTTCACAACCTCCTTCACCATAGAGGGAATCTCTAGATGAAGTGGCTTTTTGGTAGGGATCTTTGTAGGCTAATTATGTGCATGATGTGCACCTGTTCGATCATGTGCAAAGCCTTTCTCTTAGCCTTGAAACTCACCATAGTCAAAGTAGTTTGGAATTTCATTGAGGACAAACTCGCAATAGAGTTTAGACAAAAATTACAAAGGGACCTCATGGTTATTACAAGGTGGATAGTCAAACACTATCCACCATCACTCCCAAAAATTGGCTTTAATCAAATTATGTTGGCATTGATGGATTGGGAAAGATTTGGTCATTACGAGAAATGGGGCATTGGTGGCTGGGTCGATAAATAAGGCACACATTTGATCTTTTGTAATTTCTTTCTTCTTCACCTCATACGTTGACAATTTATCAACATAGTAAGCCCTATAAATTTCTCTATATGACCTCCATCTGTCAATTTGACTTGTTATCAAGTCAACTTGACCTAATAATAACTCTAGGGTATTAGACAAATAGGTGTGGTGGGTGTTAATGGAAGTGGGCTCCCTCATTCTCCTAATTAGCATCTCAATTTCAATTTTGTTCTCCACTATGTGAGCAAATATATCCTCCTGACTGCCTAGGGGATCTAGTGGAACTATAGGAGTGTTAGGCAAAGGGTTAGGAGGGCCAGGTGGAGGGTTAGGTAGAGGATTAGGTAGAGGGCTAAGTGGAGGGTTAGATAGAGCACGCTGACTTGTTGGAGAAAAAATACAAATCAAACTATGCAAAAATTTCACAAAAAATTCAAAAAAATTGATTTAATCTACAAAACTTACCTCTTCTTCATGACAATATCGATATTGTGAATACGAGAGAAAAAGCAATGATTTTCACATGAGCTAGAGGGAAAAACGTGAGCTAGAGGGCAAAAGGAAGAGCTAGAGGGCAAAACATGAATGCCAAGTAGCAAAACACAAACTCTAAGCAAAGAGTAGAAATGACAATTTGAGGGTTTTTTTTATTTTATAGTTTAAGTAACGCGTATGTGTTACCTTTATTTATAGTAATGTATACGTATTCCTATAAAAAAATGTAATGCATACACATTACTATTATAACATGTATGCATTATGGCTTAGGTATTTTGAGCCATAATGCATACACATTATAACAATAACATGTACACATTATAACAATAATGCATACGTGTTATGTTATAATGTGTACACATTATTGGGTATGTCTATGGAATTGTCCCCCAGCTCCATGCACATACTCATTGGAATAAGTGGTAAGGTTTAAAATCAATAAAATTTAATGAATTTTTTTTCAAACAAACTCAAGGCCAACGCTACTCCTTTTTGTTGGGCATAGGTGGAAATTATTTGACAAATACAATCTTCTCTTCCCAATATTACCTAGCTGGCCTACCAAATGAAATACCTATTTGATCTACCACTCTCCCCTCACCCTCAAGTTTTGTCCTTCTTGGTCTCCTGAAACCACATGATTATACTTTTTTCTTTCTTTATAAAATATTAGTTGAATATATAGGCAAACTCCCTGGTACTATGCCACATTCAAGGTCTCCATTTTTGCTTTCTTATCCATGCCCAGACACATTTTATGATAAGGTGGTAAACAGATAATTTTATTCCCTACCTACTTAAAGGTCTCCGAAGAAGTTTACTCATTTTATAAATTAAAAATTTATCGATTTTAGTTCTATTTGTTATTGTTTTCAATCAACATTTAATGTGAATGACAAATCTTCCCTTATTGCATGTGATATTGGAATAATGCAAATGGCTTCCTAGTTTTTTAATGTTTTATTTCTATTTTTAATGGTCTTTACTAATTATTTTTATTGATTTCAACTTATTTTTGTTTCCTTATTATTTAGATGGGTATGGTTATTATTATATAAATAGACCTGAGAAATATGATCTTGATGTTTTGCTTATGATAATATTTCCACATTATTATGAGATTTGGTATTTCTGTGAAATGTAGATGTAAATTTGGCTGGTATGGGTCTCATAGTATCTGAAAGATTAATTCAACAATAAATTATTGATTGGAAAGAACATACATAATTTGATATTGTTTTTGATGTTAGACAATGCACATGGGAATGCAATGAAGTAAACATTGTTTAGTTTGAGTTAATTTTGACTATATTGAACCAAGAAATAAATCATACACAACATGTTTTAATAACTCTTGAACAATAACTGTACATATGTCAATTATAAAAACAAAATTAGTCCAATGCCAAAAATAACAAGGGTGACATTTTACATATACCAATTGTAAAAACAAGATTAGTCCAATACCATAAATAATAAGGGTGACATTTAATGTGAAGGGCCAACCCATTTTGACTATTGTGAAAATGTTTTCAGATTTTAAGGGAAATTGACTTCTGAACAAAAGAAATAGAAAATTTATATTATTACCATTTTAATAGCATGTATGAATTTAAAGAACAAAAAAACTTATGATAAAAAATCATTAAGAGTTGAATTATTTTTAATATTTGTTTCTTCTACTATCAATTATAGTGAGGTTTGAAGGTGAATGTTAAATAAAACACAATATGTACTTAACTACATAAATAATAAACCAAGTTCTTGATAAATATTTAAATAATGTACAATGATTATGACTACATCTTTGTACTTAATCTTAGTTTGAAATTAAAATTTTACTAATTACCATGAATGTTAATTTTTTTTACATAGATTTACATAATATGAATTCTTGTTTATTCTAGAGTCTAAATACGTAATACATTTATCTTAGTAGTCATTTTTTATTTTCAAACAATACACTTCAAATGTTTGTTTCTTATAGAATCTAAATACTTAATAGATTTTTATTAGTAGTAATTCTTTATTCTCAAACCTATTTTGAATAAAATATTACTCTACAACACATTGGTACCATTTGCTTCATTTCACAATGCATTTTGTAATTTTTACACTATAAACACTAAATATATACTCAATGCCACATACTTAATAGATTTCTCTTCAATGCCACATACTAGTGATCCACACCATGGGGCCCAAAACCAAGGTCTGTTAGGGACATGCAAGTTATGACTATGCAGAGTGAATGCACAATGCAATATTTAGCCAAAACAAACACAACGCATTCAATAGAGCAGGAGACTAATTTGTATAAAATACTTATTCTATTCAAATTTAAATAATAAGGAAATGATACAAGGTGTACAAAGTTTCAACAAGGCTAGGAGAGAACACTCTTATTATCAGAAGGGGTAACACATCCTCTGATTTGCCTAGACTAGGAAATGAAACGGTGCATGTATACAGAGTAGATGCTCAAAGGCAAGCTAACTATGTTATGCTTGTGTAATACAAGAGAGAGATACAATGGAAATAATGTGTGCATATCATGTAGATGTGCAAGGCAAGCTATTGATGTTACGACTATGTGATCAGAAGGGGTAACACATCCTTTGCTGTCCTTGATGTCTATGTCTCTTATTCTTATCCTTCCCCTCCTTTTTTGAGAAATAATCTGTATGTTACATATAACTATGTATTCACAAAGGCAGTTATAATTGTTGGGTCATTAAAAAAAGATGGTTACAAGATGCTTCACCTTTCTCGCTAGACATTGGTTGAACTCTGTGGTACATGCTATCTAACTACCCAACTGAATGTTTGATAGGTTCCAGGATGAGAAGCACCAATTTACAAGCCACACATTTAAATAATGTTGATACATGGATGTAGTAGAAGTGATGCACATGTTTGATGATCAAGTGCAAGAATAATGCGATGAAGTGTGCAACACTATTAGTGAAAATGGGCATAATGCACATCCCTGTGAACAAGCACAAGTGTATCAATGGTGCACATGTTTAATGAGCAAGTGTAATAATAGTGTGATCCACATCCCTTCTCAGGGATACGTCTCCCTACTGAGGCGATCATCACACGCCACGTGTCTGATCGAGAATCACCTCGAGTGCTTCGTGGCTGGCCATATAGGGATCTAGAAGAGGACCTAGATCACTCCAAAGCTTTTGGTGTGATGGCCAGTCTTCTATTGGTATCAGAGCTAGGTCTCGAGGTCGAGACCCATGGAAGCTGGTGGGCATGATCCACATCCCTTCTCAGGGATACGTCTCCTCGCTGAGTTGATCATCACACGCCATGTGTCCGATCGAGAATCACCTCAGGTGCTTTGTGGCTGGCCATATAGGGATTTTTCAAATATGTGAGTGAGCACAAGCATAGTGCATAACCCTGTGAACAAGCACAAGTGTGACAATGATGTACATGTTCGGTGAGCAAGCGTAGGAATAATGAAATGAAGTGCACAAAGATATGATCGATCATGAGCATAATGCACAGACCTATGAACAAGTACAAGGTGGAAATGGTGCACATGTTCAATGATCAAGCACAAAAGTAGTGCAATTAAGTGTGCAAAGCTATGAGTAAGCACAATCATAATACATAGATCTATGAGAAAGAACAAGTGTGGGTGCATGAGTTTGTGAGCAAGCATGGGACTATGAGCTAAGTGGTGCGTAAGCTAAAATTAGGAGAAATCTAAATGCAAAAATCTGAGAGCAAGCATGAGAGTATATGTAGGAATGTAAGCAAGCTTTGTGTAGGAGCATACACATGATTATGTAGGAGGTGTGAACTACACACAAGAAAAACAAGCGAGGAACATATTTTTATATGAAAGAAATGTGTATGGATCATTCACCCTTTATTGAAGAGCAATGATCTCCATTAAATTGGGGTGCCACTGAAGAAACTACACTTGAAGTTGTTGTGAAGAGTGTTGTTGCTCTGAGTAGCAATGTGTAGAACTTACTGTGGAAATATGTGAATGCTAAAGGAGGTGGATGATTTTTGTGATCTTAATGTTGAGAAGTAGGAGAGTAGTGTACTTAGGATGCCTTATTAAGAGATGTGAAGAATATCTATATGTAAGAGTGGAATGTAGATGGAGCATTAGGAGCTAGTCTATTGATGGCAGTGAGACATAATGCAAGGTGTGCTATGCAAATATTAGTGTATGCATAGATGTATAACACGAAGTGCTATTATCTATTGTAGTACTGATGTGGAAATTTGTGTGCTTGTAAGACTAATGTAGAGAGGAAAATATTTTCCCCCAACTGTCAAGGTCCAGCTAATGTTAATATAGTTTCAACGAGTATGTAGTCCTATGCATAAGAATGTCTGAGAACCAAAAAGTAAATTAAGAATATTTATTTCTTCCTTAGAGAACACAATAATGAAGACCCCAACACTGCTTAGTTGTATGACCTTTGTGATGAGTGTGATGTGTGGCTCTAGTGGGAGCATCTTCATTCCTGGCACATGTGAGCCATGTGGTGTTCTTCACACGAGCATGGTGTGGGTTTTCGGTGACTTGATTGGCATCATGGCCATTGTTGCACATAGTTCTTCTACTTAAAAGTCTATGCATGCCCTTGAAGTTGTTTCTTCATGGAGCATTGAGACATGTACCATCTTCTAGGTTGTTGTTGCATAGGATTTTGTTGAAGGTCTTGCATAAAGTGAAACAAGGACTTTGAGTGGGATCATGGCTAAGATGCTTGTGTAGTGCGTTCAACTTACAAGTGTGAGAGACCCAATGCACAAGTGGAAACACTTGAAATGTCTTTTACAGAGTGCAATGTGGATGCGTTGTTGATATGTGACTGTGGTGAGAAGTGTATGTTATATTTTTTGACAATACTACAACTAATGTACCCAAGACCCATGTTGCATGGTCTCATCTTCCCCTAGGTAGGATAAAGGATGCCTTAGCCTTTCTTTCCTAGGCCTTGGCCTTTATAGCCCATTTGTTTCAATAGATTGGAGCCAATTCCCTTGGTGTGCTTTTCAAAATTTCCAAACAAGATTGTTGATGACATAGGTGGTGGTGAATGATAGGTCATGACTGGGCATGGTGAAGCACTGCCAAATGGAGGATCAGGGGATTTAAACTTGGTGCACTCCTTCTCAAGGTGCTCAATTTCTTTCTCCATGGTGGAGAGATCTTTTGTAGATTTTGCATGACAATGAGACATCTATCCTCAGTTGTGACAAGGCTGTGGTGGCATGATCCATGAGATTAATGATGTTCATCATGAGATTTGTTAATTACCTCATGATGGCGTTGGATCCTTGGCTACGAGAGCATCTTATAGTTGTTGATTATAGTGTTGGAGATGTTAGATCTCTTCGAGCAAGGATACGTTCTCTTCTAGAGACTTTGAAAAAGATACTTCCAATTGGGAGTTGTTCACCTTCCTACACACTTTGTCCATGACTACAACATAGAAGAAAGATAAAACACATGATTTTGATTTGATACCAATTACTTGTTGAGCGTAAGGTCGCTCTGACACCAATGATCTACACCATAGGCCCCAAGACCAAGTTGTGTAGATACAACTATGTTATCACTATGCAAAGTGAATGTGAAGTGTGATATTTAACCAAAACAACAACACATTCAATGGAGTGGAAGACTGATTTGCTAAAAATTCAACTTCTATTCAAGTGTGAAGAATAGGGAAATGATACAAGGTATATAAAGTTTCAACAAGGTTAGGAAATTAGGTCCCTATGATTAGAATGGGTAACACATCCTATGATTTGGGTAGTCTAGAGAATGGAATAGTGCATGTATACAAAGTAGATGCTCGAAAGCAAACTAACTATGTTTTGTCTGTGTAATGCAAGAGAGATACAATGGAAATAATGTGTGTATATTGAGTAGATGTGCAAGACAAGCTATCAATGTTACAACTATGTGATCTGAAGGGGTAACACGTCCTCTGATGTCCTTAATGTTTGTATCTTGTGTTTTTATCCTTCCCCTCCTTTTTTTAGAAATAATTTGTATGTTATATATAAACATGTATAAAGGCAGTTACAACTGTTAGGTCGTTACAAAGAAGATAGTTACAAGATGCTTCACCTTCCTCGCTGGACGTTGGTTGAACTCCCTGGTACATGGTGGTTAACTGCCCAACTGAATGTCTAACAGGTTCCACATTGAGAAATGCCACTTTAGAAGCCACATATTCGAATCATGATGATACATGGTTGCATTAAAAGTGATGCATGTGTTTGGTGAGCAAGTACAGGGACATTGCAATGAAGTGTGCAATGATGTGAGCGAACATGAGCATAATGCATAGACTTGTGAAGAAACACAAGTATGGCAATAGTGCACATGTTTGGTGAGCAAGTGAAGGAACAATGTGATGAAGTACACAAAGTTGTGAGCAAACACGAGTTTAAAGCACAAACTTGTGAACAAGCACAAATGTGTTAATGGTGCACATGTTCAATGATGAAGTGTGTAAGCTAAGCGAGCACGAGCATAGTACACAACCCTTTGAACAAGCACAAGTGGGACAATGGTGCACATGTTTAATGATGAAGAGTGAAACACTGTGAACAAACACATGCATAATGTGCAACTCTGTGAGCAAGCAGAAGTGTGGGTGCGAGTCTGCAAGCTAGCATGGGTGGGCACACAAGTCTGAAAACAAGCACAGTGCTACAAACTAAGTGGTGCGCAATAAGGTGCACAAGTTGTGATCTGAATACAAAAATATGAAAAAAACATGAGATTTATTCACAAGAATATAAGCAATATTTATGTAGAAACATGCACACAATTGCACAAGGAGTACAAGTAGGGAAAACAAATGAAGAACATATTTTTGTTACGCAAGAGCTATGCACAAATCTGAATAAATTTATCTTAATAATCATTCTTTATTCTCAAATTTATTTTTGAAAAAATTATTACACTGTAACATGTTAATACCATTTACTTTATTTCACAATTCATTTTGTAACTATTATACTATCAACACTAAATCTAAACTCAATACCACAACATATTACAAAAAGTTTTATTTCTATATTATTAGATGACAAATTTAAAAGTTTTATTTCTATATTATTAAATGACAAATTTATTTTAAATAAACTACTATTCAAAATAAACTATTATTCTTATTTTTAAATTACATCTATCATATAAATGATAAACTTATTTTAAGTATAGTATTATTCAACATGTTGATACCATTTACTTCATACAACATATTGATACCATTTACTTTATACCATTTGTTTCATTTCAAACTACATTTTGTTTTTTTTATATTATCAAAATTAAATTTATATTTAATTTCACAACTTATTAAAAAGAAATATTTCTATATTACATCTATCATGTAAATAAAAGATAAAAAGCTAACCCATAATTATAACTTTACTTTTTCTATCACTATCCAAATTTAACAAGGGGCATGAAGTGCCAAGTCCATGCGGGGAAGGTTTGTTGAAAGTTAAAAACATAATTTTGAATAAAAAACAAATATAAGATAAATAAGTTAAACACCGTGCAGGGCAATGAAAACAAATAAGTTAAACAACATGTAAGTTAATTATGTCAAAAAATTCAATATTGATTTTTCAAACAATTCTTAAAATTTAGATTGAATTCAATTGTAGATGATAAAGTACACTATTTTACCAAATCCATATACTCAATTAATAAGAAACAAGCGTAGAAAGAAGGACCTAGGCCATAATGTATCACAAATACACAAGCTTGGAGAAACATTTCACAAAAACGAGTCAATGCTGAGTAGAACCACTAGCACTAGGACAATGCTCAAACTAGATAGAATTCTTTTCAAGTGACTAGTCTGTTGTGAAAAAGGCATAGTTGCTCTTTTGTGGTCCGAACCTTTGAATGGTGCAATGTTTGTGCCACATCCTATCGTGATGGAAAACACTTGTCCATTCTAGATAATATTACGTCTGCATTACATATTCATAGACAGTATTCATCCACCTTTCCAAAAGAAGATACAAATGATTGTGTAACTCGAGTCAAGCAATTACATGCATGTTTTTCCCCCTGCGAATCCAAATATTTATATAAAAAACGGTGAAGAGAATTATTTTTTAAATTTAAAAAATAAATAAAATGATCATAGAAAAGAAGCAATGCGATATGGAGATATATGCATGTTCTACCACCAAATGTTAGGTCTTGGTGAGGATTATGTCACTTTCTCACAATGAAGAAATATTTGTTCCTATTATAAATCTATCTCCAATTGACAATCCTATCTTGGCATTTGATGCAAACATTATTGGCATTTTCGTCACGTCATAAAAATCAGAAAACATGTGAGGAGTTGCGTTGTGAGTAACCAACGGTGCAGCATTAATTTTCCAAGTTTGTCGTGTCATTGCTCTATCAATTGGTGTCCAAGGATGTGCGACTAACATATTAAATCATTCCTTCCTGCCATTGTCATGATTGTGGCCTGAGCTCCACTACTACGAGCATTATGATTACATTAAAGTCGCATCTTACAAAACGGTTGTGGCCTTGATTTCATTGATGTTCATGCTATACAAGAAACACACAAAAAAGGCTTAGCGTGTGGTTTCTAGAATTCGGAAAATTATCTCTTATAAAATATAGGGGGGAAATGTCACTATATATACCGTATAGAAAGAGAACCCATGGTAATCTGGGCATTTTTTAGGTGTCCAGCAAGGAGGATTAATACCTTTTAATACCATATATCTCCAAGGAGGATTAATACCTTTTAATACCATATATCTCCAAGTTGTTCATAAGGTAAAAAAATTACTTAGTGATTGACTAAGAGGTACGCTGTCATATCTCCAAGTTGTTCATAAGGTAAAAAAATTACTTAGTGACTGACTAAGAGGTACGCTGTCAATGTTGACCAGGCAAAACTTAACTTAAACTTATGAGATTATACTTTTAATGTAAATCCACACCAAAAGGAAAATTTAGACTGCAGGATTGGATATGAGTACCCAAAGCCTCAATATGACTGTTCTAGGATTAGACATTTGTGGATTAATTATCAAATCAACCCCACAGAAATAGGATCCAAAAAAAATTCGACAGCATTGAAAATGAACAATAATCCCAGAGGTAGTCTAAATACCTTCTGAATCAGACTTGTCTCCTCTGAGACCAAGCACAAATGAATAACCTCTAACTGTTCGTAGAAATCCTCTGTACAAACTAAGCGACTGTCTTTGCATACCAGAAAGTCTCTGTGTTGGTGCCATAGCAGAGCCATACATGGCTAGGGATTGTATATGAGCAACAGCGAAGCACCTTATGATAGCATGATTGAATGAATTCAAAGCAGTAAAAACTGAATACAAAATACCTGTGCATTGGAGATTGCAGTGAAAAAAGGCCAACATATGCACGATCATACAGTCAAATAATTAACCTTGCCTCGAACCATGTGAAGCCTTCCATAACATGAAAAAAAAACCACCAATCAGTATAAATAATATTAAATTCTAATGTTTAAAAAACTTATTGTTAACTTAGGAAAGTATTGCATATTTCTATGCACAGAAACATTTGGTTGGCTAAAACAACGAACAATAATGAAAACTAATAGTCTTTTCCTTGGAACTAATAAAAAATAATTTTTTATCATTATTTAGATTTAATATCAGTATTATTAAACCAAACTAATAATAAACAATTTTTTATCACTATTTAAATTTAATATCAGTATTATTAAATGAAATTAATAATAAACAATTTTTTTATCACTATTTAGATTTAATATCAGTATCTAAATTTAATAATAAACAATTTTTTATCACTATTTAAATTTAATATCAGTATTATTAAACGGAACTAATAATAAACAATTTTTTATCACTATTTAGATTTAATATCAGTATCTAAATTTAATAATAAACAAATTTTTATCACTATTTAAACTTAATGATAGACAATCCACTTAACATAAGTTACACCTTCATTGCACACAAATACCACCTCAAAAACAAAGATATCTAAATAAAAAGAAATACACATTTCTACAATATTCATGCTTGAAAATATATTCCACATAAAAAATAAAACACTTTAAAAAACCACAAAAAATAAACACTTTAAAAAACCATAAAAAATAAAACACTTTAAAAAACCAAAAAAAAAAAAAAATCCACATTCCCTCTATATTCTTTAGACAATAAATACACATTCCCTCTATATTCTTTAGACATTTTTAGACCCCCGAGAGGAAACACTTAAAAAAAATCACAAAAAATAAATACACATTCCCTTAAAAAAACAAAGAAGAGACTAACAAATAAATACACATTGCTTCCACAAAAAATAAACACATTCCTTCTATATATATCTTACACTGTCTAGACAAAACACTAATAAAAAAAGTGCGAGAAGTAAATACACAGCGAAAAGTAAATACACATTCCTTCCGGCGTTCCCTGCACTTTCGGGGCAACTGCTAGTTTTATCTTTTATATAGTTTCCTGCACAGGAGGTAGGAACAAACGCACATCTTCATTTTAATTTAGTTTACTGCAAACGGGGTAGTAACTATGCAGATCTTAATTTAATTTAATTATTTTATTTTTCATTTATTATTATTATTTTTTGGACCATCTTTGAGAAGGTAAAAATCATGTTTTTTCTGAATTTCTATTATTAAACCGTAAACCCACTCAATGGTGAAGATAAATCCACCTTCACTATTATAAAACCATCTGTCAACAATCAAAAAATTTGATTTTTTTTTGTAAAGAAAATAAAATGGTGTCGTTAATCACCCAAGTAGGCGACAAACCCTTCCAAATTTTTATCTTAAAATTGACTCAATTCGACTCTTATACGAGAGAGAAGATTTAAAAATGGGGTTTTTACTTTAAAATAATTCAAATTCAAAGTAATGGGAGTCTATATCCAGCTCAATGTAATGATAAAACCAGTAAACAAAATTTATACAGAAAATAATAAAATCATTAATAATTAATGAAGTGGAGCAGTCACTGAAATAAGAACATACAAATGTGTCATTAAATCATTGATATACTTACAAAGCTGAACCAATTTGAAATCTGAATATAGGCACCTATCAGAGATTTTATGCTTTCGCAGCTCATGATAATTTTACAGACTTTTGGATAAAAATTGTGTGCAAATTATTTCCAAAGAATGCGATCCGAAACATCGATTAAAAAAACCTGCGCACAGTTTATATCCAAAAGCCTAAAAAACCTCTGCATAGAAGGTACGGATGTATATGCTAATAATGTAAGCAGTAGCATACAGTATGGGAACCTAGCCTTACAAGAAAAACAGACCAATTTAATACATTATCTACGCGACCATTCACTTGTCCTTCACAAGGCCGACCTTCTCAGAAACTTTACGCAAGTCTCTCTTGGCAGCCTCGGCAGCGACCCCGCCCAAATCTTTCAATTCCCCCGTAGTTTCTTTCACTTTTTAAGGCACATTTTTAACCATATCCTCGGCCGTTTTCATCTCCTTATCCAAATGCTTCTTAACACCCTTCAACACTGAAGATCTCTTTTCTCGTTGATTCTCGTCTTCCACTTCCTGCCATTTATCCTTAGCAGGCTTGGCTGCAGCCGCGGCCTGGCTTTCGCTTGTTTCTTGCGGCTACGCCACCACAGTACAAACCCTAATTTGGATATACAATTACAAACAAAGAAGGGTGAGTAAACTATCTTATGCCTTAAAATTCAGACCTGCGCGCTGTAGTTACGGCCAATTGAAATTAAATGAGCCCGCGCCTTCACGGCCCCTCTGTTTTCGAACACCTGATTTGTTCGATGGAGCACTGATACTGCACATGACCTCATGCTGCTTCTTTCATTCACTGAAACCCCTAAAAAGATGGCCGATTGTGAGAACGAATGATAGTCTCTTTATGGTTAACTTTTAGGTACGCGTGTCATGGTTTTGGCTACGTCTAAAACCGTAGAGATGGGATGTATAGCAAAACGACTAGTACCATATATTTTTGTCGTGCCCAATTTAGGAGAGAGGATATTCAAATTGACTCCCACGTTAGCCCAACTAGCGCACTACCCATAGGGTTTATTTATTTTATTTATTTTTTAAATAATGATTATGGGGGAATATATCAAACAAAATAATATGGAGGAGACACAAAGTCAAATTATCATTTTTTTTTTTAAATACAAATTTTATATGTCAAAATCAACATATCTAGACAAGAGAAATAAAGTTTATATGGAAAAAGTACAACGAATTTTACTTGAAATTTTGATGTTCATTACAAAAATACGTAATGGATATGTTATCGGGAAGAAAATCCTACAACTACTTAGTTTGATCACTAAGTCTCATAAGTTTGTTGTTGGAAAAATAAAAATAAAGATTCACTGTCAATTTAGCATGTGTGGTTTATTTTTGAGTATCGATTGAATTGGAAAGAAGCATTATTAGGGGTAGCCTTGCATAATAATGTTATTGCTAATTCTATCCGATAGGGTATTCTTCTACATATCTGGGAAATTAGATATATGGCAGTCTTTTCTAAATCTACTTATCGCCAGGGAGCAAAAATTGTAAGGCTTTAACCTGATGTTTTCCTCCAAATGCTTTCTTTATTTGTGAAGTTTCAAAGAGGGAGGAAAAAAGATTTGAAGATGGATGATCAATTCTGTATTATTAAACTTCAAATGCTTCAACTTTGAAAAAAGAGGAATTGGATCCAAGGCTTGATAAGATTATATATTTTCTGAAATGAATATTCCAATGCTTGGTGTTTTGAAATGCATTGACATTTTTCTGCCTTGTTTCATATGTACAAAACATTTCATGTAGTTGTTGTATTAAGAAGAGTCAAACACCTTTTGATATGGTTTAGTTTGCCTACATGGATATGTTATGTCATAGACTGGTGTAAAGGTGGATGAATGTAGTTTCTCCTAGTTCTGCTCTAGTTTTTCTTTGGTGGCAGTTGTTTCTGTTGGCTGTATTATTAGCAGTCTTTTGATTGCCTATTCCTCTTTGTAATTGCATTTTTTCAATTAAAAAAAAACAAAGATTCACAAAGCTTTTTTTTTGGGAATAAAACCTTGATGTAACCACAATCCTTCTAAAATAAGTTTCTTTAACTCAACTTACTTATAATTTGAGAGATTAAACAAAGAGGTCATTCTCATGTCTATAACAATCAATGGATCAAAGAGATACCTAACCCATTTACCTTTCCCGAACATTAGATTAGGGGAGCCATCGTCAAGGCTTGGGATTTCTCTCCATTGATCTAAAATCCTTTGATCTTTCCACAAAGGCAAATCCACACTAGATACAAATTCAACCTCACACTTAGTACAAGTAAAAATATTTGAGCAAAGAGGGATTAACATCTAGACCCACATTTGCATCAAAGTTTAATACCCTAGAGGAGTCCTTCGACACCTTCAAAACAAAGTCTAGTTTATGTTCAGGAGAATGAATGCTAGAGATAAATTCATTAGACATAATAGACAACTAAGCTTTGAGAGTATGCTTCCTCATGTTATAGATAGATTTGAGGACAAAGATGGGTGATAGGTTCTAATTTCATGTTATCAATTGGCATTCTAAGGATAGACCTAAGTTGGTCCTCATTCCAAACTCAATCCTCCTCATCTAACAAGATCTCACCATTCAATTCTTAATAAAATTCAAGGCAAACGAAAATGAAGAGTTGAATAAATCACGAAGAACTTCATTACTTATATGTCCTTGAAAGCATTTAGAGGAACTCAAATCCTATCCATGAATCCAAATAGATTTATTACAAGACATGACACAACCTATAACTTCATCATTCACCATCTTATTATTCCTACCACTTTTTAGGTCTTTTCATGGTTGAATGGGCAAGGAGCAAAGAGAAGGTAGAGACCAATCACCAAAAGGGGAGGCAGGGATGAGGCAAGAAAAAAATGTAGGAAAAAATATGAAGTAATACCCACATTAAAAAAATCCTAGAGAATGCATGTCACTCCACAAACTCATCGACAACATGCCACTTCACATGCAGGGTAATCATTGTGGAGACAACCAGGTTACCACACCAAACTAGACATAAAAATCTAACAAAACTCCACTTACTTCCTGTTTCCAAAGAATTAAAGGGGGTGGCTTACATCATTATTTATTAAATATAAAATATTTTCCCAAGGAGGAGGGCCATCACAACACCATTCCTCATAAAATATAATATTTATGGTTCCAAAGTTGGTCAAGAACTCGCACAGAGCGTTGATTTCATGGAATTCATGGGAAAAAGAGATATTGTTGAAGAAAGGAATGGCTTCACATATGCCTTGAATGATTGAATTACATTGTCAATATCCATTATACCTACTTTCATTGCATTGGTGACCATCAAAGAGTCACTTTCAAAAATTAAGTTTTTGAGGTTAGATTCCATAGCGAGTCTCAAACCTCAGAGTAATGCTTGAGCTTCAAAAAAATTGTTTTTATCCCACATTATATTGAGAGCATAACAAGAAAACATCTAACAATGATTACCTCTATAAAATGTCTCTCACTCTTGAGAGACCTAAATTTACTTTAGACACCCCATCAAAGTTAAGCTTGACAAAACTTACATTTGAAGGCTTATAAACAACCAATGATCATAGGTTACCAAGAAGATGAAGATCAAAATTATTTTTCAAAAAGTTCCATTTCAAAAGAATAATGGTCCTCTAAAAAATATTTTTTTTTGAGGGGTGATCTTAGCCTTAGAGACATCTTCAAATAGGGTCTTAATTTTATGAGATAAAAGTTATTTTGAGAGAGGAATATTCTAAAAGAATATTATTATTATTTTCTAGATACTTAAGATGATTAGAGATAGGGTCATTTCTCATAGGAACTAACGTGATCACACCCCTCCTATGTCAAATTTATAAGAAACTCATAAAAAGTGATTGCTTCCACCCAAAGTTTGTTCATCTTATTAAAAAACCAAGGCAAAATTCATCATGAAGTCTAGAAATTGTAAAAGACGTCCATAAAGAAGACTTTACCCAAAATCTTTGCCCTACTTAGTTTAGTTTCAGCCTGAGTAAGACTAGCTGTGTAGAGGCAATCTCGATTTGGACCCATAAATTACCCACAAAGGGGTTAACATCTTTTCAAGACATGAAGAATCTCATTTTTGCATTAGTACCATTCTCTTGGTATTTTATTTATTTGACATATCTTTTGAATTATGAACCCCCATTGCCAACATCTAAATTGATAAGAGTGACAAAAATACCTATAATGGAGTCTACATTTGGATGGAGGTTTGAACTCTCCATGTTGTAGAATTTGCATAATCTCAAATTTATTCCCAACATGCTACATAGGAGAGTCCAAAATTGTAACTTGTTCCCTAGGTTGTGTCAGCAACCCTAAAACAAGAGGGTGAAAACCCATTGATATGTCCATGAGATGTATTTCTCATAAACATATTTAGTGTGATCACTAGGAGCGATTGAACCAAAATGTTGAAACATGCATGGGCATATCTATTCTTAAGTTGTTTAATTAAATATAAAGCAATTTGGATCCTCCCCCACATATCACTAGGTCTAAGTCTAATTCTTGTATGTTATTATTCCCACCATTAGGAATGCTTAGAAGACATAGACTTGGTAGGTGGAGGCTAAGAGCCTCTTTAGTTCACCTTAGTTTCCATATCTCTTGTAATCCATATTATGGACCCATGGCTTGGTTAGCTATAACAACCATTAATATTGTTGGGGATGCCCATGGCTTAAATAGAAATACCTAAAGATACCTACCATATTTCACACCCAATGGGGGGAGAATGACTGGACATATCAATTATTATAATACTGCCCTTAGACTTCTGAATGTTGAACATGAGGATGTAGCATGTAAACTCTTCCCACTCATCCTACAACATTTTGCCTATGATTTGTTCCTCAACCTACCCAACGACTCTATCATGGGATGGGATCAGTTTAGTAACACCTTCCTGGCTCAATTTGGGCAAGTTATTGAACCTATTGTATTGTACCAACAGTTCAATAGCATGACAAGGGAAGCCAATGAACCTATTATATCCTTTAATTCTAGGTTCCAAAATATGTATAGTTGTATAATGATGTTGTACTTATGTGACACCCTATTGGATCTTGAAATGTACAAGAACATTTTAGATCCATGGAAAGATGTTTTATTTCAAAGATATCCCCTCAAAGTAGACTTACTACTAGCATACATTAAGGAAAACAAGGTGAATAGGTAAATTAAACCCCAAGGTCAAATGATGGTGGCCATTGTAAACATTTTTAAAATAACTTAGGAATTTAATCCAATCCCAAATGCCAACCAGAATGTGTTGATGCCAAACCTGGTACCATTGATCAATGAATTAGCCTTGAGACAAGTCACGCCCAACCAAAATTTGGGTTTTCTCTAACTGACTAACGGTGAGTCTGTAACCCAAGTTCAAAACCAATTATTGGTTCTTATCATTAATAATGTTCAAAATGTGCCCCAAACTACCAAAAGTGAATTGAACATTATACAACATATGGTACATAATATTAGTAATCACTTATTAGGCCTATAGAGGCAAGTCAAGATTACCGGTGGATAAAATTCTAATCAAAATTTATCCTACCAAAGGTATAACCGCCCCCTCAACCATTCCAACCATCAACAAAAATCCTTGATTAATAAGTTTCAAAAGATCACATTTATGAGCTAGCCCTACCTAATTGGTGTAGGGTACACAATATAATAAAACACTGACACGTGGATTGTATCAAGTTATGAAATTCCTTTGACATCTTAAAAAAGGATATGAAGTTGTACCCAATCACCAAAAGGCATCCAAATCATCCAAAATCCCAAGCACATCAAGATATCCAAGTACTATTATGGTTTTATAAACCCTCAAATTCCCCAGCTTAGAGAATAATGAACTCGAGGAAGACATAAATGAGATCCATGCCTTTCAGCATTAGTAAATAAATAAAAATATATTAAGGAGTAGGACACAAAAAAAACCCTTAACAACATCCACTTCCCCCAAAAATGCAAGGTAAATTTTAGTGGCCCATATAAAAATTAACTTGGGTTTTTTTGGTGAATCTCTAAGTATGTGTTTCAAAAATCTAGCAAAAGTTAACAGATGGTGTTTAGGTGAGAATGCAAATGGACAGGGAAATCATAACAGGGTATATAAGCCAAATGGGCATGTGATTGTACAAAAACCTACAAACACTTTCTTCATCCCTTTCCTGCTACTGAAAGTTGCCATTATGAGTATATGGGTGGAAGTGTATTTACATATAATGGAAAATAAGCTCATATTGACTTTTGATGGAGTGGCGAACTATATTTATATGTATGAAATTTATTTTAAATAATAGGTGAATCGACCTATTAAATTAACTTACACCTAGATAACTTAGGTGAGTCCATGTTATTCACCACCCCCTAAAATAGCCAAATGTTGATTTCTAAAACTGAAATATTCATGAATTAAATAAAAATAGCCATGGAAATTTACCCTGCAAAAATGGTGCTACTCCTCTCGATCCTAAAGAAAATAATGATCCCCACCCACTAAGAGTAGTGATCAATGTCCTATTATAGAAATACATCCTACCCTTATTCAAAATGGTTATAACATAGTGGAGGACATGAATAAAATCAAGGACAACATCACATTTCATGTGTTATCTCTTATCACAAAACAACATGATCTAATTTTGAAAGCCTTAATTGACAAACCAATCTAGCCTAAGTAAAAGACTGCACACACTAACATAACAATACACAAGAACAAGGTTGAGGTCCCCTCCTTTCATCCTAACAACCTAGATATTTGGGTTTTTTTTCCACAACTATATGGTCAATTTAGGAGCCTTATCTAATGGCATGCTTGATAGAATTTGTAATAAAGTAGGGATGAATCAAATCAAGTATGAAAAACTAGTTGTCTAGTTAGACAAATCTAAGATCAAAGTGGCAGGTGAGTTATTAAATGTCCATAAGTAGTTGGAATCTAAACCCAATGTCAAAAAATTTATATACATCCAGGTGGTTGAAATCCTTGAAGCATATGAGATGTTACAAAGTAGAGATTAGTCCAAAACTATAAGCAGATCCATGGACACAAACTTCTCGCACATATGGTTGCCTTGGAAAGGTGTTGCTAATCAAATTCAGATTGATAAATAACTTAGGATGAATCACATGATCATACAATATAATGACATAAATGAGAAGGTTAACATGGTATAATCTAAAATTAGCATTTACACCCTCTCCATGGAACGTGCTAGAGAAGAAATTGGAAAAGCTATGAATTGTTAGGCCTGTAGTCCATCTAATTTGATGGGGTCCATTCTAAGCAAAGATCTAGAGCTGGTATTTTTTTAATCAGTCCATTAGGGAAATTACACTTAATCACTTATATATTACAATTCCATTATTCTAACAAACACGTTAAATATGAATCCTTAATATTAGGCTTACAATTCACTCTAAAGCACAAAGTCAAAGAGCTGCAAGTGTTTGGAAACTCTGAGTTAATAATCAACAATATTATAATTAAATTTTAGTGAAAGATATCCTACCTAAATAAATAAAAACATAGAGAATGGGACTTAATTAAAACATTATCCCCATTCCTAGGGAGGATAAATAGGTTATAGATTCCTTGACAACCTTTGATATGCACATGAATCCCCTTAGATGATTATGAGCTACAACATTTTTATATAGAGATAATGCATTACACCTCGACCCCAGACAACATTAAAAATTACTAGGTTAATGATGATGATCTCAATATCATAGATTTATTGAATATCTCTAGATTATTTTATTCCCAAATCATAGACAATAAATAGAGAACAATCTTTTGGATATGACCGTGATGGCTATGGAATCATGAATTTGAGAAAGAACCATATGCCAAAAATCATGGAATTTATAGAAAGGATATTTTATTTGGATAAATCATTGGAATACTTGAGAGACTACCCTTTGTATATCAACAATACAACACCTTAAACCTAGGATTAGTGGATAGCTCTCGTAACATCAACATTGGCCCAAATTTCACCCACATTGATATTGAAGAGTTGAAGCAACTACTCTAACAATACAAGGATTTATTCACTTGGACATTTAAAGACCTTAAGGTCCTCGATCCAAGAGTGATAAAACACACCATCCTACTTAGGCAAGGAAAAAATCCCTTTATACAGAGGTAACAACATGTGAATCCCATCTTGGAACCTCTTTTTTATAAAGAAGTCTTGAAATTGATTTTAGCTGGAATTATTTTTCCATTTCATCATTTTAATAGGGTCACCATCTTAGTTCCTATCTAGAATAAAAAAGGGAAATCAAACATCTATATCAATTTTATAAATCTCAACAGAGCATTAGACCAAGATAAATACCCCCTACCTTCTTTAGATGAGGTAATCCAAATGGTCAACGGATCCTAAATGATGTCTATCTTCGATGAATTTTTGAGATATAACTAGATATAGATGAATTAGGAGGATAGAGTAAAGACTGCATTTATGACTAAGTGGGGCACATTTTCTTACAAAAGGATTGACAAAACAAGCAATACAATTGCATACAAACATTAGATCTATATGTGAGACCAATAACAAAGACATTCACCATGAAACACCATATATACCATGGAAAAATCCCATGAAGATGTAAAAAATCCACCAAGATTTATTCATTATTTGAGAAACAAAATGTACCTAATACAAAATTTTCATTTCTCACTTTTTTTATTTACATCTTACGGTATAAACTCTTTATTATATAGGCAAGGTAATCTAACCATTATAATGTAACATTTTCCAACCATCACATTAATGGATCCAACCTATCCAAAGGTCATTTAATATATTTTATTATTTATTTACATGAGGATAAACTCATGATAAATAATAAAATATATTATTATTTAACCAATATAATTTAATGTATTAAGGATACATAAATAACACTACTTAACCATTAATTGTTTCAATACTCTCCCTTAATGTTAAGTGGGGATACATACCATAATCACCTTTATAACAATGATGTTATACTCCATGAACCATCCACATGATGAGTTTTAGGAGGTAATAATTGAAGAAAACATCCTTCATCATATCATAGTCACCTTTAAAGGAATTATGTTATGTAAACATAGTCACCGAAAGGTATTACACTATTTAACTATAGATACCCAAAGGTATTACACAATGTAACTGAAATAACATAGTCACCTTTAAAGGAATTACACTATGCAACTATAGATACCCAAAGGTATTACATTATGTAACCACATTCACATAGTCATCTTTAAGGAATTACACTATACACCCATGGACACCTAAAGGTTTTACATTATGTCTCCAAAGGCACCTTTAAAGGAATTACACTATGTTACCTTGAGCCACTTGATTGAGTTTAGGCTAGCATGATTGTGAGACTACATCCTACAGTGAGAATACATCTCATAATTTCTCATGAATAATCAACTAAATATATTGAAGTCTTTTATAACATAAAGACCTCCATGCTATTGTGTTGGGTAAAATATAGACTTGCATATGAAGTTTACTAAAATCACATAAAATAATATATTACAATGCTTTATAATGAGAAGAAGTAAAAAGAGATAGAAGGAAATAAATGACCCACACGGCTGTTAAGAAGTGACATTGTCATACACACTCCCCCTTAATGACAACTTTGATAGGCCTAGGATTGAATGAACTTCAATAGGTTTTAGTTCTTTGGCATTGCATTGGATTTTTCACCAAAGCTATACAAATTTGACTATCACCAAGAAGGTTTGTACAATGAAAAACTTCCACATGATGTTATTCTATTATCCTTCATAGCCACAAGGCTTCTTTAGCAACTTCCGCATGAAGTGCTCCAAGTGATAGCACCTACACTAAAAATAAACACATATCCAAAAGTAGACTCAACATAATATGGTTAGCATTAAAATAATTAAATAAATTATCATAATCAAAGGAAGAATATAAACCAAAGTTTATACTTCATTTTATATATTGAAGTATCCACTTTGCTAATTTTCAATGATCTAAGTATAGATCTTGCATGAATCTAGAAGAAACACACACATCTTATGAAATATATATCCTAATAATGGTTATATAAATCAAACCAACAACAAGATATTTGTAAATAGAGGTTAGTTTTATCGCACATAGTTTTTGGATAAGGCTTTAACACAACCTTCAATAGGAGTATATATAAGCTTGAAATCAAGCATGCTGAATTTAACAAGCGGATTATGTGATGCACATACAATAAATTCATTAATAATTTGATATTAAGCTAACTAAATATTACACATCTTGTTAAGAATGATTCATATTATAATTTGAGTCATGAATATGTCTTCTTCCTTTTAAAGTCGATATTACAAGTTTGTGTTTTATACTAAATCGACAAAAAAAGGTTTAGAAAGCAAAAAATTTAACGTGTTTTATACTTTATTTTGAAATAAAAACAAATATTCGAGTGAATAAATAACACTAGCCACTTAGTTGATTGCAAAATAATCGTAATAAGGGTAAAAGTTGTGTCGTAAAGACAACTTATACACTAAAATTCATATTAAGAAGCTTTAAATCAAATAAAAGACCATCCCAATGCATTTATAAGGTGCAAAAACATAAAGATTGACTGGTCACATGCCCACCTTAGATAAAGAATACGACAAGTCAAGTGTGTCGAAAGTGTTACAGGCTTCACGCGTGAGAGATTGGACAGCTAAGAAAAGATTATTTAAACTAATAATTTAAAAAAAAATTATATTTGAAAAAAATATGTATTGGGATGGATATTTGATTAATGGACCTTGGATCTACAAATATTTAAAAAAAAATACTAGTCAACTTCCTTTTGTTTAATACAAGACTTCACATGCGAGCTACATGATTTAAAAGTATGTAATTAATTCTAACTTTTTTATTAAAAATAAAACAAAATTAAATATTTGCAATAAATAATTCAATGCATGTAAATATTTTAATTTGAAAAAAATTAAAATATCCAGGCGGGCTCCACAACTTATGTGGAAAATAAAGTATTAAATAAAAACTTTATTTTTAAATACTTTCCCCCAAACGTTAGATATACCCGTTATTTTGCTACAAAATAGCTACAGATAGAAGTATGACATAAATGAAGAGTAGGGGAGGACAAAACATGCTCTAGATGATCATTTTGGATGAAGTAATGTGTTCAAATGCCTTGAAAATACTCTCTAATGCTACTATGAGACCCATATTTGGGTTTTAAAGACTGAAAAATGATATTTTTATTTTTTTTGTTGCTATGGCGTAATATGGCACCCACAAGGAGAGAAAAATTGAAAGGAACATAGAATGACCATTTTAAGGTCTAAAAATCTACCAATCTCCTTAAAATCTCAAAACTAAATGGTTAGGACCTTCACATATCAGAAAAATATTAACAAACCATTTTTTTATATTTTTGTTTCATCCAGGGGCCATACCAGCCATACAGTGATGCCAATGGAGGATGAATAAAATTAAACTGAGCTTAGATAGGGGTTCGTAGGGTCTAGGAAGGTTTTGGCAAGCTTTAAAACTGAAAATCCAATCTTCAAAAGACTGAAAACTAGATGCAGATGCTCTAAAATATTTTTTTTAAAAATTCTACCTCTCATAGGTCATACTAAGATGCTTGGAAGGAGAGATAAAAATCAAAATTAGCTATAGGGGTCCAAATCAGGGGAAGTAAAGGTAAAAAATGCTTAAAAAAACAAAAAATAAGCAGATGGATTGACCATAACAAAGATTTAATGCCCAAAAACAATTTTTTTACTCATTTTTAACTTTATTATGCTATAAAATGACACCTTCAACTGAGTTGAACTTCCATATCTTCAATTGGTAGCTTCAGAGACTTCTGTAGGAGTGTTAGCAAGCTAGAAACTAGAGATATAACATTTAAAAATATATTTCAAAGTGTAAGAACTTTTAAAAAGATATATTTATTGATTTTACAATATTTAGGCCTTCAATAAACCCAAAAATGGTTCCCAAGACCGGTCTTGCTTTGAAATGCTTCTATTTGCTCAGATTTGCAACTAGAAAGCTTAAAACACGTCCATAAAGATCATTAGACAACATAGAGAATTTTTTTATGATTTTTAATTCTCAAAGAAGCATTTATATCCCACTTAAGACACCTAGGTGGATTTTTGTTATGAAAATAAGCTTGAAATTTGATAAAATGCTCAAATCTGAAATATTTAGGCTCTAAGAGGATAAATAAATGAAAGAGCTTACTTTTACTAAAGAAGAAGATTTAAATTATTTCATGAACATACCATGGCTAAAAAAATAGATGAATCTAGGCTTGAACACAAGCCAAAACTCTGATCTATGATCTTCTCACTTGATCACACATCAATTGGCTCTGATACCATGACAAAATAAGCAATACAATTGCATATGAACACTAGATCTAAATGTGAAAACAATAGCAAAAAAATTCACCATGAAACACTAGATATACCATGAAAAAACCTCATGAAGAGGTAAAAAATCCATAAAAATTTATTCATTATATAATAAACAAAATGTACCGAATATAAGCTTTTTTTTTCTCACTTTTTTTCTTTGCATCTTACAATATAAACTTTTTATTAAATAGGCAAGGTAATCTGATCATTATAATGTGACATTTTCTAACCACCACATTAATGGGTCCAACCTCTCCAAAGGTCATTTAATATATTTTATTATTTATTTACATGAGGATAAACTCATGATAAATAATAAAATATATTATTATTTAATCAATATAATTTAATGTATTATGGGTACATAAATAACACCACTTAACCATTAATTGTTCCAATAAGGATTTCATTTGGCTTTATCAATGCAAGGGACACTTTTCAAAGGGCCATGGAATTCTCCTTGAAAGGTTGTATTATAAAATTCATATCAATTAATATGGATGACCTAACTATTTTTTCAAAGTGTAGGTCAGATCACATTCTACATTTGCAAAAGATATTCAAAAGGTGCAGGAGGTATGGTATCTCCTTGAACCCCAAGAAGAGTTTTTTTTGGGGTAATTAAAGTTAAAATTTTGGGTCACATTATCAAAAAATAAGGTATTTATGTTGACCCTAAAAGAGTTTATGAAAAATTGAAAACACCCTTCCTGATAGCAAAAAAGAGTTCAAATATTTATCTGGAAAATTTAATTTTGTATGTAAATTTGTTTATGATTTTGTTGAGATTGTTAAACCTATTAATGTTATGTTTAATTAGGAAGAAAAATGTGATTTTAATCCTTTGGCCATAATGACATTCTAGGACATTAATAATGCCATAGTGCAAGTTTTGGTTCTAATAAGGTTATACTACATGAAAGATTTCTACATCTACCCCTTTGCTTTAGAGCATACCATGGTTTCCATGCTCGCATAGAGAATTGATGAAGAAGAGTATCCAATAGTTTTCATGAGAAAAAAATTCAAGGATACAAAATTGAACTAAATTACTTTAGATAAGTATGATTAAGCCTTGATAAAAACAATGTAGAAATTTTGATACTATATATGTATAACAAGGTTCATGACATAGTGCCAAATCTAGCCATAAAACTCATGTTGGGACAAAATTAATTAAGAGAACATTGAGGGAAATGGATGGCCAAACTACCACAATATGAAATTGAGATCAAGCTTGCTAAGATGGTTATAGATTAAGTCTTTGTGAAACTAATCACTAAATAGATCATCATATTACTGTAATTCAAGTAATTCAAGCCCAAACTATGTCAAACTAGTGGTATGATCACATCATTCACTATTTGATGCATGAGATATATTCTCCTGAGCTTAACTAAGAACAAAGGAGAGATCTATGGTTCAAAGGATCACATTATATGATGAATAAGGGAATCTTGTACCATAGGAATTATGAAGGGATCTATCTTAGATGTGTGGCCAATGTTGAAGTCGAGGATATCATGAGCAATTTTCATGATAAACCTGAAGGTGCTTATACTTTTGGCAATGACATAGCACATAAGATACTGAGAGCTAGAAATTATTGACCTAAAATATTCAAAGACACTAATTAACATGTCTGAATATGCCATGAATGTCAGTTATTTATGAAAATATAAATAACTTAGTTATGCATTTACAACTAGTCATAGAAAGGAGACCATTTTCCCAATGGGGACTAGATTTTCTTGGTGTCAAAAACCTAAAATATTTTGAAGGACATAAGTTTGTTCTCATGGCCACCAATTAAACAAATAGATGGACTAAAGTAGTGACAATCAAAAAGAGTTCATCTAAAGAAGTGATCGAGTTCCTTGAGGAAAACATCATCACAAGGTTCATACACCCTTTCTCCCTTGTTTGTGACAATGGGCCTACATTATGATCATTTGAATTTGTTGAGTGGGATTATGAAAATAAAATAACCTTGAAGTTTTATTTAAATTATTACCTTCAAGAGAATGGACTAACAAAATCAACTAATAAAAACCTTATTGAGGCCCTCAAAAACTATGTTGTAGACAAGCTAAGGAACTAGAATTTGTTGTTAAAATATGCCTTGTGGGATGATTGAAAAAGACATGAGAAAGATTTAAAAATCTTCACTTTTTTTATAGTGTATGGGAAAAAACTAGTGTTTCCCATTTCCTTTAAGATTCTCACATATAAAATGATGTAGGATTACATGGGATAAGATGGCCATGTGCATTTTAGATTGTTGAATATATTGAAAATGGAGGATGCACATGATGGGGCATTTTATAACTACAATAAACACTAAATTATTGTAAAGAAATGGTTCAATAAGAGATCTAAATTAAAAAAATTTAGAATCTCAGATCTTGTCCTATTGTAGGACAAAGCACATGAAAAGAAAGGCCATCATTCCAAGTTAGATCCTTTGTAGATTGACCCCTACTAGATTTATGAAATATTGGGACATAATACTTTTAAACTAAAGGACTTGCAAGGAAATGATATTTATCTACCTATGAATGGATAGTTATTCAATCATTACTTCTCGATTGCGACATCCGCCATCATCATGGAATAATTTTAAGATTTAGAGTAGGTAGAATAGGTTTAGAGAAGTTTCTTTATATTTGTTTGTTTCTTGTTTTACTTGTTATCCTTTGTTTTGTTGATACTATTTTGTTTAGTATTGTTCCCTTTTGCCTGTTTCCTATCTCCCCTTGAGTTTTAAATAAATGACATGTGAGACACAATATAAATAAAAAATCCTCATGTCTCTTTTTTTCAATGCTCTAACTAGTTGAATTATCATTGTGCAAAAAATTTAAACACTGTTAAATTAGCTGAATAAGTAAAACATATGTTGTAAAAGAGTTTAAAATTTGGAGGCTTTGTTTTTATTTTGAACAACCAATACCATGACCAAACATTTCATATTATTAGGTTGGGATGGGATACTTGTTTTTAGAATGAACATATAAATTAAAAACAATTTTCTTACCCAAATGATATCAATACTACACTTTAACACATTCAAAAGGCTACTTTGAGGTACATGAAATGACTAAAGAGCAATCCTTGATGACAATAAATTTATCAACTAAACCCTTTACCTTGGATATATTGGTTCCAAACCCTCATGGAAAAAATAAAATAAAATCCATAAACAAAAGGAATGTGGCCATATCATGAAATTTAGAATTTATTTCTTGAGAAATGGTGATTTAGGTAATCTCCATCGTAAGCTTTCCCAATTGGCTAGAATGGAACAAGGCCTAGAGTGTAACCAAAGCTAACCCTATCAAGGCTATAGAATCATGGCTAGTAGCAGAGCAATGTTGAAACCTCTCCCCTACACAATGGATAAATAAGAGTAAAATTAAGTATGCTTTCAAAAGTTTGAGTCATGAAGGTTACTCCTACATCGCTTCAAAACCTCAAATGTAAGGATTATATGAATGACCCTTCACACACTTTGACTTCTTGAAAGTATTTAAAATTAGTATGTTATATGTTGAATCTAACCCAAATGTCACTTATTCTCTTTAAGAGTATTAATCCTTATTTTTTGGTTTATTTTGGTGTGTCTAAAATAAAACCAAAATGTTTGGGTTCTAAACACTTAGCAACATTTTCCTTGTATAAGTCACCATTTTTTGTGGCCAACATGTCTAATTTATCTTCAAAATTAGGACCCTTTTGTATAACTTAGAAAACTTGTTGATTTATCGATTATCACATAAGGATTTTAATTTGTTCTATTGTAAAATTTTATAATATGTGGAATGAAGTCTAATGACTAACAAGTGTTGGAGCTAATTTATTCTTAGGTCTATTTGTGTACATTGGGGAAGTTAGTCCCACATGTATGAGGTTGTTGGGATTTGTCTACCTTCTTCCTATAAATGTGTCTTTGTACCTAAGGCTAAGATATGGAGAACAATTTTAGCACTATATAATATATTTGTGGTTAATAAATAGTTTATTCTTTGTGTGCAATGCATTAGCTTCATGGCTATATGAATGGTGTCTTGGAGAGATATTGGTTGAAGAGTCTTCTTAACTCTTTCATGGTATCTAGTGGTCTCCAACTGCCATTTTTCCAACTACCAATTTTGACATTGTTTATCCACTCCTCTGATAAGTTGTATGGTTCCATTTTATATGTAAGTTTTTTATTCATATTCAAAACACCTCTATTATTGAGGGTTTCTAGTTTTGAGTATTCTTAGATTTTTTGTGTTCAGATCTAATCAATCATAATGATTTGAATTTGATTTTATTAGATATGTTTTCTTATCCATACATTTTTTTTAGAGACATTGCCAAGTTTTTTTTACATAAAATTACAACTATCTTGCAGATCAATTTTCTCCGCACATCAGTGTTTGATTCAAAAAATTCTTTCACTATTGGAAATAGGACATTGAGAGGTTTCCAAAAAGTGGTCATAATAAGGATTATGATCATTATCCAAGGAGATATGAGGCTTTGAAGTTGACCACACAATTGTTTTTTATGCGAATTTTTTATGCACGATCAAGGGAATAAAATAAAATAAAAATCACATTGTATATTTAAAGTGAAAAATCAACATGGAAGACCATTATTTTTTCTTTGCTAAAAATTTCCTTCAAATCTATTTTTTCTAGATCTGGTAAAAATATTTTAGTTTTCTCCAAACATTTAATATTTTTTGGTACAATTTTCTATTTCTGACCTATTTATGATGGGATAATTTTGTAAAACTATATATTTTGATTGGTAACTCAAAATCGAGTGTTATTTGTTTCAAAAATGTATATTTTTTATGCCCGATATACTGGTGTTATTTACTTTGTAAAAATACACTAAAATAATAAAGTGCCAAATTTGATGAAGGGCATAATAGAACAATATGTGGGGGGTTATTTCTTATTTGTTTTTGCTCTCTCATTGCATTTTTTTAGACATATTTTTCATTACAACTGAAGTCTTATTTGCATGATCTTTGGCTCATATTGTTCCTTCTTGATATGTATTGTACTTCTTATGTCACTATTACACTTTGCACTATCTTAGACACATTTTTGGCTAAGGTCAACGTCCTTTGCATGTGCTTTGTAGATTATCATTTTTTGGGAGCTGATTCTTTTGAGTGTGCTTTTTAGATACGTGATGGTTTTCTTCACCATTTTCTACACTCTTTCATTATCCCATGACATGCTCTCTTGTAGTTTGTGCATTGACACCTTGACACACTTCTAGTTTATATCATATCTTCATCAAACCCCTTTCTTAGCACCTTGACTTCTATGTAAATGCCTTTTTCGCTCTATTTTTTTAGAGTAACTCTCATGATTTGTGATGAATTATATGATAGTTTGATAGTCTCTTTTTTTGGAGTTGTTATGGTGAAGCCCAGTGTCTTCTTTGTTTTCATTTGGTGTTTTTGTGTATGAGATATTTTGTACTTGCACTAAACTATAAAGTGCCATGGGGGGGTTTGATTTTACAACTTAGTCTACCTTCATGTGTGTGTACCTTATTTTTGTGCACCCTTTACTAGTTTAGTTGTCAGTCTCTCCCATCACCACCAAGGCCATCTTCTTGAGAGACTTAATCTATATTTTTTGATATCACTATTTTGACAGTTGACAGTCTCCCATAGCTTGAAGTGTAGCTATTCTAGTGAATCCAAGTGTCATCTCACCTTCTTTGATATTTTGATAGTCTCTTTTAGTGTGATATGGAGATATTCTAGTGCATATAGTGTCATCTTGTTCAATGTTTGAGTAGTGAATTTAGACCACTCGTGCAAACCTTTTTTCCTCCACTCCACCCATTTAATATTATGGGAGGTGTGTACGTGCAATTTTTGTGGCATCACTCCACCCAGTCAACATTATGGAGGGGTGTGGTGTATATCCTTATTCTTAGGTGTTGATCATCCATTACACATGAAATAATCTTTTTTACTTTCAACACCACTGACAATACTCTTGATTAGATTTATTATGGTGAAACTTAGTGTCAATTGTTTTTATGATTGAGTAGTGGATTCAGATTACTCATACAAATGAGTTCCTTTGTGACTTGTAAGTACTTCATGTATGGATTGCTTTAACATCACTTTTGAGGGGATTTCTAGCTCTCTCTTCTTATTTTTTCTCTTTTTTTTAGCGGGGGAGGAGAAGTTTTCCTATGGGTTTTCTCCTTTTCTCCACTTTCTGAGAGTTATATGTATATTTTTTCAATTTTTAAGTGTTTTTTGTATTCCTCCTCTGTACATGGGTATCCTATTCAAGAACTTTGTTTGATGAAACCCATAAGAGGACTTTTACTTGTCTTTATGGTATTCTTGGTGACTTTTGTGTAGTGACACTAGTGTGGCATACCTACTAGTCCAATGTGGCATCCCCACCAGTCTTTATGTTCATTTCTCACATATTTTTGGCCTACTTCTTCAAAGAATTCATTGCCATCTTCTCCTATTTCAACATTGAGGGGGGTGTTTATGGAATATTTCCTTGGGTTCATCATTATACCAAGTATTCTAGAGTGCATTATGCATATTCATTGACCCTTGTACATCATTCCAACTTCCACTTGGTGGTTACTGCAACTCGACATCTATGTACTTTGAAAAGATGGATTGATGTCCATATAGAAACTTGGATTCACAATACATCCTTTATTTTTCATGGGTACCTCATCAGGCCTTATTTCCAGGACACATTTTTTCTCTCTCTAATAATAGATTAAGGTAGGATGTTGAAATTTTTCTATGCTTAGGTCTATTTGTGTACATTGGGGAAGTTAGTCCCACATGCATGAGGATGTTGGGATTCGTCTACCTTCCTCAATAAATGTGTCTTTGTACCTAAGGTTAATATATGGAGAATAATTTTGACATTGTATAAACTATTTTTGGTTAATAAATAGTTTATTCTTTATGTGCAATGCATTAGTTTCATGGGTGTAGTAATGATGTCTTGGAGATATCTTGGTTAAAGAGTATTATTAACTCTTTCAACAAGTTAATTTTAAATTAAGTGTACATAAAATTATAAACTTTATCTAAGTCTCCACCATTGACAATTAATTTTAGTCTATTTTGGCTATGATTCACCATATTTCAAGACTTGGGCACATTTATCTAAATTTGGCAGATATATTACAAAATGGATCCATCCTTACCCTTTTGCACTTTTTTTATCACTTTGGATTTATTTTACTTAGTATTTTTTTCTCTTTTTATCTTTTTTAGATAATTTAATTATCTATTCATCTACTTAATGTGTCTCTTTTGCCCTACAGGACACATGTCACTCCCTCTTGACTTTGTTCAATTGCATTTTGTAAGCTCTTCTAAATGCAAGAATTTGAGCAAGATGAATTGCAAAACTTGGATTATCCTTGTGCCATAACATATAATAATTTTTTGGCAAGTCGCATATAGACAAAAAGAAGTGATAAGTTTCAAGACAATTTAATCATACCATGTGGCACTTTTATCTCCTTGATGCTTATTATTAACTAGCACAAATTCCAATGTATTATGAACTTGATATACAATAGAATCATGTCAGATGGAACTTTATCACTTATTTTCACCTCATAGTTACCCTAAAATTTCACTCAAGATGATGACTATGAACCCATAATGCTTGCATTGCTTCCATGAATTATCTAATGATCACAAAGCTCAAGCTTGGCCTACATAGTGGGAAAAACTTCAACACATGGAGTGTTGATGACATCCCATTAAATCTCTAAAAATGAAATCAAATGAAAAGTTTAATGAGGAAAATATTTGAATTAATGTCGATCACCCTAACATTAAAGCTACACAAGTAGACATTCCATTGAATTCATTTAAAGATTTAAGCTAAATTGAATAGTTTAAATTGCCAATCAAATTACCCTAAATCTCAATTTATCATAAAATCCTATACAATAGATTACCTACTTGAAATACAAATCTAAGTGAGAACTACACCATAAAAAAAACATTGTTGAGTTTGACAGAGCCATTGTGGGTTGTATTTTCACATAAGGAACAAACTAGGTCTTCTCAAACACCATGTCTCTTTAAGGAACCCTAAAAAATAAGTTTCAACACTACAATGTGATTCATGACAAGATATCTATAGCTATGCCATTTAAATAAGAGGACAAACTTATGGAGGAAGATGCTACTTATGTAGATGATTTGCTTGCCATGAAACATGCCAAACTTCACTCAATTATGGCTAAATTTGAGGTATTGTCCTACATATAACTATTTTTTCGAATATTTGTTAATGTTAAACACTTAGATACTTTCATATTATCACTCGAGAAGTAAAATAAAATTAAATTTGTGGTTGGAATGGATTTTGAGCAATATTACCAAATGGCCCCACCAGTGACTCACTATAACCAAGAGGTTTTCTTTGCTTGGCTAACCAAGAATGACATTTGGGAAGTTCTAAAGGACTAGATATATGACCTCAACCATTGGTTAGATAAATATGAGGTAGATAAAATTTATAGCTACCACTTTAGACTAGGTGTTTAGATCAGGATGCAACTAATGAATAGGATTTTTGGTGCTTATGACATAACCCATGTTAGCAAGACATGTGTCCCCCTTTTATCAATTATTCTCAATGACAAAAAAATTAAAGCCTGGGATAAATATTTGCATTCAACCATAAACAAAAGCTCTTTGGGTAGCTAAAGGGCAACAACTTCTACATGATGTCCTACTTATTTGATGCTAACACTTTCAAGGCATGTTTTGATTTAATTCCACATTGAACTATAGATTCAAGAGTCTTGGTTGACAAACATTTTTAGGACTTATATGTTCACTTATTCAGGCATCACATGACACATATTTGTAAATGTTTCACCCTCCCATCCATTAGGCAATATAAGAAAAACATATGCCCACACTACTAAGGGAATAAATAAATCCATCATGAGCATGGAAGCCTATTGGTTCTACCCTAATTGTATAGTCATTAGGATATAAGGTCTATTTTTAAAATCCTTTAAATTTCCCATATTTTTTCTAGACAAGTTAGCAAATCAAGAGGTTTCCTACCAAATCCTTCATTGAATTGGGGAAATATGCAAAGAGAAGAAGAAATATCCATTTAGATTGTTGTCTTATAAATTTGAATGTTTCATTATCATGAATTGGAATTAATTAATTTAAATTAAAAATGAAAAGGGCTCATTCAATTTCAATGGCCATGAACTTCATCATTGGGACTTCAGAGGTAGAGTTAGGGCATATACAAACTCTTTGAAAGGGAATGTGACCACAATATATAAACATAATATACACCCTCATGATTGGGTTTACACCAATGTAATGGAAAGTGATGAGGTGAAATAAAATATGGCCACAATATACATCATGATACTTCTAGTGCAGGACTAACAACCAAGACAAGTGGAGGAGAGATTAAACACTTTCTAGCCCCAAAGAGAATTTCCACCCAACATTGATGTTCAATTTAAAAGGAAGGTGCTCCAAGGCCTCCCTTCACCATCACATTATCTAATGGATATAAAATTTCTAGAGGTAACTCACCCCATGGCTCCATCTCCCTCTTTTACATCTGTTTCTCTTGTTGAAATCCCAAGTTTTTCTACTCCTCAAGTAAAGGTAATAACATAGCAAGTTCAGTCAACTCCATCTCAATCTCCATATATGCTCATATTGGAATATGTTCCAATTTACTCTCCTATTATTTCATCTAGATTTTAAGCAACTTATATGTAAGTTGTCATGAAGGATACCCATTTTTTCAACTTCATTCCCATTCATTCAGTCCCTATCAATAAAATTGTAGACCCTCTTATTTCAATCACTTATGCCACATTGGCCCCAATGGAAACTTTCCTAATTGCATCTCAAGTGGAAACCACATTAGTAGGGAAAAATATTAAAGTTACATATATTTCCATAGTGGGAACCTCTTTAATGGGGACCACCATTCACGATTCTACCATATCCACCTTTGTCACTATTACCACTTCATCACCATTGGTCCACATCACTTAGGCAATGATTTTGCCCATTTCCTACACTACCACCATAACCAAACTAAACATTGTTACTTAAAGTCCCATTTATGATAAAAAACAAGTTAGTGGTGAACTTATGATCAAGTTCACCATATTCCAAGCTTGTAATTATGCATTGTCTTCCACTTTCCCCAACACCCTCCATAGTTGAAAAAAATGGATAAAAGGAAACAAAGTGAAATCCAATCCTTAGGTCACTCAAATTGAAATGATTACACCTAAACTTACTCTTCCTTTGGCACCTACTTACATAACTCCTCAAACTATGACCACCCTTCCTCCCATTGCCACCACCCCCACCTCACTGATTTCCACTACCCTTTCACCCACATTCACTCCCTCAGTATCATGTGTGACATTTGTTCTTGTTGACCCTACCAAACCTATTCTTAGTAATCCATCCCACACCAAACCTTAGTCACCATTCCCATCCACTAACACTACCATGTCACAAGAAAGGAAAAATTATATGGATATCATTCAGTTGGCACAAGCTCATAAAACATGAATGGTGATCACAATGGAACTTGAGGTCAAACTATTGTTTGAGAAACTAATTGGAAAGTTGAAGAGGGTTACCAAGATATTTGAGCCACCCATTATCATGTAATAGATGAGGATATTTTCTCCTTGACCAAGAAAATAAAGGGAAGAGCAAGGGAACATGGTGAATGGGTGGAAGATGCTGATTCAGCCATGATGCCACCAGAGATGTAGCCAAGCATATAGTCCAAGGAATGAAGTAGAAATTTATAATATTAGGAACCCAAATGTAGGATATAGTCCCTAAAAATATCACTATGAAATCTAAAGGGGAATTGGAATCTCTATATGACCTAGAAGAATGTTTCTAAGCCAAGGAAAGTGACACTCCATGGTATAATAAAGTGAAATGTTTCCTTGAGAACAATACCAACTTTGAGATCAAATTAGCACATTTGAATAGGTATGCCAATAATGGAATATTTCCAAATATAAACATAATGACTCATAATGACATTGGACTAAGCTAGAAATGGATGATCCAAATGAAATCATCACTATAACAATGGAATGGGGAAATGGATATTATAGTTGGTCATATTGATAAGGTTGTTCATTCAATCATGAAATTGTTTCAAGAGGCTAGAATTGTGACATTGTTTAATCCAAACGACCAACTTGACTCTTTCATTGAGTTTTATATCAAATTAGCTAATTTAATGACATAATTTAGTAACTGGGCCTGGGATAATAACAAGACTAGTAGTGAGAAAGTCATTGAACTAGTAGGCTATGTTAAGGAACAAATAGAGTGGGTTATTGATATAAAAGGAACCCTTTAGGTTCCCCTTGCCAACCATGGTTATCACATGAGTAAAACCAAGGTCTTGTTTAGAACTACCATTGTAAATATGCCCAAAATTAAAGGAGACTACTAGGTATTCATTATGGCCTCACTAACCCAACCTGCTAATACTAGAAAAGGTGGCACCTTTCAGACTAGTGTACTTAGTCCCACCCCTTCAAGTGGCATTCTTTAGACTAGTCCTTCTCATTCCAACACTAAATAGACACCTCTAAGAGTAGAATGAGGTTACTAATTATGGGTAGATCAAATATTCCTTAAGGAATAGGGAATTGTACCAAAAAGAGACAAAATGGGGTAGTTATGTGTATACATCTAAATTTTCTCACTTCATTTATCATCACTAATATTACTATTAGTCGACATTAATTACTTTTATCTCATTTATCTCTTCTAATTTGGTCCTAATATCAACCTTTCTAGTCATTTATCTAACACCCCCCTTCATTTTTCTTCATCCACTAACCTCATATTATCCCCACCAACCTATTAATTCTTCTAATCATGTCTTATCCACTAACTAATCCCACTTGTCTATTATATTAGAATTTTAAATTTTAATCCCATCTACCCTACCCTATTCCTAGGCTTTCCTAAATCCCTATTCTCTAATCACCTATCTAACCATTTACTAATCTTTCTTATCCCCCTAAAAGATTATAGAATTATCCAATTCTAGAATCCTCTCTGACTTATCCCTTCCTCTCTAGAAGCCTCTATCCTAGAGGCTTCCAAGAAAATTTTAATTCCTTTTTAAATTTCCCTCTCTCCTCTATTTAAACAAGCCACTTCTCCATGGCCAAACTAATATATGAATCCATAAAACCTCCATGCCAAACTAATAAAAAATCTCATAAGATATCTAAGACTTTATACTATCCTCATATCCTCCATGAATCCATGTTATCAAAGTCCATTTATCAATCCAACATCATGCTAAAATTTTGAGTCTACTTTTAATAAATCTCCATCCATACTCTCTTAGTTTTTTTATTAATGTTTGAACCTTGATTGGGAACATTTAGTTTTAGATTCAGATGTTATTTTGAGTGATTCATTTTGATTGCATTTTAATCTAATGGTTCTCAATTTTAATGGTAGATTGTATATTTTGGGCATTTTTGATATAGTTTTCATAATCAAATTTCATTGTTCAAATTTTCATACTACCTTTAGTAGACCATAGTGGGAACCCTCCTCTTGAAATCTCCATCCATACTCTCTTAGTTTTTTTATTAATGTTTGAACCTTGATTGGGAACATTTAGTTTTAGATTCAGATGTTATTTTGAGTGATTCATTTTGATTGCATTTTAATCTAATGGTTCTCAATTTTAATGGTAGATTGTATATTTTGGGCATTTTTGATATAGTTTTCATAATCAAATTTCATTGTTCAAATTTTCATACTACCTTTAGTAGACCATAGTGGGAACCCTCCTCTTGATCTGACATTTTTTTCTTTGAGTGTGTTTGCTTAAGGTTGTAGGTCAGTTTGAAGTTGGATTATGGCTCAAAATTTCAAAAATATCATCCTCTAGGTAAAGTGCAATATTGATCTACACCTTGTAGTTTTGCGCACCCCATATGCATTTTTACCTAATTGCCAACCCTAACCACCAACCATAACAATTATTTTGGCAAATTTTTGACCTGTTGCAAAACTACATCTCAAAAAATGTGGTTTTAATTCTTAAATGTGGTTTTGCTCTTGAGAAGTGTGATATTGACTACTAATTGTAGTTTTACCTTCGTAAAATGTAGTTTTGAGCTAGGCATAAAATCACTAACTAAACTTGTGTTTTTTTAGGATAATCTGATAATTTGTCTTTTGTTTGGCTATTATTTGGTTGTAGGGAGAATGATTTTTTCCTAGACAAACCTAATCCATAAAATCACCTTTGAAATTACATTTTAAAATATCACCTATTGTCAGAGGCAGTTTTGAATCTTAACTACAGTTTTGAAGTTAGATAGGTAATTTTGACTATACTAAAAACAACTAAGTATTGTTATTCATCTTTAATAACTTATATTTTCTCAATAGTTTTGATTAATGATCAACTTTGTAAATAATCATTATTTGTCTTAGGCATTTTAAAATCAATTGGTCTATATCTATTTTAAATTTGCCTATTACAAAATCACATCTCGCAATTAGCAATATTGACCCTGAGTTGTGGTATTGTTATAACAAGCAACTTGCTACTAGAGTTAGTATCAAATCCCAATGACAATCATGTGTAGACGAGGTTGAGAGGGTTCAGAATATTCCATAATAGGTCACCAACCTACAACCTCACTTGTGACATCGTTAGATAGTGCAGTCTTTGAATTACACTCCCAATCATTTTACTAATCTTAGGTTTGTGGTTTCCTTGATTTGTTGTGTTGTGATAGACTAGTGTTGTTTGTGAGCCAGGTCAGCCTTTTACCCAAAACTAACAACCCTATATAGGTCTCCTTTGCATATCCCCATCTTGTATATCCTTATCACATCATTATATCATTTTGTACATCCTTATCACTGTATTGTTGTACATATTCTCTTTATACATTTATGTACATCCTTTTAAGCCTATATCATCTTGGATCTAATCCTATCTCTCACCACCCTCTTGTCTTAGTCACATCCTAGTCTAGTCTCATCTACCAATCATTGGTCATACCCCCTATCCTTATCATAGTCTAACTTTGACTAAGTCCACCTTATCCATAACCAATCATTTGTCTTGATCTTGTCTAGCCTAATCACCTTGGCCATCACCCTATTCCTTGATTACACAACCTATTCATAATCCTAGTCTGACCCAACTCATCCCCTTATTTAAACCAATCCTCTCATCAAGACTATAAACATACTTTTGTCCTCATCCACATTAGCAAACAAATACTTTCATCAAGGTCCTTATCATTATCTTGGTCCTATCTAATCAAGTTTGAGTCATAATCACAATCTTATCAACCTATCAATCCAATCATCTCATCCTATTTGAGTTGATCATCTTAGTCTTGATCTAGTCTTAATCCAATCAATCCCAAATTGAATTAGTCTCTTGGGCAAGTCTAGCCCCTAGTCAAATCTTAGAATTTGTCATAGCTCACCTAGTTGAATCTAATCAAAATCATCAAGGTTTATCTCACATCCTAATTTGGCCTACTTGATATTATCTTACATCATAAAACATCACATCACATCTAAATATCCAATCAAACTTGAGATTGGATTAAAGAAATCCTTTCTCTAAATCTATTCCACACATCCTATATTCATCCCTTAATCTTTCTAGGCAATCCACTGCACTTGACAATTAGGGCTGATAAAAATCACATCATATTTACTTTCTCCCATCTTGATCCATGACATCCAAAATAGATTTGGTTAATACCATGATTAAGGAATGCCTCATGGCTAATAGGGATATGATCCTTTCTCACCTCCTTGAGATGAACACTCCATGTCATATAGACTTTAACCCTATTCACCCATGATTACCTCTAGTCCACACCCATTCCCTTCAATTAACTCCTAGTCTTCATAGTACCCAACCCCATACAAATACTCCATCCACTAGTCATAAATAGTCATCCACCCCTTCCTCTATTATCAAAGGGAATCCAATCCTAGCCACCTCATCTACTACTACTCCACCCACACGGTCGTGTCAACACCCATCTTATCTAAAGTCAAATACTTCCACATCTAAGTCATGAAGTGAAGAGATGCCCTATAATCTTATTCTTATATTTTTAGAATCCCTTTTCCAACAACTTGTTTCCACCAACATGATGGTATATCCACCCATATGACATGTTAATCCCTCCAAGACTAATCCCTCTTGGTATAAAGCTACCAATACTATGTATATCACTAAACTTGGGGGTATACCATTAATTGGTGTCATAATTTCCAAAACTATTTCTAAGACCTCATCGATGCAGTGACATAGAAATCGAAGATGAATCAGATGAGTCTATATCCCTAGGTGAACAAGAAGATGAATGTCAGGATACCATTCTTGATCATGATCAAGCCCTTCCCTTTCCAAGCCAAGATCACGACACCACTTCCATATTCCATGGTCCCCCCATCTTTGGCAAATATTCCATCAAAGATGTGTCTATTTCCCATGAGTCATTCCATGGTATTATTTTTGTCAAATCCATTATCCATTCATCATCTTCCTCTCCCCCATAATCATATCAAGTACCTCATGTTGAGAGGTCACTTGCAGACAATAAATATTTTACAAGAAACATCACATCATGTACCTCAGATTCAACATTATAGTCAATGCCAATTTTATCTAGATTGGGATCATGTTTAACACCAATATCTGAATTAGATTCCTCATCAAAAACATCATCCCTCATAAATGTTACAATAGATGATGACTATGCTTGCCTTTGAAGATACCTCCAATTTGGATGGCAATAAATCAATAGGCATATCTTTTGATCCAAATCAGGATGATGAAGTCATACCATAATTTTTTTAAGGTTTATATGTCAAGGATAGTCATAATGGATCTAATTTTGCATTAGATGCATGTCTTACATCTAATCTTAGTGATAATTTTGTTGATCTTGAGGAGATCTTCTCTGATGTCACAACAAGTTCTCTTAGGAACCCTTTTGAGGGCCATGTTACCCAATCACCTCTCATTGACCTTGTCCTACCATCTCCCCCACCTTCATCCATCATAGACCCCTTTCTTCTTATCAATAATCATCTAATCACTTCCCTCCATAGGGATGAATAGGAACATACATCATTGGACACTTCCTCGTGCAACATAATATGTGCCATAAATATAAAGGTCCAAGATCATATTAAAAAATTCATGCATAATGATCAAATTACCTCTCATCTATCAAGTAAAAATCAAGAAACTTCAAATCATTGGCCTAATAAAAGAGTTTCTTCCCCTAGTGAACTCAAGCACTAAGGGGAAGTCAAGATATAATCAAGTCTAAAAGTCAAAATAATATAAAAATCACTAATAGTAAGGCTAATAATCCATCAAATGATTAGATCAAAGAAGAATTATGTACTATAAAAGTATTGGATCTCTTACAATCTTTTTTCAACTAGCACTAATCAAATGTGGAACCTCCAACATGTCCAATAGTGTGTGAAAATGTTAGTCCCACTCCTCAAACACCCATTACACCTCCCTATAATAATCCTACCATCCCATCCAATCTAGTACACCCTATCAACATCAAAATTTAATCCAATCCCTTACTCACATCACCTTCCTAGGTAGTATTATTTCTCATAGGAGTGATGAAGACACCTTGTCTAGATACTTGGAGGGGTCTCAATCAAAAATCATCAAAGGTCATGATGACATCAATACATATATCAATGACACCATGATCTTAGCATCACATCTCTTTAGAATAGGTGTTGGTTGAGGATTACAAAAACATTTGCATATTACATCTTGGCCAACTCTAATAAATTGAGATGCCATAAAAAAAAGTCAAAAAAAATCATCTAATGGTGAAAACTAGTCTTTTGGTGCCTTGGGCAAGTACCATGATGAAAATTGGTTTATGACATCATGGTAAAATAATCTATTGTCTACATTGTACCTCAAAACTTGGGGGGAAAATCCATCCCTTATCAATCCCATTTGTGTCATATCCCTCTATCCATTGTTCCTACCCATCATCTGCCATCATATTATGCATCCTATTATGTCCATCCTTTCTTCTAGTCTTGAAATTTGTAAGGAACATCGAAGATATCTTGATAAATTTTCTAGAATCATCTTGCAATATCCTTTGATAGACACTCAAGCAACTAGACATCTAGTTCTTTCATGATGTGGTCATTGGCAATCCTTAGTCATTCTACCATGGTCCTCATCACCTTTTCATCATCACCCTCATCCCTTTTGTCATCTCATCCATTATTCAGTCTATCCTTATCTTGGTTTCTAGGCTTGGTATTCCCTTTTTTAGTAACCCTCTTTGTATAGTGTAGATACATATGTCAAAAAATCCATAAAATTCAAAAACATTTAAGTTATCTTGTCTTGTATCCTAGGCATCTTGTCCTATGTCCTAAAGCCATACATGTCATCTTGTAATATTTTATTGTCTTAGTGGTCTCATCATTTTGTCATCTTGTCTTGTCTTATATCCTAATCATGACATCCAAGTCCTTATTCATAACCTTATCCTAATCCAAGTCTTTAGTCTATTCAAAATCTATACCCTTATCCAAAGTTTATATCCTTACTCCAAATTCACATCATCATGACCCAATTTCATCCCACTCATCACCTAATCAATAATCCCATCAACTCTCATCAGTGTAATTAGACAGGACACAATGACTTTTCATGTAGATACTTGTGTGTGTTACTTGTCTTCTCTTTGTTGTTTGATTTGCATATCTTTTATCATATATGATTGTCTTATGTTTCAATTATTTGTCTATGATTTTTTGTCTTGCCTCATGTATATTTTTGTCTATTGGGAAATGAACAAGGATACTATGATGATACCAAAAGCTACAATCATGCTTTTAGGTTCCCTCAATGATGTAGAGTTCATTATTTACCCCCTTTTATGCACTTTGGCATAATGTCCTCTTGGCCATATTTATATCATGGGGAATACTACCAAGTTATATATTCATATCAGATTGATTACACTAGCCTTATTTCAATAATGATGGCTTGATAATAGAAACACTCATTATTCCACCCATATCCAATCATTTATACTCGTACTTTATCTTGAAGCCAATCATCCAAGTTCACTTGTCTAGTATCTAATCATTCCTCCAAGTCCTTTATCATCACATATATATCCTATAGTCAACTATATATCATAGCTTTAGTCATAAAAATCTAACATCTCATCTCCCATGTAGTCCTCCATCTTCATGTCTAACATCTAAGTCACATCTGTAGACACCTAAATCTGGCCACCAATAACCTCCAATCAAGGTTTTGGCCAATTTACACCCAAAATGCACAGTTTGGCCTAAAAACATTAAAACACACTAAATGATGTGAAACTGGCATATTCAAGTTCCGATTTGGGCTAGGGTATCCCTAAATGGGGCAATGCAATTTATGGGCCAGCTAACTTTGATCAGATCATTTTGAGTCAAAATGCCAATTTTTCACCTAGGTGCTCTAGATTGATCTTTCCTATCAAATCTCTTGCATAAGATGCATGCATTTGTTATTTGTTGTTGGTAACATCCTAAATGGGATAACAAATCTAACACATCTAATAGTGCCTTCCAATTCCAACCCAGTCAAATTTTGGACCAATAACAAGGCATTCTGATCAATTTGAATGATTTGTGCATAAAGTGCTTAACCATGCTTAAGAGATAATTAACCCAAATCAAGGCATAATTGATAATTCCATGGAAAATTATTTAATAATTTGTTTTGGAAATGAATATGGAATAACTGCATCATCAAGTGACCTCATTTCTTGGAAAGACATCCCTAGGCCATAAATGCCACAAATATCAAGATTCATGCCCTCCATGCCTCATCAATGCCTTACATGATGCCCTCCACGCCACTTAATTTCCCCTTCTTCCAATGTCATGATGAGGATAATTATAAACTTAATTCTAAAAATTTAATTAATCCTCAACCACACATCTCAATCTTGAGATGAATGGTTCAGATTGATTCTAGACATTCTCAAAAACTTATAAATAGAGAGGCCATGAAAATCATTTATAATTCTTTATTATGCAAAGTTATAATGCACAAATGGTTCCAAAATCTTCAAGCAATTAGTGTTACCATGCCAAATTGATTCTAAGCCAAGCCAAGCCACAAGCCAAAGGTGCCAAGGAGAGATGGAGATAGCTAAGATTCCATTGCCAAGTACTTCATTAGCACAAAACCAAGCAAGCCACTACTACAAAGGCATTTGGAGCATCCGAAAAAGGTGAAGGAATTCTTGTGTTTTATTCCTTACTTTTTAGTTGTGTTTGTCATTTTTTTTTGTTAACTGAGCTCTCCCTAGTGTCTAAGCCTAGAGATGTTATGCTATTAGTGTGTTTCTTTCATTTTGTTTTCATTTTGAAACTAACACCATAATAACCATCCTCTCTTGAGTCAAATTCTTAGATCACATAATGGCATGCCCGATTGGACTAGACGCATGTCACCCCTGAAGAAGATTAGTTTGCAACTCTAAAATATTTATTTGGACCCTTAAAAATCTTGCAAATTGATTTTCTAACTTTATTTTGCCATTTTTGTTTGCCACAATTTTACACAATAACTGACGTTGATAGGTAATACTGACATTGGTTGCATAGCTTAATTGATGTTAGTTGGGTAATCGACATTGGTTAGCAAAAGTAGCTATCATTGGTTGTAATAACTAACGTCAGTCATTGTGTTTTTCTAAAAACACAAACTCGAGAGCTATTTTTCCAAAGTTTACTCTTTCAAACCAAAAAGAGCTTCAAAGCTAAAAGACATGCTAACATTTTTTCTATAGGAACAAGCTTGATATTTATTCAAAACATGTTTAAATCACCTTTGCATGCTTAAAAATAAATTAGGAACCAAGGAATTTAGATGTTTTTGGTGATTTTTTTCAAAGTTTACAACTAATACCAAGGGGTCAAATGAACACCAAATCTTCCATTTTGGGATTAAAATTGAACACACTTGTCAATTCTTGTTATCAATGGTTGTTTAGATCAAATCTTTGTTTGGAAAAAAGAAGAATGTTACATGTATGCTCTTCCATTTTTCCCCTAAAGAGAACCCTTGGACTCAAAAGTGCCATTCCTATTGCAAAAATCCTAGTCCAAGGATTAGAAAGAATGTTGTCTATATCACTCCCCAAAAACTTGTCAAAGTTTGGGTGACCTCAAAAATGACCCTAAAGTCTTTATTTTTATGTCTTTCATTTAATTTCATCTTGTCTTGTGAGGGGGATGTTATACCTCCCACGAGTTCTTTAGGGAAGCTTTGACCCAAGGTTTCATCTCCTGGCATTTGAACATCACACTACACTAAACAAACATTAGGATGTAGTGGTTGTAAAAAAAACTAGACCTTTTTACAATTAGTCAGAGCCGTGGTCACCCAATTTTTGTGCTTGTATTTTACATCATTTGACATGAAAGTCATTATGTAATTGATTCCCCAATAAATGTTTGAAACTTGATAGTTTAGTCAACCCCACATTTTCATACCCTTGTTAGGATTTGGATGATTATACTTAGTGTATTTTGGTAATTTATCTTACTTGGTGTTTTTGAGACTAAAACATGTTTGTTTGTTCATAAAGCCATGTCAAAACCAATTTGTCTATACGTCACTCTTTTTTCTAAAGAGGTATTATGCTAGTCATTTTACACCACACTTGTGCCCTAAATTTTTTGCTAAACTTGTTTGTGTGTGTTCATTTGAGTTGCAAAGGGTAGCGTTATGCTGCCCAAATCATGTCAAAACATTTTGAGCCTTTAATGTCTTTGAAACATAACATTGATCACATTATTTGAGTATGTTTAGGCTGTTAGGCTGCTCAATTTATTTCAAGACTTGTTTACCATTGTATCAAAACCATTTGTTTCAAACCATGCCAAGTATACCATTTGGATCTTTATCTTATGTCGTCATGCTATCCAATATTATCTAGCTTATTTGGTTAAATCTTAGTTTTCAACATTGAGTTTTGAATTATCCTTGTCAAGTTTGGATTCAAACATTGATTGATTTTTTTTTAGTCCTTAATTCATGAGGTTGATACATAGATCTTTACCCAAATTTGAAAAGTATTGATGGTTTGTTTGTTTCATGTCTATTTTCATCATTGTCTGTGCCTTTATTTGGGAAAACATAGTCTTTATTCAAAGATCATTTTGTCTTATGCCTTATGCCAATTGATCATGTTTATGTTTGATTATGTGTGTCATGTCTATGTCAAAGTTTTTTCCAAACTTGTTAGATTAAATCAAATCACATCAGCCTTTGTTTTAAGTTTAGCTTTTGACATCGTTTGGCCAAAAGTCCTAGCATATGCCTATTTGTTTGAGCCTATATTTTGACTCTACATTTGGACAAAAGACCTAGTAACTCAACGTTTCCCTTTTATAGTTTAGACCTTGTTTTGAACACTTTAACCTAGACCTTTGGCATGTCAGTTTTTATTTAGACACTTGACCTTTTGTGCATATGACATTAGACATTAGACATTTTATGTTAGATTTTTTTATGCCAAGTCTTATCATAAATCATTTTGAGACATAGCTCCACTTTTAGACCATATTGGAGATACAACGCCACCCCTTCAACCAAGTTAGACCAAGCTTGAACCATTTGTCCTTTGGACATAGTTTTTCAAAGTTTGTAGAACTCTAGGCCTTTTTGTTTCAAAGCTTTCATCATTTACATGAATATGTATAGCTAAAATTATGGTGGAGTCACTTAAAATCCAACTTATGATATAATGGATGCATAAAATGACTTTTATGGCTTTAATCAAGACCCTAATGATCCTAATATGGTTTCTTGTGAGATAGATTTCTATCCACCTCATATTAATCATTCATGGGAACAAAATCACAAAACAACTTATGATCCAAATCAAGACCTTGATTGGTATGAAAAGGCTTGTGAGGAGGACTTTGAAGACCCAACTATAGATAAATTTTTTTGGGATATGGATCTGTACCCTCTTTATAATAATCTCTGCATGAAACACAATCAAGAATTAGCTTATGAGCCAACTCATGACTGGGATGATATGGTTTATGAGGAAGACTTGGATGCTTTATCTTGTGCAAGAAATAAAGCTCCACCACATCACACCATTTCTATTCTAGGACCATAATATTACAACATTCCCATATCAAGACCTAGTCCTTTGGCTTATGCAAGCAATCAAGCCCCACAATGCCTTATTGTTACCATCTCAAGAATTTGTCCTTTGGCTCATGTGAGAAATCATGCTCCCCAAGGCCCTACCATTATCCAACCACAAGTTAGTCCTCATCTAATACCAATCCCAACCAAACCTCAATTGATCCAATCATTCAAAGACCAAGCTGTGTTCAAAACTAGTATTTTCCAACTCATTGGAAACCAGGGCTAAAAAAACCAACCAATCCAAGATGTTTTTATTGAACCAACCATTTTTGATAAGTCAACCTGTGATGAATCACCTATTGATCCTATACCAATTGTTGAGGAGTCTCACATTGATGAGCCAGTCTTTACTGAGTCACTTCTTAATGATTATAACTGCCTTTGGGAAAATCATTACCTCAACCATGTGCTTGTTTTTAAAGAGCCTCCTATTGACAAGCCAGTCTCTAAGGAGTTTTCTCTTGACCAATTTCCCATCCTAGAGGAGTCTCACTTTGACAAACTAGTTTTTGTGGAGCCCATTATGCCATCACAGGCTATTACTTGTCCAATACCAAATATTTAGCAAGACATCATGGCAACAGAGTACCTATCAGATGAAGAAAGTCAGGTTATATTCTTGAACCGACATTAGATTTAACATTAGAATAAAAATCAACATCAGTATCAACATCAAATTTAGACTCCCTTGAGTTAGAATCAAATTTATAAGAAGAATATGTTCATAGCTATTACAATATTAGTTATGCATGCCTCACAGATCAGTTTGAATATATTTGTGATCCTTCTATAGTTTTTGAGGATGAGTAATTTAGCTTAGACACAAGTTATCCTAGTATCTTCTATGAGGATTGTGAATCCTCTCCCCATTCCATTACCATTCCACAGGCCATTACCATCAACCAAAATAGCCATATTATTGACATTCCATCTCCCACAAGTGTTGATTGGGATCGATAGAATCACACTTTATTAAACTGCATCCATGGAAACATAGTAGTTGAATAAGAGTAAGGAGGCCAAGACCACATTCATATAACAAAAGAACACTCTCCTAGTGAAACTTTTTTGGAAGCACTAGGGGACAATCAAAGTCATAACTTAGCACCTTCTAGTGAAACTTTTTCAAAAGCACTAGAAAAAAATCAAAGTCAAAATCTAATGTTCATTAGTGAAACCTTCTCAGAGGCTCTATGGGAAAATCAAAATAACTTCATTGGTGAAACCTCTTTGAGGCACCAATAGTTGAGCACAAAATTTATTCACTACTTGATGAAGACAAAATCAAAGATCAAATCAAAATAGCTTCTTTTCTATAACCTAATCAGATGGTAGCTACTCTCAAGATCAAACAATAGAAAAATTTGGTGGTCCTATCAAGAGAATGAGTCTTCAACCCCATCACAACCAAAATTATGTTGAATCTAGCATCAACAACATTACATGTGACTAAAAGTCCTGATCTTCATTGTTTCCTCACCATTATACATTACATTATCATCAACCATTCCATTTTAAAATCAAACCTACCATCCATAATTTTTCCTTGTTTACCATCCATGGTCACACTTTCCTTTGTAGAAGCTACAAAGATACCTTGTCTCGATGTTTGAAGGAATCCTAATCAATGACCAATGAAAATCACAAAAGCATTCTTGACAACCAAATCTACAAGCCATTTTTGATAGAGAAGCTATTCAGAAAAGGTGTGGATTAGCAATTAACATGATCAAGTATTCTATTTATATCATTTGTTGATTAAGATGTGCATCTCCCCATCACTAGGAACAACAAAATCAAAAACCACACTCAGGCCAAAAACATGTACCATACCATTTCATGTACCATACCATTTCACATTGCCATGCCATTACCATTGTTACATATGCCTATTTGCCATTGTCACATATTCCTGCCATTTACCCCATCACTTGGGGGCAACCCTCTTACCATTTTATCCAATCTATCTAGACCATCATTATCTGTAGCAATACCATACCATCCTATCATTCCATTCCTATCTAGACCAAAGCCTAATTTTAGTCATACTACCCAATCTTGTTTTGATCTTGGTTAATTTGGTTCTTCTTGCACCTTTTACAGGGGGATTCCAATCAAGTTTAAACAATCAATCCAACACATGTTTTAATGATAGTATATAAAAGTAATGTGACTATTGATCTGGAAAGATATCTTTCATCCTATATCCATGTTTTTTTTATGTGAGATTGATTATAACTGCCTATGAGCAAATCAGTGTTTCACCAATATTGCTACTAAGTATAACCACCTATGGGCAAATTAGTATCATTGAATTTTTCCATTGTATCCTAGTTATAACCACCTATGGGCAAACTAGGGGTAACATTTGTTTATCATGCATTGTCACATCACTTTGCCATCATTGTTTTCATTTGACTGGCCATTTGCCATATTTGAGAAATTGTTGGGACCTAGTTGGTTTTTCCTCGCCTTTTGATTGGATGGAATTACTATGAATTGAGGTCATTTTAGGACTATATGGGTCATGCTCAATTTATGTTGAGGTCACCTCATTCCCCCTTTCCATATGCTCTCACTGTTTTGTGAGCAACCTAAGCCAAATGCTCTCACCATTTTGTGAGTAGGTATCTTGTCATTCTCTAACGAGTTAAGATACCTCAAAATTCCAAAAAAATTCAAATATTTCAAAAATCCAAAAACATTTGTCTTATCTAAGCCTAGTTAGTTAACCTTGATCCACCTTATTGGGGCATGGTCATTGTTAGGATGCTTTCTTTTGATTTTTTTCAGGCTTTTTGTTTGTTTGTTTATTTCAGGTTATTTGTTTGTTTGTTTGTTTCTACTTATTTTATTTTGTTTGTCTACCTATTTGTTTACTTTCAGCACTATTTCCTTGATTCAATTTATGTGTTCATTAAGTGATTCCTTGCCCACACTTACACTTGAATCCATCCATATTCATATGTTTACATTATCATCATGGTTTCTATCATTGGTGCATTGTTTTCTTTTAAGTATTGGATTATGGGAGTCAGTCGTCATGCATTTTTTGGCCAAGTCCTCATGATGTTATATCATGATGCCTATTGACATATGCTACAATAAACTTCAGCTTCAAGAAGTCTATTCAACAATGGTGGCATCTCTTTGGCACTGACATCCCGATTCACTCCCAATCATATCCCAAACAGAGTAATTAACCATGAAAGAATTTCAACCTTTATTAGTTTAGACGAGCATCTCCATACTAGTAGGTTGTTTCAATTCATCATTACCCTCTGTGTTAAGTTATCATCATCCTTGGCTAAGTTTATCATGTTTGCCATAATCGTGGTCCAATGATTATAACCACCTATGGGAAAATCATTGTACATTGTCCCACCTACATTTCTCAATGATTATAACCACCTTTGGGAAATTCATTATGTTGTCACCACTTTACTTTTTCTACCTATACAAGGGCATGTTATTATCTTGTTTGTCTATCCTAACTAAGGAAGCTCCATCTTCTCAATGATTATAATCACCTTTGGGAAAATCATTATGTTATCATATCACATTGCCACTATTAGGGTACAATGCTTATAACCACCTTTGGGAAAACCATTGCACACCATCCCACTTGCATTCTCAATGATTTTGACTACTTTTTCAGTCTCATTATGTTTCCCCCCCCATCATCTTTTCTTTCTTTGGTCCTCTCACTTCGATTCTTTCTTTTTGAGGGACTGTTTGCCGACCTACTTGTGCCAACCATTCCCTCGAGGGGGCATCATATAGTTAGTTTATCATCATTGTAATTGTAGGCATACATGGAATTTTCATTCTTTGAGAATATGTTACTATGTTTATACCTTTCAATGCCTTCCTAAATAGGGGCAAACTATAGACAACTAAATCAAGCCACCAATAACCTCCAATCAGGATTTTGCCCAATTTACACCCAAAATGCATAATTTGGCCTAAAAACATTAAAACATGCCAAATGATGTGAAAATGACATATTCAAGTGTCGATTTTGACCAGGGTATCCCTAAATGGGGCAATGCAATTTATGGGCCAACTAACTTTGATAATATCATTTTGGATCAAAAATGCTAATTTTGCACCTAGATGCTCTAGAATGATCTTTCCTATCAAATATCTTACACAAGATGCATGCCTTTGTTATTTTTTGTTGGTAACATCCTAAATGGGATAACCGATCCAACACATCTGATAGTTCCTTCGAATTCCAACCCAATTGAATTTTGGACCAATAATAAGGCATTCTGATCAATTTGAGTGATTTGTGCATAAAGTGCTTAACCATTCTTAAGAGATAATTAACCCAAACAAGGCATAATTAATAATTCCAAGGAAACTTGTTGAATAATTTGTTTTGAAAATGAATATGGAATATCTGCATCATCAAGTAACCTCATTTCTTGGAAAGACATCCCTAGGCCATAAATGCCATAACTATCAAGATTCATGCCCTCCATGCCTCATCAATGACTTACATGATTCCATCCATGCCTTTTAATTTCCCCTTCTTCCAATTTCATGATGAGGATAATTATAAAATTAATTCTATAAATTTAATTAATTCTCAACCACACATCTCAATCTTGAGATGGATGGTTCAGATTAATTCTAGACATTCTCAAAAATCTAAAAATAGAGAGGCAATGAACATAATTTATAAGTATTGATTATGAAAAGTTATAATGCACAAATGGTTCTAAAAGCTTCAAAAAATTAGTGTTACCATGCCAAATTGATTCCAAGCCAAGCCAAGCCACAAGCCAAAGGTGCCAAGGAGAGATGGAGATAGCCAAGCTTCCATTACCAAGGACTTCATGAGCACAAAACCAAACAAGCCACTAATACAAAAGCATTTGGTGCATCCAAAGAAGGTGAAGGAATTATTGTGTTTTATTCATTAATTTTTAGTTGTGTTTTTCATTTTTTTTTGTTAACTAAACTCTCCCTAGTGTCTAGGCTTAGAGATGTTATGCTATTAGTGTGTTTCTTTCATTTTGAAACTAATGCCATACTAACCATCCTCTCTTGAGTAACATTCCTAGATCACAACATCCTATATCTAACCACTAACATGCCTAACAATCATCATCATCATCATCATCCCCTTTTCTCTCTTGTAATTTATCATCTAGTCTAAACTACATTGGCCTAAGGTATTTTTAGACTATTTATGTAGCACTTAGTCACATAATGTGTCTAAGGTCAGCTTGACCACCTTCACCTCTTTTCCCATCATTCATCATCACATTGTTACAGTCCCTCATCATCCTCAATTCTTGCAACAGTCAAATCCATGAGCTCTAATATCAATCAACCAATCTATTGTTCAACCACCATCCCTATAATCATATCCGTAATATTTTCATCAATCAACCATATCTATTGATTAGGCTTGACAAATCACAACATCCATTATAACTGATTGGTCAATTCATCATTTAAATATTCTATTTTCCTCCCTCGATTGGGGCATGACCAAGACCAGAAATTTATTATTATCTCTTGCTCTCTTGCATGTGTCCCTATTAGGGGCATCATCGATAATTAATCACATTATGGATCATTGATTTGATGCATCAAACTAACCAATTATTTCCTTTCATCTTTGGTCTCTCAATCATATCATTTTATTTTCTCTCATCTCCTTCATCATATCACTCAACTTCAGCTCTGACCTACACTCATCATTTATCTTATCAAATCATTATCTTATCTTTGGCCTGATGTTCTTCCAAAATGTGTTCTTGATTGGGATATGTTGAAAACTCATGGCCTTTATCATCTTGGTTACATCTCTCCTTGACATGCATCCTTGATTGGGATATGTCCAAAGCTTATATCTTTTTATCTTATCATCATCATGTTTCCACTCCCTATGCATATGTCTTTGCCAGGGGCATCATCACTTTGTACTTCATTGCTCAGTTTGAGTTCATTTTATTCATCATTTATCTCACATATCGCATCCCATACCCTTGCATATCTATCACATCCCACCCCTCATTTCATATTTTGAGTGTCCATCCATCTCATTCTTCTCTACATATCCCCTCGAGGGGGCATCTTATGTCCACTAACATCATCTACTAACATTCATCTATCTTGTGTCTTTATTCTTTTAAATACCATTACTCCTTCTACTTTGTCCACTCACAATTCCATTTCAAAGAAGGGCAAAATATATACATCTAAATTTGATCACTTCATTTATCGTCACTAATATTACTATTAGTCAGCACTAATTTTGATTATCTCATTTATCTCTTCTAATTTCATCCTGATATCACCCCTTCTAGTCATTTATCTAACACCCCCCTTCATTTTTCTTAATCCAATAACCTTATATTATCTCCACCAACCTATTAATTCTTCTAATCATGTCTTATAAAAAATATATAAGGTGTTATTCAAACTATGTTATCTAGTTTCTTGGTTTAATGCAACCCTAATAGGATAAAACTATAAAAAAGTCAATTTGCATAGGATGTAAAATTCACATAAAATATGAGTGTAACTATTAGAGTTTTAATGATTTATTATAACTTACTATTTATGGAAACACTAAAGGAACTTTTTACATAGCTTATTTCTAGAATGTGTAGGTTTGTTGTAGGGTATAATTATAGGAAGGGGCCTATGAATTCTCAAATATGGAAACACAATGTCTATGTGAGTTGTAATATGTCCATTATTCCTAGATGTGTACATAACAAAAAAAAAATTGTTAGGGTGTGTAACTATCATGCATGTTTGTGTTGATTTTATGATTATTTCGCTTGATGCACTTATGCCTACCAATATAATATAACATAAACAAAAATGTTTTAATTTTCCTTGATTTAAAACCATAGATGTTTTCAATGTGATATGAAATCATCATATATGGGGAAAATGGGTGAAAGTGATGGGTTGATATCACCTCAACCAACCCATATGGATAAGGACTACCAACATATCCAATTCTCCAAAGAGGGAAGTAAAAATAAATAGATTTATCCAGCTTAGCTTAATGTGTGAAATTAGTGTAATATTATCATGCGATACAATCATGTGTACGAATTTAATCCCATGAAAACCTATGATTTGAACTTACATAGTTATTAATACTTATCTCATGGATTTATCCTTTAAGGGGTTCAAGACTTATAAACTTTATGATAGTAACTCTCAATGCCTAGAGTGATTTATAGTGATAGATAGATAATGATAGATGCCAATAGGTTTTGGCTTGATATGTTTATATAACTAAATATTTGGGTAATTTACTCTAAAATGAAATGTAATATATACATGTTGACCCATATGGATAAATTAAATTTTTTAAAATGAGTGTGGATAGATCTATAGTGTGACACTATTATAGGAGGCACAAACTTGTCTAAATAATAGGAACACTAATATGAGATTAGGAGACACTATGATAATGATATTAACCTATTCAATAAGAGAATATGTAAAATACCATGTAATAGTAAAAAGAATTTGAAAAATTGATCCATAAATGGATGAATGGCTAAGGAAGAATTTAAGCAAAAGTCATGTATATGTGCATAAATCAAGAATGTTAAATAATAGTCAAATTTGAAATTTTCAAGTGTCTAATAAAAACTATGAGTGTCTACATTTTCCCCTTTTTATTATAAGAATGGAATTTATAAATTAAAATGATATAAGGTAAACATGGAGACAAACACAATGGGTGTGCTTAAGTAGGTACTGAGTGTTACACTTCTCTTCATGAAAAATTGCAATGAAACATGTATAAACTAGTTTTTTACTTATGATATAAATCTGAAGTAAAACATTGTACATATGTGAAATGTATTATTAAATAATGAATACACTCATATTTATGTGAACCAAGATTTATTTTTGAGACTTTTCTTATAGACACAATGGAGAATGAGGTGATCATGCCCATTGGACATGTCAGTATAAAACCATGGGTTGAGATGATATGACCTAACCCTTATTTAAAATAGAGAAGTGCTTAGAAGTTAAGAACACAAAACCTTATCTCCATTAAACTAGCTATATCTATGATATGTAATCAATAATGTATTCTAATAAATCTAATCAATAATGGATTCTAATAAATCTAATAAATGCCTAAGAATATGTGTAATTTTTTTGGATTATCTGTTGCAGATAGATTATATGATCCAATCTTAGTGATGATTAAGTAATGCCTATATAATTCTTAATTGTATGTTTTTTTATAATGAGACATATATTCCATACATATGATCTCAATAAAATAACCTACATAATATTAGTCCTAAGTCTCATTATATCATTGGAAATATTAATAAATGCCTCACATATACCCCCAATTTGATGATATTAGTAATCTAAGTCATATAATCTATGAAAAGTTTCATATAATCTATCAAATTCCACTCATCATATATTAAAATCATGATATATGACTTTCATGTGCCCAAAATTTGGATTATTTTATTGTGTAGGCTTAGTCTTTAATACAAACCATTGTATCACCTATTTTTAGGTGAGGGATGTAGACTATGATTTATCATCTCTAAAAGAGGATTTATACACATCATATTATATATAATAATGTATAATAAATGTAAATCATGTATTGTAAATATATAATCAATGTAAATCATGTACTAACATGTGGAGAAAGTATCATCATAGTAATAATAGATCATTTTAGTATTATGAAACATGCATCTTAAGGTGTACAAGTGTCATGAGAAGATAAACATAACAATGAGAAATTTAATGAATAGTCAATATATAAATGAGAATCAATAAAATGAGTAATAACTATGCATAAAGTGCATGCTATCTATATCATTGCAACATGAAAATAAGACAAGTGCATGATACAAATCATAATACAAAAAGATTATTAGACAATCCTAGATTAATTTACACATAGAAATTAAAGTCACACATAGTGTCATGGTCATGATGAACACAATAAAATAAATGTAATAACACTTAATATCATGCAAGGAAAAATACATACACAATGGACTATCAAACGCCACATAAAATCATATTGAAATAGAGAATAAAGAAATAGTTCCACAATGCAGTAAACAAGCAAAAATTACATTATGTAACACACAAAAACATTAATCATGCATAGAATAAGCAAGACTAATATACACAATCAATGTATATTATAATTTCATATAAAAAATATAGTATTTATAAATTAACACTCTAAGAGTTAAGAGTTAGAGATTGTCATGTATAATCAATGTAAAATAACTTAATGTGATCAATGGAAATAGGAAAATAAATATCAAACCTATGTAAAGTAGCAAGATTCAACTAATATAGGAATGTCCCTCATATATGTTTCCATTTCATAGGTTATATATATATATATATATATATATATATATATATATATATATATATATCCTACATCTTATTTATGTATATCATGAAATAAATGTGCATATAAAATGGATATATAGTCCACCATATGTGACAAATCATAAATAAACCATGTAAATATGGAATGCATGTCATTCATAGGTCCTAGATATTTTTTATTCTTAAAATTTTAAAATAATAATAATAATAATAATTTATGTATTCAATCAAGGAAAAGTGGAAACGTTGTTAAAATATAAGACTATAAAAGATCCAAACAACTCATGGTATGTGTTAACGCATGGTGTGAACTAAGTATAATTGCATAAAAGTTTGGAATAAGTGAAGACAATAAATATGTCCCCACTATATATGTGAATCATAATATCATAAATTAAGAGAGTATGTGGGAGGTGCAGAGGGATGAGGAGGAATTGATGTGTATAATAACATAATAAGTAGCCATGAATGTATATGATCATGTAAGCTCAATGTAGGTTGTTACAAGTATAGATAGTCAATGTATAAAAGTGAGAAAGTAGTATACGACAAAAAATGTGCATTGAGATGAAGATTCTAGGAAGGATGCATTATCGTAGAAAATATTTCATGAATGTACAAATTAGGATAAACAATAAAAAGGTAAGGGTCAAAAGAAAATAAATCCAAAGGATAGAATAATGGTCAATGAAAAATCATATATACACATATGCATGAATATAGACTAATGTAAGGGATAATCAATCACGTAAACATAAATAATATATGTAGAATATATTATTTTCTTACTAATAAAATATCGCATCAAAGGATGCTCATATCTACTCTCTATATTGTATGTGTCATAATTTACATTTTCATTCTATAATTTATACATGACATTCTAATCATCTATTGTATCTAAAGTATGATATGTAAAACCAATCACACCATATTGTCGAATTGGTCTATTGGATCTTTGTTTCTATTCAATATCCTTTGTGATATCATTATCATACACCTATTTTGTGATTACATTAGAGGTATTTTATTTATAATTAACTAAGAAATGTTTTCATCTTTCTATTTTTGCTCTGAAGATGTTCCATCTTTTAAAATTATAATAATCTCACAATCATGATTAAATGTGGAATAATAATGATTCTTACCAAGTGTGGCACCCATTATCTTTAGCCATGAATTTTATAGTATTTCATTGTATTGAACTAAATTTGTGAAATATGATGGAACATGTTAGAATTTTTTTGGGTAATAAATGTGTGATAAATTTTTTTTACATCAACATTTTGAGCTACTCAAGTGGCCCATGACCAGGATAAATCAATATGATAAAACATGTTTTGAGTCCAAAAGTTACCAAAAACTCAATAGATCTAATGAATTCCTTAGGATCAAATGTCAAATTTCATATCCAAGAGATTGCATAAATGTCATGCTACTTACATTGATTTCTTAGAATTTTTTAATCTCAATATTAGTGCATTTCATGCAGTTTATGTAAGGGGTAATAATCAGAAGCTCTACATATGAGGAATTATTTTTATTTATCTCCTTGAAATTCATGCTTGTGACATTAGTATTATAAGGTTCCTCTTCCTTTTGAACTTCTTTTTAAGAAAAATATTGTTTGTTAATTTTCTCTTTATTAAGTTCACTTTCTTATTTATCATATGCTTATTTTTTAAACTTATCTTTTAGTGATTTATAATTTTGTAACCTTTATTGTTGACAATTATATTTATGTATATTTTATTTTATGTTTGTTATTTATATAAGATTTATTTTTCCAATTGTTCTTTATGTAATTGTTCCTTAGAAAATGTAATCATAAGTTGAGTAGATTTATCACGTAAAATTAGTTTGCTTGAATGTGGTGGTGATTTAAATGGATGTATTTAATGTATAATCACCATTATCAATAATATTTTCTATTTTTCTATTTGAATCCCAAAAATTATCCTTATGATGTCCATGTATTCTATACAGGAATAATAAATTGTTTTGAATAAAAAGAATTTAATATTTTTATGGTACATAGATTACTCATATAATAAAGTGAATGGAAGAATTCACACTCACAAAGTCACATTAGCCAAGGATGATAAATTACAATATCAAATTTATAAAATTTGAAGTAATTTTCAACCAACAAGGGTGAAAACAAAAGAGGCAACACTAAAATAAAGAGCCACATAACACAAAACAATAAACAATAGGAACAATGATGAAAGATGGAGGATGAAGAGGTAAAGGATCATCACTCGAACCTCCTCATCCACCACTAGATGGAGGGTATTCAATATCGGGTATAGGACTACAACTATATATTTCCTTTTATTTATATTTATCCTTACTATTATCTAGCCTCATGGAACAAATAACAAGATACAAATGATTTAACTTCTATTGTTATGGTGCAAAACACCAATAATGGACAACACAAACACATTTTATATCCCAAAAAGTGCTACCACTTAGGCCATCCAAATCAATACCATTAGCACCTTCATGGTCACAAATTTTAGATCCTAAAATTGAAGATGGAGCACATCTCTAGGGAGAACTAATGTGTTGCTTGTTATGTGACTAGGTCTTCCCTTGTGGCCCATGCCTATGGTCCCATGGGGAATATTAGAGGTGGGGATAGTCTAGAGGGACTAAAATAATTGTATAAGGTGCTCTACCCAATGAAAAAGTAAGGTCTAAAGGTGGGTAAGCTTGAAACAAACTTTATTAGCTTGAACTTGAATTTGTAGTATAACATTAGATATCACATTACTCTTGTTAGCTAAAAGAAAAATAATCATCCAAAATAACATGGGTAAAAGTAGTGTCATATATGTTATTTCGTAATTAAACGTTAAATTAAACATGAAATATATGGAATTTTTTTGTAAATTTTGTAGGAATCATGGCCAAGTCCCTAATAGCATCATCTTCTTAATAAAAATCTATGGACAAAAGGGTTGGAAGAGGGTGTAAATCCATTATGAGACAGAGAGAAAATTTTCAAAATAAAATATATGTTTTAAAGCTTATGCGTGTTTAAAAATAGACAAACAAAGTGAGCCATGTCAAGGTGCATGAGGAATGTACCAATCGAGACACATTTGTGAAGAATACACCATAAAAAGTGTGTTTTTGTTGGCCCAATGATAACCATCCACACATGTTCAAACCTTTATTATGAAATTAATTTTCCATTTACAATTGAGATATTCAATTTTAAGAGACTAAGGAGAGAAGAATTGGTAACATAACTAGGTTTTATATTGGTGAAATGGGGCATTAATATGGAACTTATTGTAATCCACCATCTAGAGGGAGTTTGCATGCCAATATTATGGAGATGGATATCATGTATGACATTCTAAATTTATGAGATGGAATTTTAATCATTGGCTTGTGTTTTACCCTATTTTATATTTAACATTTATAATGTTTATCTAATAGGTGTAGAACTTGATATATGTATAAATAAAAAATAAAGTTTATTATTATTTTGTGTGTGTGTGTGTGTGTGTGTGTGTGTGTGTGTGTGTGTGTGTGTGTGTGTGTGTCTATATATATATATATATATATGCATCACTACATTTTTTTAGTTGAAATTAATAGGTGTCGTGAGGGGTGGGGGGCGCAAGGGGGCGGAGGGGGGATAGGGGGAGGGATATACCGTTAGATCCCCCTCCCATAATATGGAGGGAAAGTGGACAGCTAGCCAACCCTAGCCCAACCCTGTGGTAGAAATATGCCAACGACCATGGGCCATCGGCCCAAACCCTAAATAAGGTTTTAATTTTTTTATAAAAAGAATAAACAAAAAAGATAAAATATAATATAACTTTTTATATTATTCATTATTAATAATAATATATATACTTGATATTAAGTATCATTAAGTTATTAAATTCTAAATATATATTTCTTTGAGTGAATGAAACAATATTTTATATTGTTTTGGAGGATTTTATAAGTTTTTAAAAAATAAGGGGTTTGTATTTATTTATTTTACTATATTTTTTATGATCCATTAATTTATATATATATATATATGTGTGTGTGTGTGTGTTAATTTATATATATATATATATATATATATATATATATATATATATATATAATATGTGTTGTGTATATACATATAAAAGTGATATCTTTATTTTTATCAAATATTTTGAATATTGTATTTGTATATATATATAATGGTAGAACTTTTGGGGATAGGTTGTATCTTATATATCTTCAAAATTTAAAGAATTATATGACTATTGAGTGATTACATTTCTATGTTTTCTATGTATAAATGTTTATATATATATATATATATGAGTAGGTAAAAATTATTATTGGCCATTATTGGATGGATATTGGGTATCTATAGACATTTAGATTTATTAAATCTAATCAGTTTAATATTTATATATCTAAATAACACATGTGAAGCCAAGGTTTTAATTGTCACACCATATATTTGTGCTCTCAATAAGGGTACCAAAATTGGGTCTCACCCTAATCATTACATTAATGATTTGATACTACATTTTACAATCCAAGGATTTCTATGATAAAAAATTGGCTAGAAAATCTTAGTTTTATTACTATTGACATCATCCTTGATGGGAGTTCAGAAGGCTTTTAGTCATACAATGTATATGATTGTCAATGTTGCTCATTTGACATGATGGGTTTGTGTAGTAATATATATCTTATTAATTTTTATTATTAACGTAATAAGATTTACATCTATTAGATGTTTGGAGTAGATTTTGGATGCTAGTAGGCTATGTGTCATGTTCATGTTAATAGTAGTATTTACTTTTTTATTTGGGTAGATTATAGATTTATCATTAGTTGGTTGTTTTAGTCGCTAAATTCACTATTTAAAATTGTTTATTAACTTGGGAAAAATGAAGTACTTGGGGGGTAGAAATGTTTCGCTCAACATAAGCTGGCCCCTTTTGTTTGGCTATGTTTCATAGTCCATGTTGATGAGTTTCCAGTGGTAGGTAAAGTATAGAGTTATAAAGTTTCTATGTTGAAAATTAGTAGTGTCTTGTAAGTTATTGGATTTGAGTTTAAAGTAGATGATGATGTTATGTTTATTGTTAACTTGGGGCATTTGTGAAGTTTTGTTCTTAGAGATTGACATCAGTTTGGGTTATCTTATCTTTGAAAGACCCCTTGTTGGAACATGTGTACTAGTAAACTTTAATAGTTGATGTACTATTCAAGATATAAATGTATAATAATATTCCTTAATCTAAATGGTCATCAATTTATCTGTATCAATTAATGCATTGATATTGGATGTAAACTAGTGCTTGATTAATTAGAGTTACTTCCAGTAGTGATTTGAAAACTATTTTATATATAAGTCTAGAACCTTGTTGAGTAGGTCAAATAGATATTATTAGGTGAAAAATAATAATCTTTTGGATTAATCAATGAAGTAATATATGAGATTCATATTTGGATGTTAGCGTTAGTGTTAATAACACACAATAGAAATAGTATAATAACGTTATGAACATAATATGGCAAGAAAATATTGGTAATGATAGATTTGAAATTTATTGAGTTTAAATTACCTTGGTATTATGAAATTATTGATTAATGTTAATATGAAGTATTAGTGATGCATATAGCATTGGATCAAACACATCTAACTGAAATTAATGAGTAAAGCTAAAATATTCTAACTCAAATTATAACAAAGTATCTTGATGTAAACTTAATGACACACATAGCTCAATTGTTATAGGAACCCATTTTGGATAGATTGACCATGGCAAGTCTTGAGGCATCCTTAAAAAACTTTTTAGTGGAGTGAAATGAATTTGAGACTTAATTACTATTCTCAAAGGCACACATAGATATATTGTTTCCCCTGGGATCATATGTTGTTGGTTGGATGCTTGTATGCACCCTTATGAGATTCAATGAAAGTTTTCACTAATATTTTTATGTTTGGAAATCAACCAAATTAGTTCAGAAATAGGAATCAATTAATAACTGAGCTTAAGTCATTTTTTAAATAAAAACTTGTAAGCTCTAGAGGTATCATTAGTGAATTAGGTTCAATAATCATAAATTATTACCCCATTTTGTTAATGTTTGGTGGATCTAGTTTTGGGGATATTTGATAGTTTTCTACACCTGATTTCCTTATTCAGCATGTGGATTTGATTCAAAAGCAAGTTGAAAAAAATAGTTAGAAGAATCTTGAAGAGAAACCAGAGCTTGTTAATGATTCTTTTTACCTTTAAACTTATATATAAGCCTTTAGTTTCAGATTGTATGTCTGGTTGCTAGTTTTAGTAAACCCTTTATAAATCAAATTTATTCTAAAATTTATATTGTCCCTAATTTTGTCCCATATATGAAAATTCCATTCTCCCACAAAAAGGGGAACCCATTGGTACTTTTTAAAAATATTATTGATCTTAAAACTTAAGATATCAGCTATGTGAAGCCGACCCTATATTTTCACATTTAGAAGTTAGATCGCAGATTTAATACCATTAGCCAACTAACCCAAAGTAGAATCATAGTCAATCAAAATTTGTTTGAAAGAGTGGGCATCAAGAGAATTAGAATCACCAAAGAAGACTATGTCATCGACAAATTGATGGTGTGTGAATTTATCCGACCCTATTATCACTTGGATCCCTTTTAGTCTGCCTTTAGAGAGCCCCCAAAAAATTTCCCTACCTAAAGATTTAGCCATGAGGATGAAAAGGAAATGGGAAATGGTATCCCCTTGCCTCAATCCCTAGATGCTTCAAATAAACCAACTGGCTCACCATAACCAAAATTCAAATCCTTAGACTCGCTATACAAATGAAGATCCAATTACACCATGTTTTGTCAGAGCCAATATTTTACAAAACTTTGATAATAAAATGTCAGTTTAATCTATAATAGGTTTTATTGATATATAGTTTCAAGATCATTCCTTTCTTGTGGTTACTAAGAAGAGTGCACAATTTCATGAGTGATAATGATCCCATCTTGGATATGACAACCCAAGACAAAACCCCATTGTTTGGCATATATGAGATTATCCTAAATAGGTTTGAGGTGGAAAGAAATAGATTTAGAAATGATCTCATACATCATATTATAGAGAGAGAGAGAGAGAGGGCCTTGTATTAATTGAAAGAGGACTAGGACTCACCTTTAGGAACCAAGGTGATGAAAGTATAGTTGATGTCCGAAGATTTTTTTTGCTTAAAGTGATATTCTTCCACCATGTTGAACACCTCATCCCCAAAAATGTCAAAAAGCATTGAAAAAAGATCACATGGAGTCCATCTGGTTTAAGAACCTTTTCCTTGGCCATTGAGAAAACCACTACCCTGATTTCATCTAAAGAAAATGGTGTCATAAACTTTTCATTATGTTGGGTAGTCACAAGTTGAGGGATGAAATTGAGACTATTCGATTGAGACACAAGGTTTGAAGCCTCAGTACTACATACCAACTCTTAAAATCACTCAACAACATCCTTTTTGATAGTAGAGTTTCTCTCAAAAGCACACCCCTCTCAATTCTTATTGATGGAAATGAAATTAGCCAATCTCCTCACTTGGGTGGAATTGTGAAAATAATGTGTTTTTGTCTCCCTTTTTGAGCCATTATTCTCTCAACTTATATTTCCAATAAACCTCTTCTTTGATGTATAGTTTAGATAGCTTACCCATAAGGGTTTTCTATTTATAATATAGAGCCACATCCATGCCCAAGGTGAGCACAATCTGATTTAAATCCCCTAACTCAGTGTCCACTCTTACCATTTCCTATAAAATATTTTTGAAACAAGATTGATTCCAAGTTTAGAGGCATGATTTAATGTAGGTTAGCATTTTACTCATCTTGAACATCAAGGTGCTGTAAATGCAAAGGGCCTTACTCCATTCCTTGATCATGTCATGAATTAAGGGATCTCGCAACCACATTAACTCAAATTTGGAAGGCAATAAAGGGGGCACCATCTTCAACTCAATTGAGGCATGATCAAAACTAGAGATGGGAAGGATATTGCTTTCTATTATCCAATCAATTTCCAAAAAATTTGGGGAGATTAAGAACTTACCCAATATCTTATCAATTTTACAAAATCCTTCCTGTTGTTTAGTTGAGGAGAAGGACCCAAATTTCAAGATCATATTAACCAACCTTACATCCACTACAAACCTGAAAAAATCCTTTTGAGATTGTGTGCTATGAACAAGCCCCCTATTTTTGAGATATATAGTATGGCATTGAGAATCCTGCCAATTATATATTTTTGACAAGGAAGAGATTTTATTTGGGCAAGGATTCCCTGCTAACATTGATCTTTAAGGGATACTAAATTTGGCCCATACACATTACATAATTAGAAATCTACATCAAAAGTAAAGTTAGAAATTTAACACAACTCCCAGTTAGCGTTTAAGCCATAATATTCTACCTGCAACCTAAAAGGGGGACATAAGATTCCCATACCACCCAAAGCTCCATTAGAATCCACAAACCACCCATTCCAATGATTCCAACCTTTGCTCAACAAGTCTACCACCTTTGCTTTTTTTCAACTTGGTTTATTGCAACATAAAAATGTCAAAACTAGGTTTCTATAACTGATGTCACACCAAGGGCCTTTTTTAGGGGAATTCAATCCCCTAACATTCCAAAAAAAAGCTTCATGTCTCAATAGGGGGGAATTACACCTCCCACTTATCAAAGATAATAAATTATTCCAGTGGATTGTTTACCTTTGGAGACTTCAGCTATTATGATGTCCTTAGTTGAATTCCAACCTTTTTACTATGGAAGCCATAGTTTGGATGGAAAAGAAGGTAGTATTTTAGAGAGAATGAGGACCTCCATGGAGTTTAATTCTTCATCATCACTCAAGTATCCCAAAATAGGTGATCACTATAGATGTCCAACCCAATTGAAATCATCTGCTTGAGTTTGAAGCACTTTCTCCAAAGGCTATGCTAGTCATGTCTACCTAAAATCTTGATTCAAATCATTCTTTGTGTTTTTGAGCCTCATTTGATATAAAATAGATCTCTTTTAACATGTCTGCTTGAGACAACCCCTACCATTGTCTATAGAGGTGCCCAACCTCCCTGTTATTAAAACATTTAAATGAGATTTTTTCAACATCAATTCATTGCTCCCATGTCCCTCTAAAGGATTGATGCAAGATGCTTTCCAAAATCCTTTCCCCTAGATCTAAAAAAATGTAGATATCTATGTGCGAAACAAGGATGCCTTCACTAGTGATCGGGTCAACACAGATAAAATCTCCAATCATTGACTCAATCCTTTACATACATTCTTCATTCCAATATTCTAGTGGGAGGCCATACAAATGGATCTATACCAAAAAATGCCCTTGTTTTGTCACATGCGGATCAAAATTAGGACACCACCCTTGAAACCAGAAACCAACATCCTCCAACATCCATGGCTCTCCATCAAAAATTTCTTACTTATTTTATATAGATGGGCACTTTGTCACAAAAAATACTTTAGAGAGGAAACTAAGGGAGAGCTTCAGTGCCTAAGTAAATTCCACCCAAGATTCCATAATGCCAATGGAAGGGCACTTTCCAGTGAACTTCCCAATTAAACACTTGGCCTTCAAGGAGTTTAGGTTTTCTACAAAAATTGCACTATAAAAAAGTACCCTATTTGGAGGAGGTGAGTGGGGCTTTTGAGCTCTACTCCATGGCAGGGCACTTCCCAACAAACTTCCCAATTAAACCCTTAACCTTTAGGGAGTTAAGGTTTTCTTCAAAACTTGCATTATTGAAAATGAACCTCTTTGGGGGAGGTGAGGGGAGGCTCAATTTTGAGTCCTACTCCATGGTTTGGTTTGAAGGAAGACCTAAGGGCAAGCCCTTAACCCCATGCACAAGGGAGAAGAGACTTGTTGCTGCCCACAAGGATGCAATTAGCTCCTGACACAACCTTAGAAGGATGTTTCTCTAATGACCAAGCTTCTACCTGACACATCTGATCTCTATCCACTCACTCTCTATCTTCCCTCCACTTTTGCGTTACCTGGATCACCTTCCTAAGCTTCTGATTTGAGCTCTTCATGCACTAACTGGTTTTCTCTACAATGCACTTCTCATGTTTTCACTTTGCATGCAAACATGACACTCTTTGATATATTATGATTTTAAACATTTTTAATTATTATTATTATTATGAAGACTATTATTTATTTATTATTATTATAACTATTAGGACTAATTTATTTATTTTTTTTATTATTAGGACTAATGTAAATTAAGTGTGGGTGGTATTAACATACGCACATCTTAATTTCAATTTTATTTAATTTATTTTTTATTAGCTAGAGGTTTACATGGTGGGGTGAAGCCTTCATATTTGTTTCACATGAGATAAACACAAATAATATGTCTTCTTTTTCCATTCTTACGCTAACATGAGGAGCAAGAAGGGAATATTCACCTCACAATTTTGGTTTATGATGCCCAATTTACTACATTGGTTTTCTAGGTCATTTATCACATGCCTTTCATCTATCAACTTTATTAGACTACAATACATGTTGGGCTATGCAACTAAAATTTGAAAATTAACTTGGAAGTCAGAGATGATGACATGGTGGGTGAAGATTAATATCAACAAAAAAGAATCATGTTAATATCCACCTAACATGCCATTCATTCTACAATCAGATCTACTTTCAAATTTGTATTTCATTTCTCAGGTGTTTGGTTTGTCTATTTTTTGTCCAAAATTGTCAACCTTGTTTAGATTTTTTTTCTTATTATAATTTTATAACAGAGTTTCTAAAAAATTAGAAAAAACAATTTTTTATTAGGCCCATGCATAGTTGTTCCTGGGCCCACTCCTATCACCATTAACCGTGTTGCTTTTGCCATCATAAGGTATCTCATTTTCACTTTTGGCAATCAAAATTTGTTCAACAATTCATTCAAAACAATGGGTTAGTTGCAAGAATAAAAAAGGTAACATGTAACAATTAGGCATCTGCTCAAGTATGACCTTATAGGATTTCATTAAATCTTATTTTGAATCTATTGCTGAAAATAAAACCAATAGATAAAATTTATAGAGCACTTGTTTCCATGTGAGTTGGGTTGTAAAGCTTTGGCTTTATCAACATGACGAGTTTGAGAGCTCCCCAAGCCTGACAGATGCTCTTGATTGACTCCTGGTGTTCTCAAATACCAAAAAACAAATAGTAGGTTAATGTTTTGAGATTCTTGTTTGTAGTTTTGTATCATTGCAGAGTTTTTCAAAAAACTGTTGCATAGATATTTTGTGATCCAATTAATATGTCAGTTAGAGTTTTAGTTTAAAGTTGTATGAGTTGTAGCTCAAGAGGCCACTTATGTAGGAGGATAAGTGCCATGTATGTATATTATTTTTGGGTATTTTGGAATCAGGTGTAATATGAACATCAATTATTTTCTCTCTTGATGGACCTTTAATTTTTTACAGTATACAAATCATTATAACATTTGTGGATGCAACCCTCATTAGTAAATATCTCATACATACAAAGCAAGAAAAATAACAAAATTTATTTCTTCAATCAATTTAGAAGACATTCAAATCAAATGATCCATTATAAAAAAAATGCAACATCGGAGCACTTACAACATCATAACTCAGTCATACAGAAAACAACTCCAACATTTTCCAATAGAATTTTCAACAACTCCAACAACAATTTTTCCTATTATACAATTTCCCATTTTGGCTTTTAGGCCATTATATAATAGGAAAAATTGTTGCGTTGGAGCTATTGAAACTTTTGCTGAAAAATAATGGAGCTATTTTCCATATGAGTAAGAGGTATGATGTTGTAAGTGCTCCAATATTACATATTTTTTATAATGGATCAATTGAATTGAATGTCTTCTAAATTGATTGAATAAAATAGACTTTTTAAATTTTTTTGCTTTATATGCATGAAAAGTTTATTGACGAAGGTCATGTCCACAAATATTATAATGATTTGCATACTGTAAAGAATTCAAGATCCATCAAGAGAAAATATTTGATGTTCATACTGCCCCTGGTTCTTAAATACCCAATAATAATATACATACATGACACTTATCCTCCTACATAAGTGCCCTCTTGAACTACAACTCATGTATAACTTTTAACTAAAACTCTATCTGACATATTAATTAGATCACAAAATCTCTATGTAACAGTTTCCACAAAAACTTTGCAATGATATGAAACTGCAAATAAGAATCTCAAAACATTAACATATTATTTGTTTTTTGGTGTTCTCAAACAAGAATATCAAAACATTAACATTATAGAATAGAGTTAGCTCAAATGACACTGTATACAAACATTATAGAACAAAGTTGACTAGATCACTATTGTTTTGTATAAGCAAGAGTTTTTAAAAACTAAGTTGACCAAGTTGACTTAGTATTTTAGACAAAAAACATAATACAAAATTAAGTCAACCAAGTTGACTTCATTTGTTGTAGGGTTTCAATTTTGAATATTGCAAACTTGCACAAAATAGAAATATAATGAAGTACTAAATTGAAAGAGATAAAAATAGAGGAACCTTGGTGGGTTGGAAGATGATTAGGATTTCAAATTTTCTCTTGGAGTGCCTTGAATGTTGCTTGCAAATTTTTCCAACTAAGTTGATTGGGTCGACCTAGTTCTATGAAACCCTATTTATTCTATGAAACCCTGTTTGCTAAACCTTGATAAGATGACTAAGTTAACCTAGTCAACTTAGTTTATTATCTAGATGTTGACTAGAAGACTAAGTTGACTTGCACGACTTAGTTTGTTGTTTTAGATGTTGACTGGAAGACTAAGTTAACCTGGTCAACTTAGTTTGTTATCTGAAACTGAAAAAGAATATTGTTTCAACCTATCTGATCCTGTAATCTATATCTGATGAAGACCTACACAGAAAGAACAGTCATTTTGATATGATTGTATTTTAGACCTACGCACATAAGTTAGTACTATACCTTTCTGGTTGACCTAATATCACAAATATAGAAAAATAATAAAATGATAGAAATAAAAAATGTGAAAGAAAACTTGCAAGGTTTAGATTCACGTCAGGTTCACCAAAATGTATGCAATGAGAAATTCAATAAATCTACAAATCAATCCTAGCTCAAAGAAGATAGATCTTACTTACATTTCCGATTGAGAATACATTAGATAATTAGGGTCATGACCAAGATGGATCCATTAAACCTAATCAATGAATCTCTTACCACAATAATATTTATTAGGAAGGGTATCAAAGCCTTCAGTCAAGCAAAACTATGCAATAACCCTAACTAGGTCCTATGTTTTCATATTCACTAAACTAATAACAAGTAAAGACAAATCTAATCTAGTGTTCACCAAATCTTATGTCACAAAGTGGGGGTAATAAACACTAAAAGTAAACATGCATAGAAGACATATACTCATGTTAATATATACAAAATCTTAATGCATGGAAAAGAAGTGCAAATGCATATCTATCTACTCTTACAAAGGAGGAATAAAATTGGGAATACTTACCTTTGAAGATGAACCCATCGAGCCTCAATCTCTCCTTTGATCAAGGTGCTTTGCAAGAGGAGGTTGTGGTATGTAAAAATGACAAGGATTAGTCAACTCCATACTACACAACCTATTAATACATTCAAAAGAATTCTCCACAAAACAAGATCTGGATCTTCAAAAAAAGTATGAAACCCTAAACTAGCTCCTCAAGTAGAATCGTGGATAAACAAATGCATGATATATCTTACTTTTTCTTCTCTTCTCTTAGAAATGGCAAAATGATTGTGTTTATATAGACAAATCTAATGCTAAACCCTTCTGAAAGTTTCAACCGACAAGGTCAGCCTGGTCAACTTAGTATTGTAATTGACAAAAAACATACTAGATAATGAACTATGTAGGCCATGGCCAACTTAAGTTTTAGTAAGTTATTGTAGATAACAATACAAAATTGATGTGGTCGACATAGTCATGTAAACTGTCAAAAAAGGGTTTAGGTTATTGAAAGGGCTAATGAAGGTGGAAAATAAATAGATGGTGAAAAACAGGAGGCAAAGCTTAGGAGAATGGTTTTTAACAGACAAATATGTAGATAACAAGTGGTAAAATGGACAACAACCCTGTGAAGCACTGATGGTCTGCCCACCTCTTTCATGGTACACCTTTTAAGTCATGCACTCAGAGAGATTGAGTCTCAATGATTTCTTACAAGATAAAGAGCATCAGTAATTGATAAAAGTTTAAAAATATTATGTGCATATAATGGCTCTATTTATAGTATTCTTATCTATTATCTCGAAGATTTATAATTCTTTTGTTTTATTGGATGGAATTTTAGTTTTAAACTGTGTATACACTAACATACATACATCTTAATTTCAATTTTATTTAGTTTATTTTTTATTAGTCAAAGGCTTATACGATGGGGCAAAGCCTTCATATTCGTCTCACATGAAATAAACACAAAGAATACGCCTTCTCTTACCATTCTTATGCTAACAAGAGGAGTAGGAAGGGAATATTCACCTCACAATTTTGGTTTATGTTGTCCAATTTACTATACTGGTTTTCCAGGTCATTTGTCCCCTACCTTCCATTTGTCAGCTTCTTTGGATTGCAATACATGTTGGACTATGCAATTGACATTTGGACATTAACTTGACAATTAGAGATAGAGACATGGTGGGTGAAGATTAATATCAACAAAAAAATGATCGTGTTGATATCCATCTAACATGCCATTCATTTTACACTCAATTCTACTTTCAAATTTGTATGTTATTTTGCAAGTATTTGGTTTCTCTTTGTTGTCCAAATTGTCAATGTTATTTAGATTATTATTTTCTTATTATAATTGTATCACAGAGTTTCTACAAAAATAGAAAAATCCTTTTTTTCAAGTGCGTGCATAGTTGTTCCTTGGCCCACTCCTATCGCCATTGATCATGCTTCTTTTGCCACGATAAGATATTTTGTTTTCACTTTCTACAATCAAGGTTTGTTCTAACAATCCATTCAAACCCTGATTGCAGAAGGTGAAAACTTAATTATTATAATGACAAAAGCAACACGGTCAATAACAATAAGAGTGGATTAAGTAATAACTATGCACAACCCTGACAATTTTTATTTTATTTTTTTCTAATTTTAAAGAAACTCTGTTTATACAATTATAATAAGAAAAATAATCCAAACAAAGTTGATAGTTTTGGACACTAAAAATACAAACCAAATCCTTAAAAATGAAATATAAATTTGAAAGCAAAGTTGATTACAAAATGAATAGCATGTTAGGTGGATATGAACACAATCATTTTTTTTACTGATATTAAGTTTCACCCATCATGTCACCGTCTTTAACTGCGAGGTTAATAACTAAATCTTAGTTGCATAGCCCAACACGTATTGCAATCTAAGAACGTTGACAAATAGAAGGCAAGGAGGTGTCAGACGCCCTGAAAACCTAACACGGTAAATTGAGTAGCATAAATTAAAACTGTAAGACGAATATTCCCTTCTTGCTCCTCATGTCAACATAATAATGGTGGGAGAAAGCATATTCTTTACACATTATTTCTGGCATTCCTTGCACCCTCAAAATAAAGGCACATTTTAATTTTTATTTAATTTTCTCAAACGCATATCTTAATTGGTACTAACCAATGCACATCTTAAACTAATTTAATTTAATCGATTAATTTAATTTATTTTCATTTATTGTTATTTTTTAATATCGTAAGAAGGTAAAAATCATGATTTTTCTGAACGTTTTATTATTAAAACCTAATGCAATGGTGAAGATAAATTCCACCTTCACCATTATAAAACCATCTATCAACAATTAAAGAAAATTTGGTTAAAACCATCCATCAACAATTAAAGAAAATTTATGTAGAGAAAATAAGACGTTGTAATCCCCGAAGTATGTGACAAACCCATCCAATTAAATTTGACCTTAAAATTGACTCTCAATTCGACTCCTAAACGAGAAAGAGAGAAGTTTAAAAAATCGGGGTTTTACTTTAAAATAATTCAAAAACAACGTAATGGGAGGCTACATCCAGCTCAATGTAATGATAAAACCAGTAAACAAAATTTATAGAGAAAACAATAAAATAATTAATAAATTAATGAAGAGGAGCAGTCACTGAAATAAGAACATACAAATGTGTCATTAAAGCGTTGATATACTTGCAAAGCTGAACCAATTTGAAATCTGAATATAGGTACCTATCTGTCGCTTGTTTCTTGCGGCTACGCCACCACAGCACAAACCCTAATTTGGATATACAATTACAAACAAAGAAGGGTGAGTAAACTATCTTATGCCTTAAAATTCAGACCTGCGCGCGGTAGTTACGGCCAATTGAAATTAAATGAGCCCGCGCCTTCACGGCCCCTCTGTTTTCGAACACCTGATTTGTTCGATGGAGCACTGATACTGCACATGACCTCATGCTGCTTCTTTCATTCACTGAAACCCCTAAAAAGATGGCCGATTGTGAGAACGAATGATAGTCTCTTTATGGTTAACTTTTAGGTACGCGTGTCATGGTTTTGGCTACGTCTAAAACCGTAGAGATGGGATGTATAGCAAAACGACTAGTACCATATATTTTTGTCGTGCCCAATTTAGGAGAGAGGATATTCAAATTGACTCCCACGTTAGCCTAACTAGCGTACTACCCATAGGGTTTATTTTATTTATTTAATTTATAAATAATGATTAATAAGGGAAGAGGACCCTTATCCGGAAGCACGAAAGATCTGGGAAGATTATGGGGGAATATATCAAACAAAATAATCATTTTATTTTAAAAAAAAAAAAAAAATCCAAAATAATATGGAAGAGACATACAAAGCTAAATTATCTTGTTTTTTAAATACAATAGTTATATGTTAAAATCAACATATCTGGATAAGAGAAATAAAATTTATATGAAAAAAGTACAATAAATTTTATTTGAAATTTTGATGTTTATTACAAAAATATGTAATGGATATGTTATAGGGAAGAAAATCTAACAATGGCCTAGTTCAATCACCAAGTCTTATATGTTTGTTGTTGGAAGAATAAAAATAAAGATCCACAAAGTTTATTCTTTGGGAATAAAACCTTGATGTAGCCACAATCCTTCTAGAATAAGTTTCTTTCAACTCAACTTACTTACAATTTGAGATATTAAATAAAGAAGTCATTCTCATGTTTGTAACAATCAACATATCAAAGAGATACTTGATCCATTTACTTTCCCTGAAAATTAGATTAGGGGAGCCATCATCAAGGCTTGGGATTTCTCTCCATTGATGTAAAATCCTTTGATCTTTCCATAGAGGCAAATCTGCACTAGATACAACATCAACTTCACACTTAAGAGTGCAAGTAAAAATATTTGAACAAAGAGGGATTAACATCCAGACCCACATTTGCAACAAAGTTTCCTACCCTAGAAGAGTCCTTCAACACCTTCAAAACAAAGTCTAGTTTATGTTCAAGAGAATGAATGCTAGAGATGAATTCATTAGACATAGTAGACAATTGTGCTTTAATACTATGCTTCCTCATGTTATAGATAGATTTGAGGACATAGATGGGTGATAGGTTCTAGTTTTATGTTATCAATTGGCAACCTAAGGATAGACCTAAGCTGGTCCTCATTCCAAACTCGATCCTCCTCATCTAACAAGATCTCACCATTACAATGCTGAATAAAATTCAAGGCAAATAAAAATAAAGAGTTGAATACATCACGAGGAACTTCATCACTTATAGGTCTTTGAAAGCATTTAGAGGAACTTGACTCTTAGCCACGAATCCAAATAGATTTATTACAAGATATGATGCAACCTATAACTTCATCATTCACCATCTTATTCTCCTGACCACTTTGTAGGTCTTTTCATAGTTGAATGGGCAAGGATCAAAGGGAAGGTAGAGACCAATTACCAAAAAGGGAGGTAGGGATGAGGCAAGAGAAAAATGTAGGAAAAAAGAGGAAGCAATACCCACATTAAAATAATCCTAGAGAAGGCATGTCACTCCACACACTCATCGATCACATGCAGGGTACTCATTATGGAAATAGGCAGGCTACCATGTCAAAGCAAACATAACGTTCTAGAAAAACTCCACCTACTTCCTGATGCCAAACGAATTAAAGGGGGTGACTTAATAATTATTTATTAAATAGATACAATTTTCCCAATGAGAAGGGCCATCACAATACCATTCCTCATGAAATCCAAGATTTAAGGTTCCAAGGTTGGCCAAGAAATAAGATGGGGTGTTGATTTCATGGAATCATGGGAAAAAGAGATATTGTTGAAGAAAGGAATGGCTTAACATATGCCCTGAATGATTAAATTGAGTTGTCAATGATCCATTGTACTCGCCTTCACTGCATTAGTGACCAACAAAGAGTCAACTTCGACAATTAAGTTTCTAAAGTTAGATTTTATAGAAAGTCTCAAACCTCAGAGTAATGCTTGAGCTTCATAAAAATTATTTGTATCCCACAAGATATTGAAATCATAAAAAGAAAACATCTAACAATGATTACCTCTAAAACATTTTTCACTCTTGAGAGACCTATATTTCTTTTAGATGCCCCATCAAAGTTAAGCTTGACAAAATTTATATTTGAGCGCTTCCAAACAACCAACAATCATAGGTTACCAAGAAGATGAAGATTGAAATTATTTTTCAGCAAGTTCCATTTCAAAATGATATGGTGGTCCTCTATAAAACATTATTTTTTGGAAGGGTGACCTTAGCCCTAAAGACCTCTTCAAATAGGGTCTCAATTTTAGGAGATAAAGATATTCTGAGAGAGGAATATTCCAAAAGATTATTATTATTTTATAGATACTTAAGATGATTAGAGATAGGGCCATTTCTCATAGGAAATTAACTTGGTCATGCCCATCCTTTGTCAAATTTATAAGCACCTCCTAAACAATGGTCGCTTCCACCTAGAATTTGTTCATCTTATAAAAAAATAAAGACTAAATTCATAAAGAATGTAGAAATTGGTAAAGAATCCATAAAGAATACTTTCCCCAAACTCTCTACCTTACTTAATTGATTCATAAACTCTACATTGATTTCTATGTGAAAAAAAGTCTACAATAGATACTTTTGTCAAACACTCATTTTCCTAATATACTCAAAGGAATTATAACAAGTTTGACCTTTTAAATGTGTTTATCTCAAAACCCGAAGTGCTCAATTCTCTGTTAAGTTGTTGTATTTAGCTAATTATGCATTCAATAGTGATTAATAGACATGATTAATCAAAATGTAGAAAAATAATACACAATCAAAAGTACTCACGACAATCGAATCGATAATGGAGTTCACCTGCTACTCGGGCTACGTCTCTGAATCCACTTAGAACATGAACCGTTCCATTTCCATGAATTTCAAGTACATGGCCAAAATCTTACAATTGTTAAATGGACACTCTAAGATTGCAAAACTCAGCAATAGACCTTTGAAAACTCCCAGTATCTATGGACAAACTTTCCACCTTCCTATCGTGAAAGCAATCTCACGTTCTTGAAGTTCTCTACAAAAAGTATCATCAAAATATTTAAAAAGTGGCCCAAATGAAATAAAATCAAGAAAATCCACATATGGATGGAACCGTCTTGGAGTCTAGAACAACTTTTTAGTTTACTCCAAAATTTGAAAAGCTCCTTAAGTAATTCAAAACTTAGGATATATGCAGACTAGTCTCTATATTGGCCATTACACAATCTACAAAGCTTCACTTTGAGGCATTAAAAATTTCATCAAATGACCTTAAATTCAGACACTCAGTATATCACTGGAATCATCTCTACCTCTGGCTCTAAGCTCTTCAACTTTGGCTCTCGGCTCTTCGGCTCTGGCTCTTCAGCTCTGATGAGAGCCTTGAAATTTTTTGAATGAATTTAAATGCACCTTTGACCCATTTATATACTTTTTATGGGTTCAGTTTTTTCTAATTGGGATGATTATCCACAACCTATTTTAATAAATTTTATAATTATCCCATACTCGATTTTTATGAGATTTTAAATTATCCGTTACATTAAAAAATATGGGTTGATAATTATTCCCCAATTTATGATGGTTTATGTTTATCCCCATTTAATAAAGTGTAATTTACAAATATTAATGACTTGTGTCGAGCCATATTGCCACGTCATCAGGTTTGACCATAACTTTGACTGGTCATAATTTGCACATATAGACTCCATTTTTCAAACCATAAAATGTGCCAAAAAAAATTAAATGAGATCTACACCATGGAAATAGTTCATAAATGTTCTAATATCATCAATTTTTCTAGTTTTTACCAATGTTGACCTGCTTTGACTGAAACTTGGACTGACTGCACAAGGAGCAAAAAGCTCTATTTCTAGAGTTCCACATATCATTGGAAAGCTATTGATGTGTCCTATGTGATGGTATAGGTATTAGTTTGATTTTGGAAACTTTAAAAAATAATCTCTAGATAATTAATCTATTTCAACTTGAGTAAAACTTGTTGTGTAGAGGGAATCTTGAGTCAGACCCATAGATTACCCACAAAGGCATTAACAAATTTTTAAGACATGAAGATTATATTTTCTACCTTACTCGGCTTCTCTTGGTGTTTTATTTTTTTGACCTATATTTCAAATTATGAGCCCTCATTGCCAACATCTAAATTGACAAGAGTGACAAATATACCTAGAAAGGAGGCTATATTTGGATGGAGGTTTGAACTCTCCATGTGGTATCATTTTCATACTCTCAAATGTATTCCAGACATGATAAATAGGAGATTCCAAAATTATAACTCATTCCCTAGGTTGTGTCAATAACCCTAAAATAATAGGGTGAAAACCCATTGATATGTCCCTGAGATGTCTATTTCATAGACACATTTAGTGTGATCACTAAAAGTTGGCAATAGAAGGAGTGCCTAACCCAAAATGTTATAGCATACATGGATATATTTATTCTTAAGTTGTTTACAAGAATATAGATCAATTTAGATCCTCCCCCACATATCACTAGGTCCAAGTTTGATTCTGGTATGTTATTATTCCCACCATTAAGAACACTTAGAAGACCTAGACTTGGTAGGTAGAGGCTAAGAGCCTTTGTAGTTCAACTTAGTTTCCCTATCTCTTATAATCCAATTTATGGATCCATGGCTTGGTTAGCTGGACCAGTCATTAATATTGTTAGGGATACCCATGACTTACCTAGAAATTTTGAAAGATACATACCACATTTCACACCTAAGTGGGGGGGCATGACTGAAGAACATATAACATATTATAATATTTCACTCAGATATCTGAATGTTGAACTTAAATATGTAGCATGTAGGTTCTTCCCATTTAGCATACAACATGTTGCCTATGATTGGTTCCTCAACCCACCCAAAGACTCTATCATAGGATGGGTCCAATTTAGTAACACCTTCTTAGCTCAATATGGGCAAGTTATTAAACCTAATGTATTGTACCAAAAATTCACTAGCATGAAAAGTGAAGCTAATGAACCTATTAGATCCTTTTACACTAGGTTCCAAAATATGTATAGTCATATAATGACATTATACAGATGCAACACTTTGTTGGAACTTGAAATGTATAAGAACATTTTAGATCCATGAATAAGTATTTTCTTGCAAAGAGATCCCCTCATGGTAGATTTATTGCTAGCATATACTGAGGTGATCAAGGTTAATAATAAAATTAACCCCCAAGGTCAAATGATGGTGGACATTGTAAACATTTTCCCAAAAAATTTAGCCTTGAATGTAGTCCCAAACACCAACCAAAATGTGTCGATGCCAAACTCGGTACTAGTGATCAATGAACTAGCCTTGAGACAAGCCACACCCAACTAAAATTTGGGTTTTCTATGATTGACTAAAAATGATACTATAACCCAAGATCACAACCAAGCATTGGTCTCTATCATTAATAATGTTAAAAATGTACCCCAAAACTCTACCAAAAGTGAATTGGATGTTATACAACATATGGTGTAAAATATTAGTAATGACTTATTAGGACTCCAGAGGTATGTCAAGATTATTGGTAGAGAAACTTCTAACAAAATTTATCCTACCAAAGGTATAATAGTCCCCTCAACCATTCCAACCATCAACTAGACCCTCGCTAATAAGTTGCATGAGATCAACATCTGTGAACTAGCCCTGCCCAATTGGTGCATGGTACAAAACACAACCAAGCATGGATAATTGGATTGTATTGAGTTATGAACTTCCTTTGACATATTAAAAAAGGATATGCAGGGGGGGTGTATGAATTTATTCCCAACCATCATAAGGTAATCAAATCATCAAAAATCATAAGCACATTAAGATCACCAAGTATTGATATGGTGCTATAAACCCTCAAATTCCCTAGCCAATAGGATAATGAACCCAAGGAAGCCATAATTAAGATTCACATATTTTAATAGTACCAAGGAAATTACTATGCATTAATAAATAGGACACAACAACAACCCTTAACTACATCCACTCCCCTAAAAAATAGTGCTACTTCTCTTGGTCCTAAAGAAAATAATTATCTCCCACCATATTGTAGAAATACATCCTACCTTAAGTAAAAAGGCTATAACATAGTGGAGGACATGATTAAAATCAAGGCCAAAATCAAACTACATGTGTTAGCTCATATCACAAAGCAACATGATCTACTTTCGAAATCCTTAACTAACAAACTAGTCTAGTTTATGCAAAATATTGATGCTAACATAATAATACAAAAAAATAAGGTTAAGGTCCCCCCTTTCCTCCTAACACCTTGATTATTTTGGAATTTTTTTCACAACTGTCTGTTTGATTTAGGAGCCTCAACTAATGTCATGCTTTTTGTAATTTTAAAGAAAGTAGGCCTAAATCTAATCAAGTATAAAAAAATTAGTTGTCCAGTTAGATAAATCTAAGGTCAAGGTGGCATGTAGGTTATTAAATGTCCATATGTAGTTGGAATCCACACCCAAAGTCCTTAAATTTATAGACATTTAGCTGGTCTAAATGTCTATAGTTCAAAGGTAAAATCATGATGGATATTTTTGAAGTATACAAGACCACATTACTACATTAATTAGATTTAAGTATCTACAAAGTGATGTAGGTGCAGAATGTTAAGATAAAATTGAGATTTTAAATTTTTGATTTGAGGAACATACCATTCAATTTCAAATTTGATGGGAAGGTGGTCTAAAAGAAGGCATTAGGAATGACTACCACATTGTAGTCAAAATTATTGGAAATAAAAAAAATGATTTATTCTAAATAAGATTAATATCCAATTGTTTCACCACTCTATTAAAACATTAGCATAATTTTGACCATGTGAACAAAGGTGAGGTGGAAGGAATGTGGCAGAGATGATTGGGATTGAATAAAAAATTATTGTGAATTTAAAACATTGCCTCTATTTCACCAACACACTAACTCATGGGGAGTAACCCATCCCAATCTTCTATGGATTCAACCATGTTAAGTTTTACACAAAGGATCTATTTGGCATTTGGAAGTGAGTCAACAAGACAATGCAAAAACATGCCCTTTAAAATATATCATTAGAGGCATAAATATTGGAAATACCAAGAAATAGACATTTGAAGTTAAAGAGGGACCACACAACCTGATGAGCAGGGTTTGATCCCAAAGAGAATATATTGGGTAAAAAGGATGGAGAAATTAATGTTACCACACCCCCATGTCCATTATTATGAGAAGACATATGAGAAATATCTCATAGTAGAATCATTATAACAATGAAGGAGAGATAAAAGTCAAAAATATTAACTTCTTGTTGGCATAAAATTTTCATATTAACAAAAAACTTGATACATATCCATTATGATATATTTTTAGGTCATGTATGTAAGTCCTCACACATTCTATGAGTAAACTATCATTAAATAACCTATTTTTGCATAGAGGTTTCCTCTTCCACCTTAACTAAAATATAATAACTATTTTACAAGTAGGATCGATGCTTACCTTTCATGAAATCACTCAAGTGCCCGACACTTTTTTTACACGTAATCACCACCTTTGAGAGGTGGATATGGATTATGCTCTCTACAGTACAATGACTTGAAATCAAACACTAAAATTTGATCTACCTCATTTGGTTTGTTTGTCTCATGAGGGGGATGTTATAGTTGAGCAACCATTGGTTAGATTTAGGATTTGAGAAAAAAAAATTGCATGTAGAGTGCACACAATAGATGGCGTTACTGCCTACTAAGTGATGTAAGATATTTTAATTTTAGTTTTCATAGAATAACTTTTGGATTTGTACACAATAGTGGGGGGCTTGCCTATAGAATAATATAATTTGGATTTATTAATAGGACATATAGGATGCAAATTTATCAACTTGCTTCGATGCATTCTCCTTAGAATTTCACTTGGATTATTGTTACTCTTATGAAAACTTCTATATTCAATAATTTTAAGTTATTTTTTCTTCTGATCCCATATTTGAGATGAAATATGCACTAAGATACATAGGTTTTGGATAGAGATCAACATATGCAATTAACATTAACATCTTCGAGGAATCTTGTTGACATATGTAATCTTCTCTCCAATGATGTGAATTTTACACATAATTTTTATTATTTCTTTTTGTAACACCTCTATTGATTGATTAATAATAATCAACTCATCATGGATGGTTTTATTAGATATATTAGTGCTCGTAGGTTGGGAATATTTAGTTTTACAATTACAAACCCTAGGATTTTCAGATTTAATGTTCATATATAAGTCTTTAGGAGGATGTACCCTACCTCTTGGATTTATTATAGCATGCAACTCTTGTGAAGGATTGTAGTTATCAAAAACTTGAGGAGAGACAAAAGAATTTACACATGGAGATACATCAAATTCAATAGTTAAATAATGTGTGTTACTAAATATAACTAAATTCTATTTATTATTAATTATAACCTTAGTTTTACTATACATAAATTTGACCCATTTCATTACATGGTTTCAAAAAATATTGCATATTATAACAATCATTGTTTGAATTAAAAAATATACACTATGTATATCCATTATAGCCACCATGCAATGTCTAGAATAAATAGCCAACCAACCAAGGAAAATATTAAGGAATATTTGAAAAAAAGTGTTTTTTTTAAAAATTAAATCAGTGGATAAAAAAAACTTAAAAATTATTTTAAAAATAGATACACCCTTCATCCTTTATGTTGAATTCAATAAAAATAGTAAAATGCTAATTCTGAAAAGTATGTAAATAACATTATTGAACAAACATGTTTTTGATCCAAGAAATATGACTAACAAAAACCTCGGATTATTTTGAAAACAGATTCATTTTGATTCAAGTTAGTAAAACAAGGAAAATATCTAATAGAGGAAACCTTAATATGAGAATAAACATGAAACTCTATGGAAAAAGAGAAAAAAATATCAAATTTTCACCTATGAAAATGGAGACAACTAGAAATCAGGTGTAAAAATCAAAGATAAAAATAGAGATTTGAGAGCATAAAAAAAAGGAGGAAACCGTAAAGAATCTAAGGTTTTTATATGCTCAAAATAAGGATCAGGGTCACCAATATGTTATAGTTTTTGTTAGTTTAATCCAACCCTAATAGGATAAAACTGTAAAAAAAATTAGATTGCATAAGATATGACATTCACAGACAAGTTTGAGTGTAGCTAGCATAGTTTTATTGATTTATTGTAACTTGTTATTTATGGAAACATAAAGGAATTGAGTACTTAGTTTGTTTATAGATTATGTAAGTTTGTGGTAGTGTAAATTCAACCACATAGCCATGGAAGGGGTTTGTGAATGCTCAAATATAGAAACAAAGTATCTATGTGAACTTGGATAAAACTGTACTTCTTGAATGCTTATGCAATGTGACATTTTATATTAGGGTGTATAATTGTCTTGGGAGTTTGTATTGATTCTCTAATTATTTCACTCATTGCATATATATATTATATTTATTCTTGTATATTCAGATACATGTGATCTAGTACGAATAGCACTATTTTCCTTCTCCTTAATTTGAAACCTTAATTATATCCATTCTGATATAATATCATTGTAAATGGGGTAAATAGTTGAATTGGATGGGTTGAGATGACCTTAACCACCCCTTGTAGTTAAGTGTTACATATTATACAATAATATATATTGAATAATATGGATAAATTCTATATTGAGAAACATAACTTTTATCATTGAAATTATATTAAGAAAGAGTAAGTACAAAAACTATAATATAAATACTAACATTAAAACAATATAAAGAAATTAACCAATAAAATTATATTATATTACATTAATATATATATATATATATATATATATATATATATATATATATATATATATATATATAATTAATAATAATTCCATCAAAACGACTCTTAAAAATTATATTTTCTCTAATTTAAAAATAAACTCCTCTAAAATCCATTACCAAACAATAACACAAAAAACTTTATATTAATTTTTTTCATTATCAAATGAATAGTTTTCATTCCTAAATTATTGATTTTATACCATGAAAAGCTAATGCTCATTTGAGATATAAAAATATATTAAGCAAAGATAACTTTAGAGGAATCACCTATAGAATTTCTTATGAATAATTTTATAAATTAGTGGTGAAAACATGTGCTTAAGATTAATGGATACCGTATCATTTATCCATAATTTTTTTTTTTCAAATAGAACATCATACACTTTTATAGGCTCCATTCACATAAACATCTTAAAATGTCCTAACTACATAAGTAGTCTGAAAATTTCTTTCTTACGTGCATATATCTAGACTAATACATCCAAATTATTGTGTGCTTGAGGGTGAAGTATCTCTTGAATATTCCAAAACTCTTATCAAATATTTTGAAATAAGTAATTGCTAGTGTCCAAACCCCACCCTCCCCTCTCTTTTTTTTTTTCTTGTTCTTTTTGAAAATAATTGAGTACAAATAAAAATTTACTACTTAATTTTTGTTCCAGTACAGTGGAGGGTTTTGGTGCTTTGACGACCATTCTAAATTTAAATCGGGTGAAGAACCTAGTGGGTGGGTTTGTAACTTGACTATTGGAAATTTTGTATCTCGAAAGTATTTATTCAAAGTTTCTCTCAATTCTTCTATTTAATATTTTATAATAAATATTTTTTTGACAAGAGATTTTGAGTGAGGGTGTTGGAACTATATTGTTTAATTTTTTTTTTTTAATTTTTTTTTAAATTTTTTTGGTTTAATTTTTTATTATTATTATTAATTTTATAGAGGTAGGTTTTTTTTAATGTTTTGTTTTCTATTAGAAATGTATTTTTGTAAATGTAAAAATTTAAATTGTTGTAATATTTGATAATTTTACGTTTATTATTGTTATGTGTACCATTTTTTATCAATAATATATGAAATTGGTTTAAGTAATAACATAATATTTGGTTTCAAAGAAATGATGTAACATTTTGAATTGGTCATCATAATATTTTATAGGATAAAATCTTATTTAATGGTATCTACATATTCTTCAAAAATTTTAATTGTGTACACTTTTTATATAATACTAATTCATTTTCATCTTCTTTTTATTATTTTGAAAAAAAAAGATTAACACCATTATTTTAACATAGATTTTAGATTTTAAAAGTACAAATTTTATATTTTAATTATTTTATAAATAAATATGGTTCTAATTAGTTGATCAATTTGTCTACTTTACCTAGATCAAAATTTTATTTAAAAGGAGGAATAAGTACCTTGAAAAGTAGAACCTGAGAATACAATGAAAGTTAAAAGTTTAAGAATTCAATATTAAACTTGTTATGGAAACGTCTCCTTTTCTTGGAAATAGATTTTATGTGAAAATTAGAGTATCTACATCCGACCCCACTTCTTTGAAAATTATATCATAAAATAGGACTTCAATTCAAGCGGATTGAGCTGCTCACAAAAATCATAAAATAGGTGAAGATAAAGCAGTTGCTTTTGTTAGGTGAAAACAAGTTGAAGATGGGCAATGAAAATGATAATGAAATAGGAATATATATATAATTAATGTTTTATATTTATTTTATCTTTTCTTTTTAAGATTAATTAAAATTAAATACATTAATATTTGTGACTTATTAATAATTTTGACCTATGAATCGAAATTAAATGGGCCATAAAAAATATATAAATTGAAATTAAAGTACTTTACCATGATATGTAGTCTAATAATAATTCTTGTTATTAGCAATTACACAAAGGATATATAATGTAAATATTAATAAAGTGAAATAAATGTCTTGTTAATATTTGAAAAATAAAGGAGGCCAAATATGAACAAAAAATTCTAGATAGTTGTTTGACATTTCAATCACATTTTACACAATGTAATCAACAAGAAACATATGATACAAATTGATAGTGTTAAGATATTAAAAACTATTGTTACATCCTAAATTACATTATAACAATAAAAAAAATGATAACAAAGGGAACATGGACTAAAATGGAATGAATAACTAAAATATTATAACACATTCTATAACTCATATATGTCTTTAGGGAAACTACTTCTTGGTCAAGCCTATCAAAACAATACAAATTAACCATGCTAAAAAGAATAGTAATATTAATTATTTTAATGAATTATAATAACATTATGTAAAACTCATTTTATTTGTTTTCAACAAAAATATTAAGCCAAGTAGAAGTCAAATTGAAGTTGACTTGAAGCTTGGGAATCCCAATGTTCATAGTTAACGAATAAATAAAACATCAGTTAGGTGTTCCTTCCCATCATTTGGAGGGGATTCCAGTTCCACATGATGTTCATTGATCCAACAAAATCAATTGCTTTATCTTCACCTATTTTATTATTTTTTGATGGTCTAAATCTAATTGACTCGAAATCAAAGGTAAGTAACCAACATGCATTCTTTAATAACCTTAGAATGATGCATAATCTAATCATGGCTTTTATTACTAGTAATTGCATGAAGGAGGTGTAGTTTAAACATTGACAAACTTAAAACAATGTCTTATAAATGGTTCAAAAAAGAGGGGAGGTGAAACATGAATAAGATTTTTTAAGAAGTTGCTTGACACAAAGATTTTTTAAATTTAATTTATTTCTCCATATGTGTTGACCAAATTTTGCCCCCAGGCAAAATTTTTGGTCCCCTTCTTCCCTTGCTATCCATGCCAGTCATTTTCAGGTTGCACAAGTTCAATGAGTTTGGTTCATGCCCTGGTTCAAGTGGTTCAGCGACCTTTGGTTCAAAAGGTCCATCTTCAAGTTCAACATCTCGATTCAACAAGCGTTGAACCATTGAACCAAATTTTGGTTCAACGGGTTTGGTTCAACTAGGCGGTTCAATCGGCACAAAGTTCATCGGCTTTCATTTCATTTGGCATCGGTGCGCAATGGTTGAACCCTTGAACCGTTAAACCATTTTTGGTTCAACGTCTCGGTTCAAGGGTATGCCCTTGGTCGAAGGGGAGTCTTCAAGTTCAAAATACTTTAGCGGAGGGCAGGCGCTTCAAAAGAAAAGGACCCAGGTAAGTTCGGTTTTGTTCTAAGTTCAAAGTTCAAAGTTCAAAGTTCAAATTTGTCAAAATTGACTAAGTCCCGAATTCCTTCAGACTTTTTGCCCGAAGGAATTCCTTCGGGCAAAAAGTCCGAAGGAATTTGGGACTTAGTCAATTTTGACAAATTTGAACTTTGAACTTTGAACTTTGAACTTTGAACTTAGAACAAAACCGAACTTACTCGGGTCCTTCTCTTTGTCCAAACGAATTTGGGCACAACTCAAATCAAAAACAAAGGCCGGGTAGAATTTTTGTGGACTTTTTATCCGTGGGAAAATGTTTGCGGACAAAAGTCCGTGAAAAATACACAAAGCCTGCGGGAACTCGGGAGGCCATCTGAAGGATCAAAGGACCCACCGAAGGACCCTGAAGGGCAGGTGCCCTTGCGGGGGACTCTTGGCCAAACGTAAAGGAGGCACTTTCAAAGAGCCAGAGGCTTACCTTCCCCTGAAAAGGTGCTACGAGGAAGCAAAACCACAGAAAAGCCATGAAGACCTGATGACGTTTTGACAGGGATGGTGACGTCCTAGAGGACGTCAAAATTAACAAAACTAGCCGTTGGTTTTCAAACCAATGACGGTCGTATGAACGTCAAAGTTAGTGAAACAAAATGGCCATTTGTTTTCAAACTGAGAGAGAGCTAACTAAGGGGCAAGAATGTAGCAACCTGCTAAGAATTTGCCCCCGAGGGCCGAAGGAGCCAGAAGAGACAAAATTGAGAAAAGACAAGAAGACAAGCATGGAACGAGCAAGCAGTTAGTCCAAGTGGTGCCAATTTGAGAAGTGACTCTGGCAGGTGAAACAGTTCCTGCAAATTGATCATTGGGGACGCAAATAGCTAGTAATGCAACCGATTTCTCCATTTTACATTTAATGAGTAGACAAACCGTGTATTGACCTTGAAAACGCAGAATTAAAATAGACAAAGCACATAACTCATTAATGTTTTGAGCAACTTCTTCTTCCCAATGAAGGGATGCGATAGGCCACTTGTAAAAAAGGAGTGCCAAATGGGCCTCCTTGCTTCTCCTATATATTGAAGACTTGTCATTTTAAGAAACATCTTCCACATTTGTAAGGCATAGCCCTGGCAAAATTTCCACCTGAATCAATAAATGCAGTTTTACCTCCATCTTGGATAGATTTTTTGTGTATGTCTTGAGTGTTTGTTTATGTTTAGTCATTGTTTCTTGATGCTTTCATAGGCCCAACACCAGCATACCTATTATCTACAAGGTGCCATCTTTGCAGCTGATAGGAGGAGAGTAGTATTTGAGAAGTTCATAACAAAGGAGATTACTTACAGTGTGTATTCCATAGCACCTTGGTGAAATCTCTATTTTTTTGTGTTTTCATGAAAGCCTCCCTGCCAGTTTCTTGCAGCCTGGTCCTTCTGCCAAGTCTGAAGTGTATGTATGTATTTGTCTAATTTCAAGTGTGGATGTGAGAAGGTTGACTTATTTTGGTGCATCACCTCTTTAGAGTAGTTTATTTTCCTGTAATCTCTCTCCCTTTTCATCCCCCCAATATACCTATATATGTATGTATTTGCACTTGCTGGAACGAACATGATGCATCAAAGGGAGCTAGCCCTTATCTAGAGACTCTCCCCTCCAGCTTCGCTAGTCCCAATGTGAGAGGGGAGTTTCCATAGTTGTGAGGAGAAGGCAGGAGCTCAGCCTCTTGCCAAGGGTGCAATCTCTTGCGTCAACAGTTTTGGCACGCTCAGTGGGACCTAGTTTGACAACTTAGTAAGGTTTTAGGATTGATACTGGTCCTGTCACAACAATTCAAAGTCTTCTAGCATCTGGCGACTCCACTGGTAAGAGCTTTAGTTTTCCAATTAAGACTAGTTTCTTAATTTTCTATGCCTAAAGTCACCACAAGGTCTACTTCCAAAGGGGTTCCCTCTGAATTCGTTGAGTTGCCTTTAAACTCAGCCAAAAGGCTAAGGTTTGAAAAGACCCATCCTTATCCAAAAAGCCATCCTCTTAGACCTGTTGTAAGGGACACATACACAACAGAGCTATAGTTGTAGCCCATCCCAACTATGGCAGTGCCTTTTGCAGCTTTTCATGGTTAGTGCCCCCTGAATCTCCCATGCTATGATCCAATTTTGGGAACAGCCCTAAAAAATGTGCCTTCTTTCGATGGAGAGGGGCCCATTACAGTCGTCGAGTACATTAGGAATATTACTAATCTCTACAATATTCACAATGTTACGGAGGAAAATATTGCCATCAGATTGTTAGCATTGTCTCTCAAAGGCAAAGCTCTTGACTGGTATGAAACTTTTCCTATAAATTCAATCCATTCTTAGAATGAATTGGGCACTCAGTTGATAGATCATTTTAGGGAAAAGAGTGATGGCCTCTCGCTTGCTGAGCAGTTGACGACAATCAAGAGAGCTCCACATGAGTATTGCAAGATTTCAACATGCGATTTCAAAAGACTTGGGATAGAATTCCCATCCTGGTAAGACCGACTCCCAGCTATGCTTTCCTGTACTATTTAAAGGCATTAAATAGTGATATTGATGTGATGATCCAATCCATGAGAGGGAATATACTACCAGCTGCTTATGACATAGCCATAACAGTTGAAAACTGCTTAGTACAGGTTGGGAAAATAGCCCCTAGTCCTCACATTCCACTTTTCCCAAAAATGCTACCTCCAATTTAGACTGTTGCTCTCACATTGGCCCCTCTACCTAGCATTGAGAAACCAGCTGCTGTTCTATCCAATGAGCTTCACGAAGTTAAGAGTTTGTTGCAGATCATGTCAAATGAACTTGTAGTTCTTAAAAGGTAGCAAGCTCAAAGCAACAGACTGAATCAGGGATACCAACATTATGGTCAAGCCCCTAGACCCCTTTTCAAGGATATAATCTAGGACAGGGTCAGCTCACTTAGACCAGGCCATTTCAAAATTACAACCCAGGCTCCCCTTCATCATCCAAAGTCATGGTGCCGGCTCAGAACAATCTAGTACAAGAGCAGCCAAGTTGTTCGACCATGGGATATGGTCAAGAACAGGTTGTTCACATGAATGAGATGATAAATTATTTCCAGAATGTAGACAATCAGATAGTTGCTCATTCCTAGATTTTTGAGGCTCCAACTCAACCCAACACAAATAGCAATTAGGCCTAGCCAAATTTTACCCTCATGAATCATCTGGAAGGGAAATTTTATTTAGTGAATTATGTGGGTGCTACAGATAATCAGGCTGACTGTGTTGCAGCCAACACAAGATTTAAGAGAAGAACAATGGGAGAAGCCCAGGCTACCACCCAAGCGGCAGTAACACCTTCTCCATCACACTCAAATTTGAAGGCCCCAAATTTCAGACAGCTGTTTGTACCTTCAGCCCCTTAGCCTGTAGCTTAGGTTGGAATCAGCCCCAAAGAAAGCTTGAAGGGAGGCAGTCCCCAGGTCAATATAGTGAACCAGATGAAGAAGCTGCATATGAACATCTCTTTATGGGATTCATTGTCTCTTCTAGGATAGAAGGACGTATTGAAGAAGGAATTGCATGAGCTGGATCGACAAGCTGTCCCAGCAAGCACTGATAATGTCTTGATGACAAATGGACAGCCTTCCACTTCAGGTCAAGTAAAAAAGGAAGAGAAAATTCCCCCTTTCTATGTATCCTTGGTCATAGGGGATTTCTTGGTACAAAACTACATAATTGACAGTGATGCCTAAGTGCATAGCTGACAAGATGGGACTGAAATATGAAGAGATGAACAAAGGAGTCCTGCAGCTAGATGGGACACCTACAAAAATAGTTGGGATTGTGAAGGGTTTAGGCTTGACGTCGCATGCTTGCCTAACCTTCTCAATTCCCCATGATATAGTGGTAGCGGATGTTCCTCCCTATTTCACATTTTGCTTGTCCAGGGACTTCACATCAAAGATAGGTGGCTATCTAGTAGCGAATTGGTCATATCTGGTTTTCAGAACCAAGTATGGGACCAAGGTAAAAATTGAGTCTAAGCCACTCTACAAGGACCATCTAGAACCATACTCACCCAAGGCAGTGAACGTCAGTTACACCATTATCGACCTAGAAGAGTCTTAGACAGATCAATCTCTGTCCTCTGCTTTTGAAGGAGTCGCAGACCTAATCTTGGATGAGTGGGGAAATGATAAGTTCGAACATGACCCTTAAAAGTTCATTGATGAGGCAGACCTTGGAGTCTACTGCATGTATGAGGAGGGAACTTTTTTGTCAAATTTAATGAAGGCCAGCCAGGACGACCTTGGTCTATGGCAGCTGCACTTTGATGGTTCCCAAAGTAGGCTGGGCATTGGTGGTGGGGCGATGTTGGTCTCCCCTTCAAAGGATAGGTACTTTTCAGCTTTTTGTTTCCAATTCTCTTGCACAAGTAATGTTTCAGAATATGAGTCCCTTGTCCATGGGCTGGAATAAGCAAGAAAAAGAGGGATCAAGGAGTTGCAAGTTTTGGGAGATAGTGAGCTGATTGTAAATCAAGTGAAAGGCTAGAATCTAACCAAGAATTCCTTGCTGAAGTCTTACAAGCATAGGTTCTGGGACTTGGTGGAAGATTTCCTCAATTTTAATATCGCCTCCATTCCCAGAGAGAAAAATAAACAAGTGGATAGGCTAGTAATAATTAGCGCTCAGTTCAATGTTTCCAAGGAAATAAGTCGAGACTGTGGTTCATGCCACTTGAAAGTGGTGGTTCGGCACTCTATCCCAGACAACATTACAAATTGGCAAGTTTTCAAAAGTGACCAGCAAATAGCTTTCTTCTTACAGGAGGAAGCTAAGTTTGCAACACAGAATCAGGCGAAATTGTAGCAATAATATGGCAATCAGATTGTTCAGTTGAAGAATAATAAGCTCCCTAAAGGTTTGGTCATGCTTGAGAGCATCTTCAATGGAGCTGACCAATTGAGAAATGACAAGGCATGCATCACAACCAAAGAGGAGAATTATGAAAGGGTTGGGATCTTCAAGGACAAGCTGCTTACACTTGGAAAAGTCTACATGATTCAAGAAAGGTGAGCTTTCATTTTGTTGTGTCAAGAATTCATAGATGTTTTTGCATGGGATTATAATGACTTAAAGGGCTTCGACCCAAGACTCGCCCAACACACCATCAAATTAGAAGAAGGTGCTAGGCCAATCACAAAGAAGTAGAGACCTGTCAATCTACCAATTGAGCCCCTCATGTAGAGGGAACTGGCCAAATTGATTGAGTCCAAAATTATATTTCCAATCAAACATTCCTCCTGGCTAGCCAACCTTGTTCTTATTAGAAAGAAGAATGGGGAGATCAGGCTGTGTGTCGACTTCAGAGACCTTAATAAAGTCTTTTTAAAGGATCATTATCCCCTCCCAAGCATGGAGCAGATCCTTCAAAAGGTGATAGACAACAAGCATTTATCCCTCCTGGATGGTTATTTAGGGTATAATCAGATTCTAGTGCAAGGCTATGACTAGCCCAAAACAGCCTTCACCATTAAATGGGGAACGTTTGCCTACAAGAAGATGCCAACTGGGCTATCTAATGCTGGTGCTACCTTTCAGCGAGCCATGGACATGGCTTTTTGAGGCTTGATAAACAACAACGTGCTGGTATACCTCAATGATGTGATGGTATTCTCCAAGGAAGCGAGCCAACACATATAACACCTTAGGCAGATTTTTGAGAGGTGTAGGGAATTTAGCATCTCTCTTAATCCAAAGAAGTGTGTGTTTGTTGTTCATGAGGGGAAACTCCTTGGCCACATTGTGTCTAAGGAAGGCTTATCCATTTACCCCAAGACAGTTCACTCTATCCTAGAGATGTCCCTACCAAAGCACAAGAAAGGCCTGCAAAGTTTCTTTGGCAGGATAAACTTCATTCAGAGATTTATTCCAAACTTCACATAAATAGTCAAGCCCCTAACCTCTATGCTGAGGAAGGGTGAGGAGTTCAAGTGGACAACACAAAGAAGAGACATCATTGAAGCCATCAAGCAGGCCATAACCCAGGCTCCTACTTTGATCAGCCCCGACTTCAATAAAGACTTCAACCTATACACTTTCAGCAATGAAGAGGTGGTCTTTGCCATGCTTACCCAAGCAAATGGTGATGACCTCGAGTAACCACTTGCCTTTTTTAGCCAAGGGTTAGAGGATTTTGAAGTCAGATACATGTAAGTAGAGAAGCAAGTCCTGGCAATAGTACAGAGCCTAAAGAAATTTAGGCATATGTTGTCTAACAATAGGATTCACCTCATGGTCCCAAATCCTGGCGTCAAGGATTTCTTGACCAATCAAGACTTAAATGAGAAGAGAGCAAGGTGGATCACCAAAGTGATGGAGTATGACGTAGACATCAAGATCACCAAGCTAGTGAGGGGAAGAGGCCTGTGCGAACAACTTGCTGCAGACTTCAAGCAAAAAAGGGAAGATAGCTTGCTAATTCATGATGCAACCACTATAGAGGAACTAGCTATCATAAGGGATTGGATGTTGGACCTGAGGTGTTTCCTTCTCACTGGTGAGTGCCCACAGGTTCTTGATAGGACCAAAAGAAGGTATTTCAAACTCCAGTCTCTCCTTTATGTCTTGGTTGATGAAGTATTGTTTAGGAAGGATCTCTCTAGGGTCTTTCTAAGTTGCATTGACCCAAACCAGGCTGATAAGGTACTGTCTGAATTCCATGATGGGCTAACAGGAAACCATTTCGCTCCTAGAGCTACTGCAACAAGGATAATGAGAGCTAGCTATTTTTGGCCTACTCTTTTCAAGGACACCCATGCCTGGGTAAGAAAGTGCCAAAAGTGTGCACTTTTTGATGGGAAACAATGGTTGGCTACCATGCCTCTACAGCCTATTTAGGTGGAACATCCATTCATGCAGTGGGGCCTGGACTTCATAGGGATGATTAATCCTCCTTCCAGTGCTAGACACAGGTGGGTCCTGACTACCACAGACTATTTCACAAGGTGGGTGGAGGCTATTGCTCTGAAAGAAGCAAATGAAAGCGTAGTCCTGGAGTTTTATGAGGACCTGGTAACAAGATTTGGTGTCCCAACCACCATAATCTTAGATAACGCCTTAGCTTTTTTAGGAACCAAAACAAGTGAATGGGATCTTAGGTATGGTATATATCTCAGCACTTCATCAAATTATTACTTACAGGGGAATGGGCTGGCTGAGTCCACCAACAAAAATTTGATTAGAATCATAAAGAGGACCATGGAAGAAAATTAGAGGACTTGGCATGCCAAGCTGAAGATTGCTCTGTGGGCTGATCGAATCACTCTGAAGAGAGCAATCAAAAATTCTCCATATACACTCATATACGGAAGGGAAGCTAGGCTTCCCATCTCACTTAAATTACCAGCATTAGACCTCACCTGCCAACTGCAATTAGAAGAAGGAAGTAGCATGGAGGTCAAGCTGTACGAGCTGATGGAGCTCTAAGAGATAAGGGACCGGGCTATGGCTTCTATGACTAGTCACCAATAGCAAGTGAAGAGACACTTTAACAAGAAATCTTCGTCAAAATATTTCTCTGAAGGAGACATTGTCTTTAAATGGGCTGAAGATCAAGCTAAGCCTGGAAAGCATGCAAAATTTGACGCCCTATGGAGTGGTCCTTACATAATTACTTAGTGCAAGTAGCATAATGCATTCCAACTCTCCAGGTTGGATGGTGAAGAACTGCATATCCTAGTTAATGGGATACATCTGAAGCATTGCCACTGAGTCTCTTTTCATTTGTATATATTTTCCCTTGTGTTCTTTCCTATTTTCCCTAAGTGCTATTGCACAAGTAGTAGTTTTCTTAGTCTTGTGTGTGCTTTCATTTCCTTAGAGGTAGATCTACATGACTGGTTCTAAGATTCATCAGAGCTATTGCTAGTTTTCCAAGTTACCATATGACTCCATGCCCAATGGACTGCAAGGCAACTAGTCTCTAAGCATAGCAGGCATGCTTCCCCTGGGAGTCACCAATTTGTTGACCAAATTTTGCCCCCAAGAAAAATTTTTGGTCCCCTTCTTCCCTTGCTATCCATGCCAGTCATTTTTAGGTTGCACAAGTTCAATGAGTTTGGTTCATGACCTGGTTCAAGTGGTTCAGCGACCTTTGGTTCAAAAGGTCCATCTTCAAGTTCAACATCTCGATTCAACAAGCGTTGAACCATTGAACCAAATTTTGGTTCAACGGGTTTGGTTTAACTAAGCGGTTCAATCGGCATAAAGTTCATCGGCTTTCATTTCATTTGGCATCAATGTGTAATGGTTGAAACCTTGAACTATTGAACTATTTTTGGTTCAACAGCTTAGTTCAAGGGTATGCCCTTGTTCGAAGGGGAGTCTTCAAGTTCAAAATGCCCTAACGGAGGGTAGGAGCTTCAAAAGAAAATGACCCAGGTATGTTTGGTTTTGTTCTAAGTTCAAAGTTCAAAATTCAAAGTTCAAATTTGTTAAAATTGACTAAGTCCCAAATTCCTTCAGACTTTTTACTCAAAGGAATTCCTTCGGACAAAATTTTTGAAGGAATTCGGGTGCAGCTCAAATCAAAAGCAAAGGCCGGGTAGAATTTCTGTAGAATTTTTGTCCTTGGGAAAATGTTCACAGACAAAAGCCCATGGAAAATACACAAAGCCCATGAGAACCCGGGAGACCGTTCGAAAGATCAAAGAACCCACCGAAGGACCCCGAAGGGTAGGTGCCCTTGTGGGGGACTCTCGACCAAATGCAAAGGAGGCACTTTCAAAGAGCCGAAGGGTCACCTTCCCTCGAAAAGGTGCTAAGAGGAAGCAAAAATACAGAGAAGCCATGAAGACCCGATGATGTTTTGACAGGGACGGTGACGTCCTGGAGGATGTCAAAATTAACAAAACAAGTTAGTCGTTGGTTTTCAAACCAATGATGGCCATATGAATGTCAAAGTTAGTGAAACAAAATGGCCATTTGTTTTCAAATTTAGAGAGAGCTAACCAAGGGGCCAGAATGCAGTAACTTGCTAAGAATTCACCCCCGAGGGCCGAAGGACCCAGAAGAGACAAAATTGAGAAAAGACAAGAAGACAAGCATGGAACGAGCAAGCAGTTAGTCCAAGTGGTGCCAATTTGAGAACTGACTCCGGCAGGTGAAACAGTTCCTGCAAATTGATCATTGGGGATGCAAATAGCTAGTAATGCAATTGGTTTCTCCATTTTACATTTAATGAGTAGACAAACCATGTATTGACCTTGAAAAGGCAGACTTCAAATAGACAAAGTGCACAGCTCATTAATGTTTTGAGCGACTTGTTCTTCCCAATGAAGGGATGCGATAGGCCACTTGTAAAAAAGGAGCGCCAAATGGGCCTTCTTGCTTCTCCTATATATTGAAGACTTGTCATTTTAAGAAACATCTTCCACATTTGTAAGGTGCAGCCCTGGCAAAATTTCCACCTGAATCAATAAATGCAGTTTTACCTCCATCTTGGATAGATTTTTTGTGTATGTCTTGAGTGTTTGTTTGTGTTTAGTCATTATTTCTTGATGCTTTCATAGGCCCAACACCAGCATACTTGTTTTCTACAAGGTGCCATCTCTGTAGCTAACAGGAGGAGAGTACTATTTGAGAAGTTTAGAACAGAGAAGATTACTTACAGTGTGTATTCCATAGCACCTTGGTGAAATCTCTATTTTTTTGTGTTTTCATGAAAGCCTCCCTGCCAGTTTCTTGTAGCCTTGTCCTTTTGCCAAGTCTGAAGTGTATGTATGTATTTGTCTGATTTCAAGTGTGGATGTGAGAAGGTCAACTTATTTTGGTGCATCACCTCTTTAGAGTAGTTTATTTTCATGTAATCTCTCTCCCTTTTCATCCCCCCCATTATACCTATATATGTATGTATTTGCACTTGATGGAATAAACATGATGCATCAAAGGGAGCTATCCCTTATCTAGAGACTCTCCCCTCCAGCTTCACCAGTCCCACAGGTGAGAGGGGAGTTTCCATAGTTGTGAGGAGAAGGCAGGAGCTCGGCCTCCTACCAAGGGTGCAATCTCTTGCGTCAACAATATGATTAAGAGATTTCAAGGGAGAAACTAAACAAAGACAATAGATATGAAATACCTATAATCCATCAAGAGGAAGTTTTGATAAGGAATACAATTTTTTTCCCTCATGTAGATGATATTTTATGATTATGTAGCACCTCAGTCTTGTACACTTGGCAAACACATGACCCTAGTTATTCCTCTTATTTCTACATATGCCTTGCTTCCACAAAACTCACATATGCTCTATCTTATATCCATTTGACTATCTCTTAGTCCGACCAACCTTATATTGATGACACATACATCCCATCTTGACAATAATGCTTAAAATATACTTATCTTACACCTCTGTAAGTTTTGAGCTCATGCCTACTCTCCTTCTCCTTGGACACTAACATTTGGGTCAGATAGTAGCATTGACATTATTGTCCTAGCTCGACGCAAGTGTCTAATGACCTAAATCCTTCCAATTTAAAAATGAAATGTATTATAATGGTCAGCTTAAGTGCTTTAGTGTGAATTTTCTCATGATAGAATTGGTATACATACAATATCAACCCTCATTTATTCCTCACCTAAAATTAGACAAAAAGAGCACTCAAGAAACACTCAAGTTACCCAACACTTTCCTATTATGACCTATTTTTATATCAGTCAAAGGACAACCCAAATTTAGGTTTTCAGTACTAAAATAAGAGTCATAAGTTTATATTTTCTAAGTTACAAGCTATGCCACTATTGTACTTGATTTGCATATTTGTATGATTCACACACAAGCCAATACGTAAGGGATAAGTACATGAGTCTGAGACCCTCTTCTGGAGTATTGACTATGTAGGCAACACCCTTTGACAGTGGGGTTATTATGGGTCAGTTCAATACCATGTGCCCACTAACCCATTTTCCCCAAGGTCACATTAAACATACAAAGCTAGGGTTTTGCCATTTCACCAGGAGTTATAGTCTATGGCCTAGATCTAAATACACTAGAGTGAAGGCAAAACCAAACCTAGAAGCATCCAGGTGGTCATATCCTATTTGAGCACATATTATGTACAAGACATTAGCATTGATATCTAATACTAGCATCAACACAACTATCCTAGGATGAATCAAGTGTCTAAAGAGCCAGAGGCATCATATCCAAAATCTAACTATTTAGAAACAATCTTCCAGCCTATACCAGATACAACATTATATTTACATCATAAATAGATAAGTAATTTATTTTATATCATTTGTATATCTAGCATAACTATACTTTCCATTAATATCCTATCTTAGTTTTATAAATTTAGCATATGGTACATCTAAGTTTAGCACATTAATTGGTCTGTTGTAGATATGATATTCACCCTTGTGCCCTATAATTTTTATATCCTTAACCATAACTACTAAATATGATCCTTATCCAAATTAGGGTTAAACATTTGGTGAACCTGATTTTGAACATCAAACCCTAGGCCACTTAGGGTTTTTTGAGTTCTTTTGCTATTGTGGATCCCTAATTGATAAATCTTGAATTCATGTTTTCCATGACCACATCTATATATTATTTCGTGATCCAATACCTTATATTTGCTATGGTTTGCTACATTACTTGTCTTTTTAAAATTATTAAGAAAATATGTGTACTTAATGTGAGAGTGTTAAAATGGAGACAACTTTTGATATCTCTCCACAAGTCCTCTTGCAATGCTATAGAGCTAACATCTAGATGCCAACATACATGCTCTCAGCCTTTTGTTCTATCCAATCCATATTTGAGTGACATTTACCATTCCACACCCATTATTTACCCATGCCTTATATTGGATCCTGCGGTCTATGTTGTTACTACTCAAAGAGGTAAGTTTGTTTAACCTACACAACCACCTATCAATATACAACATATGCCCCCTAAGCCTAGACTCATGAAAAAATATAAGGATTATGATCTTGTTGACCAATTGAGTAATACACATACTAAAATTTGAATACTTGAGATCCTAAAATAATCTAATGTTTACAAGGATATCCTATATAAGACATTGCATGAAACTCAAGTTCTAAATGATATAGAGCTACTTACTTTGTAGATATCATGAAAGATCTGAAAAAAAATGCCAAACTTATTACCTTTGATCCAACTTACTTACCATTCAAAGATATTATTTATCAAGAGTTACCTTTGTTCATACAAGTGACAATGTAAAATAAAGGCATCAAATAGGTTTTTATTGATAATGGATTGAGGCCAAACATTTGTAGTATCAATTTTTTTAACCACCATGGGCATTATCACTAATTTTATTCAATATTTTATTATGCATATCCATGGGTTTAATAATTCACATAGTCCTCCAGTTGGTCAAATTACATAGGATGTGACATTAGGACAAAAAGCTATTTCAACTATTTTTAAGGTAATATCTCAATCATTTCATTATAATGTGCTTTTGGGTAGACCTTGGATACATTCAATAGAATATATCCCATCTACACTTCATAGATGTGTAAAATTCATACATGATGGGATGATGGGAATTTGTTAATAATGGCCGCCAATGATGAACCTTTCAATTTTTTCAAAATGATACAATCTAAAATTGAAGGAATTCCTACAATAGTACCACTTAAACAATGCATTCCTATTGAGCACATACACACTTATGAAATAGGTGAGTCAAGTACAATGGATCCTCCATCTTTATATGAAAATAAGGTATCAAATATTCAGATGCACATAGATGCGCATCAAGATAAAAAATCATTACCAAAGGAGCCATTAAAACCACAAGAGCCTCCTTCATTTGAGCTTCCTTTATAGGTCAATACTGAGTAGAACAATGGGCATGTTTTCAATTACTATGATATTGATGATGATATTGCTCATGATATGACAGATTAAAAAATGTGCACCCTAAAATTTTATCCACTTGATCACCTTTCACATAAATTATTTGAACCCATAGGTCCTAGTACATACATAATTAATTTACTTAAAAAAGAAACAACACTAAATCCAAATAAAGGGAACACAACCATAGTAGATGAGCATATAAATGATTGTTACTCAATCCACCCCTCATGGTTAAAATCATTGAGCTAACCTTACAAATGTAAAATATAATTATACCATGCAAACAATGTGGAGTCTTATCCAAAAGCTTCACAACCTGTCAAAAGTCCAAATCCTTCATATCTTTCTAATGAGAACTATGTTTTAAAATGACCAAAGCATGAAGAGTTGACTATTACTGCTAATATTGATGGAGTATATTGATGCCATCTCTAGTTTGATATTAACAAATGGGATAAAACTTGTGTAACTACATTCCTTGAAAACTTGGGACATATTAAAAATGAACTCATATACTCTCCATTGATGCCAAAATCCTATGGATATATTTGGTTACCTATTGCTTGTGGTATATTTTTGGTGATCATAGCCATATGGATACTAGAACATGACCCCCATGTGAAGCTAAAGCTTGGATAAAATTGGCTAGATGAATGGCAATCCAAGTTAGATACTATAGATATGTGTGTTACCTTTCTTGATATGGGCACATAGATTTGAATACCACATGATGGATACAATTCTCTACCCACACCATTAGCTTCAGGATGGCCATTGGACAAATATGTTGAAGAAGAGGCAATCCATCATTATAAACAACAAAAAAAAATATTTCTACAAATGGCCCTACACCTTTTGATGATGATGAATTCCTCAATTGGAACTCTTAAACATTATAAAATACCAAAAAAATCAAAAACATTGAAAAATCCAAAAACATTTTCAGTAGCAACATGTTCTATTGGCTCTTTGGCATCTATATGTTAGTCCCATGTTAAGGACTAACATATAATTTCCTCCTACATAAACATACATAGGCATACACAACTATATGATACACTTATGGGGTGTTGGGCCTTCCCTCAACTCATGTCATTAAGGCATTGTGGGCATCCATCTGCTATGATCTTGATATACACAGGTTATATGATTCGATGATCACTCTAAACTATCATGATTAAGCTTACATATGTACTTACACATGCCTAGTATCCATGATTATATATTATATAGGGTACTTAATATGCTATGTTCTTGAAATTATTTTTAACATTTTCGATCCATGGGCCACTATGACATGTTTATATTGGTTTCTTATGTTTTTCCTTTAAACACTTCCTTGAGTGTTTTGACTTGCTATTGTCTTTATTTTCTAAACATTTGAATATGCTCCATTATATGCGGCCCCTGTGCCTATGTTTGCTTTCTTGGACTTTTGAATGTGTCATTACATTCTTGGACATTTGAATATGTCATTCATTGATTTTATGGACATTGGACTAAGTCATGTCCATTCAATATTGTGACTTATGAACGTGCCCCTTATTTGTGATCTCCTTGGACCATTTCCTTTTGAATTCCTTTTGAGTGCTATTATGTGTGCACTTGTTTGCTTGTTGAGCTTGTACTATTACTATCTAGATATTTACATGATATTTATTATGCATCTAAGGCCTACATGTGATTACATAAATTTTATTTGATTTAATATTACATCTACCTATACATATTTCCTTCTATATGCTACGTGGTTACATTCACATATTTATAATTATCTTACCATTTTGAGGTGAGCTAACTACTAGGTAATATCTTTCCCTCATCTCAAAGTGGGGAAATATTAGTGGGGGCATGTCATGGTGACATGGGTTCCACATATTTCATAGTTTCTAGATTACAGTGGGGGCATGCTTTGAAATCATGTTATCCACACTCACATTATATATGGTACTTAACGCCAATTTTCAAATTTAATGGGGGCATGTCATATATGACATGACTTCCACACATTCACAATTTTAGATTCATTAGTGGTGTGATTTGGAAGCATGCCATCCACATTCATTTAGTATGGTACTTATAATTCATAGATTTAGTGGGGACATGCTTTGGAAGCATATTCTCCACACCTACTCAGTTTTTAACATCTCTAGTTTATAGTGGGGGCATGTTTTGGAAACATGTCCTCCGCATTGGTACTTATATCAGTTTCATATTTCTCCATATATAGTGGGGACATGATTTGGAAGCATCTCCTCCACACTTACATAATTTTTTGAATTGGCCAAATCACAAGTTATATGATTTAGATACATATTTGTGGCATAATTATACACATGGTACCATTATTACACATAATTTCAGCATGAGATAAATCTAAGGTGAATATGCTATGGAACATATTCTTAATATTTTAAAATCCAAGTCAAATTTAAATTCTAAGACAATTGCACATATTGATACCCAATAGAATTTTACGGACTTTAGCAAGCCAATTTATTATAGTAGTTGTTTCACCTTTTGGTATGGTTGGGGTGATTAAATCACTCAATATTACCAAGTTTTTAGTTTGGACTTGATCATCCAAACTCACCAGCTTATGAGTATCATTGGGTTGCATAGTTGAGGTAATCTCAACTACTAGGTGGCAACTCACTTTTGTTCTAAATTTGTGGGCATGTGCCTTCCAAATTATCTCTCTCTCACTCTCTCTCTCTCTCTCTATATATATATATATATATATATATCCTTGGATATATGCACTTTAAAGAGTTATATATATTTATCCTAATCTCAAGTTCAAATCCTTAAAATGATACATATTTTACAAAAAACAACTTGCTTAAAGGCAAGGTGGTTACATCAACACACAGGTGTACTCCTAAACCTTACCCTTTCAATTTCAATATATTTCAAGTAATTTTGAACCAGATTATATGAAATGATTATATATTGTAACATGATCTTGGTTTCATGCTAGTCACTAATAAAGCACTCAAATTTAGCTCAAGCAAAGACAAGGTGTGCATACACACCTAGGTATTTATTCCTTTCCTTTAAACTAGCAAGTTTATTACTAGATTAAAGGGGTGGGGAGGGAAATGTAGATGATATCTTTTGATCATGAAAAACCTTAGTATTGTACACTTGAAAAACACATGAACCTAATTTTTCCTTTTAGTTCTACACATGCCTTACTTCTACAAGCCTTGCATCTGCTTTATCTTATGCCCCTTATCCTATTTCTTACTCCAACCATCCTTATATTGATGACACAAACATACATCTTGTAAAGACTGCTTAAAATGTATTTATCTTACACTTATGAAAGTTATGAGTTTGTACAAGTGCTCTCCTTCTCCCTAAACACTAATAGCATCAACATTACTATCCTAGCCCAACGCAAGTGTCTAGTGCCATAAAGTCATCCAATTTGTAAATGAAACATATTGTAATGGTCGGACTAAGTTATTTAATATGATTTGTTTCCTAATAGGAATATAAATAAAATATCAACCCTCATTAATTCCTCACCTAAAATTAGACCAAAAATACACTCAAGAAGCACTCAAGTTACCAAAAGCTTTCTTATTCTGCCCTATTTTGATATCAATCAAAGTGAAAACCCAAATATAGGTCTAAATTACTAGAGGAGTAGTCATAAGGTCAACTTTTCCAATTTACAAGCTAAGTCACTATTGTACTTGATTTACACATTTGTATGATTCACACACAAGCCAACACATAGGGGAGAACTAAATGAGTTTGAGTCCCTCTTCTGGATTTTTCTCTATGTAGGTATTTCCATTTCATAATGGGGTCATTATGGGTTAGATCGACATCGTGTGCCCACTAACCCATTTTACCCCAAGGTCACATTGAATATGCAAAGCTAGGGTTTTGCTATTTCACCAAGAATAATAGTCCATGCCACATATCTAAATGCACTATAGTGAAAGTGAATATAAAACTAGAAGCATCTAGGTGGTCACATCCCATTTGAGTTCATATTTTGTATAGGACACTAGAATCAATATCAAACACTAGCATTGATACAACTATCCTAGGCTGACGTAAGTATCTATAGAGCTAGAGGCATCAGATCCAAAATCTGACAACTATTTCAGAACTTTCTTCCTACCTACTTCCCCTTGTATTAGATCCAACATTGTATTAGCATCAAAACTAGCTAAGTACCTTATTTTATATCATTTATATATCTATCATATTTATATTTTCCATTAATAGCTTATCTTAGTTTTATAAATTTAGTATATGGTACATCTGAGTTTATCACATTAATTAGCTTGATGTAGATATGATATTCACCCTTGTTCCCTATCATTTATATATCCTTAACACTAATCACTAAATATGATCCTTATCTCAATTAGGGTTAACCACCTCACATGAATGTATGCTTCATTTTTGAATTCTTGCATATCTATAAAAAGAGAAATGAGGTTAAATCAAAAGTTATTTTAAGAATTACACTCTTGATGATAGAGTAAAAGATAAGCCATGAGATAACACACATGTAAGGAAAATATTAATAAATTCCATAGTAAACAAACTTTCTATATTATATTGATTTACAAGAGACATGTCAATTGTTAGCCATGGGATAGCGCATGGTGTTGTTGGTTTGTTGATTGAAAATAATTTTTTATTTATTCTATTTTCATTCATGTATATGGAAGTATAGGGACAAATGCAAAAGGTAGATCTACTGTGTAGTCAGAACATGTAGTTTTTGATCCATCTAAATTTGAGTCAGCTCACTAAGATTCTTTAATGTTGATACATACATATAGAATCACGATGAGACATCACTAGGTTTAATATACAATAATGCCAATACATCATCATTAAAAAAATAAATATTTATATTATGGATAATGTATTGTTTTGTATTTTAAATCATTTTTAATGTGTGATTTGCCAACATAAAAACCATGTTTTTTTAAGGACATTGTCTTTTGACACTCATTATATCAAACTGATAAATTATTTTTAAATGACACCAATGTCTCGATGGAAGCTAACAATATGACCATTATATTTATATTGGCCTCCAAAAGCATATTACACTTAAAAAACTATATTAACACGTGCTATAAGCATTTATTGAAGCCACACCAATACTTAAAAAATTTATGTTGATCTCCAAGATCTATATTATTTCATTTGGATAAAAAATGACCCTTTTAAATTGAAAATAATCTATAAAAAATGAATAATCTATTTATATTTGAGTTTTCACACCTAGATAATTTTGTATGCATATAGATCATGTTCAAAATGATGATAACTTATCCACTCTATGGTGAAATTACTTGTGTCTTATTGGTAGGATTCTTTATCAGCTAAGGAACTACAACACATATACCACAAAGCTAATTCCATTACCACATCAACATAACACTCTTCTAGGTCAATAGAACAGAGGATTCTACCAAATAAAACTATGGTAAGAAATATGGATTTATGGATATATAGGATGACTTGATTAGAGAAAGGACATGTCTCACATAGACATGACTATTGAGTTGTGTTATTTTGGCTTGGTATGTATAGACATGTCATGAAAATTAAAATAACATGGGAATCATTACCGAAAGTTATGACAACATTTTTTCAACCATAAGAAGACTTTTGGGTCACTTTTGCATAACTATTGTGGCCTTGGATACTATGACAAGCCAAACATAAGGAAGGGGGCCAAATCAATATTAAAGGACCTATTCAATGGAATAAAAAAAAACTTAATGTGCTCTAATTCCTTGATACATCATTAACTCAAATTATTGGTCACTAGTTCGAGACAAATCTCAATCCATTCATCATAGTTTGGGCTATATAGGGTTGGACAAGCTTCAACACTAAAATATATGAGTTTGTTGAAGGATCAAGGTAATGATTTTTAAATAAAGTATCACTACTCATCCACAAGTTATTTTTAGATCCAAATTTAGTAAGAGAAGATAAATAGTTCCTTTAGGGCCAAACACTTAAGGGGTGACATGTAGAAAGAAGGGGGATTCCCAAAATATGTGACTACTCATAATATAAACAATTGAGAGGGGTTAAATAAGGGGCTAGTGAAGTACATATCAAGTAATAATAAATTAATTAAGAAGATAAGAGATATTAGTAAGATCATAAATTAAATATAGTTAAGAAAAATGGTGAATGAGGAGATGAAGAATCAAATGGAGAATGATAAAATTCAATTATAAATTAGGAAAAAAATACAAAAAAAAAGATAGAAAGGAAAGACTGATGAGAAGAAACAAAATAATAGAGAAACATGATCTGAACTTGACCAACAAAATTCCCAATATTAAAAATATTGATACTATCCCTTTGACAAAAATGGATGAGTTTGTATTCACATTGTATGGAGGCATAGATGAGATAAGTGAAAGACGTAGAACGGAAGAAATTTTATATCATATATCATTTAAGGTGATGAATGATATAAGACAAGGATTAATAGAGTTAGATGCACTATTTGAAATGCCCAAACTATTCTAAAATATGGGTACATAAGACCAACTAGTTATGAGTAGTTTAGATCATAGTGGATGAGGCCTATAAGGTAGCAGAAGGAGTAATGATGAAATGAAGAATAAGATAGGAGATATTAATTACATAGTTGAACCAAATGAAGAGATATTATCCATAGAAATTAGCTCGATAATAAGTGATAATAAATATAGTTTTATGGATAACATATAGGAATAAATGGAAGAAAATAAAGTTTATAACCCATAAGATAAGGGTGATTAAAAAATACACATTGGTATTCATAATCAATAAATACCACATAGAGATAAGGAAGAAGATAGCTTCATAAGAAGAGGATTAATTAGTGATAATATGGGAAAATAAGTCCAAGTAGAGATAGAAGATGAGGAAGAAGAGATCCAAAGTGATAGGAATCCCCCAAACCCCAATTGTAAGAGGCCCCGAGAGGAAATGAACCCCATGGACCAATCATCATCCCCCATGCCACTTCATAATCGATGTGTAAATCCATATTTTTGAAGAGATATATCTATTAGAGATTAGGTAGAAAAAATATAAGAATCATAAGCAAGAGATTGATAACATGAGATAATTTGTAAGGAATCACATAGAAGTATTAGGAAGAAGGTAATTTAATGAATAATTACAAAGGGATAAAGGTCGTAAATGCAACTTGGTTAGACAAAATAAAGATAAGCAGAAACAACATTATCATAGTAATTTAGGAAAAAGGACCATATGCAATCAAATGAATAACAAACTAATAATAGCAGTGGTATTCCCAAAATATCTCAAAACACTAAAATGGCATAGAATAGGATGAAGTTACCTTTGTTCAATAAATACATGAAAGATGTGGAAGAACATATGTTCATATTAGACTCATATTGGAGAAGTCAGAACATTAATAATGAAAGGGTAATGTTATTTGATTCCATTGGGACATTAAGATATAATGCACTCAAATGGTACATTAAGACTTACACCATGCCATGATATGGGATGATGTCAAAAAATAATTTAAGGATGATTTTCATTACCTTGACATATCGACAATGACTATTAATAAAATGAGGGAATTGATTCAAAAAGAGAAGGAATCTATGAGACATTATGATCAATGATTTAATTCCATAGTGTGGAAATTGGAGGAGCCTCTAAATGAGAAATAAAGGATAGAGTGGTTTATATCTGGTTAATTCTTTATATTTATGCAGACATGGATTGTAAATTTTTCAATACATTTATGGAGACATTCAAAATGGTGTCAAGACTAGAAGCACAATCCTAGAGAAGAGATACATATACCTCATTAAAAGATAACATGAAAAAGTTACAATTAGAATTATAAAACTTGAGACTAAAATTGGAGATACAAATGAAAGGGGAAAGTTTTATGGTACTACACAATAAGCATACACAATCATAGCCAAGAATTTGGTGTACCACTTGTTCTGCATAGGTCCATTCAAGGATAAATTATCCCCATAGTGATATGGAAAAAAGATCAATGCCAATAATATCAATGTAAACAAAGATAATAATGATACCACTAATTTAACATGCTATATATGGTGAAAGAATTGACTACAGAATATGCAGAGTCTATGATCAACATATGCAACACTTATGCTCAATAATGGATGTTTCATCCCCAATAAATTAGATGATGAACTACACCAATTATGGGACCTTTAACCATTATAATAATAGTTGTCCTACTATATATGTACTTCTAAATATACAAGACATTATCCATAGAAGAAAATAAACAATTCAGTAAATGCTATCATTGTAATTACCCATAACCAATGCTCACATATCACACCGTGGAAAAACATACCAAACCCCATAGATAATTCAAAATACATAACCTCTATATTATAATAACAAGCAAGGAGGATACAAAGGAGGTGGTTAGGGTGGCTATAGAGGAGGATACTATGGAAGAGGAAACTGTTTCTATCAATTTTTTGCTATTTATTCTAAAAGGAAGAAATAGAAGTATGAATGGTAGGGATAAGTGATTAAGTACCTAAAATGATGTGCACCATTCCAAACATTGTGAGAAATCCTCTTTGGATATGGAGGACAACACCTATGTATAATAAAACACTAAATAGTATTATTGTTAATAGATATATGTGAAAGATTCCAAACTACGTGCTTGTTCTAAGAAGAGTAACACTTCCTTGGGATGATAGTCCACTATTTAGAAATAGACTTTTAAAACAAACATAAATGATTATAGAGAGAGTGAGAGTTAGAATACTGTTTACCATGCTATAGGTCTGAATGTGTTAGTGAATAATATAGTGTAGGCTAGGTAGGGGAATTATGTTTTGGTGAGTTTGTTTGGGAGGCTTTTGGGGGTTGTTGGTGTAAAAAACACAATGACTAATGTCAATTAAGTGAATGATGTCAATTTAAGTCACTGATGTCAGTCTAGATGATCGATATCAGTTAGGGCAATGATATTGATGGGGTTATGGAAGGCTTTCTGAGAATTGAAATAGAGTTGTAGTCTTGTAAAGGGGTTGTGAGGAGTCGTGAGGGGGTTAATAAGAATCAAGAATGTCAAGGCATATATTGATACGTTGAGGTAGGGAGATGGAGTGGGGGAGTGTCACAACTCCTCCATGAAGGAAGTTCAAGTTTTGTGAGCAGTTAAATAGTATATTTGTAGAACCAATATAAAATAACTATTTTAAAACATGTAAAAACATCAAAATATACTTAGCTAGGTTAGATAGGTGAGTAGTTATGCTAGATAGATGGCTCTGATGAGGCTTGATGAACCAGTACATGAATAGATGAGACAAAGCACATGTTTTTGATCCATGGTGCTCAAAACACTATGTAGTTTTTCAATTCTTGATCTGAGACAATTTGTGCAGAGTGACAGTAAGCTTAGATGTTGATAATGATGTTAGAATGCTCTGATCATGAAAGTAATGTTCCAGAAATGAATGATTTTCTAACCTTATGGCCAATTTGGAAGCAAGCCTAAGTAATCTATGTTGATGGGCCCACTCACATTAGCTAAAGGATAACTGATGTTGGTTCCCAAGACTAGGTAAAATAAGCTAAATTTAGCCTTTTAACCTACTTCATACTTTGAAAAATGGGTTTTCTCATTGGAAAATGGTCATAACATGAGCTTGAGAGGTGGTTAGGTAGTTAAAGAGTTATGAGAGGAGAGGAATAGGTCCTAAGTGGTTAGGATAGAATGACTAGGTCCTAGGGTGAGTCAAAGGGTGAGAACTGGTCATAGGGTGAGGTGGCCAAGTGAGGTGGCCAAAGGAGATTTAACAAATTTAATTAAATAATTAAATTAATTAGATATGCCTAAAGGGTCAAGACATAGGTTAGGAAATTAAATAAGAAAGGCATTGAGGGGTAATGTGACCTAGATAATCATGTAAGGGATTAGTGCAATTCTAGTGTCTACATTTGCCCCTTTTTGTCTTGTAACTTGTATGCACAAGCTGTGAGACAAAAATAAAAGTTTTCTATCCCAAGGATAGGATGAGCTATCCCCCCTCACAATGGGGACTGACAATGGTAAAACCATAATTGATGATCATTTTGAAATAAGATAGGTGGGTAAAATTAGGCGAGAAGAAATGTGGTGATAACGTGACACGTGCACACACTACTTCATGCTAAAGTTGGTCAAATGGTCAAGAGGATGCAAACAAAAATAACTAGTCCATAACATATATAAGTGATAGCTGATTGGGTTAAAAAGTAAAATTTGGGAGATTTGGGTAGGTTGAGGAGGGTCAAGGGTGGTTTTAGGGTAGAAAAGGGGTATGGGGGGTTTCGATAGTTTGGCCCTAGGGTCGAACCAGTCACTGATGTTGATAGATTTGGCTAACATTGATTGAACCACAAAGGACCAAACATGGTCTATGGGATCGACATTGGTCAAGTAAGGACCAACATCAATCATGGCACAAGTTGATACGGGTGAAAGAGGGTTGTTAGGAGTGAAATTGGGAACCTAAGGAGGATCTGAAACACCATATGTTGCACACTAGAGGGTTTATGATCATTCACAGTGCAATAAAATGTTAGGTTCATAAAGAAATAGTTAGGTGTTAGTCACTAGGTGAAAATGGCTGAGTTAACCTCATGAGACCTTGTGTCAACTAAGTGCTAGCTACATAACCCTACGAAGGGTCTTAGGACGATCTAGTTCTCCCAAAGGGGAAACTAGGTTAGAGGGAGGGTTGGTTGAGATGAATTGTTCTTGGTTTTAATGATGTGCACATTTATGGTTATAGGTGAGATAGGAGCTCACACTTCAGGATTGACTTTCAAATCCTCTATCAAGGATACGAGCAAATGTGACTCTTAATGAGTGGGAGAATATCATTATAGTTGGCCTAGGAGGTTTTTATATATACATTTGAGTTACTAGGGATGTGAGCCTAATGGTGAAGTTGATAGAGTGGTGGGATCCAACCACTAACACCTTCCATCTTCCCATAAGTGAGATGACAATCCTACCAGAGGATGTATATCAGATATTGAGGCTATCGATATATGGTGCCAGCTTATACACATGCAGTTGAGATGAGCATGATGTGCTCATGGGCACATTATTTAGAGAGTATGGTAGGGAGATATAATACTACTCTGTTGACTTCACATATGAGCCCTTATATAAGGATAATGATGATGAACACAAACTTGTAGTCATGTTCATGATTAGAGTGACTATTTATGCATTGCTAGATGTGGATGGTAATAGATTTCTAGTAGCTTTGATAGGTGTAATCACTAACATGCTAGAATAGAGGATGATGTTTTGTTGGGGACTGCATTCCTCACATAGTTGTACAAAGAGCTATGGGGCATTAAATTATGATGTTGGTACAACCTCTATGTGGGTTGCCTTCTAAACTACTAGGCTTATGAGCATATCATAGTGACCCAACCATTATGCCTCCCCATCACCATCATTATAGACTACAAAGTTGACTTTAAATGTTGGATTGATTCCATGGCCAATGCATGGATAGATGGTGTGGTCAGAGATATTGAGTACTACAGGAGGATGCTAGATACCCTAATACCACTAGATATCATATGGATACCATCTCTAACACTTCCTTCTTTTCCATGATAGAGGATACAACTAAGAGGCACCCAGAGCATGAGGTGGGTGCATGGTAGGAGAGCCAAGGAGGTGGAGAGGATACCAATAAAGTGTGTCAGGTAGTAGTATGGGATTTTGTAGGGAGTACCTCCTAACATACCATGGTATAAGAGGGATGACATAGAGATACCCCTACCAATACCATAGGATATAGAGGGGATTGAATTTGAGAAGATCCTAGCTAGAGGAGTCGATGATGTAGGTTATATAAGGGCATACAAAGCCTTGTGGGTAGGATAATATTCCATGATCCCATAGAGACCACCCACTGATATGTAGGCTATTATTAGAGAGAGAGATATTGTAAACTAGGCTAGTGATGTAGCACATGCATAGGTATAAGTTATACAAGGACAAGTGATAGTGCTATAGGGGTAACTGATAGTAGTCATAGGGTAGGCTTTAACCTTGTAGACACAGCTAGTGGTAGTATAATCATAGGTTGTGACTTTAGGTGGTCAAGTGACATGGCTAGAATCATAACTAGATGTCATGATAGTAGAGAGAGATGACTTGAGGTATAGATAGGTAGATGCACCTCCTCCACCACCACAGGCACCATAGACACATATCATTGGCATGATGGGACCACCACATAATCATAGGCACCTATAGTAGGGAGTATGGGGCCTCCACATATAGTGTCAGTTGAGAGATACAACACTGCTCTAGTGGAGATTGATTATTATACATAGGCCCTTAGGGTGCATATAGAGATCCCTAGGTATGATGATTATATAGTACCATAGTGAAATATTTCTTGTAAAATAGCTTCAAGCTCCTAGTGCTGTAGGTAGGTTGAGGATATGGGTGACACTGCAGGGTCATGACCACCTCCACAACTAGATTAGTTAGCTAGTTTTGTATATTTTTGTGTTTGATATGATGTACACACATTATTGACCTATGTGTTGAAGATGTGATATGTATATTTTTGAGAGAGAGAGACATATATACTGATGTAGCATTGATGTATACTTTGATATTCAACATAGATGAGATGGTACCATTGTTATGACATGATTTTGATTTATATGATGATGATGGTATTATAGATGTGGTTTATTGATGCCATGCTATTATGATGTGAGATGTTATGGTTGTGGTTATGATGATGTTTACATGTTAGTAGATTATTAGAGCATTTCCCATATTTGTGATGGTACATGCACAATTGAATGTTTAGACACATCTTAACATTTTTCCATATATGTGATGGTGTATACATAAAATGTACTATGTTGGGTTTTCATTTCATTATTTTTCATATATGTGATGGTGTATGATTAAAATTTTGTTGATATAGCTTCCATGTGTGTTGGTATTCATAGAAACTATTGATGAAAATGCTAATTATAATTCTCATAACACAAACTGGCATTTGTATTAAATGAACTATTGAAATATGGATTGTTAATATGGTTAGGTTGATTATCATAAATAATTAGTATGATGCTTGCTTATGATAATAAATGTGGTTGATACCAAGCACATAGTTTTAATTTTAGTGATCAAAACATATACCAAAGAATTGAAAACAAGTAAGTTTTCACCTCAAGACAAAATTTTTAAAAGGAGAAATTGACAGGTGAACAAGATGGTTAAGATGAAAGGCACAATGCTCTTTCATTGACAAGGACCATAAGGTAGTATTGGGAGGCATACAAACATAAGCCCTTTTTATGTACTATGCTATCAACCATAGTTGCGTTGGATAAGTGATTGGTTCACTTTGTGGTAAACAAGCTTTAAGTCCCTTGTTTGCATTTAATAGGTAATAGAGATAGGGGAATATGGTATTATGAGTAAAGGGGTAAATGGGTGATGAAAAACTTCTAGTGGGATGATATGGACTTTCTGTAGGTAACCTAAGAGGTTTCATAGGCAAGTACATGACATACGTCTTTTTTTTTAGACTAATCAATGCGAGAAGTCTATGTATGGGATGTTTATTATTTCTTGAGGTCATGTGAAGATGATCGATATGAGAAGCTTCTAAGTATATGCTTGCTATAACAAAGTTAACATATCCATCCTTCGAGGGAGTGGTATATGCTTTATATGGTTTGTCTTTTCATAGCTATCCTTCAAGGGATCAATCTATTTATTACAACAATAATATGCTACACAACTTTCCTTCAAGGGAGTAGTCTACATTCATAGTGACCCAAGAAATAATGAATTTGATTTATATCCCAAGTTCTTTTTTTTATTATATATATATGGACTTTATTCATGGACACAGATATAAAGGCTTAGGGGTGTCCCTTTATGAGGACAAAACTGCCATACTTTAAAGATTGACAAAAGTGTGAGAGGGAAAAGGGTGAAAGGAATGTGTGTAAAATAGAAGAAGTTTTGCTTAAGGGATGAGATCAAGTTAGACACAAATTGACATGATGCTTGATTAGTGAAATAATGGTCATAAATATAATGCATTTAAAGGCTCAAGTTTTGGCTTGCCTTTGAGAGAGGACAAGTGATAATCCCTTGATCCATATTTGTGATTTATGATATATGGTCCAAGCCAATTAGGAACAAACTTTCCCTTTTTGATTTTATCCATGTTAGGCACATGTTGATTCTCCTTCAAGATGATATCTCTGATATTGAAATCTTACTCTTTTAAATGCCTTTTATAGGTGTACCTGATGTGCTCTTGATAGATCTAAAGGTGGTTGAGAGCTGCAAGTCGATGTTCATCGAGCAACTCAAGTTGGGCCAAGTGTTCTTAGTGAAAATAATCATTAGAGAGGATATCCTATAAGGATATGCAAAGAGAAATAATCTGTACCTCAAGAGGCAAGACTACCTCAATTTCATAAACCAAAGAGAAGGTGTAGCACTTGGAGGAGTTTGGATTTTTTAGTGCCATAGGCCCATAGAGTGAAGGGAATATGCGTGTATCAATCCCTACCACAGTTAATGACCACTTTCATGAGAATTTTGGTTAGAGATTTTTTAGAATCCTCTACCTATCTATTTACTTGTGGACAATAGGGAGATGAGAATCTTAGATTGATTCCAAAGGTATCATAGATCCTCTGGACAAATTTATTCTTGAAGGATTTATAGTTATCTATAATGATCTTATGCAAAATACCATAATAACAAATAATGTGATGATTAATAAAGTCAATAATTTTCTTAGATTTTGTGGAGACAAGGGGAATTATTTCCACCCACTTAGTGAAATATTCTATTGCAGTGATGATAGAGTGATGATGAAGAGATGACTATGGGTAAATCTCACTGATAAGATCTAAACTCCATTGAGAGAAGGACCAAAAATATTGAGCCACTTGTAAAGTATGACTTGGTACTTGAAGAATATTCGCATGTTGTTGGCATTTGACACAATGCCAAATGTAATAAAAACAATCTTGGTTAAGGTTTGGCCAATAATAACCAAGTTGAAGAATGCATTTAGCAATCGCATTCTCACTGAAGTGTCTACCAAAAATTCTGTCATAGAATTCATTGTTGACATAAGGTACTTCAGCACTAATTAGATAGTGAAGGAGGCCATCAAAGCCTCTCTTATAAATAAGACCCCCTAACATGGTGTAATGAATAGTGCTTTTTATAAAAACATGCCACCCATTGCTAAAATGATCAGAGGGGACAACATCGTAAGTGAGATAGTCCACTAACTGTTTATACTAGACATCATGAATATTAGTGTCTACATTAACAACAAAGAGGATGTTTACTAAAATGTAAGAGAGAAATGCTAGATTATGGATGACAACATAAATATTTGAAGAAGATGATGAAGAGGGAATGCATTAAGCAAGAGAGGCCATGGTATCAACAAACTTGTTTGTTGAATGAAGAATAGTTTTCAAGAGATAATGGTTGAAAGAGGCCAACAATGTGTCTACATGGTGTTTGTACCACTTTAGGATGCAATTATTACACTATTAAGATCCATTGACTTGATTCACCACAAGCTGGGATTCTCCATAGATGTGGATGAACTTGACCCCCAAGAAAAGGGTTGTCTGAAGCCCGAGAACTAAGGCCTCATATTCTATTATGTTATTGGTACACTCAAAATCTAGTTTAAAGGACAAAGGCATGGGTTCACCATAGAGAGAAACAAGGAAGACCCCTGCACCCCCTCTAGTTTGAAATTTGGACCCATAAAAAAATAACATTATTTGATAGGTGGTGTCATCAGTGGAGAGTATGGTAATGAATTCATCAAGAAATTTGATATTAAAAGGTTGCATGTCGAGAAGAGGAGCATCAACCAGCTAGTCTACAATCATTTTCCCCTTGATTAATTTTTATGAATGAATTGCAAATCAAACTTAGTGAGATGCATAAGTGAATGATTCATGTGATGGTTTTGATAGGACTTGGAGTGCATATATTTGAGGGGATTGGTGTTGGTGATGACATTGATCTTGTGATTAAGGAGATAATATCAAAGCTTATAAGATATAAAGACTAAAGTGAGACAAAGTTGATCGATATGAGCATACTGAGTTTTAGAGTCTATAAGCATTTGGATTATATAGTAGATAGCTTTTTCCTTATGGTTGTCATCCCTATGTTCAATCATAACATCGATGGAGTGATCTATTGATGAAATATAGAGATAGAATGGTTGATCCTCCTTAGGTGGAATGAGGATAGGTGGGGAAATAAGATGACCTTTGAGGGCATCAAATGCTTCTTGACACTCCTCACTCCACTCAAAGAAGACATTCTTTTTAAGAAGGTGATGAAATGGCTGACATCTATTTGATAATTATGAGATAAAACATCGAATGGACTATAATTTCCCTTAAAAACTATGAAGTTGCTTGAGGCTTTTGAGTAGAGGCATTTATAGAATGGTTCAAACCTTAGAAAGATAAACTTCAATGCCAAAAGAGAAATGATAAATCCTAGTAGCTTATTAGAGAGGACCCCAAAGATGTACTTGTTTGGGTTAAGATGAACGTTATATCATAGAAGATATTTGAAGATGATCCCAAAGATCACCAAATGGTCTTGGTGATGCTTAGATTTGATGAGCAAATAATCCACGTAGTCTTTCATGATGGTGTGAAGGAGGTCATGGAAAATGTATGTCATCACATGTTGGTAAGTAACCCTAACATTTTTCAATCCAAAGGGCATAACGTGATGAAAAAAGGTCCCCCATGAGGTAATAAAAGTGGTTTTATGCTGGTCTTCAAGAGCAATCAAGATTTGATTGTAATAATCCATCCATGAGAGAAATCGTCTTTTGGCCAATTGTAAGATACACTAATTGGTTGATGTTAGGTAGAGGGAAATCATCTTTTTAGCATGCAAGGTGTGGATCACAACAATTAGTGTAAATATGAATTGCCCCTATGGGTCTAGTGATAGGGATGATTTTAGAGACCCATTGCAAGTAATCAATGATTTGAACGAAGTTTACAGATAAAAGGTGCTAAAGCTCCTCTTTGACAAGAAGGGAAATGCAAGTATGTATCTTGTGAAGCTTTTGATGAATAGGTTTAGCTTTATGATTTGTGATAATGTTTTGGGTTACAATCATAGGGTTTATGCCAGACATATCATTGTATGACCAAGTAAAAGCTTTACTATGATTATCAAGGAAAGTGGCATAATCTTTTTATTCGATAGAATCTAAGGATTGGCCAACTTTAAGAATGCAAGGGTTATTTGGAGACTAAAAATTGATATCAATGATTGATTCATTTAGCATATTTTTAATTTTAAAAGGGAATGGCTTTTGAACAAAAGAGCCTTAAACTCTCATGTAGGTAAGAATAGAGTCATCATCTTGACATTGAACTATGTTGATTGTTAGAGAGTCATCATCGATCATGTCAGGATGAAGGAAGGGAAGGGACCTTGTTTCCCTATCATGCTAACAGGTTAAGGGTCCCAAGTGAACATTGCTCATGGAAAAAAAAAACTAAGAGGGATGGATACCTCTGAATCCATGGGAGAAGGTGGGAGGATAGGTAAAGGTGGAGAAGGAGGTAAAGACTCCTCAATGATCAGAACATGGGGAACCTTAGTGAGCTTGGATGGCTCCTAAAAACCCACACCGTACTACTTCTTATCATTAAGGAGTATTTGATGGGTGTATAAGCTTCTTGTTCATACTGGCCTAGACCAAACCCTTTTCAGTCACACCTATATAGATAATTGTTAGAAAAGATAGGTTTGACTAAGGATAAGTCACATGTGAAGCGTTGGGTGGAAGGGAGAGAATTTACCATTACAAGAGTGCTATCAATCCTACTATAAATTAGATTTATGTGAAGATTGGGAGGACCATATGGTATGACCATCTTGAAGTGGGGATCATACTGGGGATGCATATGTAATCTTCCATACTCTTATGGAGTATGGAACATATCTAACATGAGGATATGATATTCACCAAGAGTGAGGTGATTGAAGGCATCCTCCATAGGATCTTTCTTGAGAATCTGAGTCACGAGGAGCTCTAAGCTTATTGAAGCCTCAGAAGCAAGAGGATGAGGATACATTTTTAATGGTATAAAGATGTCATTGGGCCTATAAGTCATGTTCCACATCTTAAATAGAGGAGGATCGGATGGGATGACATGCACCTAACCCTCATACTTGATTTTAACATAATGGTGCAAAGTCAAAGGTACACAAGTCATGGCTCATATCCATGGACATCCAAGTAAGATGTTGTATTAAAACTCTCCCTAAATAACATAGAAGAGTTCTAAAATAGTGTGAGGACCAAAATGAATATGAATCATGATCGTGCCTACTGGGGAAACCATGGTATCATTGAAAGAGTGAATAACTACATCTAATTATGATATATAGTGATCAGGTAGCTCCAATTGCTTGTAGGCATGCATGGAGATGATGTTAATACTAGCACCCCCATCAACCATGATTATTTTAACATGAGTCTAGTTTATATATGCTATGATAAAAAGAGTGGGAACCTGGTCATCAGGGTGATGAGCAAGAATCTCAAAATCACTGAATGAAACTAGGGCTATAATATTAAGAGAGCCTACTAAAGTTGAGAGAGGTTGAGGATCATCATGCTGAACCTCAACTACTTGAAGGGCCTTAATCAAGGCCTAATGATACTAATATGAGTTTTGTATTAGCTCATACAATGACATATTCATAGGTGTTTAATGTAGTTTCTTGATCATGGAGTCCTAAATCACCTCTAAAGATGTTGGTTGTATGACACCAAAGATAAGAATATTAGGTTTTTGAGGGGGAGCATCCTTTAAAAATAGTTGAGGTCAAGGTGTTGTAACCTTCTCCTTACCTTTATCTTTTTGAGTCTATGACTGAGTGGCCACATGAATCAAGTTAATCTAGAATATAGATGGTGAGGGTGGTGAAGTACTCTTGCATGCATCCTTATGTTCATGTTTAGGCAAGGAAGCATGAGAAGTCATGGGTGTAACTTTTAAAGTGACAGAGAGGCTTACGAGGGGATCCTAAAAAAGAGTGTCAATGCCAAAGTGTTGCTAGAGGATAGTCATGAGAACTTTTCAACTCTCTATGTCATGTCCAGGTGATCAATGATATAAAAAACCTATGTGTCATCAAACCAAGAAGGTTTTGGTTCGAGAGGCTGATAAGGCTTAATCAAGGGAAGAGTTATGTGAGATTATTACAATAATTAGTGTAAAAGAGAGGATGATAACCTTAAAATGGGCTTATAATTTTTGTTGAAATTAGGATTGACACCTTTTGTTTAGGAGGTGTAGGAGGGGTTTTTCATGGTGTGCTTTTGGGTTAAGGCACGACCACAGGTTTCATTAACACCCTTTTTGTGAAAGGTGTTAAGATACTAGAGGTTAAGGGACCACGATCAGGCAAAGGCAAGAGCACTGGTAACTTTGCCTTTTAGTTCGCTAAGATGTAATGTGATCTAATCAAAGTCAAGGGGTGTGGCCCCAAGATTGAAGGTAAAGTTGAAGGCATAGTGGGTCGATGAGGCTTAGGAAGCTTTGCATTCTTCCTAGGCATAAGAGGGTTCAAATATAAATTCACTTGTGGATGAGTTAGATGGGACACTGGGTGAATGCCTAAATATCTAATTTTCTTAGTGTGGTAAATGCTTGAGATGGTGAAGGTTTTGATGTTGGGGTTTGAGCCTCCTTTGGTGGAGGAGAAGGAGCTCAAACCTTATCAAACACCTTCAGGTAAAAGGTTATGAAAGGCTTAGTAATCGAGGATGAATTTTTTGTGTAGGGAAAGGAGCTTTGAGCTAATCCCAAAATGTTGCATTATCTAGTTTCTTAGAGTCAAGAAAACTTAGATTTCCTACCAATCATGAGAAGGGTTTGGATAACATTGGTGTAGGCCTTACTATCACTTTCATAGAAGACTCAGGTGATTGCAAAAGATGGACATTATTGGTAGCCACAATGGGATCCTTCTTAACTAAGGTAGGAGAACATACATGATCCTCTGATAATAGGGGAGGGATTGGCAAAGCTAGCTTCTCAATTGGATAGAGAACTAGGATAATTTCCCCTTTAATGTGTAGACAAGGGACTAACAAAGTGTGATCTTCTATGGATAAGAGAAACAAAAAAATAGGCTCAATGTGAGTAGGTGCAATTAGTCCTTTGACTAATGTGGGATCAGATGAAATAGGCTCCTCTACACATGAAAGAGGAGTTGATGGGGCACTACCTTCCAATGGTGGAGGAGAAGCAGGCAAAGAAGGCTCCTCAAGGGGAAATAAAAAAGGTATGATACCTCCCTCAACATATGGTCAAGGAGTGGGTCATTCATGTTCTTTAGGTGACAAAAGAATAATAAAAATGTGTATGAGGGGAATGGGAACAATAGTTTCTTTATGTGGAAGAAGGATAAGTAGAGAAGGACCCTCTTCTCATGGAAGTAAAAGAGGTAAAATAGGTTCCTCTACCTGAGGGAGTGGGACAGGTATGGCTAGCTCTTATACTTGGGGAAGAGGAGAAGGTGAAGTGGGTTACAATGGAATTAAGGCAAAGACCACATCAATAGTGTTGATGATATGGTCATGTGTATGCTTAGTCATTGCCTGGACATTATTTTGAGAAGAGAAGCGCTCAAGAAATGGCTTACTGAAGACATCCAAGTTCTAGTTAGATAGTGCATTGGGACTATCCAAAACTAGATCACACTTATCAAGTATGTTTTGAATAATGTTCTTGAGGATCTTATAGTTGTTAACATCATGTGCCTTTCACTCAATGATAGCCATAAAACTGGTCCTCCTTGTACCATTTGAGTATAGGATAGGATGCATCAAACTATATGGGGGGATTGACCTGAGGAAGAGTAATATCTCCTTGCCTCAATAAATTATTCAAAATGGAGGCATATGACTCCCCAATCAGAGTGTATTCTCTATGTTCATACCGTTGCTAGAATTGCTTCATCGAGTTCTAAGAAGTAGAAGGCTTGGATTGATCTACCTTTATGGAAGATGATGAATTAATGACTACCACATGGGCTAAGCCTTTAGACTTTTGGTTGGAAGATGAATATTTATATGAAGAGGAGTCACTAGGCTTAGAATTTACATTCTTGTTGCACAACTTAACTCAATCTTCATTTACCATTTGAATCTCAAGCTTTCATGCCATTGTGAAGGCTTCATTGAATGTGCAAAAGTTTCAAACTAAGAGGGTTGAGGAGATGTGCTTAGCACATGCTCGTGAAAAGAGTTTAATGAGCTTAAGTTGGGGTAACGAGAAGGAGAGTTGATTATTGAGACCTCTCCAATGAATAATGAAATTAGCTATAGACTCATATTTGAACTATTTAATAGAATAAAAGTCTATGATCAAGACCTTTTTAGAGATATTGATCGAGAAATGGTCTAAAAATAATTGAGAAAGATGGTTGAAGGAAAACAAGGAGTTTCAGGTAATGGAGCTATATTAATCTAGAGCAACACTCATAAGGGAAATGGGAAAAGTACAAAGCAATAATGCATCATCATGCCTTATGAGGTAATAATCATGTCTGAATGATTTTAAGTGCTAATGTGGGTCTTCCTTGCATTGAAAGTGAGTGACTTTAGGAAGTTCCCACTGATTGGGATAAGGATGGATAGGTACTGAAGGATGGATGGCTTCATTGCATATTTGATCATATGAAAGAATGTTATTTGAACCCAAAATATATGTCTCTAAGAGAGACATCTTATCCATTAACATCTTGATTAGATCTATAGGGGGATTGGTTTGAGAGGCACTCCCCAAGTTATAGGATGACTATGGAGAGCCTGGAGAAGTGTATGACATAGGCTATGGTGGCTAGGTAAATGTAACATATGAGTAATGAATCATAGGTTGAGGGGCCACAAAAAAAGGGGCTTGTCTTATAGGATTTAGAATAAAACCTTGGCTAGGTGATGCCACTATGGGTTGTGTTATGGTAACACTAGCTAAGGGATAGGTGGTTACTCTCATATTAATTAGTGTAAGAGTATCCAGGATTGACATAACCAAGTTCTAAAATGGGGTCTAATTTGGTTGAGTGGCTTACAGTTGCAAGCTTAATAAAACCCCAATAAAAGTTGGGTTTAACTGCACAGTTGGAGAAACCAAACTCTAAGTGTTGGATATGGTTGGGTTACTTGTCAAAGTAACACTTTGAGTAACCATAAGGGGAATGGTGGAAATAATTTATGCTATCTTCATCAAGGAAGTGGGCATACCATAAATTGGATCATCAAAAGAGTTATGTGTCTGAATCATGATAAAGTAATGCTAGAGGGATTTAGTGTTATGATCAAGGAATCAAGTGGAATATTGATCACCCTTGGGCATGATGGGTGGCTAACTAGGACTAACATAGCTAGGGGAACTTTCCATGCTAGGATCATGATCCATGAAAGGATTAGAAAGAGGAGGTGAAGGTGGAAGAGGTTGTCAACTTAAGTGATCAATAAGAATCTTTGCCTGATTTCATGTGAAGACCATGTAAAAGGGTATAAATGTTTAATAAACCCTGTATCTATGATAGGAAATTAGAAAAACCCAAGTTTGATCAAAACATGTTGGTGATTTCAGCTTGCTATTTGAGGCAAACTGAAAATCAAGAGAATCCATAAAGACCAATATTGGTTGCCTAACTGAGGTTGATATGTAGGAAGGGTGCCAACATCAGCACTATGACTAGGGTCAGTGGGATACTCAGGCTACCAACACTGGTATCCTAACCGAGGTTGGTTATTGTATAACCTAGAAAGGTGAAAACTTCACTATTTAGCTAACCCAAACATGAGATCTAAATATAACAGTGAATGCAACAAGCCTGTGTGTCAATAAAGAACACTCAGGGGGACTGAAGACAAAACTTCCTTACCAACTCAAAAGTACAACAAGCAATAAAAAGGCAAAAAAGATCATACAATGAACTAACGCTAATTCCTAAGAATTATTTTTAGTCTCTTAGTGGCTTACGCCTTAACCAGATTATGTGAAGAGGAAGTTGGATAATGAAGGTCCTAGAAGCCGTCTAGAAATGGTTTCAAGATTTTTGGCTAGGGAGTCCTCTATATACCATTGGGTATAGGAGGCCCAAATCTGTGACTTGTGATTTAGTTCAGCCAAAACACTAAACCAACTTCGTTTACCCAATGATGAAATCTAGGTAAATCACACCTAAGGATTTAGGGAAAGTTTAAAATGTGTAATTTGATATGTGGTTTTGAGGTGTGTGATAAAGTGTGCTATGATTCATTAACCAGCTAATTATTTCTATGTATGACTAATATGCAACAAACTAACCAATGATGTACTAAGTTTTAATCCCAAAAGCTAAAGTGTTTTCTTTGGATGTAAAACAATGAGGAAAGGGAAAGAGTATGCATTTTACTACTTTGATGCACATGCAATGAGGTAAGCAAAAATAATGTTCTTTTTAACTTTGAAAAAAGAGTATGATCTCATTTAGAGGCAATAAAAGAAGATGTGAGAGAGAAGAGAAAGTTTAGTTCATTCTCTTAAGCTAAAAATGAAAGGTGTGGTATATTGATTTTATGGCAAACAAAAGGAGAGAATGAAATAATGAAATTTTCACTATTGATGCACCTATATGAATGCCATTTCAAAATCAAAGAATAAACCCAAGATAAACTCTAGGGTCCCATCAGGTGTGTCAGAATGTTTATATCAATTTTTTACTATTTATTCTAAAAGGAAGAAACAAAAGTATGAATTCTAGGGATAAGTGATTAAGTACCCAGAACGATGTGCACCATTCTAGACATTATGAGAACTCCTCTTTAGCTGTGGAGGAAGACACTTGTGTATAAGAAAACACTAAATAGAATTGTTGTTGGTAGAGAATGTGAGGGCTTCCAATCTACGTCCTTGTTTTAGAAAGAGTAACACTTCCCTAGGATGATAGTTTGCTATTTAAAAACATATTTTAAAAACAAACATAAATGAAAAGAGAGAGAGAATGAGAGTTATAATACTATTTATCATGCTATAGGTCTGAACATGTCAGTGAACAATACAATACAGGCTGGGTAGGGTAATTATGTTTTGGTGAGGTTATTGGGGAGGCTTTTGGTGGTTACTGGTGTAAAAAACATAGTGACCGATGTTGGTTAAGTGACCAATGTTGGTTTAGGTCACTGATGTTGGTCTGGATAATCGATATTGGTTAGGGCAGTGATATTGGTGGGATTATAGAAGTAATTTTTGAGAAGGGAAATAGAGCTGTAGTCTTGTAAAGGGGTCATGAGGAGTCATGAGGGTGTTAATAAGACTTAGGAAGGTCAAGGTAGAGGTTGATATGTTGAGGTAGGGAGCTAGAGGTGGGGGAGTGTCACAACTTGTCCACAAAATAAGCTCAAGTTTCATGAGTAGTTAAATAGTATATTTTTAGAACCAATGTAAAACAACTATTTTAAAACATGCAAAAACACTGAAATGTACTTAGTTGGGTTGGATAGGTGAGCAGTTGTGTCATATAGATGGATCCAATAAGGCTTGATGAATTGGTGCATGAAAAAATGAGTCAAAGCGTATGTTTCTGATCCATGGTACTCAAAACACTATGTAGTTTATCAATTCCTAATCTAGAACAATTTGTTCAGAGTGATGGTAAGCCTAAATGTTGATAATGATGCTAGAATGTTCTGATCATGAAAGTAATTTTCCAAAAATGAATGATTTTATGACCATATGGCCAATTTATAAGCATGCCTAAGTAACTGATGTCGATGGGCCCATCGACATCGACTGAGGGATAACTAACATTAGTTCCCAAGATGAGGTGAAATAAGCTAAATTTAGCCTTTTATCCTACTTCTTACTTTGATAAATGGGTTTTGTCATTAGAAAATGGTCATAATACATGGTCGAGAGGTGGTTATGTATTTAAGGAGTTATGAGAGGGGGAAGAATAGGTCCTAGGTGGTTAGGATAGAATGACCAAGTCCTAAGGTGAGTCAGAGGGAGAGAACCAGTCATAGGGTGAGGTGTCCAAAGGAGATTTAACCAATTTAATTAAATAATTAAATTAATTAGATGTGCCTAAAGGGTAAAGACATAGGTTAGGTAATTAAATAAGAAAGGGTCTGAGGGGTAATGTGACCTAGGTAATCATGCAAGGGATTAGCGTAATTCTAGTGTCTATAGAAACTGTCAAGGCAAACTGGGATACAATCATAATTACAATCAGGGGTATGATTAAGATAGACCTCCTAAAACATGTTATAATTTTGGTAAACTTGGGCGTATTACTAATAACTGTGATGAGCAACCACATGTAGAGTGTGTATTTTACCATGAAAAGGAACCCATGATTAATTTTATTATCCAAAAGTAACACAATTCTAAAAAATTGGCAGTACAAAAATTGAGGAATTGATAGAATCTCTATCTATAAAAGGGGATAAACACTTTTAAAAAATAACAAAAGCATAGGATATGAATGGGCAATGTAAAGAAATTCATCATAGAAAGGAATAAGATAAAATAATAGATAAGGAGGTTAGTTCATCTTAGAGGGCAACCGTGACTGAACAAATTAGACAATGTAAGGAAGCTATAAAAGATAAAAAAAAAAGTGACCACAAAAGAAGGCTCTACACATTATACATGATAACTTACAACCATGAGTAAAAATAACCACTAGAAGAGACATGAAGATAGGTAAAGGAAAAAAGTGGTCATTAATTCTAGTATGGACTCTAACTTAGATGAAGAAGGAGATAAACCTAATATCAATGAAAATAATATAATTATTGAGAAAAGTAAAAGAATAATAACTAAAAAAAGACAAGGATCAACTTAAACTATCTTACTTTGATGAAGATGAGATTAGAGATTTAGAAAGAATAATGAAACTAGTTGAGAATCAAGACCTAGTAACCAAAATTACTCAATTTTGTAAGTATTAGAACAAATAACAACGAGAACATCACATACAATTTGTAGAGAAAATTAAAAAACAAGCCAATGATAAACGTTTTCAAAACAAACCAAAAATGGAAAAAGACTTTCATTATTATAAAGATCAAAATAAATGGTCATGAAACCAAGAAAATACTATTGGACCTTAACACTGACACAAATGTATTACTATAGAGCATGTGGGAGCTGTTGGGGAAATAACGGTTATATATGAAAACATATGATATTGGCATGGTTGATAGTACCCCACAATCACCCATTGGTGCCCTACAAAATGTTGAAGTTAATTTTATGGGAATAAGAAAGAGGGTAGACTTTGAGATAATCAATATGTATGATTTTGGATATCCAATGTCACTAAATCTATAATGATTTATGGATTGTAATGGCTTATTAAACTTAGAAGAAGAATAAATCACATTTGAGAAAAAAGGTTTAGTAGTCCATTTTCCATTTAAGGTAGGAATGGCAATGACATGGTCAGAGGAACTATCACTGAAAGAGGACATGAATTTGGTAACCTTGCTAATTTATATAATCAATAGAAGATGCCCTAGAACCTAATGAGTATGGTGAGTTGATAGTAGAATAAGAAGAAGGAACACTCTCAGGAGATGAAATTGAGGCCTTCATATATGGTGAGCTGAAACCATAATACAAAAATTATGTCATTTAAGGAAAACATCCCTCAAAGGAAAAAAATGCCCATCATGTTAGAAAATCCTTTACCACAAAAAAAGAGATCTCACCACGTATAATGCGATTCACATAATAAACTACCTAATTTTACTATCATAGGATTGGTGGATGAAAATTTATAGTAATTGATGAGAGTCTTTTCATAAGAAGAAATAAGGATGAAATAAATGGACAATACACTTACCACTACTATTATAAGATGGTTGCACACCCACTTAGCAACCATCCATACTTGGAATTATTTTTGTGTAAAAATTAGAATGTGGTTTATACAATCAAAATTTTATTTTCTAGAAATAAGACATTACACATAGACACTAATCCACATGAGCATATTAAAACATGTGAGAAACTATGGAAGGCAAGAGGAGAAACTGATAAATGCCTATGGGCACAGTTCTTTTGGACATTGAAAATAATTCCCAAGACATGGTACTTACATAATAAATGTAGAAGGGAACCAATACATGGACATATTTGAAAATGGATTTCTATAGAAGTTTTAAATTTTGGGACCTAGAGACAAGAGTTTGTAGGGAATTGTGGAAGATAATAAACTTTTTATTTATGGAAGATTTGACATCTAAAAAAAAAATCCAAAGTAAATATGGAGGAAACACTGTTATCAAACAAATACAACTGGGATCAAATTGGGACAATTATGTGAAAATTTTTAAAAACTATATGAAAAACTCTATAAGTGAAAGAGCCTAAACAGAGGGCCTATTTCTAAAAAATACAAAGCAAGAAGATGATAGGGAAGAAAAACCTAAAAATATAAAAATTGATGTTATGGAAGGAGAAATACAACTTATTGACACCATAAAAGATGAAACATAATATTTACATCAGCCACTTAAGATTAGAGAAGAAAATATTACCACAGAAGGAAATCCATAAATAAAAAAAGTAAGAAACTATTGGATAGAAGAGGAAGTGGAGAGAATTTTAGAATTACCAAGGGAGTTTAAAGACACATTCCCAAGGACATTTATTGAACTCAAAGTAATTAAGGGAGATGTGGGTACCATGAAGATTCAGTTAAAATAAGACATCAAACTACTGTGGAAATGACCATATAGACTAAATCCTAATGTAAAAGCAATGGTTAAAGTTAAGTTGGATAAATTGCTAGCTAGCAATATTATAACACCTATAGAGGACACTAAATAGATAATCCCTATGGTAATAAAAAAATAATTAAATTTTAAAGATACGTATCTACATTGACTATAGGGAACCAAACAAGGTTTGTCTACATGACCCATTACCAACACCATTTATTGAAGAGATATTAGAAAGTGTTGCGAGCAGGGAAATCTATTCTTTCACAGATGGATTATTGGGATGCCATCATAGTACCAAAAGATAGTCCAAAAACCACATTTTCCATAGAATGGGGATCTTTCATTTACACAATGATACCATTTAGACTAAAGAATGAACTAGCTGTATTTAGCCACATAATGGTAAATTCATTCAAAGATTTTATACATAAATTTTTGGAGCTATATTTATATGATTGGATAGTTTATGGTTTGATTAAATATCATGTACATGCACTATGGATGATGTTACATAGATGTAGACAATTTAATATATCTCTAAACATTAAAAAATGCATCATTTCTACCATTTTTAGAACTTTATTGGGTCATATAATATGTAAAGAAGGATTGATGGTAGATCCACTTAAAATAACCATAATCATCAACCTACCACCACCCAAAACACAAAATGAGGTTATAATAGTATTGGGGTACACCTGATATCATTGTAGGTTCATATTCAACTATAAGTGCACCCATTGAAGAATTATTAGAAAATGGCATAATCAACCACTAGATTGGTCTAGACATTGCTATGAGTCATTTAATACACTAAATAACAAGATTGTATATGCTCCCATTTTAGTTTTATTAGATTGGAATATTCCTTTCCATGTGCATGTGGATGCATCAAAAACTATAATAGGAGATGTACTAGCACAACCATGGGGAAATATAGACCACCCAATCTCATTCACTAGTAGGAAATTAGCAAGGGTAAAAATAAATTATTCTACCATAAAGAGGGAAGCACTAGCAATGGTCTACATGGTACAAAAATTATACATTACTTATTATCAACCCTATTCACATTATTTATAGACCATGGGTCATTCAAATATCTAATAAATAGGTTCATAATACAAGAAATAATATGTTGCCATCTCATGTTGTTCTAGGAGTTTGATTTTAAAATTGTAGTGAAACTGAAGAAAGCTAATAATGGACATAATTATATGTCAATAATAACCACCAGGGAAAACATAGGACCGATTGAAGATGAGTTTACCATATCTCACCTCTTCCATGTAGAAATGATACTTAAATACATGGAAGGTATTGCACAATTTTTATCTAGCAAAGAGTTTTTAGAGGAATATAATACATTGCATAAGAAAATATTAATGATTCAGGCATTTACCTTCATGTTGATCAAAGAGGCATCATATAAAAATGGAAGAGATGAGGTGTTTCATAGGGTAGCATTAACTCATGAGTAAAAAAATATCTTAAAGAAGTACCTGATGGAGTTGTAGGTAGGCATAAATTTGGGAAAGCAATAGGGAAGAAAATACTACTAGCATGCCTTTGGTGTTCATCACTATTCAATGATGAACATAAATACACAAGGAGTTGTGATATATGTCAAAGAGTGGGTAAGACAAACGATAGAGATGAGATGCCCCTCTACCTAGTTTTAGTGTTAGCCCTATTTAAAAAAGGGTAAATCAACTTATAAGCCCAATTAAACTTATGGCAAGGAAAATTAATGTTAGGTTCATTATCATTGGAAAAAAATATCTTACAATATGGGTAGAAGCTATTCCAAAAAATAATGTCCCTCGAAGACGACGACAATTTTTTTGTATGCAAACATAATCACAAGGTTTGGATGCCATTTGAACATGATAAGTGATCAAGTAAAACACTTCATAAATAATTAAAATACATAATTACTAAAACATTTACTATTCTAGCATCATAGAAATACTCCTTATCATCTATAAATAAATGGCACCATTGAAGCACTCAATAAGGTATTGGAGAAAGTGATCATAAAAGTATGTAACATAAAGATAATAGATTGAGATACAAAGATGCCAATAGTCTTATGGGCATACCACACCACGTACAAATGGCTAACTAAATGTTGCCCCTTTCAATTAGTCTTTAGGATATAAGTAGGGATTCCAATATAGTACATACTTCCATGTTTGAGACTTGCAATAACATTCTAGATGAATGAGAAATATTATATTCAAGAGAGACTATTAGAATTAGTAAAACTAGATGAGAAAATATTTCTAGACACTTATAACTAAACTCAAGAAAAGAGGTGCCAAAAATCATGGCATGCTAGACATAAAGATAAAAGTGTTTCAGATTAGAGATAAAGTTTTACTCTATGACAAAAAATATTAAAAACTAGACAAGCTGAAAATAAGATTTCTTGGGGTCTATATAGTTGAGAATATATTGAAAATAGGTGCAATAAAGCTATAAATGCTAGTAGGCAATCTTAGATAAGTGTTTGTAAATTGAGCCTTCTTGAATCCCTATGCTATAGGTGACTGCAATGTAGGGAGATAAAACTAATGATAACATAATGAATGAAGTGACACTATCCTTTTATTTGGGTGAAGTTCTGATATACAGTACTGTGGTACCCTATACCAGATACTTAAGTTTATGATCATAGATCATATCACCTCTCCACTAAGTTGGCACTGCCCTCTTAGATGAGAAAATAGAAGGTTGCCATGGTAAATTTAAAAAACATCTCGATAATTGGTTTTTTGATGCTGCCAAAACATATTAGTGGTACATGTAGATTAAATTAAAATAGGAAGATAATGGAAAAACATAAAAATATATTATCGAAGAAATAGATAAGAAAGAGGAAGAACTCAATAGATAGGATACTCAATATATGAAGAATAAAATATGAGATTGTGGTAAGTAATTTCAAACAACAATAAGAGCCTAAATAAAAATAGGAAGGAAAATGGTCACATTTTATTCCATAGAATGACAATATAAGAATGGTAAAAGTATGATTCTATGGTTGATATTGGTACTACACAGTAATAAAAAATTGTATTTAGACAACATACCTATCAAGAAAAGTCACCACAATCCTTATGGTAAACTGCAAAAAAAGATAGCTTAGCAACATAAAGAAAGAAAGATACGGGAAGATGAGAAAAGAAAAATTGTAATGGTGGTAGAGAATATGCCACAATGGTAAGAGAAAATCATCATACATGATCAAAATAGTGACAATTTATCTCTGTAAATACAAGCTATGAACACCAGGGGAAGGTATGCCAAAGAAAGAAACCATATGAAGAGGGGGAAAATGGGGAAATCAAAATTCTAATTAGTGGTAAAAAATATAACATACCAATAAGATAAAAGGGTATTAAAGAAACAAATCATCTCACATTAGTCTTTGCAACTATGTAAGTCATAAGATGAAAAAATACACATCTACAGAAGAAATAGAAAGTCAAAAGTAACAAAAAAGGATATAAAGATGCTAATAGTAGTTAATTTTGTCCTCTATATAATGAAAAATTAAGTGGGTTAGTCCATTACGAATTATAAAAATTCAAAGTAAATAAATAATGGGAACTACAAAATGGGAGACAATTGTCAAAATTAGAATAAAGAGATAATAACAAAATGAATGCATGACAAGACATATTATTACTTGCCAAAACAAGTGAAATAAAGGAAGGAACAATGATCATAAATATGATTTAATTCCCTCAAATGGATTGTCACATTTAATAGATGGATCAAGGAAGCTATAAATAAAGGGTTTGGTTAAACAAAGAAATTACCAAATTATCTGAGTACCATAATTTTACAAATATTTTAAGCTAAAGTTTTACACCCTACTAAGCACATATTACTCCTCATACAAATAATGGAGATAACTTAGGAGGTCACGATTGATAAAATTAAGTGGCCCAAGTTTAAGAAGCATTCAATCAAGTCTAAGAAACTAGACCCATTGGGTGCCTTTTTAAAGGTTCCTTCCCTTGTGACACATGTAGAGGATACATATAGGTACATCAAGACACACTTGGTGGAAATTAATCATACATAGATAGAAGTAGAAATAATTACCATTATAAAAGTAAACCCTTAGACTTAAAAATTAGAGTATAAACTAGAATACAACATTATTTCATGACTAAAATTGTATGCATGGAGCGAATTTCCATACTTTGGGTTGATGCCAAGCATGACCAAGGTGTTATTAAGTAGGGCACATGAGGATATTCTATACCTAGATCAATAATACCTTATCACACAAGAAATAATAAAAATGAGGACTATACTCATATATGAAGGACACTGAACCCACAAGTACGATAGAAATAAAAATGTGAGTATCAATGCCCTTGCCATAATGATGGGCATACAGGTAAATAATAGGGCTCTATCCATTTAGAGCATGAAAGACTTGAGAATCAGATTCAACACAAAATCCATCACCATGAAAGTATATTAAATTAATAGATATAACCTGTCATAGAAAGGATCATTCAAATTATGTATGACATGATATCCACCAACATTCAATATTATTTGGCCACTACACTATATGAGTAATACATGAAGAATTTGTGAAAGATAAATAAAGGTAATAGTGTTCACGAATTTTGATACGGGTCCTTATTAATATTACTTGTAATGTATTTTACACCTACTATTTCAGGGCATGAGGGGCAGGTAGAATGGAATTCATATACACCCATAAGAGCCCAAATTCTATAGGTAATGAAATAAATCCCCACATTGAAATAAGTAGAAACATTCTTACACTAGGAAATAACACATAGGAGTATGGTATAAGGAAGGTTCAAAATATCTAAAGAAATTATCCACAAGTATTTTACAAAGGTTCAATTTATAGTAGAAACATATAACTTTTTCATTGAACCCTTTATTAAGAAAGTTGTGCCTCTCCCACCTCTACCATATTAAGTTACCAATAACCAAGTTGAGGCAATCATCATTGCATCTAAAAGTCTATCACCAGACCTTACGGCACAAATATTTTTTAGTGAGATGGGTGAATTTATTCATCAAGAATAAGAATAAGGTTAAACCAAAATAAGTGAGGACCCATTACTGCTAGGGGGAATAAAGGCATCAAAACCTCAAGCTGGTATCCACAAAACCTCCAAACCAAATAGATCCATTTTTGACTTGAGGGATTTGAATAAGGAGGAAGAATAAGAAGAGGATATAACTACATTTTTTGTCAAATACTCTATCACAAGAGAAGAGTTGTGAGAAGAAGATATGACAAAAAAGGGGTACCCACTTTACACACCTACGAATAGGAAAGTATCACTTGGAAGAGACCTAGTCTCAAAATAAAAATGAAAAATACATACAAGAAAAGAACCTGAGGAATCCCCCAATGCATCTCTAACTATAGGCCAAAATCTATTATAGATGAGTGGGAAGAAAAGAGAAAGGAGTTAGTCACCACATGTAGAACATAGAGGCAATAAAAATAAAAAAAGTGCTAAATATAAAACCAAAATAGTAATAAAAGACTCAAGTTCAAAGTCTTAAGAGAAAGGAGATACCACAAAAATAGAAGAAGAAAAAAATAAAGAGGTGACCATTCAAATGCTAGATATGAACACTCTCCTTGGTATGTGTCATAACAAAGGAGTGATAAGCAGAGTAAGGGGCCTAAAGAGAAAGGCATATGTTGTTAGCCAAGTTAGAGTGATAAGGGTAATTTTGGATTACATTGAGTTGATCCCATTCACTCTAGAGGATGTTGTAGACACTCTCCAAGAATATTTATAACCCATCCTTATTCAAACCAAGGAAATAATTAAAGAGGCTTAGATCGTGGTGGAAAAATATAAATAAAAATCCCTACAGAAGACCACCATGGAGTCCCCTCTATCTTCGATTGACCAGGAAAGATTGTAGAAAATCCAAGAAATGGAGTTAAGGTCCAAATAGAAAAAATATATGGTTAATGATGCCTTAGAGAGAAAAACAATTAGAAGCAACTAAGGCACTAGAGGAAGAAATGATTCAAAAATACAAACAACTAGAACAAGAGCTAGAGGAAGAAAATAGGAAAATTCAAGAGATTGCAAAATTAGCCACTAAAAGGATAAACAACTCTTAGATAAAGATAAAAAATAAAAGGAAAAAGTAGAGGAGGAGGCAAAAAAGAACAAATAGGAACATTAGGAGAAGAAAGTCATGGAGGATAAACATAAAAAAAACTTGTAGAAGAAGAGAATAAGAAGAAAGAACATGAATATAAAATAAAATAAGAATAAAGAAAGAAAGCTACAGAGGAAGAAATGGAAAACCAAGAAGATAAAAAAATAAATTAGATGAGGAAAATAAAAATAAGGTGGTGGAGCTCAAAAAATAAGGTGGTGGAGCTCAAAAAAAAAGAAGAGGACTAACAGAAGCATGAGTTAGACTAAAAGAAGCTAACAAAACAACTAGTGGCTCGATAGATGAAAGGGAAGGAGATAAACCCAATAATAGAGGCTACCACCTAGGATGCCATAGAAAGTACCTTGAACATAATGGGGGTAAGCCCATATATTATCAAGCTTTAAATGGACCAACTAGCCCAAATCAAAGCATAACTAGCCAAACATAAATAGAGGACCTCCGCCATTCTCATGCCATCAAGTTTTATCCAACCAATTGAAGGAGAAAAAATTGAATTGGGAATACACCACTTAACTCAAATTAACAAGGAAATGATAGGTTAGACTCTTATGCAAAGTGTCAGAGAATATTGGATGATGCATTGTGTTTCCTTGGAGGAAGCAATTATAAATTTTTTATCTTCCTTAACCACTATTAGGCCACAATTTGATCCTGACACCACTCTACCGATAGGACAACAATTGATAGAGATAGTGGAGAATTTCATAAACCACTCTAGAGCTATAGTGGATAGAGGCCTCATCAAAATTAAAGCTTATAAGGAATACAAGGAGGATTTGTAAGGGCCACTTTTGGGGTAAAATTAGGTGAACATAATAACTTACAAGGAACAAGTAGCAAAAATGAAGGAGAAATTAGAGGATGCAACCACCTAATTCACTTACTTCTTCAGTTGGAATTTATGAATAACATATAATAAAGCTAAGTTAGAGGAAATAAAAAATTAATTACGTATAACCTCAACTAGCTTTGGATTTCAGAACATTCCCTCTACCATCGAAAGGGCTGAAATGATATCCTTGCATGAATACTATAATGATAAAAAAGAGTTGATATCTATCTATGATTAAATGTAGGACTATGGTGAGTTCTTAAACAAACAAATAGAGAAAATGGAGGTATGCCTAAAGATGCATGCCAATTACCTCAATTGGATAAATCTCTTATCCTAAATTACATTATGGATATTGAGAATATGATTGTAGAGGCCAAGAAGTTATTTATGGGCTGGGAGACTTTTTATCAGACTATGGTAAGAAATTACTAGTAGCATCTACCCAAGGAAAGGGCACCTACTCCATGATCTCTAATAGTGTATTATAGGGGTTCCAAAATTTTTATTACAATTAGGTGGATTGAGGTATTTTTTGGGTACCTATCAACACTTAGAGTTGTCTCAAAGATGAGAGAAAGATCTAAAATCTAGGAAAATCTAGAACTACACTGCATATACCATAGAGCTGATTTTGTTATGTATCGACATAACACTCATGTATTCTAATAAAATAGAGGGTTATAACAACTATAAATATGTTAATAAAGAAGGATTTTAAGAGACAAAGGACAATCTAATTAAATAAAGGACATGCCTCACATAGACATGATAGTTGAGTTGTGTTGTTTTGGTTTGGTATTTATACCACAATGTATTGCAATAGATAGATAGGTAGAGTAGAATATATAAGAATATAGATAGATTATATATAGGTTATAAAGTATAATAGCCTATGTATTTATGGTATAGAATAAATAATAGATAAATGTTGTTATCCCAAATATCTTTTGCATCCAAAGACACTCATGGGTTTGAGTGTTTTGAAGAAAAAAGTGGGAGACAATGCATGAGATAAAGATATCTCCTTGTTAATTTCAAGACTAATGCTAGTTTAGTCCAAGTAATGAGAAATTTAACCTTATTTTACTTAGAAAACAATAATTTTTACCAATAAGAGATCAATGTATGTGTGGTTTCATCCATAGTTTATTACTAGTTGAAGAAAACCTTATTCATTATTTGCCATTGAGTTGGACCTTGATGATTTATAAAATAAGGGAAGGGTATTTTGAATCCAAAATAAACATAAAATGGAAAGGTAAGGTAGGGTAGAAAAGAGGTGATTCTAAGATTGAAAAAAAGTTAATTCTTTAAGAACCAAGTTGTGTGTGTGCCTTACCACAATTATACCATTGTGTGTTGAGTTTCACTAAGGGATCTGACTCATCTTTACACAAGGAAAAAAATATATGGAAAACTAAAGGAATGATTAATTTGCTAATCCTTCACTAAATATCAGAATTTAGAAGGTTCTATAGCAAATAACACACCCATCCCTCAATATAATCTATAACTTAAGCACATAGATTGTATGTGTTACGAAGAAAGTGAGAAAGATTTACAAATGAGTTTGAACAGAGATCACACTATAAATACTACATTAATTTTAATAACAAATCAATTACTCAATTCTTTAACATCAACACTTATTCAAAACTGAAATGATTAACACATTAGCAAACAAATCAACTAGTCCAACAGAAAGTGATAAATTGCATTCATTAAAATAGAGTTTCTTTAAAAAATGCCAACTATGGTAGACACTTAAAGTTCAAAAGGGTGAGGGAATAACGGGTGTAATCCTAACTTCATTCCAATATCATTTTGAGACCACATTTTTCAACCATTCTAAAATATTGTAATTTACAATATATATAGGATGGGGTTCATTTCCAAATAACACGAGATTCCCATCCTTAGCCATGATGGTCTCTCAAATTTTGTTAAAATTGCACATATTCAAAAATAGGTATAATATTATTCACTCTATTCAAAATAGAACCAATGTCCCACCTAATTGATATGTGGATGAGACATTGAAGAACCACCTCCCAATTTCTTGGATTGTGCCTCCTTGGCATCCAGTGTGACTACCACTAGGTTAAACTCCTGATCTAGCTTGGCTAAAGTCATTGGTGGCTCTTGAAAGACTACCTATGATTTGGACACTAGTATTTGATATATTTGGAGTGGGGTCTCCAAGGATACTCTGACTCTAAAACATAGATGATGCTTTTAGTACACTAATTGGAGAGTTTAAGGACCGCCTAGGCTCTCGCTTTGTTAGCTTTCACCACTTTCTTCCTCATGACCTAGTCAAAGTGACCTAGGTGAAATACAAAATCGCCTTTGTCTAGCAGAGTGCCATTCAGGTGGAATAACATAGTGATGTTGACCTATTTGAAGTAGGCCAACATCTTTTTTCTACTTTTGTATAGAGGCTATATTGTCTATGCTAAGATTATCCACTCTTTAATTAAAGCCCCTCATGCTTCCAACATATGTCTAATAAAGGATTAGGTCTAAGGTGGGAATGAGTTTCAACTATGGGAACTGGTCTTGTATATGATCATATAAATATTCCTTCACTGACTCTTTATGAGAGAAATTCTCTCTAGATACATCTACACCCTTAGGAAATGTGCCTTGTTATCTGCCATAGTTTCAACCACTTCACCCAAAGATGAGAAAAGATGAAGGAGGGTATCCTTAACTCTCTCGATTACCTTCATAGGGAAATCTATATTTACTTATTCTTCTATTTCATGGAAATTCTCTTGGATGCTATACATAATCTTCTCTGACATGTCATGTGTAGATTAGAGCATAGAGATTGGGTCTTCAACTACTTTCTCTTCTATTGTGGATGTCCTCACTTTGGCAAGGGAGATTGATGAGTGTGGCAGACTATAGAGTTTCCCTCTTAGATGAAATTTTGGGCGAGTATCCTCCTCATGTTCCTTATGGTTCATTCAAAGTCCCACCGGACTTAGGGATCACCTTGCATAGTCATCTCAAGTGCCTACAACACCATGGCTATTCTTAAGGTAAAAGGGGGTATGGGTGGGGTGGTAGAGATAGATGTGACATATGGAGGTCTAAGTGGAGGAAAAACAAATGAAGCAGAGGGGATGAATGAATAAAGTAGTAAAAGAGGATGAGGAATGTGGGTGAAGGGGGGCATGATGAAAAGGAAATCCTAAGGAAATATTTGTGCTTACCATTGTCTCTAGGTCAAGTTAACTTATGGGGCAATGACACTAAGGAGAGGGGAATCTAGTATAAGGGAGGAAATTGGTTGGCTAAAACCAAATCCATGGGCACCTGAGATAGAAAAGGGAGGTCTGGGAGTAATGTGTGGAGAAACATGAGGTGGTGCAAGAGGTCAAGCATGAGTTTCATTTTGCTTGTTTCTAGGACTTTTTCTTAGATCAACCCAAGTTACTCTAATGGAAGGAACTAGAGTGGTAGAGGTCATGGGGGCCAATTGAGCTACCTATTGGGTGATTGTAGGCACCACTAATGTGACCAAGGATAAGTTAGTTATGTACATAGGTGCACTTATTACTAAGGAGGAAATAAACTTACTAGAGACAGGGAACTTATAGGTACCTGAACCTATGAAGGAACTAATTGGGGCATCATGGAGATCCTTGATTATGGAATGGATTAGGTTGATGGGAGCTATGAGATGAAAATTTTATGCATAACTAAAGCTAGAGTCACTGGGGTGAATTATGGAAGGGATGGAATAATGAAAATGGGAGGCATAACTAGAGTGGGTTGTTATGGATAAGGGAAACCATGGGGGTTCCATTGGGCTATTGAAGAATGATTGGACTAGGGGAGGGATATTCCTAGGTGTTTATTATTGGTCTTACCTTAGACTTGTCTCTGGGATATTGATAACATACTACCTAAGTGCCTACAAATCTTGAGGTTGATTTGCTTGAGGTTGAGCTACTTAGGCCTTAACTACTTAAGCGTGAGCTACTTGAACCATGAGAGGTGGTGGAACTAGAGTAAAGGACCATGGAATGAAGCTCAAAGAGGTGAAGGTTAAGGAGGAGGAGATAGGACCCATAGTAAAATCCTCATTGAGATTTGGGGAGGAGTTTACTTAAAATGTACTTTGGGCAAATATGATATGGAGGAGGCAAGGCTAGCTTGGGTGGTTGGCCCAAGATGGTCCTACTTCCCTTTATTATTATTTTTGGCCTCGATCTAGGTGAATACCTCATAATCACCTATTGGGTTGAGATAGATTTATCATCTTTGTGGGGATGGTGGCCATAGTTGATGTTAATCTAGGCCTGGTATCTTGCCACATGGGCCTTGATGACACCATGTGGGTCTTAGTCTCAGTGTTTAACCCTAATCATGGAATATAAGTCCCTTCTTTCCACCATCTTTTATAAAGGGGGAGGCCTTTGTAGACATGGTACCTGATTATGATTGGGAAGGCTAGGCAAGCCTTTTGCTAGTGACTAATATAGTGAATGAATATGCGTTTAGTTAGTTGGTAAGCAATCTCCTCTACTAGCCAATTTGGGACTTGAAAAGGAAGGTGGAGGGGAGCCTTAAGGGTTTTGGTCACCTAAATTATAGTGATGTACCTATAATACCAATCATCCTAAATAGGGGAGAAAAACTCCTTTCTCTCCTTAGAGATCTGAGGCATGGATGCCTTATTGATGACCATATAATCTACTGGGAGGAAGGATTCACATATCTCCTTGATGTGGTTATGGTAATGGTGACCATATAGTTTATAAAAATCTACACGGACCACTATGCCTCCAGTAACCCATCATAAAAAGGCATAAGGCTTGACCATGAGCATTGTGCAAACTATGTTCAACAAGTAGCTCATCATATAAAAATTATTTCCTCATCAAGCATCTCATAATACCATGATTAGGTTGAAACTAATCACCCCCAAGGTTCAAGACCTAATCACTTGAAGATTATATGAAGTAAGGGAACCCATAAATTATTAACATGCATGTAGTCAATTTATCTGAATAATCGATCTAAAAGTATCATTCTGACATGAACTCATTCCTTAAAGGTGTGAATGGTGTAAAAGTATACATCCATCTTATTTACCCATTTAACATCTAGATTATCTACCCAGTCCTTTAGGACATCATATATGTCATGAGTGCTGGTTCATGAGCTCACTGTAGCTGAATCATTGGTTACTATATACTCCATGAGGTTGTAATAAGATTTAAAATCACTCCTTGAGATATATGTGATCTGATGATAGGAACTCATGGAGTAAACTAGGTCATGAACACCATCCTATACCTGATTATCACTAAGTAAAAATTTTTAATCAAATTTTCACAAGGGAAGACCTCAAGTTTTGCCATGGATTACGTAGTCTACACTTTTTGTATGCCCAAAGGGCATTTTTGAATTTAGACTTGCCTTCATCATCATTAGAAGAGGACTTAAGCACTGAGTCAATTGCCTTAAACATCTCATTATAACATTTTAAGTGAATTAGGCTTTATGGAAATGTGGTGTCCCTATACTCAAGTTTATCTTTGGGGGCAAAGGATGAAGTGACCATTAAAAAAGGGTTAGATTTATTATGATAATAATTTCTAGGTGAGGAGGGCATGAAGGGCACAAGAATGAGTAGAAAATAAGAAGATAGATTGGAAAATTGGGAGTAATAATGGTAAATGAGATTAATCATTGGATTATAAGGATCCACACATATCTCCTACATTGATGGCACATGGAAGCTCACTCAACTTGAATTTAAATCTAAGCTAGTGGTTGGATTTTCTCATTTATTTCCTAATCTGGACTTAAACTCAATGATTTCAAATATGTGTCACTTATTAGATTTGGTGATTCGGACACAATGTTTTAATTTGTCTAATCAAGGACCAGTTCCCCATTTCATTGATACTAGGAGTGTGGTAGGAACATATTTATTTCTTCTATGTGGCATCCCAAACAACCTATTTTTTGGGCCACATGCCTATTATTGATTAATCCTAACTATAATAGATACCACCTAGATGTGGCCTGGTACTTCACTTTAAAACTTTTGAGATTAGGAGTCACTAACTAGAGTAGTAAAGTGATGCATGGATTATTTTATTATCCTTTTAAAATTTATTGTACCTCTCTTTGATTGTTTGAAGTTTTTTTGTGCCTTCTCTACCAATCTATATAGAAGCGCCACATGGCATGATCTAGAAGGTCAGGATCTCTTTTTCTCTGACATCTCTGTTAGGTTTGGGAGACTAATGCATCTGACATTAGGTCCATCAAATTAGATTAGTTATAGCGCCTTTGATCACTAGGGCCATGTGGTGCCTTTTCACTTGATTAGGCTCTCCCATTCTTTGACATCTTTGTTAGGTCTAAGAGACTAACAAATATGATAGTGGGCTACATGGTGATACTTCATTGGGTTAGGCTCTCTAGGGATTTGAAATTTGTATCAGATCTAGGAGATTGACAACTTTGACAATGAACCACATGGTGCTTTTTCATTGGGTCAGGCTCTCTTATGAAAATATACAAAAAGAGACTAAGTAAAAAAGGAAATGATGAAATCAAATACAACTCACCTCCTCACCAATGTATATTTACAAGGCACCACATAATATTTTGGGAGACTAAGACTCTAGGAGATTGAGACTTCAAGAACTTCAAAACAAGTCAAACTCTATATATTATAAAGTTAACATAATAAAAATATTGTAAGTGTGAAATTGCATTATTCTTCTTAGGATGAAATAAAGACTTAGTTGTGCCTAAACTCAAAATATAAAAGGGGTATTTCATCATGGATCAAATTCCATTATGGAAATGATAGATGTACAACAAAACTAGGGTGAAAAAGAAATTTGACGAATCTAAAAGAAATACGCTGATTAGGGAGAGTTCAAAACTCTGTGAACATCAAATTTGAGAAATTTTAAAGAGGGTTCCCCCACTTCTCAAAATAACGGGGTTTGTTAGCCATAAAAAATGGTGACTTGTATGGGTAAATTGGTGTTAAAGACTTATAACCCAAGTTGCAAACCTTCATTCCTACACAAAACATAGACTGCAATAAAATCCTTAGACATGGATAAAGAAAAAAGGCACTAAAATTAGTTGTACCAAGTGACACTAAAATTTATATCTAAAAAATACCATCAATGTATGTGTGAGGTGATGAATTCCTATTTAGTTCAATTTAGATTTCACTTAAACAAGTTCAGATCAAGCTACACATTAGATCTTATAAAAAGGGAATTGATTGGCTAAATAGTTTAAAGAGGAATGGTATAGGCATTGATCTACTACTAGTTAGATTTTTGTATCCATAATAGAGATACCTATAGTACCATTTGAGGACTTTTTCCACTACTAGCCAGGTGGGAAAGCCTACAATGAAGGTTGCCTAAATAACCCTTTTAAGGAAAACTCAAAATTTAGAATTTTTATTTTTATTCCAATCTTTTAAAAAAAAATTTATGAAAATATTTTTTTATTTTATCCATTGAGGGTTTAGGACCAAGCCATGGGTGATGGGATGTTAAAAAAGCTTTGAATACCTAGAATATATTAGAATGGTTGATTGATCCTACATTTCATTAAGATGTTTTATTAAGTGTAGTTTTGATGGATTATATTGAAAAATGTAATTGTTATAAAATCCACTTGTTCTATTATGAACCATGGGCCTTTGAGGTCTAAAAAGTAAAGGACTACTCACAACCTTTAACCTGCTTCAAAAATGAAAGCTCACCCTTTAGGTTCCTAAATCTCGAACTATACATTTTATACTTTCATTTTTCTTTAAAGTGTTTATCACCCTTTTCTAAGCTTGGTTATTCCTCATGAATCATATCATCCCTTGAAAGTAGAAACTGGGGAAAGGTTAGCAAATATAAACATACAACCAAAAGTAAACTCACAACCAAAAATAAACTAGTCTAATATATACATTTTAACATCTTCATCAAAGTTACTCTAAAACTAAATTGGAAGGGTTAGATAAGAAATAATGCTTCAAGAAATGTCCATTCACAAGTAATGGGAGGTCATTACTTTCAAGGTCTTTGAGGTGAAAAGCATTATGCCCAAGTAGCTCAACTATCTAGTAGGGGATGAACTAAAAAGGATAAAACTTGGCATCTTGGCCCTTATTTTCATGGGATTTATCTCACAATTGTATCAGATCTTAAATCATAAAGGATTTGACCCTGCCCATTTTATCAAACCATCTCTTGATAGTGTCCTAATGTTTGTTAAATTTTAGTATGGCTTTATCTTGGGCTTCTTCTAATTGGACAATGTCCAAGAGCCTAGAGTTCACTTTGTTATCATGATACATATACTAATACATAAGCTTGTAGGTAGGGAGTCTAAACATAACTGACATAATGGTCTCTAATCCATAGATTAATATAATTCATGAGCTTTTAAGAAATTGTTTATACTTGGTGCATTTAGCCCATATAGAAAATTTTAGCAATGAATGCCATTCCCAAGGTTTCTTTGTTGGAGACTTATTAATGACATCAATAAAATTTTTATTATTTGACTCTACCAATCCATTCCCTTATGGGTATTAATTAGATGATAATCTCAAGGTGATACCTTTATTGCATGCCCATTCAGTGAACTTTGTAGATTGAAATGCAGGACTATTATCACATAACAATGAGATAGGGGTTCCAAATCAAGTGGTTATATTATTCTCCATGAATTGGATGACTTCAATTATCATGATTTTTTTGTTTCCACTACCCTAGTACATATTGTGTAGTAATCTATTATTTTGAAAACAAACTTATGGCGTATTAAGGAGTTGGGGTTTATGAACCCCAAAAAACCTAGTTCCCATTAGGTAATGGTGTTATTTATATAACTAGATGCAATGGCATTATGGCATGGGTTTCTATTTTAGTGAAGGTTTGACATTGATGGCATGTCCTAACATGAGCAAAAACATATATGAATAGGGTAAGCCATTAGTATCCTTCCCTGAGAATTGTATGTGTCATGGCATTTGCTACCAAATGATTAGTGCCTAATTTCTCATGGAAATTCACCATTACGTATTTGGCTTTAGATTCTAATAAGTATATGAGATATATGCATTCATTATTTTTTATAAATAGAACTCATCTCTTTAATGATTTTGCCTTCAATTTAAGGGCTCTTCTCTATGTTTGATTCAGCCTAGAAGGTGTGTTCCCATAAAGCAAGTAATATACGACTAGGGCATAATAATATTTTTATAATACTAACTCCTAGTCTAACTGGAGCATAAATATCCTCAAATCAAATTTGGTTATTAGTTGAGTAAAATCCTACCCTACAACAAGATTGGTAGGTTTTATTTTCATATCATACTCTTGTAACTTGGTCATCCATCTACCTCTATGTTCACTAAGTTCATTATGACCCAACATTTGTTTGATGGACAAGTTTGACGTGATTGCATGCACCTTATTCCCAATAATGTAATTCTAGAAATTCTTCACAACTTTTTTGAGTGCATAGGCATGCTTGTCTAGAGTGGAATATTTTAGTTATATATCTTTGAGAATGGTTCTTATAAAATCAATATGATGTTTTTCTCCATATAATCTTTTTTTAAGATAGGCAACGATGGTGTGATCAAAAGTGAAAGGATAAAAGTAGAAATCCTTTGTATGGTTTGGGTTGATCAACATGGGTGATTGCATGATATCATCTTTTATATCTTGGAAAACCTTCTTATATTCAACATGCAACTACACCTTTTCATCACATTTCAACATAACATTAAGAGGATTTACAATTTTGGCAAATCCAAAAATGAAATTATGAACAAAATATTTTTCCCAAAAAATGATTTTAACTCTTTCTTGATATTAGTCATAGGTAATTTGGAAATCACACCAACTCTTTCAAGATCAATAGAAATACCTTCCTTCATGATGATATGACTGAGAATATTATCGTTAATAACATTTAACACACTCTTCTTAGGGTTTAAAGAGATGTCATACTTTCTACACTTGTCAAATACCTTATATAAATGGTGAATGTGATTTGATCTATATTTTGAAAACACATTTAAATCATCCATGTATATTATTATGCATTTTCTAATTAAACCTTCAAAATCAAAATCCATATAACTTTGAAATGTTACTCTAGTGTTGATCAATCCAAATGGATTTTTTTGTAGGCAAACTTACCCCATTTGGTTGTGAATACAATTTTAGCTTGGTCCTTTGAATTGATTAGTACCTGATTGTATTCTGACAATCCGTCTAGGAAGGACATCATCTAGGATCCACTCACTATATGGATCACTTCATCAAGGGAAGGAAATGGATAGTTGTCTTTATCTAAAGCTTGGTTCAGATTTTAAATATATATATATATATATATATATATATATATATATATATATATATATATATATATATATATATATATATATATATATATATATATATATATATATATAATTTTTATGCACAGGTACTAGGTTGGTTGCCTAGGTAGAATGATACACTGGGAAAATTATTCCAATCAAGAGTAATCTGTGAACCTATTTATGTATCAAGGGTTCCATTATTGGGTCTAAGGGGGTCTTCCTCTACCTGAATGGATTATAGTCTAGTTTTAATTGAATGGTGTGAGTAATTATCTTCAAGTTGAAGACTTTGATGTCTTTATAAGCCCAACTGATCACATCCTTATAGCTTAGCAATAATTTTTGAATCTATTTGAGTTCTAGGGTCATCAAATCATGACCTATGTTAATATTTTTTGGACTCTCTAAAGAACCAAGATTAATGGTTTGACTCTTCTGATTCTCAAACTTGGGCTTCTTAAGTTGGGGTGTAGGGTTGAATGTGTCAAATGATTTGATTTCATGGAAGATTGAGAATCTCATCCTTATCAAGTTTAGCCACAGGATTATCTCTATCTATTTCATCAATTATTTGGGCTTCAAATACAAAAACGTTATTAAGGAATTAGATAATTTTTTAATCATCCTCAAATACTTAGAAATTCACCACATTGTCCCTGATAGAGGGATAATGGACTAGATCTATAGAGAACTCCTATAATTTAGTGTCATCAAGGGGAGTTAAGCTTGTGGTTAAGGATGCTAGTGAGTCAACAAATTGATTTTATTTCATAGGGATACGAATGACACTGAATACATTAAAAATCTCTATTAATTCCTGTGATTTGTGTTTATACTTTTTGAGGTAGGATAGTTTTCATTGATATCTTCTCTTAACCTAGTTGATTACGAGCATATAATCACTAAATACTCTCAATCTCTTCTCCTTATGTTTTAGTGAAAACTAAAAACCTAAGATTAATGCCTCATACTTTGCCAGATTATTAATGGAGGGAAATTTTTAACTTATACAAAGTTAGGTATCTCTTTCCTTTTGGGTTTATTAGTAGAATACCTACCTCACTACCTTGATTAGAATGAGCCCCATTTATATATAAGGACCATAAGCTTAGATGATATATTTGTATTTAGTAGGTTTCATTATTAACATATAAATAACTAAGTCTAATGACACTAGGTTTGATTTATCATTGACAAAGTTATACTCAATTATCATATGATTCATGCTGGTGTCCCTATCCACTCAAATCTATTTGGATACACCTCTCTAGGGTAACCATATATGAGATAATTTAGTGGTCATATACTCATTTAAGGTTTTGGACCAATCCCTACTAAGGATCACTTTGTAGGCCTTAAGAATCTCTACCATCTAGATGTATATGAACTGCTAAATCTTAGACTCAAACTCTATTTACATGTGTACTTTCAAAAGTTGACCTACTACCTTGACCTATGATTTATCAAGTTGAACCACCACCTTGTATGTCTTGATGGGGACCAACCCTAACATTTCACAAATGCTTACAAACATTACGTTCATTGATGTTCCTAAATCTGCTAGGTAGTTTTGTAGTTCTTCCCAAATAACCTAATAGTTAGGAGGAAGGGGGGCACTTTTATCTTGTTCTTATAGATGAGCAATTGGTATGGGCTATTTCATGATTAATTTGGGTTAGCTGAGTTGGATTTTTAGTTAGATATTTTAGTAGAAGATCATGTTGCTCTATAATCTAAGCAAGTTCATGAAGGGTGATATTTACGTTAATCTTCTTCATGTATTCTACTATGTTGTAGCCTACCTTATTTTGGATTGGTTAGGTCTTTATAGGAGCCTTTTGTTCGTGTGGTTTTGGAGGTGGAGGGTAATTTTTAGCATTATGTTTTGGTGGGGTTGCACCATTATTTTGGGGAGTTGAGGTAGTGAGGGGCTGCTACTATTGCCTATTCCTAAGGGCATAATTACTCCTTTGGAATTGTTGGAATGTATGAAACTCACGTGTACTTTGGTCTATCCCATTTTATTATTTAATGAGAAATGCCATGATTTACAACACCATGTATATGCTAGGGGGTCTACCCACATTGGATGATTTTGGGTAATTTTGGAACACCTCATACTCCTCCATATCTTACAGGTGTTAAAAAATTCTATATAGTCAAGTTCCCTATATGTGAGCATGTTATGAACTCAACACCAGTTAGATAGAGCTATTTCATAGATGTTGACTTTATGTAGCTTATTGGGAGAGGGATCTAGATAATTATAAGGATGACTATAATTTATGTTTTGTATTTGGTAAGTAATGTTCTTATTTGAAATTTTAGCATTAGAGCTTCCCATTTATCTTTTCAGTCCAAGAAAGTTGTTACTTAATTTTTACACCATTCATTATATGACATCTAACTCATGTTTTTAGACTCTTGGGGTATGGCTTGGGTGTCTTTAGATGTTTGCAATCTCCCTTGGTGTTACAACTAAGGAACTATTTCATTATTAATTAGGTTTATAAAACCCAAGTGTTGGTTTGGTGTGGCATTACTCAACTAGATTTGGTTCATTATGGGCAATGGTTGGATCATTAGAATATTATAGTTTGCATTAGGAAGAAGGCTCAACATAGGCATATGTGGTAACACATTAGGAATGGGAGACATCATTTTAATTTGAGAGTTCAATTCATTGTCAAATTTTATGGCTTCAACATAAGCTAGGGGCAAGTCTATTATCACAAGTTATTGTCTTAGGAACATGGCTATCTAGGGGTCCAAATCATTATTGTACATATAAAACACTAGCCAATAATTAAGATGATAATGCATGGTGATTTGACTATACATTTTATAAAACCTAACATTAAAGTTTTTGATAATCTCATGGGGTTCTCATTTAATGCAGATGAATTGCTAGTAGAGGATGATAGGGTCAATAACTTTCCCAAATTAGGCTAGGAAAACACTCCTAAATTATCCCAAATTGTGATTGAATTTTCATGGAGGCTAATGAACCAATTATAGGCTAAATCCACCAAAGTAAAGGGTAAAATCCTATACACCACATATTCATGTTCCATATTTAGGAGTCTTAACTTTCTCTTATATGAGGTTACATATTCTTCAGCCGTTCATCCTACACCAAGAGAGAAATAGGGAAGGTACCTTTTTGGGTTCATTGGTAAGTCATGGATAACTATAGAAATGTTTATGTATAACCTGGATAATGAAGATACTTAGAGAGCCATTGTGAGTGGTGTTTTGGGGGGGGATTATGAGGATGAGCTAGTGGAATGAATGATAGGTATAGGTCTATTTTTATGAGAATAGGCTCTCTGATGCACTTGCATGGGTGAAATAATCAATCTAACTCACCTAGACTTAGACTCGGTAATCCGTGTATTAGGCTTTATATTTTATCAAGGGTAAACCAATAGGTTAGAGATTCAAGATTAGGGTTTCCCTTGCTTTGTGTCTATTGTTGAGGGGGTTTGAGGTTCATAAAAATGGAAAGAATGCTAGAAAAAAAGCAATAATATTGAATAAAACAAAGGTCCTCATTCTAGTCAAGAAGCACTTCCATCAATAATATTGAACAACAATGGAGAAAGTGTAAAGGGAGGGAAATAATAAGCACTTACATAAAAATTACTTCAATGTCAAGATTATTAATAACATTTATTCTTATCCCTCCTAGCGCTAGTTGTTGTGTGTGTTTGAATCCCACAATAATGAAAAAAACATAAAGGAATGTAAATAAGAAGCACTTCACTAAAATATTCCTTCAAGGCACTCCTTCTAGCACCAACTATTGTGTGTGTTTGAAGCCCATAACAATGGATCAAGAGTAAAGGAAGTAAAACAAGAAACACTTCAATAAAATATTCCTTTAAGGACCTTCTTCTATCACTAACTATTATTGGCTCTTAGATCCTAGGTGTCCAAAGGCACTCATGGGTTTGAGTGTTATAAAGAGGAAAGTGGGAGACAATGCATGGGATAAAGATATCCCCTCATTAATCTTAGGACTAATGCTAGTTTAGTCCAAGGACTAAGAAATTTAACCTTTTTTTACTCAGAGAGCATTAGTTATTACCATTAAGGGATAAATGTATGTGCGGTTGAACCCAAAGTTTATTACCAGTTGAAGAAAACCTTATTCATTATTTTCCATTAAGTTGGACATTAATAATTTCTAAAATAGGGTAAGGGTATTTTGACTCCAAAATAAACATAAAATGGAAAGGCAAGGTATGGTAAAAAGAGGTGATTCAAGGCTTGAAAATATGTTAATGATTTAAAAACTGAGTTGAGTGTGCACCCTGCCACAATTATACCACTCTATGCTAAGTTTTATTGAGGGATCTGACTCATTTTTACATAGGGAAAGAAGTATATTGAAACATAAAGCAATGCTTAATTTGTTAATCCTTAACTAAATATCAACACTCAGAAGGACATGTAGTGGATAACACATAGATCCTTCAATATAATTTGTAACTTAATCACACATATTACATGTGTTATGAAGAAAGTGAGAAATATTTACAATTGAGTTAGAACATTGAGCACATTATAACTACTACATTCATTTTAGTAATAATTCACTTATTTATTTAACATCAACACTTATTCAAAAATGGAATGATTGATACATTAATAAACAAATCAACCAGTTCAATAAAAAGTAGGAAATTGCATTCATTAAAAATAGACTGTATTTAAAAAATGCCAACCATGGCAAACACTTAAAGCTCAAAAGGGTGAGGGAATATCAAGTGTAATTCTGGATTGATTACAAAAACACTTTGAAACCAAATTTGCTGACCTTTATAAAGGATTATAAATTAAAATGTATACAAGATGGGGATCACCTCTAAATAATACAATATTCCCATCCTTGAAAATTATGGCCTTTTAAATTTTGTTACAACTATAAAGATTAAAAAATGGGTAGAATATAATCTACTCTCTTTAAAAGACACCTGAGGGCCCACCTAATTTAGATGTGGATGAATTGTAGATGAATAACATCCCAATGAATTGGATTGTACCTCCTTGGTAGTGAGCATGATTTCCACTAGGTCAAACTCTTGATCCAACTTATCTAAATTCATCAATGGCTCTCAAAATATCACCTATAATTAGGCCAATTGTATTTGATATACATGGAATGAGGAATTTAGGGACACTTTGACCTCTAAAACTTGGTTGATGCATGAAATAGACTGAGTTGATAGTTCAATCACTGCTTGGGCTCTAGATTTGTTAGATTTCACCACTTTCTTCCTCATGAATTGGTCAAAGTGACCTGGGTAAACTTTAGACTTTCCTCTATCTACTAGAGTGGAATTTAAGGGGAATAACTCAATTATGTTGACCTATTTAAAGTAGGACAATATCATTTCCTTGATTTCTTCTAGAGGCTCTACTCCTTTTTGTTCCAAGATCAACCATTCTTCAATTGAAGCCCTCATACTCATAACATATGTTTTCTAAAGGCTTAGATTTGAGGTGGGAATGAGTTTCAAGTCTAGGAACATACCCTTGTGTATGATCATAAAATTTTTCCTACACTTACTCTCCATGAGAGAAATTCTATCTAGATATACTTGAACCCTTAGGATATGTATCTTGATATCTACTAGAGTTTCACCACTTTTCCTAGAGATAAGAAAATATGTAGGAGGGCATCCTATACTCTCCTAATCAACTCTACAATGAAGGAGCTATTTACTTGTGCTTCCAGTGCCTATACCTACTCCTACATGTCCTCTATCATCTTCTCTAACATATTATGTGTATCCCAGTGCACAAAGACTAAGCCCTCAACCACTTTTTCTTCTCCTATGGATATCCTCACTTTGGTGATGGAGAAGAGGTCTTGTTGAGTCTATTAGAATATAAGGTTTCCCTCTTGGATGAACTTCTAGGTGAGGATCCTCCTCATGTTTGTTATGGTTTAGTTTAAGTCCCACTAGACTTAGGGATCACCCTACATAGTCATCTCAGGTACATGCAACACCATGGCTATTTCTAAGGTAGAAGGGGGTGTGGGTGGGGTGGTAGAGATGGATGTGAGAGGTGGATTTCTTGGTGGAAGAGGAATAGATGAATCAGAGGGGATAAATGAAGAATGCAGTGGAGGAGGAGGCATGGGGGAAAAGGGAGGTAGGACAAAAGGGGAACCAAAGGGAACATCTATGATTGCCACTTACCTTGGGTCAAGTTAACCTATGGGACACTAATAATAGGGAGATGGGCATTTATCAGAAGAGAAGAAATTGGTTTTTTGAAACTAAGTCCTTGGGCACCTTAGACAATGGAAAAGGGAAGCCTATGAATGACATGAGGAGCAATAGGAGGTGGTATAGGAGACCAAGGATGAGTTACCATTTATTTCTTTCTAGGCCTTTTTCCTAGATCAAAAATAATCTATTGTAGTGGAAGGAGTTGGAGTGGCAGAGGCTGTGAGGGGCTGATTGAGTTCTCTATGAGTAAACTATGGGTATATTTGACATGGTTGAGGCCAAGTGAATTGTACACATAGGTGCACTTATTACTAGGGAGGTATTATAACTTGATAGAAATAAGGCACTTATAAGTACCTAAACCTATGGAAGAACTAAAAATTCATTGTGGAGATCCTTGCTTCTAGAATGGATTAGGTAGATGGGAACTGGGAGGTGAGAATATTGTGCATAGCCAAAGCTAGAGGTACTTTGGTGAATTATGGAAGGGGTGGAATAGGGAAAATGGGAGGCATAATTGGAGTGGGTTATTATGGAGAAGGGAAACTAAGGGGTTCCACTGGGTTGTTGGGAAATGGTGGGAGTAGGGGAGGGATTTGCATAGGTGTTGATTTCTAGTCCTTCCTTGGGATTATCTCTAGGATACTGGTGATGTCAAACTTGAGTGTTTATATATCTTGAGGTTGAACCACTTGAGGTTGAACCACTTGGGCCTAAAATATTGAGGTTGAGATATTTAAACCATGAAAAATGGTGGAGATAGAAAATGATCATGAAGGTTAAGCTCATGGAGGATAAGGTTGAGGAGGAGAAGGAGGTGGGACCCCTTGTTAAATCCTACTTGATATTTAGGGAGGAGTTTCCTAGACATCTCCTCTGGGTGGAGTTGACATGGAGGAGTCAAGGATAGATTAGATAGATGGCCTAGGATGAACCTACTTCCCTTTCTTCTATATTTTGGTCTCTATCTAAGTGAACACCTCTTGATCATACACTAGGTTGAGATAGATCTCATCATCCTTTTGGGGCTAATGGCCATAATTGATGTTAAGTCAAATCTAGTATATTTACACATTGGCCCTGATAACACTGTACAGGTCCTAGTCTTAGTGTTTGACCTTGCCCAGGGCATAAGACTCCCTTCTTGCTTCCATCTTCTATAAAGTGGGGGAGGATATTATAAGCATGGTGCCTAATTATAATTGGGCAAGCTAGGTAAGCCTTATACTATCAGTTGATGTAATGCCCAAAGATGCCTTTAACTAATTGGTAGGTAATATCTTGTTTTGATATCAAATATGGGACTTGATAGGGTAGGTGGAGGGGACCCTTGAGGGTATTAGCCATGAAAATGATAGTGTCATCCCTATAATACCAATAGTCACCAATGTGGGAAAGATACTCTCTTATATACTTGGAGATATGATGCATTACTAACTCATTTGATGGCCATATAGACTACTGGGTAGAAGGACTCACATATTTCTTAGATGTGGTTCTAGTAATGGTGGCCATATATTTTATAAAAAACTATATGGACCATTGTGCCTCTAAGAACCCATGCTATAAAGGTAGAAGGATTAAACATGAGCATTACAAAAATTATTCCCACCAAGTATCTCATCATATAAATCTTTCCTCATCCCCAATAATCTCTTACTACCTTAATCAGGTTGAAATTGGTCACCCCTAAGGTCTAGGACTTAATCACCCTTGAGGATGATATGTAGTAGGGTCATCTATAAAATATTAATGTGCATGTAGTCAATTTACTTGAATAGTTAGTCTAACATTATCATCTTGACTGGACTCCTTCCTTGAAGGTGTGATTGAGGTATGAGTTTATGTCCATCTTGTTTACCCATTTAGCATCTATATTCCCCACCCAATTATTTAGGACATCATATATCTAATAATTGTTTGTCCATGTGATCATCATAATGAAATCATATGTGATTGTATACTAAGGGATGTTATAGTAAGATTTGAAAGCACTCCCTAAGATATATATGATCTGATGTCAATAACTCATGGATAAGACTAGGTCATGAACACCATCTTATGCATACTTAGTAGTGAGTATCAATTTATTGAATAAATATTCACAAATAAATACATTAGGTTTGGCTAGATCTATGTGTGACCTACACTTCTAATATGTCAAACATCTTCAAACTCGGCCTCATATTCATCATCACTATAAGAGGACTTTGACACCAGGTCAATTTCCTTGAACATCTCATTATAATGTTTGAAGCACGTCAAGCCTTTTAGGAATGTTGTGTCCTTGTACTCAAATTCATATTTGGGGGTAGATGATGAATTGGCCATTTAAAAAAGGGTTAGATTTCTTTTGATAATGAGTTCTGGGTGAGGGAGGCATAGAGTGTGTAGGAATGAGTAGAAAATTCAAAGGCAAACTAGGAAATTAGAAGAAATAATGGTAAATGAGATTACTTAGAGGATTATAGGGATACATAAATATATCTTGTATTGATGGTGCATGGAAACTCATTCAACGTGAATTTACATATGAGTTGGTGGCTTGATTTTCTTATTTATTTCCCAATCTAGACTAAAACTTAGTGATTTCAAAAATGTGCCCCCTGCTAGATTTGGTGACTATGGGACAATGTTTAATTTGTCTAATTAGGGCCCAATTCCCCATTTCATTAATGCTAAGAGTGTGTTAAACACATGGTTATTCCATCCCTATGGCATCTTGGATAACTTATTTCCTATGTCATGTGTGCATCACTGATTGGTCCTAAGTATAATGAATACCATCTATGTGTGACCTAATATTTCACTTTTACACTTTTGGGAGTAGGAGTCATCGGGTGGAGGGTTAAAATAATACATGGGATATTTTGATTAGTGATTTAAATTTGACTATACCTCACTCTAACTACTTAGGGTATTCTTAGGCCTCTACCAATATGTATAGAAGTGACATGTGGTATGGTCTGGTATGTTGAGCTCTCCCAAGCTCTGGCATCTCTATCAAGTCTAGGAGACTAACATGTTTGACATCAGGGCCATCTTATTGGTTAAGTTCTAGTACCTCTGATCATTAGGGCCATGCAACACTTTCTAATTCAATTGGGAATTTTCAAACTCTAACATTTATATTAGGTCTAGGAAATTGATAACTCGAATAGCAAGCCACATGGTGCTACTTAATTGGGTCAGGTTATCTTGGGATCTAACATTTCTATTAGATATGGGAGACTGATAGCTCTAAAAATAGGCCATGTGGTTATACTTCATTGGGTTGGGCTCTCTTATGAAAATCCATGAAAATAGACCAAGTAAAAAAGTAAGCCACACAATCAAATACAACTCACCTTATCAATAATGTAACTTTACAAGACACTATGTAAGACTCTAGGAGATTACGACTCTAGGAACTTCAAAACAAGCCCAAATCTACAGGTTAAAAATTTAGCACAATAAAAATATTCTAAGTTTGAAAGTGCATTTTTCTTCTTAGTAAGCAACAAATACTTTGCTATGCCTAGACTCATAATATATAGGGGAATTTTGTTAGGGATAAAATGCCATTATGGGAATGTTAGATGGATGATAAAACTAGTTTGAAATAGAAACTCGAGGACTCTAAAAGAAAGACATTGATCAAGGAGAGATCAAACCTTTGGGACCCTTGAATTTGAGAAACTTTAAAGAAGAGTCCCCCACTTCTCTAAAGAAAAGGGTGTGTTTTCCATAATAATAAATACTTATATTCGATGGTTATATCAATGTATATAAAAGAGAAGAGTTAGAGTAGGAAATATTATGTTTAGTATATTGTGCATACATTACTATAAATATATGCACTACTTTTAGAGTGAATAATAAAGAGTCTAACCAATACTAACCCTTGTGATACATTAGTTTCACTAAAGTTAAGCTACTTCACATAAAACCATCTAAAACCAACTGCTTCAAATTTTATGTCAACATGTCTTAAAAAATTTTGAATTATATTTTTGTTAATCAGAGGGGTTGTTTCTATTTCTTTTAGTAGTAAGCAATGGAGAATAAATAAGCGTTTCCTTTGATATACTATACAATGTTTGAGTCAATGTGTAATAATTTGTAATTGATGTTTATTTTTTTATAATTATGAACATGTCATTTGTGTGCTTGCAAGAAATAAGTTCAATATTCATTTAAGAACCACATACATATTTATTTTTTGAGAAGCATTGATTCATTTTCAATAGGAAAATGTAGTTAGGTACTTTAACAATGTTTTTTCTTCTCTTATGTGTTTATTGATAATATATGTTTTGAGTTGGTGTCACCACCTTTAGTTTTATTTAAGATGTTCTTTATTCTTCAAATAATATTCATGCTATTTTTTTTTTCTTTTTACATTAACATCTACAAGTTTAATCCATTTTTTACATCAATAAAAAGTATGTTAAATTTCCATCAAATAAATACATTTTTATATAAAAATAATCATTAAATGGAATATAAAAAATTAAATTAAATATAATGTTATGTTTAATAAAATGTAAAGAAATAAACAAGATATTTATACATTTAGAATTTTTAAAGACATATTAAAATAAAATTAAAATTAAATTTAAGATTTACTATATTCTCAAACCATAATTAAACACAGTCTTTTTTTTAATATTCATTAACTACGATTAAAAAATTCAATTAAATATATAGTTTTTGGACATCCAAACATTAAAATGGTCTTTTACGGTAAAAAATAAGTTTAAATCATATATGAAACAAAAAATAAATGTATAAAATCCTTTTCAAACATTAAAATCAAAATAATGTGGCACATAATATCCATTTAAAAAAATAAATATCTAGATGATCAATTCAACTTTAAAAAAGAACAAGTGAATCAACATCATTTCAAGTTATGTGGACATTTTATTAGAGGTTTTATGAATTAAAAATGATATAGTTTATTTTATTCCATTCATTGTAAGTTTTTGTCTTGATATTGTCAACATGAATACTTGTCCCACAACATGATTAATTATTTTTTTATGTAACTTCATCATCAACAATAAGAAACTGAAAATCCTTTACAAAAATACCTATAATTTAATTTTATACTTCATAAAAGGGAAAAATGGATTTATTTCACTTATCATATCATATACACCCAACCAAATAAAATACTCACAATCCACTTAACAATATCTACACCATATTTAGGACATTGCCAAAAAAACACTTACTTTTTTTATAACCTTTTTTTACATGGCCTTTCATCCATCTTAAGATGGAAATTAAGGTAATATAATTTAACCATAACAAAAAGTCTATAATATTTTCTTTCACTAAATTCCATTCTACTTTCTTGTGAATTTACATATGGCTTATATCAAGTAGTGTTGATTTACCAGTTAACTTGGTGGTTGACAATATTTGTTTGTCAATGAAGATGAATGCACATTTGAGCTTGTATAAGATATCAAATGACATAAATTATAAACATATATAATGATTTTTTTAATAAAGCATTTACTATTGGATGTATACTTAGCATATTATCCATTGAAATCTGATGTCTAGGTTGTTTTCATGATAAGAATAAATACAATTAGGCCACAATTAAGTTCACTTATTTCTATGCTCATTGAATTTAAATCCTCACCCCAAAACTTAATAGTAATGTTGTTTCTTAATATATCATTGATTTGAAGTATTATTTTTTTACCTTCCAAACCATCCTTTTAATGTATTTTTGATGTATGAGAAATTGACATGACTACATCGATAACATCTACCATAATTTTGTTTGCCGTTTGTGGAACATCAAAAATGTTATTGAAATCAAATTTATGCATTGGTATATCTTTACTATGTCCAACACAAGGACTTATTATTGATAATTTTTTAATATTATTTCATATGAATGTTAAAAAATGATTGTATATCTAATTTTCTCCTCTAATAATTCCATTTGATACAACATAAAAATTTATATTATACCTAAAACCTCATTGAAACATATCACACATATTTTTTCTATCATTATCAACAAAATTAGATCCAAATGATCTCTATATTTTTCTTATTGTCATATTCTAGAATCTCAAAATTCTCTCACAGTCATCCTTTTACTGACCACTAGTTTTTAGTATAAGCCAATTCATTGAAAAGAAATATAGATTTTTGAGAATTATTACCCATAAAAATCATTAAAATAGTTTTTGATATGCTGATTTTAATTTTTGAACAAATGACACTTGCCAAATAATTGTTTATAGTAGTTTCATACATATTTCCATTATATGTGTTGGGTTCCCAATCTTGCAATGTTTATATAAAATAATATGTAAGTCCAATATCAAAATGGTCTTATTTGAAAATAAGCTACATTATTATTTTAGGTAAAAAATTAAAATAGAAATAACTTACTTACATAAAGGCGGGGTGGGGGTGTAACTTACCTTTCATGTTTAAATGTTCTACATTTGAATTTAACAATTTGCATAATAAATCCTTCTTGAAGCTCATTAGATGCAACAAGAGCATTGAACTTCATTTTAAAAATAAAAATTTGAAATTGGAAGCCATAAAAATCAAAATATGATGCATATATATGTGCTTAAAAGTGAATAGCTAAAACACATCTCTTGTATTTACAAATAAGGATTCATTTCAATGTTTCTGTTCAACAAATAAAAAATGACATTTTTATTTAAATATGTAACCATCATGTAAATATGAATGTTTATAATCTTGATATAAATTATCTTAACCCAAACACTAAGAACTAAAAAAAAATCACATGAAATAACATCAAAATAAAATATTTTTATTATTACTTTTTAACTCTAATTTAAAAATAAAATAATATACAAAAATAAGAAATATCAAGAAGACCATCATTAACAAGGAGAAAAAAAATGATAAAACAAAAAAATCGTATCAATTCAAGAAAGTATCACAAACTTGACATCTTAATTCTCCAAGAAAATAAAATGTTTGATGATTTTTTTCAAGAATAAAGCTAATATATGAGATAAATCTCTATATATTGGTATTAGTTCTAGAGGTGCCTCTGGTGGGATGATAGTTTTCTAGGATCCTCTTATCTTAGAAGGATTTGTCCTATTAGAAGCTGAATCACATATTACAATGTTTTTCAAAGACATTCATAGTAAAGTGGAGTGGGTTATAACAAAATTTTATGCTCCTAACTCCAAAAATGATAAAAAAAAACTTTGGGCAACTTTAATTAAGACTAGGAAATATTTCAAAGATAAGAACTGGATAGTGGTAGGCAATTTTAATTCTCCTTTATCCTCGAGGGAAAAAAGGGGGAACCTATTCTCTCAATGATAGTATGATGGATTTTAGTGACTTTAGTGATAAGGTGGAACTCACTAAAATTAAATTGAAAGGTAATCCCTTCAGTTGTTCTAATAGGAGATTGGGTGGAAACCTCATTCAATTTAGGCTTAAGAGGTTTTTAGGCTTAATGCTATGGGGTTTACCCTTTATCAACTCCTTGTCTTCCCTCCCTAGGATTATATCCAATCACAATCCCCTAATTTTCTCTAATAAAAAGATGTTTAAATTCAGAATTACCCCTTTCAAATATGAGAAAATGTAGCTTTCCAATTTGACTCTATCTAACTCACTAAAGGAATGGAGGAAGTTTCCTATGCAAGGCTCAACCATGTATATCCTAGCTATGAAACTTAAACATGTCAAGTATAAACTTAAGATATGGAACAAGGAAGTTTTTGGGAATATATTTACCCAAAAGTGCCAAATATAGGAGGAATTATGTAGAATCAAAGAGGAAACTAATGTTTTTAGTTCCACTCCCTTTTTGCATGCTAAATAAAAGGAACTTTAAAGTTTATTTCAAAATCTGAAAGCTAAGGAAGAAGTCTTCTGGCATCAAAAATAAGGAAAACTTGGCTCAAATAAGGTGATAGGAATACAAAGTATTTTCATTTCTTAGCTTTTAGAAATCATCAGCATAAATTTATTTTATAAATTAAAGGGGAAGATGGGATTTTATACAAAGATGAAAAATATTTTGAACAACAAATTGTTAACATATATAACAATCTTTTGGCTCATGTTCCCTTTTAGGATGTTTAGCTAGAAGAACAGGTGGTTAACCTCATATAGGGATTAATATCCCAAGAAGACAACACCTCCATATTATCTCCAATTTATAATGAAGACATCAAATCCATAGTATTCTCTTTACAAGGTGATAAGGCCCCTGGTCCAGATAACTTCCCACCATTTTTATTCCAAGTATTCTGGGACATTATCCATAATGAATTTTTCTTAGATGCCTCTGATTTCTTCAAGGCTAGAACTATGCTTCAAGAATTCAACACCACTTTTCTAGTTTTAATCCCTAAGAATCATAGGGAAAACTAGTTGAATGACTTTAGACCTATTAGCTTATGTTCCACTTTCTACAAGATTTACACTAAAAGTTTGGTCTTAAGAATTCAAATGCTTCTTGATAAGTTGATTATAGAATAATAAGGGAATTTTGTTTTTGGCAGACAAATATTGAACAATGTTATTATTTCCCATGAAACTATACACTCAATGGCCAATTCCTCTTGAGAAGGTATGTTCTTCAAATTAGATATGAATAAAGCTTATGACAGGGTTTCATGGCACTTTTTGGATAGAGTTATTCAAAAAATTAGGTTTAATCAGGTTATAAATATAATCTCCTCCTACATTTCCACCCCCATGTTTTCAATCATTATCACTGGGGTTCCCAAATGATTTTTTTCAGTGGGCAGAGGTCTTAGACAAGGTGATCCTTTTTCACCACATTGGTTTATCTTAATGGCATAAACTTTAAGTAGAATCATTAAAACTGTAAGTTATTCTAGTGTCATTAAGTTGATTACAACAGCTCCTAACATGAGATTTTTTACCTGCTAACAATTCATATATGACACTCTGATCATGGGATAATACTCAATTTTTGAAGTTAAATGTTTTAGGAAAATTTTGGAAGTTTATGAGATAGTGTTAGGTTAAAGTGTCACTTTACTCAAAAGATCCTTATTCTTTATCAATACTCTACCATCTTTGAAATAAAATATTTCCAAGATTATTAACTACGTAATAAATAAGCTTCCTTCCTTTTACCTAGGCATCCCTCTTTTTGATGGTAAAATGAAATCAGATTTCTATAATCATCTCACAGATAGTATTCAGAAGAAATTGTCTAGATGGAAAGTGAATTTGCTCTCCCAAGATGGAAAATTATAATTACTCAAGAGTTAGTTTTAAATAATCCTAGTTTAATTCATGTCCTTATTTATTATCCTAAGAAAAGTGGTGAAACAAATTGAGCAACTGTAGAAGAAATTTCTCTAGAGGGGAATGGAAGACATTCAAATTCCCTCTTCTATCCTAGAATAAATCCTACTTACCTTTAGCTAAAGGACGAGTGGATCTCAGGAGGGTGAGGTTTATGAATCAATATCTGTTAGCTAAATAAGGATGGAGGGTAATTAAGGAAGATAACCAATGGGCTAGGATCATTAAGGCTAAATATTTAAATTTGGGGGAGGGATCCTACTTTCTTGTAAAATAAGGTCCAACTAATGGTTCTGATTTTTAGAAAGCCTTAAGAATCAGAAAGGATATTATTTTGAGAGGGTTGAAATGGAAGATAGGCATATGAAATAGAGTTAACTTCTAGGGTGATCTTTGGTTAAATCAATCCTTGCTAGGATCCTTACCTCTTGTAGAGGGGTTGAGTGAGAATTTCAAAGAGGTCATAGGTCATAGAGTGTGTGATTATTGGTAGGAGATTGAAGGCAAAAAAAGGTGGAAGTTTCTCCACAAAGAAGATTTGGATCATCAACAAACTCTTTTATTATAAGATTTAAATGTGATGCTTCTAAACACTCATATCAACATTTCCCAAAAGATGATGACCTAATATGGAGGGCTAATCCCAACATGTTATTTTCTATAAAATTAGGTTATCTTTCTCTATAGGACCAAAAAGATTTACAATAAAACTAGAACTATTTATGGATTAAAAATCTTATCCCCAAGATCAATGTTTTTTCTAGCTAGTAGCCCAAAATAAAATCCTAACAGTGGATAATTTGATGAAGAGGAGAATTTAAATTCTTAACAGGTGTGATATATGAAAATAGGAAGCTAAATCTATAGATTATATTTTCCTTTCCTATCCTTTTTCTTTTGCCATCTTTCAGTCTTTATTTAATTTTTCCAATTATTGTTGGGTCCCATTGGGGTCCATAAAGGATTTGATCTATAAATGTGAGGTACCTTGGGATTATTCCCCCCTAAAAGTTTGGTGGAATCTTGCCCTTCCTCATATTTTTTGGGGAATTTGGATTTATAGGAATTAGATCATCTTTGATAATTTGAATCCTAGTCACTCCTCAACTTAAAAAAAATAATGGATTTTATCAAAGAGAATTAGTTAACTTATGCCTCTTCTTATGATGATCCTCCTTCCCCTCAATTTTATTAGATTCTTCGTATGTTGAATATTGAAATCCCAAGTCATTATCACAAGTTGAGTGTCGATAAAGTGAAGATTAAGTGGATTTTCCCTGTATCTCAATGGTACAAATTGAATTTCAATAGAGTGGATAAATGAAACCTTAGACCTGTGGGAGGTGGAGGTGTCATCTAGGATTTTAATGAAAATCTCATGATAACTTATACAAGACCTTTGGGGATCCAAACCAACCATATGGTGGAAGCCATAGCTGCTTGGTGGGCATAAAACTTACAGTCAAGATGGGCTTGGATTATCTATAGGTAGAGGGAGATTCTATGAACATCATCAAATGTTTTAAAGGTTCCTCCTAAGCTTCCTAGAATATTACCAACATAATAGAGGATGCTAAAACCTTGCTAATGTTTTTTAATGGGGTGTCTATAAATCATGTCTATAGAGAAGGTAATAAAAGCATAGATAAAATGGTAAATCTAGGGGTCATTAGTGGATCTCTCACCCATTGACAAGGTCATGTGGAATTTCCTATCAACGTTATGCCCATCATTGAAATTGAAAAATGACAATCCAATGCATGACATTATGTGCATCATTATTGTTAAAAATAATCAGCAAGGGTGGAGGATATTTCACACATGTAGGGTTATCATATCTCATCCACACCTTAATATTTTTCACAAATGGATTCATTTCATTTTAATCTCTAATAAGTTTAAAGGAAAAATAATCAACATCTTTTTAGACTTAACTAGTTGTGGCCCTGCTCGTAAAAAGTGTAGAGAGAGAAAATAACAAAAAAGTAGAGGTGACTATGATATATTTGAGCCTCTATCCTATGATAAGGTGAATCAAGATGCCTATGTATGGAAAAATATGGTTAAGGGTAGGCTCACAAGATTTATGGAGAGATTGGTCAACCATGATGTGGTGATTTCTAGATATTTTACATGAGGATAGAATGAAAGGGAGGTTCGAATGCATGGTATGAAACTCATGATCACCAAAGAAATCATATATAACATCACAAGCATGGATTGCAATGATGTAAAGGAATTAAAATATAAAAAGAGAAAGGGTGAACTATTTAACATCTTTTACAACATAGATAAGAAAAAACCCAAGTCATCGAACCATAAAGGGTTTCTTAGGGTAGATCCTCCCAGGAAGTGGCCAAACGTTTGTCTCCAAATAATGAAATATATCACTCTTGAGAGAAAGCATATGGTGATATTATCTCACTATTTATTACTCCTTAACCACTTTAGGGGTCACCCAATTAGTACACCCTTCTTTTTATTAAAATCAGTAGGAGTTTCTATCAATAATTTAAAATGCAATCCCTCGGCTGATATTATTAACCAAGGGTTTATTCTGGTCTTGGTCAAGAGGGAGGAACCCCTTTGGACCAAGCTAGTTCCAAAGGCTATACATATAAAAAGTGAGTAGGAGGAATTAGACAGGGAGGATGACTTTTATTAGAACCTAAAATAGAACCTACAGGGGGACATAATGAAGGATTTGAAATGGAAAATACCCAGGGGGATTTCCAGCCTAGTGATAGCCAAAAGGGTGTCCCAATTTATGTTAATCCCATCACCAACATGGACCATTTTTCCTTTCATTTTAATTTGAAAGAGGAGATTGAATAGTCTATGGAAAAACTGTAGACTAAGGTGGCCATTCAAAAGTTACTGATCATGGAAATTTTTGATGAGTTCAAAAGGCTTAAAAGCTTTGTTGGCCCTTGGTGATTTCTCTTCGGGTAAGGGAAAATTTCAATAGGAGGATAAAGAAGTGGATGCCAAAAAAACCCCTCATGGATCAAGGAATAGCCACAGTGGAGGTGGAGAAGAAGTCATGATGGATTCTAAATAGGGGACGAATGAAATCAAGTCTGTAGGGTTGAAGAGGAAAAGACATATTACTAAATCTATGCAAGGAATTGGAAACCAAACCAGAGGTATGGAAAATTAAACTAAGAACATGGGGACCAATAAATTTTTACTCTATTCAAAGTCCAAAGAGTCAGACTAGTTGTCTTCTTGCATATTGTTTTTTCTAGTGTTTTGGCATCCATTTGGCTGAAGATAGTGGTTTTATCTAGTTTATAAGTTCTATCTCTTTTTATTTTTTTGATATATCTTACTTATCTTTTGAGCTTTTATGTAATAGGTACAGGAACCTCAACCCATATTTTAACCTTATCTAATAAAATAAAATAAAATAAAATAAAATAAAATAAAATGTTTTTAGCATCAATGCATTTAACAATTTAATTTTATATGCATTATCTCCTCACTAGGAAACTTAAAAAAACTTGTTCTGGTATAATCTACCATCCAACTTGGGATATATTAACTTGAGGTTTTATGTTATAAATAATTCAATTAACACACATTAATTAATGGCTTCAACAAAAATATGTGCATAAATTTTGAGTTAGAAAAATTATGCCATAAATTTATTTGGATTGATCATAATCAAAATTCTTAACACTTAAAAAAGGTAACAATGAAAATTTTAATCACTACTTTTAAGATCCCCATTTCTTGAGTGTAGTAATACAAATCATAATGTAAACAAAAAATATTCTTCAAACCAACAAAAAAAATATTTGAAGTGACAGATTTATGAGTTAAATAGGCATTAAACTTTTCTCTAAAAATTAAAATAAGAAAGAAAAACACTTTCTAATAAAGAAATCATTTTATTAAATTGTTTTTTTTCACACAGACCAATGCATGACCATACTCTAGGCATAAATATAAATTCAAACTAAAACTAAATATCTTCTTGTAATTTAAAAGAATAAAACATTTTTCTCTTTGTGCATAAATAAAAATAATAATGTATCATTGATAACATAATATTTGTTTAACACTTTTTTGTACGATCCATATAGAAAGACCTTTCATGCATTAATATCACATCAAGAGAATATCCATTTCATTACTATGTACTTAAAATTCACAAAATTTGTCCATATAATGAAAAGGGAACATATCTATATTATAATTATTAATATACAACTATATATTAATTATTGTATTATATAGTCATATATTATATTATAAATTAATAATATTAACATTATATAATTATATAATTATATTAATATAATATTTATCTAATTATATATAGTATTATATAATAATATATGAAATATAATATAATAATATATGAAATATAATATAATACAATTATAATTTGATAATATTATAAAATATCACATAACTTTCAAGAAAATATTTTTTAATCAAGACAACACATAATAGCATTGTAAAATCCAAAGTTAATGATTCCATGCCATTAAAAATAGACATTACCTTGATTTGATGCCAACTAAATTAAAATTTATCCACATATATGCTCACAAATGAAAAATAATATAAATATTAACAACAAAATTGACACAAATAAAATATTATCACGTAACATTAATATCGATACATTGATTCCAACTTAACTCACCTGGAAATTGCTACAATCTAAATCTCTCGTCTATGCACCTCCAATGATAAAAATGACAAAATAATTCAAACACATAACCTAGTTTTGTGTAAACCTTATATGAGTATGGTTCCATCAGATATCAAACAACATAACACTATAAAAAAATTAAGATACAACCATTATACATAGGACCCAACAAACATATATAGAATTTTATAAGAATAAAAATATTAATAATTATTTTTTGTCTCGTTGAAATATAAAAATACATAAAATTAAAACCCACAACAACATGATAAGCTACTTTAATACCCAAAATCTAGTCTATACATGTTGACCTATCAAAATCACATAAATTTCATGACAAAAATTGTCTAAAACCTCTTTTTAATCACCACTTGCATATTAAAGAAATGAAAACACTACACTACTAATAGCCAACAAACCAAAATTATAACTAGAATTCATTTTGAGGTTTATCGATCTCAACTCATCAAACCAACAACTTGAGCAATAAAATTTAGAAAACCATTCACAAATTTCATCCTTTATAAATCTTATTATTAAAAATATATAAAAAATTGTATTTGTGTCATTATTAGACATAAAAAGAATATTCTCTCAACATTCATGTAGAGAAAAAAATTTGATCTTAACCCACCTCAGAGTCATTGTATACCTAATCCATGATCTAAAATAATCCAACAAATTTAACATATCTTAGTTTATAATAATCCAATGATTCCATGCCCTAAAAAAATTTATTACTATAAAAATTAAAAATAGGGAAACATGAATCTTAACAAATAATGATAAAAAAGGGCTTTGGTAGGAAAATAATTTATGACCCTGCAAAGCTATACAAAAATTAATAGCACAAATAAATTTATTGACTAACAAAAAATAAAAAATGACATAATTATCATTAATAAAATGAAATAAAAAACATTCTCATTGCATTCATGTAGAGATAATTATTTGAGCTTAACTCACCTCACAATGACTGTATTCCCAGTCTCTAATCTATGTGCGTTAAGTTATCGAAACAAAAAAATCATTCAAACACACAACCTATTTTTATATTAATTCTAAGAAAATATATAAAACATTCATATATCTCTATTTATTATAGAAAATATCTTACCTTGATCTAATGATTACCTTGAACATCTTCTAGTCATAACAAATGGCTTTGACATAAAAATTTACAACCTTATAGCCATGTATAAAAATTTAGAACAAAATGAAACATATTGATGAAAAAACAAAGGATATCATCATTAGTAGAAAACATTAGATAAATAAATTACCACATTCATCTAGAGGTGTTAAATGGATATTAACTCACCTCATAATGAGCACATGTTTATTCTCTAGCCTATGTGCGCTAAACAAACAAAACAAATTGTCAAAATACTCTCATAGATGATGAACTTATATATAGACTATATTTTTTCAAGATGCCATTTATAGTAACATTAGTTTGGATAAATAATACATCAAAATAAAATTTTCATCTTTACATACACCTTATAATTAAATGAAAAAATGTTATTGACATCAAACGTAGTAGAAAATTATCTAAAGAACAGTTTTTCACCATGGGAAAATGTACCCACACCATTGCTAAGATTTAATTAACACTCACCATTCCATATATGCCATGTGGTTTCTAGTGGGGGAATGCATCCACACCAACATACCTTTGGTCCTGTAACATGGGCTAATTAGTTCTACACATAATCAATAAGGTAGTGTGATCATATCCATGCTCTGCCATAAAATTGTGATTACCGATAAGGTTCCAAACAAAGGGCTCATTAATGTAGGTAAATGAATATCAGTGTATAAATTGCAAAAATTTTCCTTTATTTTTTTAAATATGGATTATTAAGGATTAAATTAGATTCTATATACCAACTTATATTCATGATAATCATACATCGGTATATTAATATCCAGTGGTAACCATATAAGGGTAATATGACTCAAAGAAACATACATTTCAAATAAAAACTTGCAAGAGAAAAAAATAAAAAATAAGTATGAGAATTTTATGACATATTTCTCCTAAAAATTCCTGAATATTGATTAGAATAATGGGCTCGTTTGCACTTCTAAAATTGAAATTGAAGAAATGAAAACTTATATTTTGTAGTGCAGTAAGAATTTTCCTATCGCCACAATATATCATTATTATTTATTGATAATTTTTAAAGTTACACCATTGTGCATAATAGTTTCATAATAATTAAAAACTCCTAAATTCCCACACCTATCCCATATGTAGATACTAAAAAATGGCCCCTTACCATTTATTTTATAATTTATTATATGTTATTGTGGACACCTAATTTTAGTTTAGGGTAAATATTAGTTGTATAATTATGTGATATTAAGGTACTTGTGCATTTATAAATTATTGGTTCAAATTACGCACTTATTCATGAATTTGTTGATGTCTTTTGTCATTACACTTTATTTTTCCATATTTATTTATTCTTCTCTTTCTCTCTCCACCCATTTATTTATTTTATAAATTTTTAGTTTTTTCTAGAATTGTATAATATATGGTACTTGTATACATTTGAATCTACTTTCCCTAACTATTCTATTAATCTTATTATTTATCATAATTAATCTTATAACCACTATCCTAATTAAATAAATAAATCCCATTCCCCATTATATATTCCTACATCATGATAACCTTCCTCCACACTCCATTATATATTAATCCCTTGATTATCCTACTAACATCCCATTAAACCACTAATCCCACTTCATTTACTAACCACTTGCCCCGCTTACCAATTTAAAATTCAAAATATTCTACCTATCCCTCTACCCAACCTATCCATAGCTTCTCATACACATCTAGAACCTTAAAACTCCATAAAACCCCTAAACTAATCCCTATTGACTCCTAATCAAATTTAGAAGCTATTAAAATATAGAGCCTTCTCTAATTCTATAGAATTCTCTAAAACTAGTGAGTTATTATGAATTTAAAATTCATTTTTAATCCTCTCCATCACTCTATAAATAACCAATTATGGGTCTTGGTTAGAATAATTATAATTGGAATCAAAGCACATACAAGATCTCTTAACCTTCATATTCCCATTGCATCCACATTATACTTGCACCTAAGAAGCCATTTATCCCTCTTGCATCCATCTTAAATATTGAATCTACCATTATCAATCAATCTAACAAATAGTTAAATAATGCTTGGAGAATCCATTTGAATATATTGAAGGGAAAACAAGAGAACAAAGGTGATGGTAAGATTCTTCTTATAAGTTCTAATTGCTTCTATATTCTCTCGCTTTGATGTTTTTGTAGATTTTGGGTTAAGTTAATATATATATAGTATATTAAATCCATAGCTCAAATTTTACAAGCATACATTGGTGACCAGAGTGAAATCCCTCATTTAAACTAACCCTTGTGTGTTTAAGATGTGTTAAATCAACTTAAAAGATTGATTAGAAAGGGATTAGGATCCAAAATCTTGAAATTTTTATGTTTTAGGCAAATTGTAGTTTTGCATTGTAAATTGTGGTTTTGCATTATCAAATTTGTAGATCCTAGCTATGATTTTGATAAACCACACAAACTTGACCATTAATCATTAACTTCCTTGGTGGTTTCATGATTTATTTCAAAATTGCTTCTTGAGACCTCCAATTTTGAATACTATCTACATGTTTACTCACATCAATCATGATTTTGCCTTATATTTTATATTAGAGATAACATTTGGACCCTTAACATCTTTTTGTTTTTTATAACTTTGAGCAAACCTTATTTATCTTTTAGGGATAAAATAAAATTTTTGTCACTTTTAAAATAAGTAGGTATTTTATACTAATCAAAATCACTTATCCTTACTTGTGATATTGATTCCCATATATGGTTTTACTTCTGCAAATCATGATTTTGATTTAGGCATAAGATCACTAATTAAAACCTGTGTTTTTTTATCTTTGATAATTTTTTTCCTTCTATTTGGATATGATCTGATTACAAGGAAGGAAAAATTTTGCTTAGACAAAAGTAATTACCACCAAAGACAACCTTTTTGACTATAATGTGGAATATCATTTATATATAGTAGTGATTTTGAATCCTAATTGTGATTTTGATAGTTGCAGAAGTGATTTTAACACTATTTAGATAATAGTATTTATTAATTTGGTTTTTGATCTTTAGTGGCAGATATTTTGATTCCTATTGATAATCTGGTTTTAAACATCTTAAGTCGTTTTAAAGATTTTGTGTATATATATTCTTAATTTTTACACAAAGCCACTTTTTGATAGAAGCGATTTTGATTACTATAGGTAGTTTTGAAGTTGGATAAGCGACTTTGAATATAGTTTAGAAATAGGTGTTGCTCATTTTTAATAATCTATCTTTTCTCATTAATTTAATATTTGGACTTGTAAATAGTTTAAATTTGTAAACAACATCCATCTTAGGTAATGTTAGCATTTTCAGTAATTTATATATATATATATATATAGAAGCAAAATCACTTCTTGAAAGAAGAAATATTGATTTCCAAACGCAATTTTAAAATTTAATCTATAATTTTGACTAAGATAGTTTTGATAGTACCTTGTTACTAACAGTATCTAATATAAACTTATTTTAAATAAAATAATATCTCTTTTGGCAAGCTGAACATTTTATTTTGTAACTTATTATAAAATTTATTAATTTTTTATAAGTTACAAAATCTCTTCTTGGCATCTATGTTTTGATAACCAGTCATAACTTTGATTAACCACAAGTGATTTTGACTATTAACCATGTGGTTACTACTAGCTAACTATCTACAAAATCACAAGTTGATCAGTTATGGTTTTGAACTGTCAGTCATAGTTTTGACTCTCTATAACCAGTTTTGAAAATCTAACCCTATATCATCATGTAGAAGTGATTTTACAGGGTCAAAGGTGATTTTGAATTTTATTATAAATTACTAATAGTTTTTGTATAAGACACCTAATTGGGATGCCCTAAATTAGATTGCTAACTTATTTAATTCTAGGATTAGGGCTTCCTTTAAAATTTATATTTTAAATTTGCTATATATATCTCTTTGATTGATTGTGCTCTTGTCTCACATAATCAAATAATCAAATAATTAGTTAAATAATTTTTTATCTACATATTTTTTACCTAAATTTTATTTATTATAGGGTATAACGTGACATGGAATTCATCCCCATGAATTTGCCTAGTCTTAAGGGGTTGGAGACAGATTTCATCACTATGCATTCAACCAAACTTCTTGTTTTGGTGTACAAAAATTAGAGACAATTGTTTCTAGGCCAAGCAATTGACCCCATACAGGTCTTTCATTAAGTGAAAGAGTTAACTCTCTAACCCAAGAATTAGAAATCACTCTAAATAAATTTGGTCCTCATGTACCTTATGTATATCAAGGATTCTCCTAAAAACATTGTTTAAACTTATCATATAGCCTTTCAACTGTAATAGACAACTTACTACCATGGCCAGTATCATCCCCCATAGTGACCATCAAGTGGAGATAGGGTTGAGAGGGGCTGGGAGATTTCATAATGGGTCACCAACCTGCAACCTCACCCAAAAATTTGCTAGATGATATACTTATTGGGTTACACACCCATTGGTTTACTAAATTTTAGGGATTATGATTGGTGTGATTGTCTATGTGTCATGCTTGACACGTATTACTCATAATCCAAGTCAACCTTATCCATTTCTCACAAAAAACCTAAAGACACATTTACATCTTAGGGATTAAACTAAATCATTTTCATATTCATCCCATCCTCCACAATCTTGAGTATTATATTTTGTCTTGAAACTAAGCTATAGTGATCACCTATCCCTTTTTAAAAACCTTGAAATCATCCTTTCCATCACCTCATCTATCCCAATATGTTCTACCTTGATTAAATATTACCAAAGTTTATAACTCTATTGGATTTCATCTAGTATAATCTCATCTTATCATCCTGCCCATTCATAACTATCCTCTATCCAATCATTGTTTTGCTAGTTTGAATAAAGGCATCTAGTCATCTTGGAATCTAGTCTCCTTACTATGTTGGATATTCATAGAGATGTGACATTGGTAATAATTGGTAATCATAGTTCTTAAATCTCAAAATCCAAATATTATCACATCTATTATAAACATCTTGACCATTATAGTCTAAAACTCAAGACAAGTTTAGTGCTCAAGGTAACATTTATTTTTGTCTCATGTTAAATCAAAACCTAATCATCTTCATATCACCACACATTATCCACCATAATAATTAATAACTATGCCCAAGTCGTAAGGTTTGGATAAGGATCAAACTGGAAGGACAATGTTCTAAGGACACTAGGTGAACAAAGTAGGGATAATGAATAAAATTAAAGTTATATGCATACTCCTAGAGGAGATGAAAGACTTACTAATGAGTTATTCAATAGTGATGAAGTTAAATCCCAATTTGACCAGTCTCTCTATCTCTCTCTCTCTCTCTCTCTCTCTCTCTCTCTCTATATATATATATATATATATATATATATATATATATATATATATATATATATATATATATATATATATATATGTATATGTGTGTGTGTGTGTGTGTGAAAATTATGATCACATCCTAGCCTAAGTTATTAAAATAGGAGATAAATTACCCACCAAATTTAAACCTAATCTCCTACAACATCTCATTCAATCACCATCCATACCCAACACTCCTCCTCACCCACATGTCACAAACCAAGAAGAGGGGAACCCTGAACATGTATATCATGAATAAGAACTAGATGATGATGAAGAAGAACCCTCAAAAATTTTAACACATTTAGGATTATAGAATGAGATCTACCTTAGAAGATTACCTAGATTAGTTGACCCAAAAAAGTAACTCCCTTGCATACTAAATATATTTTGAAACCCAAAGACCCTCATCACCCAAAAAAATAACTAGAAACACTAATATTGACCTGTTAAAACTAAAATCAATCCAAACTCACACTTTCAATCCATTAATGGATCCCTATTTTACCCAAGAGTGGAAGATGATAAAGGAAACTCTTTAGCAGATAAACCCCCACACTCAGGTAATACAATATAGATATGAATACTTTTACACATCCACATAAACATGAGTATTCTATAAATACCCTTCCCATCACATTTTAAAGTTCAAAATTTTTATAAATATAAGGAGAGAGGGACCCTCATGACCATGTTCAAGATTTATATGTATCATGTCATTAGGTCACATATAATGATGCTTACCTCCTTTAAATATTTCCTAAAAGTATCATAGGACCGGTCTTGAATGGTTTATGCATTTGCCTAAAGGGTCCATTACTAGTTTTGAAGAACTAACAAAAAAATTTGTGTGATATTTCTCTTTCAATAGAGAAAATGAAATTTCTATAATTGATCTCTACAATAAAAACAAATAAATGTGGAGAGTCCAACATCATTGTTACAATGATGGATGAGACTAGTAAGTCACTTCTGATGTATTATCCCCAAAAAGGAGTTGGCTAAGATCTTCATTAATAATATAAATGCTGAATTGAAATATCAATTACAATTATAATGTACCAAATCATTTTATGAGATTATAGAAAACGGTATCCAGATAGAAAAGGAACTTATTGAAATTGGAACAATCAAGTTGTATACTCAGAAAAAACAAATTCAAAATCAAGATAATGCCTTCTCAGGTAAACCAAAGGTTTTTAAAAAGAATAAAAATGTAGTAGGGGATGGTGTTACTAATTTAAAACATGTATAAATAGTACAAAAATCTTCCCCAATTAGCAAAAGTTAAAATATCTCTAACATTATTGTACCAAAAGGAAAACTAAGGCCTAGAGTGGGGAAACATCATCTTACTAGTCTTGGTGTGCATGTTGAAACAATCATAAAAAATTTAATTGCTTCTAATACGATAACTCTCCCAGAGATTCAACCCTTGTATGATAATAAGCCATTCCCTAACTAGTACCATGAAGTGACTATTGTCATTACCATCGAGTCAAAGGGCATGATACTAAAAAATTCATGCAATTAAGATATTTCATCTAAGACTTGATAGAAAAAGTGGAGATAGAAGTTGAAGGTGAAAGTCAAAAAAACCAATCCAAAATCCAATAATTAGGGATATATTAGGACCCTCTACCAAAACATGACCAAAAATAAAATAAACCACTAAGGGATCAGGGTCAAGCCTCTATCTCCAACAAAATTGGTTACCATTCCATACCATTTCACAATATTAACACCATCAAAATCAAAGGCCCCTAAGAGCCTATAATTTTCCATCCCCTATCCTTAAATTAATAGGGCCATTGTTGATTATGTTGTTACTACAATATTTAGCAAAATAATAGTTCTAAGATTACCTCTAAAATATCGACCCACTTCTTCATCTCAAAAAATAATTATCCCTAAGAAAGCTTCAAATACTCCAAATAAGATAGATGATATTATTCAACAGCTCGAGAAGACCCCAACACAAATCTCCCTTATAGATCTTCTTAAAACTTCTTTTATACATTAGGAGATATTAAATAAAGTATTGCACAAATTAAAAGTTCCTAGGGATATTGACACAAATCAATTTCAAGCCTTGGTGAGTCACTTATCTCCATCACAATAGATCACATTCAGTACCCAGGACAAGCCACCAATAGGCCCTTACCACAATTATCCCTTATTGAAATATCCATTATAAACCAAAATTTTTATGAGTTCTTTTAGATGGATGATCCACCCTAAATCTGTGTAATATTGAGTTTTTTAAGAAGTTGAGATATTCAAAATCTTCACTAGGGCCTACTCTAATAATGATAAAGGATTATGATAATAATAAAAGGTCATCACATAGAATAATATATCTTATCATAGTTTTGGGTCCTGTAGTTCACCAAACACTAATCCATGTAGTGGATGTAGATCTCCCTTATAATATGTTTTTGGACACCCTTGGATTCATGAGATGAATGTGGTACCTTCCACTCTTCATAAATGTCTCAAATTTCCACATTCAGGTATGGAGGTCACCATCTTAGGTGAAATTGAACATTTTCATAGATTTCAAATGGAATAATCAAATCATGATATTTATTGTCCAAGTACCCAAAGATTGTATTATAATCCAAAAGATATGAAATATATACACCATAATAGTCTATCACTTGCCTCATCTGAGTCACCAAAAATCACTCACCTAAAAATTATCTCTAAGGGGTGTGGGGAATATGAGTATAAAACCCTTTGTGTAGGAAAACTTACACTATACCCACATAGCTATAGATATCCATCTATGAGGAAAGATAAACCTATTCTTTATCAGTTCAAGTTAACTACATTCATAAGCATAGGAGTGTTATCAGAAGAATATTTTGAGGAACATGATGATTCATGGATTATTCATGAAAATACAACTCTAGATTTTCAAAAGGAAAAGTATCCCCAATTATAGAAAATACTCCAAACTATGAACTATAAGGGTCGAGGACTAGGATGAAATGAACAAGGAAGCTTGGAACCTATTAGTGTTCAATAACATCTAGGACAATTTGGCCTTGGGTAAAAACCACTAGGCATTGACCTCAACTCTATTTCCATGAACACTTCTTTGATTCCTGCACCTATTTTGGAGAGAAACATGAGTTGTTAAACCAAGTACAAGAGGAATAAAATAATTAAGTTGGTCCCTATCTAGATATAGAATGAATCCAACCATACCTTGACTAAAAAGAGCTTTATCAAGAGCTAGGAACATATATCCCAATTGAGTTTTGTTTAATAGAAGAGATACCACCACCCCTAGCATATATTCAATATCAATCACCTTACCTAATTAAGGAGGTCATATAAATAAATACTAGAACTAAAAAAATACTTAAATAATCAAATTGGGGATAATTCTCACTTCTGATGAATGTCAAATTATTATTGAGTTTGTTAAGGAGTTTATAGACATATTCACGTGGAGCTACTTTAATGTGATGGTATTATATCCCACTTTGGTGGTACATCACCTAGAAGTGAATCCAAATGCTAAAAAAATAAAACATAATCTCTAAAAGATTCACCCCAAGGTAGCATTATTAGTCATAAAAGAGTTACAAAAGTTCTTGGAAATAAGATTCATTTAGATAAAACAATTAAATAGAAGATCTGAAAGATTCACCCCCAGGTAGCATTATTATTCTAATATCATCTTTATCTCAAAAACACAAGGAGGGATACATATTTGTATTGACTTCCAAGATATAAATAAGGCATGCCCAAAAGATGACTTTCCTTTACCAAATATCGACATGATCATGGACTCCACATTAGGATACAAAATGCTCTCTGTCATGGATGGATTTTTTTGGTATAATCAAATCAAAATCACTCTAGAAGATCAACATAAAATTGCATTCATTACTCCATGGGGGACTTTCTGCTACCAAATGATACCCTTTGGATTTAGAAATGCATGAGCAACCTACTAGAGGGCCATGATAGTCATTTTACATGATATTATGGAAGACTATATGGATAATATCTTAGGAAAGTCCAAGATAAGATCAAAACATCTAGTGGTCCTCAAGCAAATCTTTAAGAGGCTCAAATAATATAAACTTAGACTAAACACTAAGAAATGTGTGTTTCGGGTCACTTCAGACAAGATTTTTGGGTTTATAGTATCTTAGTGAGGCATTGAGGTAGATCATGATAAGGTAAAATCCATTATTGAAATGCCTCCAACTAAAAACCTAAATCAACTATAGATCCTTCAATAAAAATTATAGGCCATTCATCGATTCATTTCTCAATAGGTAGATAAATGTTATCCATTTACTCACTCTTAAAGAAAGGATCTCGTTTTGACTAGAATATGGAATGTCAAAAGGCATTTGATAACTTTAAGAAATACTTATAAAAGCCTCTAGTGATCTCCCCATGAATATTAGGAATGTCATTACTCTTGTATATATCCACTATGTGATGTGCTATAGGGGCTCTCTTATCTCAACACAATGATGAAGGAAAGGAAAGAGCTATATATTATCTAAGTAGAACACTTATCCTATATGAGCTCAATTATACCCCTATAGAGAAAGCATGCTTGGTTATGGTCTTTGCATCACAAAAACTTAGACATTATATGTTAAATAACCAAGTCAATATAATCACAAAAATTTATCCACTTAAATACATGTTATCTAAGTTTGTCCTAATAGGAAGAATGGATAAATGGATTATGTTGTGAAGTGAATTTGACATTGAGTGTGTGAATAAAAAATCCATCAAGGGGTAAATTATCACAAATCAAATAATAATAACACATGTAGTGGACATGAAACCATTGACAATAGTCTTCTTTGATGAGTCCATATTAACAACTAAAGAATCACTAGGATGGAAATTATATTTTAATGGATCCTTTACCATGTATGGGTCAGAAGTAGGAATCCTTTTGGTAATGTCACAAGGAGACATAATCCCTAAATCCTTTTAAATATATTTCCCATGCACTAATAACATCACTAAATATGAGGCATTGATTATCAAGTTACAAATTGCCATCTTATGGAATATTCAACATCTTTAGGTCCTCAAGGATTCTCAGTTGATTACAAATAGGTCAATGAAGAATTTCGAACCAAGGATGAGAAACTACTTCCCTCTAAGCAAATGGTTGATTAGTTATATCAAAACTTTAGTTTGTATCTTTTGGGAAAGTGCCAAGAAGAAGTAATAAATATACAAATGTAATGGTCACTATCAGGGCTCTAATAGATCTCCCAAAAGATGTCCTCAAAGGAAATTTTTTGGTTGAACAATTATTATTTCCTACACATCAAGCTTTGGCTTATTATCAAATTTGTGCAATCCCAAATCCCAGTCAACCATGGTATCATAACATCTATACCTACCTCCATGATAATACCCTTCTATAATATTTCAATCATCATCAATGCAAAGCCTTCATCCAGTGCACATCTTGTTACACCATCCTCAATAGTACACTCTATCGATGAGGCTATCATGTGACCCTGTTAAGATGCCTAAACTCAGAGGAGGCACTTCTTATAATCAAGGAGGTTCATGATAGTATTTTTTGAGGTCATGTTAGTGGAATGGACCTAGACAAAAAGTTATTCTAGGCTAGATATTATTTGCCAACAATAGATCATGATGCTTGCCAGTATGTGCACAAGTGTGTAACTTGTCAAAAAAATAAGAATCTCATAAATTCCCCAACACAAGAAATTCAACCTATAATGATCTTATGGCATTTTTTACTATGGATATTAGATCTTATTGGCAAGATTAATCCTACCTCATCATATGGACACAATTTCAATATTATAACCATAGAGTATTTTAATAAATGCATGGAAGCTATGCAACTCATATAAGCCACATGATTGTAGATATATAAGTTCATTTTGAATCAAATTATTTGCTATTTTAGAATCCCCTAAAAAATAATATCATATTATGGTAAATCTTTTAAGAATCATGAAGTGGAAGACCTGTGCAATATATATCATACTGAGAAAAATTTATCCACACCCTATTATCCCTAGGGTAATGGACAAGCGGGAGAAACAAATAAAATGATTATAAAAATTCTCAAAAATATTATTAATGGTGTTGGAATAAACTGGAATCTACAACTATATCCTACACTTTGGTCATATAAAACTAGTATTTGAATTCTTATATGGGCCACTCCATACTCTTTGGTATATGGAATAGAAGTAACCTTTCCAATTGAAGTTATGATCCTCTTATTATGTATATCCTTATGGGACATGATCGCATACAATGAGTATAGAAATGAAAGGCTATAAGAACTAGAATTATTGGATGAGAAGCATCCGAATGCCCTTGATCATCTCATGACATATCACAATAATCTCAAAGGCCAATATCATAAGAAAATACAATCTGGAGAATTTAAAATTGGTGGCCTAGTCCTTAAGGAAAATAAAAAACACCAATGTTGAACATAGAAAGGGGAAATTTGAAGCAAATTGGCTTGAGATTTATGTTATTATTTCCAAATTTGGATTTAGGGCATATAAATTGGCCACTTTAGATGGATATGAACTTGATAAGCTAATGAATATTATGCATCTTAAATAGTTTTATACCTAGAGGGCCTGAAAATTTTGATCCTCTATCTATAAGAACCCATACTTTGGGGCACTCCTATCCATCATCACTTCACTTCACATCATTATTTTTCATCCCCTGTCATTCTACAAATCTCATCTTATCCATTCACCTCATATATGACCCTGGCCCTAGTAGTGGGTGTAAGATATATGATTTGAAAATAAGGAGGTATGATATTCAAAAAAATGGGGAATAGTGATATCAAAAGTGCGTAAGGGACACTTGTTGAAGAGTCATTTGGAACATCTAATCCACTCTGAATTCAAAATTTCCTTTTGATATCCCAATTCAAATAAAAATCAATTCTCCCAGATGGATCTTCTCCCTATCAGCCTCAATAACACCAAAATTTACTCATCCCCATTCATTATCCTAAGCATACATCCACCTTTAGCTACTAAATTCATTATTAAAGAAGAGTTATTAATTATTCTTCCTCCATGATGTATAATACATTTTGAAAAATTCTAAACAAAATCTTGAAAAAGTTTAATCTTATTCCCAATATTATAATTATATCTAATTTGGTCATGTCTCAATGATTAAAAAATTATTACACCCTATTATCCTTGGTAAATATTCTAGATTGGTTTGTAAATAAACCATTTTTCTAAACAACTTATTATCCATATAATGAGTGGTCTTATATATATCCATTTAACAAAGTTCCTTAAACACATTTTCATCATTTCTCTTGTAATTAAATTTTCATCCTTTCACATTTTATACATAGTAGTCAAAACTTAATTGGGTCACACATCCTTTTTACTTAGGGTAAAATGTGTAAATACTTTAAAAAAAATCCTTTTATGTTTTGAAACTTTTTATTAAGTCATCTTTTCAATAGTCACATATAAAACTAGTCTTTAATCCACACATAAATCTTTTTATTAGGTTGAATTATAAATATTTATGTCATGCAAATATGTATTACAATTTTTTATGATTTGGTGGTCATTATTTATCATTGTAATCATTTTATCTTGAATTTTGTCTTTTGTAAATATTTAGTTTTTGTCTTATTTATTCCTAGGTATGAGGATGGTAACAAATGACTACCCATTATGAATTTGAAATGTCACTAATGAAGTTCCTATGCACTATAAATTCATGTGACCTCAATTATCTAAATGTTGTCAGTACATTGAGTGCAACAGTAAAACTAGATTACTAACATTTTTGTGTCTTCAAGATACCCCAAAACTTGTACCTCCTAATCATTAAACCATCCTGTTTGACCCCCTTAACCTACTACTTCAACTATCCACCTCCTTGGTGTAGGAGGATTTATTCATTATCAATTTATGAAACATAATTATATTCACTAGGGGACTGCTTATCTAAATATTAGCACATGTCAAAACACATTCCATTTCATTATAATCATCCATTGAAAATAACATAAAAATTGAATATTAACATCATAACATCATTTATCCAAAACCAAGTCATCCACATCATCATATACATCAACAACCATAAAACATATGATCATAAATCATTTCCATACATGAAAGTAAATCCTAAAAATTATTACATTCACAACACATCAACATCTAATCATATCATGCATATAATCAATAAATCCAATATCCAATCTAACTAATATATCATAATCACAAAATAAAAATCCATGAACATGTCATATAACATAAATCCCATCATAATCACATAATTGTCCATGAGTCATATCAAAAATATATACAGTATGATCATCATGGTCATCCATGTCCTAAGAATGAAATATAAATGTCCAAAATACAAACAATTACTCATAAGGCTAGATCATGGTGGTCATGGTGGTTTCCTGGGCAACTAATGTACTAATTGAGAAGAGGTGTTGGCCCTGTAAGAAGGAGCTCACTGATCTACAGGCACCACACCCTTATAAAGGCCCCTATAATATTGGGCCTCTTTAGTCAAATGTGATATTTGATGAGTCACATCACCCAAGACTTTTCTCTATAATAGTGTATCCCCCTCATCCTTATTCTATTAAATTACTTATAAATCTACCTCCCACTAGCTTAGTCAGACCTAAATCTAAACTATTTAACCTTGAATTGTTACTATATATGTATCTATTGGCCCCAATCTATCCCAATAAGGTGGTCAAGTGAGCTATACTAGGCCTATTTGAATGTCTCATTGCACTATCACTACTATAAATCTACAATCTATAGGTGATATCTATCTCTTTTATTAATGATCACATCCACCTCAACCACCCTTGCCATCACCTCCTAATTCAAGCTATTTTTTGGGAAATACGGAAGCACACAATTAATTACCAAGCAAATTAACATGTGGAAATTAACCAGAATACAAAAGTAACTAGAATTCAGAAACAACATAGAATATGAGAGACAATACACAACTTGTATTAAACTCTTCCAGAAGGAAATAGAACAAAGAAGATTGCCACAATTCTTCTTCCTTACACACCTCTAGGGCTCCCACACCTCTAGGGCATAAACAGTAAATCTTCCCTCAAAGCTCTCTCTCTTACAGTCCCAACACACAACTCAAACACAGAGTTGGTGTTCACCTCCAACCAGCCAGTATCCACTACTGCCAGTACCCAAGTGTTCCACGCACTCCACAAGTGCTCCACGCACTCCACAAGTACACAATCATACTTCAAGTAGACCTCCCTTGAACTGCAACAACTTGCAACCCAAATGATCTCACTTATGGAAGGATCTTCCTTGCCTTCCTCTTTACTCTCTTTCTGAGTACACACTATAATCCAAGTAGATCCTACCTGATCATGCTCCTTGTTGTGTTGTTTTCCTCCTTGATCTTACACACCTGCAAATCAATCTAGTTCTGCACACTTGCAAACCTGGATCCCACACCCACATACACCTGCAGATCAATGATCTTACTTACCATGTAGATTTCCTAATGTAGCCATGCACACCTACTGACCAAGATCCTACATACATGAAGAACCCTTCTGATTCTCCAAAACCATTACCCACACTTGGCACTGCTATGGAATTAGGAGGAACACCCTTGCTCACCTCACACATAGAAGGAGCTAACTTTGCTCAACTCAAACTAGAAAAAATTACAATACAACCCATGAGTTTCTTAAATATATCTCATGCAAACAATAATTAGACACCTAATTACAATAATTAGATTCGTAGCTTCTAGTCTAAATTTGGCTCTTGACATGCAAAGACTTGGTTCGTTAACTAACTACCCATAAAACTTGCGATTTTGAACCACACATGTGACTGACGTTGGTCCCTGTCTGCCTAGAGGTGACCGACACCAGTCGATCCCTGACCGACATTGGTTAGCCTGACTGATGTCGGTGTCTGTGACACTTCAGCAACCTCTAGCAACCTCCTTCCCTATTTGCATCAGTGAAGCTTTTAGCTCCATAACCTAACAATCTCCCACTTGGAGATAAATAGTTGTACTATACCTGTACTTGTACCTCATCTAATCTATTTCTTGGCTTGTATCCCTCTTCAAGATCAATCTTGAAGACCACCCACCACACAACCTATGGTGTACCTCCTATCATCCGAGTAACCTACCACATCTGAACCTACAAACCCATGTAGTGAAGTCCTAACCCTGCATAGCATGAATCCCTATTGCTGGTCCCTCTTAAATACTTGAGAACCCACTTCCCCGAATTGACTCTTAACTCTCTAATAGCACCCACTGCTTGGGCAAACTCAGGTCTATACCATACCTCCTGTGATTTTGGACACTAAACTATCCAGTCCTTGGTGTGATCTAGTTCTGCATCCTGCATATTAAACCTCACTAACACCTGATTCACATCAGCTCCCACTAGAGACAAAATCAACCTGTGATCTTCCATGTCTCCCATGCCAAAGAATTTCACTGCTCCAAATCCCTCATGACATGCCACTAAACTAACCTTACCCTTAGCTCAGCAAAACCTTGTATGTACAAACCTGCTAGCAAACCATCCACATACAATAACCAGATAATGTTGCGACCATCATCCACTTGGTAAGACAAACCACAGTAGTTACCCTGACATTGACTAAAGCCATGCTTTGTCATCCACCTGTCAAACCTGTACCACTATCCTGCAGCTTCCTCAAGACCATATGACCTGGCCTTCCATCTCATGTGTCCATTCACTCTATTATTCAACTAAGGAATCCATTCGTCTCTTAGTGCTTTCTTCCATCTGGCAACCCTACCAAATCTCCCATTTGGTTCTGCATCATATTTCTGCCAAGCTCCCACTGTTTCCTAGATCCTTCCTGCTCTGCAGTGAGCAATGAGTATAAAGAAGAGGAACAATGAATTTGAGGCTTACTTACCACCTTCAGTCCTCCATATGGGTGTTTGAGACTCCTTGACAGCTTGCTGTCCACCCAAAATCTATTACAATGACTGACCTCGATCACTACATAGTCTGCATCTGATTGACGTCAGTTTCCATGTGCCTGTCCTTACTACCAACTCTGTCGACGTCAGTGTCCCTATTGCTGATGTCGGTCCTCTTGACCGACGTAAGTCTTACCTATTGCCGACGTCGGTCCTCCTAATCAACGTCGGTCTTACCCTGCCCGACATCATTGGCTTTGGTTTGCACATGACTGACATTGGCACCTATCTGTTCGACACTAGTTCCTCTTGACCGATGCTGGTACCTGTGTTTTCCTATGAGTGATTACTTTTAACCCGCGAGCTTTCTTTGAATCAAATCCCTATCCAAACTGCTCTGCTCAGAGTTACTCAACCTTCTCCACTGATCTCTATCTGCCATCTCCTCCATAAACACCAAGGCTTTCTAGTTCTTAAGCCTGTCAAACACATTTGACTTCCTCTTAAAAACATGCATCTCCTTCTTGCTCATGTGACCAAGCCTACAAAGCCACGTCTCTGCAATAGAAGAAGAATCAGTAATATAAACAAGTAGATAAAGAGTACCTGCTTTCTTACCACCAGCTAATTCAAGTGCATCCACTGTGAGAGTTCTTGTGCATCTCTCATCACCCAACTTTCCTGAATAAATTAGCCACATCTCCAAGCCTGGGACCTACATGACCTCCTTCAACACTCATGTGTTGGCCGCCTGCAATTTTAGCTTCACTTCCCCTTTGCCAATTCTTTGACAAGGCTCACCAGCTCCTCTCCTTGGGGCTGCATGGAAAGAGGCAACATAATCTATTAACCAAGATTCAACTTTATCCAAGAAACATCCCAGAGCATCTTGTGCAACAATACCTGCAACATCTGCTTTTTCATGCTGATCTTCCACAAACCAACAATTTTCTTTTACCTGCTCTTTCTTTCCATAGGACCGTAATTGACCATTCGTGCTTTTCAATTCCTCCATTCTCAGCTTACTTTCTTCTACCATTGCTCTAATCCCACTCAATCAAAAACCCCTGAGAGTGACTTGTAATCAAACACAAACCTGCTCCCTGCAACCTTAGCTCTGATACCACTTTGTTGGGAAATACAAAAGCACACAATTGATTACCAAGCAACTTAACATGCGGCAATTAACCAAAATACACAAGTAACTAGAATTCAGAAACAACACAAAATATGAGAGACAATACACAACTTGTATTAAACTCTTTTAGAAGGAAATACAATAAAGAAGATTGCCATAGTTCTTCTTCCTTACACACCTCTAGGGCTCCCACACCTCTAGGGCATAAACAGTAAATCTTTCCTCAAAGTTCTCTCTCTTACGGTCCCAACACACAACTCAAATATAGAGTTGGTGTTCACCTCCAACCAGCCAGTATCCACTACTGCCAGTACCCAAGTGCTCCATGCACTCCACAAGTGCTCCACACACTCCACAAGTACACAATCATACTTCAAGTAGATCTCCCATGAACTGCAACAACCTACAACCCAAATGATCTCACTTATGGAAGGATCTTCCTTGCCTTCCTCTTTGCTCTCTTTCTGAGTACACACTGTACTCCAAGTAGATCCTGCTTGATCATGCTCCCTATTGTGTTGCTATCCTCCCTGATCTTGCACACCTATAGATCAATGATCTTACTTACCATGTAAATCTCCTAATGTAGCCATGCACACTTGTTGACCAAGATCCTACATACATGAAGAACCCTTCTGATTCTCCAAAACCAACACCCACACTTGGCACTACTGTGGAACTAGGAGGAACACCCTTGCTCACCTCACACACAGAAGGAGATAACTTTGCTCAACTCAAGCTAAAAAAAAATACAATACAACCCATGAGTCTCTTAAATATATCTCAGGCAAAAAATAATTAGACACCTAATTATAATAATTAGATTCACAGCTTCTAGTCTAAATTTGGCTCTTGACATGCAAACACTTGGTTCGTTAACTAACTACCTGTAAAACTTACAGTTCTAAACCACACAGGCGACCGACATCGGTCCCTGTCTGCCTAGAGGTGACCGATGCCAGCCAATCCCTGATCGATGTCGGTTGCTCTTCCTGTCTAATCCTGTCGACGTCGGTTGGCCTGACCGATGCTGGTGTCTGTGACACTTCAGCAACCTCTAGCAACCTCCTTCCCTGTTTGCATCAGTGAAGCTTTTAGCTCCATAACCTAACACTATTAATTCACAACTGATCTATTACACTAATAGGTAGACTATAATGCCCCATAATTTAAGCACCTATCCCTCTCACCTCTTGATCACTTCCTACCACTCCCTGATCATCCCCATCTACCCCCTAATCACCTCTGTCAATCATCATCAAGGCCTGATAAATCATATCATCCCCATCATCCCCGCCATATCTCCCCACCTATAAATACAACCTCTATGATCACTGTCTCCTTAAGTATGCCCAAGCTTGTAAGAGCCTTCACACTATTCTTCTCCTCTAAGCCCCCTACACCGACCTTAAAATTTTTCACTGTCATCTCTACTACCACCATCTTATGTTGGATACAATCACTCTAGGATCTACTATCACAATCTAAAAACACCACACCATAGGAACTATGCTATTACCTGTGCCAAATCCATATCAACCTATACACCTCCACTGAGGCCTCTCTCTATGACTCCTAAAAAATGTGTTCCTCTCTTAGAACATCATGTTGATGCCTAAACTATCTCTACACTCTATTAGGTTGGTATCTTTCTATGATGTAATCTTAGTTCCCTATCAAATAACACTTCATCAATATATACATGGTGTAATATACATCCTATACCCACCCCCACTATATCTAACTATATGGCATCTAAGTAATCTGATCCTCCATCAAACTTTACAATGCCTTATATAAAATATCATGTCACATGTATGAGCTCTTTAAATCCTTATAATAATATACCATCTAAAACTAGTGAATGATTAGGCTCATGATTAGCTCACATGCCTAGTGGCCTCTCGTTCACCATGTTCTCCCAACACTAGATATGCATCAATAGTGAGGCTAAAAAGCTCATCACCCCATATATACCCCCATATGTATCTCCCTATATAGGTGGTCCAACATAATAGGTCGCCATGAAAACACTATGTAATATTATATCATGTCTGGCACTACATATCCTAACCCTAACTAAAACTATTGTTCCTCTTTTTTGAAAATAAGATGTTATTAAAAGGATACATGAATACTAGGATCAATCTCTCTATGTTCCCATCCCTGAAGGCCCTATCGATATCAATCGATGAATCATAGACCCCAACCTATATATGTCCACATAGTTAATGTAATGTCACACTTGATGACTATGATCTCAAATAGATCTCATCTCCTCTTATAGGTAATCAGAATATCCACCAAATATCCTCCAACATCACTATCGTCTCAGATGTGATGAAGTGAAAGGTGTTTGTCTCTAAATTACATCACTCCACCAATGAGTTAATAAGAACTTGGTCTATCTTAATGAATGGTATTATGGTGATATAATACAATTCATTCATCTATAACACTCCAAAATCAACTAGTCTTAGATTATGCATCTCATGCAACACTAGTGGATATTGTAGTTTAGATGCCAAAACCTAAATTCTCCTACACCACAAAACGTATTAGGTACTAATCACCACAAACCTACACCCTAACTTGAATTTTACCTATACCATACCTTCCCTATCTACCCATATACCTATTCCCTTAATTTTATCCTTACCTAACTAGCCCCAACATTAATCCTAAATAAAATAGCTTTTGACTCCTAACCCTAACTTGTAATTTTGCAAAATCACACATCACTTTTTATAGTTTTGCAAAAATGTATGTCCTTTGCTATGATTTTTCAAAATTACAACTCACCACATGCAATTTTGAAAAATTTCAAGTCACTACATGTTGATTTATGAAATCATAGTTCATCCACCATAGTTTTGTAAACCACAACTCACTACAAGCAATTTTGCAAAACCATAGGTTATGAGTGTATTAGTAAAGATTGCATACACAAAAATACAATTCGAAGAAATGCCCCCAGTTGTGATTTTGAACTACTCAATTTTACCCCTAATAAATGTAGTAAAAGAACAAAATTACAAGTTAGGGTGAGGCACTTACTACCTATCTTGTATCTATTGGTTGCCAATCTCTCTCTCTCTCTCTCTCTCTCTCTCTCTCTCTCTCTCTCTCTCTCTCTCTCTCTCTCTCTCTCTATGGTATGAAGTATGTGGAATGAGGTTCATTATCATTAGCTCCAGAGCATAATTTTTCAATAGCCAAGAGTAAAAATGACTTCATTTTACTCCAAATTTTATATTTTACCCCCAATAACCCTATTCGTTCCCCCCCACTTCACCCCATTAACCCTACCTTCTACCTCAACAACTAATTATAATTTTCATATTCATTTATCCATCCTTTAATCATGTTTCTTGTAACTTTTCTCCATCCTAAAAGTTATTTTAATCATTTTCAGGGGTATAGTCTTCTATCTCCCCACTCCTCATCTAACATCCTGAGTCAAAACTGCATCGACCTAACATCATTTTAGACTATGTAGGCAACACTTGGCCACTTTTTAGTGCTCAAGGATAACTCAGCTACTAATTATTATCTCATCCTATCATGGTCATTCAAATATATTAAATCATGTTAATCTACAATTATTATATTAAATTCATCTATCATCATAAATCACTCATATTATATCCTATTATTATCCTACAACTCTCACTTCCAAGTGTCATTATAGAAATGTCGATGCTCATGCCCTTATTTATCCTAGTCTATCTATTTTCTAAACATATATCTTTGTCTCAAGATTATTATTTTTATCTAATGAATCACCTCACCTCTCTCCTTAATATTGGTCTTTGCCTAGGACTCATCTTAAGAGGCTAGTCATTATTTATAAGGTTTATTCCCTCTTGGGACTAGTCTTACACCTGCAACTTCATTCCCTCACATTTTTTATCATGGCACCTTATCATTTGTAACTCAACTAGCATCTAGGGTATCCTAACCCCTCAACATCTTGATTTTATACCCACCCTATGATATCTTTTTGAGTGTCCTTATTCCTCCTCACATGCCCCCTCAAGGGGTTATTAGGAAACCTCATTTTTACTAATTCATCCATGCAATGGTTTTTATTTGAAAGATCATTACTCCCAATTTCATCACTCACAATGCCCTTTCAAAGAGGGGCAAAATGTATACATCCAAATCCATGCCCTAACTATTCCATTAATCCTACTATTTATCATAATTAATCATGTAACCATGGTCCTAATTAAATAAATAAATCCCATTCCCCATTATATATCCCCACATCATGATAGCCTTCTTATACACCCCATGCTATATTAATCCCTTGATTATACCAATAACATCCTATTATACCACTAATCCCACCTCATTTAGTAACCACTTGCCCCACTTGCCAATTTAAAGTTAAAAATATTCTACCTATCCCTCTACATAACCTATCCATAGCTTCTTCTACACACCTAAAACCTTAAACCTACTTAAAACCCCTAAAATAATCCATATTATATCTTAATCAAATATATAATCCCCTAAAATCTAGAGGCTTCTCTAATTCTCTATAATTCTCTAAAACTAGAGAGTTCTAATGAATTTAAAATTCATTTTTAATCCTCCCCAACACTCTATAAATAACTAAGAATGGACCTTCTTTGGACTAATTAGAATTATAATCAAAGCACATACAAGCTCTCTTAACCTTAATATTCCCATTGAATCCACATTATCCTTGCACCCAAAAAGCCATTGATCCCTCTTACATCCATATTAAATCTTGAAGCTACCATTATCAATAAATTCAATAATCCTTATAGAATCCATTTGAATATCTTAGAGGAAAGACAAAAGAATCAAGGTGATGGTAAGAGTCTTCTTATAAATTTTGATTGCTTCTACATTCTCTCCCTTTGATGTTTTTGTATATTTTGGGTTAAGTTACTATATATAGTATATTAAATCCATAGCTAAAATTTTACAAGATTATAATACTAAGGACCCATAAGAATGGACTATATAATTCTAGGTATGTAAATTATTTGGTTCAATTTAGGTGTACCCTATTACGATCTAACTTACATACCATGTTTTGTAGACTACTGTATATTTTTTACAATACCTTTATATTGGATAAAATAAACTTTTATAACTATTATTTTAATGATACTGCACTAGTGATGTTATAATATGATTTAGATCATGTTTATTTAGTTTTGGTGGATATTTGACAGAGTATTATAGTCATAGTTTATGTTGCAACAAGGTGATTTAGTTATCTTAGTTACACCATTTATTTTGATTTAGTTCTTGTACAAAGTACTATTTATTTTTGTCATATTATTATGCTACTTTAATCTCATTCAGGGGCTATTGATGTTATTTGTGGATGTAGGTATAGGTACATGAGAAATATCGATGATGGATTTTAGTAGTCTGGGCAACAATGGGTAAGGGTAGTGAGCAGTTAGGTGACAATGACATAGGTAAAAGGGATATAATATATAATCCAATAGTCATTAAGAAGTAACAGTCCATGAGTTGTGATTATTTTGTCACCTATTAGTGCCTTTTATTATTTTATTATTCTAGTTTCTATTATCTTACTTAAACCATTCTTGTCGATGTGTAGACCTTGCCTGCTTCATTTTTTAATTATTATCTTGATTAACCATTTGATGTTCCATGGTTGTCAGGTTATTATTTTAATTATCTTTAATTTCCCTTGGTAATGTTATTCAAACCTATTATTTATTGTTGACTTTCTAAGTTGAGGGACCCTAATTTAATGTCTTGATAAGATTTGATTTTTGTCATAATAACATAAGGGGGCCATGGGCCTTTGACTTCTAAACAAATTTTATCATGACCAAATATCTTGGTTAATGGAGAAAATAATTACGTACTTTTAGATTTGGCACATTTGAAGGATTTGGTTCTTTTTTCCATAATATTTTTTTCTATGGTAATTGAGGAGAGAGTCGTAAGATAAAATACATGGGGGCAGAAAGAAATAAAAAAATCATCTCTTTCTTGGAAATCAATTCAAATCATAAAGTAAGTGTTTTTTTTTAAATTGGAAAAAGGCAATAAATATATGTTTTTTGTTTTTCAAGCAAAATAGATTGTTTACAAGTTCATGAGGAAGTCATAAGACTTCCTGATAAATCTGAAAATGCCCCTAAATCAATTTAAATTGATGATATTTTTTTGGCATATGGGTTGTTTCGAGTTGTCTTACCAAGTTATTTTTAAATGTTCGGCTTAAACCCTAGCATTGAAATCTTTATTTTGAACTCATAATCACTGTAACTCTCTTACTTGGAAATGGAGAGATTGAATATTTTGTTTTGCTTGGCCATTTTTGGCAATAAGCTCGTGTAAGTTGATTTGAGATTCCAAATTGAGGGTTTTATTGGTATTGATGTTTTTGTAGAAGCATGGTAATATAAATTTATTGGGTTTTATTGTTTTAGCTTCTTAAGATGTTATATGCTTTCAAAATGAGGGTTTATCATTATTGTCATTTTTTAGAGGCAGTGTATTTAATTTCATGGATTTTATTTTTGTTATCTGCTCGTGACGATTTAGGATTTTTAATTATTTTACCTATTAGAATGGCTAGATTGAATAGAATTTTTTTAATATTAATACTTCAACATGTATTGTGCCATTTTGGGTGTTTTTGGCTTTGTAAGTTGGTATTCCTTTTCATATGCATATTTGATTTGGTAGCACAAATTTCCATATTAACTGGTTTATGTTATCCTCTACCTATAATTTCCTTTGAGTATTCAACCCCACCATATGGAAATCAATTATAGTGATTTCATCACTTTGGAACACTTGTGTGGGTGATTAAATGACTATACCTAATTAGAAGGCAAAGCGTTGAGTTATTTAATTCTTTAGTGATTTGTTTAACTGGTTTTAAATACCATTTACCTGTGAAAGTTTCTTTTTTCCTCATGGCTATAGGTGATGATTTTATCTCACTATGGTTGTTGTATTTTGTTATTTTCCATTGGCATACCTTGAGTAAACAATAAAGGTTTATCATGTTCAATTAATAATGTAATTGATGTCAATAAAACCTTTAGAGAAGGACAAAGGTTACCAATATTTGTATGCCTATTGGTTATTGTGTTTTGAGTCAAATTTTTAAGCTCGATCCTTTAGTTTTGAATTTATTATTTATTGAGTAATTTCTATAGTTTTAGTAATGGGTTTTATATCCCTTATTGCTCATGTCCTCATTCTGTAAGACCCAAAATCTAGACTCCACCTCCTAGCTGATGGTTGGACATGGTAAAAGCCACCTATTGTGAGGCTCATAAGACAAGTTGGGGCATAATGGTTCATGGGGAGAGGATCTCTTGGCAATTATTCCGCTGATTATTTGTTTGACCTTAACTTGGTAGATGATTCATTATATTATGTTTACTATAGCATGATTTATAAATGCAAAAAAATTATTTTGTTTAATGCATGAAAGTAAATGGAAACATGATTATAATGTATTGTTGTTTATAATAACTCAATAAATTATGTAATTACTTTTTATTTCATTATATTATTGGTTGGACAACTCATACTTGTTATAATATTTACCTTTGAATGAATATAAATATTAAATGGCTTACTAGTCTGAGTTACAATATGAAGTTTAGTGTTAATAGTTCATTTGGCAAATTAGTAAACTCATGATTAGTTGATTTTATAGTTCATAATTTATTCTATTAAGCTTGTATATTTTTAATTTTTTTTTGGTGATTAATATTGTTATCATAGTTGCTTGGAATTGTATATTTTGTATAAGTTACAAAATATTGTACTTGCATACTAAAATGCACTAAACAAACTCATTATGAAGTTTGTAGCGCTACCTAAATATTGGATCTTCTACTAGAATATTCTTATAAGGCTATGGGATAATATAAAGACTTATTATCTATTTATTTATCCTTTTATATTACCTATATACACAAAAATGGAGATCTAAGACATGCAAAGAGTTAGAACAGAATGTCAAGAATAGGAACTCAAAGTCACATATACTAAGTAAGATAAAAGTACCTATCATATAATCTAAACTATTTAGATGTCCTTAAGATATATGCAATAATCAATCCCCATTGGAGGATTGGTAAGTGTAAAGGAGACAATACATGGCTATAATGAGTCATATATTGGACTCCTCAAGTGATATATTGTAAACTATGCTCGATGGAATATTTCATAAGATCTGTTTAAGGGAGTAAATTCATTATTAATTGAAGAGATTTTTGTTTATTATTAAACTTATATTTGTAATTATTTTATTTGGTTGTCCATAAATGAATAGCAATGATAAATTGATACCATGATGTCAATAGGACTCAAGTCACATTTAAAAAGTTTGTTTTCTATTTGGGAAGTTGTAGTTATTTGAAAGGATTAATTAATTTGATTGCTACATAAGTCATAAATATTATGATCATTGAAAAAAATTAATTAAATAATTAAAATATTAGAAGAGTATGACAAGAAATGACCATTGTTGTAAGCAATGCATTAGAGGCTAGTTTTGTACAAACATGCCTTGGATTAAAAAGTGGAAAAAAACATGTCTAGTATTATGAATTGAATATAATAAAGAATTACAAAAGATTGTTAGTATAAATAGTTTTGATGTTCTTAGAAGGATGAAATATGAAAAATAATGAATAAAATAAAGGATTTATAATAATATGGATTAAAATTAAGTGAAGTACATTTATTATTGGTTTAAATTTAATCCTACACTACAATTGGTTCTTATAATAAGAACCAAATGAAAAGTAGATAGTACTTTAAGAGATTTAAACTCTAAATACTTACCTATAGGATGATCCTAGGTTAATATGAGAATTAATTAATTAGTATTAGTTAATGGTATGTGTTTGAGGTTTGTAAATGATGTCTCTAAGGTGACTAAGGATTTTGATGAGGTGTCATATGTGCTAGAATGATAATGACAAAGTGTGTTTCAATGTTCTTTAGTGTTCTTGCATAGTTATTCAATGTTTGACTTGGATAGGAAATTTATGGATGATATTGATGGTATTTAAATGTTTTAGAGACACTATGGGATGTTATTAGTGTTTTTATTTCTTGTGGAAGTGAAAAGAATTCATTAGAGTAGTCATATGAGTGTCCAAGTTCAAGTAGTCATCTTGGTAAACAAGGCTAAGTAAGTAGTTTGATGAAATAAAATTTCAAACATGTGAGGGTTTTAGGAGAAATTTTATACATGGATGGATTCCCATATGATATGTGATCATGTGGTTCAAATTTTAAGTCTAGAAATTGAGTGTATAAAAAGTTATAAAAGTGCAAAGTTAGCTTCTCAAATAGAGTTCACTAAGTTCCCATACTTAGCCAAATTTTTGATATTGAAGATCTACGGTGAGAATTTAATCAGGTGATGAAGATTTATGGTGAGAAATAGATCTAAACAGATAAGCTTCTAATGACAAGAGAGTGATCATATAGATAAAGATCAATGACATGCGTGAAATCATTATGTCAAAGGTTCCTGAGATTGCATGTGCTAGTGACATATGTCTCAATCACAAAAAAATGATAGAATATCAATGAAACATAGGTGTTAATGAATATAGAGATAAATTATGTGGTTTTAGTTAAATAATAATGCTCATAAGGCACATAGGACTGCCAAGTGGTGCAAGAATAGGGACTGACAATAATGTCCTCAGAAGGCACGTGAGGTTGTCAAGTGTCTTATTCATGGAAATGAAAATTCATTATCTCAATGGTGAGTGTTAAAGAGTTAAAGTTAGGAGGATAGAAAGGATATAAATGGATAATATTTGAGAAAGTTTATATGGGATATGATATGAAGACACATGTTTGTAATATTTGTATTTACCAGTGATCATTGGTATTTAAAATTAATAAATGAAAAATTAGTTATGAGTATTTTGCTTATGCATTTTGATATAGGATAAATTTGAAGGTGATGTAAAAAAATAAATTTATAAATGAATTCAATATGAATCTATAAAATTCTATTATAATATTTGAATATTTGTACAAATGTAGATATTGAGCTCTAAACATTACTATGTGTTTGACCATGTTCTATAAGTGACCTGAGAAGGATAATTAAAGAGTTCTTGATGGTATTTAGATGTTTCAAGATGAATTAACTTTTGAATATTGTTATATACTATATTGATACCATATTTATGTATTTTTAAGTCTTTACCAATCCATATTCAATATGAACAAATGATTAGAAGTTGACTGTGTTTATTGAATACTCTTGCAGTTTGAGTGACCATCTTGTAGAGGCAAATTGAAGAATTCTGAGTAAAATTGAAGAAGAAAATGAGTATGGAGATTTATAATTATCAAATTATTATAATATTTAATTATTTGTCATTATAATACCCTAATCATATATAGAGATTCAAAATAGTTTGATTGTATTTTGATTGTATATGACTAGTCTGAATGGTCATTCTAAGAGAGTTGATTTGAGTGCTTAGAGCCTATGTTAAAGTGTCTAAGGCACATGGAAGTGTTTAATAGGTCTTTAATGTTTCACCCATGTGATATAATAATATGTATATGTGAAATATTTGATTATTTTCTTTAAAAGTTTGAGATTGTGTTTTCTATGTATGAAGACCTGAAGATCAAGGTGACTTAATTGGTAGGTTCAAGTGTTGAGTTGGTGTTCTAGGTGGCATGGAACTACATGAGATTGATAAAGGGGATATTGGAGACATTTTTAATCTATTTGAATCATATTAAAAGTATGAACATGGTCTAAGTAGTCTCACATATAATGTGTGAGTATGAAGGCCTAATTGTTTTAGGTCTCACCAAGACCTAATGGTGGTCTGGGGGTAATAAGGTAATGTCCAACCTAAAGAGTGTGGGGTTATTACATGTAATTTGTATTAATACCTATTTAAAATGTATAAAATTATGTTAATCATCTTGGCTGACCAAGATGGGTTAGATGAGCGTATGATATAAATAGCAGGCATAATTGGCTTATTTAGAGTGGAGTTAAAAAGTGTGGAGCCAAGTGAAAGAGAGAACCTTTGAAATAGAAGGTACAGGTCAGTGAGGACCATCAAAGAGAAAATATTATAATTAATTATTGTATAATCAATTTGATGAAGGTGAACACATAGGTCATTGGACCTAATAAGCCTAGAAGAGGTAGTTTGAGTGAGTAAGCCCTAGAGGCTGTTTGAGAGTGACCAAAATGGTGTTTTGGATACATGGATTGAGTGTGAAATTTTGTGAGAGTGTAAAAAGGAAAGAGTGAAAGTAAGATAAATCCATAATCAGGTGTATAAGAAATTATATCATAGGTGGAGATCAGATCAAGGTAGTTAGGTTGGTGCTTGATTGCCTAGGGGGTTGGTTCCTCCTTGGGGGATGGGTGTCTCACTAAACTAAAGGATGGGTGTTCCTTGATTAGTTAGTGCTGGTATATATTTAGATCTTATTATTATAGGATTTTATTCCATCATTTATTGTTTAGTGGGTTTTTATCCCCCAAGAGGGTTTTCCACATATATAATGTGTTATGTGCTTGATCTTGCTATATCTTCCTTGTTCATTACAATGGTTAATTTATATGCATCATGATTGTATGTGTTGAATGGTTAAGAGTTGAGAATTGAATTGGATTATCTTGAATCATTGATTCACCTCTCCCCTCTCTCAATGATTGTACCTCTAATAATTGGTATTAGGGTAGGATCTTTGTTGCAAGTTTAACCACTTGAATGTGATATAAGGTACAATATGGGTAAAAATGAAAGTTGTTCAAAAGAAAAGGACATCATGTGTGATGATGAAGTTTGTCATGATAGTGGAGAAAAAGAAGAGTTATATGAAAATAAGGAAGAATAAGTTGTTCTATAAGATGAGCTCATGAGTGCACCTGGTAAATTAAAGGAGCAAAAGAAGAGGAATCATAAAATGAGGAATATGATCAAAGGTCTTGAAGCACAAGTCAAGTCTCTTGATGAGAGTTTGTTAGGAAAGTCTATGAGAGAGGAAAATAATAATAAATAACTAATAAAATCCATTGAAGAGCAATTATGTATATTAAATCATAACATGGCTAAAGAAACTGAGGATAAGAGGACCATCAAAGATCTTAGAATTCCATTAAAATTTGTAAGTTTAAGCATGAGAGCTAAAGAAGATGAATTTGTTCAATTGAAGGCTAATCTTGTTTCCTTGAAGGATGATCATGAAAAATTCATATTCAAAATAAGTAAGTTTGAAGAAGATCAAAAGATATTATAATAAGACAAAAAGGATGGTAGCATGAAAGTCAACAAGCCAGATTAGGTCAAGAGTAAAATGAAGAAACCAATCAGACAACCAAATGCTTCAAGGTATGCCAAATATTTTATAGGCCATTGTTATGTTTGTCATATTTTTGGTCATAAGGAAAATGAATGTATTAGTAAAAGCAATAAATCAAGGAAAGAAGATGCTGGTAGAATGAAGATAAATATGATTAGACAACTAAATACAATGAGTTATCATCATGTTGGTCACATTGCAAAATTCTATTCAAGAAAGGTTGATAGGTTCTCAAGTCACAAGAAAGTGTATGAAGCTCCTAGAATGCAAGGAAGAGGTCAAACATGGATTTATAGATTTAAGTCTATTAGAAGAGATCAATTTGAGACCAAAGATGGTTTGTTTACCATGGTAGACATGAAAGAAAGTCAAGAGTTTCTATTATTTGCATTTGTTGACAAGTTTGAAGAAAAGAATGAAGTCAAGGATCCATTAAAAGCTAATTTAATGATAAGGTAGGACTGCAAGTCAAATGAGAGTATGGAGATATGGGAGTCTCCTAAGTTTTGAGACTTTTAGTCTCACTATGTTAAAAGGGTGTCTTTCTTTAGGCTTCAAGGAGACACTTATCAACAAAACGAAGCATAGTGGATGCTAGTTGAATTTTGGCTGATATTGCAGGACAAGAAAGGTCATGAGAATATGTTCTTGGTTAAGGAGGAGAAAAAATTTCATGAGCCTACTTTAGATGTTGTGGTGAATTGTTTGTTCCAAGAGTATTTAGGGGCTTTGGTATTAAAGGTGAGTTGTCAAATTTTGATGGATGGATTAGTTGGTCAAATGTTGAAGAATGAAGTCAAGGTTGTTATGGAGTGTGAATAAGATTAACACAAATGTAATCCATGAGGTTTCATGTATTTTATTGTTTAAAAGAGTTAGTTATGGTCATTTATTAGTGCTCACTGTCTAGTGAGTGTTAATCTTGTAAATTTGATAATTTTTGGGTCCTGAAAGACAAAATAGAGTTGAGATCAGTTGATTTTGGTTTTTAAAATTGGATGAGGTGGTTTGGTGATGCCAAAATTTTTTCATGATCAGTTTTTGATGTTTTGGCATGCTAACTAATGTATGTGCAAGGTCTATAGGCTGGGTATGGAGATTTCTAGGTGTCATTTGAAGAATTTCAATTTGTCAAGGTGTCTTAGTGGGATAGAAATGTGTTTTGACCTCATTAAATTGTGTTCTAGGTGATTTCAAGTTTTTAAGGTCTTTTATGTGTAATTGGATAATTTTGTTTGCTCTTGAGTTTTCTAATTTATGCTTAAGGGTATATAGGTCAAAAAACCATGATATAGGAAGTATGGGTTTCCAAAGTATTTTGAGATCAAAAGGTGGTCCAAATTTTTTTATTGATGACCTCTAAGTGTGAGGAAAGTTTTAGATATAGGCATTGAAAATAAAGTTGTGTTGACCAAGTTTCTCTTGTAAACCTAGTGTTTTTGCTCATGTTTGAAAAATGTTTTGCCTAATGATTTGAGATCTAAGGCTAGTGAATCAATTGAAATGGCCAAATGGGTTCTCAAAATGTCTTTCAAAATATTTTGAAAGTGCATGGTTGGTTCCATGGAGGAGGATTTGTGCAAATGGAGGGTTAATTGGCTAGTAGGTTTGTGAAGGAAGTATGTTGTAGAGAAAGAGCTGAGTGTTTTTTCTTAGCATACATGAGGGGGCATATAAAAATTCTCCAGATATGAAATTCAATCCATGAAAGTTCATACACAAAAATTTATGGGCTCTGTAAAGTCCAAGTAGGGCTATAAGGCCTCTAAGCAAGGCTAGTATGAAGAAGTGGATTTTTTGGTTTCTTTCTCAAAAATAACAAGGTGATAAAAGGGTGCCTAAGCTAAAGTGACTTAGAAAGAGTTAATCTTAATGTTTTCAAGGTAATTTCATGTAGTTTTTGATGTTCATGTATGTTTTTCTTCATAGAAGCTATGCATGATCAAAGAAGAGAGAGTCATGGAGCATGTTTGAGAAGCTCAAGGTAAGAAGAGATATGCACAATGTTAGGGGGAGTCTGTATCATCTCTCAAAGGTGGTCATTTCCAATTATTGGTATGTGAAGTCTTTTTAGGTCCATAGGATCAGGAGTTGAGCCCACTTTATCATTGTGTCAAAGGGAGAGAAAGTGATTGAAAATAGAGATAGGGTCTAAGAATAAGCTTTATATTAGTGTTTGACATCAATTAAAAAGGGGGATATTATTATAGTTTTTTCAATTATGTCTCCAATATAACCAAGGATGTTGATGAGGTGTCATGTTTTCTAGAATGATAATGACAAAGTATGCTTCAATATTCTTTAGTGTTCCTGAATATTTTTTCAGTGTTTGACTTGGATAGGTAATTGATGGATGATATTAATAGTATGGAAAAGTTTTAGATACCCTATGGGATGTTATGAGTTCTTGTGTAAGTGAAACTAATTCATCATAGAAGTCATATGAGTGTATAGGTTCAAGTAGTCATCTTGGTAGATAAGGCTAAGTAAGCAATTTGATGACATCATATTTCACACATGTGAAGGTTTTATGAGTACATTGATACATGGATGTATTTACCTATGATAGGTGATCATGTGGTTTAATTTTTAGGTCTAGAAATTAAGTGTAAAAAAAGTTATAACCATGCAAATTTGGTTTTCAGACAAAGTTCACTAAGTTCCCAAACTTAGCCAAATTTATGATGTCAAAGATTTACGACGAGCATTTAATCAAGAAATGAAGATATATAGTGATTAATTAATATGACCAAATAAAAATTTAATAGTGAGTGAGTGATTATGCAGATAGAGATCAATGACATGCATGAATTTATTATGTCAAAGGTTCCTAAGATTGCACGTGTTAGTGATATGTGTCTCAATCATGGTGATTTGACAAAAGATCACTGATAGTGGGTGTTTATGTAGATAGAGATAGATGGTGTGTTTTGATTCAAATATTTAATGCTCAGAAGGCACATGGGACTACCAGGTGGCACAAGAACAGGGGCTAACAACAATGTACTCAGAAGGCACATGAGGGTTCCAAGTGTCTTAATCATGGAAGTGCAAATCAATAATAAATGGTGGGTGTTAAAGAGTTAAATTTATGAGTCTCACAAGGATATAAATGGATCAAATTTGATAAATTTTATAGGGGACATGAGATGAAAACATGTGTCTATAATATTTGCATTTACCAGTGATCATTGGGATTTAAAATTAACAAATGAAAAACTAGTGCTAAGTAGTTTTCTTATATATTTTGATCTAGGAAAAATTTGAAGGAGATGTGAAATATAAAGTTGTAAAGGAGTTCAAGGAACATAAATAAAAGTTGATTATAATATTTTAATGTTTGTACATTTTTATATATTGAGCTCTAAAGTTGATTGTGTGTTTGACCATGTTCTACAAGTGACACGAGAAGGATAATTAAAGAGTTATTGATGGTATTTCAATGTTTCAAGATGAAATAAATATTTAAGAGTGATATATACTATATGAGGACCATATTTATGTATTTTTTAGGTTTTACTAATCCATATTCAATATGAACAAAGGCTTAGAAGTTGACTATGTTTAATGAATACACTGACAGTTTGAGTGACCATCTTGAAGAGTTAAGTTGAAGAGTTCTAAGTAGAATTGAAGAAGAAAATGAGTATGGAGATGTTTTATAATTATAAAATTATTATAATAAGTAATATTTTATCATTATATTCACTTGATCATATATAGAGAGTTAAAATAGCTTGACTATATTTTGAATGTATATGAACAGTCTGAATTATCATTATAAGAGAGGTGATTTGAGTGATTAGAGCCTATGTTGAAGTGTCTAAGGAACATAAAAGTTTTGAATAGGTCCTAAATTTTTAACCCATGTGATATAATAATATTTATATGTGAATTATTTGAGTAGTTGCTTCAAAAGTTTGAGACTATGTTTTCTGTGTATGAAGACCTGAACAACAAGGAGACCTAATTAGTAGGTTCAAGTGTTGATTTGTGGTTATAGGTGGAATTGACCCATATGAGAGTGATAAAGGGGATATTTGAGATAGGTTTGATATATTTAAATAATTGGTAAAGGATGAAGGTGGTCCAAGTAATCTCACATGTAATGTGTGAGTATGAAGGACTAATTATTTTAGGTCTCACCAAGACCTAATGGTGGTTTGGGATTAATGAGGTAATGGATGACCTAAGGAGTGTGGAGTTATTTAATTTAAAGTTTATGAAGACCTATTTAAAATTTATAATATGTATTTTAAGTAATTTGGCCAACTAAGATGGTTTAGATGAGTGTATGGTATAAATACTAGGCATAATTGGCCTATTTGGAGTGGAGTTAAAAAGTGTGGAGCTAAGCAAAGAAGAGAAACTTTGAAAGAGAAGGTACATGTCAGTGAGGACCATAAAAGATTGAAGAGGATCAATAATTATTATCTTATCAAGTTGATGAAGGTGAACACATGTTATTGGACCTAATAAGCTTAAAAGAGGCAGTTTGAGTGAGTAAGCCCTAGAAGCTAATTGAGAGTGATCCAAAAGGGTGTTTTGGATGCATGGATTGAGTGTGAAAGTTTATGAGAATATAAAGGTGAAAGAGTGAAATTAAGATAATTCCATCATCAATTATATAATAAATTATATTAGAAGTGGATATCATATCAAGGTTACTAGGTTGGTGCTTGGTTACCTAGGGGGTTGGTTCCTCCTTATGGGATGGTTGTCTCACTAAACTAAGGGATGGGTGTTCTTTGATCAATTGGGTTTGGTATAAATTTATATCTTGTTATTATAGGACTATAGTCTATCTTGAAAGGTTTAATGGGTTTTATCACCTAAGAGGTTTTCCCACATATATCATGTGTTATGTGCTTGATCTTGATATATCTTCCTTGTTCATTACAATGGTTAATTTATATGCACCATGATTGTATGTGTTGAATGGTTAAGAGTTGGGAATTGAATTGGATTATCTTGAATCAGTGATTCACCCCCTCTTAATGATTTTACATATAATAGTATGATGCTCACTTGTGTGAAGACATTAATCCTTGACAAGAATCTTGATAACTTAATCAAATCACAATTGTAATTTTTTTTGTGTAAAATTATAAGTGAGAGAACATAGTATGAGGATCCATAAAAACTTATAGATCATGGTATAATGATGTAAATAGGAATGATACTACAAATGTCTCTTTACTTACCCAAAATTCATTAAATTCCTATTATAATTTTAGGGATTTTAAAAGTATAATTCCCATTTATTAACTAGATAGATGAAAATAATTGATTGAGTCATATAGAACAATGTTACTTATATATTATGAATCATGACTTATAAAATAATGTCTCAACTCCTAAACTTAGGAACAATAAATAATTCCATAGTTGTTTAACATATCCCTAAGATTCAAATATATTTATTAACCTAAGAATCCCAAGTAGTAAGAAGGGGAAGATAAGTTACCCTAACCTGTACCTAGAATTCTATAGATGTGAGTCCCTTAGATAGGATAAGGATACCTAGGTGGTCCTATTGGGAAGGTGTCTACCCCCATAGAGTTCAGAGTCATTGTTATAGATTGCATATCAATATGCCCCAAATTGTATATAGATTTTATAGGGAGATAATCTTCCTTGTAGAATATTTTAAGGATAATTGCAATAATTAAGGTTTGAATGTATGTAAATTTGATTATGGGTTTGTGTGTATGTTATAAAAAACCTAATTGCATGTAATGAACCCTATTCATAATTCTATTGTGTACTTTGAGTGAAGTGATGCTCAATTTTTTTTGGGATCATTTCAATTGGTATTAGAGTTTTGCTCTATATATTTTAGAGAAAATAGTAATATTACAGTCTTATAAATTAAGATAAACATTGGTTCACTTACAACTAAACCATGTTATACTTATCATTGGCTTTTTCCAAATCACAACTCTAAAAATCTTTGTGATAATAATTTTGTTAACATGGAACTAATTAATTATTTCATTTGAATAGGGATATGATATAAGTTTTATAAAGTCACTTATCCTCTAAGTTGAAAATATAATGCTTTGTTTTGTAATATCTTCCAATATCTTCCAACATTGGAGGAGATAAAATTGTCTTTGGCACTTGATTTCATCATAATAGTTTTAGAGGTACTAATTGTAGGGCCTCTAAATTTAATTGAGGTAGCCTAGAAATCAAATACCTTCTTATATATAGTTTCATACATTAGTTGATTGGATGGTTGTCAAAGTTCTAGCTTGGGGTGGTCCTTACAAAAGTGGTTATCACAATGTTCATAGCATGCAAAAGCCTCTAATGGATCTACTTATAACACCATTAGAGTTTTATGATCTCTTAGAATGGATTGGTTGTATAAAATAATGGAGTGTTTGAATGTTTTTGTAATAGGTGTAGTGTGCTTATGGTCTTGAAAGACTACAAGGTACAAGGTATCCAATGATCTAAAACATGAAAACACTTTCAGCTCCGTAGTAAAAATAATAGTTTATATAGTAGTGAGATGATAGAAAATCCATGCATTTCATTAAAATCATTATTTGTGGGAAATATATAATTTCCACAGTATTGGTTATTATCTGCCCCAAACTTGGTTAAACCAACCCTTCTTGAATCAAGTTGCGTTAGGGAAAGCATTATCTATTGACTATTGATTTGTATGGTTGAGTCAACATGAGGCTAATGATAACTACTTTAATCTTGGAAATAAGGAAATGATGTTCAGTATATGTTGTTGAATTGTATGTTAAAGTGACATTTGATACTTAGAAGATTAAAACCTAGGGAAGACCAAGGGTTTGAATTAAATTTGGAGGGATGAATAGGGTTAAAGTAATTTTTTCAATTGGTAAGTCAATAGGCTAGGGATCTCTCTTTGTGAAAGAGCATCATAAACCATCTAATACATGAGATGCAAACATTTTTGGTAAGATCCCAAGTTCATGGATATAGAATTATGGGCTTGTTATAGCACACCTTTCCCTGGAGAAATACTGATACTAAACTTGAAAATCCATGGAGAAAAAAAATATGTTGTATTAAATGATGGGTTCAATTAACCATGATAAAAATTTCAAAAAGATGTTGGAGCTTATTACTTTTAGCATTATCAATGTCTAGTTTAGGTATAACTTGATAATATCCTAGGAGGAATGTTGAGGCTTGTTGTGTTACCTTTATTTTATGATAACATGAAGAAACATGTTGGTTGATTAGAAGGGTTGTTAATATTTGTTGTTGTGGTATTTTCACACATGTTGTGCATAATAATTGGTTCTAAGAATCATGTTAGAATGTGAATAAATGTTTCTTAACACTGAAAACCATGATGCAGTCATAAAACTTATGATAACATGTTTGTTATCATGATTTTTGCTAGGGAGAAGTCACAACTGATGTTTTTAATCTAGATCGGTCAGAACATCATTATGGTGCTAAATGATTCTACCTTGGGAATGATAATAAGTGTACTAAATATAGCATTGAAATGATATTTTTTTAATCAATAATTGAATATTCTAATATTTTGTATAGTTGGATTTTGATAAAAATCTCAAATGTAGAAATTTTGAGTTGATATGACACTCTTGGCATGAGTGGTATGAAGCTGAGTGAAATATCTTAGCAAGAACATGTCACTCATGATTGGGAAAGGTTATTTACAAGGAAAATTATCCCTTACGTGGCATGTTAGTAAGCCCTAATAGAATAGTAATTAGTTATTGTGTGTGTGAATGGTTGGTTATATTGAATGCATATGTCAGATTTGTTTGAATGAATGTAACTATGGTATAATATAAAATTGAAATGAGTGATTATGAAGCATTGTGGGCCCTATGAATTAGACTTATATAAAAAATTATCGAGTTTGTACTTATTGAAAGCATAGGCATATGTGGTTTGAAAGTGCTAGTGTGTTGCGAACAAGGTAATGTCATGTTTTACCTGAAGAAATATTATAAGATGAATATTTTGGTTTCCTTTACAACATAACCAGAATGTACATTGATGCTAAAAAATAATGACGTAAAGCCTTGATTAAGTGGTGTTAAAAATCCTAGGTACCCACTTAACTCTTTAAAAGAGTGATAGAAGTTAGGTGAATGTTCTTAGATGGATGATTAAAAGATGGAAAAATTTAGATCCTTAGACCATCATGTGAACTCAATAATACTAGAGAACATGTTGTAAGCCTTGGGGTTACATGTGAATGCCTAGGATGGTTTCTCTGATGTTTAATGTGGTTGGTGTAGGATGATACACTAACCCATGAATAATAAATATTAGATGAAAACTAACCATAAGAGTATGAGTTGTCATGTTTTTCTAACATTATGTCATGAATGTTAATGAGATTGTGCATAAGGCATAATGTGCATTAGTGGTAAATACCACCTTAGATCTAGAAAATTTGTTAAACAAACTGATTGATTGGATTATTACAACTATTGTCATATAAGTTGCATATTTTTTTGATGATATACCCTTATAAGGAAATGAATGGTTAAGCTCAAAAATTATTTCATTATCACAAAAATGATCCAAAATTTAATATCTAAACTAGAAGATATGAGTGTGTCTATCTTGTTTAATTTAGTAGTAGTAATTTATTATTTGAAAGTACTAAAAACCCTCTTGCTAGAAAGCATTTGAGGTGAATATTGATCACCTTAGCCTGAAAATATTATTTTACCATAATAATTAAAATATACACCTATAATGGTGGCTAGAAATTGATAATTTTAGAAGGATTATGTTGAAAGCAATAATTTATCAATGAGCTCTATTAAGGTAAGAGCAGGTCTGATCTGATAAGCCTAATACAAAGGTGGTTAATGGATTCTAATTAAATAAATGGCCTTGTGAATCATATAAATATAAAATTTTGTACCCAAGTTTGAATACTTTCAGATTCCTATGCTGAAAAGGTACATACAACACCCCATTTTGCTCATTTTTATGTTACAAAAGGACACCAAGCTAAAAGGACATGACTTGTTGGCTTGGCATGAAACTTGTGGTTGTTGATTTTATGGTAAGATATTCAAAATTTCAGCAAGGTAAGGCTAAACACTGCCATCCTAGGGGTTTTCTATACCCACACAACATGCCGATAGATAAATGAGTAGTGGTTTCACTTGATTTCTTTGTTGGGATGCCTAAATACTATAGCCAACATAATAGTATCTTAGTGGTAATCAAAAAAGCAACCAAGGTTGGTCACTTTATTGCTAGAAACTTGACTGATGATGCTATTATTTTTACTAAACATTTTGTGAAATAAGTGGTTTGACTACATGATCTACTAGAGATCATTATCTCTGATAGTGTTAAACTATTCACATCAAGGTTCTGGTAGACTTTGATCACAACTTTGGCACTGAATTGAATTTAAGTTCTTCATACCACCAAAAAATATATGGTCAAACTAAAGAAATTAGACCAAGTAGTTGAAGACAAGTGGTGTATGCATGTTATGAATTAATAAACTAAGTAAGAGGATTATCTCCAATTAGTTAAGTTTACTTATAACTCTTATCATTATAAAATAAAATTGGCTTCATTTGAAGCTATGTATGGGTCAAAATTCATAACTGCACTTGGTTGGGATAACTTAGAAAATTAATCCATTACTAGTCCTAAATTGCTACTAGAATATGATGAGCAAATGTCCATAATATGTTTGAACTTGAAGGCTACCTCAGATCCAAATTTTTTTTACACTAATCTGAAAAAGACGCCTCATGAATTTGTTGTTGGCAAAAATATTTTTTTGCATGTAATACCATATAAAAGCTCAATCAAGTTGGGAAAACCTCCAAGTTGGTTCCTTACTTTGTTAGCCCATTCAACATTATGGATAAGATCAACTCTGTTGCCTAATGACTAGTTTTACCTCCTTCTCTATCAATAATTCATGATGTGTTTCATATTTCATTACTAAAAAAAATGTATTTGATCCATCTCATGTATTAGATTGAAAATAATTGTAGTTTATAGAAGAGAAAAAATGTAGTTAGACCTAATGAAATCTTGGGTCATCGTAATATTAAACTAATAAATAGAAAAATTTAATAAATCCTAATACAATGTGACCCAAAAAGTATAAGAAGTGTCACTTAGGAAGATACACATCTGTTTAGACAATACTATCCCTATTTATTTTGATCTAACACTGTAACACTCAAATAAAACTCATAAAAACACTACTATTTTTTAATTCTCTTATGTGGCACAAACTTCACATAAGTAAACACTTCAACCATTAACATAACCATGCTAATCTATTTATTAATTACACATGTTTTATAATCTCACATCCATAAGTAAAATTAACCATAAATTTCTACAAACACACTTAAGATATGTTATATGCAACGTAGATGCTTACCTTCATTTTTGGAAAACAAAATGCATAAAAGTGTTTGACATGATAAATGTGATTAACCTATGTTGACTACACTAGAATCATTGTACAAGACTAAAATCAAAATCTATACTCAAAATATGTCAAATATAGCTTAGACTAGTGAAATAAATACTGAAGCTCATCCCAAATGGTATGGAATATGATCTATCAACAGTTTGCTAACACATTATTTTTATAGCTATCACTATAAGCACATTCTAACTACATAAGCAACTAAAATCCTAATTATCCCAAATTTAAATACAATCACCATACCGCCCATTAGTACACAATTCAAGTTTAATAATTTGTGTCGAAGTGGAACTATGCAACCACAATACAACCAGGCTTGACTAGCTCACCTCACAATCAAGTTACAATTTTGTTATATCATCTATCAAATGGTGATGGATAAATACTCCCATGAGGTCAAAATTATTTATGGAAGTTATTCTGTATTCTATTAAATACAATCTACCACTAGGAACCTACAAAAATAATCTCTATAAATTTAAACAATAAAATAACTCGACATCTCAAATGGGCTTTAATGCTGAAAATTGTTCTGCTAAGTAATTTCTTGAATAAATTGGGTTTGGAATTGATTCACTAAAAATAGTTAAAAATCTAAAAAATATTAAAATAGAGTTCTTATATAAATTTTAGGGTAAAATGAATCATTATCAACATCTAGTTTTTTTTGGCAAATTAATTTTTATATGATTTTGCAAACTTAAAAAGAAAATTAGTTGTAGAAAATTGCCAAAAACCTCTAGAGTTGGATATACCATAAGGTAATGTAATGAGGTAGAAAATTTATGGCTACAAATCTTAATTTTTTTGATATAAATCTAGAGCTTAAAAGTATAATTTTTAGAAAAACTCTAGTTCTATTAATTTGAGCCTATTTTCAGAGCGACTTCATAGACTAAAATCAAAACAACAACAAATTTATGAATAAATTTAAGATGGAAAAGAGTTATGAAAACTTGTAAATGATTTTTTTTTGGTTACTTCAATTTTCCTATATTAATTTAAACATAAGATAAAATGCTATCAACCCCCAAATATGAGATGCTGACACTCTAACTTCTTTTGCATGGTGTTTCTAATGGAATTCTAAAAACTAAAATAATCAAGTGATTAATTTATACAATTGTTTCTAAAAATAGTTTCACTGAAGAATAATCAGATGAGGTAGATTGATACAATTTGACAAATCATATTCTATCAGGATAGAGCTAGAGGTTTCAACTTTCTGTTTATGCCAATTATCCTAATCCTTCAACTTTCAAGGAGGTTCCTTCTAATTCCAAAGATAATTTTATGATCCAACTCTACCCACTATATCACTTGAATATTATGCGGTCTCACAAATTTCACCACTTTTGATATCTATGAATTTTAATAATAAATTACTTGTATAATATTTTTTTTCTTGAGATAATCAAATATAAGACTTATTTGATTATACAATAATGATAATCCAATGTTGTTTCAAATTTATTTGTTAAACTTATTTAGATCTTATTTCAAGACTAACATTAGCACTCTTCTTATTTATTTATCCCAAATGTATTCCAATGATTAAGGGTGAGTGTCCCATCTTTATTAAATTAGTAGTGATACTACAGTTCATTAATTTCAACCTTTCATCTTGAAACTTATCTTTCTAAGTTGTAAGACACCAAAGAAAACCACTAGTGTATCAAAAATTTCATGGATACTAAGACTAATCCAAATCAAATCAAGCTTACAATAAATACCAAACTCAATTTTTTATAACATGAAAAGCTTTATTTTTGTAATGATATTAGTATGAAAGTATTAAAAGATTATACTAATGTTATATCTAATCATGCCATCACAAGCACAATCTATGATAAGAGTAAAATTTATTAAAACTATTCAAAACCTACATCCTTAATAACTCTATGTCATAAATAATTTCTCACAATCATTGGATAAACTAATGTGAAACAACAACTCTATTTACAAAACCAATAATCACAACAATACATATATCTTTGTGAACAAAAAAACTGGATCTCATTTTTCCTATATTGTAACATAGACAACAAGGGGTCAGCTAAAAAGTTGAGCAAGTGAATCCTCCATTAAATACTATTATTTTTTCAAAATAAATAAATAAATAAAATAATTAATCTATCAATTAAATAAACATGCTTATGACAATTCTACAAGTAGCCCAACAAGAAGGATAAAACATTACACTTAACATCAATGACATAAGACTTATTGGTAACTATACCCAATCTCAATCATTATATAATAATAATTTTATTACACTAATAATAAGAAATTATTAATAAAGCTACTAAATAATCACACTATGTCCAAGAAAATAGACTGAAAAATCATACATCATATTAACTCGTAGTTTTCTTAGTTCATGTAAAGTGTGAAATCAATATTAAAATAGAGGGGAATCTTATCAGTTTCCACTTACAAATATATTAATTTTCAAATCAAAGGATCAATCGATCTAATATTCGTTAAGGCAAAAAATAATTCTACTATTATGTCAAAATTCCATGACTATATTATAAGAGCTAAAACCTCAACTTTATGTCTTTATACATAAAATATTTATATACCCAAAATAAGTCTCCAACTCTGATTTTTATCAAATAATGAATAATCATATTTAATTTTACTTAGATAAAATTGATTTAATATTTATATCCAAATCCATTAAAAAGTAGCATAAATTTTTAGAATTTTTACTTGTGTACTTTTACTATGTGTTTATAGATCTTTATATATTTACCTTTTCAAATGAAAGCCAATCATCACTAAAATTTTATCCTCTTTCAATATATATATATATATATATATATATATATATATATATATATATATATATATATATATATATTACCATTGAAGCAGATATTTTCTTTATACCCTCTTTCATAAATAAAGAACATAAATTTAAGTATATGATCTTAAAATTTCAACAACTAGAATTTTAGTTATACTTTATATGTCACACTTTTTTATATCAATAATAATAAATTAAGAGATCTATATATAACATTATATAAACTAAAATTATAAAATTAAAACATTTAAAAAGAAAAATTGATAAATATAGATTTGTAAATATCATTATATCAAATGATATTTTAAGATTGAAGCAATATAAAAACTAATGAATGTACATATTATTATTACTATATGTATATATACACACACACACACACACACATACACTCATTCGGTCAGTGACCCATGGCCGATAATTGGCCTTAGGCCTGGCCACAACCATGGTCATTTGCCTAGCTTGCTACAACTGGGGGTGGACCAACTGGCCCATCATCCTCCACTCCCTATTATGAGAGGGGGATGGGATGGCTTATCCCTGCTCCACCTCTGCCCCTCCCATCCCCCTCCCCAACCCCCACATAAATAAAAACATATATTTTTTATTTTTAATTAAAAAATAATGAATATATATATATATATATATATATATATATATATATATATATATATATTCTTCCAAAATAAATGTGTAGAGGTATAATATGTAAACATACATACATATTTTTAACAAAAATCAACTAAAGGATATCAAAATCCTCAGCCAAACCTTCAACCATTTTGATGAAAAACTTGACAACACAACCAGAAAAATAAACCTGATTTAGATGAAGATGAAGTTATTCTTCATTTCTTAGCTTGTCTATTAATTTGTAAAAAGAGAAACTAATTTATGAGAGAGAAACCACTTATCTATTTAAGCATAGATCATCTTATTTTTCTTTTTCCTTTTCTTCTTCTTCTTCTTCTCCTTCTTCACTTCTCAGTTGGCTCTCCTAGCAGTAACATCATTAATGGAGGCAAGAACTTGGCAAGAGAGATGAATCTCCTAACAAATGCAACAATGAAGGTAACTGATTGGGAAGAGGAATGAAACTACAAAACCCTAAGTTGGTTTGATCAAACTTGCATAAAGATTTACTTACAATATTTTATTATTTTATTTTATTTTATTTTATTTCTCATCATCTCAAAATCCCAAAACAATGACTAAGGTTTATCCAAAACAATGAAGAGTCAAACTTCATTTTTCAAGGATAGCCATCAACCCACTAAAATAAAAGAGTACCTTCTCTTACATGCCCATGTAGGCTCCTTACAATAAATAAATTTTAAATTACCTTACTTGAAAAATGCTCCACCAAGTAGGTCATGCCTACTAACTATGCTAAGACCTAATGGAGTAAGTTCTCTACAAGACCTATAGGATAGGGTTCATAGGCTCTCTAGGAAGACTATGATTCTTTTTAAAATAATAAAGGCCATTTTAATAATTTATAAAAATATTATGATAATTATGATAAATTTTAGTTTAATTAATATATTTTTTAAACTTTGGAATAGTCATCAGTCCATTAAAATACAAGGAGGAAACTACAATTTCAAATCCTTAACAACCACACAATTGCATTGTCAAATGTATCAATTGGTAAGGGAAGGAGGTCATTAATGCAGGTTATTACATACTCTCCTTATAAAATCACCATGCTTGATGCATAACTCACATTGAAGAATAGTACATTAATTACTCATTCTAAAAAATCCCTGAAATACAACTACAAGCCATTGATACTCAAATTTCCACTAGTAAAATAACTAAACCCAAATGATCACTGATATGAATATACTAATATAAGTGTCATTTCATAGCTGGACTTTACAAGTAAAATTGAACAATGCTATCTAATATTAACCAATACTGATAACCACTATCCCAAACCAACTGATATCACAAAATACTTCTATCAAACTCTAAAGTTGTATATGTACAAAGTATAAATTTGTTATATGACCATATTAAGCATTCAATGACATCCCTTGGTGAACATACCAAATGAAAAATAAATCTCAAACCATGGAAACATATTTTACTACCAATAATTCTAAACACCACTGAGCTAAATTTTCATACTGAGTCATACCATCTAATTGAGTTAGATTGTCTCCTTGTACCAATTAAACTAAGAATATCACATGCCCATAGGAATATGATAAACCTCAAGATTGATAAATTATGAACCAAAGTCATTCTGATATAAGTCATGTTGTCATACATATCTGACATCTACCAGCTAAAACCCAAAATTCTTTGATATAATTATGAAAGCTCAAGTACCCATCTAATGTATCAACAATACTAAAAAAGAATTATGAGTGCTAATAATGAAAAATTGAACTAATAAGATAAGTATTCATCTATGAAAATACCGCTTCTCAAAACAACTAAATAATACTGAACCATATTAAATCATAAATAATAACATTTACAAGGCTGAGTTTCAATATCTAGTACCTCTAGAACACATGAGTACATGCATTAACTTGTAATGTTGAACCAAAATGAACCATATTGAACCATACAACATCATACTAGGTCTCAACATCTAGTATCTTCAAAATAAAACAATACCACTACTAAAATAACTGATAAATCATTGTGCTCTATCATAAAAACTCCTTAGACCTCACAAAAGAATCATATCTCTATACAAGGATCATAGATATACATATAACCACCATGTCTGGTGGGGTGGGAAGGATGTTATCATGAATTGGCATGACTAGTTTCCATCACAACCCACTAGATATATTTCAAGCTACTTATCCTCCCCCATACCACACCACTAGCATAATAATTATATACATTATAAATACATGTGAAACCAATTCCAAAAATCATCTAAGTAAATTTTAAAATTAAATTGATCATGTGAAAGTAAAGTCAATAAAAAAAATGAGACCAAGTGGCCTTAAAAGAGAAATCTCAATCATAAAAAAATATCAACAATAATTTATATGATTAGTTACTTAAAATATTCAAAAATAAGAAAATAGTATTGGTTTCAAGTCAAATTAAATTATTCAAACAAATTAAAATAAGTTCGAAAAAACATAGAGAAAATAGATCACATCATAATAATTATTTGACTTAACAAGTCACCCAAGGGGAGAAGGAATAAGGTAAGAGGGCATCAAGTAGTCTAATATCCATCATAGATAATCAAACTTCATCATCAAGAATAGGAGATTGGTTTACCTTTCATTAACAATATGAAAGTAGTCCACTATCTATTTAGAGAATCAAACTACAACATTGATTAAGGTGTGGTCTATTACAACAAATAGTTGGTACAAATGAAGAAGGATAGAAAACAATAACTCCTACACATGCCATCCCAATGCCATATCATCACCAAATGATACTATACTAGCTCACATCTCTAACTGTCATGTTTTTAAATTGTTATAAAATAACATTACCTATAGACAGTAACTATGTCAAAACATATCAAATTAAATATTTCATCAGTCCAACTGATGCCACAATGTCATTCCTAATAACATTTCAACATATATCTATAATTATAATTATCATTTCATGAGGAATATCTGAGACTCTCTGTGTATAGTGACTTAATGTCCCAAGGTGATATGTATAAATTACTTCTGTTATCCATCACTAACCATCACTGAAGGGATTGAATTAACAATCTATATCATATCAAAGTTCAACTAAAGAGAAAGTATCCAATGACATTTGATCATAACAATCCACCATGATAGATTGAATGATATAGATGGAGAACAACAACTATCCACTCTCACACATGGCATCCTAGTGCCACATAAATACCAATTGAAACATATTGGCTCATATCACTAAATGTCATTGTGCTTAATTATCATATCTCATAAGGAATATCATTGTCAAACATAGCTTAGTTTGTCATGTGGAAACTATATGTTTGTTTGAGTGCTGAACACTGAAAACTATTATTCATTGTAAGTAATGGAAGTATCAAGATGGTCTAAACAATCATCACCAAGATAAAATAGTACATCAACTATACTACTCATAAATCCATACTCTAAATGACCAATATTTTACCATTCTTGACTAGGGTGTGATTAGATAAAAATAACAAGGTTCTACAGACCCTGATGTATGCTTCAAATATGGTACCACATGTTATTAGATTTTGCATGCATTAAGACAACATAAACTATTAAAAGGATGTAATGGTTAATGAAATAGATAAGGGTCACCTAAAAAGGTCATCATCCACAAAAGTTAGGAAAAACAATCAATGACAAATTATTTACTTTAGGTAACTAGCATAAATACTAACAAATCAAGGTGTACTCATATCACAAGCATGTTTAACAAAGGGGAGGTGCAACTACTTAGGTTTACCATTACCTAAAGCTCCAAAAAAAAAATCTATTACATAAATATTATTAACACTCATAGGCCACCTACTTAACTAGGTGTCACTACTAAATAATTAAATTACACTAAGTGACCATTCCATCAACTGTATAAATATGTATTAGACCTATCATTACCACCTTTATTTTAACATTGTAAGGTTATTTATGGATTCAATATTGGTTAAGTTACATGAATTCAAGCTTGTATCTAAGAAATAATATTTTAAGTACATGTACTATAGCTTCAAAATTCATCTATGTATTACACATATAGTAAAAATATTATAAATATCATTAGTTTACTTCTACATACTATTAATAACTATATTCATTGTGGTAAATAACACTTCCACATCACTAAATAATGTTATCATCACCATACCCCATGAGTGATATCATAGTTTTATACTTAAAATCAATAACATATTATATTATTATTCAATAAACATACTTAAAATCAAGTTAATGGAAGGTAAATGTTACAAACTCTAACCTTAACATCCAGGGGGAATTAATAAGTATAATATAACATGCACATAATTAATTCTTAACCAAAGGTAAACAAGGAGTTTGGATGTTGAAAACCAAATAAAGATACAACTAGGAAGGTTTTACATTCTTACTTATATTCAAATCATAGTATATACAAATATAATTTATTATGGAAATGTATTCAAACCATAACGAGAACTTATAGAAAATAAATCTTCTAGACCACCTCAAAAATGGTGTCTGTCAAAATACTAGAATACTAAGGAAGTGTATTAAGATAAAAATACCACTTAAGTACATATATAAGAAATACACAATTATATACAACATTAAAATGCAATCTTATATAAATAAATATATATCACACAATAAATATTATACAAAATGATAACATGAAGCATAGACATGCTAACAAAGTCAATGATCCAAACTCAAGGTAACTTTACTCTATCACTAACAACATGGTCACACAGTTAAATTTATGATCTTAATTTACTGTGAGTATAAATGAACATAAATATCATGATGATAATTTTAAATTTTCATCACAAATACCAAACGTAATTCCTTAGAGCTCATGGTGTTGAACCCAAGCTCTAATACCAAAATATAATGCTCCAAATTTCACCCAAATTTCACCCATAAAAACAATATATTTTTTTTCTTATGTAACACTAACTCTGCACAAATAAATACTTCAACTATTAAAAAACTATAATAATGCATGTATTAAGTACATGTGTCTTATAATCTCATGTCCACAAGCAAAGGTACCATTCAAGGTATAAAAACCCACTCAAGGTATGTTATATGCAACATAGACACTTACCTTCTATTCCACAAAATAAAATGCAAAAAGGTGTTTGACACACTAGATGTGACTAAGCTATGTCAACAACACCAAAATCAATGTACAAGACTAAAATCAAGTTGGATACTCAATGGATATCTATTATAGTTTATACTAGTGAAATTAATACTAAAACTCATCCCAAATGGTATATAATATAATCCATTAACGATTTATTAACACATTATTTCTAAAACTACCATTGTAAGTGCATTAAAACTACATAAACAAACCAAAATCCTAATTATCCCAACATAAAATACACTCACCTTACCACCCACGAGTACACTATCTAAGTTTAACCCTTCATTTTGAAGTGGAATTACCCAACCATGATGCAACCAAGCTTAACTAGCTTACCTCACAATCAAGTTACAATTTCGTTAACTCACCTATCAAATGATGATATATAAAATACCCTCATGAGGTGAAAAGTATTTATAGAATTTATTATGTATTATATTATCTATAATATACCACTAGGAGCCTACAAAAACAATCTCTAGCAATTTAAATGATAAACTATTTTGGCATATCAAATAGGTTTTAACGCTGAAAATTATTCTGCTAAGTAATTTCTTAAATAATTGGGTTTGAAATCAATTCAATAAAAATAGTAAAAATACTCAAAAATATTAAAATCGAGTTTCTATATAAATTTAAAGGTAAAATGAATCATTATAAACTTCTGGTTTTACTTAAGGTCTCCTCTAGTTATTTTTGGCAAATAAATTTTAAAACAATTTTGCAAGCTGAAAAATAAAATCAACTGTAAAAAATTATCGAATACCTCTGGAGTTAGATCCACCAAAAGATAATGGAATGATATATAAAATATATGCTTAAATATCCTAATTTACATGACATAAATCTATATCTTGAAAGTATAATTTTTAGAAAAAAAACTCTAGTTATTCTATTAATTTGAGCCTATTTTCAAAGTGACTTTATAGACTAAAATCAAAACAACATAAAGTTTATAAATAAATTTAATTTATAAAAGAGTTTTAAAAAAGTAAATGATTTTGTTTTGGTTACTTCAATTTTCCTATGTTAACACTCTAACTTCTTTTAACAAGGTGCTTTTGATGGGATTCTAAAAATTAAAATAATCAACAAGTGATTAATTTATACACTTGTCCATATAAATGGTTTCATTGAAGAATAACCAGATGAGGTAGATTGATACAAGTCAATAAATCATATCCTATTAGGATAAAGTGAGAGGTTTCAACTTACTATTTATGCCAATTATCTTATTCCTTTAAATTCTTAGGAGGTTCCTTCTAATTCTAAAAATAATTTTATGATCCAACTCTACCCACTATATCACTTAATATGATGTAGTCTCACAAATTTCACCACTTTTAATATTTTTGAATATAAGTAATAAATTACTCCTACAATTTTTTTCCTAAGATAATTAAATATAAGGCTTGTTCAATTATATGATAATGATAGTTTCTATGTTGTTTCAAATTTATTTGTCAAACTTATTAAAATTATTCAAAAGTAGCAATTTTTTTGAGGATTTCTACTTGTGTACTTTTAACTATGTTTACAAATCTTTATATATTTACATTTCCAAATGAAAGCCAATCATCACTAAAATTCTATCCTCTATCGTTATCTAAACACACACACACACACACACACACACACACACACACACACACACACACACACACACACACAAAATGTCATTGATGCAAACATTTTCTTTATAACCTCTTTAATTAAATAAAGAACATATATTAAATATATGATCTTATACTTTCAACAACGAGAATTACAATTATAATTTATATACCACACTTTTATTATATAAATAATAGTAAATTACCATATATATATATATATATATATATATATATATATATATATATAAACTAATGTTATAAAATCAAAACATTTAAAAATAAAAATTGATAAATATAGATTTGTATATATTATTATATCAAATGATATTTTAAGGTTGAAACAATATAAACATTAATGAATATACATATTATTATTACTATTTCTTTATTTTTTATATTTTTTTCTTATTCTTTATCTCTCTCTCTCTCTCTCTCTCTCTATATATATATATATATATATATATAAACTCATTCAGTTGATGACCCATGGTTGATGGTTGGCCTTAAGCTTGACTGTAGCCATGGCCGTCGACCTAGCCTACTATCACTAGGGGTGGTCTGACTAGCCTATTCCTTTACTCTCCTTATTATGGGAGGGGGATGGGATGACTCTTAGGATTGTTTACGACCATGGATGTTATCTTGGCCTGTTACAACTGGGGGTCTCCAACTGGCCCATCCCCCTCTCCCTATTATGGGAGGGGGATAAGATGATTCAACCCCTCACCCCCAACAAATAAAAACATATATTATTTATTTTTATTATTATTTTTAGAAACAATGAATATATATCTAACATATGCATACACTTTTTTAATTAAAATAAAAATGAATGTATATACATATTATACCTCTACTTAGATTTATTTTTGGAAGAGGTATATGTTTGTGTGTGTGTGTGTGTGTGTGTGTGTGAGAGAGAGAGAGAGAGAGAGAGAGAGAGAGAAATAAATTAAAGGGTATCAAAATCCTCATCCAAACCCTCAACCATTTTGATGAAAAACTTGATAACAAAATAACAAAAATAAACCTGATTTAGATCAAGATGAAGCTATTATTTATTGTTTAGTTCGTCTATTAATCTAGAAAAAGAGAAACTAATATATGAGAGAGAAACCACTTGCCTAGTTAAACATAGATCTTCTGATTCTTATTCTTATTATTCTTCATTCCTTGGTTGGATCTCATGGAAATAACATCAGCAATGGAGGCAATACTTTGGCAAGAGAGATGAAACTCCTAATAAATACAACTGTGGAGGCAACTACTTGGTAAGAGGAATGAAACTACAAAACCCTAATTTGGTTTGGCCAAGCTTGCATAGATATTTTATTGCAATATTTTATTATTTTATTTTATTTTTCTTTATTTTTTCATTATTTCATTTCCCATCACCTCAAAACTCTAAAATAATGACTAAGGTTTATCCAAAAAAATGGAGACTCAAACTTCACTTTTCAAGGATAGCCATTAACCCACTAAAAGAAGAGAGTACAATCTCTTACATTAGCCATTAAGTAGGTCAATGCCTAATAACTAGGTTAGAACCTAAGAGAATAGGTTTTATAGAAGACCTATAAGATAAGTCTCTTAGGCTCTCTAGGAAGCCTATGACTCTTTTTAAAATAATAAAAGCTGTTTTAATAATTTAAAAAAATCATATGATAATTATGATAATTTTTAGTTTAATTAATCATTTTGTCAAATTTTTGAATAATCATCAGTCTATTAATTATAAGGAGCAAACTATAATTTCAAATTCTTAACAACCATGCAATTGCATTATCAAATGTCTCAATTGGTAAGGAAATGAGGTCTTTCACATGAGGTATTACAAACACTGGGATAGCTCCTCATTAAATGGAGGAGGATGTTACGATCTAACTTACATATATTGTTTCTTAGACTACTATATATTTTTTAGTATAACTTTATATTGGTTAAGCTGTACTTTTGGATTTATTATTTTAATGGTACTACACTAGTGATTTTAAAATCTAATTTAGATCATGTTTATTTAGTTATGGTGGATATTTGATTGAGTACTACAATCTTAGTTTATGTTGAAACAAGGTGATTTGGATATCTTGGTTATAACATTGATTTCAATTTAGTTCTTATACTTTATAATATTTAGTTTAGTCATATTATTATTCTACTTTCATATCCTTCAAGTGTTACTGATGTTATTTATGGATGCAGGGATAGGGACATGAGCTAGGCTGATAGTGGATTTTGGTAGTCAGGACAACGACGGGTTGAGGTAGTGATCAGTTAGGTGACACTAACATGGGTAAAAGGGATATCATGCATAATTTATTAGTCATTGAGAAGTAACAATCCATCAGTAGTAATTATTTCATCTCTTGTTATCACCTTTTGTTATTTTAATTTCAATCATGTTACTCGAACCATTATTATTGGTGTGTGGACCTTGCCTTCTTTATTTTTTTTATTATTATCTTGATTAATCATTTGGAATTTTGTGGTTGTGAGTTTATTATTTTAATTATCTTTGATCTCCCTTGGCAATGTTATTCAAACCTCTAGTTTATTGTTGAATTCTTAGGTGGAGGGACCCTAATTTAATATCTTGATAAGATTGATTTTTGTCATAATAACCTAAATAAGGGGTTTTTGTGCCTTTGAATCCTAAACAAATGTTATCATGATCAAATATCTTGGACTATGGAGAAAATAATTACATAATTTCAACTTTGGTGCATTTGAGGGATTTGGTTCCTCTTTCCATAACAATTTTTATTGGGGTAGTTGAGGAGAGAGGCGCAGGAGAAAAGACATAGGGGGATAGAAAAAAACCTATGGGGAAGAAAAATGGTGATATTTGTGAGTAGATGGGATCAAAAATCCTACCAAGAGAGAGGAAGGAGAAGAGCGTAGCTTGTGTCTTGACTAGAAAAGGAGGTTTGGTGTGTTGCAATACAAGCATTTTTTATTTTTGGTAAGTAAGAAAGAAATCAAAACTTCATCTCTTTCCTAGAAAGCAATTTGAATCACAAATTAAGTGTTGCTTTAAATTGGAAAATTAAAATGAATATTTGCTTTGTGTTTTGATATTAAAATAAATTATTTGCAAGTTCATGAGGAAGTCATAAGATTGCCTAATAAACCTTAAAATACCCCTAAATTGATTTAAATCGATGAAAAACTTTTTTTTTGGCATATGGGTTATTTTGGGTTGTGTTACCAAGTTATTTTCAAATGTGGGGCTTACTTGGCCATTTTTGGCATTAAGCTTGTGTAAGGCAATTTGGGCTTCCAAATTGAGGGTTTTATTAGTATGACCATTTTTATAGAGGCTTGGCAATATAAATTTATTGGGTTTTATTTTGTTAGTTTCTTAAGACATTTCAGGATTTCAAAATGAGGGTTTATAATTATTGCCATTTTATAGAGGTTGTGTATTTATTTTCATGGGTTTTATTTTTTTTATATACTCATGATGTTTTGGGATTTTTAATTATTTTGTCTATTAGAATGGTTGATTCAAATAGAAAAATATTAGGATTGATATCTCAACATGTATTGCATCATTTTCAATGTTTTTAGATTTATTGGTTGGTATTCATTTTTGTATGCATATTTCATCGAGTAACATGAATTTGAATATTAATGGGTTTATGTTATCCTCTACCTACAATTTTTTTTGAGTCTTCAACCCCATCATATAAAAATTAATTATTTTGATTTCATCACTTTGACACACTTATTTGGGTGATTAAATGATTGTACCTTATTAGAGGGTAAAGTGGTGAGTTGTTTAATTCCTTGGTGATTTTTTAATTGGTTTTGAATACTATTTACATGTGAATGTTTTATTTTTTATCGTGGCTATAGGTGGTGAGTTTATCTCACTATGGGTGTTAGATTTTTTTATTTTACCATTGGAATAACTTGAGTAAATGATGAGGGTTTATTAGGTTTGATCAAGAATGTAATCGACGTCAATAAAAAATTTAGAGGACAAAGGCTACTAATATTTGTATGCCTATTGGTGACTATGTTTTGAGTCAAATTTATAAGCTCCATCCTTTAGTTGTGAATTTATTATTTGTTGAGCAATTGTTATAATTTTAGTAATGGATTTTATATCCCTTATTTCTCATGCCCTCATTCCATAAGACTAAAAATCCAGACTCCACCTCTTAGTTGATGGTTTGAGGTTGTAAGGGCCATCTATTGTGAGGCTCATAGGATGGGTTGGGGTAGGACGGTTCATGGGGAGAGGATCTCTTGGAAATTGTTTAGCTAATTATTTTTTTACCTTAACCTAGGAGATGATTCATTGTATTATGTTTACTATAACATGATTTATAAATTTAGAAACATTATTTTGTTTAATGCATGAAATTAAATGGAAACATGATTATAATGTGATGTTGTTTATAAGAACTCAATCGATTATTCAATTACTTTATCTTCCATTATATTATTGGTTGGATAGCTCATACTTGCTATAATATTTACCTTTGAATGAATAGAAAGGTTAAATGGCTTACTAGTCTGAGTTACAATCTAAAGTTTAGTGTTAATAGTTCATTTGGTAAATTAGTAAACTTGTGATTAGTTAATTTTATAATTCATAATTTATTCTATTATGGCTGTAGGTTTTTAATTGTTATTTGATGATCAAGCTTGTGATCATAGTTACTTGGAATTATATATTGTGTATAAGTTACAAATTTTTGTACTTGCATACTAAAACTCAATAAGAAAACTCATTATTAAGTGTTGTAAACATGAGAATTAGCCTATTTTATATTATTGTAAATGCATGGTTGTGGGCATAATAATAGGTTTATTTTATGCCTTAGGAAGCACTGTGTATGAGTGTATATTATCTTTATATACATTTATACTTAAATTATTTTTGTGACATAATAAAGATTGTGGTTAGAAAATAAAAACTTTCCCAGATATTTTGAAGTAATTCTATCAAAATTCATAGCATTGTCTATTTAAGTTCATAGCACCTGCTAATAAAATCTATAGAAACTAATGAAGTCTATAGCTAAGACTGGTGAAGTTCGTAGCTCTACCAAAATATTGTATTTTATAATAGAATCTTCTTCTAAGGCCATGAAATCATACCAAAACTTACTATCATTTTTGTTATCATGTTATATTACATGTATACACAAAAGTAGAGGTCTAAAACATGCAAAGAGATAGAATAAAATGTCAAGAATAGGAACTCAGACTCACATATACTAAGTAAGATAAAAGTACATATCTTCTATTTTAAACTAGTTATAAGTCCTAAAGGTACATGCAATGCTCAATCCCCATTAGCAGATTAGTAAGTGTAAAGGAGACAATACATGGTCATAATGAATCATATATTGTATTCATCAAGTGATGCATTGGAAACTATGTTTGATTGAATATTTCATAAGATCCATTTAAGGGAGTAAATTCATTATTAATTGAATAGAGTTTTATTTATTATTAAACTTTTGTTCATAATTATTTCAATTATCTATCCACAAATGAATAGTAGTGATAAATTGATACCATGATGTTAGTAGGGCTCAAGTCACATTTAAGAAGGTTGTTTTCCATTTTGGAAGTTGTAGTTACTTCAAAGGATTAATTAATTTTATTACTACAGTATTCATAAATATTGTGATCCTAGAAACAAATTAATTAAATTTAATTACAATATTAGAAGAGTATGACAAGAAATGACCATAACTATAAGAGGTGCATTAGAAGCTAGTTTTGTACAAGCATGCCTTGGCTGAAAAAGTGGAAAAAGCCTATCTAGTATTATGAGTTGAATATGATAAAGAATTACAAAATATTGTTAGTATAAATGGTTTTGATGTCCTTATAAGGTTAAATTTTGGAAACTAATGAATGAAACAAAGGATTTATAATCATATAGATTAAGATTAAGTGAACTACTTTTATTATTGGTTTAAATTTAATTCTACACTATAACTGGTTCTTATAATAATGATCTAGTGACAAGTAGATAGTACTTTAAGAGATTTAAACTCTAAATACTTACCTACAAGATGGTTCTAGGTTATTATGAGAATGATTTAAATCGTATTGGTTAATAGTATGAAGTTATCTTATGTGAAGACATCGATCCCTACTAAGAATCCTAATAACTTAATCAAATCACAACTATAAATTATTTTGTGTAAAATTATAAGTGGAAACACATAGTACGAGGACCCCTAAAAACTTATAGATCATGGTATAATGATCTAGATAGGGATAGTATTACAAATGGATCTTTACTTACCCAAAATTTATAAAGATCCTATTATAATTTCAAGGATTTAAAAGGTATAATTACCATTTGTTAACTTCATAAATGAACATCATTTATTGACTCAAATAGAACAATGTTGTTTCTATATTATGAATCACGGATTATAAAAGAATGTTACAAATCTTGAATGTAGAAACCATAAATAATTCCATAGTTGTTTAACATATCCCTAACATTCAAATATCCTTATTAACCTAAGCATCCCAATTATGAAGAAAGAGTGAACAAGATACCCCAAACTATACCCAAACTTTCATAGATGTGAGTCTCTTAAATAGGATAAGGACACCTAGATAATTGTATTAGGAAGGTGTCTGCTCCAATACAATTTAGATCTATTTATATGGATGACATATCAATATGCCCTAAACTGTATGCAAATTTTATAGGGCATTAATCTTCCCTATAGGATATTCTAGGGGTAATTACCCTAATTAAGGGTTGCATGCATAAAATTTTGGTTATGGAGTTTATGGATATGTTATACAAAACCAAACTGCATGTAGTGGACACTGTTAAGAATGGAATATACTAAGAGGGGGGTGAATCAGTATATCATATATCTTATAAAACTTTCATCCTTCATCAAATTCCACTTAATCAAACATTCAAGATATGAAATAAAACTCAAAAAATAAACATCACACAAGATAGAGAGAGACACTAGATATAACATGGAAACCCAATATGGGAAAAACCACGGAGAACAATCTCAAGTATATTTGTGAGAAATAACCCACAGGAGCACCATACCCCTTTTCTGAGTACCAACCTAGCTACAATTCATGAGCACCAACCCACAGGAGCTTCAAACCCCTTTGTCGAGCACCAACCCAGCAACAATTCATGAGCACCAACCCACAGGAGCACCAACCCCTTTGTCGAGCACCAACCCAACAACAATTCATGAGCACCAACCGATAGGAGCACCAACCCCTTTGTGTATACCACACACCTATCTCTTAATGTTGCTATCTCAACAAATGATAGTTCAATACAACATCTCTTTCCTCTCTCTCTCACCTTTGCTCTTCTAAGCTAGATATAACAAATATTATTAATCTCTCACAATTGTTCTTCTAAGTTAGATATTACAATATCAAATCAACCTCTCTCAACTATATATTTACAAATGGCTTCTCAAGGCTTTATTTATAGCTTTCCAAATGACCTTTGGCCTTCCCCCTTTGTGACCCTTCAATTCTCATGGAAAATGGTGCCAATCTTGGATGACCCTTCATATTCAAGCCTTTGAAAAGTCATGTGGTGACCCTTCATGACCAAAAACGTCCTTCCTAATTTTGTCCTTATCTTTGGTGACTTTTCGTATTCCTCAAAGTGTCCCTTCATGAGAAATTGTGCACTTACTCTTTTGTCTTCACTTGGTGACTCTTGGTATTCCCCAAGATGACTCTTCATGGGAAAATGCATCTCATCCTTCTTTTGTCTTTACCCTGTGGCTCTTCGACTTCTCCATGGGCCCTTCTTTTGTCTCATATGCAACCAAAAATATATTTGTTAATATTAAATAAATATTAACTCATATTAGCCAAGATATATTTATTACAAACAATATTAAATGTAATGGGGCCTTTATCATCAATAATGTTAAACCTTTGACATCAATGACAATATTTCCAACAATCTCCCCCTTTGTCATTGATGGCAACCTCAATCTTGAAACTGCCACATCTTGTCACCTGCACATCCTGTCATCTGAAAACATATAGTAACTCCCCCTTACTATAGCAACCTATACCTATTTCTGCACCTGTACATATACCTATTATTCTCCCCCTTTGACATCAATGGCAAAGGGCCTACCTGGAGCTAACACTTAGCTCCCCCTCACTTGATGCTGAACATCAATGGAAAGAAGTAAAATAAATTACTCCCAACTCCTCTTGCATATCTTTGAATGTGTCCTTTGATTGTGCCTTTGAGAAGATATCTAATAAATCATTGCCTATCCTTTGAGAATCTGCAATCAACTCATTTAAATATTTTCTTCTAATCTCAAAACCTTTTGCATGAAACTTTAAGGTGTATCCTTGATCACATATTTGACTTATACTCACTAGATTATGCTTACAAAACATCTGCTATCAACGAACCATGGCTGGTCTTTATTTCTTACATGCAAAGCTATTTGTATCAACATAGAATCTTTAGGTTGTTTCTTCTACCATGAACATGTCTGAACCTTCTTCCTGATGAATGGAGCTTTGAAACTTTGATCCTCCTTGATTGAATCTGCATGAGTATCCTTTTCTTTCTTTCTGAAACTATCAGCTCTTTTTCAACATTCTAATTTATTTTGACCATAATCATTTGAAACACTTTAAAACACTGCATATGCAAGAATCATAATACTGATGCAAAATTTTCCTTAAAAACTATATTCCCTCAAAAGATATACAAATTAATCTGCCAACTCACCTTCTTGTCATGCAACATAGCCAAGACCTAATAGCATCCACCATGCTTCAATTTTCTTAAAAGTGTCTTCTTGAAGCCTAGAAGAGACACCCCCACACAAAACGGTCCTAGAAACGAATCTCAAGAGATTCCCACATCTCCTCTATTTCTTCCTTGATCTTCTTGTGTTTTTCTTTTAGAATCCATTTAAGCATGTCTAACCTTTTTGACTTACTAACCTTATCATTTATGATGTTTTTATTTTTCTCAACTTTTGCAACTATCTTATCTTGACAAAGCTCATGCTCAAATGTAACAAAATATTCTGCACAATCCTTCCTTTCTAATTCTTTATCTACTATAGCAAGTAATTCATTTTCACTCTTAAACTCAACCTGATCAACCTTTACTATTTTAGGTCTCCAAACCTGAATTTGTCTTTTCTCATATTTTCTAGGGTCTCTATATCCTTTGACATACCTTGAATATCTCTTTACTTTATTTTGACATAATCTAGCAATATGGCCAACCTCATGACAACAAAAGCAAACAATATTTCTCATACCTTTTTCTTGAATGTGACTGAGATCTCCCTTTCACTCATTGCTTCTCCTCATACAATCTCTTTCCCTATGACCAACATGATGACAAATAAAACAATGGCCCTGAAAAGAATTTGAAAACTTGAAAGCATTGGGCTGCCTGATTGGCTTTTTTGATTTGCCTGCAAAACTTGCATCCTTCTTTCCTTGGACTAATATTTCATGATCTTTTTCAACCTTGACTATAAGCTTCTCATGATTATCCTTTTAAAAACCTAAATCAACCTTCAACTGATTACACTCTTCTTCTTTTGATGTTAAAATTGAAGTTGCAACCTCTAACTGATTCTTAAGATCCTAAATAAATATCTCATTTTCTTTTACTTCTATAGCCAACTTAGAATCCAAGATACACACCTTTTCCTTAAGAGCCTCAACCATAGATTTCAACTCTTGATTCTCCTTCTTTAGTTGCTTGGCCATCTTATGCTTTTCTTTACCTTCAAGCTGTTAAACCCTTTCTGAAGGAACCTGCTGTAGTACCTATTGTTAAGTACGGAATATACTGAGAGGGGGGTGAATCAGTATATCATATATCTTATAAAACTTTCATCCTTCATCAAATTCCACTTGATCAAACATTCAATATATGCAATAAAACTCAAACAATAAACATCACACAAGATAGAGAGAGACACCAGATATAACGTGGAAACCCAATGCGGGAAAAACCACGGAGAACAATCTCAAGTATATTCATGAGAAACAACCCACAGGAGCACCATACCCCTTTTCTGAGTACCAACCCAGCTACAATTCATGAGAACCAACCCACAGGAGCTTCAAACCCCTTTGCCGAGCACCAACCCAGCAACAATTCATGAGCACCAACCCACAGGAGCACCAACCCCTTTGTCGAGTACCAACCCAGCAACAATTCGTGAGCACCAACCCCTTTGTGTATACCACACCTATCTCTCAATGTTTCTATCTCAACAAATGATAGTTCAATACAACATCTCTTTCCTCTCTCTCACCTTTGCTCTTCTAAGCTAGATATAACAAATACTATTGATCTCTCACAATTGCTCTTCTATGCTAGATATTACAATATCAAATCAACCTCTCTCAACTATATATTTATAAATGGCTTCTCAAGCCTTTATTTATAGCTTTCCAAATGACCTTTGGCCTTCCCTCTTTGTGACCCTTCAATCTTCATGGAAAATGGTGCCAATCTTGGATGACCCTTCATATTCAAGCCTTTGAAAAGTCATGTGGTGACTCTTCATGACCAAAAACGTCCTTCCCACTTTTGTCCTTATCTTTGGTGACTTTTCATATTCCTCAAAGTGTCCCTTCATGAGAAATTGCGTCCTCACTCTTTTGTCTTCACTTGGTGACTCTTGGTATTCCCCAAGATGACTCTTCATGGGAAAATGCATCCCATCCTTCTTTTGTCTTTACCTCGTGGCTCTTCGACTTCTCCATGGGCCCTTCTTTTGTCTCATATACAACCAAAAATATATTCGTTAATATTAAATAAATATTAACTCATATTATCCAAGATATATTTATTAAAAACAATATTAAATGCAATGGAGCCTTTATCACCAATAATGCTAAACCTTTGACATCAATGACAATATTTCCAATAGACACTATTCATAATTTTGTTGTGTACTTTGAAAAATGTGATGCTAAAAAAAAAAAAAAAATTAGGGGGGAGTCGTTTTACACCCATATCATGTGGTATTGATTTATATTTTTTTCATCTATTGTGTGTTAGCTTGAATGCCAATTTTTCCAAATAAAAAGTCAAATAGGAATAGGACTTTCATGCACATATTGCTTATTGAATTAAAGTGAATGTTTCTTTCTAAATTTGTTTAACATAATGCTATGATAGAATTGAGATATTACAAAACCTCCCATTCTCTCCCCCATGTTTATTATTATTTTATGAGTTGTTACGATTTTAGAGCCATGGAATTGACTAATAGGATCAAAAGTAAATTTTCATATATTTTTACTTTCACACAAATGGTTGGATGTTACCAAAAACATCTTCACTATGTTAGTAGTATGTGCTCCTTAAAATTGTCTATGTTTGTCCCAAGTTTGTGGGTTTTGTTGGAATTATCTTTTAAACCTATTTTATGTTCTATATTTATAAATTTTTTTTATAGATTCTTGACAAATCATATTTTCATTTATTTATGTTTGTATCACATTATTTATTATAAATTTGGACTAATTTATTATTTTAATTAGTTAAATATGGTTAGGCCTAGTTGCAATACTTTCTAGATAGATGTGTTACATTGTGATGTAAAGTGACCTAGACCCATTTATCTACATTGCATTTTAGTTAACTCATGTTCTCTAAAATACTTTAGTGTTAGATATTTATTATATCAAATGGTGGATTTTATATTTACCATGGGTATCCTATACCCTTGCTACATTTTCCCCTTCTCATAGGGTTATATCTTTCTCATTCAAGTGTTACATTTTATCAAGGCTTGTGTTGTTTCATTTTCCAATCTATTTATCTCTAACTTATTGGAGCTTGCTTGAAACCCTTGTGGTGTGTTGTATTGAAATGTGGAAATTTATTATCATGATTACTTATTTTAGTTGATATTTTAGGTGTTATTTTCATTTTATTTTAAGGTTTCATAAGAAACAAGGGATTATACAAATGTGTTGTCAAAAGATAAATAACCTCTTGAAATTGATGTAACTTATTTTCATGATAATTTTGTGAAAAATAAGTATTTATCTAATTTTAATTATATATATATATATATATATATATATATATATATATATAACTCATAAAAGGTGTCTCTATACCTAGAAATGCTTTGTAACTCATTCTCCAGTTTACCTGATCTGATGTAGACACTAAAGACATATATGGATACTTATGGCAAAGTTTGAACCTTATGGTAATAGATATTATTTGAAGGTTATAAAAAGTGTTCATATACAATGTGTAGGTCCATAACTATTGAGATACCTATGCCTTCTCATGAAAAAGGTTTTGGTGTGTGTGTACACCTCTAGTCATATGTGCCATTATTTCTTTTTCTTTTCCTTCCATCCAAACCCTAATTTTATTTTCAATTGTAAGATGCCTTTGTAAAATGGGTTATTAGTTTGGGTCAAAAGTCCTTAACCATTTTTTACTAAATGTGCTAGCAATGCCTAAATTCAAATATTACAAATAGGATTCACACTGCATGTAGTTATCCCACTTATATATGTGAGTGAAACATAGTGGCAAATCTATAATGCAATATAATGATTTGAATTTTGACACTTGGCACCATGAAAATTTGATTTTGTGCATTTATATTTACCTCTATGGACTAATTTATATCATATAATTTGATCGGTATTTAGATGTGCATGCATTTTTTATAATATCTCAAGAGAGTGACAATTGATTCCTAATGTTTTAAAGTGATTCTCAAGGTAATGGATAGTGAGTATAAAATTATGAATGATTTGTTTTTAGAGAAGAATATTCATTAATTATTTATATATTTTAACCATGAAACATGTCTAAGCCAATCTAATGCATATTTCTCAATTTTGAAAATAGTCATTCAATGTGCCTAGACACTATTGATAGAGGTAAATGCTTGTGATAACTGACATTATCTAGTCATTAAAGATAATTCTATGAAAGTGTAAATTAGTTATATAAGATATGGAGAAGCTCTATATAAGATTATGAGAAGTTAATGTGTAAATTAATTTGATCGTAAATAGGTATATCTAGTGACTATAAGTGTTCAAGATAATATATGGGTAAACATATACAAGGAAAGTAGGATCAAGAGTCAAATGTATCTGCATTATCTAAGTATGTAAAAGTATGCCAAAGTTGATGTTTCTAAAGTGTTTCCTACCAAATTTACATGTCTATATATTCCCCTTTGTAATTTAGTATTGAAATTTCTAAATTAAAATGATAAAAAAATAAAATTGGAACCTATGATAAACACAATTGGTGTTGACAGTCATGCTCAGAATATCCCATTTTTTATGTGAAACTTGCAAGAAAACATGTATAGATCAATGTATTCTCATTAAAATATATTATAAATATCCTTAAATAATTTAATTGGTTGTAATTGATAATCCAATGAATGAATCCCCTGATGGTATGCAAACCAAGCTACTAATTTTTGAATTTGTTTGTGAATTATCATGGGTTGATCATTCCTCAAGGAGATGCAATAACTAAAACCATGAGTTGAGAAGTGTAAATACCAAAACTACCATGGGATTAGGAGTGTTATAAGTTTAGTGACACAATAACCTTAAATATGTTGCTCTAAATATCATAATAACTCTTTTATTAAACCTTGAAATTAGGTTTTTATGTTAATATGGAATCTTTACATAAGATCCTACTTCACAGTAGAACCTATAAATAGGATCTTATTGAAGATAAAAATATACTTGATAAAATAAAAAAAGAGAATGAATACTAACATAATCCTTAAGCTAACAAAATAATAAAAATGGCATACACAAAAGCAAGGTTTTTTTAGGGGATATTTTTTGCCAATTAGCTAATTTTTGATAGATTTATAAAATTTTAGATTCACCGACTAGCAAATTTTTGAAAAACTATTCACCACATTTTCCTATCGAAATTCCAAAAAATTATAACATTCACCAAAATGTACATATATTAGTACTAAATTACATGTTTTTCCTTAGATTTCACCTAACATACCTATATTTCATAATTTTCAACCCAAAATTTTTTGCCTAAAATGAGACACTTTTAAAAAATTCATGTTCCTTAAAAAATAACCTACACACAAGATTACATAGTACACATGATTTCACCTAGGAAAACCCTTTCGGTTAAAAAATAAAATACAATAGCTCCTTATTTATTGTATTAACTCAATCATTTACAATAGAATAATTTAATTTCAAGTTTTACTTTTGCCTATTATACGTGCCAGTATATATAGACACATGAATAGGTAATTGTTAAATTAGTAGTATAATACCATGGGTACCGAAACCATGGGCTATATAAAATTAGGATAAAACCACCCAAATACATGACATTATGCTCCCAAAATTATTGGGATGATTTGAACCTTGATTAGTGAAATTGGTTCCATTTTGGGTCTATAGTCTAGTAGAGAGTAAATCATGGAAAATATATAACATCTTCCCAAAAAATATGCTAAAGTAGAATCCTGAAATAAATTCTTATCTAAAATAATCAATCGATGTAGATGGATACAAACCAAAATTTCTCATGTAGTACCATTGTTCCCCATTGATCTTAATTATATAGAATAGAAAATAATTTACATGAACAAATTCCATACCCAATATGATCCATATGTCCCTCCAATAGATAGAGAATGTTCCCATATGTTAGTCAAAATGTCACAGATTGTCTCAAATTTTACTTACCCATCTACTCAATCTAGCCAATCTAACCCATCTAAATCACTTAATCTATCTTATAATGTTAAATGTCTATTTCTTGTGCCCTAAATGTATGAAATAAGCCCATTGTATGCCACCACTTTTGATATAAGCATTAAAGCTTGTGAATAACTCATGTCATAAGAATACTTATTCACATCATGTGTTATATATGAAAACATAAACATAATAATCTGAATTATATATAAAAACATGATAAGATATGTCCATATATAATAATTTTGATCATTCAAACATACAATATTTATAATCCAAGGAAATGGGCATACAAGTGTCAATGTATAGTAGATATATTAATTAATCACACAATGATAAGAATCACAATAGATGCATGATATAAATCATGGAAATGCACACAATAGAGGCATGTATGAAATAAATCATGGCATGAAGCACATAATAATAGTCAAATGTTTCCATATAAAATATATGTAACCACACACATCCAAAAAACATCATGATCAATAAGCACACAAACATATAATTTATGGCATGACTCTTACACAACATAGACATAAAATGGCCATGACATGGAATAATGTATCCTCTAACACATAATGTGACTAGACATAGTCAATTTATCATCAAATATAGAAAAATTAGTAGAGCACAAGTCATCAATGATCAACCAATTTCACATTCATGAATATCAATATTTCATAGAGAAACCAATATTAGTCCACTTAATCAACCAATGTCATCATCTATCATAAAAAACACAATACCCATAATAGATATTACTCTAGAAAGAATGAATAAGAGCACGTTATGTGAAATAGTCCAATATGATCAATGAACTAGTCTAGAAAGATATAACTTGAGAAATGTATGAAGATGCCTCTACTATAGGCATGTCTCCAATTGAATAAGGTTGCCCATGGGTGCAAGCAATGCCAATCATTTGTATGTCTATGTATCATCTATCTCATGTATACTATGAAATAAATGTGAGTATAAATGAAATTTTAATTCACCATGTATACGATGAATAAGCTCAATAAACTATGTATACCAAAAAAACATGTCATTCATAGGTACCGATTTTATATTTTTAAAGATTAGATTTTTTTTATATTTTTGAATATCTATATATTTATATATTTAATTTTTTTTGGACTGTGTTTTAACTAACCTATGATCCCATCAATGAGATTCTATGGTGTAGGTCCTAGATTATTTGATTTAAATGTCACATGTTATAGGTAAGGAGTAATAGATACATAATCATCATAATTGATGAAATTATCATTATATTTAAATAATCCAGTATAATTATCATATTCAATATAGCCATCTACACATTGTGTATCTATAGTAATCATAGTAACATATGAAATATTTTATATATCAAGAGAATGCATCAGTGCTATTTTTGGAACACACTCATAAAAGTTATGTAAAACTATCTTAGATGTTAATGGACTAGGGTAACATTTTCTGAATTGGAATAGGTCAATGATGTAAATAACATTGAATAATAGGTCATTAAGGAAAATCAATCACTTTTATTTGATTTTTTTACAAGGTTAAACCTGTGCAAGTTGTATAATAGATTATTGTAGAAGTGTAGGAGGAAATGTCTCAAGTTGGATGGGATATTCATATAAAACACCCAAAATTATAATGACTCTATTGCTATGAATATAATTCAAGTATTGAAATAACAAAGATAATATTTCACATATTATGTGTTTATAGTTTTTATAATAACATGTAAAAATCATTAGTGTGTGGAAAAACTAACAACTATTTAGTAATATTTTTAGGTCTTACAGTGAATGGTAACACAATGCCCCCAAGAGGGTCTTTTCATTTCCCATAGCATCCTTTTACTATATTTTATATACCAATCAAATTTCAAATTTATTTATTAAATATTTTCCTTCTAATGCTACCTCAAACCAAATACTCTAATGTTTTCATCCTACATTAATCAGGAACACAAGAAATAAATGAATCAAAGTTAAACAACCTTAACATGATATGTAATCTAATGATGGATATATCAAATTTTCACAACTTACCCTTTGAAAAATAATTTTTTAAAGATGGAGTATTAAATCTTAATTATATGGTATATACCATATTATTCATGAATATTTATGATAATAATAAATCAATATATAAATTTCCATTAATAACCATAACAAGATAATTAAAATGAATCCAAAAATGCACATTTTAAATAGGAACTTACAATAAAAAAGATAAAAAATAATATCTAAATTTTTGAGACATTCCCATGACAACTCGATACCATTGAGTAGAACAATGGGTTATTTTGAGCCTCTAAAATTGGGTTTGAAAAAAGATAACTTATATTTTATAGTACATTAAGAATTTTCATATGGAAACAATATGGCATTAGTATTTATTAATTGTACATCATTCTACAAATTACCTAAAAATAATTAAAAATTCCTTGATTCCCATACGTATCACATATGCAAACACTAAAAAATGGCCACTTACCATTTATTTTTAAATTTGTATATATTATTTAAAACACCCAATTTTTTTCCAATGTAGTGGGTAGATGCATAAAGTTGGGGAATAAAAAAGTGGCCATTCTTTAAAAATTCATCCATAATTTATAAAGGGAACACATACTTTGAAAAAAAATTCCAAGTATTTTTTTTGAATAGGATTGGAATACCAAACCTAAAGGGCGTGAGCCCTATAGCAAAGGGAGTGTTCCCTATCTACTGTAAAGAGTGGACACCATTTATAGTTCACTTTTATTTTATTTTGATGCTTGGACATTGAAATTTTTTTTAATGTATTTAGTAAAATAAACATTTGATTATAATCTTATAATTTAAATTTTTTTTATTAAATATAATAAATTGGGACCACTTAGGGTCTTCTAAAATTGATTCTAGAGTTTTAAGACTTATCATTTGGATGATAATTTTTCAAAATCCAATTTGGTTAGTATTTAATCATTTTTTAGAATTTTATAATTGAATAAAAGGTTCTCTAGGTGCAAATTTTACACTTGACATCTGTTTTGGGCAAACCACTAGTTATTTTGTAGTTTTTTTGACCTTCCCAATTGATTTATGACATTTTAAGGAGTTTCAAGTGTAGGAAAAATTAATTTTAAAAACCTCACTTCTTTCAAAGATAGTGAGAGTTGAGAAGATATTGACATATGAATTTTCATACACACTACATAATTTATACCATCTACAGTCACCCTCTAATGTCAAAATTTTTCACATAGGATTTTTATTTAATCAAAATTATAACCCTTAAGTCAAATTTCAATTTAGATGAGGGAGGTGTCTCTAGAGGCTGACAATAGGGTGTATTCATAACATAATAATTTAGTAGGCAACATTATGATGATATTGTAGGTGAATTTAGATTGACTTACAAAATGTAATTGAAGTGTATTTACCATATGATGTTTGCATGTCATAAGGGGTGATGTTAGGATCTATTTAGAAGAAATATTTAGCATTTGTTAAATTTAACATTGATGCTTCATGTGAAACTATGAATTTACATACACTTATCCTTTTCACACCCACAAAGATTATGCACAACTCATCTTAGAGTCTTTCATTCCACATTCATTGCATGTGTAGATAAGTCTCATGGACATTTTGCATAAAGAATATTGCAGCTAGTAAAAAGTGTTCACACCACTACATTTTCATGTAACACTTTGCTTCTACATAGAGCCTCTTACACCTAACAGATCCCCTGCCATATCTAATGCACCTTGTGTAAATATTTTCATCATATTACATCCACATGGTTTTCCAAATGGTACTTATTAGTTTAGTGACATGTTAGGGAATTCCTTAGACTAATCATATGAGAGATTAGGTCAACCACCACACTCTTAAAAGAAGCTAAATCATTTTAAGGAAAGAATATGAAAAGACTTACATAATTATTCTTATTATAACTTTAAATAATTATAACTACCTTATTATATTATGTGTATAAATATATAACATATATGGATCTTGATTGAGGTCAATGATCTATACAATCGTAGAGATAAATAACATGCTTGAGTATCTAACATTTTATCATATACATTGTATTCAAACCTTTAGTCTAGTAAAATCAAAGTAAGTGTTTCCCCTCTTGATTACATGAATGTGTTATCCTAGCCTACTTTGTCTTTTTACTTTTACATAATCATTCACATTGAATATAAGTTGTATTTCTTGCAATAATTCATTTTATGATTACTTAAAATTTATTTGGTTCACTTTATAAAACATAACATAATGCACATAATTCATAACCTCAAATATTATCTATAAGTGCAAGGTTATCACCTATGCACAAAATCCCATGCCCCATGGGGTGGATCATTTTTATAATATCATCTCTCTTTTTTATGCTTATAAACATGAGAGCACAACAAGAGAAGGATGGATTGTTATTCTGATCTATTTCAGCCCACCCAAAATAATTATATAGAAAAATTAATATAAGTGACACTTAGAAGTAACTTGAGGTGTCCCCATACATACAAAATATCATTACAGATTCCCTATAAGAATATCATATAAAAATATGTTGCAAATTCTATGAGTTTATGATTGATCTCAACCTGACACATTCAAACTCTCTCTTGTAACACACTCAATAGCAGTTTCAACAATGTTATTGAGTTGAATTTATATTAGTTTATCACATTTATGTTTATTGGGCTTGATATTTCCTATTTTAGTGTCTTACGTAACTAATCAATAAAGTTTTTGTATGTGGCAATAAAATAGGGCATATCAATTCTAGATTTACATTTGGTTATCATAATTCTTTTTAATGGGAACAATACATCTTATTTTATGGCCACATGTAATAAATTGAGTTATTAGTTACATGAGGCACTTAGATAATGAATATCAAGTGTGACTTTACATTAGGCTATCACATTTGTATTTATGGAGCTTCATATGTCCTATTTGAGTGCATCATTTAACTAATAAAGTGAATGGTTGTATGAGGCACTCAAATAGAGCATATCAATTCTAAATTAATTTATTACATGTGGCACTAAAATAGACAATGCCAATTGTGAATTTACACTAGGATTTCACATTTGTATTTATGGGGCTTGATATGCTCTAATTGAGTACCTTGTGAAACTAATCAAGTGATTGGTTGCATGAGGAACTCAAACATGGAATATCAAATCTTAATCTACATTATTTTGTTGCATTTATGTTTAAGGGGATGATATACATTATTTAATTTCTATATACAACCAATCAAGTGAATGATTACACATAGCACTCTAATATGGCATGTATCGAGTATGAATTTAGATTAGGTTATCTTATTTGAGTTTAGGGGGCTCAATATGCCCTATTTCAGTTCATCATGTATATAATTGAGTGATTGGTTATAAGACTCACTCAAATTAGAAATATTGAGTCTAATTTTTAATTAAGCTATCATATTTATGTTTATGGGGCTTGACAAACCCTATTTGATTACCCCATGCATCCATTCAAGAAATTTTTTTCATGAGACACTAAAATAAGTCATATCAAATTTAAATTTTCATTAAGTGGTCATTGTTATTTTTATGGGGCTTGATATGTCCTATGCTAGGTCCCATCATAATGAATTGAGTGATTGGTTTCTATAGAAATTAAATGAGTCATATAAAGTTTGAATCTATTGTCAGTTGATAAATTTGGCTTTAAAGGGCAGGATATGCCATATTTGAGTGCTTATGCAATGAATTTAGTGATTTTTTTGCACTAGACATTCAAATAGGACATATTGACTCCCAATTTATGTTAGGTTATTACAATTATTTTTATGGGGCAATTTTTTAATTTGAGTTCTTTATGTAATGAATAAAGCAATTGGTTTCATAGGGAATTAAATTTGGTATATCAAGTTTGAATTTACATTAGGTTTTTGAATTTGTATTTATGGTGCTCATTAGTCCCTATTTTATTTCCCCATGTAATGAAACCAACAATAAATACATAAAGTTTCACTAATTATTCCAATGAAAGTAGTCAAAGGAAGTCTATGCCAATGAGTTCTATGACTACACCCCATGCCTACATAAGAATTTGAATAATAAAATAAGGTAATGAAGTATAATAGATGAATTTCACCTCAATTCCCTATGAAGTGCATCAATAGACATTCAAAATCTCATTGTAGATGCCCCAAAAGCATAATCTACCAAACACTTTGGCCAATTATGTAATTTTATGATTCACCTCGGCCTATTATTAAACTCTCTTTGATAACATGGTTAATAGAATTTTAATAGATCACTACCTTCAAATTAAAAATCAATCTTTACATTCCCATATTAAAAGGAAAAATCAATGCTACAACATTAGATGCTTTGATTTGATAGCTTGAGGCATACTTATCATTCAATAAATTCACCAATGTTGACAAGATCACCTTTGTGGTGTTGAATATTTCCATCCTAATGGATCACTAGTGGGATAATTTTAGAGCCCAATGCACATGAGACTACATTCAAGTCAAGTCTTTGAAGACTTTTTGATGCACTAAAAGGAGATTATTATCCTATATACCACTATAAAGATGAATAAATCAAGTTCCATCAATTATAACAATGTAAGGAGTAGTATGGTATTTTTTCCTATTGTATTAACCAGGATGATGCAGGAGAATTTGAATGACGAGCGCGCGCGTGTGTGAGCGCAACCCCAAATCCCAAACTAGATCATCGTTACTCAGGCAGCTGGTGTGGATGCGGCTTTTGCTACGAGAGGGTCTCCACCTGTGTATGGGGACAGGATCCTGATTGCCCATTCTTTTGTGGATGGGGGTTCATTTCCAGCAACAAATAAAGCAAAGGGATCCCCTGTTTTTGGTTCATGCCCTGATTCTAAGGGAAGAACTTATGCAGATGTGGCTGCCTATAAAGCTAAAATACACGACATAAATAATCAGGCTTCTTTTGGGAGTTCATGCATTTTACCTGTAAGTGCTTTAAGTCCTGTTAGGGTAAATCTCAATCTTGATACAGTTGAAACAGTCTTTAATCGGGTAGAATACTTTTCAGAGCATGGGGCTATTTTCTGATTGCATGGCTACTGGCCCTCTCTTGCAGATCTACATGGCTGGATCTCCAATAACTGGTGGCCACTAATCGATGGAAATGTGGAAATATACCCATGTGTTAAAGGTTTTTTTTAGCTTTATTCCAAAACTCTAAGGACAGGAAGACTATTCTGTCCTACAGAGATTTTTTTTGGTAGGGTAAATACCCTCTTATGGCCAAACGGTGGCATAAGGATTTCAATCCTCTCATGAAAACCTTCAGCAAAATCCCTGTCTGGGTTCGGCTCCCTAATTTTCCAATAATTCTATGGCATGATTCATTTTTTAAAACCATTGAAAATGCTATAGGGGAGTTTTTATCTGATATTGATGAATCTAAGAAGTTTTACCACTCGACCTGTGCACGCCTATTGGTTGAGGTGGATGTTTCTAAGGGCCTTCCTGAGGTGATTTGTCTGGACTCCCCTAGGGGTTCTTGGATGCAAATCTTAGATTATGAAGGTTTACCTTTTCGATGCAGAAAATGTCACATGACGGGGCATGTTGCAGCTCAGTGTGATGCCAGGAAATTCAAATCCAAAAGATCACCTTCTTGGTGGTCTGAAGCTACTGATGAACATTATACAGCTAAACAACCTGGGGAAGATATGACTGATTCAGAGAATGAGAGTGAAAAGAGTATCCATTCTGAACCGATGGATCGGGAGACTCCGCTGGTAAAAGATCCTGTTGAAGGTACTGTGGAGATTGAATTATGTGATCTCTCAGAACCGATTACTGAGGAGGAGGTGGTCTCTCCACCTGTTTTGAAGGATTCTTATAGGAGCCAGATGTTGGCTAGTTTTCAAAAGGATTCTGCTGAGGCATTGGTACCCCCTAGACTTCATGGATCATGGCCTTCTGAGGATTGGGCTATTGAGGCTGCTAAGGTAGAGGATGGTTAGACAGCAGTTAAGAGGAAGAAGTCTAAGCCTTTGGTCCCCCCTCTAGATATGAATCTTTGGTCTTGTAAAAAAAAATATTAATAATATATTTTTATAGTTTGTCCAGCTATTGTCTGCTGTTTTTAGATTCCTGGTTAATCTGGTTTTGCTTTTGCCGGTTCCAAGTTATTTTGTTACCTGGTTGTGTTTAAGGTTTATCTATCCTCTGATGTATAGGGTTTCGGGGCCCCTTCAAAACCTGTTTTTACCTTAATCTAAAACAATGCAAGGAGTAGTCATTGGAAAAATACATTACAATTTTTTTGACTACACCCCATACCTAAGTGAGAACTTGATTGAACATCATAATGTGTAGAAGTAAATCAACACGATTTCACTTTATATTCTTATGAATATATGTTTTTTTACTTATAAAGTATATCAACAAAATTTTACCTTATATCCCTATGGATATAGAGATTTTTACTTCCAACACTTTAGGACATGATTATCACAATGTTTCCACAATTTAAGGAGAGAAAAAATTTAATCAATGTCTCACCTCTTAATCCAATTCCATGTTCAAGAGTCATCCCATGAAAAAATAATCACCCTCACCTTTTATGTAGAATTAAAATGATTTTTTAAAAGGAGAGAAAGATAATAATGTTGTACAAATATCAAAGGCTCTTACACCTTCTACTTCAAACAAGGAGTAAAAGTCTGGTGAAAAGTGGTACCATAAACATTTCTCACATGCCCATGGAAATTCTAAATGTTTTGTGTAAAAATACTTGCTTGTGTAGGTTACATCTAGTCTCATGTATATCAATGATACTAATCTAGATTCTTCTTATTTTAGCACTATCACCACTAAAATAGACACTTACGAGAGAAAAGAACACCTTTTACACACCACCTTTTGGGTGAAGGGTTATACTCTTCATGTAATCATTGATAGTGTGAGTGATAAGGACATCATCCTAATGTGATTATGTGCACTACCAATTCCATATTTTTTACCACGTAAATGTCTTAGGATAAGCCATGAGAAAAAAAAAACTCCTACATATATGAGATAAGTTTACAACATAGTTTGGTAAAGACAAAGGTTCACTTTGGTCATTGGAGTTGATTATCAGATAATGAAGAAGAGATATTTTTATTGTATAGTCTAATGGTATGGATTGGATTGATATGTAGCATCTCAGGCATATAAATATGATATCCCTAGTAAGATGTTATGGACCTACAAAGGTGAAATGTTAGAAGTGACAGTGTCCTTCATAGGATTAAACTTGTATGCTATAAGATACATTATCATTAAACTTTTTAATGAGGGTTTTAAGCACACCAAATTATTTACAAGGTAACCTCTAATGTTTTAGGATCAATGAATCAAAATTCACTCCAAGGCACAAGATGCAAGGTATTCAATTTTATTAACAACCACTTGGAAGAATAACATCAAAGCATATGTTGTTTACCATAGGTGTGAATTAATGAATAGAACTAAAATAATCAATAAATATACTTGAAATGATTGTATGATCACTAATATAGAGTGGACAAGACCAAAATAAACCAAAAAAGGAGGTGGAGGTATGGTAGGAAAGAAAGTTTTGTTACAAAAACCAAGAAAATTTCCAAGTTAGTTTCATGAAAGGGACAAGTGCCAAAAATAATGCATAATACCAACTACTATATCAAATAAAACATGTAGACAAAGTAAGGAAACTAATGATAAAGGATATAGTAAACTCAAAGTTATTGGCTAAAGGTTGTTTGAACCATAATTATAGTTGCACATCCATAAGTAGAAGATTATAACCAAGAAAATAGAGAGCATATAGATTTATTGTTTCAAAATGCTAGAAATATATATCAAAGACACTTATACACCTTTCATGAATTACTCACACATTGAAATTAATCATAGATGCATACCAATATAAAATATCTTATGCTCATTCCTAATTGATAAGAACTTGTAACTAAGACAATAGATCACTCAAAATAGTTATCGCACATAATGAATTACTGAATACATCAACAAGGTTGATATTATTAATCCTTAAAAATAGAATTGGACAAGAAAACACATACAAATACCAACTTATGAAACACTTCAAAAGTTTCCTTTGTTATATTGAATGTTTAATTCTCCTTCTCTTACAATTAAAAATTGTATGTTTATATAGACTTAGGGAAGGGGTCACCTCAACCTCCAAGTTGATTTCAAATTTTAAATCTTGTTACAATTATGTTGGAATATGAATCTAACTTTTAACTTAAGTTTCAAGATCTGATCTTGATTTTAAACCATGGTTACAATTCTGTTGAATCCACTTGACTTTACCTTTTACAAGTTGAATGTTTAAACCATAATTTGTTAGTGATTTCAAGATCTATCAATTCTATTTTAGTAAGACAATGCAAGCTAGATTTTACTGATAGTCTTAATCCATATAATTTTTATCCATTTTAAATATATTGGATATAAATCTACATTTTAATTACATAATTAATTTTTCCACAACTTATTTATTAAGATCTCAAATTACGTACATGACTTTGTTTGTGGATTTATCTTCAATCATTTCCAAATTACCTTTTGAACACCATTTCTATTTACATTAGTTTTTTATGTATTCCATTTGTATTTTACTTTTACTCTATATTTTTAAATAGACACAACCTTGAAATTTATCCCCATCATACTCTACCTTTGAAATGCATAGAATCATGACACTTGGCAATCTCCTAGGCGTTTGCTTTATAACCTTGATCATTAGCCATTGATCATGATAATCAAATAGTTGATGGGTTCAAGGTCCATACATAGCTCTATGTACTCATTGTGGTATCAATTATTGAGATGGTTCTATATGGCACCATCATGAACCCTCAAGTTACTATGCATCTAAGTTATTGACATTGGGCTCTAAGGTTTTGATTTTCTAGATGACTAACACGTGGATGGTCGATGGGCCTTTAAGATATTGAAATAATATCCCACTACTTTGATTTATTTCATACCTTTGAGTCACCAAGATGAAACCATGTGTTGAAATCTTGAGACTTGAAAGACTATTACACTTATAAAATGTGATGCCAAGAAATTTAACATTTGAGGATTATTAGTGGGGCATGTGGATGGGATTTTGAAAATTTAAAAACTTTGATTGTGGCATTGTTGCCATGAATTTTTAGGTCATTAGGATTAAGACATGTGGACTAGCCATGGGACTCAAAAACTCCCTTTAGACTTATAAATTTTTATGAATGTTCATCAAAAGAGGACAATGTGATTGAGCCACGTGGATGATCGATGGTTAATCTAGGGTTCATAAGACTATAGACTATGTAATAAAACTAACATCTGAGAAGCTTTATAAAATAACTAAACCAAGCACAACTAGAAATGAGATGAATAAATTAGTCTAAAATTGACATATAAAGCATTTTAAGCATGAATCAAGATCATCAAGGCCAATACATATACATAATCTTTAATATATTATTTGAAAAGTATAGAATTTAAGGATTCAAATAAAGAATAATGTAAGTTAAAAATAGAATTGAAGTATTAGGCATTCAAATAATACATTGAGAAAATATATCATAAATATATATCAAGTTGATATTCTAATCTAACATAGGGAAAATGTCAATACACATGTCAATCATGTCGATTGATATGCCAATGTCACATACATGATTCCATGAAACTAAAACATGACCAACCCTTAGCATACAATTCAAAATCATATTATTAGGGTTTTCTAAGGTTTATAGGACCAATCAAAAATATTTTCAAATAATCATGGGTCCCTATTTAAAAATCTGAAAATGAGGGGGGGTGTTGAGCAACAATAAAATGGAAACTCATGGGGGAACACTCCTGAATATTTTAAAACTCATAAATTTGATAATGAACTTAATTAAAACTATATACCTTACATGAAAAGAATGAATAAACTAGATAAATGAAAGAGACTCTTACTTTTCCACGTAACATACTACCCCTTCTCATTTCACAAGATCTATGTGTGAATATGTGAAATACATTTACCCCTTATCATGATAATTTAATTTTGACACTTTTGAATTCAATAAAAATCAAGAAGAGTGGGCATTTATTTTCTACCAATCTGGCATCCATAGCCCTGACAGATATACCTCTGATTCTACTCAAATCCTTATTCTACTACCAGTCAAGTGTCCATAGCCCTGATAGAGGTTACTGTTGTCACCAAATATTTTACCCTAGAGATGGTTTTTCAATCCTACTCTAATATTTGTGCAACATGGGATTACCTTTAGGCATGTGGGTTGCCTATAGCAGAGGTAAACCTCTAGGTTTAAGGGATAACACCCTAGATTGGTCTTTTTTTGCTTATCACCTACACTAATTACTTGATTAGATGAAAAGGGATAAAATTAACATGCAATTAAACTAATATAATGAGGTGATACACCATAATTATCTCTAATATACTACCATACTCTTGTACTAAGAATCATGACTCACAATACTAGTCTCAACATCCTAAATTGTTCCAACAAAAGTATTTCAAACATGGAGGTGATATGCATTGTACTAATCAAGGTGAGTGAACCAAAGGTTATATTTTATACACTAAGGTTATTAATTACACTTAACTATATAAAAATTCACTATATAAACTTAATGTGACCTATTAGAGAGAGAGCTACTTGCATCAAACATGGAAGAGTAGAGAGAAGGTAAGGATATATGCTTATCACTGGATACTTCACTATGCACCACTTCAAACACTTAGACAAGAATATTATGAACTTAAAAATAGATTAAAAATATTTATTTCAAATTCATATACATTACTCAAACTAGCAAGGACTCACCATACCAAGTGTGGATTCCCTTATAAAATCTAAAATGGCTTGCATTTATAGAGCATGTGAAAAGTGAGAGAAAAAGTGAAGATGAAAGGTCACAAAGCCAAGTGTCATGACTTGGAAAATAGTTATATTATATTATAATGGAGTGGATAATATACTATGAAGGTCTTCTTGGATAATTGTCCATCTGAAGCATGACAAGATCTTTAAAATTGGCATAGAGGTCTTCAACTACTTTCTTGAAATTGCCTTTATGATGAAGCATCTCTTGATAAATTGAAATTAAATTAGGGAGAATTAAAACATATGAAATATCTTAAGGAGGTTGGAAACAAGCTATATCAGTCATTAGATACTCTCCTAATTGATATCCTTCCTCATGACACTTGTATTCACGGTTTATAGTCACTTACCATTTCTCTTGGCTTCACTCTTCACATTTGTCATCAAAGTGACTTATAGTTTATCAAAAAAAAATATGGAATATGTATTAGGAAACCTATTTTACTTATTTTCCATTAGACAAACATAAAAATTATCCCAAATTAGGCCTCTCATCTTCTCACTTGGCAGTCACTTCTCATTTTCACTATCTGTCTAAGACTACTTATGATGAATGGTGTAGCAGAAGGCCTTTCATGCATAAATATGGTGATAAATTAATATTATAGGTTATAAAAAATACCCATATACCTTATACAATTATTATCACTCACAAATTCTCTTCCGCACCTGTTAAAAACATAAAAAAATATAGAAAACTGTGTGTTAGGGTTATTTATACAAGTGATAGTATGGACCAAATGGATGCCTAGGATATTGAGAGATAATTATAAAATTTCCAAACACTTTATATACCAAATTACCCACTTTTATTGCATATCCTTTCATACTTTATCTGTGAAGTTAAAACCAAGGTTTTAGGAGGGTTTGGTTCTTAATAATAGTTTGTAAAAACCTAATGTCCAAACCCTGAACCAATTCCAAAAGTATTGAGTATAGGACCCTACCCAACTACCCTATCTAATTGAAGTCTAATTCTTGGTGTCTGTATAGATATGAAAACTTGAATTTGGCCTATCAAGCTTTGTCATACATTCTAGGTACCCTTGTCATGGTTTTAGGTCAAGTTGACCACTCTGTGTTTTCCTCTATAACCCAATGGTTCTGATCAAATTTATATCTCCCCTTGAAATCTCTCAAGTGACTTAGGAAGGTTATGTGGTAATTTTTATCAATATAGAGGCCATTAGGTTATAGGTCTAGTTCGAGGCCTAATAGGCCTAACTACATTGCTTGAGCCTTTGACCACTTGGGAGTGCCTCGTAGGATTGTAGGTGACTATTCACATTTTTTCACCTCTAATTTAACTCTTTACATCATTTCACAGTATCTTAATACTTTTAATTTCATATTTACAACATTCACATAGTAAAATTGTATTCTTTGACTTGAATGGGAGTGCCCTCTATCTGAGACAAAACAAAGGGCATCTCCCCTATTTGCCTTGCCAAAGTGAACTCATGGATGGATAAAATAAGTATTAATGATCCTTTATATGAAATGTTGGAGAGTTGTCATGATGATTTCATGGTAGTGTCATGGAGGTGTCTTATTGATTGTATGAAGAGATTTTATATTCTATGTGACAATGACAAAGTGTGCAATATGCTTGTTCTTATATGATAAAATGTTCAATGTGCTTGTTATTGTATGCTTGAAGGAGGCTAGGTTGATCTTCAGTATTGCCATGGCTAGAGAGGATCATGGATAGGTATAGTTATTATAGCATGTGTAAGATGTACCTAAGATGTTATATAAACTTGTAGAGCTTGTGTGCATAAGTATAATTCATTTGGTTGATCATAGTTTTCATCTATACACTTTGGGTCTAGTGGAAAAAAATCTAAGTAGCCATTTTGATGAGATCACCATTGGCACATGGGAAGGAGTCAAGGGGAGTTGGTCATATAGTTTTGATCATAGTATTCCCAAGTTGTTATATACCAGATCTCAAGTCATGAATCAAAGCTCATTTAAATATATGAGGGTTCAAAGTTGGATTCTAAGATAGAATTCACTATTTTCCCATAGCCAAATTTACAATATGGCTAGAAAAAGCTAAGTAAACATGTTGATGAGGTCAATGTTTGCATGCATGGAGGTTTTAGAATAAGGTGATCATATGGATTTGTTTAATTTTAGACCTATTTTATTTATGCTAATTTATAGATCATGTGATGTAACTCGTCAAAAGCTATGAATATGCAAAGTTGGGCTCCCAGGTAGTTTTACTATGTTTCCCATACTTTGCCAATTTTGCAGTGTGGTAGAAAGAACCAAGTGATATTTTTGATGGTTTTATATCTTTCACATGTGAAGGTGTCAAGAGAAACTAATCATATGGATTTGTTTAGTTTTTAGCATAGATGATTTGTGATAAATTTGAGATTATCCACTAAAGTATGACAAAAGTTATGGTTGATCACAGTTAGCCTCCCAACCAGATTTGGACATAGTTAGCTTTGTGACAAAATATTTTGAGAAGGAACTTTAATGGCATTATATCTCATATGCATGAGGGTTTTATGAGTAATATGTCACATGGTTGGATTATACTATGTGAGGATATAATCTAGTCCAAATTTGAGATCCTGCATTGAAGTGTATAAGAAGTTATTAAGGATCAAAAATGGTTACTCAAGCATATTGATAGGGTCCCCATACTTGGTCAATTTTGAAAGTGTTAAAGCTCAAGAAAGATCAATGGTGCATGTGGCTCTAAGAAGTTAGTAGGTAGAGAGATGAGGATAGTGTATGATGTTTAATAATTGAGCAAAGGTATATGATAATCATCTAATGGTGACCAGGTGTTCATATAATTGATTGAATGGTGAGCATTAATTGCTAATGACTTGGTTGATCTACAGAGATCAATGGAGCACGTTAATTCAAAGTTCCCTGATTACATGAGATGAGGTCAAAGTTATAAAGTTTTAAAGTCTGAATAATGGTAAACTATATGTTAAATATTGATCAAAATTAATGATTCATATTTGATCTAAGCTATGAGTTTATGAGATTCGAGCATTGTGTTTGAAGGTTAACTGTGACCATTTGAATTCAAATATTTGAATTTAAGACAAGAAAAACTAGAGATCTATATTTCATCCATATATTTTGATAAAATATGAATTTTTTCATGCAGTAAAAAGAAAAGTGGTAGAGGACTCCAAGGTGCAATTGGCTATATAGATTTAAAGATCTATAAATAAGTATAGTTAAATATATTGAGCTTAAAAGTTAATTGTGTGGTTGTGCTTATTATACAAGTAAATTGAGAAGGATATTAGAGACTGTATTGATGTTGTTTCAATGTATCACAATGAATTAGATATTATAATGTAACGAACCGCTACACCAAAAGCTCAGACTGTTAGTGAATCTGCCCACCAGGATCATAACATCCCACCACGCTTCCAAAGCCCAGACTATGGGCTGGATTTGTGCACGTACATGAGATCCACTATGTGTATGAGCCTTAGATGAAAACTTCAATGCTGGCGTAATACACCCGCTTCGTGACTTGAACACAGGTGGTTGCTCTAATACCAAATGTAACAAACTGCTACACCAAAAGCCCAGACTGTTAGTGAATCCGCCCACCAGGATCATAACATATAACATGATGTATCCTTCATGAGGATTCTCCATGTGGATTTCAGAGGTGTGATCAATCTATATTGAGTAACAATAATGCTTAAGAAGTTGACTATGTGTTCATTCATGGTGACTATGTGTAACAGGTTAGTGTTTGAGTTGTTTGAGCATATGCACATGTGAGCTAAGTTGACTATGATCTTTTAAAGATGTTAAAAGGGATATAAAGAGTGGATGCACGTTTTTTAAAGTGGTCCTATGTTTTTTTTTCTTAAGGGAGTGCTAAAGGAGTGAATGGGTTTACAAGATACCTATAAGGGATATAAGGGCCTTATTAAAAGGTGTAATAACTTAAGGGAGACCCATATATTATATGGATGACCTATGAAGATTGTTTTGAGTCATGTCTTCATGTGTTAGATGTCTTAAGGGTTAATACATGCCTAATGTCTGACTAAGATGATTGTTAATCAAGATTACTCTATAAATAGTGGAACCAAAGATAGATAGGTTCTAGACTTGTATGACTTAGAGAGGTGTGAGCATTGAAGTAAACAAGAGAAGAGGCGTAGAGTGCCCAATGGTTGGGTTGATGAGTAGAGTAGATTGAGGACTATGAGTATGACACGTAGGTCATTTTTCTTATGGTGGAATAGTGATTTTTTAGGTTGAGCATGAGTGAATATGCCTAGAGTGATCCAAAAGGATGTTTTGGATGTATTAAGAATGAACAAAGGATTATTGGTGTCTATGAGAGATTTATGTCTAGTTTGAGAGACTGATCAGAGTGTTTGTAGTGTGTATGACCATCTGGTCATGTTGTTGAAGCTTTGATAGAGTTATTTTTTTGAAGAATACATTGAGTGTGCAAAGTTGAAGAGTGGGGATAATTGGGATATGTAATGTGTCCTAATTGATATTTGTGTGTTGGTTCAAATATGTATTGTGCTTTGATCAATAGGGGGTGTTGTGGTGATAGAATTGTTTTTGAGAAGTTAGAAGTGGTCTAAAAGGTAGCTTTGGATGCATTGAGTGCGAAAAGTTGAAAAGAATTGATATAATTTTTAGCTCCATTAGATTGGTAGGCAATCAACATTGAGGAGATATGTTCTTAGGTGTTATTATGGGTGCTTAACATGTTAGGATCTTACAACACAATTGATTAATTTTGTATAAGCAACTAAACACGGAATTAAACCAAAAATAATAAGTAACTAGAAATCAGAAACAACAAAGAATAGGAGATACAAGAAACAACCAATCTTGTATTAAACTCTTCCAAAAATAAATACAATGAAGAAATCTCTCTCTCTTCTCACACCTCTCAGATGTACAGATCTCTTTCCCTCAAGAGTTCTCTCTCTCTCTCAATTACAACCAACTCCACTACTTGAATTGATTCACACTTTTTCTTGCTTACAAGCTTACAATGCTATGAGGATCTAACCCTATTATATAATACTAGGATTCATGAGCTATGCATTCTCCACTGTTAGATGCACCTCTTAATCAAAGGTTCAAATCTGTCTTGCCAAAAATAGAAATGCACACTCAAAACTAATAGTTAATCTTATCATGCAAACAATCTATTTTTCCTCAAAAATAGAATTCTGGAATGCACAAGTGACCGATGTCGGTCCCTGTCTTTCTGCATACGACTGACGTCGGCTGATCCATAACCGATGTCAGCAGCTTATGGTCGATACTTGACCAATGCCGGTGACTGTGTAACTCCAACAACCTCTGCATTTGCTCATCTGGTGAAGCTTTGAGCTCCACAACTTAACAATCTCCCACTTGGAGATAAACAGCTACACCTGTAACTGTATAGCAACATCCTCTAGCTTATTTCTCCATCTTCAAGTTTAATCTTGAAGACCAACAAAACTTGAATGAAGATTCAACTTCTCCTTTGTTACCAGCTTTGTTAACATATCAGTAGGGTTCTCATCCATATGGATCTTTTCCAGCTTCAACTGTCCATCCCCCAATACCTATCTAATGAAGTGGTACCTAAGCTGTATATGTTTGGTTCTTGAATGAAAGGCTAAATTCTTTGTCAAATGAATTGCACTTTGACTATCACTGTACAATCTGAAACTCCCTTGCTCCTTTTCCAACTCTTGCATGAACTAAGTCATCCAAATCATTTCCTTGCTAGCCTCTGTGACTACAATGTATTCTGCCTCTGTAGTAGACAAGGCAACAACCTTCTGCAACATTGAAATCTAGCTAACCACCATTCCACCAACAGTGAACACATATCTTGTGGTGCTTCTCCTGCCATCCAAGTCACCTGCCATATCCACATCTACATACCCATGTAGAGAAGTGTTTGACCCTCCATAGCATAAATGCCTACTGCTGGTCCCTCTTAGATATCTGAGAATCCACTGAACTACTTTCCAGTGTTCCTTTCCTGGATTGGCCATAAACTTGCTGACAACTCCCACTGCTTGGGCAATATCAGGTCTAGTACATACCATTGCATACATCAAGCTCCCAACTGCTGAAGCATATGGAACTCTACTCATGTACTCAACCTCATCATGTGATTTAGGACACTGTTCTTTACTCAACTTGAAGTATCCATCCATCGGTGTGCTTACTGATTTTTCATCCTGCATATTGAACCTTTCCAACACCTTATTCACATAATCCTCTTGAGACAAAATCAAACTGTGATTTTTCCTGTCTCTCTTAATACTCATGCCAAGGATATTCTTTGCTGCTCCTAAATCCTTCATGGAAAATGTGTGAGCTAATTTTACCTTAAGCTCAATAATATCCTGCATGTGTGAACCTGCAACAAGCATATCATCTACATACAGTAACAAGATAATATAATTACCATTATCCAATCTGTTAAAATAAACACAATGGTCAGATTGACATCTACTAAAGCCATGCTCTGTCATAAACCTGTCAAACCTCAAATACCATTGTCATGGAGCTTGCTTAAGACCATATAAGCTTTTCTTCAATCTGCACACAAGTTTCTCCTTACCTTTAACCTCAAAACCTTTTGGCTAATCCATATATATCTCTTCATCCAAATCTCTATGAAGAAATGATGTCTTAACATCAAGCTACTCAAAATGCAAATCCTCAATAGCAACTAAAGATAATACAGTCCGAATAGAAGTCATTTTTACTATAGGAGAAAAAATTTCACCAAAATCAATACCTGGTTTTTGTGTAAATCCCTTTACTACCAACCTGGCCTTATGTCTCATTTTTCCATTCTCTCCTTCCTTTAACCTATAAACCCATTTGTTTTTTAGTGCTTTCTTTCCAATTGAAAACTCAACCAAATCCCATGTTTGGTTCTTTTCCAAGGAATCAATTTCCTCATTCATGCCATGCTCCCACTGTTTCTTGGATTCTACCTGCATTACCTCATCAAAACTTTCTGGTTTTCCACTATCAGTGAGCAACAAGTAGTATAAAGAAGGGGAATAACGAATTGGAGGTTTACTTACCCTTTTAGACCTCCTTATGGGTGTTTGAGACTCATTCACAGCTTGCTGTCCACCCAAATTCCTTTTTGTCAATGACCGATCTCGGTCATCTCTGGGTCTGTACTTGACTGACGTCAGTTCCACCTGACCAATGTCAGTTTCTTTATGACCAATGTTGGTTCTTGCCTAACCGATGTTGGTTCTTGCTTGACCAATGTCGGTTCCTGCCTGACCGACGTCGGTGTCTATTTTTTCCTATGTATGATTATTTTTACCTGTGAGATCATTTTGGATCATAACCTCATCCAAATCATGATTGCCCTACTCAAAATTATTTAGCCTCTTGAGCTGATCACTATACATCACCTTCTCATTGAAAAATACATCACGGCTTCTAATAATTTTGTTAGTTTCTAAATTCCACAATCAGAATCCAAAATCTCCAGAACCATAACCAATGAAAGTGCACCTCATAGATTTAGCATCCAGCTTCTTTCTATTTTCTTTATCAATGTGCACAAAAGCTTCAGAACCAAAAACTCTGAGAAATGAAAGATCTACCTTTTTACCTATCCACACCTCTTCTAGAATTCCACCATCTAGTGCAGTAGAAGGTCCTCTGTTAATTAGGTAAACCACAGTATCTACAGCTTCTACCCAAAACTATAAGGGCAAACCAGCATGTAACCTCATACTCTGTGCATGCTCCATTATTGTTCTATTCATCCTTTCAACAACTCTATTTTGCTGAGGTGTCCTTGGAACCATCCTTTCCCTATGTATTCCACTCATAAAATAGTAACTATTGAATTTATTGCTGTAGTACTCACCACCATTGTCAGATCTAAGGCACTTCAATCTCAAACCTATTTCATTCTCAACCAAAGCTTTCCATTTTTTAAATGTGTCAAAAACATCAAATTTCTTCTTTATGCAATAAACCCATACCTTTCTTATAGCATCATCAATGAAAGAAACATAATATTGTGATCCTCTAATAGAAGCTACCTGAGTTGGTCCCCACACGTCTGTGTGAATAAGCTCCAACTTGTGCTTCTTCTTTGTTGACCCAGTTTTGAGAAACCTCACTTTCTTCTATTTTCCAAAAATATAATGCTCATAGAAATCAAGATCTATGCTTTTCAAATCTGAAAGCTTACTTTTTGACTTAAGAACATTTATTCCCTTCTCACTCATGTGACCAAGCCTACAATACCACAACTTTGCATCTACATCTGAAGTAGATAAAATAGAATGAGAATAATCAGTAATACAATTACATAGATAAAGAGTACCTACTCTCTTACCTCTGGCTAATATAAGTGCACCCTTGGAAACTTTCCAAGATTCAGCTGTGAGAGTTACTATGCAACCCTCATCACCCAACTTTCCTATAGAAATTAGATTCTGCTTCAGGATAGGTACATGCATGACATCCTTCAACACCCATGTGTTTCCATTTTGCAATTTCAGCTATACTTTTCCTTTGCCAACAATTTGACAAGGCTCATCATCCCATAAATAAACTTTTCCAAAATCTCCATGGACATAATCATTGAAAAATTCTCTATTTGGGGTTGCATGGAAAGAGGCACCAGAATCTAAAACCCAAGATTCTACTTTATTATCCAAAGAAAATATAAGAGCATCCTATGCAACAATACCTATAACTTTTGCTTCTTATTTACCTTCATGCTAATTTTCTTCTTTAACTTTCAACCAGCAATCTTTCTTTGCATGCCCTTTCTTTCCACAATTCCAATAGATTATTCCTCCATTTCTAGATTTGGATCTCCTTCTCATCTTTGACTTTGACCTTGATCTCCCTTGCTTGCCCTTTTCTCTTTGCCTTCCCTTGCTTTCAATACTTAAAGCATTACCTGATGTTTCCCCTGTGCTTTTCCTATGAGTTTCTTCATTCAAGATTACACTAACAACATCATCAAATTTCAAGATATTTGTAGCAGATGTAGTATTACTATCTGCCATTACCAAACTATGCCAACTTTCAAGTAAAGAGCATAAGATTAAGAGAGCCTTAATTTCATCATCAAAAACTATTTTGACTAAATTTAACTGATTTACTATTGCATGGAAATCATTAAGATGACTAGATACTGATCCACCTTCTTGCATTTGCAAATTAAATAATTGCTTCATAAGATATACCTTATTCAAAGTTGAGGGATTTTCATATAAATTTGCCAAAGTATCCATTAACTCTACCATTGTCTTTGCCTGTGATAAGTTGGAAATCACAGAAGATGCCAGGCTCAACCTTATAGATCCAAGAGCCTTTCTATCAAGAACATTCCATTCTTCATCTTGCATATCTATGGGCTTGCTTGAAACCCCACCCAATGGTAAGTACAGATCTTTTTGATACAGATAATCTTCTATCTGCATCCTCCATAATTGATAATTCTTGCCATTGAATTTATCCATTCTTAGTTTACTTTCTTATGCCATTGCTTTACTCCCACTCAATCAGAAACCCCTGTGAGTGACCTGTAATCAACAAACACTAACCCACACTGATTAATCTTGTTAGTGAACCAAGCTCTGATACCACTTGTTAGGATCTTACAGCACAATTGATTACTTTTGTATAAGTAACTAAACACAGAATGAAACCAGAAATAATAAGTAACTAGAAATCAAAAACAACAAAGAATAGGAGATACAAGAAACAACCAATCTTGTATTAAACTCTTCCAAAAGGAAATACAATGAATAAATCTCTCTCTCTTCTCACACCTCTCAGATGTACATATCTCTTTCCCTCAAGAGTTCTCTCTCTCTCTCTCTCAATTACAACCAACTCCACTACTTGAATTGATTCACACTTTTTCTTGCTTACAAGCTTATAATGCTATGAGGATCTAAACCTATTATATAATACTAGGATTCATGAGCTATGCATTCTCCACTGTTAGATGCACCTCTTAATCAAAATTTCAAATCTATCCTGCCAAAAATAGAAATGCGGACTCAAAACTAACAGTTAATCTTATCATGCAAATAATCTATTTTTCCTCAAAAATAAAATTTTGGAACGCATAGGTGACCGACATCGGTAGCTTCCATTCGATACCTAACCGATGTCAGTGACTGTGTAACTCCAGCAACCTCTGCATTTTCTCATCTAGTGAAGCTTTTAGCTCCACAACTCAACACAACATCTAAGGGGCTAATAGCCTCCTTACAAGGTGAAACTTGCTAGAGATATAGTTGTTGTGGCACCTCAGCTAGATAGGTTTAGTAGCTCCATGATTATACCTATAACATGAAATTTAATGGTTATATCACATCCATAGATCTCTCAATCATCACAAAATTTTAAGACCAACTTATAGAGTTGACTATATGCAAGATTTGACAATGTTTTGAGAAACTTCAAGACTATGACTATACATTGGTGTTCTTACTCTATTTATTTATACTAAGATTACCTAAAGGTGTATTTGATAAGTGTGAATATGTTTCAAACTATGTTTTACTCACCTAACACCTTTGATAACCATTCATACATTTGTTCTCCATTTGACTAGGCTAGTCTGTAGACTGCAGTTAGATTGTAGGTGTCTCATTTTAGGCAAATGAGACCCATGTAGGTGATCATCAACACTTGAACATTGTATTTCATGCCCTAAGATCCTATAATGGTCATTAGTTCATTTAAAACAAAAAAGTCACTATGCCTATAGGTTATGATTCTTATGTCTCACTATTAACACATTGTGGGTCTGTACACTAACTGAAGATTCTCCATTTGGGAAACCATGGGGTTCCTGTAGGTGTTCATAGGGCTTGAGTATTGATAAGATCCTATAGGTACTCATATACGTGTGACTACTATGTTTTATTATGCCATCTTCCACTTATGTGATCTCATCTCATGCTTTGAGACCATAGTCTCACTCACTACCATAGGTCACTACGAGTTTATTTTAGTCATCTTACCATAGCATTTATTGAGTATTTCAAGTCAGGACCTATTTGAGTTAGGAACCAATCCATAATCATCCTTTCTTGATCAAATAACCATATTTATATGTCAAGACATTTCCCTTAGTCTTGGGATAGAAGATGGAGACTACTAAATTTGTCTAACCTAAATGAACTTCACCATGGAAATACCAAGTGTATGAGTAAAACTTGGTTTGAAAAAGTTTAAGGAAAGTGGTCCCAATTGTAACTTTTCAAATTATGGACATGGTTTTAAGCCTGACTTTGTATACAATGGCCTCATAATTGTCACCTTGATGCTTTCTACATTCTTAGACCTCATTAAAGGTTTCCATTATGTTCAAACCTCTACCATTCAACATCACTCAGACCTCTATGGATTGAACTCAAACCATTGATGGATACTACCTATAAGTCTACATGAGATAAGACTATGTATGTGTAATGGGTTCTCTCAACCAATCTCTATCCTTTTGAAAGGATCAATCCTATTATTTTCACTTTGGAATATTGTAACAACCTTGAAATCTTCATGTTTAATTAACATGACTAGTTAAAGATCCTTTACACTTGACTGTAGGTGACAGTTACAAGAAATCTAACTGTGTGTGTATGTTTTATCCCTTTCACTCCATTAATAACTTTTTTGAGACTTAGCCTTCAAAGGATAACTAATCACCATGCCATGAGATTCTAAACACATTATAACACCTTGTTCTAAAATCATTTTAAAAAGGGTGAAACTCTAAAAATGATGAAATACTATCTGTAGACCTTAATGGTGTCTCCCATGAATAAAATGATGTAGTCTTGCTCATTTATTAGCATCCACATATAAAAAATAGACTAATGATCATATGAAAATTATTTCCACACTATCTAATAACATGTACACCACCTTATTTACATATAACAATCCAAATAAGGAAGAAACTTGAAGGCCATGGGGATGTGCAAGCAATTTTGAGAATCCAACCTTCTTAGCAATGGTTCATAGAGCATGGTACACCAAACCTAAAACTATTTCCATGAAGTTTTAGTAAATATAGATTAACCCCACCCACCAAGTTCACTTTCTCTAACTCACATCCTCTTGTCTATACCAAGCTAAACCAGTTGACCATTTTAGCTTATCCAAGAGAGTGATAGGAAAGATAGAATGATTTTGATCAATTTAAGGTCTATCAAAGCTACCTAATATTGTAATTAAACTAATGGGAATTTAAAAGACACTTTTAAATTCCTTCCATGTGTTAAATGTGTTGTATAGGCTGTACAACTACTTGAAACTACCTAAAACTACCTGATCTTATTATTTTTAGTGTGAAACTTATAAAATGTGAGTCTAAAAATGGTTATTATAACATATTATTACATATGTGATGTTTAATATGCTTTTTTAACACTTCTCCTCTATGGGAAACCCATACAAGTTCAATAAAAGACCCAACAGTGACCTTAAAATGACATAGGACAAACTATACAAATGTGACAAGAGATGAAACATATATATGACCTCATTAAAGATAATGGGACATAGTTTACACCCTAGGGGACCCTATAACAAGTTTCAAATATATAGGGGGTTTACCTAATTTGAATTTTGATCAAATTAGTTAACATTTTGGTGATTTCCTAGGAGTGGCAAGCTAGATATACCAAAGACAAGTATCCTTCTCCTATCCATTGGGCTATGAAGTCACGTATACACTATGATTAACACTAAATTACCTTTTAAACCACACCAAACAATAGAAAACAAATATAGATTACAACACACTAAATAAAACACACTTGCGTTCTCAAGAACACTTAGGCAAAACACACACAACATAAGAAAAACACACCTATCCTAGAATGTACAAGACCTCAGACACTTGAGGTGAAGGAAAATCACCATTACTTCAACCAAGATCAAATATGGTACTTATTTCATCATTAATTCTCTAATAAAATAATCCATCACTTGAATCATACTTATCAATAAATGCTTGCTTATGTATATGGTCAAAAGACATATCATATTTTGATCCTTTGTTGATTTTAAATATGTCACTTGGAGCTCTCAAGAATGATCCATACTTCCCTCCAAGAGTCTTTTTTGGATCTACAACTTATTTGATTGCTTCCATGTCTAATTTTCACTTATTAAATTGAAACTTTGGAGTCTCCTAAGTTGATTCAACTTCACACTCTTCTAAAACATGATAAACTAAATATTTAAAACCATCAAGGTTGTCTTATTTTTGTTCCAACAAATCTAAAAATGTTTCAACCTTAGGTTGAGGTATTGACTACTCCTCAAACATAGAATTTTCTACTTTGGCTTCAACTATACTCTCCCATGACTAAAACCTTCTTGGTTGTGACTAGACATTCATTCTCATGCTTGATAGGGCACTCTCCTTCATGTTTAGGAGATTCATCAACAACCTTATTGTTAGATTCATGTTTCTTAGGAGGAGAAGTTGACTTACTCAGATGTTTAAATTCTTGAACTATGGCATGAAACTATTGCCATAGGTCATCTTCTTATTCATGTATGTCACCTTCAAGGACTCATCCATCTTGTGTAAGAAGAATGGAATTATTTTACTCAATATATTGATCCACCATACTTTGAATAACATCATCATCATCATGCATATGAAAAAGGTAACTACCCTCAATAGCTTGTGGAAAATAATTATTAATACTTACCTTAGATTTTTCATATCCTCCCTCATGGATCATGTATGTGCCAAGATAAGTTTGCTCAAATAAAGTGTATGGATCATGTCCATAAGTGTCACTACCATACTCATCTAGGAATAGATATAATATTCCCTTAAACTTATAGGATTTTCCATCATCCATTACATACTCATCTTGATCATTGATTGTACAATTGAGATTAGAGATTACTTCCACATAGGGATCAATATGAAATTTATCTAATGGTTGAGTTATAATGGTTACCTTTGCTCCTTAACTTGTCTTTAAGGCCAAGAAGGACCAATTGGTAGAGAGATATCCTCCTATCTTGGTTATGAAATCCCTTGAGAGGAAGATAACAAAGTGGTCAAGCAAATCAATAACCCTTATATCTTGAAGAATTGGGAAGCGAGGACAATCATGCAAGAAAAATATCAATCCCTTGATGAGACCCACTAACTTATATAGTGTCCCATAAATTTGTATCACCCCCTTATTATATGGTTAATATTTTAAACCCAATTTATCTACCACAAGCTTGGGCATCACTGAGGTACTTTCCCCACTATCCACAATACAGTTGTGAACAAGCTTGTCTCCCACAATGAGAGTGAGGTAGAAGGGTGGATGTTTTTTTATAGTTTTAAGAGGGTTCAAAAATGTGAGTAGGATCATTAGTGAGGGAAACACCATCATGTATTGATGGTTGATGACTGAGGTGGATTTTGGATAGATGCTCTTTGAGAATCTCCTTTTAACTGGGCATGTGAAGCACTTCCCAAAGAGAGATACTAGATTTAGTATTATTTAAAGGATCAATGATTTTGAAAGAAGGAACATTTAACTTTTCTTTTGTTTTTAAAGGAAATTAAGTGCCTTGATTTTGAGACATTGGATAACTTTGAGTCACCTTCCCAACATTTTTATTTTGTATAGATGCAGACATTATAGGGATTGTCACACCTTGTTGCCTTGTAGGAGGGTTAATTGGAATTGTGTAAACACCATGGGAATATCACAAATCCTTTCTCTTGGATCTATTATTAGTTTCAAATAAATAATTTTAATTGAGAACAAAGGTGTCTTCCACTAGAAATTTTGTAAGGTTCACTTTTTGGGACTTCCATCCTTCATTTCCTTGCACATAATTATCATCTTCTAATAACAGTTGAGGAGTGACTCCTCCTTGATAAACCAAGGTTTATTCTCCATATTCATTGACATCCATTAATTTTCCTTGCTTCCATTCCTCTCCTTGAAATAAGTTACTATGAACTGGGACCATGGCTCTTATGTTGGAGGTGGAAGTTGGGTTGTATGCATTAGATGGCATATTAAAGTTAGGTTGTCCTTACCCTCTATCTTAACCATATTGCTAAGTTGGTAACATATTTCCTTGTTGAGGATATGGGTATGGGTTTTGATTAACTCCATACTATAGATTTAGGTGCCTAACTTGAGCTTCAAAATCATTAGATCTTGTCTGCCAATCAATGGTATCTTCTACCTTCTTAGGGGTAGTTATAGACTTGGTATTTACACTTGGGACTTGAGAAACACTTGGAGTATCAGTAAACATGTTGGGTATAAGATTCATGGTGAATTTTGGAGGTATTTTTTAAGCTTGTATTAATCCATTCTCAGCTCTAATGGCTATGTCATAAGCTTTAGGTAAGGTGTAACCACACATGGACTACAACATGATGGATATGTTAGCACCAATAGCCCTTAGGTATGTAGGGAAAATAAATATTGCATGTGATCTCATGGGAGGAGGAAACCTATACCAAGTTCTTTGAAATATATCATTGAAGTCATGCATAGTCTCCTTGGGACCTCTTTAAATTACATTGAGCTGATGAATGAGTGATGTGTGATCATTTTTATCTTCAAACCTTGAGGTTACTAACTCTCCAAAATCATCCCAAGTGGTGATAAATCCTCTTATAAATGTCCTATACCATTAAATGGCCTTCCCTCTAAGATACATGGAAAGTAACCTAATGGTAATGTTAACCTCAATAACATTATGAATTCTATACTAGTTTGATATGTACCTAATATGTTCACTAGGGGTAACATGACCTTCACCATTAAAAGTGGGAATACTCTTAGTAGCATTAGGAGGTATATCATCATATACATTGAGGTGGATAGGATTTTTAGTCTTAAAGGCTAGGAAGGCATGTTTCCTAGCCATGTTATCCTCAATTTCCTCTTCACTCTCTTGATATTATTAGATTAAAAATTCTTCTTGTTCTTCAAATCTCAATATAGGCAAAGGATTTTGAAATTTAAGAGGAAGTTCAGGTTGAAAGAGTGGGTTTATGGGATTTATACCTCTACTGGTAGTTGACCTAGTAAGTACCATTAATTATGAACAAATAATTAATATAATTTGGTATAAAACTAGATATTACCTTGAAAAAAGTTTCCAAATGTTCATTAGAACACAATATGTAATTGTGATGTTGTCAAGACTAGCATTCACCTTGACAAGATGTCTTTGAGATAGTAGTTCTATCAGGCATGCTAGAACTATTATCACCAAATATTTCACCCTATATATGGTTGTTCAATCTTACTCTAAGATTTGGGAAACATGGGATTAGCTATAGGCCAATGGGTTACCTATAGTAGAGGTAAATCTCTAGGTTTAAGGGATAGCTCATTAGATTAATCTTTACTTGTTTATCACCTACACTACTTACTTACTTGGATGAAAAGGGATAGAAGGATCATGAAAGTAAAATACACTAATGAGGTGATACACTAGAATGTTCTCCACTAGAATACCATATACCTTAACTAAGGAACATGACTCGTAATAATAGTCTTAAAATCTTAGATTGCTTGAACATAAGTGTTTCAAACATGGAGGTGATATACATTATACTACTCAAGGTGAGTGAACCAGAGGTCATATTGTAGACACTAAGGCTACTCCTTACACTTAAATATAGATAAATGAACTAGATACACTTCATGTGACCTATTATAGAGAGATCTACTTGAATCAAACATAGAATAGTAGAGAGAAGGCATGGATAAATACTTATCACTAGACACTTCACTATGCACTTCACACACTTAGGCAAGAAGCTTGTGAACTTAAAACCAAATTAAAAATCTATATTTCAAATGCATATACAATTTTAAAACTAGTAGGGCTTCAACATATAAGCTTTGTATTTCCTTACTAAATCTAAAATGGCTTGCATTTATAGATCATATGAGAAAAGAGAGAAGAAGTGAAGATGAAAGGTCACAAAGCTAAGTATCAAGACTTGGAAACTAGTTACATTACAGGAGAATGGAGTGGAGAAAAGACCATGAAGGTCTTCTTATACAAGTTTACATATGAACCATGACAAATTATATCACGTAGAATAGGTGTTAGGATAACTTTTTAAGACTTCTTTGCCTTTCACTTCATTAGGTTGATCTTAAAAAGATCCCAAATTAGACCTCTCATCTTCTCACTTGGTAGTCACTTCTCATTTTCACTATCTATCTAATATAACCTATAATGAATGGTGTATTAGAAAGAGTTTCATGAAAAAATGTGGTGAGAAATTAATATGAGGGGTTAGAACAAGTCTCCATAGACCTCTTACAATGATTCTCACTCAACAATTATCCTTTGCACTTGTAGAATACCTAAAAACTTACAAAAAACCCTATGCTAAGATTATTCGTACAAGTGATAGTATGGAACAAATGGATTTCTAGGAACAAGAGAGAGTATCATACAAATTTTAAACACTTTATAGGCCAAATTACTCCATTTGAGTGCATCTCATTACATACTTTATCCATTGGGTCAAAACTAGGGTTTTAGGAGGTTTTGGTTAATAGTTCATAATAACCTGACATTCAAACCCTAAAAAAATTCCACAAATATTGAGTATAGGACCATACCCAAATACCCATATCTTATTAAGGTCTCATGCTTGGTGTTCGTATAGATATGAGTAGTTGAATTTGGCCTATCAAGCTTTCTCATGCCTACTAGGTACCCCTGTCATGGTTTGAGGTCAAGTTGACCTCTCTTTGTTGTTCCTCTACAAAAAATGGTTATGATAAACCTTATATCTCCCCTTTAAATATATAAAGTGGATTAATAAGGATATGTGGTCATTTGGATCAAGCTATAGGCTATTAGAGTATAGGCCTGATAGGCTTGACTATACTCCTTAATACTTTGACCACCTATGAGTTCCTCTTAGGACTATAGGTGAATATTCACATTTTTTAACCTATAATTAAAATATTTAAATCATTTCATAGTTTCCTAAGAATTTTAATTTCATCCTTCCAACATTCACATAGTAAACCTATAGTATTTGACTTGATTGGGAGTGCCATTTGTTTGAGACAAAATAGAGGGCATCTCTCATTTTTGCCTTGCCAAATTGAAGTCATGTATGGATATAATATGCCTTGATGACCCTATATAATATATTTCATGTTTATATCACATCCATATATCTCTCAATCATCATAAACTCTTAAGACTAACTTATAGAGTTGACTATGTGCAAGATTTGATAGAGTTTTAAGAAACTTCAAGACTATGATTGTAGGTTGGTGTTCCTACTCTATTTCCTTGTATTAGGATAACCTAAAGGTATGTTTGACAAGTGTGAATATTTTATCAACTATATTTTACTCACCTAACACCTTTTATAACCATTCAAAGCCGTGTTCTCAATTTGACTAGGTTAGTCTGTAGACTGTAGTTATAATCTAGGTGTCTCATTTTACGTAAATGAGACCCCTATAAGTGATGTTAAATACTTTAACTTTGTATTTTATGTCCTATTATTCTCTAAAGTTCATTAGGTCATTTCAAAACAAAAAGAGTCGTTATGTCTATAGGTTATGCTTCTTATGTCTCACTATTAACACATTGTGGGTATGCATACTGAATGAAGATGTTCCATTTGGGAAAGTATGGGGTTCCTATAGGTGTTTATAGGGTCTGAGTATTGATAATATATTATAGGTACTCAAATACATTTGAATATTGTGTTATATTAGGCCATATTCCACTTATGTGAGCTCATATCATGCTTTGAGACCATAGTCTCACTCACTACCATAGGTCAATACAAGTTGTTTCTTTTAGTCATCTTACCATAGTATTTACTGAGTGTTTTAGGTCAAGACTTGTCTAAGTTAGGAAATATTCCACCATAATCCTTTCTTGATCAAAAAATCATATTTTTATGTCAAGACATTGCCCTTAGGCTTTGGCTACAAGATATAAACTACTAAACCTATCTATAGGTCAATGAACTTCATCATGGAAAGACCAAGTGTATGAGCAAAACTTGGTTCAGAAAAGTTGAGGCAAGTTTTCCCAATTCTAAATTTTTAAACTATGGACATGGTTCTAAGCCTAAATTTGTATATAATGGCCTCACCATTGTCACCTTGATGCTTTTTATGTTTCAGACCTCATTGAAGGTTTTCATTGAGTTCAAACCTCTACCATTCAACATCACTCAGATCTCTATGGATTGAAATCAAACCATTGATGGATACCTCTATCCTTTTAAAATACTTAGTCCTATTTTTTCACTTTATAAACTTCTCATAACCTTTAAATCTTCATGCTTCATCAACATGACTAGTCAGGGCTCTTTTACACTTGACAGTGTGTGATAGTTGTAGGAAGTCTAACTATGTGTGTATGTTTTATCCCTTTCACTCCATCAAGAACACTTTTGAGAATTAGTATTCAAAGGATAACTAATCACCATTCCATGAGAGACTGAAACACATCATAACAACTTGTTCTAAAACCATTTTTAGGAGGGTAAAACTCTACAAATGATGTAATACTATTTGTTGACCTCAATGGTGTCTCCCATGAACAAAACAAGGTAGTCTTGTTTATTTATTTACCTCCACACATGAAAACTAGACTAAGAATAATATGATAATTATGTTCACACTCTCAAATAACATGTACACCTCTTAATTTTCATAGAATAATCCAAATAGAGAAAAAAATTGAAAGCCATTGGGATGTGCAAGAAGTTTTGAGAAGCCAATCTTCTTAGCAATGGTTCATAGAGCATAGTACACCAAACCTAAAAATATTACCTTGAATTTTAAGTGAAAATACGTTTTTCCCACCCACCATTTACACTTGTTCTGACACATCCTCTTGTCTATACCAAGCTAAAATCGGTTGACTATTTTAGCTTGTCCAAGAGAGCAATAGGAAAGATAGAATGGTTTTGATCAATTTCAAGTCTGTCAAAATTGTTTGATTATGGAATTGAACTAAGGGGACCTAAATAGACACTTTTAAAATCCTTCCACATGATAAATATGTTGTATAGGCTGTACAATTGCTTGAAACTACTTAAAATTTCCTGATCTTCTTGTTTTCAGCATGGAACCTACAGAATGTCCATCTCAAAATGGTTCTTTTGACATATTATGACATATGGGATGTTTAATATTATTTTTAAACACTTATCCTCTATTATAAACTTGTACAAGTTCAATAAAAGACCCAAAAGTGACTTTAGAATGACATAGGATAAACTAAACAAATGTGATAAGAGATGAAACATATATATGACCTCATTAAATACCATGGGACATAATTTACACCCTAGGGGACCCTACAAGAATTTTCAACTATATAGGGGGTTAACCTAATTTGACTTTTGATCAAACTAGTCAACAATTACTTGAATCACCCTTACCCATGGGTTCATATAATTTATATCCATTGATATTTATTTGTACTTTCTTTTCTCAACTTTTCATATATTTAAACTCGTGTATTCATGCCATCATATAACACCAATGGGATTCATGTTGGGAATCATTTTTTGTTAGTTATTAATAAATCAAAAAGACTTATTACGTGTCAATACATCCCTAGAAGAATGTACTTATCTCACTATTTATTATTTATCATTTTAAGTATTAACATGTATAAGTGCATATGATATTGAACATGACAAGTCTTTATAAATTCACATGAAAATCTTAGGTCAACTTTATAAACCTGGTGAATTCATTCAATTTATTTAAAACCTTATTTAAATTATATTACAAACCCAAATTTAGGATTTTTGGTATAGTAGAATCATTAGTTATGAATAACTTGCTGTGAAGCTTTTTATTATAAGCATGGATAAGGAATTTAAATGATTCTAACATAAAGAATTTACCAGGGTATTTTGAAACAAACACCACTAACCTATAAAATAACAAAACCAACCAACCAAGCAAAGACATAAAAAGTAAGAAACTAAATTAATAAAGCGATAAAAGAAAACATCAAAAATTGAGAAACCACTCTAAGAAAATAACAAAACCTAACATAATCCTAAATATACTCAAAACATATATTAATTTCAAAGAATTTCTAGATGGAGCATCCATTAAATGATGCTTCATAAATTATCCATTGATTGGAAGATTGGGATCATTACCTTGGAAGCCCTTCAACTAAAATGAATTGTTACCTAGAATGCCAGTAATTTGATAGGGTGCAATCCACAGAGGTGTGAACTTGTCATGTTGTCCCTTATTTTTATGTGATTTATCTCATAAGGATAAGGTCTAAAATTCAAAAGACTTTATTCTTAGATCTCTTTTCAAACCATCTCTTCATGATATCTTGATGTTTTATAAAATTATGTAATTCCTTAGTGCATGCATCTTCCATATCAATTATATTTAGCAATCTAGACTGGATCTTCTCATTTTACCCCACATATTTTTGTATGAAATGATATGTCATTAATTAAGAGTGACAGGGAATAATGGTTTTTATCCATATACTAGTAGAAAAGGTAAAGCCTTGAGAGCTTTATTATGTCTAGTTCGATCTACCCATAATGCATACCTCAACAGTAAATGCCATTATCTATGTTTATCTTGAGATGACTTATTAATAACATCTATAAAATTCTTATTAGTGGATTTAACCACTCCGTTTTCATTTGGGTAATAATTAGATTAAAACTTGAGGATGATTTAATTATCATAAGCCCATTCTGTAAATTATATAGATTGAAATGTTGGTCCATTATCACATACTAGAGAAATTGAAGTCCCAAATCTAGTCAATACATTATATTATAGAACCTTGATAACATTCTAAGTTCTAGAAATCTTTATGGCCACAATTTTTGTCCATCTAGTGTAATAATAAGTTGTGTCCATATAATAAATTTGTGTCCACCTAAAGAATCAGGATTGATTACATCCACAAAGTCCAGTCCCATTATGAAAAAAGCTTCTCCTTAATGAATAGATATAAATGCATAGTTTCATGGGCTTATCTTTTTTGAAAGACTTCGCATTTATGACATTTCCTTTCATGGTAGTGAGCATCTTTAAAAATTGTAGGCCAGCAGTATCCCATTCTTAAAATTTGGTGGGTTGTAACATTTCCTGAGGTATGTCCACTACCCATTTTATGATGTAAATTATCAAAAATTTCAATAACTTATTCCTTAGAAACACACCCTAAGTAAATCCCTTCATAATTTCTTCTATAAAGGACTCCTTTCTTGATAATAAATGTGCAGATTTGAGTCTAAAAGCTCAATTTTTTTTCTATTTAATTATATAAAACATATTTTAAGGAGGTAATGGATGATCTAGTCATACCATTGAACTTTTGACATCTTTATTTCATAGTTTTGTTTTATTGTTAAGCGTGGATCTAGCTTAGTCATAAGCTATACAATTTCTTGACCTCTAACTATTTTAGCTAGTTTAATTTCCAAATCAAATACTTGTAATTTAGACATCCAATTACTCCTCCTTTCACCTAATTCATTTTATCCAAGAGTGGGCTTAATATTTGGATATATGGACAATAACATTAATTTTATTTCATATAATATAATTTCTAAACTTCTTCATAGTTTTAAGCAATGCAAAAATTGGCTTATATATCATGGAATATTTTAATTTTTCATCTTTCAAGTTAGTGCTCATGAAATAGAGTAGGTTATCATTGTATTATCCCTTATGTGTAAATACTACAACTATGGTGTGCTCTAAAGCAAAATAATATAAAAATAAATCATTTCTAGAATCTGGACTTATTAGAGTTGGATCTTGAGCAATAGCATTTTTGTTATCTTGAAATGTCTTTCTAGACTCAATAGTCTATTCAAACTTGGAATTTTGATTGAGCATAACATTCAAAAGCTTGACTATTTTTATAAAACCAGAGATAAATTTTATTAAAAAATTAATCTTTCTAAAGAATGATTTCAAATCTTTCTTACTATTTGGAGGAACTATATTTTATATGGCTTGGATTCATTATAGATCAATGAAAATTTCATCTTTGGTGATCACATGTCTAAGTATATTTTATTTTGTCACTCCAAATATGCTTTTGTTTGGGTTCAAAGACACTCCATACATTCTACATCTACATCTGCTCAATATTTTCTCTAGATGATCTCCATTATTAGTTATATTCTTGGAAAATCTTATGAATTCATACATGTAAATAATAATGTGCTTGATAACAAATCCTTGAAAATCATAGTCCATGACATGTTGAAATGTCTCCCTTGTATTTATTTTTTCTAAGGGTATCGTTTTATATGTAAATGTTCCCTACTTAGTGGTAAAAGTTGTCTTCATTTTGTCTTCAGATTTGAGCAACATGTGGTTATAGCCTAAAATCCATCTAAAAAAGGCATCATTTCAAAACCACTTGTAGTTTGATTTACTTCATCTAGGGAAGGGAGAGGATAATTATATTTTTTCAAATCCTATTCAAGTTTCTAAGATTAATACATAGCTTAATCTTATCATTTTAATTTCTAGCTACTACCAAATTAACTACCCATGTATAATGCTTGATTGGGAACACAATCCTCACTTCTAGTAATTCCTAAACTTCATTCAATATAAGAGTCTCTAGAACTAGGTTGACTAGTTTTTGATGTTGTCTAAAAGCTTTATGATCTTGAGTCAAAATGATAATGTGAGTAATAACTCTTGGATCAAAAAATTTTAAGTCCTCATAATTCCATGAAATTACATCCTTATATTCCATTAATAGTTCTTTTAATTTATATTTTTCACTTTTCGTATAGTTTAGACCAATATTGACATATTGGGGATGTTCATCATTTCCCAAATTCTCTTTATTGAATTTAGATTCATCAGTGTTGGATTGGATCTACATTTGAGCTTGTATATCTATGTAAAAATTTATTTATAAAGAAATCATTCACTTGGGTATCTGATTCTCTTTCAACTATATAATTTCATCATCTTGCACATCTTCTATTTTCATGTGATAATTTTTTTTATCATCTATTATCTAAGATTCAAATAGATCAGATTTAATTAAAAATTAAACAATTTGTTGATAATCATCAAACACCTATAAATTATCTATGTTATATGGTATTGATGGATAAGGTACTAATTCAACCAAGATTTTTTACATTTTTGATTTATGGTGGGGTATCAAGTTAGTTTCTAAAGTAACTAATGAATCAACTATCTGATTCTATTCTCTATGAATAACTATATTATCAAACATCTCAAAGGATTCCATTAAATCCCAAACTTTGTGTTTTTAGTTTTTGAGGTATAGAAATTTTCATTGGTATTCACTCTTGATCTCTTTGAAAACTAATTTTGAATCTCCATATGCCACTAATTATTTGACATTATACTTTAGGGTGAACTATAAGCCAAGAATCAAAGTTTCATATTTATCTCTATTATTAGTGATGGAAATTGTAGTTTGTATGCATCCATGTATTTATTTCCATCAATATAAATCAACTAATTCTTATACCTGACCCTTGCTTGGGCTTAGCTCCATCAAAATGAAGGGTCCATAATTGAGAACAATCTTTGAACTCTTGCTCATGCTTTTCATATTTTATGGTGAAAGTATAAACTCTAACATTTGAAGATGTGAAATTTACCTTTTCAATCCTTGAATTTTACTTTGTGATGAGATGTTTCATCTTGGGCTCTTTATCTACTTTGATTTGAACTATTACTCCTCTCCATGGGAACCATATGTGAAAAAAATAAGTTTCCATGTGTCCATTTAATGTTTTTGACCAATCATGACTTAGCAATAATCCATAACCTTTTGGCATATCAACAACCAAAATATATATGTACATCTGAACTCATGGTTCAAAATATAGGTGTATGTGAACATTGGAATGCTCCCAAATAAATGGTATTGTTCTTTTGTCTAATTGCAAGACCATCCTCTTTGATTTATCAAGGTTCAATCCAAAATTTTGATAAATAGTTGTTTGTATTATAGTGCTAGAAATTCCTAAATTAACCAAACAATTATGTAAGTTCCTACCGAATGATATAACAGTTGGTAAAAAACGTGGCACTTCTAGTTTGTCCCTATAAATGACATTAGCCTGAGTAGTTTAGATTTATTGCTTATAGATTTCTTTGTCAAATCTTTCAACAAAATTTGTTTTTGCTCTATAATTTGAGTTAACTCATGAAAAGTAATATTTGGTTTGATCTTATTCAAGTCTTCTAAAATATAATATCCTCCTTTATTCTACACTTATGTATCTGATAATAATTATTTCCTTTTTGGGGAGGTGGATTGTTGTTAACTTTTAGATCTAGAGGAGTAACAACTTTATTTAGAGGAGTTGAAGTAGTAATTCGCTACTTCTTTCTCATATTTACCTCTAAAACTGCTAGAAAATATGTATTTCATTAGTATTAACTTCAAGCTTATTGTCATCTTCTATTATAAATGGAAAATCATAAGTCTCAAAGACCATTACGGTACTTAAGAACTGGAAGAAGCAACATCATATTGTTTTAAGTGATTAAAATTTACCTCACTATTACTATTCAAATACCAATGAAATCTAATTCATTATATTAGGACATACTATGGACCCTACACAAATTAGATAATCTATTTCAAATATGTTTATCTCAGGTAATTTATTAGGCAACTACTCTGTATTATTGTTAGATCTATTGAAATGTCTATTATATCTTTGAAATCCATAATTGTGATTATTTATTTGACCTATAGCATTTTTCATGCACTTTTACATACCCAAGATATCATTGCTCAATTTTTGGACTATTTTTTAAATAAAATACAATTTAAATTTGTAAGAGTTTGTAGTTATAGCCTGTATATTGATAGTATTAACTGTGATTAAATCTTGGCTTTGATGTTGATTGATTGTTTGAGTAGGATTACTCTAGTAATTAAGATGTTAATTTGGGGTAGCTTGTTTCAATGGCATTGGATTATATATATGGTGTTTATTTGGAACAAACATGTTATGATTACATTGGGAATAGGGATTCAAAATTGGGAAACATGGATTGACATTTGGAATGATTTGGGCCAAAGGATTTAATTGTTTATCAATAATAATAGCTTTCGCATATGCCAAGGGTAAAGCATTAAATAATGGAATTCTTCACAAGAAAATAATAGTCATTAGATCTAAATCATTCTTGTACATTTATAAAACCATTGCATCATTAGGCATATAAGCTATATCTATCATGATAGAGATCTTTTAGAATTGTGCATTGAAAACTCTAATTGGCTCATTAGACTCTCTTTTGATGCTCGTAAAAAGCTGATATATAATACTTGGGATAGTATCCTTTCAAAACTAAACCAATAAATTTGTATGATAGAGATTCCAAGAAGTTATTTAACCTTCTTAAAGATTCATTAACCAATCACAGTCAGCATCTTATAATGTAAACGAAAAAAGTCTAAAACCCACATCTTCATGTATTACATTCATTAACCCTAAAGAAATCTTAAAATACCTAATGTGTTATTCAATAGTTATTTCTATTAAGGATGATATAGTAGGCAAATAATTTTCTAGATTTATAGGCAAAACATTAAAAGGACTAGGTATAGCCACAAGAGAAGTAGTTAACCAATGTAATGTCACAGTATGTATGAATGGGCTTCTTCTTGTAGGAGAATAAGACTAAATTATTTCACTCTTGGAAGCACTTTTGTCTAATATTGGTCTTATATTATACTCTAAATGTGAATTTAGTGAATCAAATTGGGCATTAGACCTAGTCAGCCTTTTTGATGTATCTAGTGTAACCAAAATAAAAGTTCAGGAAACATCAATATTTGAGACTTGAAAGCCTCTTTTCTTTTGAATTAAAAGAAATATTCAAATATTGTAAAGGATAGTAAGCCATCCTTATAGCACAAATAATATCCTATTGATGAGTTTTTTAAGCACACCAAAGGATTTATGAAGTAACCTCTAAATTTTTAGGAGCAATGAATCAAAATTCACTCTAAGGCACAAGTTGTGGGGTATTCAGTTTTATAAACAACCACTTAGTGGAATAACTATTGACACTTTGATTTACACCCTTGAGGAGGTACTCATCTCTCCTCATCCAAGCAAAAAAATGGAATCATCTCTTTTGATGTGGGTGACAATTATGTTGCAATGAATCTCTAGATTAGGGGCTAGCTCCCCTTGATGCACTTTTTAGGTTCATATTCATATTATAAACAACTTAGGGATATGAAAAGGGTTAAAATAATTGGAATTTAAACCTATTCTACTCAAGTGATACACCAAAATATTTTCTCTACTCATACCCTAAACATACACTTGAAATAAGGACAAGTTACAAATACACTTCTCTCAATATCAACTCTCTCACATCAGTGTTTCAATAAGGGGTCCAAGAGATGGCATAGATTTAGGAAGACTTAAGCAATAAACATTATAAGACACTCTATTTAATTAGATGTTCACTATATCTATAATCTCTTTATACCCTTATTGTTGACCTGCAAGAAGGAAATCACAATACACCAAGTACTAACAGAATTAACATGTGAAGGTAAATGGAAATTACACTAGCACAAGACTAATACCAAGCATGTACTCATTAAATGAGGTAAAATACTTGTCTTTATTGATTCAAGGTAAAATCTTGGTAGGGATTCACCATACTAGGCAAAGAGATCCTTTAAATAAGTAGAAAGAATACACACACACACACACACACACACACACACACACACACACACACACACACACACACACACACACACACACACACACACACACACACACACACACACACACACACACACACACACACACACACACATTAGAAGAAGGTCAAGTCAAGGAAGTTTAAAGGTCACTTGGACATGTGTCATCTTGAGGATGGAATAGTTACACTGTATTCTATAAGATGTTCTCTTTTTGGTTATGCCAATAGGATCAAGATACTCTAAACCGTGTTTTGCCATAAATGGGTCCATTTGTTAGAAATTCATTTGGATGCTAGTTGTTCCTTACTAGCTTGCAAAGTTGTGAAATAGTATAATAACTCACTCCATTGACCTACCTATTTCCATTTGCTTGTGCACATATGTTTAAGATCTCACCATTTGTCACCTTTATCTTTGCCTTCTGGTTCCAATCAAGCCTTTATTTTAAACTTAAATGGATATTTTCTACCGTCTAAGATTAGCATTTTGTGGGCCATCATTCCTTTGTTTGAATCCCAATGGCTAATTTTCATAGTTTGAAATTGACATTTTTAGGGCTGTCACTCCTCAGGTATTTCTTTGGACTTCTTATTTTCAGAACTTGTCTTTAGTATTTTTATTTTTGGCATTCTTTCAGACAATTTATTTGAAAGAATTATTTAGGCTCTTCTTCCTTTCCTCTCAGAGTTTTCGAAGATTATTCTCTTGAAAGAATTCATTCAATTTTTTTGTGTTTGACAATTTCATCAAAATAATGCCTTGAACAATCTTTTCGAAAGAATTCTTTCAGGTTTTTTACAAGTGACCCTTTGGAGAGATTGCAAGTGTCCTTCAAAAAAATTAAATGGACCTTTCTCAACTTGAAAGTAACCTTCAAAAAAATGCAAGTGTCCTTCAAGATTTTTGAAATGATCCACTTGTCCCTTGGCTTGTTTGAAAACATCCTTTTAGACTTTCTAAAATCATCTTCAGAAGATTTTTAAGTGTCCACTTTTAGCTTGAACGAGTCCTTCAAGAAAATTGCAAATGATCCTTCAAAAAAATAAAATGGGCCTTTTCCCACTTGAAAGTGAGCTTTGGAAAAATGAAAAAAAACCCTTTGAGATTTTTTAAAAGGCCCTTTTCAGCTTGAAATTGTCCTTCAATAAAGTTACTTCAAACATCCTAGAATGACCACCTTATTTTTAATCTTTGGTAATACTTTACACTTCATGATCAAGATGATAATCACTATGATGATGTTAATATGGAGTACTTATGATGATCTCATATTCATTCTCACTCATGATAGACTTTTGATCAGTTAAGAATTGCATTTTCTCTTGCTCACTTGCCTCCCTTAAAATAGTTTCCTCTTTAGTATAGAAAGAAATAAAGGGTGAATGGATAGGTTCATGAGTTTGAAATGTAGGAGTTGGAAAATGGAAGGTAATGGAAGGTGAAGGGAGTAAAAATGGAGTATGGGATGAAAGAGAGGACTTAGGAATGGAGTTTGAAAAGAGGCAAGCACTAGTGAGCTCAAAATCAGATTGGGAATGAGAAGTGGGTTTTCCTTGAGAAGATCATGAGGAAGAAGAGGTAAACCTTGGGATAAAATCAATTGATTCTCTTCCTTATACTTGATCATTACTTCATCCACATCAAATATATCTTGATAACTCTCTTTAAAGGGTGTATATGGGGCGTGTTTAGACATGGGCTCTTTTATTGGGTCTAAACCTTCTATTACACCTTGATTAAGGAACCTTATTATTATCTCTAATTATTAAATCTATTTAGATACATTCTATTGGAGGAGTCTTTCTTAGAGATCATGTGCATCACCATGATGAGGAAGAGTAGCTTCGTTTTCTACTTCATACTCTTAAACAATACGCTTCTCTTCTTCCTTACCCCATGATTCCACTATTTCATTCCAACTTATGACATTATGATGGGAGATCTCTTCTTGAGGACATGCAACAACTTTAACATTTTCAAGGTCTTGAGTTGGTTCATGATAGACATTTATCCAACTTGGAATCTTGACATCATGGTGAAGGGCTTGAGGAGGTTGAGGGGAACCAAGAAGAGTTTGCACATGCATAGGAAGAGTTGCTTGAGTATGGATGTGTTTTTTTTCTAATAGAAGTAGGATGATTTTCTTCAAATTAGGGCTCACAATCTAAGGAATTGAAAAAATTAGATTCCATAGAAGGTTGTTCTAATGTCCTTTGGTGTTGTATTGCTAGGTATAAAGGATTAAGAATAGGAGTAGTTAATGCATTATATGGGTTGGAAGGTTAACTCATTTTATTTTGGTGAGCAAGTGTTATTTGATAAAAATGATTTGGTGTATAGGGGGAGGGTTTGTTTTGTATAGGAGAAGGTTATTTTGGTATGGAAGAAAAGGTATAAGGTAAACTGCCTTGAGTGGATTGACTTCTCCACCTTCTTAGTTTCTCCTCCATTTATTAAATTACTTGAGATTGCTTAAACAAGCATTATTCCTTGTACATAAGCTCTTGCTGATATCTATTTCACTCATTCAACCTGTCTATTTTCAACATTTTCTTCTCAAACTCCAATATTATCTCCCAGGCACTCTTGGATTCACTAGGTTAAAGATAAATAGGAGGGATAATTGAGGTGATTGCATGAACAACTTGAGATTGATCAAAACTATATGAACACAAGATCCATACTACTCAATAATAGAATTATACATACCAAATATTATTTCTTGATGTACTAGGGATGCTTGACTATCTGATTCAACTTAGAGTTACCATTGGTGTTGATTAAAATGCCTCTAAAAGGTTGATTGGTTGAAGAACACACCAAGAATCCTTAAATTCCTTGGATAAATGGTCTTATTAGGAGTGACCAAAATTATTGATGCTTGGATTTTCACCCATGAGAAGGTACTCATCTCTCCTCATCCAAACAGTAAAATGCAATCATCTCTTTTGTTGTGGGTGACAATTATATTGAGATAAATCTCTAGATTAGGGGCTAGCTCCCTTTGATGCACCTTTAAGGTTCATATTCCTAATATTAACAACTTGGAGAGATGAAAAGGGTTAAAATAACTAGCATTTAAACCTATTCTACTGGGGTGATGCACCAAAATATTTTCTCTCCTCATACCTTGAACATACACTTGAAACAAGGGCAAGTTACAAATACACTTCTCTCAATATCAACTCTCTCACATTAGTGTTTCAACATGGGGTATAGGAGATGCTATAGATTTAGGAAGACTTAAGAAATAGGAATTCCAAGACACTCTATTAAATTAGGTATTCACTATATCTATAATCTCTTTAGACACTTCTTATTGACCTCGAAGAAGGAAATTATAATACACCAAGTACTAACAAAATTAACATGTGAAGATAAACAAAAATTACACTAGCACAAGACTAATACCAAGCATGTACACTTAATAAACTCATTGAATGAGGTAAAATACTTGTCTTTATTGATTCAAGGTAAAATCTTAGTAGGGCTTCACCATACCAGGCAAAGAGATCCCTTAAATGAGTAGAAAGAATACATATATATATTTTTTAGAAAGAGGTCGAGCTGAGGAAGTTCAAAGGTCACTTGGACATGTATCATATTGAGGATGGAATAGATACATTGAATTCTATAAGATGTTCTCTTTTTGGTTATGCCAATAGGATCAAGATACTTTGAACTACATTTTTCCATAAATGGGTCCATTGGTTGGAAATTCATTTGGATGCTAGGTATTCCTTATTAGATTGCCAAGTTGTGAAATGGTATAATAACTCACTCTGTTGACCTACATATTTTTGTTTGCCTATCCACATATGTTTAGGATCTCACCATTTGTCACCTTTATCTTTGCCTTCTAGTTCTAATTGAGCCTTTCTTTTAAACTTCAATAGATATTTTTTGTAGTCTATGATTGACATTTTATGGGTCGTCACTCCTTTGTTTGAATCCTAATAGCTAAATTTTGCAGTCTAAACTTGACATTTTGTGGGCCATCACTCCTCGGGTATTTCTTCAAGCTTCTTATTCTTGGTACTTATCTTTAGAATTTTTATTTTCAGCATTCTTTTAGATAATTTGTCTGAAATAATTATTCGAGCTCTTCTTCCTTTCCTCTTAGCTTTTCTACAGATGATTCTCCTAAAATAATTCATTCAGGTTTTTTATGTTTGACAATATCTCTAAAAGAATTCCTTGGATAATCTTTCTAAAAGAATTCTTTTATTTTTTCTACAAGTGACCCTTCAGATAAATTTCTAGTGTCCTTCAAAAAAATGAAATGAACCTTTCCCGACTTGAAAGTGACCTTCAAAAAAATGCAAGTGTCCTTCAATATTTTAAAAATGATCCATTTATCCCTTAAATTGTCTGAAAACCTCCCTTCAAACTTTCTAAAATGCCCTTCGAAAGATTTGTAAGTGTCCACTTTCGGCTTGAAAGATTCCTTTGGGAAAATTACAAATGATCCTTTAGAAAACATAAATGGACCTTTCTTGACTTGAAAGTGACCTTAAAAAAAAAGAAACATACCCTTCAATATTTTTGAAAAGGTCCTTTTCAGCTTGAAAGAGTCCTTCAAAAAAGTTACTTTGGATAAAAAGTCTAATAGAATTTGGCAAAATTTTTAGACAAAAACCTGAAAGAATGAACACTTAGCAAAAGACCATAACAAACCCTCCAAAAGAATTCATTTCAAATGACTTAGCCAAAAGACTAAAGAGCAAAGATTTCAAAGGAAAACACTTAGGTTTTTTACATGTAAAAGACTTCAGCTTTGTATAAGAACACTTCTTACATACTAGACATGAAACCTACATAATAGACTTGCACAAAGGTATAGACTCAGATGTTTTGCAAATGGGGGTGCCCAATTTTGGCCTGAAAGGCCAAAATTGGTCAACAATAACATTAGAGCATAGGTTGTTTACCACATGTGTAAATGGATGAATGGAACTTAAATAAACAAGACATCTACTTGAAATGGTTAGATGATCACTAATATAGCGTGGGTAGAACTAAAATAAACCACAAAAGGAGGTAAAGGTAGGGTAGGAAAGAAAGCTTTATTCCAAGAACTAATAAAACTCCCAAGTTGGTTTCATGAATGGGACAAGTGAAAAAAATAATTCTTAATGCCATCTATTTTAGCATAAAAAATAGGTAGACATCATAAAGGATATAGTAAACTCAGAGTTATTGGATAAAGGTTCCTGCCACCATAATTATAGTTACACATCTAAAAGTGGGAGATTATAACCAAGAAAACATAGAGAATCTAGATCTATTATTACAAAATACTAAAAATCTATATCAAAGACACTTCTATACGATTCATGAATCACTCAGTAGACACATTTCCAATAATCATATATGAATATCAATCTAAAATAGCTTATGCTCATTCCCAATTGACAAGAACCACTAACTAAGATAATAGATCATTTAAACTAGCTGTTGCACATAATGAATCATTGAATACATCAGCAAGATTGAAATTTGTAATGCTTATAAATATAATTAGACAAGAAAATGCATACAAATACTAATGTATATAACACTCCAAGAGTTTCCTTTTTTGTATTGAATGTTGAATTCTCCCCCTCTTAGAATTATAAGTTGCATGTTTATATAGACTTAGGGAAGGGATTCAAATATGAAATCTTATTAGAGTTATATTAGAATTTGAGTCAAAATTTTAACTCAAGTTACAAGCTCTGAGCTTGATTTTAAACCATCGTTATAATTTTGTTGAATCCAATTTTCTTTGGCTTTTGCAAGTTGAAGGATGAAACTATAATTTGTTAGTGGCTATAAGATCTAGAAATTCTATTTTAGTAAGATAATGAAAGCTAGATTATATTGATAGTATTATCCATACAGTTATAAATATTTTAAATATCTTGGATCTAAATCGAAATTTGAAATACCTAATCAATTTTTCCACAACTTATTTATTAAGAACTAAAATTTCCTAACTAACTTTATTCATGTCTTTCTCTTCCATCATTACCAAATTACCTTTTCAATGTCATTGTTATTTCCATTAATTATCTATGTATTCCCTTTATATTTTTATTTTATTATGTATTTTTATGTGATTACAATCATCAAATTTAGCCCCATCATATTATTCCTTTGATATACACAAAATCATAACACTTGGTAGTCTATTAGACCTTCATTTTATAACCTTGATTTTCATTAACCTATCATTATCCATTGATTGGGATTATCCAATGGTTGATAAGCTTGGGGTTTATTTCATAACTCTATTTAGTCTCCATAGTATCAATTTATAGGATGGTGCCATGTGGCACCATTGTATACCCTTAGGTTATTAGGCATTTGGGATACTGATTTTGGGCTTCGAGGTTTAATTCACTAGATGACTACCACATGGATGGTCAATGGGCCCTTGGAACTTCAGAAGATTATCACACTTCTTAGATGTATTTCATACCGTTGAGTCATCAATATTCAACCATGTGTTACAATATTGGCACTCAAAAGACTATTACACTTAGAAAATTTAATGTCGATAAATTTGAAGGTTAAATACTATTAGTGGGACATGTAGACTAGCTTATAAAACTCAAATAACTTTGATTGTGGTGTTTTTACTATGAAGCTCTAGGTTATTAGGATTAAGACACATGGACAACCCATGGACTCAGAGAATCCATTTAGACTTATAATTTTTTAGGAACACCAATCAACTAATCAACTAAAGATCGATAGTTGATATGGGGTTCATAAGACTCTATACTTTGCAATAAAATTGAAATTTAGGAATTTATTTACAATCACTAAACCAATAAAACTCAAAATGAGTTAATATGTTAGTCTAATATCAACATATAAATCATTTGAATTATGAAGCAATATCATAAAGGATGATACATGTTCATAATCTTTAATCTATTATTTGAAAAGTATGTCATTTATGGATTCAACTAAATCATAATGGAGGTCAAAAATAGAATTGTAGTATTAGTAATTCAAAGAATACATTGAGAAAACATATCATAAATATATATCAATATGATCTTCATATCTAAAATAGGTAAAATGTCATTACACATGTGAATCATGTTGATCGCTACATCAATGTCAAATACATGATTCCATGAAACTGAAACATGACCAAACCTTAGCATACAATGTAAAATCACATTATTAGGGTCTTCTAGGGTTTATAGTAATGATAAAAAAAGACTTTCAAATGATCATGGGTCCTTATTTGAAAATATAAGAATAGGGGGGTGTCAAACAACAATAAGAATTGTATACCCTTCCTCTAATGAAGTCACCCCAAGGAGTATGGCTTGCAATGCATAATACTAGAAAGGCCTAGGCAAGATGATGTTATTTTGAATTCCAATGTCAATGATTATGTGAAGAGGATAAAATTTCAAAAAAAAATAGTGTGGAATAGGTATTATTACTTCTTTGAGGTGTTTATGTTAGTAAATCTATAGTATTTAGACAAGATGCATGTATATTAGAGTGATTCTTCTACATGGGACTAAATGTAGACTACACAATAAAGTATTTACACATGCAACATTTTAATTCATCATGGTTTTGTGAATGATGTTGATGTCACCAATTATCACCATAATTATTCTTGCCTTTATCTAAAATTGGAAACAACCTTCACATTTTTTTACATCTTTGTTTGAATTATTTACTTTACCAAAAATGTTATGCTTCTGAGTATGAGGCTAAGATGAGGATTTGAGCATGTGTTGTCTATTGTGCATTGTGTTAGATGAAGAGGTGATGTTTGCTTCATATTTTCCTTAGATTAAATATTTTTAACATTGTTATAATATTTCCCAAGAGTTTTATAATTAAAAAAACCTATCTTCACATGGATAAAAGGAGATATTATGTCAATGTACTTTAGTACCTTATGTTGTTTAGGCAATCTCTCACATGAATATTAACATATGAATTCACATACAAACTACAACGTTTATAATGTTTAAATTTACCTTTATCTTAGGCCTCATGACATAAATCATTGGTATTGGATCATGTCTATTTTATATGCTTATAAACATGTGAGTGCACTAAGAGAATGAAGGATTACTAGTCAGATATGTTAAAATAAATCCATTAAAAAAAATGGGTGATGCTCAAAATCAAATTGAGGTAGTGACATACATTAAAAATATCATTTTATAAATGCAATTAGTATAACACACAATGTTTTTTGGTTATTTCTATGAGTTGATGATGGAGCTCAACCCAACACTTTAAAAATTTATCTCTTAGCATTCTCAATAGTAATTTAAATAGTGTTATCAATTTTGAATTTATATTATCTATCAAATTTGTATTTAGGGGATTGATACATCCTATTTTACTAACTTGTGTAACTATTTGATTAATTTGTTACATAGGGAACTCAAAATGAACATATAGAGACCAAATCTACATTAGGTTGTCATATTTGTGTTTAACAAGATTGATATTAATATTTTAGTGCCACTTGTAAAAAATTGAGTGATTATTTGCATGAGGAACTCAACTAAGGAATATCAATTTTTAATTTATATTATTATGTCACATTTATATAGGGGATTGATATGCTCTATTTGAGTGCCTCATGCAACTAATCAAGTTATTAATTTATGTTTAGTTGGGTTGATATACTGTATTTAAGTTATGCCCTATTACAACATATCAAGCTTGAATTTGCTTTAGGTTGTCACATTTATGTTTAATTGGGTTGATATACCCTATTTAAGTTATTATTGCAACCAATCAAGTGATTAGTTACATAAATCACTCAAATAACACATGTATTGAGTTCAAATTTACTTTATGTTATCTCATTTGAGTTTAGGGGGCTTGATATGCCCTATTTTAGTGCACCATATATAAAATATGGAATATCCAGTCAACTTTTATATTATTTTATCACATTTGTGTTTATGGAGATCGATATACCCTATTTGAGTTATTTGTGTAACCAATAAAGCAATTGGTTACATGAGGCACTCAAACAAGGCATATCAATTTGAAATATCATTATGTTTTGACATTTGTGTTTAGTAGGATTGATATGTTATATTTTATATCCAAATGTAATGAATCAAGTGATTATTTACATGGGGACCTTAAAAATGGAAAATCAAGTATGAATTTATAGCAAGTTGTCAAATTTGTGTTTAGGGAGCTCAATATGCCCTGTCTGAGTGTCTTTATATTGAATCAAGTGATTGGTTATATAGGAAATTCAAATAGGGAATAGTGTAACACCAGTTTACATTAGGTTGTTTCATTTATTTTTATGGAGATGGATTTTCCATAATCTAGTGGTTTATATAATGAATCAAGTGAGTCAATGAATGATAGTAGGTATCCGTTTTTCACTATCATTTTGTTGTGTGTGTGATGGTTTATACAGATATGCCTAGACTAATGTAGGAATATTAGAATTCCACATAGAAAAAAATATTCCTAAGCTTACCATGATCAATTATCTCTTGTATTCGACATAAGAATTCAATGTTATTCCAATATACACTTTGATATAGATGGATATTCATAAGAGGGTATCATAGAATAAATCTATATGTTTTTTTAATGTTCGATGTGTCCAAATACCTTTAGGATATATGACTCCATTATGTTGTTATAATAAATTTTTAAGCTAAGTATACTAAAAAATTTCTTGCATTGAGTGCATTGTTAGTGCCTTCTTTATTTACCACATAGGTATCATAGGATAGACCATGAAAAATAAAAAACACAAAATGTATGAGACAAGTTTAATACATTGTTTGGAATAGATCTTAAGGTTAGCTTTGGTAATTGGAACTAATTATAAGAGGTCTAAAAATAAATATTTTTCATGTATAGTTGAGTGTTATGGTTTGGATTTATATATATATATATATATATATATATATATATATATATATATATATATATATATATAATCTTAGAAATATAAATATGATATCCCCATCAATATTTCAAAGACCTATAAATATGCAATGTTATAAGTGATGATGTTCTCCATAAGCTTTATTTTTTAGTGTAATTAAGGATTATGTGTATGATTCCCATAATAAAACCACCCTAAGGATTATGGATTGGAACGTATAGTAGTGGAAAATCATAGGCATTTGGTTGTGGCTTGTGAGATGATGCACTTTTGAATTTTGATGTCAATGATTATATGAAGAGACTAACCTTTCACCCAAAACCAAGTGTGGAAGAGGTGTTCTCACTTATTAGATGTGTTTGTGGTAATAAATCTCTATTTTTCATACAAATGGCATCTATATCAGTGTCACCCTTCTACGTGAGACCAAATATAGACTATGCACGTAAGGATTGTACGTGTAACATTTTGAGTCATCATGGGTGTGTGAGAGATGTTGATGGCACAAATTATCAAAAAAATTATTATTTCCTTTTTTAGAAGTAGAATGTGTAGGATACTTAAAATTGTATGCATGTTTATTATCCTTATTTACTTTGAAAATGATTTTATACTTCTATGTGGGAGATTGAGATGAGGATTTGTGCATGGGTTGGATCTTGCATATGTTGTTGGATCAAGAGGTGAGAAATTACTTAATATTTTCCTTAGATTAAAACATACAAGCATTGTAATACAATTTCCCTAGAGAGTCAAAAATCAAAAACTTTAACTTCATAACAATAAAAATTGAAATTACACTGATGTACTTCTACACTGTAATTGCTTTAGTCAAGCTCTCACCCATGCATGTAGTTGAGTCATGGAGCTTGTTGGTATGGTCTTCTAATTATTTATTCTTGTGCTATAAAAATTGGTTGAACTCTATGAATTCATCCTCAAACTTGTGAAAAATATAGTACTCCTTTAGTGTGTTGACAAAATTATTTAGAAGGAAAACTTCAATGGTCTAAATGTTTTAGTGTGTGGAAAATTTGTGTGTCAATATCTTCTCAACTTTCACTATTTTAGACATATATGAAGTATTTAATTTAATTTTTGGCACACTTATAACTCCTAAAAATATTAAAAATCAATCAAAAAGGCCCAAAGACCTAAAAAATGACTAATAATTTTCACAAAACATATGTCAAGTGTAAAATTTACACCCAAAGAACCTAACACTGAAATTATGATAACTAAGTACTAACCATATTGGATTTTTAAAAATTATCTTCTAAATAGTAAATCTTATAGCTCTATAATCAATTTTAGAATACTCAGAGTAGCATTAATTTCTTATATTTATTATAATAAAATTAAATTCCAATAATAAAAAATTAATATTTATTTTACTAAAGATATTGAAATATACGAGCATAAAAAAATAATATCAATTATAAAGGGTTGCCCCCATTATGGTGCATAAGGAACACACCCATTGTAAAGGAGGCGTACCCTTTTCAAAAGGTGTGTGCACTTTGTTTGAGTTTATTTTTATTTATTTTCATTTCCCTCCAAAAGAACCATGGTTATAGGCATGGAGGATCCAAATTTAACACTTAGACCCACTCTATACCAACACACATGAATTTTGCTAAATTTATATATTTTTTTCCTTCATGGACATGTTTAAGTAAAAAAATATATATTTATTTTAAAAAAAATTATTTATTTTAAAAAAAATTATATGAGTTTATATAAGAGAGAATGAATTTTTTAAATATATATATCTTTGTAATGTTAAACAATTATTTTTTTATTATTGCTTAATTTATACACAACATACCTCAATATGGTTTTTACATTATTGTTACAAATAACTTTATAACTTTTTTACTCTTAATCAAAATTTTATAAAATTTATATCTGAAAAATATAGACACCATTGGCTATGTTTTCAAAAAAAATGATTTTCTTGAATTTAAAGTTAAAATTTTGTGCTCATACAGTTGTAGTTTAAATTTTTCAACTTTCTTAACTAATAAATATATTTTAAAAACACACACACACACACACGCACACACACGCGCACACACACACACACACACACACACACACACACACACACACACACACACACACACACACACACACACACACACACACACACACACATTCACAAATTAATAAAAAAAATTCTCAACAATCTTCAATGTTTTTTCTATCCATATATGTAATTTCATATAAAAATTCATTCATACACATGCAACCTACCTTTTTTCACAAAAAAGTACTATGTTATTGTAAAAAATATATCAGTTTTGCATATCTTTCTCATCTATAGATTAAAATATAAGTTATATCTTTTTAAACTACATTCAAAATTCCACATTTCATCTTCTTATGTTATTGTAAAATTCTTTGTCTACATGTCTCTAAAAGTCTCTTCAAGTTCAAGTATTGTTATTTTTAGAAAATAATTGACACTTTAAGAACCCACTTTTGTCACCCATTACCCTACATCCACCCTAATTATTAGTTATATAATTTTATAGCCCATTAACATTCATTTCGAAATTTATATATGTTATTTTAAACAACCAATTTTTATCTAAAATAGTTATTAGTTGTAGAATTAAATGATTTTAAGGAACTTGTGCATTTATAAGTTATTAGTTAATATTAGGATCTTATCCACATGTTTTCCATGGTTTTGGTCATTTCAAGTTTATATTTTCCATCTTTATGTCTTCTTCTCTTTCACTCTCCTCCACTTTATTCCAATTGTGAATTGGTTATTTTTCCCCAAAAACCATACAATGTACAATTATAGACACCCATAATCATGGAATGTATGGTTTGAGTATTTTTAATTTTTTAGATTAATTTTGGGAGAAAGAGTATCATGTGGACATGATTTGTCAACTTTATCATATGTATATGTCAAATTGCATGTAAATTTGGTCCAAAATTGAATTAAATGTGTCTATAAACACACAGGGTCATTAGGGCATCTAGGACATGAAAGATGTGCCAAAGATACAAGTAATAGCCAAAAATTTATCTAATTAATATATTATTAAATAATTTAGAAGATGGTTATAGAATTATTTAAACCATTTATTTCTATTTCCACTTATTCATTTTATTCTAACAAAAATCTTCATATGGAACTAGGACTTGCATGCATCAATATATTGTTGAATTTCATTGCATGTTATTTTCTAAATTTTTATAACCTAGTGGAATGATAAAAATGGTTGAATAACATAATACCCTCATTCAATCTACCCTTTTTTATTAAATTGTGATGAGTAGTTAGAGTTGTAGAGAAGGAGATCAATTTCCCAGAGATCTTCATAGAATTAATAAAAATAATCAATATGTTTAGAGCCTTGAAAATAAATATTAAGATCATAAATTAAATTTTTAGATATTTATATTCACACAAAAATGACTTGGCATTCATTAAAATTTATTCACTATGGTAGTAATGTTTACACCTAAAAATTGTTTATGTTTATCCCAAGATTTGTGGGCTTTGTTCTCTTCGACTTTTAAACCTTTTTTAAAAATAGTAAATAGAGGGTTAATATCTCCCTCACTCTTTAATTAATATCCACCAAAATTTTACAATTATTTTATATCTACCATACTATAAAAATAAAAATCTATTTATTTTCCTACTCCCACTCTAGAATAGAGACAAAATATTTCTATGTATAGAGATAGAGGAGATAGTTTAAAATCTTACAATTATAATTTCATAACCTAAAACTAAAAATTTTGTCAAAAAATCAATAATGCCTCATATTGCCATGGAAAATAGTATAAAACCATCCACATGATGTCAAAAAAGATAAATAAAATTTTGATTTTCAAGTAATACACACAAGCATAAGCTTCAAAACAAACAATACTCATAAAATTAATCTTTTGGATAAAAATATAGATCTTTTATAGAAAATTCCATTTTCTATAACCACATCCCAAAATATTTTAGACCCACTACCTAGAAACTTCTTCAACCACCACATATAATCTACCATGACCATAGCCTATAATTTAATATATCCAATATCAAGGGTCATCCTTAGCTTCAGAATATCCACAGCTAAATACTCATAAAACCAATCTTATATAACTAAAATATAAATCTTCCATAGTGTAGTTTGTATTACATAGCCATAAGTAAAAATATTCCACAAACACTACCCAAAATATTCCTCATCTTTTATATAATATTACGTAACCACAACCCCTATAAGGAGTCTTTCATATCTTCAAATGATTTGAATCTAAACAGCTCATAAAGGTATTATTTTCATAGCCATGTCCACCTATACATCAATAATATCTCCAATAAAAAATATAATTTTTATAAATTTATAACAAAGGAAAATTATAAAACATCCTAAACCATCACAGGAACTTGAGCCTATGAAATTAGTTTCCAAGAAATCCCACACAAGGCCAAATCAAGAAGAGACGAACAAAAATAAAATTTAAAACAAGAAATCCTAAGGTTTTACAAAATTTATCTGGATATGGAATTATAGTAACCAAATATAAATTAATGGAATAGAGAGTATTTACATTGTATGGCCAAATATAATCTTCCACTTATACCACCCATAATATTATCCATCTTAAAAAAATCTTCAAAAAAAAAGACCTCTACATTCCCTAGCCAGATTTGTCATTGTCTCTACCTATAACTTCAACATCTTCTACCCAAAACTTATGTATAAGTTGTATGCATATGTTGGGGTGATAAATATAACAATCCTCTTATTATATATAAAATATGATATATAAAAAAAAGATTAAAACAAAGAGCCTAAATATAATTAGATGGTATGTATGCAATACTTGGGATGACCAAAGATCTATTAGAGGATAATCAATATTCAATGTGAAAGTTATAGGGTTCTAAAGCCTATGCCTAAGATACAAGGTATGGTTATAACTATATCTTAAGATAAACCAATGATATAACAATGGTTGCAAATGTGTGTCAAGGATATAACAAGTAAACTACATGCAAGTAACTAATGAATAAGGGTAAATTAAATCCAAGATAACAAATAAAATTAAACTAAACAAAAAGTGAATGGAACAATGTTGACCATAAGTATAGTATATATAATATAAAGTCATAATGGAAAGAATAGGAACCCTATAATATACCATCATATTCAATATAAGGATAACTTAAATGAGGAAAACAACATATAGTCTACTATAAAAAATTAAATAAAGAAAATATATCTACTAAATAAATAAAGGATAGATAATATGGATATATATACTTACCTTTGGGTTGACTCATCAGCACATTAATATCTCTATTGGTTCTGGTGGCACTTAAAAAAAAAAAGTATGAAGACATAAAATGAAAATAAAAATTCCCATATGTCCTTAGTTTGGGACTCCAAAGACTCGGTAACCTTCTCAATTTGACTACTGATATTGATCTTCAAATATATTGAGTAAGACTTGACCTTCAAGAATAATAATCTATCTTATAATTCCTCCTTTTACTACTTAGGGGCATATATGTGAGTGTAGGTAGAGTAGATGAGCAATGTGTGTTGGTAATAATAAATATGTCCCTTATATGTGAATTCAAACCTATAAATCACATAAGACTCTAAGACAATGGTATTAGTCAGGTTGATACTATTTATGGATAAATAAGTAGGAAAAAAAACTATTTCATCTAGGTTGATATAATATAAATACACGGTGGATTAAAATATGGACAAAAGGAGAGAATAAAGATATTCAAAGGAAGTTGAATAAACCAATGTGTATGTGTGTGGGTATATGTATATGTATATACACATACATACATATGTGTGTGTGTGTGTGTGTGTGTGTGTGTGTGTGTGTGTGTGTGTGTGTGTGTGTGTGTGTGTCTATATATATAGACACACACATACATCATATATATGTATGTATTTGTACACACACACACACATGTATGTATGTATGTTTATGTATGTGTGTGTGTTTACACACACACATAAATGTATGTATTTTTGTGTATGTGACACACACAAAAAAAAAATTAAGTATTACACATTCTATCTCTCTTTATGTTTGAGAGTGGTTTCTGACCTTTAGGAGTTATAATGCAGATTATATGTTTTAAAAGATCCTAGTGGATGTTATACTTAATGATATTTTAGGGTTTTAGGATTTTAGATTTAACCATATTTTGGGGTTTCAATATTTCAAGGAGACATCATTGGAGGTAGGAAGGTTTCATGAATTAATAGATATGAAAATGTCTCTTGAAATTTACCATGAGCCAACTCCAACCCTTTCCTATTTTTCTCCATAGGACATGCACTTGGGCATTGAGTCTTGTAAGAGAAATAGTTAGTAAATGAAATACATGAAAATTATCAAGTGTATACATATGCCCCACCTAAAGCTCATCACATCTCAACATAATGTAACTTGGGATGGTGCTTTAAGAAAGATTCATAGACCACTAAATATTAAATGGAAATTATTAAAGAAATTAAAAAAATAATCAAAGTAAATGAATAGAGATAAATACATACTTTAACTTACCTTTATAACTGTAGAGATGATTTTGTGTGTGAGCTAGTTGATGGAAGGTGACAATCTAAAATATTAATGGGTAGACATGAAAGATAAGAGAAAAAATCAATTTTATAGAAAAAATGTTTGTTGGCACCACAAAATTCCTTACTTCACAAGTATCCTATTGTTTCTTTCAATCCATTAAAATAGCCTACATAATATAAGTGAAATATGGAATGTAGAGGATAAAAATTAAAAAAAATTGAATTTTAGAAGCTAGGTCACAAGAATGTGGTGATGTAATGAAATACTTCCTATCCAAGTATACTAGCCTACTATAACCCAATTTACCTTGGCTCTATCCTAAGGCCAACTATAGAATTTGAGATTCAACTAAGATAGGGGGGTGCCAAAATAAGATCATGTATTTTTCTATGATCTAAATTTTAAGACAATGTTTGTATTTTTATTTACCCCTATTTTCCTCCTCCATATGGTTTTGTAATACCAACCATGGGTGTTAAAGATGACTAACACAAGTTAAAGTACCTAGATACTCCTAGAATTGCTCCTTGGAAAAGAATGCAATCTTGAAATCAAGCTTGGTGAGACCAAAAAGGAGGTGAAAAATAGGAAGATAGTTTAAATAAACATAGAATGATTGGGTTTCCCAATTGTCAAAAAAAATATAAAGGAAGATCATACAATGAAAGATATGTTGAAACTTAATTAGATAATCTAAAAACATTTTTTCATAAGATAATATGACTAAATGTAAGTGATAAAACACCACTCTAGACTATTACCTTAATTTTATTAAAACATGCCTAAGTAATTTTTGGATAACAATATAAAATATAAATTCATGTGTGAGGAAGTCCTAATTGTATCCCATAAGGTCTTACACTACAACTCATGAACTAAAAATTCAAGAGGTGAAAGAAGTGATAAAATGTGAAGAGGATAATAAAATGTGGAGTGGTGCAATGAGGATAAAAGATACCAATGAATCAAAAGATTAAAATAGATAAATAAAAATGAATAAGTGTAATAAAAAATTAAAATAAAGAGGACAAGTGTTTGTGAGGAGGGCCTAGTTGATTCCCCAAGTCCTACCATCGAACAAAAAAATTGGAAATCTAAGAAGTGTAAAAATGACAATAGACCTAAAGACCAATAATAAATAAAAATGTTGATGCTAAGAAACTCATATGCATAGGTTAAAAAAGGCTAAGATGCAACACAAAAATTTACAAGAAATACAAGCAAGAAAAATTTAGCATGATACAATAAAATATAATGATGTAAAAGAGAGAAACTACATGTAATAAATGAGATTAGAAATCATAACACATGGTTGGATCTTTGTAAATTTATAATATATGGATTTATTAATGATTTTGTGATGGGAAGGTAGATCAGAAGAGCTAATATAATTGGATGGAATAAATATAGGTTAATAGATACAATTATATTTAACAAGAAAATATTTTAAGAATGTATCAACACTTGTGTGCTAGTTGAGATAGTTTATTATTACATAAATTTTTTTTAAGAAATTTTTGGTACATTTTATGTATTGGAATTGCGCATTTTTGTGATAGGAATCAGACTTATAATTATATCAACACATTATAATGCATGGCCAATGCATTTTTTTAGAGGAGGGAATTTTAGAACTATATCAACAAAATTTGGTGCATGACTAATGTAGTTATTTGAAATAAGATGATGAATTATAATTTTATTGACACATTTTAGGTCATGATTGATGCATTTTTTATAGGATGAAAATGATTTATAATTATATTGAGAATACCAATATAATTTTGTTTCTCTTATTTTGATAAAATAGAATTTGCATGGCCCATAAAATTGGAAAAAAGTGGTTGTTCATATTTTGATTATGTTTTAATTAAAATGGGACATGTGGAATAGGTATTAAGGGTTATACGAGTTATTTTGAAATGATCAACATGTCCTATGATTATTTTTGAGATAGGCATGTGAACTAGAATCTAATCAATTTGGTTTTACCTAAGAGGTTAAGAATCGATGAAGGCTGCAATACACATCATGTTTTTAATGTCAATAAAATTTTATTTGATTTTGGAAGAGCGAGGGTTAACCATGGTTTCTATAACATTATCTATTGGGTTTGAATTTGGATAATTCAAAAGTTGGTTATTACTTGGTTGTGAGGGGTGATTTTGATTTTGATTTTGAAGCTTTGAGATATTAACTATATAAATATTGGGTGATAGATTCATGGTTGAAATGTGCACCTAACAAGAAGCTAAAAGTAAACTTTTTAAGGTCATGAAAATTCTAATGAAAATGGCCTACCATAGCATGGCACTAAAAAAACATATTGATATTGTGGTGGGGGAGTCTTAGAAGGATAAAAACTCAGGGGTTGAGAAGTGTAGATAATTAAATTGAATATTTATAGCATATTAGACTTGTAGATTTGACAAATATCAATAAGAGATATACACTTTACTTTTAAACCTCCTCACTACTAAAAGGCTTTCATTCACCATCTCATTAGGCATAAATGATTATCTATTAGTTTACTCTATATCATTCTAATGATTTAAGTCTCATATACTACATATAAAGATTAAAATGTGATAAACATCCTTCACTACCAATTTTAGATCCATATATCTTTTATATCACTCTAAACACTACTATCCATATAGGGACACTAACATTGGCAGTAGTGTCCAAATCCTTATCTAGTGTCTACTTTTCAAAATTCATTCAAATTGAAAATGGTTTGAAACATATGGGTTGACCTATTTTTGTTAATGAACCCTAATGTGATATATTATCAAAAAATGTGGTATAAATAAAAGTATGAGCCTTCTCATTCATCATCTAAGAAATACAAAATCAAACACCTATTAAATCTAAATCAATAAAATACACAAGAAATCTCTTCTACCTTATTTTCCCCTATTTTCATATCAAGTATAAGAGTAGCCATATTATAGGTTTGAATCATTCAAAGAGTATCCCATGAAAAATATTAATTAAATTACAAGCTAGATCATTGCATGCATCATCATATAACATATTGAACCTTTTTACATGGAATTTCACACACATATGGAGAACTAAATATGTTTGAGGCCCTCTTTGGAGTATTAGCTATGTTGGTAATGCCCATTGATAGATGGGTCTTTGCGGTAGCTCAACATCATGATCCCACTAACCTATTTTTCATAAATTAGTGAAGAGTGATAACCTATGTACCATATCTAAATGAATCAGTATAAAAGTGATAGAAAACCTAGAAAAATCAATTTGGTTACATCTAAATCTTGTCATTATTCCATACTGGACACTTTGTCATTGTTAGAAACTAGCATCAACAATAGTGTCTAAATTTGACGATATTATCTATGGACATAAAAGTGAAATTTATAGAATATAAAAACTGGTCTATAATGCTTATCTTACATACTTTAAACTTTCTATTTTATATATGCCTACTTATAGTAAACCAACTAAGTAGCATTTTTTCTTGCTTATTGTAATATCTTTCAATAGTTGTACTTTACTATTTTTAGAAATCTTAGTTGTATAAATTAAGAATATTATTTATCTAATTTTTATATTAATTGAGATACTATATATTAGTTTATCACCTTTATTCTTAAACTAATTCTATATTCTTAACCCTATAGGTAAAATCTAAATTTTAGGGTTAAACATTTGGTGAACCTGACCTTTAGTCCCCAAACCCTATACTGGCCTAGAGTTTTTAATTTTTTTATTATTGTTAATTGTTTTTTCAATTTATGATTTTTTAATTTGTAAGCAATGGAAAATTTTAATCCCAAAAATCATTTAAAATGAAAGATCAGGAATCACTAGCCACTCATCTCAATAGAACAAGGACTTAATGGATGCATTATTATATGTTAAAAGAGATGAGATCAATAAACTGTTAAGGCTAAGGAATCATCACTTGGTGATGGTGAATCCTTAGGTGGTACTATAACCAATTCTACCAATGAACCTCAACTTGAACACATTATCATTTATTACATCTGATGGGGGCATGGGTTAAGTGTTTATGCCATTATTCCCTGAAATAAATATTAGTATTGCTACATCCTCCATGGAAAATATTATCTCTTCAAGTCAATTACTAATCTTAATTTCTATATCAACTCAAACCATCTTTTCATCCCCTTTGGTGACTTTTCAAATTTCAAGACCTAGCAATCAAAATGTGCAAGATCTTATACAACTATAAAACTTTTTTAATCTAAGGTTACAAACATTGAGCAAAAGTCTTTAAAATCACACTATGTTATTGATTCACAAGATATGTTACCTAATCCTATTACACCTAAAGTATCTTTTCACTATTTTCTAATTAGTTTTGTTTCACCCAAGTTTACATTTTATGATGGAAAGGGTGATCCTAAACAACATCTCTGATATTTCTATGTGGCATGTCTTGATTATGCCTCCAATGACAAAATTTAGACCAAATTATTTCTAAGAAGCCTTAAGGACTACATTTTATGATGGTTTTATAATTCACCACTCCAATCAATGAGAAAATTCCAACCTTTATACAATCACTTCTTAGCACATTTCTCTATCAACACCATTGAAAAGATGTCATATGGTCAAATTGAAAATATCTAATAAGGCACCAATGAACCTATAAATGAATATGTTTTGAGATATAAAATAATGTTGGCCAAAATGAAAAATCTAATGGTAGATAAATAATTACAAGAAATATTCAAGCAAAGTTTATTAGCCTCATTACATGAGTCCATTATTTTCAAAAAGTTCAAATGTTTTAATGACTTATGCCATATTTTTATATATCATGAAATGAAACTTATTAACCCTAATAAATCTCAAGTGTGTAGAAAACACACTGACTACATATATACCAAGTTACAAGTTAAAACCTACAAAACCTAAAATGGAAACAACCAAAATGGCTAATACATTGTCATAAAAACATAATCTACTCATCTTATACAATTCACCTAAGTGACAATTTATGTGATTACCTTGAGTCTCCAAATTATTTATTGTAGAATCTTGTGGAGTGTCATCTCATATCTCTCTCTCCTCCCATACAGATTGATATGAATCTACCTCTACCCAAAAGATATGATGCTAACACATATTGTGACTATCACCAAGGCCTTGGGTATTTTAAGAACACATGTTATACCTTCAAGCATAAGATCCAAGACCTCATTGATGACCAAAATATTATCTTCAATTATACACCAAAGGATTTAGTTTCACTTAATGATCACTATAATTAGAATAAATTTAATAATCATTTGTAATATCATTCTAAGAAATATCTAAAAGTGTAAATGTCATACCATGAACATCATCCTACATCATATTATGGGCACTCATTATATCATATCATTGGAACTTACACACACACAATAAATCCTATGGTTCAGAGACCTTATATTACATTTTATAATAGTGAAATAGTCCATGATGACATATATCTTCATTCCTTATTTATTCAAGCATACCTTGATCATCAACCTATATAGAGTGTTATGATTGATAATGGTGCAAGTGAAACACATATACCATGATAATAATTACACATCTGAGATATAAACATGATGTTTTTTACCCTTTGATCAAAATAATTAGATAATTTGATGGCACATCACAACACATTATTGGTGAGATTCATTTCCATTTATAGGTTGGTCCAGCACATGTGGTTACCATTTTTTTAGTTATACCATAGACATGAGTCTTTGATATATTATTGGGACAACCACATGCATGTATTAAAAACATGTGTATCAACATGGTAGTCATAGTTCCTAAATCCCATATAAACATCCAATTGAACAATAAAATTTTATTCCAAGGAATCTAATTATAAAACATACTAAGGTTAATTTTTGACAAAAGGGTAAGAAATAGTCAATCCCAATTCCTATGAAACCCATAATTGAGATGCCTTTGCACTAGAGATATGTAGTAGATTCTAGGCAATCTTAATCTACTTCTACATAATATACTTCATTTCCTAGATAAATTAAACATGTTCCCATTAAATCTACTCTAAATAAACTACAAAGCACTCAGTGATGGGTTTTTTGAAACCCTCATCCTATTATTTATTCATGACCACGAATTCCTATTACACATATGAAAGATACCACAAATTTTAAAATATAGATGACACCTATGTATGCTCCTTAGTAGTACCACTAGTTTCACATGCCATATTATTAGTTTAGAAATACCTATAAGCATCCATTGGATGAGGTGATAGGATAGCCTTTTCCTTTAAAATATTATATAAATACAAAAAAAATTAAAAAATATATAAAACATTAAAGTAATCCAAAAAAACATTCAAATAATCCAAAAATAAAAAAACATTCAAATTAATATAAAATATAAAAAATATTCAGCCTTCCCAGATTTTATTAGCTCCTTTGCATCTATGTTATTTGATTTATGTTGATATATAACATATCATTTAACTCCTATATAGACATATGTTTCATGTAACTTTGAGTATGATACATTCATACTTAGATACATGATCTATGCACTTCTATATGTTGGACCTTTCCTCTACTCATGCCATATAGTATGTTGGGGGCATTTACTTTTTTGATCATGATGAATACATGTTACATATCCTTTATTATAATTTAGACATTATCATGTTTGAACCTATATTATAACACTTACACGTGTCTATATCCATGCTCATATATTTCACATTATACTTGATATGATATGTTGCATAACATATTTTTACCCTAACACATATATGTAGGGACTAGTATAATATACTTGTGTTGGTTGTATATGCATAATATATTTTTCACTTCCTTGAGTGTATTCCATTGCTTTTTATTATCTTACTTGTGTAAATTTTTAATATGTTCCTTTCTTGTGGGCCCCTATCATTGTGTGTTTGTTATATATTTGAATATGGCATTATATGTTGATTAGAAATTTAAATATGTCATCCCCTTAGATTATGTGGTATTTCAACATGCCCATTGTATGAGGTCTCCTTAGACCATTATTTTGAATTACATTGAGTTCTCATGTGTGTGTTGTTTATTACTTGCTGAGCTTATATTTTTACTCTCTTGACATTACCAAGATCTATATCATGCATATTCATGACCTGATGTAATCACATAATGAGAGCCTAATTGATATATCTACTCTGAAATGTTATCCCTATATGCTACATGATTCATACATAAATTATATAGTTTCCTTATCTTTTTGATTTAAGGTACCTTCTAGATTATATTTCTCTCACCTCAAAATGGAGGGGGGGGGCATATTGGTGAGGGTGTGTCATAGAAGCATGACCTCCACAATTTCATAGTTTCTAGATTTCAATGGGGGCATGTAATAAATACATGATCTCCACACTTATAAATTTTCTTAGTTTTCATATATTAGTGGGAGCATGTCACAAATACATGAACTCCACACTTACACACTTATTATATCCATATTATAGTGGGGTCATGTCATAAAAATATGACTTCCAAACTTGCACAAACTCCAATTTAGTTTCATAATTAAGAAATACACTTGGGTTAGAATTATATACATTGCACCGATTTGGCATAGATTTGAAACAAAGTTTTCAGATTTATGACACATATACTCTAGGTTATAAATAATAGGGGTGCATATGTTATGTTATTTCATAAAAAATTACCAATTATACTACTCACTAGGACACACCGATTACACCAGGATGTATTGTTATTGAGTCTTTTCTAATATAATAGTTAGTTCATTTTATATGTTGAAGTGATTAAATAATTGAACCTCACCATATTTATAGATTAGATTGATTAAATCATCTAATCTCACTAGATGTATAGGATGAGTTGATTAAGTCACTCAACCTCCCTAAGTCATATATATTTACACTTAAGTTGTGTGATTGAGATATAATAATCTCTATGGTCATGTCACAACTCATCCTTAAATTGTATTAGGGGAGTTACCTTCCAATATATATATTCAAATCTCCAAGGTTTAGGTCTAAACTTCTTCCAACTCTAATGCTTCATAAGGAATCATCTTTACTATGTCAAAGAATCAAGAGGTAACATGGTTACATCGACATATAGGTGTACTCCTTCCTTCTCTTTATTTTCAAACATTTCAATTATTTCAAAATTTTAGATTATATGCACTACTTTAGATTGCAACATGTTCTTGGTTACTAGTAATAAACCATAAAAGCACTCAAAGTGGGCTCAAGAAAAGTAAAGGTATGTTATATACACCTAGGTACACATTTATTTCCTTTAACCTAGTAATTTCATCCTTGTTCATTACTAAATTAAAGGGGGGATGTAGCTACTAAAATTGAATATTTATATCTTCTCAATCTTGTACATTTAAAAAATATTAGTTAGGTCTCTACCCTTTAATACTATACCTACCTACTACCAAAAGGCTCATGTTCATCATTTCACTATGCCTGATTGATTATCTCTTAGTTTGATCCATATCATTATGATGACCTAGGTCTATTTTACTAGACAAAAATCTTAAAACCTGATAAACATCCTTCACTATCAGTTAAATATTGATACCTAATTTTTAACCTCTGGACACTATTGGCCATAGAGGGACAATAAAACCAATGGTAGTGTTTAGATCCTTATCTAGTGTCTAGTTTTTAAAAGTCATCCAAATTGAAAATGATTTGAATTATATGGGTTGGTTGATTTGTCTAATTGAACCTTATAGTGAAATATTTTCAAAAGGTGTGGTATAAATACAATTCTAAGCCTTCTCATTCCTCATCTAGAAAATACCAAAGCAAACACCTACTAAATATAAATCAATTGACTATAAAAACACTATTCTTAAATATTCATCCCTATATTCATATCATATATAGGTTCATTCATATTATAGGTCTGAAGCATTCAAAGAGAAGCCCATTAATGATATATGTCAAATTACAAGCTAGATCATTGCATGCATCATCATATAGAATATTTTAGCCTTGTGCACATACTTTACCACACATAGGGGATAAACACATAAGTTTGAGGCCCTCCTTGGAGTATTGGCTATGTAGGCAATGCCCATTGATAGAGGAATCTTTGGGTTAATTGGAGACCATGAGCCCACTAATTTTTAAACAAACTTATTCTAAGGGGTGTAATGGTGAATAGCTAGGATTTGATCAATGAATGAAGAGCAACAAGTATGTCCTAGATCTGAATACATTAGTAGAAAGGCAATATAAAAATAGAATAATGAAGCTAGTCATATCTAGATTTAATCATTATTTTGTATTGGACACCTATGTCATAGTTAAACACTAGCATCGATGGTAGTATCTAGATCTAATAGTAATACCCATAATTTTAAAAGTAAAATTTATATAACCTTATGACTGATCCAAAAAACTATTCCTATAAAATTTACACTTATTTCTAGTCTAGTTCTACATGTGCATAGTAAACCATCTAAGTATCATTATTTTTATTTATTGCAATATCTTTCAATAGTTATACTTTATTATTTTTAGTAATCTCAATTATATAAATTTATAATATTATTTATCTAAGATTTATATTAATTAACATGTTATAGATTAGTTGATCACCCTTGTGCTTGAACTACTTCTATATTCTTAACCCTATACCCAACATCTAAATTTTAGAGTTAAAAATGAATGTGTAATTTTTATATTGAGTTATTGGAGACTCAAGGGAGGCTAGGAATGGTTTGTATTGCTTTATATAGAAAATCCTATATTAGATTATAGGGGAGGTTTGGCTTAAGATTTATCAACATTGATTTTTAAATTGTTTAAATTGGATCATGAGGAATTATTATGTATTTTATTTTTATTGATCAAAGGACTCTCCTAAGTTTTAGGATATAATAAACTAAATTTTTATTGAAGAGGGGGTTTTAGAGTGGTAACAAAGAGTTTGAAGATATTTTCATCACTCATTTTATGTTCTTCTTATACATCAAGATCTTCCATCACTTGCTGGAATCATGAGTGGACTTTGTGGGTCATTTTTTAGCATTGACGAAGTTGTTAAGTCTTTTTTAGAATCTCATTATGTTGAAATTATTTAACTGGAGAATTGACTAACATTTATAGTTTTATAATTGATTGATTTTGAAGTTTATTATACCATTCTAACTTATATGCAACTAATGTTTGGTCTATAATTTTAGTAGTTCAAAAGGTGTTAGTTTGAACCCAATCGTTATAAATATTAACAAAGTATTTTATATGTAGTGTAAGATCAATAGTCAAATCATATGCAATGCTTGGACAAATGATTCGATATCCATGGATATAATGAAGGGATCTAGGCGTTAATTTTGAATCATATTATTTTGGATTGGAGGATTTGTAATAATATTCTCATTGGTGCATATAAGAGGAGGGATGTAATTTTAAATAGGATTATTTATGATGACATGAGGAGATAGATTGAACATGTGTAAATTTTATTTTTACATTTAGAGTAATTTATTATTTTTGGAATATTGCCTAAGGGCCATTTTTAAAATAACTTGTGAAGGATTTGAGATACATCTAGAGGATTTTGGGAAGGTGAATTGCTAGAATTTTTTTGGAGTATTACTTGGGGGAGGATTTCTAACATTGATGTTAAGAGGAAGAAAACTACTGGGAAATTATTTAATGGAAATCACATTACACTTATGGGGGAAACATATGGTTTTATAATTAGTGGCATATGATTTGTATTGCATGATTCAATAATTAATTTGATATGGGAAGATAAACTAAGTTATCTTTGACCATGCTATAAATTGGAAGATTATCTATGGGATATTTATCCATTCTATGAGTATCAAGGTTTATGGGAAGTATTTTGAAACTTCCATCTGTAGTAAGGATATATGTGATGCTATGATCTAGATCTTTGATGACATAGTTTTCTTCATTGATTATAAATCTAAGAGATAAAATTATTATATATATATATATATATATATATAGGAAAATAAAATGGAAAAATAAAGACAATTTAATCAATGGTATGATAATATTTAGGTTGGGGTCACTAGAATGTATGCGTGGCCTACGGTGAATGATTAAAAAAAAATTATCTCTATAGATTAGGATACAAACAAGAGATCATAACATAGAGCCTATGTATCTTTTAATGCTATACTGACAATAGTTAGGGTGACCATATATGTAGTAGGGATAATCAATAGTCAATTTCAAAGTTATATGGTTCTAGATCCTATGCCTAAGATAATGGGTATGGTTCTACCTATATATCAAGATAAATTAGTGATACAACAATGCTAAAAAAAATGGGTATCAAGGATATAATAATGAAACCATATGTAAGGAAATGATGAATAAGAGTAATCTATATCAAAGGTATCAAATAAAACTATATTAAAAAATAATTTGATATCACAATGGTAGACTATATGTATAGTCTATGTAGCCAAAAATGGTAATGACAAACCTAGGACTCGATACTATACTATCTTTTTGATATAAAAACAACTTAAGAAAGAACAACAACATACATGATATTATAAAAATGTGTGTGTGTGTGTGTGTGTGTGTGTGCGCGCGTGTGCATGTGCACATAGATGTATGTATGTATGTTAAGTGAGTGATTTATCAGTATAAATAGAGTCATAACTAGAAATGATTCTATGTGGAATTCATTATTATAAATAATATGCCCCTAACTAAATAGTATCATATCCACTTTGACATAAAATGATATATTTTATTAGTATATCTTCAAGACTCTAAAGGGATATATCTAAGCTTGGTAGAGAACCTCATTTACACATATGCCAATGGTTTTTAACAGAGTTTTATGGTTCATCTGATCCATAATAATCTTATGTTAAATAGTCTTACTCTATGAATTAGGATAACAACATCATTACAAAGATTAAGTTAGATTTGATTATAACTATAAATATAGTTAATATGGGTAATCTTAGGTGCATTCCATGTTAGGCATAATTAAAAACATTATTTTCAATTTGTGAAATTTTAGTTGTATGAAGTGTCATATTATTCTACTTTTAGATTGATAAAGACTCATTTGAGTGTATGTCTGTGTATGGAAGACCTGCATCAAATAAACCTACTGAATCACTTTAGGATAATAGGTAAGAGAAATAATGATGATAGGGATAGACATATATAACTTTAGGTTTACTTGTCATCGCATCAATCTCAACCTTAGATCTAGAGGATTTTTGAAACAGATGTTTTAGGATGAAGACCTAAAATGGAAAGGATGATACCTATATGTCCTTATCTATATAATCCAAAGACTTAGGAACCTCCTCAATTTGAATCCTTCTATTGAGCCTAAAATACCTTGATTAGGACTTAACCTCAATGAATAATACTTTATCCTTATCATAGTTTTACTACTTAGGGGTAAAAATGTGAGTAAAATCAAAGATGATGAATGTTTTTTGTGTTGGTAATGATAAATATGACCCTTATATGTATGGCTCAAAATAAAAATATCACATAAAAATCTAATATGATGAAATCAGTTAGGTTGATATAATTTAGGGATAAACATGCAAGAAACAAACTATATCAACCCAGCGAATGAAGTAGAGATACTAGTGGCTACAAATTTGGACAAAAAGAGAGATGAAATAGATTAAAAGGAAGATGAATTATCCAACATATATATATATATAAACTATAATTATTACTAAGTTTTAATTTATATATAAGCATTTAGGTGGTTTGAGTGCCTTTTTGGACCTTTAGGAGTTATAATGCAAACTATATGTTTTGGAATATCCTATTATATTTCTTACTTTGTGAGATATCATGGTTTTAGAATTTAAGAATTGGCCATATTTTAGGTTTTCAAGATCTAAAAGAGACATCATAGGTGTTATGAATGTTAAATGAAGAAAATTATGGGAAAACATATCTCATAAAGTATCATGAGTTAACCCTAACCCTTTCCTAATTCATTCTTTAAGATGTGTACTTAAGTATATTGACGAATTAATTATTTATATAAAATATATTTTGTGTAAATGATAATGATGAAAATTTTTGGTGTATACACAAGCCAATTACATAAAATTCTATTGTCACTAATTTTTTCCTCAACATCATTTCATTGAATCTATAAAAACCTATAAAATAAGGCCTACTACAAATTTGTGTTCTCCATATTCTAAAAACTGATTTTAAAACCAAACTAAATTAAACTATTATATGTCTTCAAAAATGTTCTTACATATTTTATAGAACTAAATTGAATGCATTTTTTCACAAAATCAAAAACCTTATTTCCTAAGCATAAAATCCCTATTGAAAATTAACTTATTTTCCCTAAAAAATCAACATCTCTAAAAATTATATATAAGGTAAAATCCATAACATCCTAAACATTCACATGAACCTAATCCTCTAGTATTATTTGCTATTAAAATGGAAACACAAACCAAGTGATCTTTGAGACAACTAAATAATGAAAACAACCATAGTGATTGAGATCACCCATAAAAATCACCTTACAATATAACCAATAACATATGGTAGAACAAAAGGAATAAACATACTTTGATATGGTTTCATATCTTTAAAAATTCTCTATAAAAATATTGATCCACAGTGATCATGATATGAATGTGAGAAGATACTAAAAATGAAACCCCTAGATGAATTGGAAGCAAAAAAATAACAATGGAAAAGGCAAAGATTTTTTTTTAAAAGAGTGAAAAATCTCCAAGATCATATGTTTCTAGTAAACCTCCATGAAATTCTAGATCCACATCGATCCAAATCTAAATCAAAGCTAGTAGCTCAATGAAGATAATACATTTTTTAAAATGGATGCATAAACATACCAAATTTATTGAATAATTCATTTCCTACCTTTTGGGTGATTGATACACCTATAAAAGTTCTATATCTATTAAAAAAATAAGAAGAATCAATATGGGGAATGAGAAGGATAGCTTGGAAAGGTGGCAATTGAATAAGTAGATGGAAGAAAGACAAATTAAAGAATGGAATTCAAATCCTAATCAAAAGGTCTAATGTGGAATAAAGAAATAAACAAATACTTTGGGCAGGCATTGCATCCCACCCAATCAATCCACTCACCATTTTCATCTTAAATTATTACATGAAAGCATATTAAAAATCATATATTCATCTAAAACCATGTCTTATATTTTATTGATAATTATAGAATATTATATATTATAAATTTGAACTAATTTATTATTTTACTTGATTATATTTAATTAGGCACATTTGTGATGTTTTATACATAGATGGGTTACATTGTGATGTAATATCATCTAGAAAAATTTATCTATACTAAATTTTGGTGAACTATTTGTCACTTACAACCCTGAGGGTTATATCTTGATTATTTAAAGTGGTGGATATTATTTTTTACTAGGTTTTCATAAACCTTTGATGTGTTTTCCCCTCTACATAGGGCTAGATTTTGTTGCTAAGAGTTTTGCATTTTTATTAGGGATTGTGTTGTTTCATGCTTAGATATATTTATCCATAACTTATTGATGTTTTTAATGTTTATATATATTTATCCATAACTATTTTATGATTACTTAAAACCCTTATGTGGTGTGTTGACTTTATGTTTGAAATTTTCTTATCATGTTTGCTTGGTTTTCTTAAAAAAATTATTGGTCTATTCAATAATTTTAAACTTTCGTAAAAAGGAAGAAATTCTATAAATGTGTTTTTGAAATTCAAATTGTCTATTCCAAATGATGTAACATATTTAAATGATAATGATGTGAAAAAATATGACTCTTGAGTTATATTTTAATGGTTAATAGGATAGTTTTCCTTTTATAGTCACGAGCTGCATGTCAAATGACTAATTATAGTCACGAGCTGCGTGTCTAATAATTGTAGTTAGATTTCTATTTTTGTAACTATGGGATTCTATTTAAAGACCCATGAGGCATGTATTGTAATTATCAAGAAGGCAAGTAAAAGCATTGAAGCAAGCAAGGTCAAGGAGATCTATAGGTGTAAGGTCAAGGAGATCAGCTGAAGCATTCAATGAGGGATAATATCTCAGGCTATAGAGTTGTTGTGTTGAGCAAGAGAGAGAGGGAAGAAGGTCTTGAGGTGTGGCAAGCCTTTGAGGTGGAGGAAGAAGTGGCATCTTCCTTATTGTATTTTCTTCTAGTAATATTTAATACAAGAGTGTGTATTGTCTCTCAAATTCTTTGTTGTCTCAAGTTTCTAGTTACTTTATCATTCTGGTATAATTCCGTGTTTAATTGCTTATAAGAAAGTAATCAATTGTGCTTCCGTTGGATAAGGGGTCACCTAACATAAACCACATGTAGTTTTCCTAGTTATGTGTATTTTTTAACTACTTCTTGTTTGAAATATATGAAACCTATAACTTGGATTTCATCTCTAGTTAATGTGAAAAGTTGACTTAGATTTGGTGCTTCAGACTTGTATAAGGTCTACTCTTTTGAGGGATTTATACTTTTTAAGATTTACATATGTTCTTCTCAATGTGTATATGATAGAGTTCCTCTTGGTAGGTGATATATAGATGAATTTTAGATATGAATAGATTTAGGTATATTATGTATATATAGAAGATTATTTAGTTAGATTGTTCTACCACTGACATGCAAAAAATATAAGACAACCCATAGGAAGAATTTAAAATTTTGAAACTCACTGTTACAAGGTAATAAAACACATCTAGTAAAAGTGAATGAATTAGAGACCAGAGCCATCTATGTATCATTGGAGATGTCTAAAAAACATTAAATAATGATATAGTGATCAAGAGACAATTTAATAAGGACAATTAAAACTTAGGAACATACTAAGGAAATATTGTAGGCGATTGATAGAAAATTTGGAAGGATGAGTCCATATAAATTTAAATGATTAGGAAAGATTCATAAATGTATGCACATGTCATGTAAGGTAAGGATAGGTCAACACTAATATATTAAAGTTCCTAATAACATATTTTATTATATAAAAATCTAACTCCTTATATTCTAGTATTGAAAATGCTAGAATAAAATGATAAAAAGGTTTCATATCTTGGTGTGTAATTATATTTTGTCTTTGGGAGAAGGATCCAAATGTATAGCTCTCTCCATGAAAATTTGCAATAAAACATATAGAAATTTATGTCCATATATGATATTAAATTTGAAGTAAAATAACTTAATGAATTTTGTTAAATTTTAAGAGCAATAAAGGAATACATCTATAAGTATTCTAGTTGTGTTTCCTTCTAAAATATTGAATATTTGGGTACTTATGGCCTGAGATGAGTTATAATATGTAAAAAATGTGTTGGGAAGATAAATGGACTAAACCTCATGATTATGGGAAGTACTCATCCATTGAGTGATGCAATATATCAACCACACTATCATTTAACTGATCTTGAACATGTAATATGTTCAAAAAGGAAAATTTGGAGACCCAAATTAGGATTATATGTAAATATGAATAGACTAAATCAACCACTATAGATAGATTTTACTTTTTGAATTAGACCTTCAGTACCTTTAGTGTCAACTTAAAAATATAAAAACTACATTAGTATGCATGATAAAAAATCTCATGCCTTTATAATTTGATCAAATTATCCTAATATTATTTAGAATTTAATATATCCATATGTCACTCTTATTGGGTATCTTTTGCTCATGCTTACTAGGTTGATCTTATGTGGTGATTTATCCCACATTGCCTAGTTTAGCCTTTATATTGTTTTGCCTTGCCTATATAAGCAAGTTCTCTCATTGTAATTCATATGATTTTATGTAATGCTTTTGTATTTATATCTTTTGAGTGTAACAATTTTTTTGTCAATTGGTTTCCTCTTGTTTATGCTAAAGCATCAATGGCTCTAGTAATGAGCCATTGGACAAATTTTGGCTAAAGAGTTTTGATAACTCTTTTATAGTAATCAAATACATCTCTAATATCCATTACTAAGCCTAATTCATTACATTTATTTATCCTCACAATGTGATTTGGATTTGAGTTGGTTGAAATCTATTATTATGCTTTTATTTAACATTTGGTTACAGATCTAAAATTTTGGTTTATTTAGGAGAATAAATGGTTTTTTTTACATATCCAATTTAATGTCATATGATTGAAGCAAAGGGGATATGTATAAGATCTTTTTTGTGGTGTTGGAATAGAAGATCTGAAGTGGTGTCACCTTTTTCAAGTATTTGCATTATTTTTTACCTTGCAATTGAAAAAAAAAAAAAGTTTTTGACTTTTTTTGCAAATCTAGCTTTGGCATCATAAAGAAGAAGATTTTACTTTGTTTTTTCTTTGTCTTTTTTGTCTCAGATCTATCAATGGTCTTGCTTAGATCTGGGATACATTGGAAGAGAGTGGGACATTAAAGATCTATAGGACAATGTGGAAGTCTCACCACATGCATCTTGTTTTCTACCGTGTGGCCTTTATGAATGTTAAAATCTGCATAGCAGCATTATATTTTGGCATTGGAGTTTTACTAGAGGCATTGGATTTTGGCACTAGATTTTTTCTAGAGGCATTGGATCTAAGGATTTTTAGCATTTAAATTAGAAGAGTGGTACTCTATTTGCAAAAAGGCATTGAAATACAAGAGTTTGGCATCATTTTTTGAAGTTTGGCATCATTCTCATTAGATTTGGAGACCTTCATTGAGTTCTTGAAGGCATTGGAGGGAGAGGAGATCTACTTGTTGACCATTCAATATCTTTGAGATTTGATCTATTATTTTTTATACATTGAAGATTAACCTTCTTTTTACCAACTCTATTAAAATTCTGGTTATAACCATACTTTTCTAATCTAATTTTCAGCTCTAACTACTAATCTAGGCATTGAAATTTGGCATATTCTTTGCAAGATCTAATCAAGGAGGAGGTGTTAGAATGCATTACAAGGCATTGATTTTCTCTTGGATAGCGCTTTGAGGTGGAGAATGGTGTTGGAGGAGAGGCATTGGAATTTGCATATTTGACCATTTGATAAGAAAGGCAATGCTTTTTTTTTCATTCCTTTTGTCTCAGATCAGCCAACAAGAGAAAGGTATTAAAAATCTATGCCAAGCATTTTTTCCCTCAAACCAGACGTCTTTTTCTACAAACAAGGCATTGGAATACAAGGTGGTGTCTTTAATCTGCTCATTGGATCCTTTTATGTTGTATTAGATCTGCATAAGATCTATTCTTCATTTTAATGGATTTCTTGTTTAGATTTAGATTTAAAAAAAACAATATCCACCTCTTATTCCTCTTTACACAACTAGAAATTTCTTTTTTTTACCTTATTAGCTGTAATTTTTGCTGAAAGAGGAAGTCAAACTTACCTGCACATATACCAAGGTAATCAAGAAGTTTTTTTTCACTTTCATTAATATTTTTAAGTTGATGAAAAAAATTTGGTTACAAAGAGTGGTTGCACACCTATGTTTTTTACTGATTTGATCTCAAATTCTAGTTTGTAATGTTTTTAAATTATTTTGACCCATTTTTATGGGAAATTGAAACACTTGTAAATTTTGAACTCTAACTCAAATTTGAGTTCTATTTTTTTCAAAAGTGCATATTTTTTTATTATCTATCCATTGGTGTAATTAAATTATAAAAATTCACTTTTTTATAAAGTGTCACATTCTGGGGGGTCTTTTCGCATTGGTTGTGCTACCATATGCTTACAATTTATGGTGGCATTTGAGTGGTGATGCATTTTGTTGTGTTGTGATAATTTGTAGAGGGATTATTAATTATTTTGTATGTACCTTATCTCTTTCATTTTTCAAATATTGAAGGGTGAGGTCCAATTTGGTAGGAGGTCAAACCCCCTCACATGTAAACACAAACTTCTTTCTTGCTTCTTCTTGATTGCATTATCATTATTTGTTCCACTTGTGGATGCATTTTAGCAGAGTCTAGCATTCTATTCTTGAGTGTACATTATCATTACTATAGATTTTTCTTGTGCTATTTTCCTTGCATTATACTTCATGCATATATTATCTCAAACACATTTTTGGCTAAGTCCAACATCCTTTTACATGTGCTTTACACATTATTTTTTAGTTACTGGTATTTTCTAATGTGTTTGCATACATTATGGATATTTATACCATTTGACACACTCTTATACCATCCTAAGACATCCACTAGTACTTTGACACATTAGAAGTTATATCATGTCTCCTTGAGGCCCCTTCCTTAGTGCATTGTCTTCTTCTATAGGGACACCTCTTTGTTCCCTTGTTTTTAGAGCACCTCTCTTGATAGATTATATGACATATCTACAGTCTCTTCATTTGGATCTATTTTGGTGAATCCTAATGTCTTCCTTGTCTCCATCTAGGATTTGTTATGTATGGGTTATTTGTACTCACACTTATTTGAAAAGTTCCATGGGGGGTGTGGGGTTTGTTGATTCAGCCTTTTCCACATTCATGCATTTTTATGCTCTATTTTTAGGCACCTTTTCACTTTGTCAATTGTTTGTATTTTCCATCACAACCATGGGCCATCATATTTGAGAGACTTATCTATATTTTTGACACCTTTTCTTGATAGTTGATAGTCTCCTTATTTAGAGCTATTCTTGTGTACACAGTGTTAGTTTGTTCAGTGTTTGAGTGGTGGATTTAGACCACTCATGCAGACACCTTTATTTCTCCACTCCATCTATTCATCAATATGGGGAGGTGTGATTTACATTTTAATTCTTGGTGTTGAGAATTCTTTGCACATACTATACTTTTTTATACTTTCATCACCATTGACAGTCTTCTTGATTGAATTTATTCTAGTGAAGCCCAATGTTAGTTATTTTTATGATTGAGTAGTGGATTCAAACCACTCATGCATATTGAGTTAATTTTTGACTTGCGAGTACTTGGAATGTGAAATTATTCATCATCATCTTTTGATGTCTTTTCTCTAACTCTCTCTTCTTTTTTTCTCTCTTTTGGGGGAGAGTTTTTCCTATGGGTTTTCTCCACTTTATGATATTTATGTATTTTTCACTTTTGAATTTTTTTGGATTTCTCTTTATATATTGGTATCTTATTTAAGATTTTTTTTTCCCAAATACATATAAGGATTGTTACTTGAATCCATGGCCTTATTGGTGATTCTTATAGTAACACTAGTGTGGTATCCCCACCAGTGACACTAGTGTGGTAGCCCCACCAGTCTTTGTGCTCACTTCACCACCATGTTAAAGGGTGTTCAAGCTATGATTCCTTGGGTTCATCATTCTATAGTTTTTTGGATAATAGTTTTTGTATTTAGTGATCCTCATATTCATCACTATTCCTACTTTGACTTGGTGGTTATAGTGATTCAACATATATGTACTTTGGCATGATGGATTGGCATCTATAAGGACATGTGACTTCACACTGCATCCTCTATTATTATCCCCTATATTCACTTGAGTGGGGGTTTTAGAGTATCTTTTACTCATGCTTGTTAGGTTTGTCCTTTGTGGTGATTTATTCCACTTTGCCTAGTTTAGCCTTTATCTTGTTTTACCTTGCCTATATAATCAAGTGATCTCATTATAATTCATATGATTTTATGTAATGATTTTTTATTCATATCATTTGAGTATAATATTTTTTTTATCAATTAGTTTCCTCTTGTGTATGCTGAAGCATCAATGGTTATGGTAATGATCCATTAGAGAGATCTTGACTAAAGAGTTTTGATAACTCTTTCATCTCTAACCCAAATATGATAACCTATCACTCATTCCCTATAAAATGTCTTTATATGTCCCCAAATTTATCTCAATCTACACATATCTACCTCAAAAACTAAACCAATATGATAATCTAACCCAATATGAACCCTTTAAACCTATAATATATTGAAAAAATATGAAAATGTGTGTATTAAGGCTTAAATATATATATGAAAATATGACTAATATATCCCATTTTAAGGTGAGGGATATAGCCTACTAATTACTCATCTCAAAATAAAAGAGATAAATAAATAATTTTATATATAAATATGTAGGCATGTAAATCATGTGCTAACATGAGGATAATATGTTATCCTAGGATGGTAAAAGCATATATGAAACATGTATCCCAAGGCAAACAAGTGTCATTTATATATATATAAACTAAGAATGAATTATCAGTCCAAACAAATATAAGAACTAAATAAGAATCCAAACAAGAAAATACACAATCATGGAATCATACATAAGTAGAAATATATGTGGCATGGATCATGACACCATAATATTAGTAGATAATATTATATGCATCCACACATATGCACATAATGCCAGGGACATAACACACATAATAAAAATACATGCAATAGCACTCAATGTAATGTAGAAGAAAACACACACATAGTACACTCAATGAACACACAATATCACTCAAGGAAAGAGCCACAAGCGATCAACCATCAATGTCACACAATGAACAACTAATGCCACACAAATTAATAGCCACATAAAATAAAAAAAATTGATGTTATACAAAATCAAGGATCACCTAATGTAAAATTCAAAATTTAATAAACATGAAGGCATGTAATGTATCAAAAAATGGTCACATAATAAATAAATCACCCTAATAATCATGCATAAAACAAGAAAATATAATATACACTATCAATGTATGTAATCAATGCACATGGTAAATTAAAATATCCCATATAACACTCTAAGGAAGCTCAATATGAATAAATGGAAATGGTCATAGAAATATGTAACTTGAATAAATGTACCAAAGTAATTCACCTAGTGTAATCATGTCCCAATGTCATAAGTTTATCCCATTAGGTGTAGTAACATCCCAAATCTAAATGTCCATGTCATATGAAACTTCTATGTCCTAAAATCTCATGTGTACCACGAAATTCATGTGTGTTTATTTGTCAAAGGATATTTAATATTTATACACTTGATATTTCTCATCTTTATCACTTTAATTATGGTTTCTCTTCTATGGGAATGTTGGTGCATCAATATCCCAAGTGAACATCCTAATGAGTGTATTGGGAAAGGGTTTGGATTGGCTCATGGTCCATTATGAGAACTTTTTGCATAGTATTCTATCATACTTTAATTATTATTATTCCAACCTCCTCTAAGTATCTTTCCATATTACTTCTATATTTTTTCTAGTTTTTTGAGCTACCCTACATTTATATTGTACTTATCAAGTAGATACATTTTGTTTCATGTTTTCATTTACCTATACCATATCATCCTAGCTAATGATTTTTTGTCTTTTCTCTATCATTTTTACTATATCACCATGAATATTAAATTTTTGTGTCATCAAACATACTTTTTGAATGTATCAACCTAACCAATATTATTGGCTTAGAGTTCAAGGTTGATATTGGGTTTTGAGTTGTGTATATATGGTTATAATTATAATTTATCACATATTACATAACATTCATTTAATATTATTATACTCATATTTATTCTCTTCATTAGTAAAATGAGGAGGTAGAGGTTAATATGTTATTCTTGGAAGTCTAGTCTTCCTTAAATGTCTTTGAATCTCAAGAGGAGGAATCATGCTGAGATGATGACCCAAACTAAGAATTTATAGGTATTCTTATTACCATTTTAGGTCTTTATCCTAAAAATTATATTTAAAAATGCTACTTTAACCAAGGGGACATTGATGCACTAAAGATTCAACCCAAAGTTAAGTATCTCTATCCCTATTCTTTTTAATTTATATACTTAGAAGATATTTTTTATTTTATTATTATAATAGTATATGCATGTTTGTGCGTACATGCCTTTGTCTCCCATTATACCAAATAATATGGTATAACTATATGATTATTAGGGTTTCCATTTATCACCTTTGGTTGCATATACTTCTCATTGGTTGAACATTATATCACTTACTTTAATATTAGTTTAGTATGTTACAACTATCTTAGATCTAGGTTACTCATATTCATCAGTTCTTTGCATATAATACCACTATTATATCCTTGGTACACCCCTTTTTTAATTTCTATATCATTTATTTACTTTTACATCTAGTTAGAGATATACCTAATATTTTAGGCATAGGATTTGGGACCCTATACTATTGTTATTGAGTGTGGACTTCCCTCTACTAGATATATGACCACCATGAGAACCATCATTGTACTATTGAAGTATATATAGGATATAGTATTATAAAAAAAAATTGTATCCAAGACTATAGAGAAAAATAGGATTATTATTATTATTCATCCTATAATATGCATACATTTTGGTGAACCTAACATGAATCCCATCCACCTCTAGTTGTATTATTTTCAAGTTTCCATTTAGTTCTATTTTTTTAAATTCCTTGTTAACCAAATTTTAATGTTATATATTTTCCCACCATTTTATAATGTTTTCTCCTCATAGAATATTTATTTCAAGCCTCAACCCATTCCAATAATTCATGGGTCACTCCATTCTACCTTTTATGACCATCAAATGAATGTATATCTTCATGGTATAGTTTTCTACTCCATTTCCCATGGCTAAAGATACCCATGATGATCTTCCCACTTATGATGATCTATATGAATATATTAGTGATGACACATATAGTGTTAAAAAATATCCCCAATATGGTATTAATGTTTATGAAAACACATATGAGTAACCCTTGAGGATGGGTGAAGACCCCAACATAATAGTAGATCTTCCCATTTATGTTTAACCCACCTTTGACTCTTCTAACATGGTTGAAAATAAATATCTTGATTTTATGCATCTACAATGATGATGATTATGATGGAGGTGAAGACCCTAACATCATAGAGGATATTCCCATTTTTTATTACTCTCCCACTTATGATGATACCAACATGATAAAGGATCCATTTTATTTTAATTCTAACATGGTTAAAAATAAATTTCATGATTTTCCCATCTTTGATGATGATTCTTATCATGGAGTTGAAGACCATAACATGATAGTGGATGTTCTAATTTATGAAATTTTATCTTTGATGAAACCCCTAAAATGATTTTCCTATCTCTCACATGACATAATGATTCTCTTCCCCATCATCTTAATGATAATTATACTTGGGGTTAAGAATAAAATCCCATTGATGATTATTATAACATGAATGAAAATACTTTTTATGATTTTCTAATTTCTACCAACCCCCATTATAGTTCAAGTAATAATGATCTCAGTTTAGTTGAGTTTAACCCAACCTCTCTTTGGACCTTGGAGTATTTTAAGTGGATTAATCATCAAAATTTAGCTTACAATCAATATTTTTCTATACAACAGAATTTTGTAAACTCTTCAACTTATGAAAAACATATAGTTTAATTGAATATTAAAAAATGTAGTATAGGCCATTTTTATTATTATACCATAACATTTAAGACTACTTAAATATATATTAAAGGTAAACATTTAATTTAAAATGCTTCCAAATCATCTAAACCTGCAACATTGCTTTATTCTAATTGTATCAACCATGCCAATGCAATATTACACTTAGGTCAATTCAACTATATTACCTAACTCAATACCATTTAGTTACAACTAGTTATAAAAAATTAGATCAGCCATGAAAACAATATTCTGATATAGTTCTAAGTTACATTACTATTAAAAATAACTACATGGGCCATGACCCAAAATGTGTCGATACATTTCTTCATGTTTTATCCAACTGCACTGCTCATGACCTAAAATATGTTGATATAGTTCTTTCTAATTTATCTAACTATATTGGACTTAAGCCAAAATCTTTCAATATAGTTCTTTTTTTATTCAAGTCCACTATCTATGACCTAAAATATGTTAATATAGTTATTCCTATTTTAAATAGTTGTACCAACCATGACATAAAATATGCTAATATGGTTCTTCCTATTTTATCCAACTACATTGGCCATGACCCAAAATATGCTAATAATTTATTCTTAATTTATCTAACTATATTGACCTTGACCTAGAATGTGTCAATGTAGTTTTTCCTATTCCATCCAACTATATCAACTAAAACATAAAATGTCTAGAAGATATAACTCTAATATTTATTCCTATCAATCAAAATACCCCAGAGTAGCTAAATTATATCAATCATTATCCCATGTTTTATCCAACCATATTGTCCTAAAAGATATAGTAAAAATGATCTCACACCTGCTTAATTATATTGGCCAACATGAAACAATTTAACCTAGCTTTTTTGACACATACTATAACGGCCAATCCAGTATTATACAACTCAGTTCAATAACACATCAAAAAGATCTTGACATTTTTATAGATGCCACATTCCTTATTATAAAACATATTTACACTGCCATATATTTCACATTCCCTATTGTAACATCTATTTACCAATAGTTATATATCATTACTATTTGTGTCAATCTTGAAGTTAACTCGAATCCACCTACATCTGTTAAGACTCCACTGAGTTTTACTTACGAAACATGATTTTTTTTAAACTTTAACTTAGCATATTAAATAATATTCTTCATTAATTTAACAATATTTTTAAATGGGTCAAGAGTTTGACTCAAATCTATGCAGTGAATACTGAAATATTATAAATATGGTTACTATTTGGTAGCTAAATACATTTGAAACATGTGCATGAAATACAACTAACCCACTAGTTAAATTATAATATGTTTATCTTTCAAACTACCTTATATAGCTGGGAAGATCAAAACTATCTCATAACTCATATGTTGAGTGAATAGTATTGAAATAATACATTTTTATAGTTAAACATATATATACAATTACTATTGTTTTTATAATTATGAATCATTAAAAGTGTACAACCATTGTTGTATCTAACAAAAAAAATATTGAATGTATAAATATTATAAGTTTTCACAATATGTCATAATATCACATGATATAGAAGTACAAAAGTACACTTAAAGATTCATAAGATATCTCATGCATGAATATAATAGCCATGAGTATGCTTCCAAAATGGTTGGTGAGCTAAAGAGAGGGAGAGCATCATTAGGGTGCTTTTCTTCCAACCACAAACCATCAATCTCCTACACACTTCCCACTAGGAGTGGCCCTTCCCTTCATAGAGGGCTAGATAATGGTAATGCAGATATCAAGAATTCAACCAAAACCCATGTATAGTACAATCATTAATACATTCAATAGTCACATAAACCACTAATATGACATCATGCATAGGCATGTAAACTATAAATTACATTGGAATGACAATGTTTAAGCTATAACATTACTTTGGCAAAAAAAATCATTATAGATTTTAGATCACTAATAGATTTGAGTCAAATCCCCACACACACACACACATACTCTCTCCTAATGAATCTCAATTAATCCTATGATACTAGATGATAGGTATATTCATTACATTGCATCAATCTCATATTCCAATCATCCATTATAATAAGAAAGTATGCAATGGTATAGTTTTATAAATAAATTCAAAGACACACTAATAACATATTTATAGCATATAAACACTTAGTAATTCAAGACATATTTTCACATGATTATACTATACAAGTTTAAAACATCCATCTTTTATGGAAATCACTTTACTTTTCCAATATGAAACTATTATTATCATATCCAAGATATGCATGTTTATATTTTTCATTGACATTCTCAATCTCTGAACATAAGCATAGATACATGTCTATGTTATAGAAATTCAAGTAAACAAATACATTATCCTCTACTAAATTTAATTATACAACTTCCATTTACTTTTAATTCCTTAACACTATACAAAATTAATAATAGGTCACCTAGAATTATGAAAGATCATGTGCACATAAAACTAGGATTAACTACCCATTTTGAAATAGGCCATTCTATCACTTGTTTACTAATAGGTAAACCCCTATTAACTATTTTGATAATTACTTAACATGATATAAATTTAATTTGTGTTTTAGTATATACATAGTTCATATCTATGTATGTATTCATATACATATTGTCATGTCATTTCATTACTGTTGGCCATTTTTGGCCCAAATGGATAAATTGAGTAGATTTCTAGAGCTTTGAAGGTCAAACAAAAGTTTTGTGAACAAGTCTAGAAGGGCCTACAGGTTTTCAAGAAAGCTAGGTATAAAACCTTTGTTCTAGCTAAGTCCTTGCATGGCAATTTTATTTTAGACTTTTGTTTTGATAAGTTTAAATCTTTTGGGACCCTTTTTTGGCTAAGTGTTAAATATTCTTTTAGATAACATTTTTTCCAAAGTAAAAGATAAAGACAAATTTTCCAAAGACCTATTTCTTATAGATAAATTAGCCGCATCAAAAAAGGCTAAGTGTCATTTATTTTGGGAGTTTTGTTTGGGTCTTTTGGGCTAAGTGTCAAGAATTATTTTAGACAAAAGCCTTGTAGGATCATTCTCTCAAAAATTGAACCAAAAAAAAATCCCAAAGGGTATTTTTTAATCCAAAGTGGTCCATTCAAAAATCTTGAAAGGTATTTCTTTGAGAAGATGGTCGAAAGATAGAAATCTTTAAGGGCACTTTTTCAAGCAAAGTGTCCTATAAATTTTCCCAAAAGGTCATTTTTGAAACAAAGTGTCCCAAACACTTTTTATGAAGGTTACTTTTTCTTCACCAAAAGGTCTAAAGCAAAAATTTCAAAAGGCCATTTCTTTGACAAAGTACCCAGAGCAATATTCTTGAAGGGTCATTTCTCAAAAATTGTCCACACAGAAAATCTAAATGACACTTTCAAAAGTTCTAAAGGGCACTTTTAAAAAGTTTGAAGGGTCGTCTAGAGGGGTAAAGGGCCATTTCAAAAAGACTGAAAGGAAATTCTATAGGGCAAGTGTCCTTAATAAAATTTCTAATAGAAGATCCAAGGGCACAAATTCTTTCTAGAAGGTTGTTTTCAAAATTTGGCTAAGGCATGTATTTATTTTGAGGAAAATATTTCAAGATAATTTTTCCAAAGACTAAATTCTTTCAAAAAATTTATCCATATAAAAATACTAAGTACACAAATCTTTTGAGATAATTTCCTTGAGGACATAATTCTTTTACACAAATTATCTAAGACAATCTTTTCAAAGACAAAGACATGAATTCTTTTGAGAAAATTTTTCCATAATAATTTCCCCAAAGACCAATATCTTTTGAACATACTTTTTAAGACAAATCCCACAAATGAATTCTTTCAGATAAATTATTTTCAAAAATTTGATCCATCAAGGTGGTGATAAATGCAAAAACATCAAATTCAAGACACAACAAATAGCCATTAGGATTAAAATATCCCATGGCGGGTGCATAGCTATTAAGTTTGGGTCCCTTCAAGTATCTGTTTGGGTTTTAAAATCCAAGGAGATTTGTGTAGACATCAATATTAATCCCCATTAAGTAGCCATTATAATGCAATATCTTACTATACATGTTCATCAAGCTAAGATCTAATGGTATGCATTCACTGATAGTAAGATGGGCCCAAGTAGATCAATATCTCACATTTAATCATTGATTCAAATCTAATAGCACACAAAAAAGTTAAAAGGTCAAGGGATTTAGAGGCCACCATGTGGCATAAGCATAGGAGTAGGTAGACTAATGAGGAGATCTAAGGATCAAATGGGCAAGTGCCAAGTGTTAACAATGTGTTAGCTTGGGAAATATATCTAACGGTATACATTAAACCTATTAGAGGGATCTGATAGAGTGAAAAAATTTCAATAAGTCAATGGATCCCAAGTTGGTTTGTTGATAGCCAATGAATAAAGGACTAATCTAGGATATTTTTGACCAAGTTCGATGGAGAAGTTCAAATTAGGCAAAGCAAATGGATGACCCTAAGCTAGCAAAAAATACATGGAACCAAGCTTGAGTGCAACTCAAGTTGAACTAGGATAAACAATAAGGACCAAGCATTTTTAATAGAGCTCCATAGAAATAAAATAGGTCTTTTATACCTAATATAATCCAAAGGGGTGGAAACTTGTAAAATAGACCAAACATCAAGTAGAGTGTGATATATATAGACTATAGGAAAAACAATTATATTAGATTGGTTTTCATTTATAGTTGATTCAAGTCCAAGTTTCAAAACAAGGGACATCTATGTGTAATCAATGAAGGAACATCCTGAGCCATGCTCTCATTTGATAGCCACCTAAAGTAGACATTAACAAAGCTCAGTCAGGTTCATAGATAAGAGGATTTTGTCTTTATACTTAAGTAGTCAAATAGAAGGTGGCATAAAGATCAAATATGGAGATGTGGTGGTTGGAAAAGTATCCTAAGCATTTAATGGATTTTTAGATTGCCTAAGGGTCCCTTTCATAAGCAAAATCGTGACTCATCATCTTTGGCAAAACTCTTATATTTTAGTATATTACTCAAAGGATATTGGGAAAAACAAAGACTGTCTTGTTCATGATAGATTACATCCTAATTAGACCAAAGTGTGGTGGAGCATTCCCTTGAAATTTGGTAGCTCATTAATGGTTCTCAAAACAAGCTCCCTCTTATCTTTTCTTCCCTTCTCCTATATAATCCCTTTCTCTTCTCCTTAGAAAAGGTTCCCAATTTTTATACTTATTCATCTTTCTAGGAGATGGATGTTCACTAAGATGTTTGCAAAAGCATACTCATTTGATTAGGTTATACCCTATTAAAATATTGTGAGAACTACCTCTTGATGTAATGAGATGATTTCTTTGCCTATCTCTTATCTTTGATTAGTGCTTTAGTATGTTTGTGCTTGGTGGATTCGTGAAGGATATTCTTCCTAGTCCATTAGGCTTATGTTTTCCTCTTTAAAATATTTTCAAGATCTTGTAGGTCTAGATCAGTGTTCTACCCAAATCTCTTCCAGTGTGTTAACTTGATATTGAGATCTGGCAATCCATAGTTATCTTATGACTGATCTAGTATGGGTTCAAGCATAGATGAGTGTTCATTGAAATTTGGTGCATTGCCTGGTTAACTTTCATAGGATCCCTTTTCCCTTTTTAACCCTTTTCCTTATGAAGCATTAGTTTAGATTTAGTTTTAGGTGAGCATCAAAGAGCAATCTAGCCTACTCCAGAGGTTCAACACCATCATAGGATACTCATAGCCTAGGGTTGTTCCCATTAGATAACTTAGTTGGAGAGAACTTGAAGAACCCTTTATAAGGGCAAAAATTAAGCCTATAATAGTTTATGGCATGTCTGATGGGACTAAGGTCTAAAGTAGTGGAAGGATTTTTGATGTTATTCTTCTACATATCAGCCTTTGGAGGAATTCTACAAACATCAATGGTGACTCTGAGCATCTATCAGCTAGTTAAGTAGCCTAACTACACACCTAATCATCATAATCTAACATGTACAATGTGTCATCTTTTGATCAATATGCTTATCCTCTACCTCAGCATCACATTTATCAAGAAAATAATGTTTATGTGTTCCCCCTAAATAGCCATCAAGAATCCTATCAACTTTATCATGGCTTTTATCCTCCTTCTACCCTTGCATATGACCAAGGTCAACCTCCTTTGCATTCAAATCAGTCCTCTACTTCCCCTTTTTAAGAAAAATATTACCCTAGTACATCTTTTCTAGGAGTCAAGACATAATTATCAGTTTATATTGAGTTGATAAGGGATATTGGTAAGTGTTTTGAGTTTTCTCCAGTTATCCCTATCCATGTTCTACAAAAAGTAAAGAGTATTCATAAGTTACTCAAGAATAGATGGTCAGTTTGTGAGGGAGAATAGTGGTCACCTTGTAATAATGAGGATATAGTAATGATAAGAAATATGGTCCAAAATGTAGATATTATGCTAATATATTATGAAGGTAAACATGCTCATTTGGACCATCCTTATATGCCCTCCCCCCTCTAAGACCCTCAAGTTCAACCTTCAAGAGTCCCTGATCATCCCCTTAGTCAACCTTGTCAAAATCCATCCTTATTAAAACTCAGAGAGATAATATTTGTCCAAGAAATAATAATCATGAAAATCAAAGATGGGGTTAAGATTGGACAAGATTTCCCTTTTCATGTCATGGAATGGATAGAGATCTTCTTGCAAGAATTCTGAAATGTATAGGGATCCATTGAATAAGCTAAATACCCACATGTTGAGAAACAAGAGATGAAAGGGTGGGTATTTTCAATTGAAGAAGTGTCTGAGCAATGGGAGAAAGAGTATGTCAAGCCTAAGACAATTAGTATGACCTCTCCTACCCTATGCACATTCCCACTTAAGAACATGAAGTCATCCTATCATGGATCTTCTCCAAAACTTTTGACCATAGCTATATCATGCCCTCACTTGTAAGGCCACCCTTTCCTATAACCATTCAAAAGGAAGAAAAAGTGCCTATTCTATACCCATTTCCATCATGGAAATCAACTTATAAGGGTAAAAAGGAGAAGGCGTCAGTTGGAGCAGTCCAAGAGCCAGTTTTAGTAGAAGAAACGTTAGTTGTGTAAAAAATGAATCAAGAAACCATAACTTAGCTCAATGAGATTGGTGTACAAGAGTTTCAAGACTCTCTCTCCTTTCCTCAAAAGTTTCTTAAAAGAGTCTTTAAGGTCCCTAATTGGAGGGATACTCTCCTATGCATAAGAAAGGTGAACTTATTCACCCTCCCACCATCTCACTCATAAAATAAGAACGTATTTTACAAAGAATAAAGGAGAAGCTTGCAGTCAAAGTTGAGCCTAAAAAGGACAATGTAAATATCTATAATGAAGAGATCATAATATACAGTCCACTTCATTCAAAAGGGGAAGAGTCAGGTTTTGATTAGACTTCTTGGCATGGCTTTGATGAACTAGAGCCTGAAGTCAGTATTGATGCCTTCATTTTGAAGGGGTATACACCTAGAGTGTAGTTGAGAGCAAAGGAGATTTTGAATATTCCCAAGAGCTTCCATTTGGTATAAATGTAGATGAAGATGAGAAAGAAATAAATAAAAGTGAGGATCAGGATGAGGTATGGTAGTAGTTGTACCATGATTTCATGGATCAAGTAGAGGGTATAAAGCAACCTATGCCTCCTATAGATCTTAAAAATTTATAATTAGGTTGAAGAAGTTGACCAATCTTAAGATGAAATATCCATTGGAAGTAGTATTGATGTCTTCAATAATGAAGAAGAATGGTTAGATTTAGATCCACATGAACATGACATGTTGGACCTTAGGTGGATTGATGAACTACTATATGGTCCCTTTCAAAAAAAGCAGAGCAAAGATGGTGTTGAATTTGGCATTGTCTTAGATGACCAAGAGTAAGATGCCTTTTGGGATGACGTAGAGCTTTTTAGCCTAATGCTAGACAGTTAACCAAGAACTAGTTCAAAGGAGCCATCACTTGTGCTTCATTCAGAGCACAAAATTGAGCCATCAAATGAGAAGGTCACAGATGCTTCTATAGTCCATTATAAGGAAGGCCTTGAAGAAATGGACCAGTATGTCTATATTGGAAACATGTTTGTTCCATTTCATCCAATTGAGAGCATGCCAAAAGGATTAGCACCTAGGCATCTCAGCTCACATATCATGATCTCTCAAAAGTAAGATATTTTTCACCTTGTTTTATCACAAGTGAATAAAACTCATTTTTTTTCATTTGACCCATGTGGAAGGTACTGGTAAATTATAACCTTGTACATATTAGAATAGTTTTCATGCTTTTTTCCAAGTGCCTTTCTACATTTTTCTTTGTTTAGTAGGTTAGTTGTTCTTTATTTCCTATAAGTGTCTACATGCATTTACCTTTGTTGTTTTAGTTTTGGTCCTTATTATTTCAAAAGGAATTTCTAGAAAGGGTCGGACTTGTATCAGATTTTAGACCATCTCAGTTGTAGAGACTTGTGACTCCATGCCTAATGGACTAGATAAATCAAATGGTCTAGGTTCTCAAAGCATAGCAGGCATGCTTCCCTACGAGTTGCCAAAGATGTTGGCCATTTTTGGCCCACATACCAATCTTGTGCCTAAATAGACAAACTAAGAAGAGTTACAGAGATTTGAAGGTCAAAAAACAATTTCATGAACAAGTCTGGAAGGGGCTATAGGATTTCAAAAAAGCTAGGTACAAAACCTTTGTTTTGTCTAAGTCCTTACTTGGTAGTTTTCTTTTGAGTTTTTTTTTTCTAAGTTCAAATCTTTTGAGACCCTTTTTTGGCTAAGTGTTGAAGATTTAATTTATCCAAGACAAAGCTTCCAAAGGCATGAATTCTCTCAAACATTTTGTCCAAAGAAAAATATGAAGACAGTTTTTAAAAACCTATTTCTTTCAGAGAAATTGCCTACATCAAAAAAGGCTAAGTGTTATTCTTTTGGGAGATTTTTTTTGGATCTTTTAGGCTGTGTTAGGGATTGTTTCAAAAAAAATTTCCAAAACAAAAATACTAAAAGATCATTCTCTCAGAAAGTGTACCTAAAAAAATACCAAAGGGTCTTTTTTCAGTGAAAGTGGTCCATTCAAAAATACCAAAAGGCACTTCTTTTAGAAAATGGTCCAAAGATAGAAATCTCGGAGGGCACTTTTTCAAGCAAAGTGTACTATACATTTTCTCAAAAGTTCATTTTTACAGAAAATTATCCCAAACACTTTTTACAAAGGGTACTTTTTCTTCAACAAAAGGTCTAAAGCAAAAATTTTGAAGGGCCATTTCTTCGACAAAGTACTTAGAGCAATTTTCTTGAAGGGTCATTTCTTGAGAAATTATCCAAATATAAAATCCAAAGGACACTTTCAAAAAGTTTTAAAGGGAACTTTCAAAGAGCTTGAATGGTCATCTCAATAGGAAAAGGGCCATTTTGAAAAGGTTGAAAGGAAATTTTGTAGGGAAAGTGTCCTTGACAAAAGTTATGATAGAAGATCCAAGGGCATGAATTCTTTCAGGAAGATTGTTTTCAAAATTTGGCTCAGGCATGTATTTCTTCAGAGAAAATGTTCCATGACAATTTTTTTAAAGACTAAATTATTTTGGATATTTTGTCTGTCGAAAAATATTAAGTACATAAATCTTTCAAGAAAATTGTCCATGATAATTTCCTCGAGGACATAATTATTTCAAAGAAATTGTCTGAGATAATCTTTCTAAATACCAATACATGAATTCTTTTGAGGAAAATTTTCTACAATAATTTCCTTGAAGACCAATTTATTTTGGAGAAATTGTCAAAAACAAAGCCTATAGATGAATTATTTCAAATAAATTATTTTGACAAAGTTGATCCATTAGGGTGGTGACAAATACATGAAAATCAAATTCAAGCCATGGTAAATAGCTGTTGGGATTCAAATATCCCATGACAGGTGTATGAACGTCAAGTTTGGGTCCCTACAAGTAGCCATTTGGGTTTGAAAATCCAAGGATGTTAGTGCAGATGTCAATCTTAATCCCCATGAAGTAGCCATTGTAATTCAAATAGAAAGATCCTATAGTGTGGGTTCATCAAGACAAGATCCAAAAGTGTGCATTCAATGATAGGAAGATGGGCCTAGGTAGATCAATGGCTCATGTTTAATCATATATTTAGATATAATGGAATGCAATCAAGTCAAAAGGTCAAGGGGATTAGAGGCCACCACATTGTGTAAATATGGGAGTAGATAGAATGACAAGCAGACCCAAAGGTCAAACATGTTAGTGCTAAGTGTTAACAGCATGTTATCTTGAGCAGAAGATCTAATGACACACATTAAACCTTTCAGAGGGATCCAACAGAGCAATAAAAGGCCAATAAGTTAATGGAGCCCAAGTCAGTTTATCGATAATCAATGAACAAAAGACCAAGTTGAGACATTTTTTACTAAGGTCGATAGATCAATTCGACTCAGGTAAAGCAAATGGATAAACTTAAACTAGCAGAAAATACATGGAATTGAGCTCAAGCTTGACCTGATTTGAACCAAGATAAACAATAAGGACCAAGCATTTCCATTAGAGATATATAGAGGTAAAATAGGTAGTTTAGACCTAATATAGGCCAAAAGGGTGGTAACTTGTAAAATGGATCAGACATCAAGTAGAGTGCAATATATATAGACTATAGGAAAACCAATAATCTTAGATTTGTTTTCATCTATAGTTGATTTAGGTCCAAGTTTCAAATCAATGGATAGTTATGTGTAATCAATGGAAAAACGTCCCAAGCCATCCTATTGATAGATATCCACCCAAAGTAGACATAACCAAAGCGCAGTCAGGTTCATAGATATGAGGATTTTATCCTTATACTTAAGCAGTCAAGTAGAAAATGGCATGAAGATCAAAGATAGAGATCTAGTGGTTGGAGAATCAACCTAAGCATTTAATATAATTTCAAAGTGCCTAAGGGTCCCTTTCATAAGCATAATCATGACTTGCCATCTTTGAAAAAACTCTTATCTTCTAGTATATTACTTAGAGGATATTGGGAAAAATAAAGACTATTTTGTTCATGATAGATTACATCCTAATTGGACCAAATCATGGTGGAACATTCCCTTGAAAAATGGAAGCTCATTAATGATTCTTGAAACATGTTCCCTCTTCTCTTTTCTCCCCTTTTCCTATATAATCCCTTTCTCTTCTTATTAGAAAAGGTTCCCAATTTTTTAGACTTTTTCATCTTTCTAGGAGACGGATGCTCATTGAGACCTTTATAAAATCATGCTTGTTTGATTAGGCTATAACCTGTCAAAATAGTATAAGAACTACCTCTTGATGTAATCAGATGATTTCATTTCCTATCTCTTGTCTTTGATTAGTTCTTTAGTATGCTTGTGCTTGGTGAATTCATGAAGGAGAATCTGACTAGTCCATTATCCTTATGCTTGCCTCTTTAAAATATTTTTAGGCTCTTGTAGATCGAGATTAGTGTTTTTCTTAAACATCTTCTAGTGTGTTAACCTGATCTTGAGATTGTGCAAGCCATAGTTGTATTATGACTGATCTAGTGTGGGTTCAAGCATAAATGATTGTTTTTTAAATTTGGTGCATCACCTATTTAAATTTATTAGGAGTCATTTTCAATTTCGAACCCTTTTCCTTGTGAAGCATTAGTTTAGATTTAGTTTTAGGTGAGCATCAAAGAGGAAGTCAACCTAATCCAGAGATTCAACCCCATCACATGATACCCACATCTTGGGATTTTTCCCATTATATATCTTAGTTAGAGAGTGCCTAAAGAACCCTCTCAAAGGGTGAAAATTAAGCCTATAAAAATTACTAAAGATCAAGATTAAGAGATCATCATTTTCTCAAGACTGTCTATAGAGGAATGGGAATACATATTGATAGGTATAATTTTGTATAACTAAAACCTTTCAAACTCTATCTAATATTTTATTTTAATCCAAATAACCATTTAATGTGACACCAATATATCTAATATGCCAAATTTATATAATATTTACTATAAATCATGTTATTTATCTACAAATGTGTATGTATTTCCTATTAGATATGTCTCAAATCTCAACTGAGTATCAATGGGATACATTCTTATCTTGTATACACACACACACACACACACACATTTGTACACATTATCAATAAATTAAACAAAATCCATCCTATAAATCATATACATATATAAATAAGACTACATAATAAATCAAAGTAAAACTACATCTTATATATGTTTTATGACAGTACTAATCAACCTAAAACATACTCATCATTAAATTTATATAGTAAATATATATACATAAAAAATAATGTATAATTCCATCACAAATATACATTTATATATTAGGTTTATAAATTATGGTTGTAAACAGCTTTCCCCTTTCTCAAATTATAAACCCATAGTTTCTTATGCAAGGACTTATAACTGTCATTCAACAACTTCAAATGTAATCCTCAAGACTATAGGAATTATAAATAAAAACAAAAAATTCATAGGTACTAATTTATCTATAGCTTAAATATCAATAAAATATTTTGTTTAGGTTTAATCCTAATCCATGAAGGTAAGTCAAGAATTCAATTCACAATAGGTACTATGATTAAATCTTATTATAACCAGAACTATACAACATAATACATTTTTATAATATTTCAACTCATACATAAAAAATATAAATGTATTGGGTTTATCTCTCAACTGTAAAATATGAAGGCATTTGGGTGTAAATGAGTTCCATCCCCAGGTCTATAAGAGTAAGTCCCTAAATATATGAAGAACTACCAAAATATACATTTGAACAGTTTTATTACTAAACCCAGGTAAGAAGGGCATTCAAAAATTTTGCTTCTAAATGTAAAACTCAATCTATATGCATATACAAGCAAAACCCATACAAATTTTTATTTTCAAATTAAAATAATCTACTTTCCTAGTCACTAACCATGGTTGTTGTTCAATGCAAATTTTCTAGCCCTTTCCATTTTGTTAATGCTCCTATTCCTTCTTTCCCCATTCCTAAATATTCTATTTTCCTTCTTTGTATTCCATTTTTCCTTTCTCATCCACATTCTACATGCCCTCAAGTTTATCCTAAAACTCTATGAGTTTCCCCTTATAAGACTTAAATTCATAAATGCATATTCCTTCATTATACTATTAACTCAAGATTCCACATACCTATGTTTTTATGGTGGTTGCATTCCAAACCTTACCAATTAGCTTCCCACCAAATGGTGAGGTCAACCATAGTGATAACAAAAGAAACCTAATTTTATTCCCAATGATTCCAAAATGACCTAATTTATTTTTGGTTAAAATAGTGCATGGTAATGATGCCACTATAACCTTCCATACCAACATAAGAATCGATTTATCTAATTTCTAAAACTCATATAAAGATAAATGCTTGGGTCTTTGTTTCCCTATATCCCCTAGGCCACAAAAAAGGGGTAATAATTTAGTCCAAAAAACTTTACATAATTATATACAAAGACATGGTTTAATAAATAGCCTATACTCTAAAGGTTTATAATGCATAAAAATAGGTCCATCTTAATTCATACTCAGAAATTCATAGTTTAGTTCAAATAAAGGTTTCATACAAGTTCATACATCCAACACACATTAGTAGAGTTAATTATCTATATTAATAAGAACATTCATTCCCAAATTGGTTATTCCACAAAAAAGTAAGTAATCAACCCATAATCAATGCAGAGCATGTAATATTAACCATAGTGATAGATAGTAAAATTAAACATTCAACACATCCATAAATTACAAATTAGATCACCATATAAAAGTGTGAGTATGTGTGGGTGTGGGTTTGGTTTCACTCTCCTTTTGTTCCACTGTATGAGGGTGGGATAATTATGCAATCACCTTGGTAAAATAAAATGGTATTTAATCCAATATTTGTAACAAAATAATGAAAATACTCAAAATATATATACATCAAATAAACTATTGTAAGATAAATCAAATATAAAAATAAAATTGTATTAAAATAAGATTCTAATACATTGAAATACAATATATCCAAATACATGTAAAAATGCCATCTAATCACACTATAAAATGGAAGAAAATATAACATCTATAAAATTGAATAGCATAGATGTCCAAACATATCATGAGAATCAAAAAATACTAATCATTAGTTTTACTTCATTCCCTAATAATAATGTAGTATTTTAAGAGTAAGATAGGATGTAACATCCTTCCCCCCTAAAGTATCTCATCAACTCAATGATTTTTATTTCAAACATAATTTATAAAAATAAAAAATATTTTTCAAAAAAAAAAAATCAAATTAATGAGAAAAAAGTCTATAGTATTCCTCGTAATCCTTCCATGTGGCACTATCTTCAGAATATTGGTCCTACTAGACCTTGCATTGTGACACTTCCATGTTACACAAGCTAAACTTAAAAGTATCAATTATTTTTATTTGTTCTAATATTACCATCCCTTGACCCATAACATGTGTAAGATTAGATATATATTTCTTTATATAAGATACATGAAAAATATTATGAATTTATGTTAAATTTGGAGGCAAAGCAAATCTATATGTTACATGATTTATCACTTCTATAACCTCAAATGGTCCTACATCTCTTGGTGATAATTTTTATTATTTCCCAAACTTAATGGCACTATTTTGGGGTTTCACTCACAAAAAAACTTATCTCCAACTGAGAATTGCTGTGTTGTCTTTTTCAGATCCTCATAAATTTTCTATTTTTCATTAACATTATCCAATATTTAACTTATTAGTTTCACATTTTTTTAAAATTTTAATGAGAATATTAGGTCCAAATACCACTCTATTTTCTAATTTAACCCAACTAATTGATGTTCTAGACCTTCTACCATATAATTGTTCAAAACTAGCCGTATTCAATGCTAGTTGAAATGAATTGTTATAAGCAAATTCAACCAATGGTAGGTATTCTTCCCATTTATATTATTGGTCCATGTGATACATCATCAAAAGATAATCTACGATATAATTCACTCTTTATGTTTTCCCATTCATTTCTAGATGGTAAGTTGCACTAAATTTTAGTTGTGTACCCAAGGTTGCATTAAGAGTTTACTAAAACCTTGAGGTCATACTAGGGTCCCTATTTGAAATGATTTATTTTGGAAACCCATGTAATCTATATAGTTCCTTTTTAAACCTTTTAGGAAGCATTGGTGAATCATATGTCACATTACCTATAATGAAGTCTGTTACTTCAGTGATTTTATCAACAACCACTAATATCATATCATGAGGGATCCATGACATAGGCAAACTTTTGACAAAGTCCATATTAATAACTTTCCACTTCAATTATGGTATGGAATGTGGGTATAACAACATAATACGATGCACATGTTTAGACTTTAATTTTTGACATTCCAAATATCTTGAAACAAATTCCACTACATTTTTCTAGATTCCTTTATAGAAATACAATGGTTTTAGCTCTGTTAATAGCATAGCTACACCAAGATTTACTGAATATGGAGTGTTGTGTAACTATTTCAACATGGTAATCCTCAATTTTATCTATTAGGAACATATATCCTTCCATTTTATCTCAAAATTCTATCATTCTCAAATTAAAATCCTTTATATATAGGATCTTGTGATTCTTTTGATAAAACTTTCTTTACCTGATCATAGAATTCATCTCCTAGGGAGACTTCACTACTTAATCTCAAAAGGCACTCCTAATAGTATCTAAAGATGTAATGTACCTTCTAAATCTAAGGGCATATGCAACACTATTTTTCTTTCCCTCGATGTATCTAGTTTCAAAGTCATAATTTGATAAGAATTCTAGCCATCATATGTAATTAAGCCCCAAGTTGTTTGTTTTGAGATCAAAAGGTTTCCCCAACAAGTCATGCCTCCATACTTGTAAAACATGAATTATGGAAGCTAACTCTAAGTTTTTGGGTCATTGTTTGACTCATAAAGTTTCAATTTCCTTGATTCATTAGATAAAAATGAACAATGTTACACAATAAATCCTCTTAAACCATCTCTTAAAGCATTGGTTATTACTATAAAATGACCATTTGGATCTAGAATTCATAACACTAGTGTTGAATTAAACCTCCTTTTTCAAGATTTTAAAAGCTTATTCAAACTTATCAAACCAAATAAATCATTTATCTTTTCATTAAAAATAGGTTATTATATTTGATATCTTAGATAAATTTAGCACAAATTTCCTGTAGTATCCTTCTAAACCCATAAAACTACACACCTCATAAACATTCTTAGGTGTTGGCCATTCCATGATGGATCTAATATTAGTTATATCCATTGAAATTCCTTCTATAAAAATAATGTGTCCCAAATATTATAGTATTATTTAAAAGAAGGCACACTTAGATAATTTACCATAAATCTTATGTTTTCACAACCACTTCAAAACTAAATGCAAATGATCAAAATGTTCCCCTTCACTTGTAGACTAGATGAGGATGCCATCAAGGAAAATAGAAAAAAACTAATCAAGGTAATCTCTAAACACACTATTCATGAGATTCATTCATTAGCCTGAAAGGAAGCATTATGAATTCATAGTGTCTCTATCTAGTTTTGAAGGCCATTTTTTTAATATCTTCCTCCCTAATCCTTAACTGATAGTATCTATCTTGAAGGTCAATCTTGTAAAATACTTTCACACATTTCATTTGATCAAAAATATCATTAATGTGGGGTAAGGAATACATACTCTTAATATTTTCTTTGTTCAACATCATACAATCTATGCACAGGGGAAAAGTTGCATCCTTATTTGTCACATTTGATCAAAAATATCATCAATGTGGGGTAAGGGATACCTACTCTTAATGTTTTATTTGTTCAACATCATACACTCTATGCACAATTGAAAAATCCCATCCTTATTTATAAACATTATAGGTGAACCCATGGTGAAACACTTGGTTGAATCAAACTTTGGTCAACATCTCCTGATGTTGGGATTTTAACTCAAATAATTCAATTGTTTTCATGCTATAGGGATCCTTAGATTAATTTTTTAATCTTGGAATAATATAAATAGTGAAATTAAATTACTTTTTAGAGGTAGACTAGGTTAATCTTTTAGAAAAACATCTAAGAACTCTTATAGAAAGGGATTGTCTACAATAAAGGGTTCCTTCATTTCTTCTATTTTTTCAAATTTAACCAAGAATACTTGACATCCCTTTTGTTGAGCCTTTTTAAATTTCATGAATGATATTTTTATTAGTTTTAAATCACTCTTTTCTCCTTAAATGTGGGTTCAACCTTTCAAATCATCTAAACATTCAACCTTCTTAAGAAAGCAGTTGACCTTAACTTTGTGCCTAAAAACCATCTCACTCCTAGAATCACATCATATGATCATAGTGGTTTTTCATATACATGACTACCATGGTGAATTATGGTAACTTCACATTGGCCTCCATAAGACACCTGTCTACCTTGACCATGGATTCATTCACGTATTAAACAAACTAAGCCTTTTCCATAAAACCAACTTTCCTATATAATTTACTTAACATTTTAGGAGATATAAATCATTTATTAACTCTTGAATCTATTAAAATGGAAATAAGATGCCCAAATAAAGTACAAGATACTTTAAGGGGAGAACCTTGAAATTTAGCTTGATGATTGTCAACAACTACATGAATTCACTGTTGGAAGGTTCCCTACTATGATGTAGAGGTAAATCAATTCTTATTTTTACCCTTTATCTTCCACCAATAATATTCTTTAGCATAATGATCTCTTCCATGTGTTAAAGATCGATTAGGTGGTCCTTTCCTCTCAGATTTGACTACTTCCTTTGAATCCTTCTTTGAAACCATTACCATGTTTCCTATTCCCTGAAGTGTTATTGAACCTCTTATTCTAATAATTTAACCTATTCTTGGGATTCCTATTATATTTATAGTTCTTTTTATTAAAATTTATTTTTGAGCTTTCAAACTTCTTTTTGAAATTTTCTCTAACTTCAACAAGCTATTTCAATTTCTACTCTTATTAAACTACTTTTATCAAATACCTGGTCCATGGTAGATGGTCTATGAACATCAACTTCACATCAAATTTGTGGTTTTAATCCCATGATGAACTTACTAATCTAAAAAAAATTAATTTCTGATACTAAGCTACATACTTCAAATGCTTTACGAATTGTTCCCAGTACTAATTCAATGATAGATCTCCTTGATTCATATTTTAAAAATCTATTAACTTATAATCAAAGTATAAATGGGGTATCCACTAAGATATAAACAAGGTTACAAGTTACTCCCAATTAGTGGTGGATGATTCAAGACCAATATTTTACTTCTTATTGGCTCACTAAGTTATTGCTTAACCAACCAATTGGTAGGATCCATAAATAGCCTTGGTTATCTTAGAATAATTTTAAATTTTTAAAATGTTTTTACATATATGTAATCCAAGATTTAGATCCATCACCCAACACTATACCATCAAACTTGGGTGGATTCATGTTCTTCATATCTTGTAAAAGTTATATAAGTATGTGAGCTCTTCCTAACTATGTCCTTAATCTTGAGGCTCTTCTTGTCCAGTTGTTCTTCTTTTGGTGCTTCTTTTTCGTTTTTCTCACCCTACTTGTGATATTTATAGAATAACCTCACTAAGTTATTACTTAACCAACCAATTGGTAGGATCCATAAATAGCCTTGGTTATCTTAGAATAATTTTAAATTTTTAAAATATTTTTACATATATGTAATCCAAGATTTAGATCCATCACCCAACACTATACCATCAAACTTAGGTGAATTCATGTTCTTCATATCTCATGCAAGTTCTATAAGTATGTGAGCTCTTCCTCAGTATGTCCTTGATCCTGAGGCTCTTTCTGACCAGTTGTTCTTCTTCTGGTGCTTTTTTTTCATTTTCTATGTATGCTAATATGTCTCTTGTTTCATTCATGATAGTGAGGATTTGATTGAATTTTTTAGCTTATTCGACTACTAGCTGATTAGGATCAGCTTGAGGATTCTCATTAGATATCCCTTTAACATGTGATCTCCCTCAAACCATTATCTTTATTAGAATAGGATAAATAATTTGTATTAGTGGACTCATTAGATCCAAGAATTTGAACCTCTTCTCTAATACCAAAATTTTAAGACCCCTGAGTATTATAGTTTTGTCTTATCACACTTCATGAATTATATATGGACATTTCAATCTAATGAGAAATTTTATTGGATGTGCACTTAATCTATAACATACAAAAGAACCCTTTGTTTTGGTTGAAACTATTTGGATCATAAATTGCATTCATACCATGTTTTTTTAATCTAATTGTGGATCTCTTATGTATAATTATCCATCTATCTTATCTCCTCCATGCAAGATAAGTTGAATAACCATTCTTGTAGTGAGTAATTATCTTTTATTCACATTATTAGTGTAACTCAGAAGCTCAAACCTATCTATTCAATTGGCATTAAAATTTAAATGCCATATATTAATTGAAACGGTGTGTGTCCAATCACACACTAGTAACTTTTTATTTAAGCCGATAATATGGCTATAATGTGATCTTCCCAATCATCATGTTAGATATTTCATATTTTGGTCATATTTCATAAGACTTAATTTGATGCCTCTAATTGTCCATTCACTTCTAGATGCTAAGTTACGATTTTATGGTGAGAGATCATGAATTATTCTATGGATTTTTGTATAGTATTATTCAATAAATGTGTGACTTTATCACTAATCAGCTTCTAAAGACATCTAAACCCTAATATTATATGTTCATATAAAAACTTTGTAACATCTTTCATATTGTAGCTTAATGTTTTAGTAGAATCCACCCATTTGGTGAAATAATCCATAGATATGATTATGTATTTATCATTGTTCTACTTATATGGATGATTAATAGGGCCCACAAATTTAGTTCCCCATTGTTCGAATGGTTGTGTAGCTAGAACCAAATCCAATGACATATTGTCTCTCTAATTAGGTTTTCCCACCATTTGGCAAACATTATAGTGCTTTACAACCCTTTTCACATCTTGAATAATAGTATACCACCATAGACCACACTATAATATCTTTCTCACAGTTGAATCACCTATAAAATTTCATTCGGCTACCCCTTAATGATATTCTTCTAAGAGTTATAGTATTATATGATCCAAAGCCACCTTACATAAAACATCATATTTTCCAAGCTTATAGAGGAAACCATTTATGATATTGAATGGTAAATTTTGTTTGATTAGTGCCTTCTTATCCTATTATAAATAATGCACAAGGAATACATCATGATTGAGAAAATTTGTGATGCCTTCTATATTCTCAAGAATTATAGTTACTCGAAATAGATGGGCATCTAAATACTCATCTTGTAGCTCTTCTAGTTATTCTCCCACTCAGATACAATTGAGATGATCAAGACCCACATTTTCCATATTGTGTTTGACATTAATTTTAAATTAGTATTCTTGGAACAACATTATCCATCTAGATATTCTTCTCCCATCATTAATTTCATTATTTGGGTCTATACCCAAAGATAATAATTAAATCAGTTGGCTGGGGATTTAGTAACCATCTATGTTCATAGATTTGGACTTTGAGTTATTAGATTAGTGACAAAATTTAAATCATCATTTTGCATGGGAATATCACTTTAAGTCTAATTAAATTGATCATAATATCAAAATGCAATTTGTATTAACCACAAACCATTTTAAGCAATACATTAATAGTGATGATTTTATAATAACCAAAGAGCTTGGATTCAAATAAAAAATCACTAAAAATGGATAAATACAAGACTAGATTATGAAGGGTCACCTACTTAATATAAAATGTTCTTGGGTGTTACCAACCTACTATGATTATAATATTTAAGTAGAGATGGATATTTTTGTACAACTTCATTGCCACAAAATGAGTCTAATATAACATTTGAAGATACTTATTTATTTGAATAGATATTTGGATGACATCTCATAATGCTTTTAAAAGTGATGGTTTTTAACAATAAATCTTCTTAATTTTAATACCTATTTTTTATGATGCACTCCATCTTGGGCTATATTATTGTGAAATTTTATATTTCGTAAAAATACCCCCAATTACACTCATATAATAAATTAGAGGTGTTTTAAGGACAGGTATGATAAAAAAATTTAGAATGGGACATCAAATCCATAGCCCAATAGATAAGGCTTAGGTAACATACTAAATCTCACATTATCCTTCTAGCTTCTAAATGGTAATATATTGATTAGTTTTTAGAGTAGAATGACAGTCTTTTACCACCATAAGAACCACTACCACCAATCAATTTCCCATAGGTTGAGATACCACCAATTAGAATTCCCATAGGTATATCAAGACCCTTTGAGGAGACTACATTCATCAAGCCTAGCATGCCAAGACTAGATTTATTCTAGATGGACCGATCTTTATTCCATTGGGCCAAATTCTGGATGGATCGATATTTGGTTGTTGGTATTTATTCCACTAGGATAGAGAATAAGAAAGGAATTATATGAGGAATCATATAAGGATATTTGATGCTAGATAAATCTACATAGAAGTTTTCCACCCTTGTATGTATAAAATATCATTCACAAAGGCTAATATAATCGATAAATCACAAGTGCCTCTTGCATGTGGAATGGACCTCATATCAAATAAATCATACAAGTTGACAAACTCGTTATCAATCCTTGGATAAAATATTATTTTTCATGGAATAAATTCATGTATATTAGGTGATAGGATTAAAATAAACCTGCATTTGGATACTAGGTCAAGTGATTATGATGAAGTTTCCAATGCATTCATTGGAAGTGAGGTCAAAGTGCTAAATGACTCACAAATGATTCAAGGAAAAGTTATTCACAATTTTTATTTAATTATAAACTTGAATAGTTTATCAAATATTGCTTTGGATTTCAATTCTAAAAAATGAATATTATAAATGGAAGTACAAAGATGAACATAGTCTTCCTTGCTCAAAATTGAAATGCCTTACCTTAAAAAGTTACTCAACAGTAACTAGAAGAATCAAGGAAGAAGAAAAAATTTCTTAAGTCTTTTTCTTGTCAAAATATGACACCCCTAAAATAAAATGGGTCAAAATATGACACCCTTGAAAGTAGAGGGGTCATAATCCGACACCCTGACAATAAAAAATTGTCAAAACAAGGTTCAATCTCCCTTGACCCATAGCTTTCACATCTAAACTCCATTTTGGCTCTTGTTTGATGCATTAGAAAGATAGTATAATGAAAAAAATATTTACTTATAGACACATGATGATAAAAAAATCATATTTAACTTATAAAATCAAGGGGGGGAATCATAATTGTTCAAATAAGGCAAAATTCTAGATGTATTCAAGCAGGGTCCAATCTTCTTCAAGTCAACTTTTGCATCCAAACTCTGATTTGGATAATGTTTAATGAATTGGAAATATAATTTGATGAATAAAATTTTTACTCAAGGATACATGGTTCAAAATTTTCATTTTAAACTTCTAAAATCAAGGGGATAATCATAGTTGCATAAACAGGGCAAAGTTCACAGTTTTCAAGTTGTACAAAACTATGAATGCACTTTTATAAATCATGAAAATTGGTCATTTCACTTTTGCAAGTTGTGAAAAAACACCAATGCACTTTTTCAAGTTGTGTAAATTTTTCATTTCACTTTTTCAAATTGTACAAATATGTCAACACACTTTTTCAAGTTTTAAGTCATGCAAAAACACCAATACACATTTGAAAGTAGTGCAAATTAGTCATTACACTTTTTAAATTTGTGAAAATATGTCAATGCACTTTTTCAAGTTTAGAGTTGTGAAAATTCACCATTTTAGTTTCTTAAGTTGTGAAAATTAGCTATTGTACTTTTTCAATTTGTGTAAAAACACCAATGAACTTTTGTAAGTTGTGTAAAGTTTTCATTTCACTTTTTAAAGCTGTGCAAATATGTCAACACACTTTTTCAAGTTTTAAGTCATGAAAAAACACCAATGCACATTCAAAAGTAGTGAAAATTAGTCATCACACTTTTGAAATTTATGAAAATATGTCAATGTACTTTTTCAAGTTTCAAGTATGAAAATTGACCATTTTACTTTTTCAAGTTGTGCAAAAACACCAATGCACTTTTGCAAGTTAACTATTGTACTTTTTCAAGTTGTTTGAAAACACCAATGCACTTTTTAAAGTTGTGTAAATTTTTCATTTCACTTTTTCAAGTTTTGAAAATATGTCAACACACTTTTTCAAGTTTTAAGTCATACAAAAACACCAATGCACATTTAAAAGTAGTGTAAATTAGTCATCACACTTTTGAAATTTGTGAAAATATGTCAATTCACTTTTTCAAGTTTCAAGTTATGAAAATTGGACATTTACTTGTTCAAGTTGTGAAAATTATCTATTGTAATTTTTTAATTTGTGCAAAAACACCAACACACTTTTTCAAGTCATGCAAATTAGTCATTGCACTTTTATAAGTTGTACAAATTGCTCAATGCATTTTTTCAAGTTTTAAGTTGTGTGTTTTTACTAACATGATTTTTCAAGATTTTAAAAATGTATAAAAGGTGGTTACATAGTGTAAAAACCCATTTTAACCTATAAATAGGAGTTTGGGGATCATTTGTAAAGTTAGCTTAAGTTGAGATCAGATTGGCTTTTTGTTAGTTGGCTTTTTAATAATAACTTTTTATGAGATGGAAGGAAGCAATATGTATGTATAGTCCCATGAAGAATGGATATATAAATAATTTATAGGACTTTATGTCATGAATCTTTCTAGTGAATGATTTGCATGTGTATGTCAATCCACTTTGATTCTTATTCTTTCAGTTTGTTAAAATACTATTTTTAGACAGTCAATAAATGTAAATTTTTTAATGTAGAAAGTTTTGTTGAATTTGCACTAAGAATTCTCTCATTGTGAACCCTTGGTGGGATTAAGAATAGGTTTTTAAGCCTCTTTTTATTGAGAAATAGAGGGTTGTTGACTATATTTATTTGTAAATCTATCCAATATTCTTTGTGTGTATACCCAATTCTTATGTCCAAAATATGTCTTTATCATCCCATTTTTATGATAAAGGTTTCCTATGTTATAATAATAAATCTTGGATTATTTTATTTATTCTTTGTGTTTAACTACTTAGGGTAGTCCTTTGTCTTTTCTAGGTGTAGACATCATAAATATGCACATTGCGACTTCAAGAGTTAAAATACCCCTTGACCCTCTTGGGACCAACCAAAATCTCTAACTCCTAACTAAGCTTACCTGTAGTCAATTTGGCTAACCTAAACTTTTATCTCTTTTTACCCTTTACCATCAACCATCGATGATCAAGTTGACCATCAATAGTCACCCTAACCATCAATGGTCAGGTTCCACCTCTTTAACCAACAACATGCAAACTAATTGCTTTGATTTTCTAAATATAAGTTATCTAAATATTGCTACGAGACATTTTATGGATGATTTATAATTAGATATACCATTTGAACCATCACTCCCACCTATTGTTTGTGCTTAAAAGAAGAGAGTAGCCTAAAGGTGAGATCCATTTGTAATTGTTATCAAGAGCTTTGTGCATCTAGGAGTTTACTATAGGTCAATCACCATTAGCAATCCAATAATCTAGCTATTTATTAGAGAGTCAATTTTCCACCACCTCTCCATCAAGTCTTCAGATACCATTATTCTACCAAAATCAAGCTAATTCCACTAACAAGTCAACTACCTCAACTTTCTACCCAATCGACTTATAGTAAGATGAGTACTTATTTCCCAATGTTTATTTACTTTATTTCCATTTCATAATTAATCCAAACCTTACCCATCTCTTAGAATCCATCTTTTGGATCTCATTAATCAGCACTTTTATCAACCTAGATCTAAACACAATAACTATCGATGGTCTATCTAAGTACTAATGGTCACTTTGACCACTGATAGTCACCTTAACTACTGACAATCAACCCAAACATGGATGGTCACTTTGGAAGTTAAAAATAGCATGCTAATTTCACATACTACCACCTAACCAAACCTAATTTTCCATGTTTTTCCTATTCACAAACCCCTATCTAATTTTCTAATGCAAACCCCAACCCTCTAGCACTAGTATTAATTAGTTTATCACTAATTTAATCATTTATAATCTATTTTCTAAGCAATCACTCTTATATTTAGTTTCAGTATCTTTGATTTATCATTGCAAGTACTTTTATATTTTGTTTATAAACTTAATTTTTTTAAACATATGGATTGACATCCCCTAAGGAAGCTCTCACTTCCAGGATCTAGCTATCACTAGGCAATCCACCCAACTATCTATCTAACAAATAAGTTTTCTTTGGTGCTTTCTTATCTTCGGGTCATCCTCCCAAGCCAAAGAGGATCTCTTCACAATCTTCTAATTCAACATTCTCATAATCAATCAAGTTTAACAACCATATCCGTACTTAGTTTCTTATTTTATTCTTTCCAATAATAAGCAAAAAATTCAATGAAACATTCTGGCACACCTGGTGGGACCCTTGTGTCTTTACTTTGGTTCTTGTTTGATTACATTCTCTCTACATTATATGTTCATTAATAAAATCAAAAAGTTTATTTGGGGCTTAAAATTAAGTTCATACATCAACTTCTTGAAATTTTAGTTCACATAACTTAAAATAAAAGTAATATATTGTAGCTTCACTCTTCGTGGCACACACTCAACCAAACCACTTTGACCAATTAAACATCAAAAAAACTAGAGACAAGGATTGAATATAATCTCATCATCTAGCAGTAACCTTACACTTTCTCGGTGATCCTACTTAGAGGTCATTACCAAGGGGAGGACCAACTCAGCTCTCTAATTGAGTATAATCTATGGATATCAATATATATTGGCTAAGCACCCAACACGCTTATCACTATAATGTGTGAAGTGAGGGGGTAGGCCCCAATACCAAGCCACATGTTTATTTTGATACAAATTTTGTTTGAGCACCTAAACACAACTTGAAACCAACCTTGGACTTCCTTTTTAGTACCCAATGTACAAACCAATCTTAGTCATACATTTGCTTAAGTCATAAGCCAAAAGTAAGATTAATTAAAACTCTAGGACTTATCGTATCTTTTAGAGTTTGATTTTATTTCTTTGATCATTTTCTTATCTTCTCTTTTTTTTATTAGTGAGGTTGTTTGTACTTTCTATCTCCCCTTTCTTGTATGTTTCTCACTCACTAGTAGTGAAGAGACTTTGTTAAGTAAAACCCATCACTAAGACAACCTACCTCTTCTACCTCTTAATCCATGGACTATATTTTTGAACTAACAAATATCCTCACCCCTCAAGAAGTTCTACCTTCCCTTAGGAGGTTCCTCAAGGAGATGCATATTTTTCCACTTTCCTAGATAACAATCCCATGGCTTTGTAATATTACCTTACAACCACATCTTACCATATCCCAACTTTGGCTCCTTCCGTAGATCCACCTTATGGTATGCCTCTCCATCTCATGGGGATTAATTCCATTACCATCATTAATACCCAACCATTGACTACCTAAGCTTCCTCATCAACCAACAACCCCTTTGAGACTACCATTGAAAACCAAACAACTCAAACTACCACTACCCTTATACCTTATACTCTTACCAACCACTCCTCCATGATAGGAATGCCTACCTCTAACACTACCAACCTTATTTTAGCTACCTCTAACCCATCAAATACTACCCTACTTCAAAGCTTTGTGGTGTCCATACCTTATACCTTACCATCTATTAACACAAGGATCACCACCCTTCTATCAATCACCAAACCAACTACCACTCCTATCCAATTAGCACCCCTTGGACCAACCTTTTTCTACATCCCTAGTCTACAAAGGCATATACCCACCACCCAAAAACCTACCTCTACTTACCCTTATGTATCTTCCACCCAACCATTGACATCCATTTACCCATATGTGGCAACCTCTCATCCTCCTACCCACTATCAGCATGTCTCCCAACCATCGCAGTAGTGTGCATCTTACAACCTTCTGAGTGTATAATCCTAAGTGGAACTAATGAATATTCTTATGGACAATATGACCACATTAGATTCATCCATTTTGGGTGCTCACAACATCTTTTTATATGACCAAATTTATAATGAGCCCATCCATCCATCCATACCTATCAGGCCATATACTCCCCAATGGGAACTTACTATGTTCTCTAAATTTCAAAGTAATGAGGATCCCCAACAATACCTAAAATCATTTAGGCATGCTTTTTATCTCATCACCTATGATGATGCCCTTCTTTTCTGTACCTTCCCCATGTCTCTATTTGGTCCAACATTGGATTAGTATAGTGTTATACCTAAACACTCCCTTTTCTCTTACACCAAATTGGCTCAAACCCTCTTAGACCACTTCATAATCAATATCTCTAATAAATTTTCTATCACTAACCTCTACTCTATCTAAAATTTTTATAATGAATCCATTACTAATTTTATGGCTTGTTGGAGGAGCCTAATTAACCAACTTTCCTTTTCCTTGCCTCAACCCAAACTCATAAAACTCTTTGCTCAATCATGTGTGAATCATATATCCTCAACACCACATGTCTAAAGCTTATGAATCTTCAATGAAGCTTTTACCATGGTGCGTAAGTTAGAAAACTGGGCCATTCACAAAAGAAAGTTAAAGCTCAAAAACAAGAACTCAACCTACAAAACCAATGAGACCTCTTCCTCCAAGTTAAACAACCATCCCAATACCAACACCAAAATTAATGGAACCATGAACATGGTTATCCTAAAATCCACTCCCCCACCTTCTATCAACCAATCTAATTCCTCTAGTTCCTAAAAGTAAAACTCAAGGAATGAAACCCAAAATTACCAAAAACAATTCACTCCACTTAGAGAATCCTATGCTTCCATCTTGGAGAAGTTATTAAAAGCCAATATCATTGAAATTCCTCCTATCAAGACACCCCAATAATTTGACTCTTCTCACCCTGCACCTAGTTGGTACAATAAGAATGATATATGTGCCTTTCATCAAGTGATAGGGCATGATGTTAATAGGTACAACACCTTCAAGAGCCTTGTCTAATACTTGATTGACAAGTGGGATCTTACATTAGATAACCCCAATTCACCATCAAACCAAATCTTTAATATATTCAAGCAACCTTTCTTCAACCATGCTCCTACCAAGAATGAGAGAAACAATGTCAAATGCTCTCATGATACCCATACAGTTAACATGGTTCTTGACACACTCACTGATAAAGAGCCTCTTGATCAAACTATTATCCCTCACCCTCTCCGCTTATTAAGGTAACAAGATTACATTCTCCTCCTTTAGAAACCCAAACTGACGAACCACCATCTTCCCCTTGACTTATTAAGGTGGTGGAGTCCTTAACCACCCTTTTAGATGATATACCATAACAACCAACCATTGTTGCCTCACCCTCACCTTTGACTACCAAGCAAACCACTCCCCCTTTGGAAACCATTCTTGAGGAAAAAATCCCTATGTCTAATCCTCCCATAGAGGATTCACCCATTCAAGCCTCACATCCTTTGATTAAGAAAGAGTATGAGGTTACCATCCCTATGTCTCCTCCTAGGAGCTTATATTTTAGGTCTACTATTCATGAAATCAAACCAACCTACAAACCATTCTCTAGGCTAATGCAAAAATTGGAAATTATCTCCAACCCTAACATGGATTGAGCCACCTTCTAGTATTAATTAGGGTTACCTTATATCACCAAACAAGAGCCTTTAATCATACTTTTGGTAAACCAACCCACCACTTTTGTTATCTAAACTCTTACCTTATCAACCACGCTCATAACAACTCTTACCAATCTAATGAACCCTCAACCACCCAAGGCACATAGACCCTAATCAATTGAGTCACCTTCTCAAACCAAACCTACCAAACCAATCAAAAACCTTCATGTCCTTCTTACACCAAGCCTTAGTCACCCCTCTATGAAGGTGGAACTCTCCTCACCAAAACTAGTAATCAAATTATAGACTAAAATGGCCAAAGAGGCAAAACCACATAAAGGTTTTAAGGCCTAAATTTTTCCTCCCTCAACCTTACCCTCTATTTTGGGGCCTCATCCCTCTAACTTGAGTAGTAATCTAATTGCCTCTACCAACACCCCACCACCTCTTTTGGTTACACCTTCATAATTTCTACCTAATGCACCTCTTTTCATCATGCCAACAATACCTAAGCTACCTACCTTGAAATCTTCTACCCCTAGCTCACCAACCTCCTTGTCTAAACTGAATCCATTAACAAGTGTACCATCCTACCTAAAATACCTACCACCAAACCTATTTCCAAACAACCTCCCACTTTAACCATCAAAGAAAACACCACTAAACCTTTACCACATTTTGGCTAAATATTATTCAATAATTTTCCATAGGTTATTACAAACCTCTTATTTATCCCTACCTCCCTTCAGACCCTTTGACCCTATAGCTTCTAAACCTATCTGGTACAATGAAAACCACATGTGTTTTTATCATAAGACACCTAACCATGATATGGAAAACCACAAATCTCTCCAAACCATCATCCACCAATTTTATGATGAGGATGATTTGTTAATAGATTAACCCCTTATGTGCCCCATATCAATCCTACCAACAACCATAACTACCTAATGCTTACCTACTCCTCCACTCTCACCTAAGAGTGAAGATGAATCTGATCAATCCTTCAGCTTAAACTCTCCTTTTATCTATATTATTAATATGGTCACAAGGGCATAATATAAATATAAAGGGAAGCCTAAGGTGTATATTCCTTGGACTTACCCCTATTCAAACTCCAAACCAACCTACACCCAACCATCTCCATCCTTAACCAAATCCAAGGTGTCTATATTAGGTGCCTCTCAATTTAACTCCTTAGAATCCATCAGGAGAGTTATCCTCAAATAACTTCATCAGACCCTGATGAAGATGAGATTATATGATCTAATCTGTACCTCTCCCCATCACCTCTAAGCACTAATAAATATTTTTTAATCCATTGAGGTCTAACCTAAGGACCCCCAACCTCTAGCCACCTTTTTCAATGCCCTTTAGATTTCCAACCTTGTTACCTTTAAGGATTTAGAAATACCCTCCATCCATCCTAAAGACCTAGATCTTCCTCTCTTTATCACTACCTACATCAATTAAACCCACATCAAATAGGTCATGTTTGATGGGGGAGCTAGCATTAACATCATCTCTTCTCACTCCTATAACCAACTCAACTTGTTAGACAATGTTATGTCTGAATCTTCAACCATCCTTCATTCCTTCAATGATTTCATGGCCACTATCTTGTTGGGATGACCTTGGATTCATTTCATGGGTTGTATTCCCTCTACCCTCCATAATTACATTAAGTTTGATTATGAAGGCCAAGTCATCACCATCTAGATGGACCCAAGTCCTTTCTCAACATGCAACATGACCTATCACCCCAATGATGTATTCATACCTCCATCTAGCACACATTTAGTAGCTCAAACCCAACCTTTAACCACTAAAACAAATATCATACCTCCTTCCACCAATGAGGCATCAACTAGTTTCTCTATAACTTCACACCAAATCCCTACCATAAACCCTTTGGAATCCATGTTCCATTTCCTTTCACTAGAGTAGAACCATTTTTTAACAATTAATGCTTTCCCTACTCCCCATGAGTATGGGCAACTTACCAACCAACCACGATATGACTGTAATGTCAAAACTATCATCCCATTAGACCTTCCCATCATTAGACTCATTTTGTCTATGGGGGACTTAAAAATACCCTCAATGCTTATACCACCTTTCTTTCACCTTGACCATTCACCATTAGTTTCTCTTATCTAGATAAACCAAACTTCACCAAGACATACCTTCATAGGTGTGCTTAGAAAGGCTTCGATCTTGGGTGATATGAGCATAGCCCAAAGAAGCCACATGAGAAGCATGGACTTTGTTTCATCTTACATAATAAGAAAAAATCCAAACAACCCACCATTACCATTATTGAGGAAGATATCCCTTCCTCACTAATCTCACCTTTGCTTGCATGTGAGGATGATGACATCATCCCACCTAGCTTTTTTTCATCAACATGATCAGCCTTAGACTCCTAACCTATAAGAAGGAGGGGTTGACCATAACCATCCCTTTAACCCACCCTAAAATGATAGGATAAGACTCTCTTATCATTAACATTATTCAGTGTCAAGATGATGATTCTATTCTTACCTATCTTGGTGTCTTAGATTCTTCAATCCATAAATCCCTTCCTCCTAAGTCTTTAACCATGTTAAATGAATCCACCATGGATTTCAACATGGGTACTCTAGATAACCCCTACATTATCAAAATTAGCCAATATTTGACCATCGAGAAACTTCAAGATTCCCCTCTTTCTTCCAAGAATACAACATATCCTTTGCTTGGTCTTACAATGATATGCCTAGAATTGACCCAACCATTGCTACCCGTCACATAGTCACTCACTGTAATGCCAAACCTATCAAGTAAAATCTTTAATGCATGAATCCCCATATAGCCCTCCTCATCAAAGAAGAGCTTCAACATCTTCTATTTATCAATTTCATTCAATCCATTGACTACCCCTAATGGGTCTTGAATGTCATGCTTATCACCAAAGCCATAGGGGGACTACACATTTGTGTGGATTTCATGACCTCAACCTTGCTTACCTTAAAGATGAATTTCCCTTACCTAGCACTAACCAACTTGTTTATCTTACAACCAACCTCGAGATGTTATCTCTTATGGATGGATTCTTGGGTTACAATCAGATCCTAATTACACCTAAAGATCAAAATAAAACTACCTTTACTACTCCTTGGGGAACCTTTTACTATAGAGTCATGCCATTTAGAATAAATAATTCTGGTATAAACTACCAAAGTTACATGACATATATATTTCATGATATCATCCATAAGATTGTAGAGGACTATGTGGATGACCTTATCAAAAAATCCAAACTTTGAAAAGATCACTTGGTTATTCTTAAGATCATCTTTGAATGCCTCATCTGTTACCATGTCTACCTAAACCCCAAGAAGTAAATTTTTAGGGTATTATCAAGAAATCTTATTGGCTTAATTGTCTCCCTCTATATAATCAAAGTCAATCCCACAAAGATCAAATCCATCCTAGACATGTTTCCTCCAACCAACCTTAAGCAACTCCATAGCCTATAAGGAAAATTTCAATCCATTTATCATTTCATTTATCATCTTTCATACCAATGCTAACCATTCCACCACCTCCTGAAGAAGAATTTGTCTTTCAAGTGGAATAACGACTATCAAAAGGCCCTCGATTCACTCAAAGGGTACATTTTGTCACTACCTATCCTCACCCCTCTCAAGGATGACCAACCTTTCTACATCTATATCTCTACCATCAACCATTCACTAAGGGCAATGTTGGCTCATCGAGATGAACAACATAGAGAGAAATTTGTATACTACATTAGCCACACACTTGTAGAGTATGAGACTCAGTACACCCATACCAAGAAGCTTTGCTTATCTTTAGTCTTCATGCCTACTAGACTTCACCATTACCTTCTTAATCATAAAACCTATGTCATAACTAACATAGACCCACTCAAGTACATGTGCTCCAAGACATACCAAAATTAGTGTATGGCCAAGTGGCTCATGTTCTTCTCAGAGTTTGACCTTGAGTTTCTTCAATAAAATTCAATTAAATGGAAATTCATTATTGATTAATTGGACAAAGAAACTTTAGAAGACAACCAACCTCCTCCTCTTGAGTTATCAAATGAGTGCATTATGACCCTCTCTCAAATGGATTTCACCTATCAAGTTACCATGTTCTTTGATAGATCAAAGTGTCAATGTGGTGAGGGATCTAGTATCATCCTCATCCCTTTGATGATGAGACTCTACCTTTGTCTTTCAAGATTGATTTTGAATGTACCAATAACATAGCTGAGTATGAAGCCCTAGTGATAGAACTTTATACTACCTTAGCCTTAGGAGTCAAAATAATCAATATATTTAGTGACTCCCAACTTATGGTCAATAAAATCAATGGCTCTTACCAGTGTAAGAATGATGTTTTGAAATAGTACAATAAACTAATTGATGAACTCCTAGCATCATTTGAACATTATCACATCCAAATAACCCCACAATTTACCAACAAGTTCCCTAACACCATGGCTTCCCTTGCCTCTCAAATCCCATTTACACCATTATATTTTAAGCTATATGTCATTACCCATAAGCTTACCCAACCTTCCTATGTCAAACCTAACTATCCCACCATTTTTAATGTGGAAGAAACCCAAACCAACCTTTGGTATCAGTAAACCTTTGACTATCTTAACCTTGGAATAGTTCCTTTTAGCCTCTCTAAGAATGCTCAAAGAGCATTTATTTAGAGTGCCTCAAGGTATACCATTATGGGGGGAATTCTTTATAAACATGGCTTTGATGGCCTCCTCTTATGTTTCCTACCCAATCAAGAAACCTCTCATGCTATCAAGGAAACACATCATGGAATATGTGGCAGTCATTTTAGTGGCCTTCTTATATCTAAACACATCCTCTGCCTTAGTTATTATTGGCCTACTCTTAACCAAGATTATTTTGATTATGTGAAAAAGTGTGTCAAATGTCAACAACATGCTAATTTTCATCATGCACCTAGCCATAACCTTTGAGTTTCCATTGATTTTTTGCCCTTCTCACAATGGGATTTAGACCTCATTGGTGAATTTAACCCTCATTCCTCATAACAACACCATTATATCATCACCGTGACTAAGTATTTTACCAGGTGGGTCAAGGATATTCCTTTAGTCTCAAATAAAATGAAAAACATTTGACTTTATCAACCATCATATCATCTATTGTTTCAGTGTTCCTCACAATATTATCATTGACAATGGTAAACAATTTAAGAATAAGCAAGTCTAGGGTCTATGTGATACATTTGGAATTAAGTTAATATTACCCTCACCCTATCTCCCTTAAGCTAATGGATAGGTAGAAGCCTCTAACAAAACCCTTAATAACATGCCAACTAAAATGGTAAATATATCTAGTCAAGATTGGTATTTTCACATCTCCTTTGCCTTGTGGTCATATCATACTAGCATTAGAACCCCTATGGGTGCTACCCCATTTTCCCTTGTATTTGGGGTGGATGTTTTCTTGCCTCTTGAAGTCCAAATCCCCTCTCTTTGTATATCCTTTCAAGAACTTATTTCAAAGTATGATTATCATCAACACCATTTAGACTAGCTCAAGCTACTTGATGAGAATTATCTAACAACCCTTACCCATCTCCATTTTTATCAAGAACACGTCAATCATGTCTATAAAAAACACCTTAAAGTATAAGAATTCAATATCAAATATCTCATCCTAAAGGAAAAACAACATGTCACTAATATGGAGAAAAACAAGTGGGGAAATTTTTTTTTCAATTGGCTTAGACCTTATATCATAACCCATAAGTATGGATCAAGATCTTACTAGTTGTCTTCTCTCGAAGGCCACCTAGAACCCAATCTACTCAATGATTTACATTTGTATCTATTCTTTTGTTGAGAAATATCACATTCACCTTTTATTTGACTTAAGCTCATCCCTTTCTATCCACCCACATTCTATCCCTCCTTTTTAGGGGTAAATGATTAAAATTGAAACATGTGATTAATTGTCATCAACATATCCTTATCTTAAATAATGGGTATCATATCTCTACCCATGTTATGGTTCTCATGGTACTTTCTACACCTTCATAGGATGGAATCCCATGGTCATTGTCACCCAGACCTCTTCACACCTAATCAACCTTCTTGTGCTTTTAGTTTTGCCTTCATAAAGGTGAACCACCAAGCCAGTCTAAGCAAGTCTATGTCAAGGATAATCAAAGTAAAATATCAAAACTTCTATCACTATCAATCATGGGTCATTCCTACCATTCATAGGTTGTTCCCTTAAAGGACAACTATCAAAGATTTATTTGAAATTGCTAAAATGTAATGTGGATTGCTCCCTTGAAGGAGAGATATAAAAAAGAATTAAACAAAGCTAATAAACTTAGGCCATTCCCTCAAAGGATGACTAAGTAATCATTTTTCAAAATCATATCAATTTCTCAAAAACCATCTCACATCGATCAACTTCCCATATATAATAATCAGCAAAAGACCCATCATCAAAATCATAACAAAAGAAAACTAATTTTGAAAGCCATAATCAGCTCTCAAACAACATAATAAGGTGGAATCCATAACTGGATTTTAAAAGTAGACTTCTTACATCGATCAGTCTATACAATTTTTGGCATAGCCTTGTTTATCTTAGTTCTTTGAACACCTATCGAAGAGGCATGCTAGTCTCGTAAGAAGATTCCATTTTCATCCATCTAATGTCTACACTATATGCAAAGGAATTTTGAGCTTACTTGACATTATGTGGTCAAGACACCTTTTTAACCTACTAGTATAAACTCATGTGAAGCATTTGAATGGTTTGTGTTCATTAATCCAATCCAACTTTGGTTTTGTTTTAGCCCTTGTCAGTGAAGGAGCATCATGCCTCCTTATCCTATTGTGACTAGTTAAATTTTCATTGTGATGTTTGTCTGTTGATTAGATCCTTTAAGTCTCCCATCTAGTGTTGTTAATTAAAATACCTCATGTATTTTATTCTCCACATTAACAACAAAATCATAATCATGACATGCATAATAAAACCATAACATCCATGAGCATTTAAATAATATACCATTTTCCACCACATGTCTAAAAGTCTAAAAATGTAGTATATACACATTAAGATTTATCATGTCATAAACGCAACCATATATCATAACCATTTCATACATATCTAAGCCTAAATCAATGTCTAGCATCCATAACATATGCATAATCCATTATCACATATAAACATCACATCAAAAGCATTAAACATCAACATCAAACCATAAGACAAAAATAATGAATACGAGCATAAATAAATGATCATATATGTAAACTCATAGTCAAATAACCATAAAATGTGTATAAATCATATAGACAAGACTCTCTCTCAAAATATATATCTCACCACATCGACTTATAGGCTAGAATCAAAATGATATACAAAATGTCATACTCTATCTCTATCTATGCCCTAGGGGTACTACTACCTCCTAGACCACCATTGGATCCTGGTGCCTACCCAACTAATATGCCTACCAATCCTTTGTTTGTCCCTATCTACCTAGATATAAACATTGCCCACTACACTAGTGTCACTAAACTGGATCTACCTACCAAGATGGATCTGTACTCCCCCCATTGGAGCTCATTTAGACATTGTGTTATAATAATAGCCTCATAGTACCATAGCTCCTCCACCATATCTAGGTATCATGTTGTAGGATTAAAACTTGGTGGCACTATCTATCTTGCTACTCCTCTTCCTCTTTGCCTCAGGGAGTCCCTCTCTTGAGTCACCAAGCCTAGAGAGGTCCTAGCCTGATCCCTCTCACCTATGATATTAGTAAGCTAACCCTGTAAGGTCACAACTTGACCCTGTAGTATGAAAATATGGCCCTATAGTGTGGCCATCTATCCCTATAATACCTACACCTATCCCAATGCAATGGCTAGAACCTCTCCTACCTATCCATCATGGCCAACTAGAAATATGACCATCAACTCCACACCTCCAACATCTTCACCAATGTCTACAACTACATATATGGGTCATTACCATGCCATGTACCCATCTATAAACCTATCACCATCTATCTATGCCCTAGTGGTAAACTCCTTAAACTCTAACATAATAGGTATAAGATATTGCTCAAGCAGTAAAATCTCAAAATCATCTCTTTTATACCTAGGGAATGGGCCCAGAATGCCTTATACCAAGTCAAACTATTGACATACCTTATCAAATGTTATCATCTCCACCTCCCCATCCTACCTACCAAATATCCATCTATAGCTCTATAGTGAGAGTGTGTACCTCTTATAACCTATCCATACTAGAAACTAGATATATGGCCTCTAAGTGATATCTCCTATCACTAGTGCACCCCTGAACCACACCATGTCATGAGCACCACCCCTTGCACATGATGTAGAAAAATCACCCCTCCATCATATGAAGCTAATGGGGATGTCGATCTATGTGTACCTTACCCATGGCAACCCCACTGGCCTCAAACCCTAATGTCTTCATAGGCCCAAAAATGCCAAACCAGGTCAACACTGATACCATATCTCCTATGGGATCTAAACCCCCATAGCTCTTTGTATATCTATATAATTAAAACTGGTACCCAATCAAATACCATCTGACCTAGTAATATCTTAACAATAACTCCCAATAGCAAATAGGGAAATCTCTCATTGCTTGAGTCAAGAATCGCAAAGCATGTCATAGTAATCATAAGCATGGACATGAGTCTCCTCTCAATAAAATCCCTCTAATATAATGTTATATACTTGAATCCCCTAGTGTGCCATCTAACCTAATCACTCTCATCTCCATACAATAGCTTGACTTAATCATCTCACTCCTCTCACTCTATGTGGTATATCAGATCACCACATAGTAGAAGTTGATTAATCCTATGAACATCCTTAGGCAAGATGGTCATATCCTTGATTAGCAGCAAAAAAGTATTCATAGCATTATCCCATCTTTTGACAAGTTTTATGACCATGGATGCATCTTGAGGCACATATTAATAGTGTCTCATCACTCCTAACCCCACCTCCTCCATGTGGGCCAATTAGCTAGAGTCATCCCCTATTGTATCTTAGTGAAGATACATGACACTTGATCATGCATTTGAATCTTCTCTCTGGCCTACATCAATTCAATAGCACAACTTAGTCACCCAACCCCTTTTTCCTAACATACCATTCTACTTTGTACAAGCAACCTATCTCAACACTCTAAACCTCTTAGCCAAGCCCACACCTAGCAAATACCTTATCATCTACCTTATCTTTTGTGCACCCAACCTATTTTCTTACCCAACCTACCTATCTAATTGATACCCACTAGGTTTACCCTATCCTGACATGTAAACATTCCCTTTACCCTAACCTTTTTAACACTTATAAAAATAACCTCTCTACCCTACCTAACCAATAATGCTCATAGTGACCATTGATGGTCAAGCACCTATATTTTCTAGGGTGTCAACCATCGATGATTAGACCCAACCATCAATGATCACTATGGGTGTTCTATGGTCAAAATTTCCAAACCCTAATCACCTTGAAACCTACCCAAACACCAAATAAACTAACCTAATTCACTAGCCCATACCTTTAAACACCCCAAGCTAATAACCCACCCTACAAATTCCTCTTTTTACATGTAATTTTACCCAAACCCACTAACAACCATACCTAGGGCATACCAAATCAAAAACACCCATTTAAACCTAACCTACCCTCCCAACCCAAAACAAATACATCAAAAAAAATATAAGTTATCATAAGTAAGACACCCCTTACCTCATTTTATGACCTCCACCATGGAGTAACCCATAGGTCATCCCATCCTCATCTATGCCCATATGCTCCCTACATCCCAGTTGGTCCTCTTAGTCCACCCTCCATCTCCATAGTCAATCTCACCCAGCAAGCAACCTCAATAAATGATTTAGTCATAAATTGAAAATTTTGCCTAGAGCTCCAAGTCAACACTAATAAAAGTTAAAAAATGAGAAAAATGACTTTCATTTTTACTTTTACCTTCCAGGATTTTAGGGTTTCACCCCTAACCATCAACGGTTAGTGTGATCATCGATGGATGCCCTTGGGGAACCTAATCATTAATGATCAAGTTGCCCCACTTTTTTGGTTCTTACCTTCTACCAACCCCATTTTAGCAAAACTAACCCATTTTACACCCCCTTATATTATCACCTTATCCACCCACCCTGACCACCTCATCATTGGTCCATTCTAGCCCAATTAGCATGCATTTTGTGACACTTTTTTCTTGGTACTTTTGACCATAGTGACAACATTGCTATGTTGACCACCTTTTAAATTTGTGCCACCTCATACTTACCTAACCTACTTTTGTCTTCTTTAGATCACTTACTACCTCATATACCTATGGCACTCAAACTATTTGTGTTTTTCATACGAGCACTTCATGTTTTGGATACCCACTAAAAATATTGACCTTATTATTATGAAAACTAATTATGTAATGAATACTAGATTTTTTTTAATGATAATAGTGAAGAATTCAGTGAGCAAATGAGGAATGAGATGATGGAGTGCATGGGCGAACAGAGGAGTGCATTGCCAGACTAGGGTTGTCGAGCCCTAGTCTATTTTTTCTTATTTTTTGGTTTGTGCCAGGGGAAAACAATAGGAGTTTTCAGGTATGAAGGTGGAGGGAGAGTGAGCTAGATTTGGTGAAGAGGGAGAAGGATGCGGCGTGTGGGGGAAGAGCAGTTGCAGGTAGAAATGGAAAGGAGCTTCAGGGAGGTCATTGGAAAAAACTAACAGGGGAGTGTTTCTAGGCTAGAACCCAGGTTGAAGGGAATCACTGACCCTATCCAAACAGCAAGTATGCCTAATATTGTCTCAACTAGAAGTTCAAGATTAACTAAAGTGAATGGATGCTTAGAGCATTGTACTAAAAGAACTAAGCTTGTAATTCCATATGAAATGATAGCTGAGGATGTGGAGTATTACTCTAAACACTCACTTTACTGCAAATTTCTGGGACTGAGAGTCTCTTTACCTTTCTTAGAGAGCTGGGTGTGATGGGTCTGGGAGCCAGAGGGTGAGATGGAAATTTCATTGCTGGCCAATAACTTCTTCATGATCACATTTGTCTACATAGCTGACAGAAACAAAGTTTTTGAAGGAGGTCCCTATTTCTATAACTAGGTAGGATTGTTTGTAAAATCATGGCATGCTAGATTTAACCCGATGGAGGAATTACCAAATAGAGTACCGGTGTGGATGAGACTTCCCAGAATGCCCATTGAATGTTGTAGGGAAGATGTGTTACAGTTGATTGCATCTATGCTAGGAAAACCTATTGGGTCTTCCTCACAAACTTTAGGAAGGAAGTTCATGAAATTCACAAGGATATGTGTGGAAATTGACTTAAGCAAGTCCCTATCAGATGTAGTTGAGATGAGCGTGGGTGAATATTCATGGGTGCAGCAACTCAATTATGAGATGCTCCCTTTTAGGTGTAGATTGTGCCATGAGTATGGTCACTTGGTCTGTGGCTATCCCAAGGCAAAAGTTAATGACCAGCAAACTTCACGCCCTCCTTCTATGAATCAAACTACAGGGGTGGACAAAAGGAAAAAGGCTAGAATAAAAGGAAATAAGTATTCAGAGGGCTTTGTGAAGGTGAAGGCCAAAGGCAGGAATAGAGGATATAAGAGGTCCTAGCTGGAGTGACAGGCAGAAGACTCAATTAATAGATTTGAGGTTCTTGATACACTAGGACAGTAGGAGATCTATCCAGGACTAATTTATGAGAAGCAGGTGGTGGGAGAGGCTAGAGAAGATGGCATTTCTCCCATGGACCAGGCTTTGGTGCCAGTGGAAGACTCCCTACCTATGATTTTGGATGGTCAATTAGGGGAGCAGATAACTTTAGAAGCATATATTGATATGAGGTAGGAGGTTGAAGAGGAGGCTCACCCAATGCAAGCAGGGGCGGGCAAGGTGAAGAAGAAAGGTAAGGCCCACCTGCACCTGGGAATCCTTCAGTGGGAGGGAAAGAAGGGGATAGCTAAAAAAAGTGCCAAGCCTAGATGGAGGAAAGATATGTAAAGGATTAAGATAATTGGGGAGAATTTAGTAGAGTCGGGGGTGGTTAAGACCATTGACTCCCACTTCCTATCTTCAACCAAATGATTGTGCTCTCATGGAATGTAAGGGGTTTAAACAGTGGCCCCAGACAAAAAGCTATTCAGGATTTGGTTAAGAATCATTATCTAGACATTCTCTTTCTTCAAGAAACCAAGGTCTCGATTGATTTTATGTTGGGAATTGCACCCAAGATGTGGAGGCAATGTTTGTGTCAATGCATAAGAGCGTACGGATCGGCTGGTGGTGTGGCATGTATGTGGAATCCTCGCAAGGTTCTTCCAAAGTCATGGATTGCCTTCAAATCTTCTCTCTCTATGGTTGTGCTATGTGTGGAATTGGGGGAGTATGTCCTTTTCACAAACATCTATGCCCCCACTAGATGGAATACTAGTGGCGATAGAAGCTATTCACTCCATGTCGAAGTCACGCGAGAAAGCTATGTTCATGAAATTAGACATGTCTAAGGCCTATGACAAGGTTCGATGGTCCTTTTTGTGGAAGATGATGGAAGCTTATGGGTTTGCAAAGGAATGGATAATGTGGGTTATGAGTTGTGTTAGTTCGACCTCATTCTCAGTCTTGGCTAATGGGGAGCATTCCCACCTCTTTGGGGCGACGAGAGGACTATGGTAGGGAGACCCTTTATCTCCTTACTTGTTTCTGATTCTGGCAAAAGGTCTTAGCCAACTGATTAGAAAGAATACCACGGAGGGAGCTATCCAGGGGTAGAGGTGGGGAGGTGAACTATCAGTCCTTTCCCATTTGCAGTTAGTGGACGATGTGGCTCTGATGGGCATGGTGACTATGAGGGAGGCCACCAATTTTTGCAAGGGGTTGGATGATTACCTAGCGGCCATGGGTCAGGTTGTCAATGAGGACAAGTCCTCCATCTTCTTTTTTAACACTCCTAGAGCCATTTAGTGAAGAGTGGCTAATTCTCTTTGGTTCTAAATTGGTAGCCTTTCGGTGCTCTATTTGGGAATCCTGATTTCTACTGGGAGCTAGGCGAAGGAAACATGGAAAGGGATCATAGACAAATTTAGAGATAAGGTGAACCATTGGATGAACAGGTGGCTGTCCTTTGCTGGTTGGGTCTAACTGATTCAGTCAGTGGTGCAGGTGCTTCTAATTTACAGATGTATGCTTCAGGTGGCACCGGTGAGCTTTGTCAAGGAGTTGGATGGCATGGCGAGACAATTTCTTTAGGTTGGTAATTTGACTTTATCAAAGTGGATCTTGATTAGATGGGAAGTTGTGTGTAGCCTAAAAATATTTGGGGGGTTGGGACTTAGGCAATTGGTGATGACAAGAACGGCCCTGGCAGTGAAATTATATTGGAGATGGGGCATGGAGCAGGATCATGTGTGGGCCAAGATTCTCTCTCACAAGTACTTTCCTAGGGTTTTGGTGAAAGATATTCCTAGGTACAGCCTATCTGGTGTTGGATCGGTGATATGGACCACCCTTAAAAAGGGAGCTGCTTTGATAAAAAAGGGCCTTTTTTGGATATGCAGAGACGAAAAGGAGGCACAATTTTGGATGGATTCTTGGGATGGATTTCCTCCTCTGATCAACCAATATCCTCATTTGAGGTATTTAGCACAGAGTTTCAGGGAGGCAGGATGGAATAGGGTGAGTGATTATAAACTTCTTCTACATAATGGCCAGCTGATGGAGGTGAGATGGAGGACACTAGGAGAGTGGCCAATTTATGGAATGGAGGCTGAATGCTTGGAGCTAAAGAACATACTGGTGGGGTGCAATTGCTATGCCCTCAGGGAGAGTGACACACTGGCATGGTCGCCCCATCCCAAGGGGAAATATATAGTTTCATGTGGTTATCAGGAGTTGGTTGTGCAGCAATGGGAGGAAGGAGGGGAAGTTACTTGGTAGAAGAGAGTTTGGAGCCAATTTTCCTGGCCAAAATGTAGTTGTTTCTCCTGGACACTGGCATGGAACCGCTGCTTGACTTGGGAGAATATTAAGAAGAGGGGTTTTGCTAGTCCTTCACGGTGCATCTTGTGTCTGGACGCAGAGAAGGAATCATCACACTTATTTTTTAGCTATCCCTTTACCAATTGATTGTGGCATGCTTGGTGGGATGCTTGGGGTTGTCACTGCATACATTCTTCCTCTTGGGTTGATTTTTGGTCAAGATTGGGCAGACCGCCCTTCGATGCTCAGTTTTTTCAGGAAGCGTGGTATACTAGGCTAGTCTTTCTTGTGTGGTAGGTCTAGCTTGAGAGAAATCAAAGGATTTTTAAGGAGGAAAAGTTGGCGCTTCAGCAAGTTTGGTGCAGAATTATGGGCATGCTTCAGGAGACTGTGTCAGCTAAGAGCGAAATCACTCTGCCCCTGGCACAAGGAGATGTTGCATCGGCTGAGAGGTTGGGGATTCAGTACAGCTCCATAGGTTATCCTCATGGGAGATATGGACGTGGTGGAAAGTAGAAGATACAAAGACAAGGGAAATGGATGCCACCTCCCAAAGGCTTCTTAAAAATTAATACGGATGGATCTTCTAGAGGCAATCCTGGCCTGGCAGGGATTGGGGGGGTTGGCTGAGACTCTTTCAGAGCCTTGGTTTTCATCTTTGTGGCCTATCAGGGGGAGCAAATGATAAATAGAATGGAGGGTTTGGCTATCTTGTATGGCCTAAGAAGAGCTTATGAGCTTGGGTGGCACAAGGTACACTGCAAAGCTGACTCACAAATTCTGGTTAACATGCTTCAAGAAAGGAAAATGAGTGAGGTGAGCTGAAAACTATCTCTGATAGTTTAGTAGATATTACAAGTGAGTGATCTGATGGAGTCGATGGCTTTTGTGCATGTTCCTAGCGAGTGGAACGTTGTAGCAGACTGCTTGGCAAAATGCGCTTCAGATGAAGGGGACGGTTTGAAGGTGGACGAGTGGGTGGATCTGCCCAAGGAGGTGTACTTAAATCTGGAGTGGATTCTTAGAGAGGAGGGTGATGAGAGGAGAGAGTGAGGGGTGTTGAGGAGCATTTTTAGTTATGGTTGTTGTATGGCTTTACTGTTTTCTTTGTTGCTTTGCTGGGCTGTATCTTGATTTTTTCTGATTAATAAAGTTTTTACCCTCTTTTATTAAATACTAGATTTTTTATTCTAATTAACATTAATTATCAACCTAGGGTGCATACGCTTTTCAAGGATGTCATCACTATATATATATATATATATATATATATATATATATATTATTGATTCATAAATCAGCTTGCTTTACTAGTTGTAGTATAATGAACTTATGTTTAATTCACTAGATAGTTATACTATGAAACCATTATGACAAAAATATAGAAATACTTCACACTTATAAATCACATATGCAACACACTTTATATAATCAAATTAATAATAAAATCTACTTACACATGCTTAATTAAGGAGTATCAGGATCTTCACTACAACTCTTTTTAGGGGGGGCTTTCTCATTCAAAACTGAGTTCCAATCCTTCTCCAAGATATTTGTAAAAGATTATTATATAATAAACTTTCTCATTACTCAAATCTATAGCAATGAAAAATTTCTATAGAATATTATAATGTAATGACTTCTATAGTTCTATTAACTATCCAATCTTCAATTTTAACTCACTAACTCCTAATCTAATCTAGTTTCTACCATCAAATAAAGAAGGCAATTTATTAACTTCTAACCAAAGACACCAAACTAGAAAAAGTAAAAATACTTTAGAAACTACCCTAGTCAACCTTCAAGTGGTTAGTAATTGAAGTTACTTGTTTTAGGCTTGACTGGGTAAAGGACAAGGCATACTGTTTTGTTATTTTATTTATTTTTATCTCCTTATAATTGTCCTTGTCTTTTTCATCTTTAGCATCACATTCAAATTTACTTGCATGTAGGGAGTCCTACAACATCTATGGTCCTTTCCAATCATCCATTTGATTCCCAAGATAGTTGGATGTGTCCTTAAGATCTGATCACAATAATATCTCTATTTTGTATAGTGGTCATGGGCAACCTATAGGTGAAGCCTACAGTTTCTATGGGCACTTTGTAGTGGCTATGGGAAGCCTATAGGTGGAGCCTATAGTTACTGTAGGCAGCCTATAATTTTTGTGCCCAAATGAAATCTTGTAGCCTTACATTATCCTTAAAATATTTGTTAAATAAAGTTACACAAGTATAATCTAATCAAAGAAGAAGCATCAGTAATTCATTCATAACATATATATTGAGAGGGATTTTTTCTCATATATTTAGTACACACACACACACACACACAATCATAAATTCATTCATTCATTTATATGAGTCATGGATGTTTATGGGGATTTACATATAAAAAATATATATACTAGGTATGGATGAGGCTAAAAAATAGAGCAATTGGTGGCCTCATCACACCCCCCTACTTAACCTCTTGCTAGACCTCAAACAAGCCTTGGCTACATTTTGAAATCATAATTTTTTTTGAAATCAAGGGGCTCAATGTATCCCAACCCATCAAGGATATGTAAGCTTTTATCATCATCAATATTCTCCCATCTTTTCTTCTTAGCCTCTTTGTCAGTTGGGGCCTTTTTCTCCCATTCATAAATTGGGAACCAAAATAAAGGAGGTTGAAACATCAATCCCATACATTTTACCCTTTTCCTCTTGACAAGATCAATATACATGTATACTCTATGTATGGCCTCCCTAAGGTTTTGATGGGAGTAAGGTTCCTTTATTTTTAAAGCATCAGAGAGTTCTACCCATCTGTGGGAACAAGAAAGAAAATTTTATTTTCCATCTCCTTCCATAAGAATCAAATAATGATTCTAAACTTTTACCTATTTTTTGATAACCCATGATTGTGGAATACTTGATTTCATGAAGGATATACATTCTTCTATTACAGTATTTGGTTTACTTGATTCACCCCTGATCATTAGGGTAACTTCTTTTTATTTTTATTGATATTCTTCCATTTATTTTCTTCTTGTTGTTTCATTAAGAACATGTGAAGAAAATGCATTCAGCTGGACATACCCCAAGTGGATGTTTGGATTCCAATCTTCATTATTGGTTACATCATATTGGTGGATGTAAAACTCACTTAACTGAGCTTGAAGGTCAGGATCAACATGTCTATATACTTCAAATAAATATTTGGTGTCACAAACCATGTAATATTGATCATTATAGATCTTTTCATATCTAAATTTAAGCCATCTCTATTTTAAATAGACAACATACACCTTAGAATATGATCTACACTCCATTATTATTTCAATGGTTTCATGTATTTTATTAATCTTTTAATTTAGATACTTGATCTTAGTTTCAGCCATTTCTAGTATTTTTTTAAGTCATCTTGTTGTTTTCTTGTTTCAACATATACCTTAAATCTTTGTACTAACCTCTTGTAGTGAGTTTCATCATCACCAAATTGTTATTTAATAAAATGTAGGAGGTCATCAATTTCTATAGGTATGGCAGTTGAAAGATCCACATCAATAACTTCTTCTATTGTAAGTTTTTTAGCATTAGGAAATGGAGTAGGATATCTATCGTAGAAGGGTACCAAAGCTAGATCATAATCTACTATAGGTGTTTCTATGGCCAAGGTAGATAAATTTACTACATGTTCCTCCAGGTAAGCTACTACAAGTTCCTCCAATAACCCTTCTGTATCCATAGAAGGTTCTATAAATTTTTCTACCCTTAGAAGTGTTTCAATGCCTCTCTTACCTTTCAATTATGTTATCTCATTCCTCAACCTATATATTTTTTTCATAGCTTGTTCCAATGTTTGGAACTCTTGGGCATGAGAAAATATCTCTTGTTTTACTTCTTTTTTATAGTCCCTTCCTCAATCAATTCTTCTATTACTATAGGTTGATTTGTCATTCTTAATTCTTCTTCTATATACCCAATGTGTCTGAGGAGATCAATGTCTTCCTCAGTGAATTTAGATGGCTAGGGTGATTGTTCTTCTTCTTTCTTGGCAGATTCCTCATCAGTAGACCATTCTTCAATTTCAAACCCATCAAGGGTCTTCTAAAACTTGGGCTCTTTCTTTGGATTTTCATTCTCACTAATGTCCATGGGTGAGGAGGCTATAGTTGTCTTTTATTTCTTAATTATTTGAGATCTCCTAGGAGGAGGTCTCCTTCTTCTTGATATAGTGGGTTTCTTTTCTTCAATTTTCATCTTCATTTCAAAAGGGGTGGCTAATGGAACTTGTTCTTCTTGTACAATAGTTAATGGAAGAACTTCCTCTTATCTTAAAGGAGTTGTGGTGGAAGAATCAATCTATGGTGAGGAAATAGTAGGATAAGAAGTATGTTACTATGTACTTCCCTCCTCTATGTCAGAAGGAGGTAGGACTAGTTTCCTTCTCTTTCTTTTGCCCAAGCAGTTTCAGATGGACCCTCAGTGGCTATGGGATAGCCAATAGCACTAGTGCCTATAGCATCTTTTTGTATAATCTATTGAGCCTGATCCTCAAGGGATTCCTCCTCATTATTACCCTCTTCTTGTTGAGGTTAATTATTCCCTAGGGATAAAAACTATTCTCCACTTAGATCAGGTCTGACAGAGTTTATTCCATTTTTAGTTATGAATCATATTAGGCAATGATGGAATAGGGATTTTTTAATGCCTTTATATTACTCTTTGGACATCCTTTTTAAAATGTTCCATAGGTGATTTGGAATATTAATGGGTCTATCATGCCTTAAATGATTCACAAATTTAAATTGAAGAGTATAAAGTAGGGAATACCTTCTTTCACAGGTCATATATCTAATGATGTATGAGCCTATCTCCCTCTAGACTATAGGTAAGTTGAGTCTCTCTACACCACATTTATTCATTACTAGTGTTTCATCTCTTTGATAAAACTATTGTCTAGCTTCTTGGCCATTGGGTTTGTCTTACTAGTTATCTCCTATACTTGATAGACCAATTGCCTGGCTCACTAGTTCTTTGATGACAGAGAATGTGATGCCATGTATAGTAGTTTGGTCTCCAATAAAGGATCATATAAATTCCCTAGCAAGGGGTTGTAAGAAATGTTGTAATTTCTCAAAATAAGTGGTCCAACCAGCTCTATTGAAGATAGCCTAGCTGGCTTTGACTCCCTAAAGTTGCCTATGATCTATGGGTTCTCTCCTCATAACTGACCCTCTCATTATGCTAAGTTTAGTTTTTTTGTCAATCCTTTCAACTAGTAATTGGTAACACACTCTATTTGGCTTATAAAAATATGCCTATAGAAAATCAGGGTTTGTTCAACAATGGTAGTTTATGGTTGTAGGTTGTAGGGTTGCAAGTTATAGTGTGCTTCAGCTTTATGTGAATGGTTGTACTTGTAAGGGAAAGTAATAAAATTAATTGTTTTCCTTATAAGGTATTATAGCTTTGTTATAGCATATGATATCACACATATGGATCCTGTAGTACATGTTATTCTCACTGAAAACATCCTCCCCCCTATGTGAGCCATCACATGTCCTCAAGTGATGTGGAGTGAATAGGATGGAAGGGATAGAATGGGATCATAATAAGGGGCATAAGTGTGGGTTGAGATGTCATCATGTGGTTTTAAGTGTGAGTTAAGGGGTATTAATAAATGATGTGTTTCATGATTTAATATGTTTTTTAATATCATACATGCTATATTAAAATAATGAATACTTTTCAATGATCAAAATATATGGTGTACCTTTTTAATGGTTTACCTAGGGTTACATTGAGGATTTGCATGTGAGTGATTGATAGAATGAAATGATTATGTTTATAATTTTAAATATACTAAAGTGGGTTTCTTTAGAGTATTTATGATATCACAAGATGGTAGGCTTCTTGGTTCCCTCAACGCACCTGCATATGATTCATGATAGCCTGCATGGAACTGAAAGAGGGGTCTTAGACTTGGATGAGAGATTATTACTCTCTTACCACAAGGTGGTTATTGCAAATCCAGGTAATCTAAGTCAGATGTTGTATGAACATGAAAGAGGGTAGTTGAAGGTGTTGTTGCTTTTTTATTTTCCTTTGCATGAGCTTGCATGATTTGCCTATGTGTTGTCTTACTACCTATGTATTTTGCCTAGTGACTTTACATTATTATTTAGGGGTAGCCTGAGCAAGGTTTTGAATCTTGTACTCTAATCCTCCTTCATTTCTCCTCTATTTGGTCTAGTGTCTTCCTTTTAGGTTCAAAATCTCATAGCCAAGGCCATAACTTAGAGTTTAGGAAGACCTATCTTATATTTGATTAAAGAGATGTTAGGGTATGCTTATAACAACTAGAGATGGTGCTCGTAGAAACTGAAAGGTTGTGCCTAGCTATAGGAAAAGTGCCCAGAGTAGCTATAGAAGAGTTTGTAGTAACTGAAGGAGGTGTATGTAGTAGCTATAGAAGAGCCCATGGCAATTTAAAGAGGTGCATGTAGTAGCTACAAAATAGCCCTTGGCAACTGGAGGAAGATGAATAGTTTGCTCATAATGATTATTTCTTTTTAATTTTTATTTTAACCCTTAAATAGCCAATAATTTGGTTTTTTATTTAGGCCTATTTTACAATTTTGGGTAGTCAATAGGCTAGTTTTCTACCCAAAAACTTCCAACAATGTCTAAAAAGGGTTTTCATTTGTTGGGCTTTTTTTTACTCTAACTACTGCTTGTAGTAGAATGTTTATTCCAGGTCCTTACCAACTCAGTAGTGAGGGTGACTAGTCAAGGACCAAATGAAGGTCTCATCCTTCATGAAAGAGGAGGGATAAGATGTCCTCTTCTCTTCATCTATGTGTTGGTTGGTTCTCCCTTTGTCTAGTGAGACATCATGATGATCTAGTACATCATTGTATCCATTTTGTAATTACATATGTATGTGCTTATAAAACTCCTCCTGAGTGAGTGCATTTTTGTACAACTTTAGTCTATGGCCATTGACCACTAGATGGAATCTTACCAGATCAATGGTTTAGATTTGTACTACTCCATTGTCATAAACATGCTCAATCTCAAATGGACCAAGCCATCTGGTCTAGAGTTTGCCCTTATGATCCTTGTATTTTGAATCAAAAAGAAGGGCCCAATCTACTACATTGAATTGTCTGGTCTTAATGTACCTATCATGCCATCTAATCCACTGATGTTATACAAATTTTTTGCTCTATAATGCCTATTGTTTATATTCATCCAAGGCATTAAGTTGCATAAGCCTTTCATTATGTGCTTCAGATATATCCATCCCAAGTGCTAGTGTTTTCTGTGTCTTATGCTCAAATTCTATTAGAAAGACAAGTTTCTTCCCATAGACCAAATCATATGGGGTGAAGCTTGTATTAGTCTTCCATGTGATTCTATAAGCCCAAACAGCTTCAAGAAGTCTATCCTCCAAATCCTTACAGGACATACTAATAGTCTTGGTCAAAATATTTTCTAACTCTTTGTTGGTGACTTTCACCTATTCATTAGACTATGGATGATATGGAGTTGATTTCTTATGCCTAATCCCATATTATTGGACAAAAGTAGTAATTAAGCTAGCATTGAATTAGGTTCCTTAATCAATGATTATTTCTTATGGCACACCATATCTTGTGAATATATTTTCATAAAGGAAAGTTGCCACCTTCTCATCCTTAGCATGTGTAATATCCTTGACTTCCACCTATTTAGTGGCATAGTTAATACATACAAGGATATACTCTTTGTTGTTGTATTTTGCATCAATAGGTCCTACAAAGTATAGGCCTAATTTTTTAAATGGTTCAAGCACCATTTAAGGCTACAAAGTCATCTCATCTGAATGTGTAGGTCTCTTCATATGCTGACATCTGTCATAATGAGTAGTATACCTTATTGCATCTTTATGCAGTGAGGGCCAATAATATCTTGTATTCAATATTTTTACTATTGTATACTTGGCTATAAAGTGCCCTCCACAAGGTTCATCATAGCAGGGTTTGAGAAAATCTAGAACTTTATCTTCTCTAGGACATCTTTTGATGATGGAGTCAAGCCTAGTATAGAAAATAAATCTAGACAGTCATGAATACCTACCAATTTTCTAAATCAAATCTCTTATTTTTTTAGGAAATGTTGTGGGAGTAAGCATGTGGTAAGTTAGTTATCATTATTAGCATACCAAGGTATGGTAAGGGTGAGGGAGAACAAGTGCTCATCTGGAAATGAGTCATCCACTATGGTATCTTCTTCGGGGGATTGTAGGCATGATAAGAAATCAGCCATGACATTGTCCCTACTAGGCTTATCTATAATGGTGATATCAAATTATTATAATAAGAACAATCATCTTATCACTGTGGTTGGGATATCTTGTTTATTCATAAGATACCGAATAGCTTCATGGTTTATATGAATAAAGACTTGATACCTTGTGATGTAGTGATGGAACTTGTTGATAGAATAGACTACTGTCAAGAACTCTTTTTTAGTGATTATGTAATTTAATGTTTCTAGCTTAAGGTTCTTTCTTACAAAATAGATAGCATAATTGAATGTTCCCTATTTTTGACCTAGCACAGCTCCTAGGGCAATATCTAAAGCATCTATGTAAATATGGAAGGGAATCTTCCAATTAAGACCATGTAGAATAGGGGTGGTGTTCAATAATTCCTTTAATTATTTGAAGGTTGTATCACAGATAGGAATCCAGATGAATTCAACATCTTTAGTCAAGAGATTAAATAATGGAGTTGCTACTTTGTTGAAATTATTCATAAATCTCTTGTAGTAACCATCGTGTCCTAAAAAACTTCTGACATCTTTTTGTTTTTGAGGAATAGGGAGATTTTTTATGATACTAATTTTTACAGGGTCAATATTAATTCTTTTAACAGATACATGGTGGCCTAAGATAATGCCTTATGTCATAAGCATGTAGAATTTCTTGTGACTTAAAAATAAATGGTGCTCCTGATAGCATTGTATCACTTTCTACAAGTTGTTTAGGCACTAATAAAATGTTTTTTCATAAATAATGAAGTCATCCATATAAATTTCTACACATTCATTTTTCATATCTACAAAGATACTCAAGACAACCCTCTGGAATGTTGCAAGAGCATTACACAACCCAATAGGTAATACAACATAAGCATAAGTGCCCTAGGGACAACTAAAGGTGGTCTTCTCTTGGTCCTCAAGAGCAATGTTAATCTAGTTTTAACAACTGAAGCCATCCAAAAAGGCAAATTATTACTTTTTTGCTAGTGTGTCCAATACCTGATCAATAAGGGTAGAGGAAAGTGATCCTTTATGGTTTCTATATTAAGTTCTTTGTAATCTATACATACACACCATTCTCCATTTTTTTGGGTATAATTACCAAAGGTGAAACCCATTCACTATCTAAGATGGGGTATATAAATCTAGCGATCAGTAGTTTTTGTAATTCTACTTTGACTATTTCTCTAAGAGTTGGATTCATCCTACGTTGTGGCTATCTAATTGGTTGGCACTCTTCTATGATATAGATATGATGTGTGCATGTTTATAGGTTGATTTCATGCATGTCCTCATAATCCCATCAAAAATCATATTGGTTTTCATGCATCATGCTGACTAGGCACTTTTTTCATTTGACTCCAACTTGTTATTAATAAACAATGTTTTTTCTAAAGAGATTTTAATTTTTCATGAGAGTGCTTTCATCATTTCTATATTGCTAATAGATATAGTTTGGTTGTAGCTATGAGGTAGCAGTTGGTGGAATATTTCTTATACAGATGCATCAGATTTATCTACTTCTTAGAAGCTATAAAATGGGCACTCGACACGTTGTAGGTGGTTGAGCTTTGTAGAATGAGTTTGGTAATTATTTTGGAGAATGTTGGAGAGAATTTTATCATCTTCTTGATCAGCCAAGGTGCATGCATGGTCTATGGTGAATACAAGAATATAGAGAGGTTACTTTGCCTCATCTTCTTTAGCCCATAATGTATGCTCTAGTGCCAAGGCTATTTGTGCTGAGGGATAGAGGACCAACTTCTTAATGTGGTTGTCATTGGAGATCAACATGTCACTTGATTTGTAGTTGATGAAGGCATCAACTATGGCAAAGGAAGGATGTCCTAAGATAAGAGGATATCCACCCAAATTAAACTTAGGATATAGCACAATAAAATCTACAAGATACTTTGAAGAATATAAGTAATGATAAGATATTGAATGATTCATTTTGGTTTGACTGTAGACTTATCAGCCATTTGTACCATTATAGATGTGAGATGAATATTGTTTAACTATGGTTTATGTATGGATTTAGTTATCATTACATTATTACATCCCCCTTGTCTATTAATGTATTGGATAACTATTGATCATGAATTTGGACTATTACTATAGGGCATCCTAGATCTGAATATTTCTTTGGCAGGGTGTTTCTCAACATAAGGTCTACCAGTTGGCCAATCATATGCATTGTATTACGATCCTTATTCTTCCTTATAACTTTAGGTAGACATAAGTCTCTAACATATTTGGAATATATGGGCACATCCTTAATGGCCTAGAAGAGGGGAATTCTAACATAAAGATTTTTGAGTTGTCCTATGAAATCAAATTCACGGTCAATTATATGGCGTTGAAGGGTAAGAAATTCTAGAAATGGTGGGGTTCTTTTATCAAAAATTTTATTTCCTAGTTTAGATATTTCTTTTGATGATGAAGGTGGATTAGCATGATCCTCTATATTTTCTTGATTTGACTCCATTATTATGGGTGGGGATGGAGGTGGTAGAACTTTTCTTAAATGTAGATGAGCTTTACTAATGTTTATCACATATACCAAGTACTAGATAGGTTCAAAACTGAATGTTGCTTGAATCAACTTATTTTCAAGGTTCTACATGGGTTGGGTAGGGAGTTGATTAGGCTTGGGTGTAGCTTTTATATTAGCCATAAGATCAGGAGGTTATTGTTGCTACTATGAAGGTAATTATCCTTGATGGTTTCCTTAGGGCTGATTGGGTCTCTAGGGCTACTGCCACTAGTTTGTAAAGGGTGGGCCATGGCGTGTTTTCCAAGCTTGTATCCAAGGTGGGGATACATTTTATGGAGGCTACCAAGAGGTGGTGGGGTATCTTGTCTAAGGTGGCTACCAACTAGAATTAAGAGGTGGGGATGCATATTTTGGAGGTTGTCAAGAGGTGGTAGGGTAGCTTATCTGAGGTAGCTACCAGATGGAATTAGGAGATGGGACATTTATCCATAGACTAGTCCAGTTGGGAGTAGTATTTACAAATTATGAGTTAAAGGAGGTAGAATTTATAAAATGTGGATTTTGTCCCATACCTAGATAAGATGGTCATTAAACCCATGGCTTTCTCTGTACAACATAGAAAACCTACTCTCTATCTCCTCCTACAACATGCAGTGCTACTCTTTCTAGTTCTTCAGCTATGATGTTAGTTACTTTAGACCAAACCTTGTGACATCTACAATCTATCTTTTTCCTTTTATAATTTTGATAATAGATGGTCAAAGCTTGATCTAAGGTTGCTTGATTTTGCCTTAAGTGCAGGCTATCTAGTTAGGTGTCCAAATGACTAATTATATCCTATTTTATGTCTTATAACAGGTTAATAACTTCAAATTTTGGTATGCCACTTGTAGCAACCAGTGTAAGCTTGTTGCCACTAACTTTGTTTATGGTAGACCTAGAATAGCTCTTGTTCAATTTCTTGATATCTTTAAATGGTAGATGGGAGATATCTCTCCCACTCATTAGGTCCAAGTCTTCCACATAGTTTTCTCAAACTCTTTTTAGGAATATGAGTTTTAGAGGTTCTTCTCCTAGTGCACTTTACTTGAATTTTTGTACACTAAACATGAACCGTTAAACATATTCTTCTAAAGATTCAACCCCTTTTTGAGTCATCTTGAAGATGTTATTTCTTTTGTAACTTCTTCCTCATCCATATTCCTAATACTTAGTTAGAATTTTTTTTTCATATCCTCCCAAGTGAGGATTAAATTACTATCCAATCCCATGAAAAAATGAAGTGCTGAGTCCTTGAGGGTGGTTGGAAAAAATTTCAATTTTTGTCCATCCTACCTATATTCATAGCTTTTACAGAGGATATCAAATTTGAACAAAAAGATGTATGGGTCTTTTGATAATATAAATCTAAAATTAGGAAAAGCTGAGGGTGGGCTATTTTTCATTTGTGTTATGCCTATTGCATCTAAAATAGAAAATTCAAAATTAACTATGTTTCGAGTCCCGTTGTCATCCACAAAGTCTCCTCCATTCATGATGGATTTTTTATGATATAGATATCAAAGGTACTCAGGATCACGTCTTTAAATTTTATATCAGTCCCTTTGTTAGTATGATAGTAAACATTTATCTATTTCTCTATGGTCTTTTTTCTTGATGAGAAATATGAAGATTCCCTTGAGCTTTCTTGGATTTGTTAAACAAATCCTTGATATAATGTTATTATGATGCTACTTTCTAGAGTGTTTGGTTCATGAAGTTCTTATTCATTTCTCCTTACTAACTCAGCTAATGATTTCTTTGCTTCTATTTCCTTTTTCAAATCCAATAGTACTTCTTATGTAAGCTACATCCTTTGATTTATAGTATTTCCTTCTTCAAGAGTCCTCTGGTTTAAGGTAGATTTTTAAACAATATTCTTATTTGTTGTGGGTACTTGTGGTTCTTTCCCAATAGAAATTGGTGGCTTTTTTGGCAAGAATCTCCCTCATGAATCTTTCTCTCTACATAAACATTATGCTACATCTTTCAGCTATCTCGTTCCTTCCTACACAAGACTAGTATCTTTTTATTTTTTGAGTGTTTCAGGGGGTTGTTTTAGAATAAGCAAAAAGTACAATAAAGGAGTGCAAAAATCAAAATAACTAGAATCAAAATTTTACTTCTAGAAAGCATAACAATTACTTTATAAAGTAGAAAATAAAATCAAGAAAATTATCCTAAAAATAAGAAATGAAAGAAGAAAAATTATCTTAGAAAATAGGAAATAAAAACAAGAAAATTAAAGGCACACTTTGTAGAAAATAAATCACTCTTATAGGAAATAAATCCTAAAAACATGAACTAAGTAAATTACAAGATTACAAATAATCATTCAAGGCTATGCACCATTTACTTCCAAAAACATTGACATCTAGTATAAGACACCATAGTGCCCTCACTCAATTTACCTGACTAGAACTATATGTCCAAGAACTTAGACATCTGACATAAGACATCATAGTGTCCTCATGTGACTTCCCTAGTTAGGTAGAATAGTACATTAACCAATATTTCAAAAAATAATGATTGATTTTAAAAAACAATGATTGACACCCTCCCTAGAAATGGTGCTAAAATATTTTACAAACTAATTACCCAGTGAATACTAGATTCTTAAGTCTGATTAACATTAATTATCAACCTAGGGTGTGTACACTTTTCAAGGATGTCAGCATAATATATGCATTATTGATTCATAAATCAACTTGCTTTACTAGTTTTAGCATAATGAACTTATGTTAAATTCATCAGATAGTCATGCTATGAAACTATTATGATATAAATATAGAAATACTTCAACTTGTAAATCACACATGCATCACACTTTATATAATTAGATTAATAATAAAATCTACTTACATGCTCTTAACTAAGGAGGGTCAGGATCTTCACTACAACTCCTTCTGAGGGGGCCCTTCCTCATTCAAAACTGAGTTCCAATCCTTCAAGAGAGATTTTCAAAAGCTTCTTACAGAATCAACTTTCTCATTACTTAAATCTATAGTAATTAAATATTGCTACATAAGATTACAATGCAATGACTTCTATAGTTCTATTAACTATCCAATCTTCAATTTCAACTCACTAACTCCTAATCTAATCTAGGTTATACCATCAAATAAAAAAGGTAGCTTATTAACTTCTAACTAAAGACACCAAACTAGGAAAAATACAAATACTTTAGAAACTTCCCTAGTCAACCTTCAAGTGGTTATTAACTGAAGATATGTGTTTTAGGCTTGACTAGGTTAAGGATAAGGTATACTCTTTTAACATTATATTTCTTTTTGTCTCCTTCTCATTATCCTTGTATTTCTCATATTTGTTATCACATACAAAAATCCTTGCATGTAAGGAGTTTATACAATAGTTATGGTCCTTTCTAATCATCCATTTGATTCCCAAAATAGCTAGATGTGTCCTTAAGATCTGATCACAATAATATCTCTATTTTTTACAATGGCTGAGTAACCTATAGGTGAATCCTATAGTTTCTACGACCACTTTTTAGTGGCTACGAGAAGCCTATAGGTGGAGCCTATAGTTGTTACAAGTAGCCTATAAGTGTTGTACCCAAAGGAGATCCCACAACCTTACATTATCCTTCAAATGCTTGTTAAATAAATTTACTCAAGTATAATATAATCAAATAAAAATCATCAATAATTCATAACATATATATCAATGCACACAAAAAATTATAAATTCATTCATTCATTCATTTGTACGAGTCATAGATGGTTATGGGGATTTACATAGAAAAAGCTATATATTAGGTATGGATGAGGCTACAAAATAGAGCAATTAGAGGCCTCATCACTTGTCTAGGAGACTAAAATGTGTACCCAACTACCATGCCTAAATACATTCATATGATATATTGGTCACTTGTCCCTTAGCACTAACCTTTATTATTATGAACTATAGCAACCTTGTCTTTGTGTGATCTTGGCTATCACACCTTTTATCACATTTTGTGTGCCTATTTGCACTTTATATCCCAACCTCTCATCTACCATCATGAAATCCACCTTTATCCTCACCTTCATCTACCTTGTCAAACTTATACCTGATTCTGATTTACCTCATTCAGTCCCAATTTTAGGGGGAACACCTCCTCCTATACCTAGAACAATCACCAAACCTTTGACCAACATTGATTTTTGTTTTGTAGCTGGTTAATTCCAAACCACATAACAAAAAGGGGCAAAATTTATACATCATAAATTTGCACATTATGACTCTGAGTGTCAAAATACCTCTTTACCCTCTTGGGAACAACCTAACCCTCTAACCCCTAACGAAGCTTACCCATAGTCAGTTTGGCTAAACTAACTTAACCTAACCTTTTACCTCTTTTTACCCTTTACCCTTGACCACCGATGGTCAAGTTGATCATCGATGGTCAGGGTCTACCTCTTTAACCAAGAACATACAAACTACTTACTTTACTTTTCTAAATATAAGCTATCTAAATCTTATTACAAGCCATTTCATGGACAATTTATAATTAGATAGCCTAGATGAACCTTCACTTCCACCTCTTGCTTATGCCTATAAGAAGAGAGGAGCTTGAAGGTGAAATCTATCTGTAATTGTTATCAAGAGCTTTGTGCATCTAGGATTTTATTTCTTGTAGGTCGGTCACCATCAACAATCTAGCAATCTAGTTATCATATCAGAGAATCAATTTGCCACTACCACTCTATCAAGTCTTTAGGTACCATTACTCTACCAAAATCAAGCTATATTCTACCAATAGTTCAACTACCTCAACTATCCATCTAATCAAATTTTGGTAAGATAAGTACTTGTTTCTCAATATTTATTTACTTTATTTCCATTTCATAATTAGTTTAGACTTTACCCATCTCTCAAAATCCATCTTTTGGATCTTGTCAATCAACCCTTTTATCAACCTAGATCTGAACATAGTAACCATCAATAGTTTACTCAACCACTGATAGTTTGTCCAACTACTGATGGTCACCTTAACTGTCGATGGTCACCTTAACCATTGATGGTCAATGAAACCACCAATGGTCACTATGGCAATGAAAATTAGAAAGCTAATTCACCTACTGCCACCTAATTAAACCTAATTTTCCATGTTTTTACCTATTCATAGACCGCTGTCTAATTTTTTGACATAGACCCCAACCCTCTAGCACTAATATTAATTAGTTTATCACTAATTTAATCATTTCTAGTCTATTTTTGAAGTACTTTTGTATTTAGTTTTAGTATCACTAATTTATTGATGAAAGTAATTTCTTATTCTATTTATAAACTTAATTGTTTAAAACATGTGGATTGACAACTCCTAAAGAAGATCTTGCTTCTAGGATCTAGCTATCACTAAGCAATCCACCACTATCTATCTAATAAATAAGTTTGTTTTAGTGCTTTTTTATTTGTAAGTCATCCACCCAAGACAAAGAGGAGCTCTTCACAATCTTTTGATTCAACACGCGTACAATCAATCAACTTTTTCAACCATACCCATACTTGTTTCTTATTTTTCTCTTTCTAATTATAAGTAATAAATTCACTAAAACACTAGGGTTATCATAGTAGCTTATGTGTTTAACTAGCTAGAATAATCCCATTTTTCCTTTCTCCTTTATTTTTTAATTTTCCCCTTCTTCCCATCATTCCCTTCATTTCCTTTCTATCTCATTTCTATACTATCCCATTAAAAGTATGGAACCCCTATAGAAAAAAATTTGTTGTAAATAGCTATGAATAGTTCTTTCCTTGCTTTCCCTTTTTGGTTTTCAATAAAGGTATATCTGACTGATAATAGGAGAGTAACTTTTTCTCCAAGTTATTGACTAATGAAGGCACTTTATCACCACACTATTAATTCAAATTCCACATTTGTCCTCCTAACAATTTTTTCAACCCACAGGCTATATAATCAATAGGAATACAAAAATCAGCATAACCTAACATGATACCCCCTTAAAATAAATAACAATCATCAGTCAATAAATAGATGTTTTGATCATATCTATCCAAGGAATACCCATGATAGTCAACATATTTAAATCATTTAAATATTTCCTAGTCATATGGTAAATAATTAAATATTAGTAATAATAATTAATTCAAATCAATAACATGTTACTCATGAAGTTTTAGCGTAGTTGTTTAGTAGCATTAATCATGTATAAATACATAAAAAGAGGCTATTATCAAAAGAAGTTTAGTCTTTATTAAATGTAGAGTCATAGAATATGTTTTTCATTATTTTATAATATTGTTACAACAAAATAAGGGCTAATGTTATTGATCTACTATTTTTTTAATCCTTTAATATTTAATCATTTTCACTAAGGATTATGCAATCAACACATAACCAACAATAGTTCTAAGATACCCTTATATATCATTTCAGGTATAGTATATATAATTAGGAATGTTATACACAACTAATTAACTAATTATTCTTCAATTGAACCATACCTAATGTTAGGGTCCAAATCTTTGTTTTGTTAAATTTATTTACCTAATAAATAAAAGAATTATTTCACCCATCACTTGAGTAGTGTCTATTAAAAACTCAGACTGACCATGGATATTGTTGTCAATGTCCATGATTACAGGTGACAATAATGATACCAAGTATGTTAGAACACTTGAGCCATCTAACCATTATATATATCCAAGATGAGAGTGATGTAATTACAAAAAAAAAATTAAGCATTCAAATGTAAATGAGTAACATAATGTTAAGGAATCATTTACAATCAATACATATGAGAACAACCTACCCAACTAAGACATGAGGAACTTACCCAATTAAGTAAGGAGGAGGTAGGATTAAATCACATATTTTGAGACTACCTTGGGTAGTAACCTATCAAAGATGTATAATTTATACTACATGGAACCATTACAAGGAAAATGAATGAACGACATTTAAGATGTCAAGTGGATGCAAATAAAGAGAAAATGACATTCTAATTCCTTAATAATTTTTCCTAAAAATATAAAAAATGAAGGCTACCAATATGTAATGACCAAGCATGGTATTTTCCATGTGTGCAAAATCACAATATGGAGTCAATAAAAAATATTACAAGGTAAAAATGTTTCCATTGAGAAGGTGTTGCATGACCAATGTCTCTAAGAAATTATAAGGAAATAACATAATTATCAATTTAGAAGTGGGTCTTTTGAGCATATCTATCCAAGGTATAGTCATTATAGTTAATATATTTATCTCATTTAAATATTTTTATCCTATTGGAATCCTTTTAATGTACCAAATACCTATTATAACTTTTGTGCCTTATGTTCACTGTCTTCTTATCCAGAACTTATGTTATCTTTTCTTTCTTCTTATTTGGTCCCTATTGTGACCAATTAAATTCACGTTATTCCCTTTCACCATATTATCTATGGAAATAATATAAATTTTAAATGTTAAATACTAGAGAGATATCAAAATTCTATGGTAAACTCACCTCATAAGCATTTCCATTGATTTTCTTTACAATTATAAACAGTCTGATTTTCTTGTACTTTAGCTTATTGTATGTGCCTATTGGCAATATTTATTTTCTCAAATAAACCATCACTAAATCTCCTTCCTAAAATGCCTTTGACCTTCTTCTTACATTTTATACTACTTTATACTTCTCATTACTTTCTTGGATCTTTCTCCTCACTTCTTCTTACAACTATTGTATATGATCTACAAATGCTTCTACATCATCACTAACTCATTCTATAATTGGTAATTATACCAAATCTAAAATATCTATAAGATTTCTCTCATAAACAATCTAAAATGGTGATTTCCCTATAGACTTGTTCACTTAAATATTATATGAAAACCTCGCTTGTGGTAAATCCAAGTCCTATTTCATGGGCTTCTCTCTAACTATGTATCTCAACAAATTTCCCAAGCTCATGTTTGCAAATTTTGTCTATCCATTTATTTGTGGGTGGTGTGCACTACTAAATTATATATTAGTTCCCAAATTCTTCCATAAATTCCTCCAAAAATGTTTTATAAATTACATGTTCCTATTTGATGTAATAGTTTTTGGAATACCATAATCTCACAATATCCTTAAAAAATAGCTCTACAACTCCGGTGGCATCATTGATTTTCTTATATGAAATAAAATGAAGCATATTAGAAAACCTATCTAAAAAAATAAAAATTGAATAATTGCATCCTTGTGTGTTTGGTAATCTCAACACAAAATCCATACTCAAATCTATCCATGGTCCTCTTGTATCTAGTAATGGCATGTACAACCTTGTATTTTGTGCATGTCCTATAGCTTTTAACATATTTTGCATTTTTAAATAGACTTTACCCCATATATATATATATATATATATATATATATATATATATATATATATATATATATATATATATATGTATATATGTATTCATCTTTGGCCAAAAATACATCTCTTCCACCAAATTTATTATCTTAGACTTACCAAAATGTCTATCCAAACCACCACTATGAAATTCTCTTATAATATTATCTTTTAGAGACCCAACTAGAATACATAATTGTCTTCCCTTGAAGAGATAACCATCCTGTATAAGGTACTCATAGTGAATAGTACCTATCTCACCTATTAATGGATTACTACATTGATTAACTATCTTTTCAAAATTTGGATCAGTATCATATAATTTCTTTATAATTTTAAATCCAACTACTTCACTCACCATAGTAGTTAACAAAGCCACTCTTCTATTTTAAACATTGGATACCTGATCTTGTTTTCTTGATTTATATTTCAAAACAAAATTAGACCTCTAGAATAAAGACACCCAATTTTCATGGCCACTATTTAGTTTCTTTTGAGTGTTCACATACTTCAAATCATCATGATCTATGAATAGGATAAGCTCCTTGGGCACCAGGTAATGCCTCCAATGTCTTAATGCTTGTACAATGATATAAAATTCAACATCATATGTAGAATATTTCTAACTTAACTAATTTAATTTATCACTAAAATATTCTATTGACTTTCCTTATTGACTCAACACAACACTAATTCCTACATGTGAATCATCACAATCCACTTAAAACACTTTGTTAAAATCTGATAATGCTAAAATATTTTTTATATAATCTTCTTCTTTAATAATTGAAATATTTCTATTGTTTTCCTTATCCACACAAATTATTTTCCTCGTGAAATTTATTATTGGTGCAACAAGACTACTAAAATTCTTAATGAAATATATATAAAAAGTTGTTAATTCATGGAAATTTTTACCTCTATGATGTTCTTTGAAATAGGCCACTAAACAATTACGTTTACTTTTTCTTCATCCATTATTACACCATCTATTAAAATTAAAAATCCCAAAAAAAAAAATTATTCTACACAAACCTGAACTTCTTCAAATTTTCATAGAGCTTATCCTTTATTAACAACTCTTATACCATTCTCAAATGCCTTTATTATTCTTCTTTAGTCTTACTAAATATCAAAATATCATCAAAATAAACCACACAAACTTACCAATGTATTCTCATAGCACTATGTTCATCATGTTAGAGAGTTTTTAGTGATGTCATGGTGATGTCATGGAGGTGCCTTGGTGAGTGGATGAAGTGCCTTGATAGTCTAAGTGACAATGATAAAGTGTGCAATGTGTTTGTCGTAGTATGCTTAAAGGATGTTTGGTTGATCTTCAGTTTTGGCATGGTTTGAGATTATTAGGGATGAGTCTGTAGTATTGAGCATGTGCAAAATGTCCCTAAGATGTTTTCTAATATTTGAGTGCTTATGTTCATGAGTTTTTTTCATCTAGTTGATTGTATTTTTCATCTAGACACTTTGGGTCCCATGATATAAAATCTAAGTAGGAAATTTGATGTCATCACCATTACCACATGTGGATGAGTTGGGAGGATTTGGTCATATGGTTGTGATAACATTAGTCCCTAGTTTTTATGCACTAAATCTTAGGTCATGCAACAAGCACATCAAAATATATGCAAGTGTAAACTTGGGCTCCTAAGCATTTTAACAATGTTTTCCCATACTTAGCCAAATTTGTATGAGGCAAGAAATAGCCAAGTAAATAGTTTTATGGTGGAATATCTTGCATGTGTGGATGTTTCAGGAGAATTTGATCATATGGTTTTATTTAGTTTTGTTCCTAGTTCTTATGCAACAAATTTTTGGTCATGTGATGTAGTGGGATAAAAGATTTGCATATGCAAAGTTGGGCTCTAAGGCATTTTGATAGTATTTTCTATGTTTAAATAAAATCAAGTAAGTAGTTTGTTGACATCATATCTCAAATGTGTGAAGGTTTTACGATAGATTGATATATGGATGGAATATCCTATGTGAGAGGATCTTATGCGCTAATTTTTAGATCATGTGACTAAACATAATGAAATTTATGCAAGAGCAAAGTTTGCTTCACAAGAAAGTTCTAAGCATAGTTGGCTCTCTAATATAAGATTTTTAGAATGCATTTTAATGGTGATAGATATCACTCATGAGAAGGTTTCAAGATTAGTTTGATATATGATTAGATTTTATTTTAAAAGATGATCATATAGTCCAAATTTTGGATCATGCATCTAAGCACAGAAGAAGTTATTGAGGTTCAAAGTTGGCTATTCAGATAGATTGCAATGGTCCCATACTTAGTCAATTTTGTACAAGGTAATGTTTGATCAACTCTTGAAGAGATTGATGATGTGTATTTGCTCCAAGATGTCAAAAAGCAACAAGATTATAGGAAGTGCTCAAAGTTTAATGCTGAAAAAAGGTAAAGGATAAAGATATAATAGTGAATGGGTGTTCATATAGATTGATCAAATGATGAATGTTGCATGATAAGGACCTGACTTATCTATAGAGATTTATGGTGCATGAAGAGTCAACATTGCAAGTGTGCATCAGATAAAGTCAAAGTGACTAAGGTTTAATGCTTGAGTATTGGTGCCTATGCATTAAAGTTTAGAGAAGATTAATGGTGTGATATTTATCTAAAGTTGAGAGGACATGAGATACGAGCATAGTGTGTAAATTTTTACTATGACCATTTGCTTTTGAATATTTAAATTTGCAAAGGAAAAACTAGTGCGATGTATTTTTGCTATAACTTTCAATCCAAGTGTAATTTACTCATGATGTAAAAATTGAACTTTTAGAGGATTCCAAGGAACTTTTGTAAATATATATTTGAAGATCTAAAATTGTGTAAAGACATAGTTAAGAACATTCAAATTTGACTATATTTTCATAAATGTTCTGCAAGTGACCTGAGAAGGATAATTGAGCTTGTGTATATGTTGTTTCAATGTTTCATGATGAATTGGCCATTAAAGAGTGTTTTAGACTCCATGAGGATCATATTTTTGCATTATAAAGGATTGGCCAATTGCATGTTGTATGAAAAAATCTTAATATGGTGATTGTGTGTTCGTTCATGGTGACTATGTACATAAAATGTTGATTGAGATTAAACAGAAGAGTTAAATGATGAATGTAAGCATTTGAGGATGACAAAGGGGTCATGTGTAGTGGACCTATGCATTTGAAAGTGGTCGTATTTTCTTGTTTTGTTCATTATTGTGTTAAATGGGTTAGTAGCTCTACATGAGACCTATAAGAGGTACAAGGGCCTTATCAAAAGGTGTAGCTACTTAAGGGTGACTTATAGATGCTATGACCAAACTATGAAATTTTTTTTAAGCTATGTATCGATGAGATAATTGCCTTAAGGGTTAAGGCATGCCTAATGGCTAACCAAGATGATGATGATCATGTATGATATATAAATAGTGTAACCAAAGATGATGGTTTCTAGATTTTGAGAGATAGACTTGTAAGACTTGGATGAGGGAGTGTGAATGTGGAACCAAATTAAGGTAAGAATCTTTGAAAGAGAAGGTATTGGTTAGTGAGGACCAGTAGAAAGTGAAGAGGATAAAACATAATTGTATGATTAAGTTGGTGTGGGAAGACATACATATTAGTAGACCTAATGAGTCTAGAAGAGGCAAAATGAGCAAGTTGCTCAAGAGACTATTTAAGAGAGTATATTGTGAGCGAAGGCAATGTGAAGACTATATGAGATTGGTGGTTGATTTGAGAGGTAGATCAGAGTGTGGCTAATGTGTATGACCATCTAATCATGTTGTTGGTATGATAGAGTTGTTGTAGGTGTGTTGAAGTGAGTGTGAGTGACAAGTTGAAGAGTGGGGATAGTTGGGATATGTAATGTGTCTTAATTGATCTAATTGATCTTTGTATTTTGTTTCAAGTATGTAATGTGATTTTACCAATAAGGAGTGTTATGGTGATAGATTTGTAACTGAGAAGTGTGAAGTGGTCCAAAAGGTGGCTTTGGATGCATTGAGTGTGCAGAGTTTAAGAGAGATGATATACTTTGTATCTCCATTAGATTGACAAGTAATCAGTGTTGAGGAGATTTTATGTTCATAGGTGTTATTGTGGTAGCTCAGCATCAAAGTGGGTAGCAACCTCCTTGTAAGGTGAAACTAGTTAAAGGTCTAGTTGTTGTTGTAGCTTAGCTAAACAGGTGTGGTAGCTCCTTGTGGGATTGTAGTCTCACTAAAATTAGGAATGGTAGTTCCTTGATCATTTGTAGATGTTCTAAATTGGATCTTGTTATTATATAGTATTCCAATTGTAGGCTCTAGTGGGTTTTATCCCCCAAGAAGGTTTCCCATGTAGGTTATTTGTTATGTGCTTGATCTTGAAATGTTTTTTGTTTTCTTTACTATGAATGATGTATACCTCATGAATTTATGTATTAAATGATTAAGGGTTTGAAGGAATTGGAATTGAAATTTAAATTAGATTATCTAGGCTCACTAATTCACCCCCCTCTCAGTGATTGTACCTTTAAAAATGTCAGGATGCGAAACCGGAAACATACAATTGATTACCAAAACTTCAAGCAACTTAATATGCGGAAATAAACCAGATTCACCAAGTAACTAGAATTCAGAATAACACAGCATATGAGAGACAATACACAACTTGTATTAACACTTTATACAGAAAAGAATACAATAAAGAAGATGCCACTTCTTCTCCACCACCTTACAGAGGTTTCCCACACCTCAAGTGAACAGTAATTCTTCTCCCCAAAGCTCTCCCTCTCACAGGTCACAACACCCAACTCAAATACAGAGTTGATGTTCACCTCCCATGCTCCACGCATAACACAAGTGCTCCACGCACTCCACAAGCACTCCACGTGCTCCACAAGTACTCAAAGTACTTCAAGTAGATCTCCCATGAATCTGCAACAACCTGCAATTCAACAGACCATACTTATGGAAGGAACTTCCTTGCCTTCCTCTTGTTCTATCCGAGTACACACCTGTACTCCAAGTAGATCCTGCCTGATACTGCTCCCTGTTGTGTTGCTGTCTGTATGACCTTGCACACCTGCAAATCAAACAATGGTTCTATTCACCTGTGAACCTCGACCTTGCATACACATACACCTGCAGATCAACGATCTTACTTATCATGTAGATCTCCTATATAGGCCATGCAACTGTGACCAAGATCCTACACTCCTGAAGAACCCAGCTGGCTCTCCAATCCAGCACCAACACACCTGGTACTGTGGCACTAGGAGGAACGCACCATTGCTCTACCTCACACACAGAAGGAGCTTATAATTATGCTCTCTTACTCCCTAGCACACATTTCCAATACAACCATGAGTCTATTATATAGATCTCATCCAAACAATAATTAGACATCTAATTACAATAATTAGATCCGCAGCTCTCAGTCTAAAATTAGATCTCTTCATGCAAACACTTGGTTCGTTAGCTAACTGTCCGTAGATAGCTCGCAGTCGAACTACACAGGCGACCGACGCCGGTCCCTGTCCGCCTGGGGTCGCCGACGCCGGCCGATATATGACCGACGTCGGTTGCCTTCCTGTCTTACCCTGTTGACGCCGGTTGGCCAGACCAACGCCAAACACTTCTGACACTTAGAAACTCATTCTGCAACCTCCTCCATGTCTGCATCAGTGAAGCTTTTAGCTCCACAATCCTAACAATCTCCCACTTGGAGATAAATAGCTGCACTGTACCTGTACTTGTACTCCGTCTAATCTGTTTCCTGGTTTGTATCCCTCTTCAAGCTCCCCCCTGAAGACAACACACCACACAACCTGTGATGTACCACCTGTCATCCGAGTACCCTGCCACATCCGAACCTACAACACCTGTAGTGAAGTCCTAACCCTGCATAGCAACACCTGCTGCCGGTCCCTCTCAGAAAACCTGAGAACCCACTTCCCCGAATTGGCTCCTAACTCTGACAGCTCCCACTGCATGGGAATATTCAGGTCTATACCAGACCTCATGTGATTTCGGACACTGTACCTGTCCAGCCCTTAGTGTGCTCTGATTCTGTATCCCGAACCTTGCCAACACCTGATTCACATCAGCTCCCACTCGAGACAAAATCAACCAGTGATCTCCATGCCTCCCATGTCAAAGAATTCCGCTGCTCCAAACTCCTCATGACATGCCACTGAACTAACCTTACCCTTAGCTCAGCAAAACCCTATATGTACACTCCTGCTAGCTAGCATACTATCCACATACAGCAACAGAATGATGTCATGACTCATCATCCTCCTGGTAAGACAAACCACAGTAGTTACCTGACACTGACTGAAGCCATGCTTCGTCCTCCACCTGTCAAACCTGGTACCACTGTCCTGCAGCTCCTCAAGATCGTATGCCTGGTCTTCCGTCTCATGTATCCGTTCTCTCTATTCTTCTACTAAGGCATCCATTCGTCTCTGTGCCTTCATCTAGCTGGCAAACCTACCAAGACACCCGTCTGGTTCTGCATCATATCCTTGCCAAGCTCACACCTGTTTCCTGGATCCTTCCTGCTATACAATCAGCAACAAGTATGAAGAAGAGGAACAACGAATTTGAGGGCCTACTTACGCCTTCAGTCCTTCGTATGGGTGTTTGAGACACCTTGACAGCTTGCTGTCCACCCAAAATCCGTTTACAGTGACCGACCTCAGTCACTCCACAGTCTGCATCCGACCGACGTCAGTTCTCATGCGTCTGTACCTGACTACCAACCTACCTGCGCTGGTGTCCCTGCTGCCGACGTCGGTCCTCCTGACCGACATCGGTCTTACATACTGCCGACGTCGGTCCCATGACCGACGTCGGTCTTACCCTGCCCGACACTGCCGGCTTCGGTCTGCACATGACCGACATCGGCACCTGTCTGTTCGACGCCGGTTCCTCTTGACCGACATCGGTGTCTGTGTTTGCCTGTGAGTGATGACTTTTTACCCGCGAGCTCCTTTGGATCAATCTCCATGTCCAAACTGCCCTGCTCAGATGTATCCAGCCTCATCCACTGAACACTGTCCGCCATCTCCTCCAAGAACATCAAGGCTTTCCAGTTCTTAAGCCTGTCAAATATATCTGTCTTCCGCTTAAGAACATGCATCTCCTTCCTGCTCATGTGACCAAGCCTACGAAGCCACGTCTCCGCAACAGAAGAAGAATCAGTAATATAAACAAGTAGATAAAGTATACCTGTTTTCTTACCACCAGCTAATTCAAGTGCTACCGCTGTGAGAGTTCTTGTGCATCTCTCATCACCCAATCTTTCTGAAGAAATTAGCCATATCTCCAAACCTGGGACCTGCATGACCTTCATCAACACCTGTGTGTTGGCCGCCTGCAATTTCAGCTTCACTTCCCCTTTGCCAAATCTTTGGCAAGGCTTACCAGCTCCTCTATCTGGGGCTGCATGGAAAGAGGCAACCAAATCTTTTGTCCAAGATTCAACTTTATCCAAGAAACCTGCAAACACATCCTGTGCAATAACACCTGCAACATCTGTATCTTTAGTTTCTTCATGCTGATCTGTTACCAACCAACAATCTTCTTTTACCTGCTCTTTCTTTCCATCAGACCGTGAGTAATCGTCTGTGCTTTTCAACTCCTCCATTCTTAGCTTACTTTGATCTGCCGTTGCTCTACTCCCACTCAATCAGAAAACCCTGAGAGTGCCCTGTAATCAAAAACACAACCTGCTTCCTGCAACCTTAGCTCTGATACCACTTGTCAGGATGCGAAACCGGAAACATACAATTGATTACCAAAACTTCAAGCAACTTAATATGCGGAAATAAACCAGATTCACCAAGTAACTAGAATTCAGAATAACACAGCATATGAGAGACAATACACAACTTGTATTAACACTTTATACAGAAAAGAATACAATAAAAAAGATGCCACTTCTTCTCCACCACCTTACAGAGGTTTCCCACACCTCAAGTGAACAGTAATTCTTCTCCCCAAAGCTCTCCCTCTCACAGGTCACAACACCCAACTCAAATACAGAGTTGATGTTCACCTCCCATGCTCCACGCATAACACAAGTGCTCCACGCACTCCACAAGCACTCCACGTGCTCCACAAGTACTCAAAGTACTTCAAGTAGATCTCCCATGAATCTGCAACAACCTGCAATTCAACAGACCATACTTATGGAAGGAACTTCCTTGCCTTCCTCTTGTTCTATCCGAGTACACACCTGTACTCCAAGTAGATCCTGCCTGATACTGCTCCCTGTTGTGTTGCTGTCTGTATGACCTTGCACACTTGCAAATCAAACAATGGTTCTATTCACCTGTGAACCTCGACCTTGCATACACATACACCTGCAGATCAACGATCTTACTTATCATGTAGATCTCCTATATAGGCCATGCAACTGTGACCAAGATCCTACACTCCTGAAGAACCCAGCTGGCTCTCCAATCCAGCACCAACACACCTAGTACTGTGGCACTAGGAGGAACGCACCATTGCTCTACCTCACACACAGAAGGAGCTTATAATTATGCTCTCTTACTCCCTAGCACACATTTCCAATACAACCATGAGTCTATTATATAGATCTCATCCAAACAATAATTAGACATCTAATTACAATAATTAGATCCGCAGCTCTCAGTCTAAAATTAGATCTCTTCATGCAAATACTTGGTTCGTTAGCTAACTGTCCGTAGATAGCTCGCAGTCAAACTACACAGGCGACCGACGCCGGTCCCTGTCCGCCTGGGGTCGCCGACGCCGGCCGATATATGACCGACGTCGGTTGCCTTCCTGTCTTACCCTGCCGACGCCGGTTGGCCAGACCAACGCCAAACACTTCTGACACTTAGCAACTCATTCTGCAACCTCCTCCATGTCTGCATCAGTGAAGCTTTTAGCTCCACAATCCTAACAAAAAATTGGTACCAGAGCAGGTCCTTTGGAGGAATCCTAATAGCTTGAAGGTGATCCTAACTAGGTATAAAGATGGATAAGCAGTTGAAAAAATAAAATCAACATTGGAAGGATATGATCAAGGAACTTGAATAAAAAATATGTAATCATGCTTCCAGTGTTACTTCTTCTCATCCCTTTACTAGTCTATCTTTTTACCACACAAGCAAATTATGCCAATAGTGCCTCACATTCTAATAGTTCTTCTCAAGATCCTACTAACACCCATAGTGGTACCCAAGCCACTACTTCCAATTCTAATGCTTCAAATAATGCCAACAATGAAACTCAAAACCATCATCTCCTATTATAACCCCTTAATTAAATGAATGTTTTTCAAGATAATAATGCAAATTGAAAACCAACTTATCCATCTTCAAACCCACCCTCAATAGATGCCATGAGGCATACATAATAAAAATGTCCCCCCACCTCCTCTTCATGATTACCATGGTAATCTTATTCCTCAACCTCTTCTTATCAACAAGACAATCAATTATCTTCAAAATGAGCCTCTGACATCTCAAATTACTAATATTGATATAAGAGGTATTACCCCTACCATTTATTACAATGGATTAATTAATCCTACTCTTGATCTAAAAACATTTAGAAATATATGTTATGTTGTGGAGCCTATTTTTAAATTATAATGGATTTCAAATATTGTACATTTAAAATTTACTGTATACTCTTTATGCATAAATTTTTTTGGACCCCCTTAATGAGGAACTATTTTGGGTTGACTTTGCCCATAGTTTTGGTACCCATTGTTTGGTAAAATTGCTATGTTGATGTATTATGTATAGATAAATATTTATAGGTAATACATCATGAGAACAAGGGTTTGAGAAGGAAGAACAAAGTGTGTGAATTCATGTGTGAATTTAGAAGGGTTTGTTAAGTGTAGTTCCAAATAATATTTTATGCATTGTAATTAGAGAAGACTGATCAGAGAGTGGATTGTACTCTTCTGGATTGTAATAAAATTTCAGCAAGCATTTCTTGATGGATATAGCCCACAATGGGTGAACCAAGTTAAATCTAGTCTTCTTATTTTGTATATTTGTTTTTGTTCTTTATGCATCTCTGTTCATATATATTATTATTACAATTATATGAAATTTTGTCGTATCAATTTTTAATTTATTATTAACAAATGGTATCAATGCTTTAGGTTGTATGTGTTGAAGTGTTGAATCATAGGAAGGGTTATCAGTTCAAGTGGGATCTATGCCTAATGATAAAAAATCAAAGGTTGAAAAGTTCAAAGGTCAGAACGTTGTTTTATGGAAGATGTAGATGGAGGATTACCTCTATTAGAATGACCTCCATGCTCCACTGGGAGGAAAAGTAAATCAACCAGTATGACAGATGAGGCTTGGGAGATGCTTGACAAGAAAGCACTTGGGGCCATTAGGTTGTGCCTTACATCTTCAGTCATGTTTAATATATCATAGGAGAAAACCATAGAAGGTCTCATGAATGCATCAAGGAAGTTATATGAGAAACCCTCTGCTTCTAATAAAATATTTTTAATGAAAAAGTTATTTAATATGAAGATGTCTAAAAATGGTTCAGTTGTTGATCATCTAAATGAATTTAATATGATTTTGAGTATGTTCAACTCCATAAAAATTGATTTTGATGGTGAAGTTAGGGCTTTAATTATTGTGTGTTCCTTACCAAAGAGTTGGAATAGCTTAGTAATAGTTGTGAGCAACTTGATCTCTAATAATGCCAAGTTGAATTTTGAGGATGCCATAGGAGTAATCCTTAACAATGAAATACAATGGAAAATTTTTGGGGAGACTTCTACTTAAGGTGATGCTTTGGCATTAGAGAGTAGAGTGAGATAAAATTTTAGAGGAAAAGGAAATCATGGAAATTCAAATGGTCCTAGAAGGTCAAAATCAAGGAGCAATATGGTATGTTAGCACTGTGAAAAGACTGGGCATGTGAAGAAGGATTGTTGGTCTTTGTAGAACAAAAAAAAATCAAGAAGACACTAAGGAGGTGAATGTGGCCATAGGTAATGTTTGCCAGGATGCATTAATTCTCTCCATTGACAATATTTTTGAGTCTTGGGTTTTAGATTCAAGGGCTTCTTTTCATGATACACCATATAGGCATGATTTTATTGATTATGTTCAAGGGGATTTTTGACATGTTTATTTTGGTGATGATGAGTCTTACAGCATAGTAGGAAAAGGAAGTATTCAGATCAAGATGTAGAATAAGAACACTTAGATACTGAAGGATGTCAAGCATGTGCCTAAGTTGAGATAGAATTTGGTATCCATAGGATAGCTAGGTAGTGAAGGATGTATGGTGACATTTACTATAGATTCTTGGAAGGTGACTAAGGGTGCTCTTATGGTAGTAAGAGGTAATAAAGTTGGTACCTTGTATTTATCAAGTAGTGTTGACTATTGTAATTTAGTTGTTGCAGATGCCAATGCAACTTTGTAGCACAACAGGCTTGATCATATGAGCCAAAAGGGTATGTAGATTTTGAAGGATCAATTGCCCAAATTGAAAGGGTTTGATTTAGATTTCTATGGAGACTGTGTGTACAAAAAATAGAAACAGGTAAAGTTTCTCAAGGTTGAACCTATAAGGAAGAAGAATAAGTTAGAGCTGGTTCATTCAAATATATGGGGGTCAGCTCAGGGATCTTCTATTGATGGGTCATCTTATTATGTCACTTTTATTGATGATGTAACTAGGAAAGTTTGGGTGTATGTCATTAGGATAAAATTTGATGTGTTTGATACTTTTAAAAGATGGAAAGCCTTGGTTGAAAATGAAACAGGTTTCAAGCTAAAATGTCTCAAGTCAAATAATGGTGGAAAATATTGCAGTAATAAATTTTTTGATTACTATTCAAAGAATGGAATTCATAACTCCAAAAAAAAATGGAGTGTTAGAAAGGATGAATAGGACTATCATGAAGCATGTTAGGAGTATGAGATTGCATGTAGGATTGCCTCTTCAATTTTGAGTAGAAGTAAATATGGCTTTATATCTGATAAATAGAGGACCTTCATCTTCTTTGGATAAAGGCATGCCTGAGAAAGCTTGGTCTGGTAAGAAGGTTGATTATTTATTTCTTAGAATATTTGGATGTGAAGCCTTAATTCACATTGATAAGGATGATAGGACCAAGTTAGAGGCTAAGTTTGAAAAATGCACCTTTATTGGTTATGGTGAGGATGACTTTGGTTTCCAAATTTGGAGTCATAAGGAAAAAAAATATTTTGATCTAGGGATGTTGTCTTTAATGAAAAAATCATGTATAAATAGCAGTTTTAGGATCAGAAAGAGGATTCCATAAAAGAGTACACAGTGTTGGAGGATATTGCAAATGATAAAGTGTCTAAGCAACTAGTTCAGGCACCTACTCCACAAAAACCCCAAACCCCTATGATGAGAAGGTCTTCTAAGGTAAGAAGGAAACCTAAACCTTTTTATCCATCTCTTAATTATTTATTAATCACTGATAATGTAGAGTTAGAGTGCTTTGAATAAGTAATGTAGTTAGATGTCAAGAAGAAGTGGGAGTAAGTAATGGATGAGGAGCATAAATCTCTCATGGAAAATTAAACTTAGGATTTGGTAAACCCACCTGAAGGTAAGAGAGTATTACAGAATAAGTGGGTGTACAAAATTAAAGATGATGGAGATAATAAAATGTATAAGGCCTGGTTGGTGTTAAAGGGGTTTGCACAAAAAGAGGGAATTGATTTTGATGAGATTTTTTCCCCAATGGTAAAGATGACTTATATTATGACTATTCTTGGGATAGTTACAATAAAAGACTTGCATTTAGATTAATTGGATGTGAAGATTGTGTTCCTTCATAGTGATTTAGAGGAGGACTTATATATGGAGAAGCCACAGGGATATGAGGTCACAAGGAAGAAGAACATGGTGTATAAATTAAAGATCTTGTATGGCCTGAAACAAGCTCCATGATAGTGGTACAAAAAATTGATAGTTTTTATGATGGAGCAGGGATACTCTAGGTGTCATTCAGACCATTGTGTATATATCAAGAATTTTGATAATGGTGATTACATTATCCTATGTTTGTATGTGGATGACATGTTGGTTGCAGGTAAGAACATGTAAGAAATAAAGGTACTCAAGGAACAACTTAGTAATTCTTTTGCTATGAAGGATTTGGGAGCAGCAAAATAAATATTTGGTGGGAGAATAACTTGGGATAGGAAGAAACAAAAGTTGAATTTGTCCCAAGAAGAGTACATTAAAAAGGTCTTGGAAAGGTTTAATATGTAGTATGCTAAACTAATTGGGACTCTTTTGGTAGGCCATTTCAAATTATCAAAGGAGCAGTTTCCCAAGATAGAGGAGGAAGGAATTTAGATTTCATATACCTTACTCATCAGTAGTTGGTATCTTGATGTATACCATGGTGTGCATTAGGCCAGACTTGCCCATGCAATGGGAGTAGTAACAAGGTACATGAGTGATCTAGGTAGAGAACACTGGAAGGTAGTGAAGTGGATCCTTTAGTATTTAAGAGGGACAATGGGGAAAGTTTTAAGATTTGGTGGATTGGACACAACTTTGCGTGGTTATGTAGATTTAGACATGGCTAAATATTTAGATAGTAGGAGTACAATAGGAATGTATTTACTGTAGGTGTCACAGTGGTGAGTTGGATTTCATAACTACATAAACGTATGGCTCTGTCAACCATAAAGGTTGAGTATGTTGTTGCCATAAAGGCAATCAAATAAATGATTTGGTTACAGTAGTTGATTTAATATTTAGGTCATAAGTAGAAGTAAAGGAAGCTATATAGTGATAGTTAGAGTGTTAAACATCTAGTAAATAATTCCGCTTTCTAATCTAGGATGAAGCATATAAAATTGAGGTACCATTTCATCAGGACAACTTTGGAGGAAGAGAAGATGAAGGTAGAGAAGATTCATAATAGTCAAAATCCTAAAAACATGGTGACCAAGGTGGTCACAAGGGATAAATTGAAGCTATGTTAAGTTTATGTTGGCCTTCATAATCAATAGTGAAGGGTTGAAAAACGTGCTCAGAGGATATCAGTCTCCAAGTGGGAGATTGTTATGTTGTGGATCCTATTTTTAAATTAAAATGTATTTAAAATACTATACATTTAAAATGTATTGTACACTCTTTATGCATAAAATTTTTTGGACTCCCCTTAATGGGGAACCGTTTTGGGTTGACTTTGCCCATGGTTTTGGTACCCATTATTTTGTAAAACTACTATGTTGATGTATTATGTATAGATGAATATTTAGTAGGTAATACATCATGAGAACAAGGGTTTGATAAGGAATAACAAAGTGTGTGAATTTAGGTACAAATTTAGGAGGGTTTGTTGAGTGCAGCTCCAAATAATATTTTATGCATTGTAATTGGGAGAAGATTGATTTGAGAGTGGATTGTACTCTTGTGGCTTGTAATAAAATTTGAGAAAGTGTTTTTTAATGGATGTATCCCATATTGGGTGAATCAAATTAAATATGATCTTATTTTTATGCATGTTTATTTCTATTATTTATGCATCTCTATTCATATCTATTATTATTATGATTCTATGAAATTATTTTGTATCAATTTTTTATTTATTCCTAATAATTTGTATAAAGATTGGGTCAAATTAAATATCTTTGTGACTACCAAGATATTATCCAAAACTCTCACGGATGATGCTTTAGATTGGTAAAACCAACTTAAAACTCATTCTATTACTAGCTTGGAATATTTAGTAAATGCTCTAGTCTAGAGTTCCAAACTAATGATCTTCTTAAAAATGCCTTGGCCCATTTTATAAATTGTAAACAACTTGAAAATGAAACTATCTAAGATTTCATTAAATGATGAAAAATATTGTACAAAAAATGTGAATATAACATGGCCAATGATAACCTTTTCCATATCTTTACGAATGCCCTTTTTCCCAAGTTGCAATATTAGGTCTAAACTCTCTCTCTCCACATACATTAAAGGAGGCTATTAACCAAGATAAATGTCAATATTTCCTTATGCATCAATTCAATCCATCCCAAACTTATGTGGGTACTCATTTATTACTTAAGAATAAGAATCATCATGCTAACAAATGATGGTGTCATGGACTCTTATGAAATTCACACTATTCAAGTTATTGTTCCTAACCAATCTTCAAAACCATCTCCCCCTTCTCAACAATTCACAAATATTCATTTATCTTCACCTAATAATATCAATGTTCACAAACCTTTATCCTCGGATAAATTAATAAAATGTCTACCAAGGCCTCTTCCATAAGAACTTGATCCCACTCATCCTATGAAATCTTGGTATGATCCCAATAATTTTTTTTGTTTTCATGTTAGTTGGGGTCATTCTCATGAGACCTATTAGTATCTTCATAATTTGGCTATGTATTTTCTTCTTTGTCCCAATTTTGACCATGATTCTATCATTTAAAAATGTTAAAAAGCTTATGACATTTCTTTCAAATCCCATGAAACGAATACTAAATATCAAGCTTTGAATCAAGCTAATACTCATTTGGCCATCTATAAATATTCTCTTCCAAATCACCAAGACACCCAAGACAAACCTACCCCTTATACCAATAATTTTTATAGTTTTATTTACCCAACACTTGAAGAGAATGTGGTTAATATGAATAATATACTAAGGGTGGTTGCTTTCATTGATCCTCAACCTATCTACACACCTCCATTGTCTCGTACATTTCATGTTATCCAAGATTCTTCTCCAACTCACTTAAATGAGTTAGGGAAAGATGACCTTATCACTTTTGATGAACTAATTCCAACTCCTCCCTTGGACAACACTTCCCATTCTATTTATACCATCCCTCCATCTTATTTATTTATCACCAATGACACTCAAGCTTATATCAACACTTCTTCTAGAACTTCTCAACACCAACCTACATCAACTTCTTCATCTTCTCAACATAATCTACCAAATTGTCCTCTCTTTTAACCTTACACCTCTTATCAACATAAATTCCAATGTATTTCAGCCCCTCCTTCCAAGGACCTCCTTCACCACTATGTACCTTTTTATAGCAATCTTATTATGGTTTATGTTGAGTCGGATCCTATAACGAAGCTCACTAATATCCCATCCCAAATCTCATTTCTTGAGCTTATGAGGACCTCTTCACATCATCAAAATTGTCTTATGCAATTTTTTTCTAAATGAACATCCCTCATCCTCCCTTAGTAGGATGCGAAGCAACCTTATCTAGATCTAAAGATAACATATTGTAATAATGTGAAGAGATGTCCATACATGTTGATGAAACCATGGACACTTCTCTTTCCCTCAAATTTATCATCGCTTCCATGATTCTTGATGAGATTCTACTTCATGCAAATGATCCTCCTCTTTTCATTAGTGTCTAAATTGGTGATATCCAAGTCAAGCATGCCTTGATTGACAAGGGTTCTGAAATTTGTGTTATCTCTCTCAATTTTATCAAAACCCTTGGATATTCTGAATTCAATCTTAAATCCACATGTATCACATGTCAAGGCTATGATCAAAGGCAAATGCCTCCCTTGGTTGTGTGTGTCTCCCCATTATCGTCTCTCTTATCACCATTCACATGAAGGTGATGATATTTAGCTTTATCTTACAAAATTATATTTGGTAGGCCATGGACTCATCATATGAGAGCTGTTGCTTCTTCTACCTACCAATGCATTAAATTCCCTCATAATGGATCCATCTATAGGATTCAGGGTGACACTAACCCTTAGAATTTTGAACAATTCCAAGATCGAGGTGTATTCAAGATTTATACCCTTGAACCCTTGCTAAGTGTTTCATTTCATGAGTCTCAATGATTTAAATTTTCTATCAATTCCATTCAAGGTTAACACAATCATCCTAAACTCATTGGGAATATTCACCCTAATCTCTTAGATTTTGATGACGATGAGCTAGATGAGATCAATATCAAGATTAAAACTCACAATCTCTCACCTCATCTCATCTCTTAACTACTCACTTATTTACAACCTCATTCTCGCAAATCACTTTATGATGGCATCCCTATTATTTTAAATAAGACTCAACATTCCATTCATCACACCTCATCAGATGACAATGCCATCATTACCTGTATCATTGATCTGCATATGCTTGATTATGATGGTGGTTATACGTTAGATGATCCATTATTAAGAGGTCTTGTTCAAGTTTGTGATGTTGAGATTACTCTTTATCATTCTTATTTGTTTTAGTATTTTAGTATATCTTCCCATGTTCCATCAGATATCATTCATAATTTTAGTATTTTTCCTCTTTATCATAGGGTTATGCTTATGGATCGTGTTATGACTGGGCCCTATCACTTTGCTAGGTACCCTCACCCCTATATCTTACCTATCCATGAGATGTGTGAAACTCTCCAACCATATGAAGACCCTACCTCTTCCTCAATAGATCCTAGTTTGGATCCCATTCCTACACCCACTTTAGCTGAGTCTATTCCTACTTTTGATCCTATCACTCCTATTATCGAGCCTTTCCCTATCTCTCCACCAGCACCACCCTCTCTCGGTGATGGTTTGATTATTTTACCATATTTGGATCCTTTTCCCACCAAATGGGTTGATCAACCTTCCCAAGTTCCTTTTTCTTCTGTTACAACTCCTCCTATGAGTAAACCTACCAACACTACTCACAAGCATATCTATTACTTCCACAACACAAATAACCATTCACCCATGCATTGTCATAAGATGTGTTAATATATTGATACTTTATGTATTAGTACCCCTTGATACTTAGATAAAGATATACCTCCCCTGAAGGTACTACCTTAGTATATTCCTAAGTATGGTGATGTATATTGTCTCTATTACCAATGTCGCACACATCACACCAATCATTGTTATATCTTTTAGCAGCATCTTAAAGATCATCTTTAAACCATTCCTACACCTTCTACAATTCTTCCCACAAGTCATTCCTACAATAAGGATCTTCTTTATTCTTCCAATGTTCCACCTCCTATGGTTGCATCTCCTCCTATGGTCCCTTTTTCACCTCCTATTGCTCCACCTATGGATCCTTTTCCACCCATGAGTCCTTCACCCATGGATCCTTCCCCACTGATAACCCCTTCATCACCTATATATTCCATTCCTAGGAATTCTTCTAAGAATCCCTTGAATGATATCCCTCCTCAACATGATCCATCAATAATTCTTACCTTCTCTTTTGAGGAGATTACATGTGAAGTATTTTCCCAATGTTGGTTGAAGATAGATGAGACATTAGTTACAATTCACATTCAACTTCATAGAGGCTTATCAGATGTGATGGATAATGTGTGTGGACAAATATATTAGTATTTATGAGCACATGCATGGTGTTCTTACATTTTTATTTTGATTTAATATGGGCTCCAATGTTATCTTTATCTATTTGTTATATAATTTGGCATTATGTCAAATTCTTATTTATCTTACATGATGACTTTGATTTCACACCTTATATTGATTTTAATGTCATTTATGTTTTCTTATGGATTTCTTATTTATCATTGCCTTCTTTTTCTACTTGATTTTCTTTCTTAAAGATTCCCTTGTTTTCTTTTCATGATAGTTTTCTATCTTATCTCTATAAACATGAATAATTGTTATTATGGCTTGGTTATGCAAACCTAGCTCCCTTTAGTCATTCCTTCTATACCATGTGATCAATTATCAAAAAATTCATCTCATTATAATCTCCTTTTTCTGACCCACTTTGGATCTCTTTTCTTCCCTTTATTCTCTTTTCGCAAACTAAGCATATACATGGTTGAGACTTGAGATAACATGCTAGTTCATTTTTAAGCCTAAGTGTCTTAGTCAGTATTATCTATGGTTAATTATCTTCATTTATCCAAAGCCTAAATCTCATTCATGTGTATCACTCTATCTCTCATGACTAGTCATTCCAAGTTTATATGGAGGAGGAATATTAAAAGCCATCAAAATATTCAAATCCAAATCATTTAACAACAGGAAATGATCCAAAAGGCAACATTCAAAATTATCAAAAGCCCAACACACTAAAAGACATAATTCAAATCACATCTCTTTCTTCTAATTGAAGCTCAAACTCCACAATTGGCCTCATGATAGATCTAAGGTCCATTGGGGTGTGATAGGCTAGTAGATTAGAAAAGAAAAACTAAGAAAAAAATTAGTACTACCTACTTTCTCATGCAAGTATACAATCTTCAAAGTAGACTGACGACTCTGTAAGGGGTCTTGAGGAATAGGAAACACATCATGAGAAGGTAGGTCCATTTTAATTTTCTTGTAAAAATATACCTACATGATTTAATCTTAGTAGCACACTTATTTGTCTACACATCTTTTGTCTCTATAATGAACAAGTCTCCTTTGTACATTGATGGTCACTAGTCACTTAGTGTCTTCTCATGTCCTTAGTATGCCTCATGTCTCCTAAGGTATTCCCATAAGATCCATAATTTATGCTTTTTAAATTCCTTTTTCACTTTCTACCACTCCTAATATTTTCCCTTGAGACATATTACTTTGTTCACTGATCACTCTCCTAGGGATTCTATTTGTGAGTTGCATTGTAAGACCATGGATAAGACCTAGCCTTCCTCACAAATTACCAAAATTTTACATTACTATTACCAACATCCCTTTTTACCATATTTTCAAATCAATTCCACCTCATTGGTGTTCTCTTTGTGAGTTACAGTGTAAGACCATGGATAAGACCTAGCCTTCCTCACAAAAAAATTCAATAATCCAAGTTACAACAGAAAATTATATGTGTCAAATATGAGATAAGATTTGATTGATTATGAAGTTACACATCATTGGCATGTTTCCCATATTGATTTAGTATGTTTTATGTTTATTTCACTACTCTTTCACTTTTTCTTCCTATTTTTTGATTGCATGTACTAATGCAACCATTTCTTTAGTTTTTCATACTTCTCAGCTTGAATTAGTGTGATAAATTTAAGACCAACTTTTGCCAATTTTGTTTCTCTTTTATACTTCCTAACATCATTTAGTATGATTGATTGACTTAATTGATTTTTTTTTGTACCATTTGTTCTTTCAAAGTCATTTCTTATTTTATTACATTATTTTCATACTCCCCAATGTGATTTAGTATGATTTTAATTGTTTTAATTTAGTGCCAATCTTTCTCATGGTTTAAAAACAAACTTTTTACCCTCTTATTTACCCCTATTTTGTTTATTATAATTAGTCATTTTCTTATTATTACACATTTTTCAATGTGAAATAGTGTGTATTATATTTGTTTTTGATTGATTATGCCTAGCCAAGTCCTTTTCACCTGTTTCTTTTTAACCATGCATGTGTCCTACATAATGCTAGAAAATAAACCACAACACATATATCTCCTATAGCATATACAATAAAATCTAAATACATGTGCTAAAAATAAATATATCTATGCATCCACAACCACAACCACAATAAAAACACATAAGATCAACATCTAACTACCAAAATAAGATATATATATATATATATATATATATATATATATATATATATAAACACAAACACACAAAGTACAAAAATATATATCATTCCAACTCTAAGGTTGGGCTTTATCCTATCTATTTTGTGGCCTAGCCATGCTACCCATAGGTGCCTCAGATAGTCTCTTTTGAATAGTACATTGTAAAGAGGTTGTTCAAGATCTCAAACCTCACACCTATCGTTGTAGTTTGGCCATGTAGGCTTATACTTGTACTATCTAAGTCATGGTAGTTATATGTGCAGCTCTCTCCTAAGACAAGGCTTGCCATGCATGTGCCTCTCTTGTTCCCACCCACCATGGTTTTTTCTCATCTCTACATGCCTGTAATCACCTCACGGCCTCTCTTGCTAGTCTAAACTAGCTCACCTAAGATGGGTCATATAGTATCACAGGATCATCTAATGTAGCAAGGTCATTTAGTGTTAGCACCCCATCCAAGATATCATGGAGTACTTCCCTCACTAGAGATCCCCTTCTAGTCTCCTCCTTCTCAGGATCTAAAAAACTCAAACTAGATAGATATTAGATCATAGATATATCAAAATATATTTATCTATAATCTATCTACAAAACTTAAGTAAATTTCAAATATTTATTACCTCTTTGAATGTCATTTATCATTGTCTCCTTATCTGCATGACCATTAAGCATGGTCTCTCCATCAACTCATCCTTTGAGTATCTCATCAATAATATGCCACCCAATCAATGTAAACCCCAAAGTCATCACCTGTGCCCATCTTAAGTTATGCCTAAGTGATGCCTCTATAGACTAGCTTTGTCATGGGCCACCTGATGGTCATCCAGGATGACCACCCTTTATTCTCTCTCTCACTATTGACATCTCCATTGGTGGTGTGATTGAGGTGGTCACCACTACTCCTACTATGATGTTGGATGTGGTACCTCTGCCACTCTTGCTTCCACATCCATCTCCTCTATAGTTGTTCACCATCATGCTTGATCTATCCATAGTTTCTCATGTCACAGTCTAATCTCTAGTCTAGAAACTGGTGGTCCCACTCCTCCTCTCCCCCTTAGATCTATTGTATGTCTAGCTTAAAATGTGAGAACCACTATCAGATCCATTAGATGAGGGAGTCCAAACTATCTTGGTACACATGCCACTAGATGTGGCTCTATCCACCAGGTGTAGTGGCCTATAATCTACACTCATGCTAATACCAGTGCCACTATCCTTCAACTTAGCCACACTATCATAATATGACCATACAGCTGCCACATGATATTTGCTCATGTGACTATCTATAATGCTAGCATATGGGGCATGACATGCACTACTTGATCTTATTGCCATCTCTACACTTGAGGCAATTGATCATCAACCACATGGGGAAGACCAATTGGTTGGTACATCGAGAACCTCTCGTATATATAATAACTTAATAAAATCACTGGCCCTATGGTCTTTTACACTTTAGATATCATCCCATACATATCATTTATGAGATAGACCTAGATGAAATAACCTAATCATATAGTGCCCCCATTCTAAAATGGACTGGTCTAAGGCTATCACATATAGTGGTACCATATCATTTGACTTGTGACACAACACCTGTGTTGTCACAAGTCTTATCATTACCTTACGGATATCTAGAATCTGAGCTATATACATGTCAAAATAGGCTAACTCTTAGCCTAACATATATCATACTTGAGCCCATCTCCCATAAGGCTAAGGCTTGCCTCTCCTCTTGTTTGTCTGGTATCCCTGTGATCACCAATGTACCTCTTATCAAAAGTCCAAGAATAACATGGACATGTTCTAGGGTGATACCCACCTTAATGGTGTCCCCATCCACCACCCATCTGAAAGTATTAGTCAATCATTCCTAGGCTCTTAGGAACATTATTACAAGATCTGCACTCAATGGTACTTGACACATCTCCATAATACCTCCTAGACCTAGTGTGACTAACCTCACTCAATTCTCCATTATCAATAATGCTAAAAGGTTTGGGAGCCATACAACATCCATTAATCACCAGATTCTCAAATGCCCCTACAACCATGAAATAATAAAAGATGTATTAGACCTCCATGTCACTTATTATCAAATAAGTTATTTTTAAATTTTTAACAAAAATAAACCTAATTTGCCTTAGTATAACCATTTTTTGACCAATTTGACCTATTTTTAGCCTTTTTGGCCATTTCAGTACTCAATCAGGCATTCAGGGCCTTTCAAGTACTATTTCAACCTATTTCCCACATTTTCATACTATTTTGGCCATTTAGTCAAAAACTAAGTTGACCAAATAGTCCCTAGTTGACCATGTTGAGTTAACAAACTAAGTCAACCCTTTCACTTTTCCCCCTTTAGTACTAAGTAAGTAATTTGGTTTAGACAACTAAGTCAGCAGTGAGGTATTAAGTTAGTAGTTTACCAAAATCAACTAAGTCAACACACACCCACTAAGTTGGTAGTGTGGAATCAAAAATTTTAGCCTATTAGGTTGACTGAGTGGACCTAGTTGGTTCAAACTGCCAACTCTTTTTCTTGCTTATAATAAATGCCTTCAACATTTATTACTCTGATTCCTTTCAACCCATTTCTCCTTTTGGCCTCTAGTACTCTTAACAACTCTCCAAGGTTCATTTCAGTTTCTAGAATTACTCTAAATTTACAATTATTTATAAAACACTTAATTTCTATTAAAATACTAAAAACAAGTTTAAAATTATCAATTGCCTGCCTGTACTACACCCACTGCAGCTATTGAGCATCCTTCTCATCTTGATTGTCGTCTCCTCACCATCTTAGCTCTATTATCTTTAGTTTGGTCTCTCCAAGCTCTAGTTTTCTCTTAAAATGAGTCAAACAATAACAAATGACTTTCTTTTTATCCTATTTAAACTTACTATTCACAAATTCCTTAATTTTCAAATATTTACCATCATATTCCTTGTTTTGATCATATCTTTGTTTTTGCTAACTCATTTTTTAGACCATAAAAAGATCTAAAATTGTGATGTCGTGGAGAATCTTTTCCACTACTATATGCCTATATTCTAAAATTTTCAATTTTTTTCTCCTTTTTGCATTAATCTCTACATGTTTGCCTAATGTTTTTCACATTGGATGCCTTCACTTCTCTCATAGTGTCCTTTATCTATAACACTAAGGTAAGCAAAGTTATATGTTTTTCAATTTTGTCCTTTCATTTATATTATTTGCTCTTTACTGCATTTTACTTAGCATCAAGATTATGTGTTGTTATGTTTATTCCCAAAGCACCATCCTATGTTGCACTCACATGACACGTGATGAGCTTTGAGTGGGACATATGTATACACAATATTTTTAAACTTTTATCACTTACTAATTATCTTTATCTTACAAGAACTCATTGAGTCTCAATTTCTCTGAGTGCACATCTTAAGGGGTGCATCAAGAAAGGGGTGGACAGACCATTGGTGCTTTGTAGGATTGTTTTCTCTTTTTGTACTTGTTATCTACACACTTGTCTCCTAAAAATCATATCCCTAAGCTTGTTATTATCTATTATACACTCCTCAATCATTTCCCACCTTTTGTCCCCCTTTTCCTAGACTTAAGCCCCTTTCGACTATTTACATTACTAGGTCAACTAGGTCGACCGTATACTGTTATGGGAAAAATTCATTTAGGGTCTAGGTTAGCTCTTCACCAACCTAGCCCATGACCTAGTGAATTTTTATCCCTAATAGTACTAAGTCAACTAGATCAACCCTATCAATCAAAACTTTTAGAAGGTCTTAGGGTTAAAGTTGCCTATATATACAAGATCATTTCACCATTATTTAGAGAAGAGAAGTAAGAGCTATTGTGCATCTACTTATCCACCATTTTACTTAAGGAGTAAGCTTAAGATTTCATACTTTATTTGGAGATACGGATCTTGTCTTATGGAGAAGTCTTTTGCATGTATTGATAGATTGTGTATCCTAGAGCTAATTTATCCTTATCATCTTTTCATATCACAACAACCTCTTGCAAAGCAACTTGGCTAAGGAAGAGATTGAGGCTCATCGAGTTCGTCTTCAAATGTTAGTGTTACTAACTTTGTTCCTCCTTTGTAAGAGTAGATAGATATGCATTTGTACTTCTATTCTATGCATTAGGATTTTGTATACATTGACGTGAATATATGTCTCTTATGCATGTTTAATTTTATTATTTTTTACCCTCACTTTGTGCCACAAGCTTTGGTGAGCACTAGATTAGACTTTACTTTACTTGTTATTAGTCTAGTGAATATGAAAACATAGGGCTTAGTTAGGGTTATGGCATGATTGCGCTTGATTGCAGGCTTTAGAAACCTCTCTAGTATTGTTTATTATAATAAGATATCCCTTAATTGGGTTTAGTGGATCCCCATATTATCATGTTCCTAATTATCTAATGTATCCCCAATCAGAAGTGTAAGTATGATCTATCTTATCTAAGTTAAGATTGATTTATAGACATGATGCATTTTTGATTGCATACATCCTCTACCTATCCAACACATAGTTAATAGTTACAAATCATTTACTAGTTACATTTCTTACCATAGTTCCTATCAATACACCAAAGAGTTCAGTGGAGCCACCAGTGTAGATGAGGTCTACTATAATGTTTCCACATATGCATCCTTTTCCATGGAGACCATTATTAAAAGGACCCTTGCATCAAAGATATGTTTTAGATTCTAGAGGGCCTCCCTCCACTCACATTGTTTTGAGATCATTATTATTGAGTTCTCAAGTTTCTCAGCACAAAGCACCTATGTCAACTACAACATCTTATACCAGATGGGTCTATAAGACCCATATAGTTCACAAGACACCATAGTTAGTTTCATAGATTCCTAACACTTCATAGGAAGATTTAGCTATAGATCACTTAGTAAAGTAGGTTTTGGGACCACAATTACCTTTTCATATAGCACACATAATCATTGTTCTTTTATTTAACACATACCACATTGATAATTAGTCTCCCATGAGACTCATAAGGTAGTATTATTCATCTCTTCTTTTACATAATTTCCCTCTCTCTTGCTCCTTGTACATAGTTTCATTTGTATGTTGTTTGTACATAGTTTATATATAAATAATATAATATTTTAAAATTATAAAAATATTTAAATATTTACTTTAAAAACATAAAATTATAGATTGTATGCATTGTCATGTTTACATCTCTTATATTTTTTAGACAATATATATGCTAGTTGTCTTAGTATAGTCAATTTTATCATACATGCATGCATCACTTATTCTTGTTGAGTGATTACAAATTTCTACAAGACTCAGGGCCATTACACCAATCCAAATTTTCTATTATCTACCCACTAGGGGCATTTACATAGATACACGGGTTCTTCATTTGACACATTTGCTCATTTGGGGGCACCCATACATAGTTTTGATTACCAGGTTACATATTTCTAAACTCTACATCATAGATTTAGCATTGTTGTACCTTGATATTGATCATGCTACACCTACTCAAACTTTTTGTCGAATGTTACTACTTTAGACTCAACTTATGTACATCTTTATTCTTATACATATTTGTACCACATATTCATACATACTTTCATTTCTATCTCTCCTAGTTTAGCCTTGATTGTGTCTCTATGCTTCTTTTATTTGAGGGTTTTTGACAATGTCATTTCTATTTGGCTCTATACCATTTCTTTTCATAGTATGTATTCTTTGGACATGTTTGGTGTTTGTTTATGTGAACATATGAACATATCCTTATATGTCTTTCTTTCTCATATTTAGTGACATGTGCCCATATCTATTGTATTGTGTCCCCTTGGTCTACTTTATGTGTCTTGTGTGTGTTGTATGTATGCTTTTTTTTATGCATCATGGTCATGACACTTATTTATTATTTGTTGTACACTCCAATTTTAGATGCCATGAGGGACCTCATGTGTATCCCCTTCTTACTTTAGTGTCGTGATGGACATCATGCCCCATCCCCCTAGGTACCTACTTAGTTATTACTCAGATTTGTTGTTACATACATTGTTATATCTTATCTTGACATTGTTGTGAATGTTATGCATAACATACATCGCACATTAGAAAATTATGCTCATATTATATTACATTTTGATGTTATATATGCATAATATATTAGATTATTACATAGATGTCATATATTCTCTAACTAACACACATCTTATATAGCTTTTTATTTTGAGGACAGTTCTTACATAGGTTCAACAACTCTTCTCAAAAGAGGGGGGAATTCATAGGGGTTTGTCACATAGATCAAGCAATCAGAATGCACTTAGAGTACAATTTTTATTACACAAGGTCAGATTACAAAAATTAGAATCAATTAAATACAATTGAAAATAGTGATATAGAGATCAATACAATTACATATAAATCAGAGTAATCAAACATTATCACCCAAATTGGGACACTATCACCGCATAGAACTATTTTCCAAGATATGGCGCTATTATCTAGTATCCTCAGTTTTAGAAAAAAACTAGATTGGCCAAAAAAGTACAATATGTACAATCCATGATTCCATAGGATCAGTTGTAGATTTACCAATTTTGATCACTTTAGCTCAGATTCATACTAATTTGCTCAAATTGGAGGCATCATGCATGGCATGACCATTTCCATTTCAATTCAACTACTTAAATATATATTATTACAACTCAATGCATGTGGCCAACATTATAGATTATTAACACAAAAATTACCTTAAAATACATGCATAAAATGACCATGCTCGGATATCAAATTTGAGTGCATGTGTGCAACATTATTTTTGTATGCTCACTTATAACTGGTTGATCAAATGGACTGGAAAATTCCATGTCATTATCTATGTTTCATACATCAGACATCATATTCTAGATTGCATACTAGTTTCATGCCTTACTCCATTTGCAATGGTTAGCATTCTCGAGTGGCCTGGAGTCACCTAATATACATGAGTGGCTGCATAGCTGACATCTCCAATTAGATATATCTAGTTATATATTTCCAATTGCATTACATAGTTTCAATTTTAGATATATCTACTACAAATGGGTAAGCAACAATGTAGTCATAGTCTACTTGAGTTTTTGATCCACCTACATGAGAGGGTTGGACACACCATCAATCCAATCCAAGTTATTCATAAGTCATGATTCATCAAAGAAGGGTGGGCAATGATGGAGTCAAAAATGGATTGAGTTTTTGAGCCACCTGTTGACGCAGGAAATGCACCCAGTGGCAGGAAGTCAAGCACCTACCTTCTCCTCGTAACATGGAAACTCCCCTCTCACCTATGGGACTAGCAACGCTGGAGGGGAGAGTCTTTAGATAAGGGCTAGCTCCCTTTGATGCATCGTGTTTGTTCTAGCAAGTGCAAAACACATATATATAGATAGATATAATGAGGGGTGAAAAGAGAGAGAGAGTGCAGGAAAATAGACTACTCTAAAGAGGTGATGCACCAAAATAAGTTGACCTTCACACCTCCACACTCAGAATCAGACAAATACATACATACTCTACACACTTGGTAGAAGGGCTAGGCTGCAAGAAACTGGCATGGAGGCTTTCATGAAAACACAAGAAACAAAAAATCACTGAGGCACTGTGAAATGCACACTGTAAGTAACTTCCTCTATTCTAGTCTTCCAAATGTCATCTCTTCTCCTTTCAGATGCATAAATGGTGCCTTGTAGACAATAGGTACATTGGTTTTGGACCTCTGAGAGCATCAAAAGACAATGACTAAACATAAACAACACTCAGCACATACTCTGAAATATCTATCCAAGAAGAGGTAAAAACTGCATTTTATTAATTCAGGTGGAAATTTTAGCAGGGTTGCACCTTGTAAAATGTGGAAGATGATTACAAAATGACAAGTTTGCCATATATATGAGAAACCAGACAAGGAGGCTCATTGGCACTCCCTTTTTTACAAGTGGTTTGGTCAATTTGCGTCCCCTCATTGGGAAGAGGAAAATACTGTTGTCGATGTCATCCTTCTAGAAGAGGCCTACTGGAACCATGTTGTATGAGCACTAAATTTGACTTCAGCACTTGAGCATTAATGTGGAAACACAGACTGCACCCTCTTTTTTGCAAATAGATTGAAATTTGTCCCCTTTTAAATGCACGGGCCATGTCATTCACTGTTTGCACCATTTGGGAATAATCAGGCAATAAATCACCTTTCCCTTACCATCTGGACTGCTTGCTTACTCATCCCATGTTTTTTAGCTTGTCTTTGTCACTTTGGATTTTTCCTTTACTTATTTTGTCTCTTCTGGTTCCTTCGGCCCTTTAGGGCAAACTTCTTAGCGGGTCATTGCATTCTGGGCTTCTGGTTAGTGCTCTACCGGTTTGAAAACAAACAGCCATTTCATTTCATGAAAGTTGATGTCCATGCAGCCATCATTGGTTTGAAGACCAATGGCTAACTTGTTCTATTAAGCTTGATGTCCTCTGGGATGTCATCGGGTCCTTTGCTGGCTTCAGGCCTTCTTTAGTTCTCTACGGGCATCTTTCCTTTGTTAGTTTCCTTTCGGCACCTTCCTGAAGGGAAGGTGACCCTTCGTCCTTCAAAATGTTCCTTTTGTCTTTTGGTTGGAAGTCCCCCACAAGGGCACCTGCCCTTCGGGGTGCTTCGGTGGGTCGCTTGTGCCTTGGATTGTCTCCCGGGCTCCCGCAGGCTTTGTGTCTACAGATAATTCCCCATAGACAAAAAGTCCACGAAAATTCTCCCGGGCTTATTTGCTTTGTATATCCCATGGAATTTTGTCTATAGACATTTTCCTGTTGACAAAAAGTCTATGGAAATTCTCCTGACTTGGCTTTAAACTTTGAGGCGCACCTGAATTCCTTCAGACTTTTTGTCCAAAGGAATTCCTTCAGGCAAAATGTTTGAAGGAATTCTGGACTTAGTTTATTTGAGCAAAATGAACTTTGTACTAAACTTGAACTTTTAACTTACTCGATCCTTTGCATTGAAGTGCTTGCCCCTTTGCAAGGGCCTTTCAAATTTGAAGACTCCCCTTCGGCTAAGGGCATACCCTTGAACCAAGCTGTCAAACCAAAAATGGTTCAATGATTTAAGGGTTCAACCATTACACGTCGATGGACTAATGAACCAAGGCCGACAAACTCCTTGCTTGAACCGAGCCCATTGAACCACTCCATTTGAATTTGAAGATAGATGAACCAAGTGCTGAAGAACCATGACATGAACTGTGTAACCTAGAAATGATTGGTTTTGAATAGCAAGGGGAGAAGGAGGTGACCAAAAAATTTGCCTGTGGGCAAAATTGGTCAACAAATTGGTGACTCACAGGGGAAGCATGCCTGCTATGCTTAGATATTAGTTGCCTTATAGTCCATTGGGCAAGGAGTTAGATGGTACTTGGAAAACTAGCAATAGCTCTGATAAATCTTAGAACCAGTCACGCAGATCTACCTCTGAGGAAATGAAAACACACACAAGACTAAAAAAACACTACCCATGCAAACTGCACTTACGAAAAGTAGGGAAAGAAATTGAAAACAAACTACTATATATCGCTAACGAGGTATTCTCACCTCCCTCTTGGATCGAAGGGAAAATTTCTTAAGTCCCCTTTCTGGCAAAAGGACTTACGGCGCTGAGAACGTAGCTAGATGAAAAAGAGAGTTGGTGACCTACTTCTCTTACCTATCACCTGAGTTAGCTAGTATCTGAGTGGATCAAAATCAAAAATGCCTCTGACATATATGTATTATGCTTGTCCTTGGAAGCTTGTTAAATGTTGGTCCTTCATATTGGTGTTCCTCACCAAGAAATCAATGGTTGTTGGCTCATCACCATAAGCCCTTTGATCTGTGCATTCCTTCTACAATGTATCATGGTCTTACTTGTTTCCTTCTGCCTCGTTTAAAATCCTATTAGACTCATCCTCTTCTTCCTTTTGGCCTTCTTGAAGAAGGGTGACTGTGGTGATGTCTAAAATGGACTCATAAAATGATTGCTCATCCCACAGAACATCACCTCTTTCTTCAAAACTCTCTTCTTCAAGGCCTTCCTCTAGGAAGATAGACCTCTCATTTTCCTCCTCAAAGATCAGGACCTCTAGATGTTCAAAGGTATCCTCCTAATCCTCCTCCAACTCAGGCTCCTCAGTGTAGTCATCCTCATCATCAAAATAGCAAGGAAGTTCATCAAATAGAGGGGAAGAGAGCTCACCATGCTTTTGTTCCTCCTCGTAATGCTAGAACATCTGCATATATGCAAGACCTGCATCTTCTCCAATGCTGATAAGGTCTTCACAAGGAGCATCAATGATGATTCCAACTTCATTGTCGCTCATGACAGCCTCTTGAAGACTTACAGATTGGATCTTCTGCTCCTCACCTGCCTCCTACAAAATAGGATCTTCCTTAAGAAGGGTCGAAGTGGAGAAAACATGTGGAAGAGTAGGCAGTCCTTGAGATAGAATCGAATGATTCTCCTTCTTCCATTTGATCAGCACTTCATCAATATCAGGTATGGCGTGATAACTCTCTTAGAAATGTGTAGGTGGGGTGTGTTCAGACATAGAATTTGTTGTTTGGTCTGAGCCATCCATCACACATTGGCTGAGGAATTTCTCTCTAGACTCTAACTTTGCTATTCTCCTAGCTAGATCTTCTTGGAAACGCCTTTCCTGGAGGTCACCAACATCATCATCAATAGGAGTAGCTTTAGCTTCTTCAAGGTTTTGAGAAAAACCTTGCTTCTCTTCTTCTTTTCTGCCCCATGATTCTACTATTTTCCCCCAATTCAAGATTTCGAAACTAGAAATTTGCTCCTGTGAACAGGTAGTAACTTTGTTTTCTCCAAGGTCCTGGGGCTCCTCAGCAAAGTCTGGAAATTTTAACTCTCTTTCAAGAAGTAGCTTCATCCTAGCCTCTAAATCTTTAATTTGCTTGGCTAGGTTATCCTGAAAGAGTCTTTCTTAGAGGTCACGAACATCATCATGAGTAAAGCTCAGAGCTGGTTCCTAGCATTCCTTCCTCCAACTTGGAATCTGCATATCATGCTGAAGAACTTGGGGAGGTTGGGGAACGCAAGGAAAAGACTGTTGGTGTGCTATAGGAGTCTTTAGAAGAGGGACGTGCTCACTGGTGGTACTATTCTCAATGGAAGATTCATGATCTAAGGAGTTTAGAAGGTTCATCTCCATGGGAGGTTGCTCTAATGCCTTCTGGTGCTGGAAAGCCAGGCACACAGGATTGGGGCAGATGTATTTGATGAGCTAGAATGAGCAAGTGCAATCTAACACAAAGGATTTGGTGTAAAAGAAGGGAATTTTTTTAGATTAGGAGGGGGTGCACAAGGCTGACTGCCTTGAATAAATGGATTTCTCCATTTTGTTGCCTCCTCCACAATGGGTTGCAACTATGCTTGCCTAAACAAATGCTCCTCATTATAAATTAGCTCCTGCTGATATCTATACTCCTCTTCTAGCCTATTAATTTCTAATTCCAAGGCCCTTCCCTTATCATTGAAGGGAAACTAGGAGAGCTGCCTGAGGGGATTGCATAAATATCTGGAGCCTGATCATATTCACATGAAGGAAAATAAGACCCATGATTTTGAGCAAAGGAAATATACATACAAGAAATGATTTCTGATGGCACTAGGCTGCTTAACCAGTAGATTTAACTCGAAGTAGCTAGATGTTGAAAAAAATGATTTGTTGTAACAGGACCAGCATCAATCCTGAAACCTTACTGTGTTTTAAAACTGAGTCCCACTAGGTGAGCCAAAACTATTGATGCAGGAAATGCACCCAGTGGCAGGAAGTTGAGCTCCTGCCTTCTCCTCGCAACATGGAAACTCCCCTCTCACTTGTGGGACTAGTGAAGCTGGAGGGGAGAGTCTCTAGATAAGGGCTAGCTCCCTTTAATGCATCGTGTTTGTTCCAGCAAGTGTAAAACACATATATAGATAGATATAATGGGGGGTGAAAAGAGAGAGAGAGTGTAGGAAAATAGACTACTCTAAAGAGACGATCGCACCAAAATAAGTTGACCTTCACACCTCCACACTCAAAATCATACAAATACATACATACTCTACACACTTGGCAGAAGGACTAGGCTACAAGAAACTGACAGGGAGGCTTTCATGAAAACACAAGAAATTTAAAATCACTGAGGTGCTATGAAATGCACACTATAAGTAACTTCCTCTATTCTGGTCTTCCAAATGTCAGCTCTTTTCCTTTCAGCTATAGAAATGGTGCCTTGTATAAAATAGGTACGTTGGTGTTGGACCTATGAGAGCATCAAAAGACAATGACTAAACACAAACAACACTCAGCACATACTCTAAAATATCTATCCAAGAAGAGGTAAAAACTGCATTTTATTGATTCAAGTGGAAATTTTAGCAGGGTTGTGCCTTGTAAAATGTGTAAGATGATTACAAAATGACAAGTTTGCCATATATATGAGAAACCAGACAAGGAGGCTCATTGGCACTCCCTTTTTTACAAGTGGTTTGGTCAATTTGCATCCCCTCATTGGGAAGAGGAAAATACTATTGTCGATGTCATCCTTTTAGAAGAGGCCTGTTGGAACCATGTTGTATGAGCACCAAATTTGACTTTGGTGCTCAAGCATCAATGTGGAAACATAGATTACACCCTCTTTTCTGTAAATAGATTGAAATTTGTCCCCTTTTAAATGCATGGGCCATGTCGTTCACTGTTTGCACCATTTGGGAATAATCAGGCAATAAATCACCTTTCCCTTGCCATCTGGACTGCTTGCTTACTCATCCCATGTTTTTTAGCTTGTCTTTGTCACTTGGGATTTGTCCTTTTCTTATTTTGTCTCTTCTAGCTCCTTCGGCCCCTTAGGGCAAACTTCTTAGCGAGTCGTAGCATTCTGGGCTTCTGGTTAGCACTCTATTAGTTTGAAAATAAATGGCCATTTCATTTCATGAAATTTGACATCCACACAGCCGTCATTGGTTTAAAGACCAATGGCTAACTTGTTTTGTCAAACTTGACATCCTCTGGGACGTCATCGGGTCCTTTGCTAGCTTCGGGCCTTCGTTATTTCTCTACGGGCATCTTTCCTTTGTTATTTTCCTTTCAGCACCTTCCCAAAGGGAATGTGACCCTTCGTCCTTCAAAATGTTCCTTTTGTCTTTTGGTCAGAAGTCCCTCGTAAGGGCACCTACCCTTCAGGGTGCTTCGGTGGGTCGCTTGTGCCTTGGACTATCTCCCAGGCTCCCATGGGCTTTGTGTCCGTAGACAATTCCCCACAGACAAAAAGTCTACAGAAATTCTCTCGGGCTTGTTTGCTTTGTATATCCCGTGGACTTTTGTCTGCAGACATTTTCCCGCGAACAAAAAGTCTGTGGAAATTCCCCTGACTTGGCTTTAAACTTTTAGGTGCGCCTGACTTCCTTCAAACTTTTTGTCCGAAGGAATTCCTTCGGGCAAAAAGTCTGAAGGAATTCGAGACTTAGTTTATTTGAGCAAAATGAACTTTGAACTTACTCGATCCTTTACATTGACGCACCTACCCCTTTGCAAGGGCCTTTCAAATTTGAAGACTCCCCTTCGGCTAAGAGCATACCCTTGAACCAAGCCATCGAACCAAAAATGGTTCAAGGGTTCAACCATTGCACACTGATGGACTAATGAACCAAGCCTGATGAACTCCTTGCATGAATTGAGCCCATTGAACCACTCCCTTTAAACTTGAAGACGGATGAACCAAGTGCTGAAGAACCATGACATGAACCGTGTAACCTGGAAATGATTGGTTTTGAATAGCAAGGGGAGAAGGAGGTGACCAAAAATTTTCCCTGTGGGCAAAATTGGTCAACACCACCCACACATGAAGATTGAGCAAGCCATCAACTTAGTCCAAGTTATTCATCATTATCTACATATACACACAGATTGTCACTAGGTTTATGCATTGATTTGTTAATGTAAATTTTCACCTTACTTAGGTTTTTACTAAACTTGTATTATTCACTATGCTTAGGTGGATATTTGATTATTTAGGATCATTTATGAGGTCAAATATTTTCACACACACATGTGAAAATTATGGTCAAATGAGTTGGTGAGGATGCCTTGTAATTCACCAACCAATGTTGACTTATCTCTAACACATGGGGTTACTATTCATTTGACAACTTACCTTTATTCACATTATCAAATGGTTGTGGATTTATGTCTCTTCTCAACCTATTTAATAGTCTATTCTCCTTTATATTTTGTGACGTGTGAGAGCTGTTATTCTTTATGAATTAATATAAATTTAGGTTTTGCTAATATCTCTTGTCTTATGTAATATTATATCTTTGTTATTTCATCTTGCTTCAACTTCATTTTGGTGTGCATCAGCTTTGTCTTATGTGAGCATTCAACCTTTGCATTTGCATTATTTGGACTAGGATCAAAACTCTGATATGGTATCAGAGTCAATCTAGTAAATGTTTATCTGGTATTTCATTGTTGTTGGCTTTTATTTGAAATCTAGAGGTTTTATGCATGTATTTTAAGGTAATTTTTGTGAGGATTTGGAAAAAAATTCTAGGGGGCCTTTAAAACCTCAAAAAAAAATGGCCAAAAAAATTGTAGGGGAGTTTTTTTTCCACTAGGTTTTCTTCTTTTTCTCCACTTTGTGAGAGATTGCTTTGTACTTGGGTACTTGATCAAGCCTAGTTATCAGGACCTAATTCTACTACCCACCTAAGCTACAATTAAGGGGGGTGTCCGTGAAGATTTTTCACCTTACTTAGGTTTTTACTAGACTTGTATTATTCACTATGTTTAGATGGATATTTGGTTATTTAGGATTATTTATGAGGTCATATATTTGCATAACCACATGTGGAAATTATGGTCAAATGGGTTGGTGAGGATGCCTTATCATTCACCAACCAATATTGAGTTATCTCTAACATAGGGGTTTACTATTCATTTTGTAACTGACCCTTATTCACATTATCAAATGGTTGTGGATTCATGCCTCTTCTCAGTGTATTTAATATCATATTCTTCTTTGTATTTTGTGAGTTGTGAGAGTTATTATTATTGTGTGAATTAATGCAATTTTGGGTTTTGCTCATATCTCTTGTCTTATACAATATTATATCTTTGTGATTTCATCTTGCTTCAGCTTCATTATGGTGTGCACTAGCTTTGTCTCGTGTGATCATTCGACCTTTGCATTTGCATTATCTGGACTGAGATCAAAACTCCTATATGATTCATATACCCAATGAGGTGTATTCATTCATTTCCTCTCTCTCATCTTTTTACTCAGTTTTACTTAGTTACTCAATTTTGTCTTTACTTTTGATATCTCCTAATTAAGGACTAATCTATACACATTTCACTTGTAGGACATGCAATGGATTATGCTTCACATCCTCAGATTCCTACTCATGAGATTCACCTCTTAGGTAAGTCCAAGTATGCTTCTTTTCTCTTTATCTTAGTTATTTCACTTTTTCATATTTTTAAAATAAATGGGGGAAAATGTAATCACCTTAAAATTGACACTTGAGTGCTAAGAGGGCTACTTGAGACCACCTATCCTTAAAATAGACCTAGACCTATCCTAGGACCTATTTTTAGACTTATACACCCTTCATGTGAGCCACAGATGTCCCTATCCATCCCTAAAGTAGTCCTAAACCATCATTCTTGCACCCTGACCCTTCATGCCTTAGGTTCTATCACTTGAACACAAGCACCATAATAGGGACAGTAGTGCCACATAGCACTAGTCTCCCAATATTGGCACTACTATTATTTCCCTTTTTTTTTCACAAATGGATATCTTTTCAAATATTATACCTCTTAGGGTTGGCCTAGACTTCTTTTAGCACCTGCACAAGTGCCAAAATAATGTGTGTGTGTGTGTGTGTGTGTGTGTGTGTGTGTGTGTGTGTGTGTGTGTGTGTGTGTGTGTGTGTGTGTGTGTGTGTGTGTGTGTGTGTGTGTGACTTTTACCCCTTAACCACTATATGAAAATTAGATGTAAATTATATATACAAACTCATAACAAGTTGTGCACAATTAAGGTTATCAACCTCTATTTTACACCACTTCTACATACTCTACCATCTACAACATTCTTAAGCTCAGATTATTTAGATTTTCAATCTCAAGCACATTCAAAGCACTAAATTCAACCATCATACTAGCTTCACTTACACTTGTACCAACACTTAATCGGGGAGAACTAAATCGGGCTCAATCCCTCTTCAAAACATTGGTATGTAGGCAACTCTCATCATAACAGGGTGTTGAGGATGTCTAACCTACCCCATTACCAAACACACTTTTCATCTTGTATAAATTGAATACCCTCGCTACATGGAGGATTGGGATTTGCTCATAAAATTAGTCAAAATAGGCCATCTATAGGGTTTTAAAATTTATGCACCTAGGAACAGGGCTTACAAACCTAGACACATGTGAACCTATAAGCTCAAAATAGTCCTACATAGATGACATTGCACCAAAGTAGGGACACTAACACCACATGGCACTGACAATACTGTCCAGAAGGGGTTTTGACACTTAGATCCTATTTACAACACAGACCAACCTCTGCCTCAATTTTTAGCCTTCAAATCATTTGTCTCAATCATTTTCTAGCCAAGTTCTTATTTGCATTATTTGTTGCTATTTTTAGAAATGTCAAAATTAGTCAATTTTGTAACAAATCAGTGGTTGTATTTATTGTATATTTCTACTCTGATTTACTATACTTAGCTCTTTAACAACATAAGATTTACATTCACAAAGTCCTAAAAGGTTAAAACACTTGGTTAACATATCTACAAGTGCATTTATTCCTTGTTTTTTCAATTTCAAATATGTTAAATTATCTCTTTCAAATTTTTATCAATAAGTGGATACTAATTTCTACATATTTCATTAAATATTTTGCATGGGGCAATCTCAACACAACACATCCTAAAGACACCCATTGCAGTTACACTCAAGGAATGAATTTCTCATTTTATCCTTTTACTTTAACACTTTCAATATTATAATAAAATGGGGAAAATGTAAACACATGAAATTGGTATTAAACACCTTAAAATGTTAGTTTGAACAAACCTTAGTATATAGGACTTGTGCATACACATATGACTCTTTCTCACATTCTCTCTTAGACATTCACTTACCTATGGGCCTGGCAATCCTAATTTTTTATTTGACACACATGATCTCCCTAGTCTCTACTTAAATAGTTTATCATCTTAAGTAGATTTGTCTTTGATCTAAGATCAATATTTCCTATATCCTGGACAACTCTAGAAATATTCAGATGAATGTAGTTACTGGATCAACTTACCTTAACCAAACCCATTTGTGCTCTCTCCAACAACTATTTTCCCAAATAAAACTTTACCTTTGGTTTGTCCCACACATCACATGTTGATTCAAAAATAAATTACCCAAAGTGTTAGCTACATAAACATATCAAACCCAATCTTATTCCTAACTAGCATTAATATAGCAAGTATCTATTGCACTAAAGAATACATCAACACATCCTTGAGGCATTGTCTTAAAGTGTCCAAATCTCTAAACCCTTAAAGGAAGATCCACCAATCCAAGTTTGAATACTATTTCAAGACCAAAATCAAAAGTTTCCAAGTGTTATGAACCATACACAGGATTTCACTACATACTAGCACATCGTTGTTGAGCACACACACAATTAGGTGGGAGAACTACGTGTAGTTTGAGCCTTCTTCAAAGTATTGGAATGTAGGAAATGTTTGACCACTCAGTGGGGGTGGTTGGATTCAACTCAACACATCCTATCTAACTCATTTTTACAAGTGAAATAAGTGTCACAAGTGGATATTGGGTTTCAAGGTGTAATAAGATGATTTTAAACCTAGGCACAAGAGTGAACCTCTATATTTGCATAGAATACCTATTTATAGGTAGGTGCAACAATCTATGATAGAGAAATATGGAACTTTCCATAGATATATATATGAAAGAGATCATATGGCTCGAGTTACCATAGGCATCCAAGCAAACCTGGATCTATCCCAGCAAGTTTTAACAGTCACTTTCTTATCCGACTAACCACGGACCCATTTCATAACACTACTGATGATTATACAATCACATATAAAAAAAAATTGAAATAAGCTAAGTACCCTATCCTTTTGGATATTTCTATTTATAAAAAGTGAAATAAATCAATCATACACTACTAGTTACATTATGATTTGCTTAATTTAGATATAGATTATACAATCTTAATTAGTCTCAAGTTCTATCTTTTTTTAAACATTAAATCTAAAATATGATAAAACAAATTCAAGACCTACAAGTTTAAACATATGATATGGATCCACAATTTACTAGGGGCATCCTCCATGCTTTCTCTAAGGGCATCCTTGAAGACATCTCCTAACAGTTCTTCAAGTTTATTTTATCTTATTGAGGTTTTATATGGTTATACATTTCCTACCATATCTTGTCTAGAGTACGCATGATAGGTTTCCATATATTTTTCTTAATTTGTTTATTTTATATGTTTATTGTCTAGTGTCCATCTCTAGTTTTCCATTTTCTATAGCCTTTGTTTCATATGCTTGTTACTTGGCATGCCTTTATTGTCTTCCTTATGATGGATGTTTTTTTTGTATATTTTGTGTCACATGCTTATGCATGATTGTATTGTGTAAATGTTTATTTATTTGTTACTTGTTTAGTCTAAATTTTTCAAGCTTACTTTATGTTTAGTGTGTCTACCCAGCTTGATCTTATTACTTTGCATTGTTATATTATCGGTGCCATGATCTATATCATGCACATTTTTCCTTTATTAGATATATGTTTGTTTTCCTACATTGACATGGTTCATAGCATGCATCTATTAGGACAAGGATCTATGTATATGTTTTCATTTCGATATATTTGTTGGTAAATTTCTTATATTGGGGTATATCTTTATTTATAATTCATTGATTATATATTTCCCATTAGGGACATATTATTTGTATGCTTACATTGACTACAGCTTGTTCATATTGGGGCATATTATTGTTGGTGCTTCATTGATTATATATTTCCCACATAGGGACAACCTCTTATTATTGTGCTTACATTTATTATACCTTGACCATATAGGGGAAACTCCACACTAATTTTCCTATAGTGCTTAGACTCAAACACACATGATTCAAGTTGCCTATTACATACACACCTTAAGGGTGATATCTTCTTTATATGACTTATACCTAGAAAACCTTGGTTTGAGGTCCTCTATACATACATACTTTCACAATAACATCTTACTATGTTACATATTAGTGTTTTATTTTTATTATTTTACACATGGTACACATAATCCATTTCTTTTGAGATGTGATTCATTGGTTCATCCCACACATCAAAAGGGGGCATATGATTTGTTTATTTTATCTTTAGTCACATGATGATACAAAATAGTCCCAGAGTGTTAAAACATACATTTGTAATGAAATTACTTAGATCAAGCCAATTCAAAATAATTAATGCAAATATAATTATCAAGAATAGAGAAACAACAATAAATTGAAATAATTAAAAGAATAATAAATGGCATCCACACCAAATGTTTATAGTACAATAAAAGAATGAAAATATAGGATTGAGTCACTTTGAATGGGTAACCTCTACAACTATGCAATAAAAACAAAATTCATAAAATGATACTCAAACATTCACCACTACCTCCCACATATATATGCTACTTAGACTATGGTTACTCCATAAGTCGGCCCTACTAATAATATGAGAACATAAAGAATTATGACATGATAAGGTAAAAGGTTATGTTAGCCACATATCAGCCACAAATATCTCAATGCATGCAATACATTAAGGGTGTAGCATTCACCTCCCCTTCAAACAACATTGTCTTCAAAATTGAATAAATTTGGATGCTTATGTAGGAATGCTCCATCCTTCCATGTTGCATCTTCACTGGTCAAATTCTTTCCACTTGATCAAATAGCCATTAATCTCCCTTGTTCATAAGTCCTTAGTGTGTGTTTGAAGTATCTCCTTAAGTTCCCAAATGACTTTGTCCTCCTCATCCAACTCAGGTAACCATCTATGCAGATATTCTTTGTCCAATTACCTTCTTCAAGCATGATATATGAAATATTGGATATGCTGTGTAGATTGATGTAACCCTAACTTGTATTCGACATTGCCATTTTTTTATAGGGTCTAATAAGGGTCGTAATGCTTAGGATAAAGTTTGTTATTTTTTTTATATTTCTAAAAACACATTTTCTTGTAAGGTTGTAGGATCACAAAGACCCAATCATCCACTTCAATATGTCTTTCACTATGGTGTTGATATACTTTCTAATTCATTTGGTTTTGTGTCATTGTCAAGTTCTCTCTTAGACTAGCTAGTACCTCATGTTGGTGTTAAATGTGTTTTTTAACAATTTAAATTTTTTTCTATACCCTCAAGGATGAGGTAATAGATAGGAGATGGTACCCATATAGTGTCACAAATAGAGGCATTTTGGATGAGGTATGGAAAGAAGTGTTATACCACCATTCTACTAGTGGCAATCAATGAACCTATCTCTCATGTTTATCTGATGCAAAACAACAGAGATAACCCTCTTATAATTTTAGTTACCTCTATTTTCCCATAAGATTGGAGATGATATGATGATATATGAGTCAACTAAGTACCTAAACATGATAATAAATCAATCCAAAAATTATTGATAAAAATAGGACCATAATTGCTTACTCGGATCTTAGGGGTACCATGTAGCTTTTAAACTATTCCATAAAATGCAATGTTATTGTACTTACTACAAATGGTTGTGACATGGGAAAATATGGCATATTTTAATTAACTTGTCTAAGATTACCATAATAACATTTTTACCATCTGACCTAGGCTATTATGAAATCTATGGAAACCTATTTTCACCTTTGGATAGGAATAAATAATGGATGATTAAGACCTAGGGTCTTATTTGTCTCACTCTTGTTTTACTGACACACCACGCATTTAGCCACAAATTTTTGGGTATCCCATTTGAGTATTTTCCAAAATAAATCTTGGTTGATTCTATGATAAGTTTTCAAGAATCCTACATGCCCCTTATTGGAGATGCATGGAGCTCTATAAGGATCTTGTGCTTGAGGGTAGAATTCTTGCACAAGTACAACTTATCTTTGTATCATATGGGATTCCCTTTTCACAAAAAATTGTTTGAGACACTAAAATCTTGATGGAGCTTCTGAATCATAACCTATTTATCAGTCTCCTTATCCCATTCAGATCTTGTGTTATTCACTAAATCTACTTTCCATATGGACATTGTGCATAGCAATGCCTCTATGGAGTCATCCCTCCTAGATTGTACATATACTACTAAATTATCATTTTATTTATTTTATATGATTTCAAAATCATACTCCAACATTCTTGTCTACATTTTTGTTGTTCTTTGGAGGAAAACCAATGTTCCAAAAATTATATTATACTATAATGATTTGTCTTCACTTTAAATATGCACTTTGGTGATATCTGATAATATTAGCCCCCAACAAATCTTGTACCATCTTTTTAGTCTCACTCTTCTAGACATATGGGTGATTTTTCAGTCTAATGTTTGGTGATTGACTCCCTGGAAATAGTTGAATGGCATATTCATATTCCCTTTTTGGTGGTATCTTTTTGGCATTGCTCGAAAAATGACTAAGTGGTTATCAAAAACTTTGTGAAAATCTCATTGTATAGACATCTTTTTTGGTTGTAATTATAAGTAAAAGTTTCATACTACAAACCCTTTTACCTCTTTTTTGAGAATCATTTGTGTCTAATGAGAACCAACCAATTGTGGATACCTTGCATGCAATCCATATTTTTCAAATGTCATGTTTCAGAATGAAAATGCATGAATGACTCTTGGAAATTCATCTATATCATTCATAAGGTTGTGAGCCATTGGACTTCCAAAAAACAATCTACCCTACCCATAGGAATAGAAAACATAAAAGAGTCTAGCATCTAATCTCGCATGGCATATTTTGATACTATGGAATTTCCCTGAACAACTAAATGTGCCACCATTTGCAAACATGGCCTTAAATTTGGAGCTAGATTAAAAAAACTATTCAAGGTGTCTAAAACTTATTATTGAGTAAGTTACGTGTGCTCTCAAAGTTAATCAACATTGTCACCTTTTATTTCTTTAGGAAACCCACTACTTTGAGGTTTTTGGGTGTTAAAAAAGTGCATGACACAAGATATTTGGTTGGGCATCTACTAATTATTCCTTTGGGGCATCATCACCCCCACCTATTACTTCTTCATCCTCTTCTTCTTCATTTGCACCTTCAATGCAGAATACTTTATTCTCAACAGATTTATATCCTTTGCTGTATTTGTTGTCATAGTTGAAGCATAACAATTTAACTCATTTCTCTTGAATTTGTTGAGGATTCAATCTAGTAGGTTAAGGGAATGACTGTGTCATAGTAATGTGATATCTTCTAGTAGTGAATGCTTATCGCTTGACTAGATCTATTTCCTTTAACCTACATGCAAAGACCATAGACTTTGATACTAAACTTGGATTAAACATGTAATCATCAAGTTGAATGTTATCCATGAGCCTGCCTCAGAGAAGTTCATTTGGGGAATTCTCTATGATGTCCTCTACACAGAAGGAGAAGTAATAATAAGGCCCTTCTTTTTCTTTTGATTGCACAACCATTTATACTAAATGAACTACTCTAAATTCAAATACAAAGATGTCATGACCACCTTTTATGCACATGGGGTCTAATGTAAGTAAAAAAAATCATTTGACTAATCCAAGTAACCTATTAGGTAGCATGTTTCTTGAACTTGTCATTGAACTTGGATTGTTTTCACTAGAATAACATGAGTGCCCTAGTGAAGAATCATTGGGTGTTGATGCAGTTTGCATATTGGCCATGCCAATTGCTAGTGTCAAATTGATGCTACTCAAGTTTCCTTTCATTATGTCCAAGTCACCTTTGACAACATCCAAATCTTCTTTTTTACCCATGTTTTGAACATCTACTTGGATTTGGGTAACCAACATAGAAACCCAGGTATCATAAGTTTTGAACTCGATTTAATCCTTACTAGGCATTTTTCTTGGAGTGGCTTGCCATTTTTTCGCATCCTCTAGTATTTGGATTGACCATGCATAAACTTTAGGGTGCAAGGTTTGGAAAATTAGGGTTAGGGTTTAGTGTAAAGCATTTCAAGGTCAAAAAAGTGTACTAGAGGCTTATACCATTGTGATGTCTTATCAAGACAGATCCAACTACTATATTTTTCACAAGGGTATGAAAAACATATCTAGACTTTTTTTCTTTGAAAAAAAACTCAAGCAATATTGTGCTGATGGAAAAAATAAATTCCCTCCAGAATGCAAGTATGTTTTTTGATCCTTTAGCTAATAGAACAACACTATAGCATATCTAAAAAAATTGTGCCGCATAACCTTTACCCAAATTAAAGTTTTGATCCCACTTGTAATAAATTTACTAAGATAGATCAAGCTAATTCACAACAACGGATGCAAATATTATTATCAAGAACAAAGCAACGAAAATAGATAACAATAATCAAGATCAGAATAGAGCACCTCCACATCAAATATTAATAGCAAAGTAAAAAACTAGAAATATAAGATTGAGCCATTTCGAGTGGGGAACCTCCACAATCATGCACTAAGAACACAATTTGTAATATGACACTCAAGTAGTCACCACTACCTCCTCTATATACCCTATTTAAGCTATGATTACTCCATCAGATGAATGTACTAACAATATGAAAACATAGAGAATTGTGACATGATAAGGTAAAAGGGTATGTTAGCTACAACACCACCATACATATTTCAATAAACACTATAGGTTAATGGTGTAATAACTTCTCCTTGCTTCCACATTTAGAAGTAATCATAGAGTGTCATACAACATACTCCATTTGGTCTCTTCAATGAGACCCATACTAAGAGAAAACACAATTTTTGAACTATGGATTTCTCATAATCATCTTCACAATTTCTAAACAACTAGGTGTATTTGTTCCAATTTTTTATTCTCTCGATGATTTCAGTTGTTCCTTGAAATGGATTTATATAGATATTTATTTTCTTGCAAATTTTTCCATTATGTTTATAGGTGCATAGGTTTTTATATTTTAGATATAAGGGTGTGGATGTTTGATCCAAGATCTTGGTGATTAGGCTTGCATCACCACAATTGCTTGTTGAACTGCATTGAGTGTTAGTTTCCATTTTTTTCAAAGATAAAGCTTTGATTGAGATAGGGCCCTCAATGACTGCATTTTTTTAAGGTTTTGTGCACTGATTAGAGTTGTCAAAAAGGAGATCAATTTCTCAATGATCCATAATGAATTTTGAAAAATTGAGCAAGGTTTTTGAAACCTAGGACCAAAGTATTAGAGTCATCAAATTTATTTATAAAAATGACACATTTCCCAAGAGTATACTTTAACTCTAAAATATGCTTTTGATTTGACCAAGGGCATAACATTCCACTCCTAGTCAAAAAATTAAAGTTATGCATTTGCAAGACATTTTTAAAGTTTTATTCGTCTTGATTCTTGGACTTATTTCCAACTAATTTCAAATTTTGACAATGTATAAATTTAGGACAATTCAATATTCTTCTCCAAAACCTAATTTTGCACATTTCAATTATTCTAAAATATTCCTTTATACAATTAGATTTGATTTTTATTGTTATATTACTATAATTTGTTTGAATTTGATTAACAACATTGTTATATGGTTAGGTGGAGTGCACTGTTAATGTAAAACCACCTAAACATATCACACTCGATTCCCAAATTGCAATAGCAGTTAGATTTGTAAATATTAGGGGCTGTCATTTTCTCCTTATCTATATTTATTTTATTTTTTTTGCTAGATAGAACATATGTAAATTTAAAGAGTTGAGGGAGAGGCTCAAAGTTTCTATCTACTTACTTTAGTTGAGGGAGAGGCTCAAAGTTTCTATCTACTACTTTTGATAAGTTTATACAACATTTATTTTATTTTGTTTTTGTTTTGAAAAACATCTCAAGAGAGATGCCATATTTGGGTAAGACCCGAGGAGATGGAGGTATCTTTTTCACCAAAATTGCCTAGAGCTCACACTTCCCCTACCTCTTTTGGCATGCTTAAATATTATGCCTAACCAAAAGATAAACAGTCACTGAGCCATGTATGTACCAGCCAAGAAAACCAACAAAATTGATACCTTATAGCTCATGCAAGAACCAAGGTCAAAAAGAAGACCCAACATAATTCTAATTAAGACTAGAATTGGAAGCACGCCCCACCACCGCCAAAAGCAATGGAGAGGAAGCTAATGACCAGCCAAAGAGAACCAAAAAACAATAACAGCCAACTAAGGAAGAAATGTGTTGTTCCCAAAATTAATGATGCTCATTTTGTGGACAACCCCTTTGAAACTTGTCTATTTTATAATCTACACTCTAAGTTCGTTGATTGAGATAAGATTCTCTTGATCTCAAAAGAAGTTGTTTGACATCCTAGGAAAGTTTACAACATTCTCTTGCTATGATTTCTTGAAAATCATGTAACCTGTTGTAGTCATAAATTGATCAAAATGTCAATTTTGATAATTTTGAGGGTGTTAGTAAATTTTGGTTTTGCTTATGCAAGGTCGGCACTTTTTATCACTTTTACATGGTTTTTGATTTTCTTCATGCTCGAACGACACTTTTCACCACTCACACATGGTTTTTATTTTCAACATGCTCGGATGGCACTTTTTTCTGACATTACAATATTGTCAGCATGTGTCAGGTGGGTTAAAATTGCTGCCTTAGCAAGATCTTTGAGATCTTGAACTTCAAGTGGCATTAATGGCCAATCGTGCCGAGTATTAACGCTTGTTTCCAAAGATTTTAAATGCATTTTTTCATTTGATTTTTCTCGTCAATTCTTTTTTAGAGTTTCCTCAAGCTTAGGGTTTTGAACTTGTCGAGTAAGTTATTTTCAACTTCTAGGGTTTCATTTTTTGAATGATATCTACTTCAGATTAATATTTTTATTTTTTGTTTTATCAAACCCTTATTCTTTCATATATTTGTGTCCTAGTTTTCTTTATCTTTACTGGGTCAAACTAGTGAAATCTGCCAACCTTCATTCATGCCCTTGGTTTTTGATGAGTGTCATCGGTGGTCTGACCCGACCAAGCTCTACCCCCCAACATGTTGGTTGAAAACCAATTCTTCCCAAGACATTGTGATGAAATCTTTATCCACTACCCTCACACTTCCTGTTGCGAACAAGTCAAATGCAAAGTTGGCATTTTTTGCCACTTAAGTATTTTGACATGTTTTCAAGTGAAAGTGTATGGGTGGTGAAATCTATCACCCTTACATGAAAAACCTCCAAGCCCTACCCTATGCATTATCGACAAAATTTTCCGTTCAGACATCAAAACTTGCGATCTCTCATTACCTTCAGTAGCATCAAATTCTGCCACTTGAACATCAATAGAAAACCATACCAATCTCAAATGTAGACAAATTTATCCACCTCTGCATAACACTTGAATTTCCTCATTACATGCATGAGGGGTGAATTTTACCACTGATGCATATATAACAATATCTTTCACATGCAAGGATGACAAATGTTGCCCCCCATGCAAACATTCTCTTAAATTTTCCCAACTTTGGGATATGTTTCATTTTATTTTTTTGAGCCCACGTTCTCCTAATTTTTAGCCTACTCTCACTTTAGCCCCTTCAAATGCGTCTCCATAGTCTTGATCATCGACATGAAATTTTCTCAGATCGTTAGTATTTTCTCTAATTGCATGATCATGACTTTTTGTTGCAATTTCTTCTGTGGATCTTCTTTCTTCATCGACATCCTTCTAGTGATAGCTCATTTAGATGACTGAGTTGTCTCCGAAGAAGTCAAAAGTGATGAAGTACAAATATCAAGGTGTTTTTCCAATCACCTCAGTTACTTATAATGTCGATGACATTAGAGATACTGAGATTGGGCATGTGGTATGGCTGAGTTTGTGGAGAGAACCAAGTCAAGCAATCCCAGCTCTAAAATAAAGAAGATAATTGACAGTAATATTCATTTGGTATCTTCTTTCCCGGTGGCAGCCCACAACATAGAATTTATCTTTTAGCATGCTTAGTTCTACAAAGGAGATACTAGGGCTATGATGGATGTCAGTGGCAATGTGACAATCAGACTAGATCCTAAATTTATTGATAAGTGTTTATATGCCTTCATGCAATAGAAGTGATAAAACTTGATTTGTTTGAAACACAAAAAGAGTATGACAAAAATCTTGAAAAGGCAAAGAAGGTAATCAATAATAAATGGCTCAAGATGTCAAGGTCAAATTTGTCAAGATGGCCACAAAATTTTCTTAGAAGTGACTTTATAGAAGAATTTGATGATCTGATAACTCTTCTCAGTAGGATAAGAGGTTTGTCATCTTCCTCACAGTTTCATGAATGGATGTATCCTTTCATCAAGGTAATACTCCAAGGCAAACAAACCATCTTCTAGGGAGAACAAATCAGCAATGTTTTGCATGAATAATTGATGAAGGTATCCACTACCTTCAATTTCTACATGACTTTTTATTTGGTGTATATTGTAGCTTCTATAAAAATATTTTCAGGTCTAACATCATAAAGAGATAGGAGGGTAATACCTATATATCAATACTATTTTCAACTAACATTAAAGGGTTTTATTCATCATTTAAAGAGAGTAAATGATGCTTTATTTATAGTAATCTTATATATTTTCGATCCTCAACTAGAACAAAGAAGAGTGTCATATGAGTCTTGGTCAGTGGTAAATGATTTTGAATGCATGTTCTTACAATTTCCTTCTTTCTCATACTTGAGAGTTGACTTTTTCCAAGGTCATCATTATATGATTCCATAATTCCCCTTAGACAAATTGGTCTTAATAGAGTTATACAGATAAATGATCATTGTGCATAATAAACAGATGGAGCTCAAGAAGCCCAGTTTCAGGTTTCCAGTTGAAATTGACAAGTATTCAGTATTAATTATTGTGAAGGCTAGGGTCATGGAAATTGAGATGCAGCATGTAACCATGAATTAATTCAAGAGAAGACCAAATTTTGACTATAGGGGCATGGTAGACATAATCAAGAGGAAAACCCAATAACATGAACCTATGGTTGAAGATGTTTGGGTAGATTTGAGAATAGAATATGTCAGGAGATTGGACTATAACAGGTTATCTCTTGAGCAGATTAAATATCTGAGATTTGTTGATATTTTTGAGAATATAGTAGATGATGGAGAGTCGATTAATGATAGATATAATACTGAACAAGTTGCTAATACCCCTCTCCCTCCAATCTAATGGTCCCAAAAAGAGTTGACCTCTTTGAGGAAAAAATTTAAATCTATATTGGAAAACACTAATAATTAGCTAAAAAATAAGGGAATTGCTTTAAAAGAATTCCTCACAGGGTCAAAAATTAAGATTTAAGAGGAAGCAAGAAGAAAGGTAGAGAATAAGATGAACAAAAGTGATGTTCTTTTTTCTTGCAAGCCACAAAAGCTTAAAATCATATTTGTGACAAAGAAGTCAAAAACTATGGAGAAAGAGTTTGAAATAGAGGATATGAAAGTTCAGAAATAGAGCACTGAAGAACCAGCCATGAAAGAGATAGAGATTGAAGACAGAGCTATAAATCAATAAGAGGAGGAAAGTTTCTCCCCATAAGAGACTGTACAACAAAAAATGAGAGTCTCTTCTCCCCTGCCTAACACACATGTTGCAGCACCTTTGTCTATCTCTCCTATTAATATTTCTTCTTCTGAATCTCCCTTTCCTTTTAAAATAATTTTTGACAACCCTCAAAACACTTTTGAAGATGTTCTTTGTTCCTTAGGGTCTATTCCTAGTTTGTCCTCATCTTTTGATATCAGAGATACTTCTATTTTTGATCACTTTGTAAAAGGTGCAATTTTTACTAACACTTCACCTATTCTTTCCACTACCAATGCAAGTGCAGCTTAGATGATGCCAATAATGGGGATAGACCCTAATATGAATAATTATGTGCTTCCACCATGGTTGTCAGCTTATACACCAAAAATCAAGAAATAAGTCATCTCTCCAGATGACTTTGATTTTAATAAGCTGGTGCCTATAAAAGCCAAGACCTCGAAGAAGCCAAAGATTCTTTCAAAAATACTTGGGGACAAGGGACACAAATTTTTAGAGATTGCAAGACCTCCACAGGATGCAACCATGGAAAATTTTGATATAAATGATTAATCTATCTCTAGAGTTGAGTTAGGCAAGATAACTCATGAAAGTGCCAAGAATGATATGCAGTCAGCCATGGACAACCTAATTCAGAAATTTGATAGGGAGAAAGAAATTAAAGATCATTACAAAGCAATGATGAAACAGTTGACTGCAGTGGTAAAGAAAATCATTTTGAATTCAGAAATAGTAACTCCTTAGACCATTTCTGTAGAAGACCCCATCATTCAAAAAGTAGAAAAGACTCATCTCAAAGGAAAAGTACTTGAAGAGTACTTGGACATGATACGTAAACAAGGAAATTCCCTACTTATAGAGCTATCTGAGAAGACAGATAAAATGAGGAAAATAAAAGCATAACTTGATGATCTCATTGATGTTGTTTCTCAAGATATTGAAAGCATAGAAAAGAATCATGATAAATGTGTGGAGATAAGAAAATTGAAGATAAGCACTCCAATATCAATTGGTGTCATTCTTGATAGGGATTCTTATACTGAAACTAAAGAGGCATTGACATATAGGAGCCGTGTGCTTAAAGATTTGATCAATGACCCTTAATCTACAAAAAAACTCAATGAACAAAGTGATGTCAGTCTTTTACATAAATTGGAGGAGTTACCTTGCAAGATTACTTCACAAGATAACCAATTTCTCTCGACAAAAGAAATGATTCAAAAATTTGAAGATGTCCCAGAAAAAATTTGAAGATAAAATATTTTCTATAGTATCTGTGGACAATATTCTGGACAATCTATTGACTTTGGATAACTTGAAAACCAAGTTAACTAGTCATGTAAAATCAATCACCACAGTAAGAAATGTCATAGTTAGAGTCAAGATGATTTTTAGGGACATTGTTATTCCAAACAATATCGGGATGCAAGCATCTTTCACTATGTATGATGGAACATGAAAAAAGATGGTGATATGAATTGAAGCAATATTTTTTTCCCTTAATTTATTTTCTATTTTTCAGATGTACTTTTGAAACAACTTTGGACATTTTTACATGTCCTTTTTTTCATATGTAATTACATGTAAAAAATAGGAAGTCCCAAGTCAATAAGGATTCTTATTTTTTAATAGGTCAAAGTAGTTAAGCTTCTCCTAAATTTTCTCAAGGCCTCTCCCTATAAATAAAGAGGGCCTCTCTAGTAAAAGGATCTTTTAGTTAAGGAATCGAAACTTTGCCAAATTGAAGAGCATTTTGAGACTTTGAGTTCAAATTGTAAATCAAATTTTATCAAGTAAATAGGAAAGCAAGGGATATTTCAAACTTTGTGTTGAAATAACTTGTGTTGTATTGAAAATTTTTCTTATGTCTTTTTACTAATATGATTTTATCTATTTGATTAACTAATAGTGTGAGTGAAAATAATTTGGGAGATGGTTTGAAGTTAATTGTGGAGACTTTGAGCTACAATAATTATCTTTAGTTTGTGATGTAGTGTTTTAAAGTAAAGGATATTGGAAAGGCTTTAAACTACTATTATCTTTTGTGATCATTTATTTTGTTATAATTTTCGGTGAATACTTTGTGATGCACCTCATTCTACTATGTTCTAAGTTATAAATCAACAAAAGAAGCAATGATAGACTTTGTGCTCTCGTGGGTTTCCTAATTTTTCAGTTAGTATCAAAAAAGTATTATTTTATTTTGTAAACATCATTTTTGAAAAAAGAGAAATAGATGACATGGTCTCACCCCTGAATTAGTATTTATTATAAATTAGTTTGTGATAGTTTATAGGGAACCTCCCCTTGCTGAGAGGAGAGATCTATCTCATTACAATGTGGTTGATATAGCCATTTTGCCTTCAGTTAGTTGAAAACAAAATATTCAACCAAATTTTTTTTGACAACTCCATTGGAGACCGAATGCGCAATTTGAAACCTCATGCTCCGAGTTAAAACATTTCTAATTATTTTTTATTTGTTTCAAAATTTTGTTGAGTATACTACATTTTGACAGATTCACGGTATACGTGAAGCAAGAGAGCTCAAGGTATTATTGATCTTGTATTTGAGTTGATGCAACAAAATAATTTAGATCTTTTGCCTCTATGACCTCGTCTTCAATGAACCAGGAGTTTTCCTTCCATGAATGCCAGGTCTCCAATACCAGGTAAAGCTTCTAGTTCTAGTGCTAGCATAGTTTTGTTTATTCATACTCCATAAAGGTTTGTTATCATGCCTTTTAATCATCATATCATGGCATCCCAAGGCCCTTGAGGTAACACTTTTGGTCCTCTAAATTTAAACCCACCTTTGCATGAACTACCTCATAGTTTAAGAAAGAATTTTTTCAATTTTTATGGTGACAAAAAAGTTCATCCTGATGAACACATTACAACTTTCTGCATAGCCTGTGGTGTGATAGGTGTTGAACATAAAGATGTGGCAATAAGACTTTTTATGAAAATACTGTAAGGTACTACTATAGATTGATTTTATCATCTTCAAGCTCAGACTATAACCAATTGGAACACTCTCAAGACCAATTTTGAGGCTAGGTTCAAATCTGCAGAAGATGCACACACCTTATTGGCTCAGCTTATACAAATGAAGGAGCCTCATGAGCCTATGAGACACTTCATCGCTTAATTTAATAAGCTGAGGAACATGATTCTTGCAATTACTCAGCCAACACCGAAAAATCTTAAATGCTTCTTTATCAATTCTCAACTTCTCAAAGTGAGTTTTCTGTTAAGGCAAGTTAGCCCTACAAATCTTCTTGCAGCTCAGATTTTGGCTATCGAAGTCGAAGATGATCTTATCCTTGTAGGTAAGATAAGAAGAGATTCCAACAAAAGTAGATTTTTCTCTTCTGCTGAAAATTCTTTCACTAACACCACCGACCCTATGGTGCAAAAGATAGCAAATGAATTGCTAGCTCTGAAAAGGCAAATATCTCAAGGTATGTCTGTTCATCCTTCTTATCCGGACATACCAAAGAAGACATTTTGTAATAATTCATATCAAGACAACGCTACTAAAAATTAAGGGCAACCTAATCGTCTTTCTCCTACATAGGGAAAACTTATCATTGAAACAGTGCCAGTCAACTCAGCGGTTGGTTATTATGAAGCCAAACATGATCATTCTTTCCTACCTGAGTTGGACCAAGAAAATGATGCTAATCTCTTTGCAAAAGGAGAAGAAGAATTCATTGGTGACTCCACCATTAATTTTTTAAATTACCAAGATGAAGCTAAAAAAAGAAGGTGAAGTCTATGATGGAGCATATGTTGTTTTTACTAGGTCCTAAAATCAGTCAACTCAGCAAGTTGATAAGAAAAAAGCAAGAAAAGAACCTCAACCAATGATCTCAATTGCTAAATGGAAAACGTTGTTGCCTTTCCAATCAAAAGCTGTGGTGGGCAATAAGCAAGTAAGTACATCTAACAATCATGTATCTTATGTTTCTGTTCCTCAGACCAATACTACATCAAATAAAAATCATAATGATGGATTTCTTTCTTGTGTTCTTAGTTCATTCCAATTATTCGACATAATAGATCATGCTAGGAAGACCAAGATCCAAATTTCTGAAATTGAGTATTTACAAGCTAATTCTGAACAGTTTGATAGGTTGGTTGAATACATCAAAAATAAAACCATCCTTATAGGACAATTTTTTTCAAAAGTGACTCATGTTTCCTCAAAAAAAAATCTACCCAAAATAATCTTCTCACTACTCCCCTTATTGCATCTGAAAAAATAAAACCTTTCTATGTTTCTTTATTAGTAAATGGTCATAAGTTGAGCAATTGCATAATAGATTATGGAGCCTTTAATAATATTATGTCTGCTAAGATAGCCGACTTTTGGGAGATGTTTTTCCATGAAAATAAGCAAGTACCACTTTTGGGTCAAATTAAAAATGCCCAATTCGCATTTGCAGTTTTTACAGACAAGAGGATTAAGATGACAATCCTAGTGGTTGATGTTCCAGCTTCGTATGGCATTCTGCTCGAACGTAATTTTTGCAAGGATGTAGATGGAGAGTTGAACATGGATCTATCTGAAGTAAAGATACATGTTAAAGACATCATGCAAAAGTTGCTTCCTAATAAAGAGGCAAAATATATTGTTACCCAAACGATAAATTCTAAAGCTCAAATTTTGTTTGAGTCCTCGAGAATGGGTAATTATTTCCTACCCACTAAAGATGTTTCTAATTCATTAGATGAGAGTTCATCAAGTGATAGCTCAGATAATTCAGACAGAGAATCAAAAGAGTTTTCATATGAAAGTTCAGGTGAATGCATAATAATGCCAAATTCTTCCCTCACTGATGAAGAGAAATCTTATGATCAAAGAAACATTGATGATAGTTATTCTTCTACCGATTATGGAGCCAAAAAAATTTTAATATCCCCACAAAGTGATATCTTCTCTTTCTCATATAAGTTACAATTCGACAATACCAACAAAATTGCTAAATATGAGTCATTATTGCTCAGATTGAAAGCCGCTCATGCTAGAGGTGTTAAGATTATTCATGCTCAAGAAGATGTCAAATTAGTGGTTTGTCAAGTGAATTTTTTTTATCAAACCAAAAATGAAAGATTGTGACATTATCATAATTGTGTATTGGATTGCATTGAAACTTTTGATATTTTCAATATTTTTATGGTACCAAGAGAATTTAATGATCGTGTAGATTCATTCGCTATCTCTGTCACTCTCATGGTTCTTCATAAATATTTCAAAGGAAACAAGTACACTATTGAGCTGATATTTTGACCAAGTGTACCTAATAATACTGATCATTAGTAGGTGTTCAATGGTGATAATCAAATCATTGCTTTCTTGAAAAAGATGGATAGCTTTGATGAGCGCTATTTTGAAGGTAGTGAATCTCTAACACAGGAATCAGTTTTCAAAATAAATCCACAAACTAGTGAAGAGTTTATTCAACTAAAAGGGAATAAAATTTCAAAAAGTTTGATTTCACTTGAAAAGTTATTTGGTAAGCATGAAAAATATATCAAGAAGTAGCAACAAATGGATTCAAGATCTTCTATGGAATTTGAGCAAGTAAATTTGAATTCGGAGGCAGATCCCAAAATGGTCAACATTGGAAAATGTTGTATTGCTGATGAAAAGTTCAAATTCATTACTCTCATTTGTCATTATATTGATGTTTTGACATATTTTTATGATGATCTGAAGTCCTTCAGGGCTAAGGAAATTCAGCATGAAATTCTCTTTAAAGTTGGGTCATTACCTTACAAGTAGAAACAAAGGAAATATAACTCCAAAATCTCAAGTACTATCCTTTCTAAGATTCAAAAGATGTTGAATGTAAGAATATTTTTTTCAATTCATCATTTCCCCTGTATTGTGAACATAGTTCCTATAAGGAAGAATGGAGAAATCCATATTTATATTGATTTTAAGAATGTCAACCAATCTTCTCTGAAATATAACTACCCCCTACCCATCATGGACCAAGTATTGCAAACAGTGACTGGTTCAAAAATGTTGTCTATGCTAGATGGTTTATCAGGGTATAATCAAGTGGAAGTTAATAAATCAAATTAGTATAAAACTATTTTCAATACACCTTGAGGCACATTTACATATCGCAGAATGTCTTTTGGTCTGATCAATGCTGACGCCAAATTTCAGAGAGCAATGGACCTTGCCTTCAAAAATGAGATAAAAAAATTTATTGTGGTGTATCTTGATGACTTCACTGTTTTCTCTAAACACCGTCATGATCATGTGCACCATTTACGACAAGTGCTAGAAATCTATCAGCAAAATGGTATTTCTCTCAATCTTAAGAAGTCAATTTTTGGGGTTACAGAAGGTAAACTTCTCAATCACATTGTATCCTGAGAAGGCACTAAAATTTACTCAGAGAGAGTCAAATGTATTCAAAGTCTTACTCTCCTTGCTAGTAAGACTGCAATTCATTCTTTCTTTAGAAATGTGAATTTTTTGTAAAGGTTCATTCTTGAATTTGTAGAAAAAACCCGTCACATCGTCAACATGATGAAGGGTAAGGCTACTTTCCATTGGACTACGGAAGGCAAAGTGGCATTTGAAGATATTAAGAAGGCTATTGCTCATGCTTCAATCTTTATTTGTCCAAACTATACCAAAAATTTCATAGTATACAGCTACGCTTCTGAATATACACTTTCAATAATTTTGGTTTAGTAGAATGAAGAACGTGTGGAATCTCTCATATCATTTGAGTTGTCCTCTCAAAGCTCACAAATTTAAATATTCAAACATGGAGAAGCATGATTATGTCGTGATTAAAGGCAATAAAGTATTTTCAATTAGATATCCTAAATTCACATATTGTTGTTTTGGTGTCTGACATAATAGTAAAGTCTATTCTAACTCAACAAGTGTTTGGTACTAAAAGGGGCAATTGGATTGTTAATATCCAATAGTTTAATCTTAATATCAAACCTACTAAGCTTGTGCATGGAAGAGGCTTGTGTCAATTGATTGTTGATAATGTACCAAAAGAGATAGGGGATGAAGAAGCAGAAGTTGAAGACATACCAACAGTCCTTTTTGTCACGACTACTAATGAGTGGTATTCAAATATCGCTCATTTTCTTACCTATGGTGAGTTTCCTACCCATCTATCTTATAAGAAGAAAAACACTGTTAAGTTGAAGGCTCTTAACTATGTCTTATGGGATAATTCTTTGTACAAAAGAATCCTTGATGGAGTATTTTTTCGTTGCATGAATAAAGCGCAACAAAGTAGACTTCTAGAGTCGTTCCACAATTTGCTCTATGGAGGACTTTTTTTGCACCCATGATAGCTCACAAGATTCTATGACCCAGATACTATTGGCCTACACTGTTTCAAGACGCGTATAATTAGGTGCGTAGGTGTGAGTTGTGTCAATAGTTCATTAGAAATCTTAAGTTAGTCACATTATCTCTCAAGTCGGTGGTGATTGAAGAACCTTTTCAGCAATGGGGCATCAAATTTATTGGCGCTGTGAATCCACCATCAAGTGCAAGACATGACTATGTTCTCACCGCAATAGAGTATTTTACCAAGTGGGTGGAAGCCATCCCAGTTAAGCATGCTACATCGAAAGTCATATGCAATTTTTTTAAGAAAAATATTATTTCCCGGTTTGAAGTTCCAAATAAGATTGTAGTAGACAATGCTACTTGTTTTTCTTCCCATGAGATTACTGACTTTTGTTACAAGCATGGGATCATTCTTTCCCACTCCTCAGACTATTAATTGCAAGGAAATGGTCAAGTGAAATCAAGTAACAAGAATCTTGGTACTATTATTTGGAAAGTAGTAGATGAGAATCAGAGAACTTAGCATAAAGCGTTGTTTGATGTTTTATGAATAGATAGGATTACCCTTAAAAGGGTAATAGATATGTCACCATTTCAGCTTCTGTATGGTCTAAATGTGGAGAGACCAATTACCTTAGAATTTCTAGCACTAAAGTTAGAAAAGATAGTGGAAGATAGGACTTTTGAAAGTTCTATTGATAAAAGGATCATGTTGTTGGGTTGTGGAGCTAAAAGCTTCACTGATGCAAACATGGAGGAGGTTGTTGAGGTGCAGAGAAATCAACATCGGTCAGGCCAACAGACTTCAGTCATATTCAGAGCACAGAGCTACCAACATCGGTCATTGATCATCTGACGTCGGCCATCTCCAGGTAGATAGGGACCGACGTCGGTCACCTATGTAGTTTCGAACTGTGAGTTTCACGGATAGTTTGTTAACGAACCGATTGTTTGCATGTTAAAAGCTAATTTTAGTCTTGAACTGCGGATCTAATTATTGTAATTAGATGTCTAATTATTGTTTGCATGAGATCTATATAATAGACTCATGGGCTGTATTGTAAAGTGTGAGGGATCAAAGCAGGGATTTCTCGAGTGCTAGATAGAGAGAACAAGCTTGGCTCCTCATAGTGCCATAGTGTCAAGTGTGTATGATCAGGTAGATATGTGGGAGAGCAAGGTCTGGTAGAAGATCCATAGGGGTTTTGATTTGGAGGACAAGGGTTCTTCATGGTATGTAAGATCAGGATGGTCTACAGGTGTGCAAGATTAGGAAGGAGATCTACATGTGGTAAGTAAGGTCAGTTGATCTGCAAGTATTTGTGTGTGCGAGATCTAGGTTGGCAGGTGTTGCAAAATCAAGTTGATTTACAGGTAGCAGCAAGATCAGGGAGATCAGCAACACAACCGGTGTAACAAGCTCATGGGAGATCTACTTGGAGTACAGTGTGTACTCGGTCATGAAGTACGTGGAGTACTTATGTACTGGCAGTAGTGATACTGACTAGTGGTACTGGCAATAGTGATATTGACTGGTTGGAGGTGAACACCAACTCTGTGTTTGAATTGTGTGTTGGAACCGTAATTGAGAGACTGAGCTCTTGAAGAGATTTACTATTTATGCCCTAGAGGTGTGGGAGCCCTAAAGGTGTGGGAGGAAGAAGACTGTGGCATCTTCTTTGTTGTATTTCTTTCTGGAAGAGTATTAATACAATCGGGTATTGTCTCTCATATTCTGTGTTATTTTCGAATTCTAGTTACTTGTGCATTCTGGTTAAATTCTGTGTTTAGTTGCTTATACATGGTAATCAATTGTGCTTCCTAGATCCTGACAGTTGGTATCAGAGCAAAGTTGTAGGGAGTAGGTTTGTGTTTGATTATAGGTCACTCTCAGGGGTTTCTGATTGAGTGGGAGTATAGCAATGGCAGAAGAAAGTAAGCTAAGAATGGAGGAATTGAAAAACAAGAATGGTCAATTACGGTGTTATGGAAAGAAAGAGCAGGTAAAGAAAGATTGTTGATCGGTACAAGATCAGCGTGAAAGAATTGAAGAAATAAATTTTGCAGGTGTTGTTGCACAGGATGCTCTGGGATGTTCTTTGGATAAAGTAGAATCTTGTTTTATAAATTATGTTGCCTCTTTCCATGCAGCCCTAAATAGAGTATTTTTCCATGTTAAGGTCCATGGAGACTTTGAAAAGATTTATTTAAGGGTTGGTGAGCCTTGTCAAAGTATTGGCAAAGGGGAAGTGCGACTGAAATTATAGACGGCCAACACATGGGTGTTGAAGGAGGTGATGCAGGTCCCAGTCCTAGAGATGTGGCTAATTTCTATAGGAAAATTGGGTGATGAGAGATGCACAGTAACTCTCATAGTGGATTCTTGGAATATTACCAAGGATGCACTTGAATTTGCATGTGGTAAGAAAGCAAGTACTCTTTATCTACTTGCTTGTATTACTGATTCTACTTCTGTTGCACAGGTGTGGCTTTGTAAGCTTGGTCACATAAGTGAGAAGGGAATGGACAGTGGAAGATAGGACTTTTGAAATTTCTATTGATAAAATGATCATTTACCTAACTGAACTAGAGGAGCAACGAACTATGGTAGTGGACCATATCGTTGAGCATCAAAGTCAGGTAAAAAAACTCTTTGACAAAAAAGAAAGAATTCATGAGTTTCAGATTGGAGATTAAGTCTTGTGGGATAAGAGGAGAGAACCAAAAAGAATGCATGAAAAGTTCGATTCTTTGTGGAGAGGTCCGTTCACCATTCATCAATTATGTGGTGAAAATAGCTTCTTGCTGAAATATCAAAATGGAACACCATTCTTGTTGCCTCACAATAGACAATATCTAAAACACTTCAATTCTTGAAGTATTAGATAAGTTCATTTGTATATTTTTTATGTTTTTATTTTTGAGTTTTTATTTAATCTTTTGTGTCTTTTTCTTTTTGGTAGCTTGACTCCGTAGCCCAATGACATGGATGAAGGCATTTAGAGACTGAATTCTTCTCCCTTCGATCGTTTCAAAGTTTGATTGATTGAAGTTCTCCAGCTGGAGCCAACTTTTGTTCATAAAATCAGCTACGCTCATTTTGTGGACAATCCCTATGAAACTTGTCCGTTTTGTAATCTACACTCTAAATTTGTTGATCGAGACAAGATTATTTTGATCTCAAAAGAAGTTGTCTGACATCATAAGAAAGTTTATGACATTCCTTCGCCATAATTTCTTAAAAATCGTGTAACCTGTTGTAGTCATAAACTGATCAAAATGTCAATTTTGATCATTTTGAGAGTGTTAGTAAATTTTGGTTTTACTTATGCAAGATCGGCACTTTTTGCCACATTTACATAGTTTTTTATTTTTTTTCATGTTCGAGCGGCACTTTTCGCTGCTCACACATGGTTTTTATTTTCAACATGCTCGGATAGCACTTTTTACCACCATTGCAATGTTGTTGACATGTGTCAAGTCGACCGAAATTGCCGCTTGAGCAAGATCTTCGAGATCTTGAACTTTGAGTGGCATTAATGGCCACTCGTGATGAGTATTAAAGCTTGTTTCCAAAGCTTTTAAGTGAGTTTTTTCATTTAATTTTTCTCGTCAATTCTTTTTTTGAGTTTCTTCAGAGTTTCCTTAACCCCTTTTAGTGACCACTCGATCGTGGTGACGAAGGAAGATTTCAAATTTTCTGCCGCCAAGCTTAGGGTTTCAAACTCATCGGGTAAGTTGTTTTAGACTTCTAAGGTTCCATTTATTGAATGATATCTGCTTCAGATTAATATATTTGTTTTTTGCTTTGTAAACCGTTGTTCTTTCATGTGTTTATCCTAGTTTTTTTAATCTTTAGTGGGTCAAACCAACGAAATCCGCCAACCTTCATTCATGCCCTAGGTTTTTGATGAGTGTCATCGGTGGTTTGACCTGACCAAGCTCTACCCCAAACATGTTATTTGAAAGCCAAGTCTTCCGAAGACATTGTGATGACGACTTTATCCATCGCCCTCACACTCCCTATTGCGAACAAGTCAAATGCAAAGTTGGTATTTTTTGTCACTTAAGTATTTTGACAATTTTTCAAGTGAAAGAGTATGAGCGGCAAAATCCTCTACCCTTACACAAAAAACCTCCAACCCCTACCCTATGCATGGTCAGCAAAATTTGCTGCTCAGATATCAAAACTTGCTATTGCTCTCATTACCTACGGTAGCATCGAATTCCGTCACTTGAATATCAATAACAAACCATACCAATCTGAAATGTCGGCAAATTTAGCTGCCTCTGCATAACACTTGAATTTCCTCATTAGATGCATGAGCGGTGAATTTTGTCGTCGATGCATATATAACAATATCTTTCACATGCAAGGGCGGCAAATTTTGCCGCCCATGCAAACATTCTCTTAAATTTTCCTAACTCTGGGATATTTTTTATTTTATTTTTTCGAACTCGCTTTCCCCTAATTTTTTGACCTGCTCGCACTTTAGCCCTTTCAAGTGTGTCTCCATATTCTTGATCATCGACATGCATTTTTTCTAGATTACCAGTATTTTTTCTAATTACATGATCATGAATTTTTGTTGCAGTTTCTTTTGTGGATCTTCTTTCTTCATCGACATTTTTTTAGTGATAGCTCATTCAGATGACTGAGTTGTCTCCAAAGAAGTTGAAAGCGATAAAGTACAAATATCAAAGTGTTTTTCCAATCACTTCAGTTACTTCTAATATCGATGACATTAGAGATATAGATATTGGCCATGTAGACATCGTTGAGTTTGTGGAGAGAACCAATTCAAGCAATCTTAGCTCTGAAATGAAGAAGATAATTGACAGTAACATTCATTTGGTATCTTCTTTCTCGATGGCAGTTCACAACATAGAATATATCCTTTAGTGTGCTCAATTTTACAACAGAGATACTAAGGCTGTGATGGATGCTAATAGAAATGTGATAATCAGATTAGATCCCGAATTCATTGATAAGGTGTTTATGTGCCCTCCTGCTATAGAAGTGATAAAACTTGATTTTGTCGAAGCACAAAAAGAGTGAAAAAAATATTGAAAAGGAAAAGAAGATAATCAATAATAAATGGCTCAAGACGTTAAAGTCAAATTTGTCAAGGTGACCACGAAGTTTTTTTAGAAGTAACTTTATAGAAGAAGCTGGTGATATGATAACTCTTCTCAGCAAGATAAGAGGTTTGTCATCTTCCTCACAGTTTCATGAATGGATGTATCCTTACATCAAGGTAATGCTCCAAGGCAAACAAACCATCTTCTGGGAAGAATAAATCAGCGATGCTTTGCACAAACAATTGACGAAAGTATGAATTACCTTCAAATTCTACATGACTTCTTATTTGGTGTATATTACAGCTTCTATGAGAATCTTCCTAAGTCTAATATCAGAAAGAGATATGAGGGTAATCTTTGTATATCAATACTATTCTCAATTAACATTAAAAAGTTTTATTCATCATTTCAGGGGAGTAAATGATGTCTTCTTTGCAGTATTCCTATGTCTTTTTTATCCTCAACTAGAACAAAGAAGAGTGTCAGATGAGTTTTGGTCAGTGGTAAATAATTTTGGATGCATGTTCTTACAATTTCTTTCTTTTTCATACTTGAGGATTGACTTTTTACAAGGTCATCCTTATATGCTTCCAAAATTCACCTCAGACAAACTAATCTTAATGGAGTTATGAAGACAAATGATCATTGTGCATAATAAATAGATGGAGCTCAAGAAACTCGATTTTAAGTTTCCAATTGAAATTGACAAGTATTCAATATTAACTGCTGCGAAGGCTAGGGTCATGAAAACTGAGATGCAACTTGTAACTATGAAGCAATTCAAGAGAAGACCAAATTTTGACTACAAGAATGTGAAATACATAATCAAGAGGAAAACCTAATTTCATGAACCTATGGTTCAAGATGTTTGGGTGGATTTGAGAACAGAAGATGTTAGGAGATTGGACTACATCAGTGTATCTCTTGAGCAGATTGAATATCTAAGACTTGTTGATATTCTTGAGAATCTAGTGAATGATGGAGAATTGATTAATGACAGATATAATATTGAACAAGTTACTAATGCCCCTCTCCCTCCAATCCAATGGTCCAAAAAAGCGCTGACCTCTTTGAGGAAAAGATTTGAACCTATATTGGCAAACACTAATAATTGGCTAGCAAATAAGGGAATTGCTTTGAAATAATTCCTCACAGAATCAGAAACTGAGATTCAAGAGGAAACAAGAAGAAAGACGGAGAATAAGATGAAAAACAAAAGTGATGTTCCTTCTTCCAAGCCACATAACCCTAAGATCATATTTGTGACAAAGAAGTTAAAAACTATGGAGAAAGAGTCTAAAATAGAGGATATGAAAGTTCAGAAATAGAGCACTGAAGAACTAGCCACAAAAGAGATGGAGATTGAGACATGTCTATAAATCAACAAGAGGAGGAAACTTTGTCTCCACAAGAGAATGTACAACAAGAAACGAGAGTCTCTTCTCCCTTCTCTCGCACACCTGTTGCAACACTTTTGTCTATCTCTCCTATTAATATTCCCTCTTCTGAATCTCCCTTTCCTTTTAAAATAATTTTTGACAACCCTCAAAACACTTTTGAAGATGTTCTCCATTCCTCAGGGTCTATTCCTAGTTTGTCCTCCTTATCTTTTGATATTGGAGATACTTCTATTTTTGATCACTTTGTAAAAGGTGCAATTTTTACTAACACTCCACCTATTCTTTCCACTACCGGTGCAAGTGCAGCGCAGATGACACCAACAATTGGGATAGACCATAATATGAATACTTCTATGCTTCCACCATGGTTGTTAGCTTATACATCAAAAAGGAAGAAACAAGCCATCTCCCCAGATGACTTTGATTTTAATAAGATGGTGCCTATAAAAGCCAAGACCTCGAAGAAGCCAAAGATTCTTTCAAAAATACTTGGGGACAAGGGACACAAATTTTTAGAGATTGCAAGACCTCCATAGGTTGCAACCATGGAAAATTTTGATATAAATGATTACTCTATCTCTAGAGTTGAGTTAGGCAAGATAACTAATGAAAGTGCCAAGAATGATATGTAGTCAGCGATGGACAACCTGGTTCAAAAATTTGATAGGAAAAAAGAAATGAAAGATCACTACAAAGCAATGATGAAACAGTTGACTGCAGTGGTAAAGAAAATCATTTTGAGTTCAGAAGTAGTAACTTCTTATTTAGACCATTTCTATAGAATACCCCATCATTCATAAAGCTGAAAAGACTCATCTCAAAGGAAAAGTACTTGAAGAGTACTTGGACATGATGCGTGCACAAAGAAATTTCCTACTTATAGAGCTATATGAGAAGACAGATAAAATGAGAAAAATAAAAACAAAACTTGATGATCTCATTGATGTTGTTTCTCAAGATATTGAAAACATAGAAAAGAATCATGATAAATAGGTGGAGATTAGAAAACTGAAGATAAGCACTCTAATATCAATTGGTGTCATTCCTGATAGAGATTCTTATACTGAAACTAAAAAGGCATTGACACATAGGAGCCATGTGCCTAAAGATTTGATCAAGGACCTTGAATCTGCAAGGGAACTCAGTGAACAAAGTGATGTCAGTGTTTTGCATAAATTGGAGGAGCTACCTTGCAAACTTACGTCACAAGATAACCAATTTATCTCGACAGAAAAAATGATTCGAGAATTTGAAGATATATCCCAGAAAGAATTTGAAGATAAAATCTTTTCTAGTCTCTGTGGACAATATTCTCGACAATCTAGACTCTGGATAACTTGAAAACCAAGTTAACTAGTCATGCAAAATCATTCATCACAGTAAGAGATGCCATAATTAGAGTCAAGATGATTTTCAAAGACACTATTAGTCTAGACAGTATCGAGATGCAAGCATCTTTCACTATGTATGATGGACACATGAAAAAAGATGGTGATACAAATTGAAGCAATATTTTTTTCCCTTAGTTTATTTTCCATTTTTCAGATATACTTTTGAAACAACTTTTGACATTTTTACATGTACTTTTTTTCATATGTAATTACATGTAAAAAATAGGAAGTGCAAAGTGAATAAGGACTCTTATTTTTTAATAGGTCAAAGTAGTTAAGTTTTTCCTAAATTTTCTCAAGGCCTCTCCCTATAAATAAAGAGGGCCTCTTTTGTAAAATGATCTTTTAGTTAAGGAAGCGAAACTTTGCTAAATTGAAGAGCATTTTGAGACTTTGAGTTCAAATTGTAAATCAAATTTTATCAAGTAAATAGGAAAGCAAAGGGATATTTCAAACTTTGTGTTGAAATAACTTGTGTTGTATTAGAAATTGTTCTTATGTCTTTTTCCTAATACGATTTTATCTATTTGATTAAATAATAGTGTGAGTGAAAATAATCTGGGAGATGCTCTGAAGTTAATTGTGGAGACTTTGTGCTACAACAATTATCTTTAGTTTGTGATTTAGTGTTTTAAAGTAAAGGATATTGGAAAAGCTTTGAACTACTAGTATCTTTTGTGATCATTTATTTTGTTGTAGTTTTCGGTGAAAACTTTGCGCTGCACCTCATTCTCCAGTGTTTTAAGTTATAAATCAGCAAAAGAAGCAACGATAGACTTTGTGCTCTCGTGGGTTTCTTAATTTTTTAATTAGTATCAAGAAAGTGTTCTTTTATTTTGTAAACATCATTTTTGAAAAAAGAAAAATGGATGATATGGTCTCCCCTTAATTATTATTTATTTTAAAGTAGTTTGTGATAGTTTATAGGGAACCTCCCCTTGCTGAGAGGAGAGATTTATCTCATTACACTATTGTTGATATAGGTATTTTGCCTTCAGTTAGTTGAAAACAAAATATTCAACCGACAAAATGACAGCCTTACAAAGATCCTAGCAATCAGTTATGTTATTGTTTAGGGCTAACATGCATAAGAGCTCATTCCTTAGCTTTGTTGGCCACCATAAGGGAAGATGACCAAAGCCTTTCACTTCAGATTGGTCAAGAGCTCAATTAGAAAGTGCATCGACAACTTCATTGAAACCTTGAGGAGCATGTGAATAAATAACCCTAACAAATTTCTCTTGACGCAATTGAATTTTGTGGAGAATTCTACAAATTCTCCACTCCTTGGAACTATTAGAATTGGGGTTTGAAAGCAGCTTTATCCAAAACTTAGAGTTAGCAACCAATTGGATATTCTTCCACCCAACTTGCCAAGGAGTCTTAAAACCTTCAACAATAACTTGCCCTTCTGTTGAATTATTGGTGGTAATACCAATTTTTGCAGGAAAAAAAGCATAGAGTTATCCAAATCCCTACCAATGCCTCCAATATTGACATAACCAGGATTTACCCTCACAACTCCATCCATATGGATTTTATTGAAGCCTGGTATTGGAATAAAGGAACGACTCTTGCCACTAGAGTCTACCTGGGCAGGACTGGGAGAAGGAACAATGTGAAGAGCAATCTGCTATTTGATTTATTTTGTTATTGCTTAGAATCACACTCTTGTATTATTTCTTTTCTCCCCTTTGGTATGCTTAGAGTCACCAAGCCGTGTATGTACCGATCAAGAAAACCAACAAAATTGATACCTTATAGCTCATGCAAGAACAAAGGTAAAATAAAAGACCCAACATAATTCCAATCAAAACTAGAATTGGAAGCACACCCCACCACCGCCAAAAGTAATGGAGAGGAAGCCAATGACTAGCCAAGGAGAACCAAAAAACAACAGCAACCAACTAAGGAAGAAATGATAGCCTTACAAAGATCTTAGCAATCAGTTTTGTTATTGCCCAAGGCTAACATGCATAAGAGCTCATTCTTTAGCTTTGTTGGCCACCATAAGGGAAGAGGACCAAAACCTTTCACTTCAGAGTGGTCAAGAGCTCAATTAACAAGTGCATCAACGACTTTATTGAAACCTCAAGGAGGATGCAAATAAATAATTTTGTCAAATTTCTCTTAAAGCAATTGAATTTTGTAGAGAATTCTACAAATTCTCCAATCCTTGGAACAATTAGAACTAGGGTCCAAACACAACTTTATCCAAAACTTAGAGTCAACAACCCACTACGTATTCTTCCACCCAACTTGCTAGGGAGACATAAAACCTTCAACAATAACTTGCCCTTCAGTGGAATTGTTGGTGGTAATACCAACTTTTGCAAGAAAAAAAAGGCATAGAATTATCCAAATCTCTACCAATGCCTCCAATACTGACAAACCCAAGATTTACCCGCAAAGCTCCATCCATGTGAATTCTATTGAAGCCTAGTATTGGAATAAAGGAACGACTCTTGCAACTAGAGTCTCCCTAGGAGGGAGGGGGAGGAGGATCTCCCTAGGAGGGAGGGGGAGGCGGAGAAGGAACAATGTGAAGAGCAATCTGCTATTTGATTAATTTTGTTGTTGCTTAGAATCACGCTCTTGTATTATTTCTTTTCTTGAGATATCTGTCTTTTGTTTCTTTAGCTTAGGATAATTTTCTAGGACCAATGTGCACAAATAGGCAGTCTGATCCAAAGCATAGGGATCCGATTCCATAGAACGACCCTACATGTTTTTGCAATGGTTCCCCAAGTTATAAATTGACACTCGGGGACTAACATAGAAATTACATGCTACATAGATCAAATAATTGCTGGCCTAAATTAAGAGATATGGCCAAAAATGCTCAAACCACATAAGCACCAATAAACAAGCTCAACAAACGTTACTGGTTACTTCGTAAGTTCAGCCACCAAAATTGCAAAAGGATCATCATTTACTTGGAGCTCGTAACATGTTAACTTGTTTTTTCCTAACGACCATATTAAAAGACAACGATGTTCCAAAAGCATTTTAACAGCGTCAACTAGAAGCAGATTGTTGTCGAGAATCACAACTATGAATCTCATTGATTTTTTAAAGGCTTCGATTTCAAGTGTGATTCAATCTGGTCCTCAGTCAAGGAGAGTCGTAGCAATTGTTCAATAATTTGGGTGCTCAAATTTAATAAAATTGTGAGAGTGGAACGCAGAATCGGCAAAGATGTTTCATTATTTTGTCACAAGAAAAATATCACAGGGCTTATGTGCAAAAAGGAATGCCTTCCTTGTCGTGAGTTGATTTGTCAAGACTTTTTAAATCAGTAATTGAGGCCGATAACAAATGGATATCTTGCTCAAAATTGACTGAAAGAGAGGCACGGAGATTTGGCACAGATGTTTCATTATTTTGTCACAAGAAAAAGATCACAGGTCTGATATACAAAAAGGAATGTCTTCTTTGCTGTGAGTTGATTTGTCAAGAATTTTTAAATCAGTAATTAAGGCCGATAATAAATGGAAATCTTGCTCAAAATTAACAACAAATGCAGTTTATAATACAGATGCCTCAAAATATATCAAGCTCCAAGCTACCACAAGAACACTTAGGGTTGTTAAAGACCCAACTTTCTATAGATCTAAGTATCTAGTGACCCATTCATTTGAGGATCCAGCCAAATGCCTGGGAACCCAATTTTATTAAGACCCTGATAAGTCATTTTTCTAATAACGTGAGAGCAGATTGTATGATCTATCTGATAATTTGAGGTGTGTTACAATCTCAGTATTAAAGCTCGAGTTATCCATTATAGGAATCCTCGTCCTCATGGTTTCCAGTAATAGGCCGAGGGGGAAAAGGGCTATTCTATCTGAAGGGCCCTATAACGATTGACATACATGGATTTCTTATGAAGATTCCACGTGGAAGGTACCGGTTGTAATGATAAGGCTAGAGTTAGTGTAATGTTTCATAATTATTAATTTATGACTTTAAGTCACTTGGGCTGCTTTCGCTTTTTGTGATGATATTGTTTAAGACATTATGCCTTTAAGTCACTAGGGATGTTTTCGCTTTTTGTGATGATATTGTTTAAGACATGCCAAGGTTGATTTGTACGGGCATGCAATTATTTGGACAAATGCCATCTGCAATATTATAATTTTGAGTAAGTTATTGCTCAAAAAGTCAATCCTATCGTCTGAGGAAGTCGGTGATTTTTCCTTCGTGTCCATTCTTCCAGTTGCAAACATCATTTAAATAAAGGAGAAAAACTTCTCAGATATGCATTGAGATTTTTTTGTCCTGTTATCTTACCACAACGATTATCAGAGAATAAATCCACTAATACCATGGGTGATTAGGAATTCCCAGCACTGCTTGCTTTCTAGTGTCTCTTTATCAGCATTTTATTTTATAAGGCATTTCACTTGTGCATTTCTTTTAATTAGCCCACAGTTAGGTGCATATGCCATTGCCAAAATTTACAATATTTGCTTTGGACTGTTATTTCAATGTAGGGTTACAATTCTTATCACCCCGTGTGTTTTCCAGCCATCTATAGACACCCGGAATAATGTTTTTCCTTCTTTTAGTGCTCTGGCAAGAGGGAAGGGAGATATTGTGGTGATGATATTCTAGGCCTTCTGTGGCCAGTCGTTATAAGGCTAACATGCAGCCATTACCGGAGGTATTGACGTATTTAAAAACAAGACCAAACAAAAGCTGAGAAGACAGAATTTGGGTCAAGCGTTCATGCATATTGACAAGGTGTTTATGTTTTCTTGCAGATTTGGGGAGAAAAAATTGAGCTTAGAGTTAAAAACGCCCACATTGGCCCAAAACAATATCCAGGAAATACCCACAAAGTTTCCCTAAAACAAAACTCCTGCAAGTTTCCACTTTTCGCTACATTTCTGAGCAAGAAACTATGAATGGGAGAAAGTGAACTTAGAGATAAAATAGTAAACAAATCTCGTTAAGAGAAAATCCCCTCCTCTAGGACACAATATATCATCCAATCAAGATCTAATACAAGATTGCCATGTAAGTTATTGACAAAATTTAAATACCAAGCCTATTCTATTTTAAAGTTATCAATCTACTTTCGACACATAGAAATCTAGTGGCACACATAAAATGCTTAATAACTAGAGCAAACCCTGTGAATTCAGTGGCTGTGATTCAAATGTCCAATTTGCATATTTTGCCAGCTTAGAGATAACATTTTACTTGTTCAGGTAGAGTTTTAGATAAAAGAATATGTAAATATAATATAGGTTCACATTCAACACCTCCATAGAACCACAATATCAGTTTACATTTAAAAAAACAAAAATTTTACAAGAAAACTCCAGCAATAGGAGAGAGAAAGATTTCCATGCTGCATTTCCAGAAGGAAATGCTTTAGGGCGTTACCTTTTCAAAACAGCTCCAAGTAGGAAAATTAGTAGTGGGGCAGAGGTAAAGCTTCAAGAACCACACGGAGCAAATCCAAAATTGGAATCCCTTTATATAGGCCACTATATGATATAAAAGTGAGAAACAACATGTATGAAGACTAAAAACTGATATTCTTTACCTACTTAATGCCAGACATGAAGATCAAGTTCTGTCAGGAAGTAATTCACAATATGCACAAGCCACAAATGTTATGGATGTACCTCAGAATGTCCGGTAATGATTCAAAACGTACAGAAAATACATGAAATGGCATTTCCTGCTTCTAGCAGAGCTGCAGAAAAATGAATCCCAGATATTTGAAATCAACCTGACTTTTCACACCTAAAACAATGCCAAAAGTAACCAAACAATCCTACATAATATCCCAAGTAGCAAGAAAGAGGGAATTTTGTGTCAATTCCTGATTTTCACCGAGTATAAAATATGGAAATGATCAAAAGTAAAACTGTTCCCCTCATATGTATAAGAAAACTATATTATCAAGTTAGACAGCTGAGTTTAAACATTCTTTATCATGCCTGTAATGTTTAACATATATTTAGGATCACAGAATGCCCTAGGAATAAAACTCCCATTGTGGTCGTGTATCATAGCTATAATATTATTCCTGAATAGCCATGCATTCCTGAGTTTGACTTGGCTCTTTGAGAAACAAGTACAGTTATCTCTATTTGGCATCAAGTATGATTTCATTATTCGTCTGAGTTAGAAGGTTTGATTCTGCATTTGGTCAAATCTTCTAGAGTTCTTGCAAAAATAATTTGCAGAATTCTTGCCAAATGCTGAGTCAACTCTTAGTCCGAGTAGTGTGTACAAAAGGTCCATTCTATATACAATTTTTTGTGTGGGATCATCATATATCATCATGGACATAATTCAGGCACAATCCACTGAAAGGAGCATCTGGGATATGCTTGTTTATGTCGAATTTCTTATCAGACTTCATTTGCCCTGGGACACATAGCACCACACTGAAAATGAGAATGACTAAAATTGCTGTCATTTAAACTAGGTTTTGCAAGACTGGTATCAAAGAATATTCAGTTGAATCAGAACTTTTCTTCCTTAATTTTAATATATAACAAATTCCTATTGTACATGACAATTATAGCTTCTACAGCTTAAAAAGATGTCCCATAATAAGGACCTAAAATTATATTTTTGCAGCACAGTACTCCCAACTGATTGAAGCCAAAAATAAGAATCATCGTCTACAGAACCCAACAGAAGCTGCAATCTGTGTCTTCTGCTAGCATCATCACCAATCACTGGAACCTAGGCAAGGAACCATATAACTTTTGGAATTTAAAGATATTGGCCAAAACGTTTTGAAAATTGAGCTTTCAATATTATAAGTTTTGTGAATGTTTAGAACTCTTTTCTGACTAACATACAGACCTTTGGCAAATTCGCAAAGAAAAGAAACTCTGTATTATAGATATCAGGATCAATATTATCTTCAAATAGCTAGTACTCTCAAATTTCTTTTTATGGAAAAGAAATGGCCAAACAGTTAATATTAGCAACTAAATTATTTGCTACTGCAACCTGTTGTTCAATGGATCCCCCAATTTTTAAACTGAATGAAGAAAAAAGGTATGGATCAGCAGGTAGATGACAGCTGTAGTGATATGATAGATCTTAAATTTACGGTCAAGAATATTAGAATTTTTTTTGGTAAGCTACACAAGCCCTAAGATTTCCAGGGTTTAAATAAAAAATAGCACGCCTTTGGCCTGCAAATTCTACCAAAACTACAGCCTACATTTAAAATCCTGCCTTTTTTTAGGGATTGAAATAAATCATTGAGAAAAAATGCTCGAAATTACGAGGAAAACTTGATATTGAAAAATTGATATTGAATACTCTACCACCATCCGACTTAAGGATATGCAATATTTTTAAAAGAATGGTGATATATATAAAGTACCTGTACACAGACCGAACGGAATGATACAAGATCGGAATACACAACAATTACTATATAAACACCTGAGTTAGGGTTTCATATATGAGCAGAACCTCCCCTTCCTGAGAAAGAAATCGGTGACTAATGCATTAAATAGAAAAGGTCATCCGTCATAAGCAAAATGTACTCTAAAATTTCCGTGGGGGCGCTGGTGAGATCCAGGAAGGGCAGCCGCAGCTCCCGAACTCTGAAGGCCGGGGAAGGCCTAGGGTTCGAACCGTCCCACTGCAGCCTAAGCTTATAATCCATCTTTCTGTAAACAAAAGTCTCCTTCTCCTCGGACTTAATAACCTTAAAAACGCTCCACCCGGCGCCCGCCAGAACACGGCTGAATTTCTCCATGCTGTCCACCGCTTCCCTGCTCAGCCGTACGCCCAGCGAGCCCCGCCGCGGGCAGCAAGCGGGCTTTCTGTTATTTGACGGAAGGTTGTCCACCCTGAACATCCCCCGGCTCAGGGTCACGAATTGATCAAGCTGATGAAGGCTGGCGTCTGTTATGTGAGGAAATGGGAGGCACACAGACTCCTGGCCGGCCTTGCCGGGCCAGGAGTATATGAGGCGCCCATTCATTAAATCCCCGCAGAACTCCATGCCAATGTCCCGCGCTATTGTGGCTACCCGGAGCTGATCTTTCATCACTTCCTCCGTCGGCACAAAAACTAAATACGGGAAGCCTCCAATGTTGCGTGATATTTTGGTGCTATTGCTAAGCCTCTTCCATTTGGGTTTCTTGTAGAGGTAAAGTGAGGCCCTCGCGAGAGAATTGGGGTGCTCTGTGTCGTCTCGGAGGACCAGGGATCGAACCAAGCTCAGTGATAGCATTTCACATTGAAAATGGAAAATGGAAATTAAAAAGTTAAAACCATTATTTGGGTGCGTTTTGTTTATTGTTTAAAGCAGCAGAATGGTAACATGCGCCTTTTCGAGCACGTTCTGTGAGTCCCACTGATACTACTAAAGTTTCGCCAGTATAACGAAATGGGATGCAATATTGTGCATTGCTGGACTCTTATTAAAGCATGACATTAAATGCGTGAGAGTTCAAAACATATTGAACTGGCTGTCATTCCTTACCGTTACAAATGGCCAGTAGATATGTGTATTTAGATGAGAAGGTTCCCGCTGGTAAATGTACGGGAATCCTAGTCCGACAGAGATTTAAATACACAAAAGTCCGAAAGTCCTGCGCACATGAGGCCCAAGGTCAGTAAAGGTTTCTCCCATAAATTTTTGACAGGTATCTGGTTGTTTTTTACTATTTTCAAATAGAATGATGCCACGTATGTCCCTCGATGTGATTGAGCTCGAATTAATTTGTTTGAAGTGTACGTGGTCTAACTATTATGTATGACACGTAGGGAGAAAAACGCACTGAGCATGGTCACCTCCAGCACGCTCACCTCAGTGATTTTTCCTCGTGTGCGGAGGACATAAGGCAGGGCCCATAGATAGATACATAACCTGCGCAACATGGAACAAAAAAACTAAGGTGCGCTTTGAAGCTTTCTAAGTGAGCATGTATAAAGTTCAATTCGCTCACATGATATAATGTAATTGGAAGATATAGTACAAACATTATATGTTTGTCAAAAGTTTTGGTAGGAAAAAATAGTGCAGTACAAAGTTCTGATAGCGCAGTACGAAGTTTTGATAGAGCCAAGGCTCTTCGAAGCATTGTTGCAGAGCGCATAGAGGGGGAATATTTAAGCTCTCTAACGTATTTTTATGCGTCATGTGTGAGGGCAAGGGTCATTCCATGAAAACTGCAATGTACACAATGAATTATAGAATCTCTCTCTAAGAGGAAAAAGCGGACAAGTTTTAGGGAGAAAAGCTTGAACCGGTTGAAAAAAGATATTTTACCAAATTTTAATTTTTGAAGAGGGAAATTTTGTTTGAAATTTTATTATAAATAAAAATATAACAATTTCAAATATAATCTCTTAAAAAATTGTATTATACACTCAGAATTTTTATACCATGGACCACTTTTATTGTTTGTAAGAAAAATTATGGGACTGCTTTTATTATTTCTAAGAAAAACTAAGAGTCTCCCTTTCATGAGATCACTTCCTAAGAAATAGACTTTATGGTGGGTACAAAGCAATATTTTTTTAGGAGGGTTACAGAAAAATTATAAAAGATTTTTACATACACGCAGTTCTATACTCTTTTTAAAAAAATTAAGAGGTGTTACTAAGAATATTTACCTCACATTCTCTCATGGAAGAGACATTCTTATATTTTTTTGGGAGTTTTGCTTAAATATTTTAGGAGTTTTTTCCGTTGTGAATGGTCCCATGATTCTTTAAATTTTGTGAAATACATGTTGATGAGAAAAACTAATAGTAATTTTTTTTAAATTGGTATTATTGGCAACAAAACAATAGGTGAATCTAATGTAAAAATTATGCCCCCTATTGCTTCTCATCTCTCAAAAGCTTCTTCATAAACAATAGTTGCTCCTTGATTTAAGGTATACATAATTTTTTTAACAATATTTAAAATTTTGATGGTACATGGAATCGCTGCAAATAAATTTATAAACGCAATAGCCTACAACATGGGACCCCACCGTTAGGGTATTATGTGGGTGAATGGTCTTATTGGTTATTGGTGAATGATCATGAAAAACCTACAAACTTAACACATGGCATCAAATAATACATTGCAACAATACCAAAGTCCCAAACCCTACTATTATCCTTCATTGGAAATGTTCTTCCTATGCAATGGCTACCCTTGATTTTATGACAAATATTTTGTATTTTATTGTTAACTAAAATTTATTATATCACGTGATCGTCTATCCTAAATTATAGTTGTAGTTTTCTCCTCCATGGAAGCCCTTCATAAGCTACTAAATGTATTCAGTTCTTCATAAGTATTACATAAAATAGTCCCTCCTAACTTGTAACATGGCCCATTAAATGCAAATTTATATAAATTCATTATTTAACAAGGTAACCAACATTTACTCTATTAACTTTTGGAATGATCCCTGGTCTAGTGTGAACCCTCTCTGGAATCATCCTTCCTTCAACATTTTAGGAGAATATTTTTTGAACCTATGGGGACCACTAGGATGAAACCCAAAGTGTTTGGGGCCTTTAGAGAAGATGAAAAAATCCAAGTCTTTTAGTTGCCAATCATTCCTCTAATCTTCTAAATTCTTTCAACTTCTTCTTGAACTCTCACCATATTAGTAATTCAGTGGAAATTGATAAATTAAAATGCCCTGGAGATCTTTCTACCAGCTTTGCGATGAAACAAGGCTAAAACAAGTTGATGTCTCATATTAATTCACCTTTATGGCTTGTGAAAAAAGTTTGGATCCCTCAGAGTATTCCTAAAGCTAACATTAATATGTAATTTGTCACGAAGAATAAATCTCTTTTTGGGACAGACTTCAAAGGATTGGTTTTCAGGGGCCCACTTGAGGTGTTCTTTGTAACTTGATAATTATGAAACCTTGAACCATGTCCTCCTTCATTTCTCCTTTTTTTGGAGAATTTGGTCTTGGTTCTTTAAACAAATGAATAGACTTTGGGTAGATTTTGGCTCTATTCTAGGACTTTTGATTAACTGGACAAAAAGATGGGATTAGGTTAAAAGTATTTGGGAAATGGTCCTATCTTTGATCATCTAGAACTTATGGAAAGAAAGAAATAATAGAGTATTTAGGAACATGTCCATATCTCAATATATCCTCACACTTAAAATCGAGACACTCCTTCAAGAGGTCTTTAACGTTAAAGTGTTACCTCCTAAAAAGAATTTGGAGATGATCATCATATACTCTTAAAATGGAAGTTACTAAAAAATAACTTCATCCTCCCTCCCCAAATTAACAAAATGTTATTGGCGTCTTGAAAGTATCTGAGTGAAAGTTATGTCAAGATAAATTTTGATGGGGCATATAACCCAGAGCTTTCTAGTGGAGGAGTGCTTTCATGTTTTTCCTTTAACATTCTATGTTCTTATAACAATTCGAATGAAGCTCTAACTCTTCCCAGTGGTTTGAGAGCTGCTAATGAATCAAATTTCAAGAAATTATCTATGGAAGGTGATTCTCTCTTGATTATCATTGTTGTTAAAAATTAAGGTATTAAATTGGTTTCTTTATAAATAGGTTAAAAATTTAAAGCAATAATGAAGTTAATATGAATTATTAATAAAAAATATTTTGGAAAAAAATTGACACTTTAGGAATGTTATGTTTCTTGCAAAAGTTTTCCCCTACATTTTCCGATTAAATTTTACATTTAGAGTTTTTGTTAAGATTGTTATTTCCTAAAAAACACTAAAAATTATTAGTCCCGGAGGGTATACTAAAGCCGTCAATTTGCTTTAACCCTTGATTAATCTTTGCTTTTTGGACCAATCACAATGCATTGTTTTTGGTGCATAAAAAAATTGCATTTTTTTCAAAAGTTAAGTTGTACAATTCTTAATAAAATATATGAAAAAAACTATTTATCAATATTTTGATTCGCTAAAATTGAATAGATATTATTAAGGGGCAAAAGAGTGATGTCATGCACAGTACATAGAATAAATGTGTTGTCAGAACACACTTCTCTAAAAATTTGGGTTATGTGGATAAAAATTAAAAACAATAATATACTGTCAAAACATACTGCTCGGCTATATGCGGGAGATGGGGGCATGTCCTTAAGATTTGAGAAGGAAACGTTTACTCTTTTCCTGCCTATTATCATAATCTCATAAAATATTGAAACTGTTTTGAGAAACTTGATGGCCTTGAAGGCATTTCTCCCTTTAGAGTTGCAGATTATCTCTTGCCATGTGGGTTTAATGGATAGATTGATTTACTCGGAAAGGACGTGACCTTGTTAAGGATGGTAGGGTTTTTTGGCTTAGGAACTATTTGGTCCTGACATTTTGGGTCTCTCTACAGGACTCCTAAATATATTTATGGAATCTAGTTTATCCCTGAACCTTGTTGCAACTGATATAGAGTTGTTAAGATCTGAATATACTGTGAATTCAATAAATATGAGTCTAAATTCATCTCTTATATGTTCGTGTGTAGTATTCTACTTTTAGATCCCTGATGAGCATAGGTGCCTTGATTTATGCAATAACTAGTGGTCAAATTGTAGATTACATGGGTAGAAAAAGGGTAAGTGCTCCGCTTCCTCATATGAGCCCCCTGCTTCACTATTATGTAGTGAAAATCCAACATGGTGGGATGCACTTTAGGACTACATAATGATTGAATTAAGGTAAATGAGTTGGAATTGAAAAAAAAATCCATTAGTATTATATGACCTCAGTCCAATAAGCTAAAATGCTACTGATTTGACAATATAGGCATTGAGAGTAGCTTCAACATCTTACATCATTGGATCGCTTATCATAATATTTTCAAAGGTCTGGTAGACTCTTTTTTCAACCTTATTGATATTTTAATATGTGCATCACATAGAGATATTTCACTAATAGTTTAAATATATGTTAAGTTTGTTTATATGTAGAATATGGCTATGCCCTGAAAGAGTAGGGGACAATGTAAATTTGGGCCTTCTTTGATGCTCAAAAATATAGTTTGTAAGGAGAATTTATTTTAGTATTTTTTCTTGTGCAAGTTGCATTGCCACTAGATATTGGAAGATTGTTTATGGGATATGGGGTTGGTCTTACTTCCTATATAGTATGTTTTCTTACTACACAAGTTGTATTCTAAGAAGATTCCTTGCTAGATGTTTTTACTCTTGAAAGTATGGCCTAGATTTTGAGCCATGGGCCTCACCAACTCAAAATCAAGTAGAGATTGAGATTATTTTTTTCTATTTGCCACAAGTCCCTCAGTGCTGAATTGGAGAATTTTGATCTGGAAGCTTAATCTTTGTTATCTTGCAGTCTCAAAATGGAATACTTGTAAGTCTAAAACTGTGACTTGTAAGACACAATGACAATATTTTTTTGGAGATTAGATAGCATGAATTAAGTTTCCAATTGTAGCAGATAGTTTGACTTTGGATTTTATGCCTTTGTTTTAGTCTAGATTCCAACTCATATTTTCGGGGAATATGTTTGTGTCCCAGATTATGGTCAAAAGGTTTTGTTAACAAAGAAGGCAACACTAGGTCAGAAGTAGACAATATGTTATGGTCAAGGAGAGATTAGCCATATGGTCTCTGTAAAAAAAATGTTTTTCCTTGGTTATAAAGAAGTGATGGGAAGGAGGCTTATTATGAAAATCTTCCAAGTTTATCTTCATAGTATTGAACTAGTTTTATGGAAAATTGAACTATTGTTTTCTTCCCTTTCATGTCTTTTGCATCCTTTTTGACAAATCCTTGTGAATAATCAAATTTTGATAATTTTATAAAGTATGTTTAGGAAAATTTGCCTATATTTGAATTACAGGCACAACAAATCAAAGGTGCTATATCCTATGCCATTCTTGCACTATGTGTAGATAGTGTAATTGGGTTGAATATTGCTACACATCGAGCCCTGAAACATTCTTCTAAGAAATGTGCTAGTTATTCTTGGTGGCTTTGATAGAAACTAGATTGTCATACCTAGTGATGTGACACATTGGATTTTCTTTGCTCAGTGTTGGAGGTAACAATTCACGCTCTTAAGAGAAACATATTGTCAAAGTGGTCATGGTTTACTAGCCATTGTGCTTGGTTCATTTAATGCCTACCAAGGTTTCGTCATTGTGGAATTCATTGAGGTCCAAACCAAAATAACATTTGATAGTTAATTAAACTAAACCCTTGCCTTTTGATTCAGATATTATAGATTCATAATGAAGTTAGAGGACCTCATGATGAATCCATAATTTGATTTATTGGGTTACACTCCACCAAAATTAATGCCATCTCTTCTGATTTTTTGAATGGTATTAAATATATTCATTTGGGAAATTTTTATGTGGGTTGTTGGCATTGGAAAACACTTTAGTAAAATATCGATATGATTGTAAATTGGTTTTCAACTTTTTTTTATTGAACCATCCTAATTTGTAAGTGGCTTTGGTCTCAAGCAGAGTGTTTTAGATGATAGTTGAACTGATTTTTGAGTGGCATGGTTCAATGGATATGGGTTATTGTTGGTTGTGTACAACCATTATAATACTAGGATAAATTCAAGATAAGGTTGCTATAATATGTATGTGATGTTCTTCAATTCAACATGGCGAGCCTCAAAAGAAGGGAAAACCACCAACAAAATGAGCAATTAGGTGGAGATACATAACTACATAAAGAGACTTGCATTCTCTTCATGCCTTTTAATTTCCCTTTTCTTAGACATAGATTCATTGAAGCTCTAAAAATGCAGAGTCATAGACCATTAGAAGCATATTGGTAAGAAGTGTCACTGTGTTTGTAACTTCACCCTTTGCCACCACCTGGCAACTGTGGTGCTACGCATGGACCACTGCCTTCCATTTGTCTTTTTGCCAATTGTCCCTTCCAACTATGGACTAAAACATATTATAGAATTAATATTATTTCTTTTTTTGTGTAACAATGCACTTCCATCAAAAAAATTAATCATTTTGGTTTTATCATCTTAATGTTACACACACACACACACACACACACACACACACACACACACACACACACACACACACACACACACACACACACACACACACACACACACACACACACACACACACACACACACACACACACACACACACATTATTAGTAGTATTAAATTATATGTAAACATAATTTAGTAAATAGTATTACAAATAAAATTATGAAACTATATTGGCATAATATAAAAATATTATATTAGTTTTATTGTTATTATTATAATATTTATTTCTTATATTGATATTTTCCATGCAAAATTATTTATTTGTAAACATATAATACAATTTTTTAACTTATTATAATATTATGTATACTATGTTATAAAACAAAATTAATTAAAAATATATTTTAATAGAATATATAGACAAAATTCAAAAATCACCAATTGAACATTTATATTTCTCAATGTGCTTAAAAGCACTTTGTAAATCTAAACTTAATTGCTCCTTCCCTATTATCATAGTTATCTGTAACTGTCACTATTTTATAGTATATCTGCTTAGAATGCTAGTGAGCTGGCACCTACTTTTTGTTTTAGGTAAGAACTACCATTGAAATACCATTTACCATGTTCTTATCAAATGCATCATCACAAAAAAACAATACAAAAGTGTCCATCCAGGTTGAATCCTAATACATAGCCTTAACATCTCTTCAACCACTCAAAACATTAGAAACCTAGATAATAGAGTGTTATAGGAGCAAATGGAGGACTAGATTGCTAGAATATATCTTCACCTGTTTTACAAGTCCATGGCATACAACGTCTCTGTTTGCTATATTTTTTATTTTTTTGTTTACATTTGCTCAAACCCTATCCTCCATGTATGGTCTCCATAAGGGTTCTCCCTGAATATCATCTTTAATGTAAATACATGATTTATATCTCATTGATGTTTTATTGAAATTCTACATGTTAGTATTAGGCAATAGAAACACAAATGCCTCAAACATATAGAACAAGTCCATATTATGGTGTAGTAGTTACAGGTTGTGCCAAATTTTGATAATGAAATGGCAATAATGCATTCAACATTTAAAACAAAATAGATGGATTATTGGTTTAATTTTATAAGATGTTATGATGGATGTGTACAGAATTGATTTTCATTTTATAGTAGATATTTACCAATGTTCCAAATCCCTGGTTTTATACATGGCTAGAGGCATCTCATTCGACTGAGTTGTGAATTCAACTAATGCAAAGAGCACTTGGAAATATTGACCATGATGCTAAAGAGCTAGACCCTGCCTTTATAGATTATTTATAGAATGATTTATTTTTAACACTTTTTAATGCTAAGGAAAGACGGGCGATCTTCCTTTCAAGGTGCCTTATCTCAGTATAGCTATGACTCTTTAATTTGGATTTAAGTCTATTTCAGGATTTAAATTAATTGTTTTTTCCATGAACATGAGCAAATTTACTAGGGTTGATGATTACTTCAGCATGTCTAACGTGATGAAGGGTATTATGCTAGTAAATGGGCTTGTTCTAATTATGTCATGCAAAACATCTAAGGTTGGTTAAGTGCTCTCTAAAAGGTTTAGAGTTAAGTTTAATATAGATATTTGTCATGAGAAAACTACATAACTTAACTAGAATTTGAAATTGAAAATGTATTAAATATATGGGTAAAGTTTTTGGATAATTTCCCTTGGACTTGAAACATGCTAGATACGTAAATGGCATAGAAGATTTACTATTTTGAAAGAAACCAAAGATTGGACTTGAAATAGGCTAGATACGTAAATGGCACATAAGATTTACTATTTCAAAAGAAACCAAAGAGGCAAAGAGTTGTTGCAAAGCTTTCTTGAAGTTCACAAGTTAAATCTTCTTAATATTTTGATAAAAGGGTCATGTTGTTTTGTGAGTGGTTGAAGCCATTCATTTGGTATTTTTTCCCCTTGTTTCTATGTAATTTGCATGTCTAGTCTTACAAATTCAGGCAAAAATATTTATTGTGAAAAGGTCTATGGTTGGTTTGTGCTTTGAAATATAAGAACAAATTTTCTTAGTTATGTTTTTTGGAGTGATAAAAAATTATGAACACTTAATTAAGAATGAATAAAATTCTTTTGGATTCATCTGTTTTAAAATGTCTTTGTCTGACTTTTCAAATTCTACTAATGGGTTCATCTTCAAAGGATCTAAAATGTGGGACAAACATTTTTAAATAGATGAATTTAGAAGAATTTTACTAATTCTGAACTCTTTTTTTTACATATGATAACTAACTAATGTGTGTATGATGCATTTAAGATAACATTTTATCAAATTTCTTGTAAATCTAAACAATTTACATTGCTAATGACATGCACTATTTCACTGCACAGATTGGACTAGGTCAGCTGTATTTGAAGTCAACAAAGATCATACACAAATATGGATTCATCTTTTCTTCCATTGTTTACAATGAACTCTATTTTATATATTGTTCATAATTTTCATTTATATCTACTCTCTATTTCCTAGCATCATTTGAACCATATCAAATGACAAAACTTCTTACCTCAAGGTAGGTGTTGTAGCAATCATTGTATGTTCCCGACAATCTCAAAGGCTATGTCCCTGTAGAAATAGGAAATTGTAGCAATCTTATGTGGCTTGAAGTTGGAGTGAACCAAATGAAGGGACCTTTGCCAATGAGTATCACCAAACTTCATCTCTCCACCCTTTCTTTAGTTACAAATCATTTTGATGGGAAACTACCATAAGCCATATTCAATACCCAATTAACCTTTTTAAATCTTGGTGCAAATTAGTTTACAATAGAATACCTAACAACATTAGGAAGCATACTAAATTAATAGATTTAAATTTAGGTTCAAATAGGTTAACAAGTATGGTGCCCAAAGCAATAATCAATTTGAGAAACCTACAAAATCTTCAGTTGACCCCAAACAATCTGATAGGAAAAATTCCAAAGGCCATAGAAGACCTCCAATCTTTGAAAAATGTGTTTCTATATTGAAACAATTTTATTGGACCTATATTGCAAAGCATTGGTCAACTCAAAAATATTACTCAATTTGTCATCTACAGTAATAAGAATTATGGGCTTATTCCTGACAACATTGGTGGTTTGATTTCATTTAAAATATTAGATGTATTTGATAATCAACTGATGGGACAAATTCCACAATCTGTAGGCAATTGCAAGCATATAACTGATTTGGTATTGGATGACAACTTATTATTGAGGAGAAGTCCAACAACACTGAGTAATAGCACAGCCATAAAGAGGTTAAAGTTGTCCAATACCAATTATAGATATCATGTTTTCTTCTTCTTTGGAAGTTTTGTCTGTAAATTTTCTTCTTCTTTAGATATTGTGTTTTTCTAGTATATATTCTTTATTCAATTGTTTCATCTTTTAATCGTGTTTCTTTTCCAAAAAAGTATATTATTAGCTTAGAAACAAGTGAATAACTGCTAGATTAATGTAATTGTTGAGTCTTCTTTCACAATTTAAGAGTAGAAGTAAGTATTTTCTAGATTTTAAATAAATTGCAGGAGATGAAATATAGGTCTACTCAAATTTATTATTTTCTTGACTACTTCTATAATGTAAAAAAAGAGTTTGGTGCTCATTAGGTTATGAGTAATGAGAGTTAAAGAACTACTCTTCATGGACTGGTTTATAGGTTTTATTTTATAAAATTAATATGTTGGTATTGGGTGTACAAATTACAAGTCAAGATTGATAAGCTTCTATAGATTATAATTAGCTCCCATAGGCAAGAATTTATATTTAATATTGAATAGAAAGAGGATTTTCATCATAACTCATTGAATTGAACTTTGGTTGAATGTTTCTCATCAAGCATTCTCTAATTGTGGGATTTCACCCTTATTTTTTTGTTTTCTTCAATGAGAAAAAAATGAATAGAGATATTTATGAATCTTATTAAAATAATATTGTTTTTAAGAGACAATAGAGTCTTGAAATCCGATTATGGTACTAGAGGGAGGGGGTTCCAATGGACATTGGTCTATTAAATCAATTACAAGGCTTGACTTGTCAAATTTCCTCAATTTTTAAATTGTCTTGGTCCTAAACTATTATCAATCTCAACTGTGGAACTACTTAATTCAAATTGTAGCTATTTGAGTACCATGTTGTTTTATTTTTGGAAACTCTCTAGAACGTTGCTTATATATAGAAAAATTATTTATTAATTAGTATAAGTACAATACAAAATGTAAGTACCATCCAAGATCAAAGCAAGTGCAAAATAAACTTATAGAATATTTAGGACTTGTCAATATATGCTATAGATAGGCTTAGTGTACTAATACGTTATTGTATAATGGAGTGAAATTGCTCTTTTAAAATTTCGAGATGCTCTTATTTATAACACTCCCAAACTTATCTATTTCAATCCCTGCAAAAACTTGACATGTGACACCCTTATTATTTATGTCCCTTCCAAAATTATAATTAAAATGCGTCCAACATAATCCCCCCACAACTCAAAATTTTATTTTTTAAACATTTTAAAACCCGAAAACTTAAGTGCTTCCTTACAATGAAGGAATTACAATTCCATTAACTATTTCACAAATTTTCTCTACAAAAAAGCATCCCATCCCCACATTTTTTGGATGCATAAATAAGGTCTTACGTTGTCATGTTTCAAGTGATTTTACATCATTATGCCCTAGAGACAGTTTGAACCTTCCATTTAAGGGTCAACATCATTAATAGAGTGATTAATTTTATTTTTAGGGAGGTGTTTCCATTTGACAAGATACATTATATACTCATTTGTTATACGGTGTTAGATAATATGGAGAGGTCTTTCCATTGATAAGATACATTATATATTATATATCCTTTGTTTTGGTGTTAGTTAATATGGAGACCTTTGTAAGGTACTTTGTATTTTAAATTTTAAAAGAGTTTTTTTTTTTTCCCTTTCAATTAAGTTTCTTTTTTGGTAACTGATTAGCCTAAAATTATGATAATTTGTGATTTTATTTTTATTCTATATTTACTTGATATTAATATAAAATTATTATATTAAAATTTGTATTGATGTCAATTTTTTATGAAAAATCAATTAAATAGACTTTTGCTTTAATCTTTATAAGAATTTTAGAGGATTACTTTTCTTTACTTTAAAATTCTTTGACAAAAGTTCTCTAAAAAAATTTCATTACAAAAATAAACCATGACTAAATCTCTATTTTTAAACATGCTTTACTTTCGATTGAAATATATCTTTTCCTTGTACTCTTCAATTGCCTTTAATAAGTGTTGTCTTGCTACTACATTTCATGGTCGTGTTTAAAATAAGCTTCTCTATCTTAATTAATTTGCATCACATTTTCGTAAATTCAACACATGCACTATTCATATTATGTTATGGATCATTAGTAGATTTTCAAAAATTTGTAACACATTTTGTGTCAAAAATTCTTTCTTTTTTACGATCATTGACACAGGTTTGTGTTAATTTTGATGTAATGTGTATAAGAAGGTGACTAGTACTTAAAGTGGCAAAGAAAAAGGCTACTAATTTGGTGATTTATCTTTAAAGATGCACATTATTGTCAAGCTTTGCATTAGCGATGTGGAATTACATTTTGTGTCTTTAACCTTCAAAAATGGATTATTAATTATTCCATTTTGCTTTATTAAATCAAATGTATCTTTTGCATTACAAAATTGTTGACATTTCAATTTATATCATGAAAATAAAATTTAATAGATAATATGAAACCTCACATTTGAATTAAGTCCAGAGTTAAGCTTCCCACTATTTTCAAAAAAATAAACCTTAATATTAACCATTAAAATTTAGATCCATAAAAAGTAACTTGTAGAAGCTCAGTCCATTTAAAATATAGTTTTTTTCGTTCATCAAACTTTAAAATTTATTAGAAAACATTCATTTTTTGTTGGTGCTAGTTATTTTGACAGCAAACTTATGGGAAGGGAAAGAGAATGGCAAATGATGAAAATAGATAGAAGTACACTGTGACTGCATAGTTGTGTCGCTGATATTTGTATGTAAAAATTATGAAATCGAGACTAAAGTAACTTTAAACCTAAGGCTTAGAACTAGGATATGTGTTGAATTTTTTTTTTGATAGGTAAGTTAAAAATAATGTTCGACCACACTAATTTTGTTTGGAGCCACTTGTCTTAGTGGAAATGCTTCATGAATTTATTGCATGGCATATTCTTTATTTTTAGAATCATAACTATCGTTATATATTCCCACAAGATTTTCTTTCAAAGCTAAAAGAAAACATATATACATTGAATGTGTTGAAATGTACATATACCCCACAAAATTAAAAATAAATGTATAAGCGTCGACACAAGAATAATAACCATTTTGACCAAAACAACAATTTCATGCCATGTTTTATTGTAGAATTAAGTGGGAAACTTTTAAAACATATCATGTATTCAAGAAAAAGTGCTAAAATGACTAAAATTATATTTGCTTATAAAATCATTTATTTGAGAGAATTCAACAAAGCTATTATGATTGTTTACAAAATTACAAGCTGATATGTTATCCATATGATTATGGTTAACACCATTATGGCTTTGGAAATACCCTCTACCAACTACGATCACTTCTAAATACTTTCTACACTAACCAAAATTACATAAGCTTTGGGAGCTCATGATGTTAGGGTTCATGAATGACTTTTCCCTATACCACAAATTCCTGAATAATTTGATTTGGGGATCAATTTACCCTAATTTAATCAATGATTGAACCAATTAGTCGATTGCATAAACTAAAGATGCATATTGGGCCAATTTGAGTCTTGTGAATGTAGTTACAACTAAAAGATTTGATTTGGGGCTTAATTTGTCCCAATTTCATCACTAATCCAACTAGTTAGTCAATTAAATCAATTAAGGATGTAGGTTGGGCCAATTTGAGCCCCATTAATGTAGCTACAGTTAAACAATGTGATTTGGGGCTCAATTCTCTCTAATTTCATCATTGATAAAACTAATTAGTTGATTGGATCAATTAGGTATGTGAAATGGGCCAATTTAAGCATTGCAAACATAGTTTTGACTAAATGAATTAATTTGGGGCTCAATTTACCCAATTTATTTAGTAATCAAATTAGTTAATCGATTGGATCAATCAAGGATACATATCAGGCCAGTTTGATTTATGTGAATACAGTTTTAACTAAAAATGATTTGGAACTCAATTCACCCTAATTGAATCAATTAGTAGATTAGATCAATCAAGGACATGGATTGGGCCAAATTGAGCCATGCGAATGTAGTTGTGATTTAAAAATGCAATTTTGGACTTGAGTTTCCCCAATTTCATCATTGATCAAACCATTAGATAATTGAACCAATCAATGATGCAAATTGGGCCAATTTGAGCCCCGTGAATGTAGTTGTGTCCAAATGATGTGATTAAGGCATCAATTCACCCTAATTTTATCAATAATCAAATTATATAGTCTATTAGATCAATCAGGGACATAAATTGGCCAATTTGAGCCTCGTTAATGTAGTTTTAAATGATGGAATTTTGGGCTTAATTTACCATAATTACATCATTGATCAAACCAATTAGTCGATTAGATCAATTAGGGATGCAAATTAGGCTAATTTGAGTCCTATGGATATAGTCATGACTAAATGATGTAATTTGTAACTCACTTCACCCAATTTTATCATAGATTGAATAAATTAGTCGATTGGAGTGAATGGCTAATTTAAGCCCCATGAATGTATTTATGACTAAACGATTTGATTTAGGTCTCAATTCATCCCAATTTAGTTAGTGATCAAACCAATTAGTTGGTTGGATCAATTAGGGATGGATATTGGGCCAGTTTGACCATGTGAATGTAGTTGTAACTAAATGATTCAATTTAGGGCTTAATTCAACCTAATTTCATCACTAATCTAACCAATTAGTCAATTTTATTATTTAGGGACACAAATTGGCCCAATTTGAGCCTATTAAACATAATTATGACTAAAAAATATGATTTGGGGCTTAATTTCCCCTAATTTCATCACTGATTAAACTAATTAGTTGATTAGATCAATCACAAACTTAAATTGGGCCAATTTGACCCCTGTGAACCCTATTGTAACTATATAATTTGATTTGTATCTCAATTGGTCCAATTTTCCTCACTGATCAAACAAATTAGTGAATCAAGGATGTAGATTAGGCTAATTTGAGCCCTATGAACCTAGTTTCAACTAAATAATGTAACATCCCCACTGGGATCTACCTAGAATAACATGATTTTCTTAAATTTAATCAATGTATTATTTCATTAGATTTCACCACAAGAATATACTTAGTGATCCAAATAAAATACTCTAAGTAAGTTAATTTTATAATAAGCATGTGACGTCTATCCATCACTGATCACTATCATTAGATGAAACACAATATAACTGAATATAGAAAGTAATTATATATTTTCAGCCATGGCTAGTACAAACATGTAGCCACTACTATCATGGTACAATAAGAAAATAATTATATATCATCAGAATAATATCTCAATCATAATAAATACATTACAATGTAAAATATACAAGGCTCCATGGAGCAAGAGTTCTCAAACTCTAGTATCTATGATAATCTCAAGTGGAGTCTCCAAATAAGTACTACTATGGGGAGAGAGAGCATTGTCTAAGTGATTTTTCACACCAACCATAGACCATTGATCCCTTGCATAATCTTCCATCAAGGAATGACCCTCCCTTAATGAATGAGTAGATAGTGATGGTGCGAGAATCCAGAGAGACAAGCTGATACCCATGTGTTGTATTATCTATAAGAACATGAAGTGTACTATAAAAGAATCCATCCTAACATGATATCACACAAACATGTAAATCAAACATATGAAATGACAATGTCTAACTAACATTACTTTGGCCAAAGTTTTCAATAGTTATAGATCTCTAAGATCAGTCAAATTCACACACACTACTTGATTGGATTACCTTCATTTGGCATTGGTGATGCTAATAAGCTAGTGAAGTCTGTCTAACTACTTACTTAATATTATCAATGTGAGATTTGGTTAATATAAATATACGGTCAAAAGATTCATATAGATTACTTGCTACTAGTGGGCATAAAATATGCTAAACACAAGAATAATCAAAATGCATACATATAGTATGTCAAATATATGAATGAATCTCCACTATATTATTTATCATATAAATAATAAGTACAATTTATACTAACTAGGTATAATCTATATTTAGACTATATATTCAAATTTTCATAAATAAATACAAATGTAGTATATTATATGACAAGCACTAATATCATAATCCACTATTTTAATTGTTGAGCATAGATATTGATGTCTTAAGTTGTGATTGATGTCAAAGAGAGAATATGATTCTAGTGCATGAATGATAAAGAGGTTGTGTTTGATAGCTTGAAGAGATATGGCACATTTTTAGGTCTGTAAGAACAAATAAGAAGTTGTGAGGCATCCATAAATATCTTGGTGAAATTTCGATGTGTCACTTGATCATTTAGAAGGAAAAAACATGCATCTTCTAACTTAAGAGAAGCCAGACCATCACTACATGTCATGCAGATATGAATGAACTAAAAATTTTATGCATTTATAATAGGTACTCATAAAGTCAACCAAGGTCAAAGTATTTCATGAAGATGTTTTGTATAGTGCCAAGAAGGTACCCTAAAGTTTTAGAATCTTGAAGTGTTTTTTAGCTCAAGTTATAAACCTTCAAAGTTGTTATTGCAGAATGTGATGGGCTAGAGACCATAAAGTTTAACTACATTGAAGTCTGAGGTCAACTAGTCAGTAGATTTAATGGTGAGAATTCATCATCTAGATTATGATCCAATGATGCACGTGAAGTCAAATTATCAAAGGTTCCTAAGATTAAACATGTTAATGACATGTGTCTCTATCTTATTGATTTGACATAAGATCAATGGTTTATGGGTGTTTGTATAGATAAAGATTGATGATGTGGGTTGCGTAAAATAGTCAAATGTGTAGAAGGCATGTAGAGCTACCAAGTCACATAATCATGGGAGATCATATCGAAGATCAATGATGAGCATTGCAAGATATAGACCAGACTACTTTTGAGGGGATCATTGGTGCATACTTTTTCAAAGTTTCTAGGAAGTATGAGATGAGGTCAAAGTTTCTAACATTTAACATTTTCATAGTGACTGTTGGAATTTGAATTTTCAAATTAATGAAAGGAAATTAGTCTATAGTTTTTGAGCTATATCTCTTGATCCAAGACGAATTTCATGGTGGTGTAAAAAGCAAAGTTGTATAGGACTTCAAGGTGCATCTAGAGAATATGGTTAGAAGGTTTGAATATTTGTATAGTTAAAGTTATTAACCTCCAAAGTTGACTGTATGTTCATTTATGGTGGTAGTATGTAAAACATTATGTTTAAGCAATTTGTGCTTTAGCAAAAGAATGTTTTGGCAAGAGTAAGAACCTGAAGATGTCTTAGAGATCATATGAAGTGGACCCATGTATTTGAAAGTGATATTGTATTCTTGTTTTGCTTGATGAAGTGCTAAAAAGGGTAATAGGTCTCCATTAGACCTATAAGAGCTACTAAGGCCTAATTGAAAGGCGTAGATTCTTAAGTGTGACCCATAGATGCTATGGCCAACCTGTGAGGATGGTATTGAGCTATGTGTCAGCATAATTAAAGTCTTAAGGGTTAATTCAAGTATTATGGCTGACCTCGATGTTGATATTCATGAAGACTCTATAAATAGTGAAGACCAAGGTAATGGTTTCTAGACTTGATGTGAATGTGTTGAGAGAGCAGAAGATAGAGACGAAGGAAAGAGATCAAAGTGAGTATGCTTAGTGGATGGACTAAAGTACGTAGCAGATTTAGGATGTTCATAGAAGCCTAGAGTGATCTAAAAGGAGTGTTTGGATGCATTGCTTATATGAACAAGTTTGAGTGTGTGTGAAGAGTGAAAGAGAGGTGTTATGCATTATTTTTCCAATTAGATTGAATGTAATCAAAGTAGTCCATGTGTTTTCAAGCTTGAGAGTGGGTTTTATTCGCTAAGAAGGTTTCTCACGTAGATTTTATGTTATGTGTGTGATCTTGCATCATCTTTCTTATTCATTATTATGAACATCTTGTATGCTTTATGAATGCTTGTGATCATTGATTAAGAGTTTGAAAGGATTAAAATTAAATTTTGAAATATCTTGCATCATTGATTCACCCCTCCCTTAGTGATTGTACCTCTAATAATTGGTATCAGATTAGGATCTTCATTAAAAGTTTAACCACTTGAAGGTGATATAAGGTCAAATATGGTAAGTCAACATAAGCAAAGTTTCTCTACAAAGCAAGAACCATTTTTCAATGGGTTAAATTATGCTTTATAGAGTGCAAGGATGAGGACATACATCATGTCTCTAGGGTTTGATACTTGGCAGTCTATCATAGATGGTTATAATACACCAAGTACTCCTCCAACTAGTGTTGCTGATAAGAAGTTAAGTGAGAATAATTATAAAGTTATGAATGCTATCATTTGTAGTCTATTCAAGGCTAAGTTCACCAAAGTGATCCATTGCAAGTCTACCAAGGATATTTAGGTAAAATTATAGATTATTTATGAAATATACTCAAAGATAAAATTGGATAAGTTACAAACCTACCGAAGGTAATTTGAAGGTCTCAAAATGAAGGAAGAATATATTGTGGTATCCTATCTTATAAGGGTTGATGGGGTAGTAAATATGATTAGAGGTCTTGGAGAGGTGATTGATGAAGCTACTATAGTACAAAAGGTATTGAGGACTCTTACACTCAAGTTTGATTCAAAATTTTCTATTATAGAAGAAATTCATGATCTCACTTAGTTGATTATGGATGAACTACATGGCATCCTTATTGCCTATGAGATGAGGGTTGATGAGGACAAACCTCCTAAGAAGGAATCAACCTTCAAGGTGATCAAGGAAATAAAGGATAAGAATATAAAGTTAAGTTTTGAAGATTTTGATTTTAATGAAGATCAACTTAAAGCCATGATTGCAAGAATATTGAATGTAGGATCAGATAAGTATGAAGGAAAACTTCCTTTAAAATATTTTTCATGTGGTAAATTTGCTCATTTTGCAACTAAGTATCTAGGTTTAAACAAGTTTTAACACAAAGAAGCTTATAAGGAATCTCATAAGGTTGAACATAAAAAATATGAAAGTCCTAGCAAGTACATAAAGTTCTTCAGTAAGAAAGATGGAAAGAAGGAATCATAAAAAGGTAATAAGAGTCATTACCATGAAGAAGATAGTAACTCATTTACACAAGAAGAAGTAAACACATCTGATAGTGATGATTCTTTTCATAATGAGGACAATGAGACATTGTTCATGGCTTTTAGTGATGTTGAAGGTGAATGTTCTTTAAGCAGAGATTTATTTGATAGAGATAGCTCAGAGGAAGATGAGAAAGTCACTCTTGAATATAAATATATAGATATTATGGAAGAAATGAAGCTACTATAAAGAAAAAACAAAAAACAAAATTATTTGATCAAATCCAATGAGAAATAAATTGGCATTTTTGAAGGAAGGTTGAGTAATAAAGTCAAGGATCATGAAGAGATCACACAAAATTTTGAAACTCAGGTTTATACTCTTAATGAAGAGGTAAAAAGTAAGGATGAAGAATGTATCATATATCAATCAGATATATAGTCTTTGAAGATGAAACTAAATCAAGCTATGAGCAAAGATATAGCTGATGATTTAGATAATAAGCATGAATTGGTGAATGCTCTTGAAGATCTAAAGATTGAGAAGAAAAATAATAAAGAGATGATGTCATAAATCAAGGAATATGAAAAAAAATTAGTGTGTTTGAAGCAAGAATGAATGATGACACTAGGGAACATGAAGATATTGTCAAGCATTTCAATAGTCAATTAGAAACTATGACTACAATCCTAAAAGCCAAAGAAGATGAGTGATTAAGGTATATGATTAAAATTGAATCATTGAAAGCTGAGTTAGATGAGACATATTATAAGGTGAAGTCATTTGTGAAATTTGAAAAGAGCTCAAATGATCTTGACAATATTTTGAGTAGTAAAAAACATGCTAGTGATAGATCTGGTCTTGGATACAAATAAGAACAATATCATGTAACTCAAGACAAGATGAAGGCTAATGTGAACAAGAAAAATTAGACTTTGAAAATCAATCATCAGTTAAGGAATGAAGGTATTCACAGAAGGAAGTCAAATCTGACAAAACAACCAAATGGTATGAGGTATGTAAATTTTAATGGTCATTATTACTCTTGTAATAAATTTGGTCATAGGTCAAAATATTGTAAAATATATTCAAAGAATGAATTTTCATGGAATTATGAGCAAAAAAATGTCAAGCTTGAAGAACATCATCACAAGATAGTCAACAGGTTCACAAGAAAAGAATGACATATTGTGCTACAAGTGTCAAGGGTTTGGTCATATTGTAAGATTTTGTAATATCTTCATCAAGAGACCAAATGATTAGGTACATGAATGAATTCCTAAAATTTCAAAGAATCATCATATATCTCAAATACAAGGTATGTACAATATGAAAAACCTCATTTGTTTCAAATGTCATGAGAGAGGTCACATATCAAGGTTCTTCAAGAATGATCAGTATTCTACTTAAAAAATTATCAATCCTATCATGAAGAGGAGGAGTCATAATGAATGGAAGCCTAAGCATGTAAATTAAAAATAGGCTCAAAGTGGATTATTTTCCATAACAGAACAAGGAACAAGTTTAAGTATCAAGGAAGAAGCCTTGTCTTTGCAAATGGACAAGGAAATCAAGAAGGATCCTAAGATAAAAGAAAACAATAAGGTTGAGAACTCATTCAATGTCAATCTAAAGATGAGGAAGGACTACAAGTCAAGTAAGAGCATGGAGATATGAGAGTCTCTTGAGTTTTGAGATCTTTAATCCCTCTATGACAAGTGGGTGTCTCTACCTATGCTTCTTACGAGACATCTTTCATGTGTGGAAGCAAGTGTGTGTGCTCTAGGTAATGATCAAAATGCTAATCAGCTCAAAGGTATGTTCTCTTCATTTGATAAAGGTATGCATTAAGTAAGGGGGAGCTAACTTAGTTAGCTTGAGTGGTTTGAAGAAGTTATGTATGATGTTATAGGGAGCTTATGTGAGATGTTCCAGTCTTGGTGGAGATATGAAGAAGTCTGCTATAGTTGTAAATCCAAAAAGATTGATATGATAACTTCACCAATCCAAGTCATATGTTTTAACAAGTTATTAAATCTTCATACATAAGCAAAGGAAGCTTGTGAAGTTATGTAGGTAAATAGGTCCAAAGATTAAAAAAAGCCAAAGTTCAGATTGTTGTATGTCAAAAAACATGTGACATGAGATGGAACATGATGTTAGGGGGAGCTTTCTAAGCTTTGTGAGTAGTTTTTTAGGTCCAAGGATCAGAGAAGTCCAAGTTCATATTGGTGCATGTCAAAGGGGGAACAATTGATTCATAGGCTTGAAAGTATGTATCCTGAGCATATTAATAGTATTTGAATGCATACATAATGTTGAGGATTGTTTGTTAGCATTTTGAGGAAGATATCCTTTGTCATTAATGTTAAAAGGAGAGAAAGAACAAAATTAAGAAGCTCAAATGAGTAAGAAGTCATTTTGAAGGTGTTTTGCCATCAACGACAAAGGGGGAGATCGTTGAGCATAGTCATTGATGTCTTATATTGTCATTGATGTCAAAAAGAGCATATGATTCTAATGCATGAATGACAAAGAAGTGTTTGATAGCTTGGAGAGATATGACACATTTGTAGGTCTGTAAGGATAAAGAAAAAGTTGTGAGGCATACATAGATGTCTTGGTGAAGTTCTGGTGTGTCACTTAATCATTTGGAAAAAGAAACATGCATCTTCTAGCTTAAGAGAATCCAGATCGTCACTACATGTCATGCAGATATGAATGAACTAACAAGTTTGTGCATTTATTACAAGTACTCAAAAATTCAATCGAGTTCAAAGGATTTCATAGAGATTTTTTTTATAGTGCCAAGAAGATATCCTAAAGTTTTGGACTCTTGAAGTGTTTTCTAGCTCAGGTTATAAACCTTCAAAGTTGATCTTGCAGACTGTGATGGGCCAGAGACCATCAAGTTTAACTACGTTGAAGTCTAAGGTCAACTAGTTAGTAGATCTAATGGTGAGCACTCATCATCTAGATTATGATCCAATGGTGCGCATGAAGTTAAATTGTCAAAGGTTCTTGAGATTAAACATGCTAGTGGCATGTATCTTTATTTCATTCATTTGATAAAAGATCAATGGTTCATGGGTGTTCATACAGATAAAGATCGATGATGTGAGTCAAGTCAAAGAGTCAAAATGTAGAAGGCATATAGAGCTACCAAGTGGCATAATCATAGGAGCTCAGATCAAATATCAACAGTGAACATTGTAAGATATAGACCAGACTACTTCTTAGGAGATTGATGGGCATATTTTTTCAAAGTTGTATGTTATTGAGCTCCAAATTTGAATGTGTGTTCATTCATGGTGGTTGTATGTATAGAATTATGTTTAAACAATTTATGTTTTAGTAGAAGAATGTTTTGGTGAGAGTAATTACTTTAAGATGTCTTAGAGATCATATGGAGTGGACTCATGTATTTTAAAGTGATCTTGTGTTCTTGTTTTGCTCGATGAAGTGCTAAAAGGGGTAATAGGTCTCCATTAGATTATAAGGGATACTATGGCCTAATTGAAAGGTGTAGATGCTTAAGTGTGATCTATAGATGTTGTGGCTGACCTACAAGGATGGTATTGAGTTATGTGTTAGCATAATTGAATTCTTAATGGTTAAAACAAGTATTATGGTTGTCTTAGATGTTGATATTCATGAAGAATCTATAAATTATGAAGACCAAGGTAATTGTTTCTAGACTTGATATGAATGTGTTGAGAGAGCATAATATAGAGATAAAGGAAAGAGATCTTAGTGAGTGTGCTCAGTGGATGGACTTAAGTATAGAGCAAATTGAGGATGAGCGAAGAAGCCTAGAGTGATCTAAAAGTAGTGTTTGGATGTATTACTTGTATGAGCAAGTTTGAGTATGTGTGAAGAGTGAAAGAGAGGTGTTATACATTGTTTCTCTAGTTGGATTGAATGCAATCAAATTTCTAGAGTTTTTGATTTCATAAGGTGTTGTGTGGGTGCTCAACATATAGAACAAGTGGGTGCTTATTCATACTTAGGGGTGGATGCTCCTTGTGAAGTGGGTGCTTCATTAAAAGGTCTCACGTTGGTGATCATCTTATAGGACAAGTATTCCATGTGTTTGCAGGATTGAGAGTGGGTTTTACTCCCCAAGAGAGTTTCCCACATAGATCTTGTGTTATGTATGTGATCTTGCATCATCTTTATTATTCATTGATATGAACATTTTGTATGCTTGTGGTCATTGATTAAGAGTTTGAAAGGATTACAATTAACATTTGAAATATCTTGCATCATTGATTCACCCCCCCTCAAGTGATTATACCTCTAACAATGTACACACTACTCAATTTCAAACAACCAATCATAATAAAGGAAGTCATAATTTTTAAAAAAAACTAATCTTTTGTTTAAACATCTTGTTATATTAAAAAGTTGGTACACATATATAGATAGTGCCCTATCCTTTAGGTATCTATGACTTAGTATAGAGCTATAAATATAGGCACTCATCACATTGCACTATATATACTATATACTTGTACCTATTAATAAACTCATAATATGCACCACACACTAGTTTATAAATACTATATGTAAATTCCTATAGTCTTTTATAACTTTAATCAAGTTCTTCATATGATTTCAACAATCATTACATTAATGAGTCATCAAGATATTAATATTCCCGTTATGTACAATACCACATATGTTATTTACCATAACTTAAGCGCCATGTTTCCCATATAATTTCCACATATGGTTCATTTATATGGACTCACCGTATGAATTTGTATACTCTATATATATACCATATATACTCATATATAACAGATCGTTGTTTTGGATATGTCATTCTTTGTTTTACTAATAACAACTAAGAAATACATTTGTTTTCAGTACTTACATATAACGGTATATCCGATCTCACAGTTAAAACATGTAATAACACACAGATCATTGTTTAATATCAAAGCGAATATCATTTATAAGACCAAAGTAATGCACAAATACACAATAAGTTATTTTTATTATCATTTTGTTCTTTGCCAGATTCCTAATCCTATTCCATCAAAGCGCTCTCGTGTAATTATCATGTAAAATTATTTTTATTATCGGGTAAGTTAGATTATGTAGATCATGTAGTGCTAGTCTAATCTTATAATACGTAGTCTGGTTTTCTTTATGCTTACCATTTCGAATGATTTAATACATGGGTCACTACTAATACCTATATAATTTTAAAAAATAGCGACCTATATTCAGCTGTAAGGTATAAACTTTGGTGCGACCCATTCTCACACAATGGTATCCATATTCAGCGTGTTATACCTTAACTCCAAAGTACTGCAGCGTAATAAAAACAAGAATCCATATAGGACATAAACTTATATGTGTGTGGTTCACTCCTAGCATTGTTAGATTCAACAATGCTATCATTATTAACTTCGCTATAATGTATATGTGCTAGATTTAACAATATAACTCTCAAACGTTTTCACCATTAATATGTACTATAACCTGTAGTATATATACAACATAATCCCCACTGAAGGAATATAATAACTATCTAGTTGTTTAACAATGTACTATAATCCATGAAGACTAAGTACTAACATAATACAGTGGTTTAATCCTCCATGTATCCATAAAATAACGATCCATGTGGATGTAAGTTTAATTCCAATGGTCAGTATAATACTAATAAAAGTACTCCTGATAGTAATAATAAATAAAGATAGACACGATCGAATTGCTAGATCATTAAACTAGATTAAAGCTAATTCATCCTCGATATGTATTACTTTATCAGGACTATTCGTTGTTAATTCCAACTACGAGTAGTAATAATATCAATTCCAACTATCATGCGATCAATATTACTCGTTTAAACTACTGTGGATGAATCTGGTTTAATGATCCATGTATCCCGATTTACTCAAGGATACAACATAATATATTCCCTAGTTTAATAAAATAATGATCTAACTGTGTTATCCATATTTAATATCACAGTATAATACATATTAATGTTGGATCAGATTATACATTATTAGTTAGTTGAACTATGGTTTAATTGCATACAAACTGAAACTGATAGTGGTGACGAACCTCTCAAACTAGATTCGAACCTCCGTTGCTAAACATACCGCTTACTTAAATCATGCAATCAATTTTGCTATATGCAAAATTAAATGTCAGGTAATATACAGGCAGTATCCACCACTAATATTTGCTATAGATATATTGCCTATATATAGTGAATATATTGCTCTGGTTGACAAATATATATAGCGAGCAAATAATCGTTATAGATAGCGGTCAATCGGTATATATATATATATATATATACACATTTAACCGTTAATATTCATATATTTCTTGTATATAGCAGTCAATCAGGGTATATATACATTTAACTGTTAATATTCATATATTGCCTGTATATAATAGTCAATCGGGATGTGACAAATACTTTTAATAATCATTATAGATATATTGCCTGTAAATATCAAATCACATTAAATCGCTATGTTTGTACATAATTATCGGTATATTGCCTGTATATTGCCAAACACAAAATTAAATGTATATCAACAGCTTATTAACATATTAGATGTCAGGCAATATACAGACACTCCTACACACAGAATTTTGCCACATTTCATTAGAAATCTTAAATACTTCACGTACCTTGCAAGAATGTCCAACACTGAGATGGCACACTCCTAAATTCCTCCGCTTGATTCCCTCTTCTCCTCCTCGCATTCTTCTTCTCCTCCTCCTTGCACTACCCTCTTTCTTCTCAAATTCGTGCTGTTGTCCTCCTCTCCAATTTACCTCCCGTCTTTTCTTATCCTGCTACGCCGCACCTAAACTTTCTCTTTTTTCTTTGCAGGAATCGATTATTTCCTTTAAAGTTCGCTCCTTTCTCTTTTGTTTTTTAAATGTTTTTCATTTTTTATCAAGACTTCCATATTCATTGCTTTATTTTATTTTTCCCCTTCTTTTATGATTTTTTTTCCAATTTATATATATTTTTCTTAATTATTGCTTTATTTCCTAATCAATACAATTCCCTCATTTATTTTATTTGTTTTATGAAGCTTTTCATATTTATATTTTTAGTAGGCATGGTATTAGTACCACCTCTTTAGTAGGCATAGTATTAGTACCATCTCCATAAAGTATTATGATAGATTGGCTATCTCTAATTCTAGTTTTGATATATAGTATTAGTTTGCATAAATATATATTATTGATTATATGTTTTTGATAAACATATTTCATATCATAAGTAGTTATTTCAGAGTTTATACTAATATCAAGATTAGTATGATTATAAGATTAACATAATACTAAGTAAGCTGGTGATTACTATGCTCTTTATGGACTTAATACATATTACTTAGAGTTAATGGAAGAGTTAGTAGACTTAATACATATTGATATTAATTGAAATACTTGTCTTTAGTTATCCTCATATATTAAGGTGCATGTTGATATTCTCGAATATTATATGATAACAAGCTAATGTTTAAAAACATTGCAAAGACATTATGGTTAGTATATATACCATGGTAACTTGATACTATTCAAGTAGATTTACATTCTTGAAAATATTAATAATCATGACGTAAGCACATAATACCATTATACATACAAATCTACTTATAACAACCATAACACAATCATAAAATATTAATTCCACATAATCAATAAACTGCGCTAACACACAATTAATCATGCATAAATAATTATCTAAATACAAACAATATCAAAAATGCACTACTGCTAACCAATCAACTATGCATATAATGAGTGCCATTAATGTGGTGTGTAAAAGGGTTCTACTCATTTCTCTGTCATCCCCCAACACCTCCATTTATGTCACTCTCTGCAATACTGCTCTCCCTCCATCACATTCTGAGGGATGAATCTCTTTTACATCCAACTCATGACAAGAAGGTAGTTATTCCATACATCATGACATGTATATCATAAAATACTTTTGAAATAACAAATCAACATGATCACAATGTAAAGAATATACACTACAACTAACTCATAGTAATGCAATCATATAATTAAAGTAATATTCAACTATCCCATAATAGAATATAACTCATAGCTTAGTTAATAATAACCAAATCAAATGCTCAATTATAGAAAATCTATGGATAATCAAGTAAATTTGCTTAACAAGAAATCAAGATGTAATGAATAATGTGATTTAGGGCTCAATTTTTCCTAATTTTATCACTCATTAAATCAATTACTCAATTGGATCTATGATGGAGACATAATGGGTTAAGTCAGGTCTTGTAAATCTAATTTAGACTGAATGATGTAATTTGGAGGTCAATTAGCCCCAATTTCATCATTGATTGAACCAATTACTCGATTAGATCAATGACATATGTACATTGGGCAAATTCAAGCACCATGAACATAGTTGTAATTAAACAATGAAATTTGGAGATCAGTTGGCCTCAATTTCATCAATGATTGAACCAATTAATTGATTGAATCAATTATGGAAATAGACTGGTCCAATTTGGGCCTTGTGAACCTAGTTACAATTAAACAATGCAATTTGGGGCTCAATTCACTCCAATTTTGTCACTGATTAAACCATTAGTTTATTAGATCAATTAGGGACATATATTGGGCCAATTTTATCCATGTGAATGTATTTTCAACTAAATTATGTGATTGGGTGCTCAATTGGCCCCAATTGTTTCATTGTTCAAACTAATTAGTGGATTACATCAATTAGGGATGTATCTTGGGTTAATTTGATCCCCTTAAACCTGAATAGTTATGACTAAACAATATAGTTTAGGGCTCAATTATCCCCAATTTTATCATTGATCAAACCCATTAGTTGATTGGATCAATTAAGGACATAATTTTGCCTATTTAAGCCCCATGAACCTAGTTGGTTGTCACTAAATGATGTGATTTAGGGCTCAATTGGCACCCATTTCATCTTTGATCAAACTAATTAGTTAATTAGATCAATAAAGGACATAATTTGGGTCAATATGAACCCCATAACATGATTACTACACACTTATTTAGAGAGCTAAATATAACCAATTAACCTTTTTTGAGATGTTCATAATATCCACCTTTAATTCACGCCTTATTGGGCCCTTTTTAGCTAAACATGTCCACTAACGACATATGAAAAAAAAATTTTAAAAATGGTGATCATTTATTTATATTTCTCCCAAACCCCATCTTAATTATATGAATGAATTAGGCTTGATTGACCTCATTTTCACACATAATTAAATGAATTGAGTAATTGGGTCAATAAGGGGTGTAATTGAGTCCACTAACAACATTACATTTAATTTCAAGAAGAAGAGAACAATATAATTAGGTGTAATATTCTAAGGTGGCGTGTTTGTCTAAAAGGGAATATTAACTACCTAGAGTTGGAGTACATAGAGATATTGTTGAAGTGTACAATAATTAGTTGAATAATGTGTATTATTCTTATGGAAATAACATGAGTACCTAAGATAAAAAAATTGAGATGATCAACTATCTATGGTAGGAACTAGGTCTTTTAACTTCTATTGTGCTAAAAATAGCTGTCAAACTCTATAATCTTGAGCTGAATGACCAAAAACTTTATGAAACTCTCAATATGGATCTTCTTCTAGGGTGGGTGAGCATGGTGTCATTCCATAACTATGTGGAGGAACATATCAAGGCCTGTTTATAATCTCATCAAAAAAATCATCATTATCAAGGCATAGATTGGTTGAGTTAGGAATTTTATTCTACTACTTTAGATATCTTTGATACATTTGACATTGATGCTATGAGTGACCAAAAACTCTATGAAAATGAATAATATGGTGATGTTATTTCCTTAGGATCCATTCTCAATGCTTTCCATATAAGTGTATCCAAATCTCTATAGGAAGTAAAATTGAAGGAGCAAAATATCTAATGAAATGATAAGGTTTGGTTATAGATAGATTATGAAGCATGTTTTGAAGAGGCTTAGTAGTAACTAGAACTACAAGTGAAATATAAGTTATAATTGCCTCCATTTAGGACTTATCAACATTAACTAGAGAAGGAAAAATGTTAGGCAAGTAAGAAAGAGAGGGAGTGTTAGGTCGATTGATGTTAACTAAAATAATGCTAAAAGAAATTGATGATTACTCATAAGAGCACTGAAGGGAGGAATAGTAAAGAAGACTTTTTTCATTCTTAGCTTGGGAATAGATAATTTGTTTTAGTAATCTAAGGTGTAATTATCATAATAATCAAGAATGGTGAGATCTACATTAAGGTATTCAACCACTATGTCACTAAAATATCGATTCGAAGGAGGTTTCTTGGGGATAAACACAAAACCAAGAAACTCATTGGTTGGATTCTTATAAGAATGGGGCTGAAAGATTGGTAGAAACTAAGATATGATGCTAGAGGGAAGGTCCAATTTTTTTATTTTTAAACTAATCTCATCAGGATTTTCATTGTCATAATCAAGGAGATTGGGTGTAATGTTGCTAATAAGCTCGAGGTGACCACTATGACCTTGGTTTGAGTTGATGGGTTAAATAAAATGATGATACATAATAATATTCTAGGTAAAGGTTTAATGGTTGGAATTTTATAGACACCGTGTTCTTATAATTTTTTAAAATTCTAATGGTTGGCATCACTTTGTATCCTTTAAATAACACCCATGTAATGAAACTTCATGCATTGACATGGGGAAGAAACCATGACCCTCATATAATGAGTCCAACGGTGGCCAATAAAATTTTTATAAGATAGAGGGGAAGTGAATATCATGACCTTAATTATAACTATCATAGGTGGTATCATGATAGGAATCCAAACACATACTAATGGAGGGATTTGTCTTTGGTCATATCCTTAGCACATGTTATGTGTAAACTTCAAGTTTTATTCAATATATCCTAAGAATTTGATGAATTCAATGAGGTGACACAAGTGCTAGAGTATTTATCTATCAAGGCTTGATTGAATTGGATATCACCAACTTGGATGCTAATGAACAAAGGAGGGTCATTTGTATAAAGTAGGATTTTATCAAACATCATAGATATGACAAGGAATTTCAAAAAGAGATATGCATTTGTAGTGAGATTGACATGGATGTGCATCTCTGTATGTTGTATCAAGATGCTTTATTTAGACCAAGGGAAGGTATATTTTTACTACATAGGTGGTGGTCAATGAATATTCATATCAAACAAAAGTTGTATGAGATGGTTTCTATATTGTGGAGAAGTCTTCATAATCTCCAGAAATAAAATTTGAGATGGGAATCTAGAAATTTATTCTATGGCATCACACTCACCAAAGCTAATGTGAGATTGATAGGATTGTGAAAGAGGGATATACTTTTCAAGAAGAACAAATTTAAAAGAATATGGACCTGAATAAATTTTATTTGGAGTCAAAGTGTGTGGTCTCAGCACTACCAATATAGTTGAGGGAGGATAAGCCAACTATATCGGTCTAGTAAGTGAAATTAGTGTCATTGAAACATAATAAATAGACTATATCAACTTAGTTGATACAATAAAATTAGACTTAGATATGTTGTCCTCGAAAAATGCCACTCATTTTTGGGACAACCTACATATTAAAATCCTCTCTTCCCCTTTCAATTTTTTTTGAGTATTCAGGGTCAAAAGCTTTTGCAGGCAAGTTCAGTCAAAAGAACAAGTTTCTAGCACTCAGTCATTTCCAAGATTGGTTCAGTGCCTTGGTTTAATCAAAAGGATTTCAATCAGTAAGTGATAAAGGACTTAGGCTTGAACCATTGAACTTTGAACCACTTTGGTTCAAAGGTTCAATGGGTTCAACGACCATGTTGTTTCAAACACGCTTGGTGCAAAAGAACAAAGGCTAGCTAAGTAACGAAGAATGAACCGTTGAACCATTGAACCAAAGTTGGTTCAATCGAAAGGTTCAAATGGGCAGTTCAATGCAAAAGGAAGCTTCCCAAAGGACAATTCAAGGGCACTTAATCTATCAAAGCACCCTTCAGAAGGGTCATTTTCAAGGAGGCTGAAAGGTTATTCTTTCAGATTTGTTTAAAGCATTTAAAATTGGTTCCCCAGACTTCTTGTCCACGAAAATTTTCCCAAGGGAAAATTTATGTGAGAGGAAGTGATGGAAAATCTCAGGTGAATATCCAAAGCGTCATTTCTCAAGACCCGAGAGGACAGGTTCAATCTGAAAAATACCAAACAACAAAGCCGAAGGAATTGCCGAGGAAAGTAACGAGCCAACAGACGTTGAATTCATGGTAAGAAAATAATTGTTGATCTTTGAAGGCTTGAGCATAGACCCAAATGCATTCGAAGGCCAAAATGCCAAAGGGAAGAACCGCTGAGAGAAGGAATGTAAAGAGCAAGTAAAGCTGGGAACGCAGCCCGATAGCTCAAATTGCAGCAGGAAGAGACAAAGCTGGAAAGGATAAAAGGCAGCCTCAGTCAATGGAAGAACCAAGCCTGACTGAAGAGAAAAGCCTATGAAAAGCACCTAATTGAAAAAGACAAAGTGTAGTGGAATACGTCACGACTCAGCAGAACATGACAATTGTTTACATCTTCTATGTAAGAGCGGCAATTTTTGCCACCCTTGCATCTTTCATGCAAGAGCGAGAATTTTTGCCGCCCTTGTATCACCATTTCCTCTCCTCCAAGTGCAAGAGCAGTAATTTTTGCCACCCTTACACGTTCACTTTCTCCCTGACATGCACAGGCGGCAATTTTTGCCACCCATACATTCCTTCTCTCTTCTACTTCTCATGCACTTTTGTCATGTAAAAGTGCATGCAATTTTGTAATGTGTAATTACATGTAAAAATTTTAGAAAAATATCTCAAAAGTCAAAGATGAGTCATCTTTGACTAAGATATTTTTTGTATTTTAATATTTTCTAGTTTTTGAATGTTTCTACCTATATATAGTGGAGACCTCTTTTGTAAATAGATCTCTGATAATTGAGAGCAAAAACTCTGCTGAAATTGAGACACTTCTTGAGACTTTGTGCTCAACTTGTAAATCATATTTTGTTGAATGAATGAGAAGCAGGTTTATTTCAGACTTTGTGTTGAAGTTATTTGTGTTATTTAGGAAACAATTCTTATGTCCTCTTTCCTGATAATCTCTTATTTGTTTGATTTAGTAAGCAAAGTGGGTGTGTTGATATTATCTGAGGGCACTTCTAAAAGATAAAAGAGAGACTTTGAGCTACTTTTATCTTTGTGATTCTTTTATCTTTTGTAGTTTCAAGTGAAGACTTTGTGCTTCGTTTCACTCTACGGTTACGCTTGTTCCGAATTAGCGAAAGAGACAATGCAAGACTTTGTGCTTACGTGGGTTTTATTGTGACCTTTGTTACTTACTTTAGGTGATTTTTTGCTCTACGTTGGATACCATTCCTGAAAGAAGAGGAATGTTGTTGGCCAACGATCAGGATTTCTCTCTCTTATTCCTTGTACATCACCTCTGAAAAAAGAGAGGTGGATGTTGTTATACCACCCCAAGTATTATTTTCTACTTAATTATATATACATATAGCATATAAATAGTCATAGGGAACCTCCCCTTGATGAGAGGAGAGATTTACCTCATCCAGATATGGTAAACCCACACTTTTCATGGCGTAAATCTCCCTATGTTGTGGTTGATATACCCATTTTGTCTTCAGTTAGTTGACGACAAAATATTCACCCAACAAGATAAATAATTAGATTGTAATATTTTGGCCAATATAGTAATGGTAGAGTTAGGAAAATATGAATGTATAGAATTGGTTGATATACTTGAGACAATATCAATCAAAGAAATAAAATGTATAGAGCTGAACAATATAATTAGACCTAAACATGAGATAAAAGAATGTACTAATCATACACTATGGTATAGATCATCCTTCCCTTTTTATATTTCACTAGCCATACCCTATGGTATCGGCTTGCATCCATACCCTAATGTATCAGCTTGCATCTTTCCCAACTGTACTAGCAATACCCCATGGTATTGACCATTTGACTAATTGCTTTTAAGATAATTTGGTTAGGATCAAAAGTATTTTGGTTGGAAGTAGAAGTTTGAGTGGCATGTTGGGATGCACTAGATGTGGAATTAACATTAGTATTAATGTGAGCACTTTGGGTAGGCAAACTAAAAGAGATACCTATCATGCTAGCATATATACTAGGCATGATGGATGAGGAAATAAATAGGAAAGTCATAGATTTATTTTTTGCAAGTCATGTATAAAATTTGTGAGTAAAGCAAGGGGGACATTCCATGTGGGGTGCTATCACGAGGTGATAGAAAATAATAGGTTCCTTACCCCAATGTTTAGGATGCTCCTGGAGTTAGATTTCCATCTCATTTGTATACTTTGTCACATTCCTATTCAACCTCACAATATTAGAGAAGGTGACCTTTTCTACTATTTTTAGGGTTTTTATATGGTTCATAACATTTGGATATAGTAGAATCCATATTAAATTTATTGGTGAATCAATCTTGAGATGTGTAAAAATACTAAGGCATGTAAGTCCTCTTGGAAAATCTATCAAGATTGGTTAGTTCTATATCATTAAGATTGTTTTAAAATCCTTAGAAATCTCGGCATGTTTTTTCTTCAAATTGGTCCAATATATGTTCCATTGTGAAAGAAAAATGATCTACTACACTTATTTGGTCGGTGCATTTGATTACACAAGAATGCTAAAAATAGATTGTAAATGGTTGCCTGATATAGTAGGAAATTGAAACAAGAGATAAACCATTGAATCATACTAGTTGATATAGTACAATCACTTTTAAATGAACTATATCAGGTTGGTCAATGTAGTTTATAAAGATAGCATAATTGTATCAACTTGACTAATATAATTGGAATTAGATTGGTAAAGTTAAACTGTATTGGTATGATCAATATAGTTAGAAATAAACTCAAAACTATATCAAGTTGGTTGATACAATTTTAAAACAAGGCACATAATAGTATCGGGCTAGCTGAAGCAATATAAAAAGATAAACAAATAATATTAAGTTGGTTGATGCAGTTGAAAAAAGAGACTCTAAGGATGGAATAATTTTTTTTATATATGAAAGATATAAATAAGTTGGGTGTGTTTAATTTGTAGGCTTTAGGCTCTCAAATACATTGATCTCATGTATAAATAGTGAACAAGGCCAAAATGACACTGACTAGGGAGGATTCCACCATCTAGTAGCTACACTATCCCATCTTCAAGATAAATTGACAGTGACTTATTAGGGCTAACCACTTATCAATGCACTAAAAAATCAAATCACTGAAAGGTTTTCTATTAGTTGAAAATAAAGTCCTAGGTGCTTTTGCTATATTGTGAGATATGTGGAAGCTAAATTCCACACATATATAGTTTTGTTTAATAGATTGAGTATTAGGGTAATATCCCTCACACTATGGCTTAGGTAAAAATGATGAATGTTTTGTTTAGAATGATAAATTTTGTGAGTTTTACAACTACCAGAACATAGTTCTAGAAAGACAAAAACAAATATAGAAATAAAGATGATTCATTTTAAAAGTAAAATATGTAACATGTAATGAAATAAATAAACACTCAAAATAATACTAAGTTGGATGATACAGTCAGAAGAAAAATTAATAAAACTGATCATTATTGGGTTGGCCAATGCAGTTGGAAAAATTAAATATTATATCAAGTTCACTAATATAATTGTGGACAAATAGAAAACTGTACTGGGCTGGCTGATATAGTTTTTAAGACTAAGAAAACTATATTGGGTTAGCCAATATAGTTAGACTAAAAGATATACAATGGTTTTGAATATGTATTTGAGAAGTTAAAAGGATAAACATGAAAATTATCTAGCTAAAGGTGGGATAAGATTCACATCAAGTTCACCAGAATGTTTGTACGAGCTAGAATGACCTATAACTATCCTCTTTATCTTAATAGATTAGGACTCAAATAAGGTCAATTAATAGACCATACATATATTTGAATGATCAGGTAAGGACCTAGAATATCCATAGACCTATAAGAGAGTATTCTACACTTGAATTTTAGGAGGAAAGGGTTCCAAATCAAAATCTTATGACATGGGGTATAACTCTCACTAGGGATCAATGATGGAAAATTGATTGTAAGGATGTGAGTAATGTAATAATGGGTAAGAGGTAACATTAAAGTAAATGATGGGTAAGTTATTGTAAATAAGGTAAGGTGTAATGGTCATCCGAATGGGGGTCTATGCAACCTAAGTTGATAAATGGAAAGTCTAAGCAATCTTATATCTATACAAGCTTACTCAATATAAAAAAGAGCATAAGCAAGGATAGACACATACATGAAAAAATCAATAAATCAAAAAATACTTAATCTACTAAGTAAAATAAAGAGTATAGGGATAAAATACTTACCTTTAGGTGAACCTGTCATTGCTTTAATCTCTTCCTTTGGAGAAATTGGTCCTTTGTAAGAGATAGTGTAGGTTGAATACCTCAAATGTTAAGATGAATATTTATATATCCTTATTTAGGAACTTCAAATACCTCTCCTATTGATCTCCAAAGACACCACAAAACAAGACCTCTAAGATAAGGTTATAGACATCTAACTCTCCCAAATACTACTTAGACACATAAATGTGAGTGCAAAAATAGTGTATGAATATGATATATGTTTGAGGAATGAAATATAAACCCTACATATAGTGATCCAATACCCAAAACTAACCCTAAACTTTAAGATGATGGTATCAGCCAGGCTGATATAATAGGATATATGGAAGCAAAAAATATATACATAAAGTAGACATAGAGGTAAGATGAATAGAGACTAAGAAGATGTCAAACTGATAGTGGTGATGGTGTGACTAATCAATATTTAAAAATCTCTCATAAAGTACCACACACTCATCTAACCCCATTCTCAATGTACCTTTTAAGGCATTTACTTAGGGAGATTGATACATTGACAAAATGTTGTAAGAGAAAACATCAGTAAAGTGATCAAAGTGAAAAATATCAGTTGTGTACATACTCCTTATTTTCTCTTTAATCTTCAAAATTTCAATCTCATTTCAAAATTTCAATTTCATACATGGACTTTGATTGTTTCATATTCATTGTAGGTTTCTTGGAGAATGATGCACATTTGGAGCTTCTTCCCAAAGACTGTGTTTTATACACTTAGGTACATCTCTTTATCCTTTTACTCTAGCATTGTATTTCATTTCAATAATAAAATAAATGAGGCATTTTTAGACATTAAAATCTAGTATTAAATACTTGTCAATGTCAATTTCGATCTACTTTCACTTTACATGAATTATGCATAGACACATGGATTGTATATTCCCTTCTCTCCCATCTACATGCTTTACATGGGTCTAAACTTCTTGATTTGCTATCAATCAACTATAATAATTTACAAGTATGTGTCTATCCTATACAAAATCATATTGAGACTTTCTTTAGATTATTATATCAATATTCTTGTCTCTTAGATGAGTTCATCAATATTAGAATGTTTTAGAATTTTATATTTGTATAAATGTGATGGACTTGTCCAATGCCAAGAAATATTTGTTCAAATATTTCTTATGGGTCGACCCATATATTTTGCATGTTGGTGGTATGAGAAAATACCCAATTAGTCTCATATAAATATACAATAGGTCTAAACTAATTCCATATCTAGCACTTATCTAGTAGGTATCTATACACTTTTGCACATTCAAATGGATTATCCTATTATTTCTAATTTATCCATTAGTCACATAGAGTAGGTCCTTTTGAAGTCTAAAGCACCTCAAAGCCAAGTCAAAGCTTTCATCTTTCAAATGTCAAAATTAAATCACAATTTGTATTCATTGAAAAATCACTATTGCACACACACATCTAATAGGGAGAACTACATATGATTTGAATTTCCTCTTCAGAGTATTGGATATGTAAGAAACAATCATCCATTCATTGGGGAGTGGTTTGGGTTAGCTCAACCCACTATTCTTCCCATTTTGTAGGCCTAAACCTAGTGTCAAGAGTGGACCTAGGTTTTCAAAGATAAGGAAAGAAGTTTCTAGAAATATGTGCACCGATAGCTCCTTAATATCACACATAGAGATGGTTTACAAGTAGCTACAATGGCCTATACAAAAATAAATAATAAAAATCCACTTAGATGAATCTGACATGTACCTGACACTAGTGCTAGTCGATACAATGCAAAAATTGATGACTATGTCCAAGCATGATTAGAGACTTAGTTCTTGATTTGAGCGACTCTTTCTCTAGTTTCCCACCCTTTATACCACCTGCATTCAGTCTCAAACCTGCACAATATAGTAAAAATCTAAGTATCTCATTCCTTGGGGTATTTTATATTTATAACAAATACAATTGTCAAAAAACTAGATTTTGCATTTTACATTCAGATTCATGTTTATTGTTATACTTCACATAATCTAAATTATTTCAAAGTCCTACCTTATTAAACATACTAAATAAAATTAAGGTAAAACACCTACATCAAAGTCCTCACCCACTTTGATTGGCTCCACTTCCATATTGAAGATAAAAAAACATGCATTTAAGATTTTGACAAATGGATATAGTACAAATCTCATTGAGAGGAGGGTCTATATTTACATGGAGATAGCATTGATAATGGAAATGGATGTAAGTTATAAAAATATAAAAAATCAAATCAAATCCCAAAGGAAAAAATTGTGCACCATACATTACACTAAAGAGGGGTGGAAAATATGCTTGGAAAATAAAAGAGATAAAAAAATGTTTATATAAAAAGAAACAAAATGTGAGTATTTGAATGCTAAAAAAAAGGGTTCAAATGAACTCTATTATGCATCGAACAAGTAAAAAAGGTATAAAAAAAGTGTTGGTTGAATTTATGAGTTTGTAATCCATTCTCTTTATTTTACATAATTTAATTTGAATTTATTATTGAATAACCAATAAATTTTATTTTAAATATTTTCTTAGCTTAATATGTTTGAACACAAGCCAATTAAAGAGTTTTAATATCTTAAGAAAAATAATTTACAATAATGTGTTGAAATGACATATGTATGTTAGTTAATGCCATAACTTGCAATAATATGTTGAAATGACATATGTATGTTAATTAATGTCATATTTTTTAAGACATTACTCCACTTTTAATCTTATTATTTAGTTCTAAATATGATATTAATAGTTTTTCCTTTTTTAAGAAGCCAACTTTCATATTTTGATCATGGATAAAGGATGGGCAACACTCTTAAGAAACATCGACATCAGTGGGGAAGGCATCCAAGTAAATATTAATTAATTATGTCTCTAAATTTATTGATTAAATATCAACTTAGAAATTCATGCAATATTTTTTAAGACATTACTCCACTTTCAATCTTTGTTATTTAGTTCTAAATATGATATTAATAGTTTTTCCTTTTTTAAGAATCCAACTTACATATTTCGATCATGTAGAAAGGATGGGCAACACTCTTAAGAAACATCGACATTAGTGGGGAAGGCATCTAAGTAAATATTAATTAATTATGTTTCTAAATTTATTGATTAAATATTAAGTTAGAAATTTAATATTAAGTTTTAATGATATTTAATTTAGATTTCAAAATTTAGAATTAGGTTCATTTTAAAAAAAATAATAACACAATTATTTGTATTTTTGGCTATGCAAGGAACATCATGTGCCTTCTAAAGTACATCATGTATGCTATTTTTAATATTATTATATTTTTGTTACTATTTTTTACATTTAAAATGTAATTTACAATATGACATTTGTTTTGTAGAGAATGATACATTCACCACAAAGGTGGTAGCGATGACGATGACAATGAGGATGAGTGATGATGGTTGTGTTGGTGTTGCAGGTAGATGGGATGATGATGATGGCCATGTTAGTATTACAAGTTTAAGGGGATGATGATGATGATGATGATGATGATGATGATGATGATGATGATGATGATGATGATGATGATGATGATGATGATGATGATGATGATGATGATGATGATCACTGTTAGTTTTTTTTTTAAAAATTATGTGATGGGTTATATGCTCTTAAAATATTTTTTAAACTATTATTTAATTTTTTTTTTTTTATCATGATAGTTGTATGTATATTTTAAGAATAAATTATTTAATTTTCATGTTTAATAAAAGTTTGAAATTTATTTTGAGTACTTTAATCGATTATTTTTTTTTTTTTGTTAAATTAAATTTTTATATGTTACTCAAAGATTATTAATTTCTATTTTGTATATATAATTACATCGAGAGACGTTCTACAATGACATGTGAGGGAGGTAGCAGGTTGTATTGGAGTGAGTGTGTTTACTTTTAATTGATATAATATATTGATTTTTGGTATTATAGTGGACTAGATCAGATGCGCCTCATATGAAAATTGTAAGCCATTGAGGATATGGAAATTATGGCTATGGCTAGGGCTAAGAAGGATGTGACCACCCAGTTTTTAGTGAAAACATAATGATGCTAACAATTGAGAATAACGCTAAGAATATCTATTGGTTTTTTCCATAGTCAAGCAACAAAGGAAGTGATAATAGAATTGGAGCAAGCATAGCCATGGTAATGACCCAGATAGACCCTGAGATATTTTGAGATATTTTTAGGTCTGCAATTGTCACCAAAGAGTGCACTGATCCTTTATATCTGCAAGCACCAAAAACTTATTAGAATGTTTTAATGCGTGAAGAAATAAATCTTTCTGATTTCTACATTAAATTTATTTTATTTGGCTTACGTTTGTATGTGAAGAGGATTAACTTATAGTTGCAGTAGAGTTGGTTACTCTTTCTTTTCACAATGTGCAAACTATTGTGAAGTTGACCTTACCTAGGTAGATATCCAAAATGTTGTGTTAGAGGGCACTAAAGCTATGGCCAAGTTCACCTCTGATTGATTTCATTTTTCCTTGCAATATTTTTATTTATCATAGTGTATATTGACACCACCTCTAGTTGGGAGTTGTTTCTGTCCTTTAAATCTAAAGTTTAAAAAAATATTATTAATGTTGTTGTATAAAAGGTTTATTTTATGTCATGATTCATTCTTTTTCATCTTGTATAAAATTTTTCTAGCAAAAATTTCAAAATTATCCTTTGCTAAACTATTTTTAATATTATTGACAATTTTATGATTTATTCTTTCAAGTTTTCATTATGTATTTTATTTATGATTTCTTCTTTTGCATTTTTCATTTTTCAATTTATATCTATTATTTTTGTCGGATATTAAAAAAAATAAAATAAAAAATGATCATTTTTAAGATGATCATCTTTAAAGATTTATTTCAGAAAGTTCACTTTATATGATTTATTGGCTATCACCTTTTTTTATAAACAATAAATATTATTGGTCAAATGAAAGTTGGTTTATAAATCTAAAGATTAGTTTAATTATTGGAATTTTGAATATCAATATGAATATATATTATATAATTATAATATATTTTTATTAAATATAATTACATTATGTAATGTATTATTAAAAACTATATATTAATATATAAATATATTTATAATATTATTAGTATATATTAAATAAATATATGTAAAATATATTAAGAGTTGGCCTTCTTTGTTGATCTTTGGTCTTATGTAATACAGAGGGTTGAAAAAAAATTTACCTATTAGATTGCTAAGCCTCTTACTCTGGTTGGGAAATTTCAGATCTGTTCTAAGGTCTTCGCTGCCACACATGTTTACTATTCTTCTTGTTGAGCCCCTTCTAACGCTTCCTATGGAAAGTTAGAAAAACTTCTTCGTGACTTCCTTTAGGACAATTCTAAGGGCCATCAAGGGTTTTAAAGAGTGTCTTGGGCCATTTGTTGTAGGCCTAAGGAAGCAGGTGGCCTGGGCCTTATAGACATTAAGCTTCAAGGCATTGCTCTCAGTGTCAAGTGGATTATTTGAGGATTGGAAGGAGAGGAAGCTTGGAAGATCCTTATCATAAATTGCATTGCTCAAGGATCTCCTCTTGGTAGAAAGGCATGGCAGGGGCTTGACATGTATACCCTCCTTCTCACCCCTATCCCTGTTAAAATCACTGGCTCTTATGTCACACAGAGCATATGGAAGGCCTCGTAGAAACTTAAATCTCACCTAGTCTAAGTTGGAGATGGATTTGTAACTGGGCTCTCTATTAATTCTCATTCTCTTTGGTGGTCCCCTATTCTCAATTTCCAAAATGTTCACTTTATCTTGGTGCCTTGGATAAAAAGTCTTAGGATTTTTAAAAAGGGTATTCCACACATTGGCGATCTTTTCTGTAAGAAATCTGAAGACTGGTTACCATGGGAGATTGTGAAAGATAGGTTTCAGCTTAACAAAGAGGACAAAGAATCTCTTTTTGAAATTTAGAATGCCATACAGGATGAATATCTGCACAAAATTAGAGTGTCCTCTCTCACCCCATGGTGGAAGGATTGGAATTGGCTTAATACCACTATTTTTTGCCGCTATGTGCCTAAGTTGGGATATAATCTTCTTGCTCCCTAGCATATCGATACTAAGGTTCTCAACTGACGATGGAGTCTTAAATCTCTTCAACATGTCTATCTGAGGAGATTCAATAATATTTAAGGGGCTCTATTGGAGCCTAAAAAAGCTCACTTTCTCTGGTGCATTATGTATCACAGAATCCTTATTGGAGACTGGCTCAAGTAGATGGGGGTCCTCAATCCCACTTGTCATGCTTGCCGTCGTCCTGAAACCATTAAGAACCTTTTTTAGTTTTGTCCCCATGCTCAATCTGCTTGGAGATGGATTCACGCTCTTTTAAAACTATTCATGCCTAAAATTTTCACCTGGAAAATGGCTCTCTTGGGGGACTCAACTTTGCTACCTACAAGATACAATAGATTTTTCTCATTGATATTTTATTTCAGATCTAGAAGTCTATAAATAAAACTTGTTTTAATCATGAAGCTATGGAAATTGGTTTTTCAATTTCTTGTCAGGATCTTACTCCTCAATAAGAGTACATATGATTACCTTGTATAAGCAACTAATCATGGAATTAAACTAGAATTAACAAGTAACTAGAATTCACAAATAGCACAGAATATGAGAGACAATACACAATCTTGTATTAATACTCATGCCAGAAGGAAATACAATGAAGATGCCACACTCTTCCACACCTCTCAGATGTACAGATCTCTTTCCCTCAAGAGTTCACTCTCCTACCAAAAACGGTCACAACACACAATTCAAACACAGAGTTGGTGTTCACCTCCAACCAGTCAGTAATAACATTGCCAGTACCAAGCACTCAAAAGTACTTCACGCAGATCTCCCATGAACTTGCAACAACCTACAACTCAAATGATCTTACTTACCATGTAAAACTTCTTCCTGATCTTGCACAACCTGCAGATCACCTCTTCTTATAATTGGAAGGATCTACCTTGCCTTCCTCTATATCTCCGCTTACAATACATGTCAATGGGTCTATAAATAGATCCCATACTAAACAATAACATAGACTTCTAATTTACAATAATTAGACACGCAGCTCCAAGACCAAAAAATAGTCTTTACATGCAAACAATCGGTTCAACAAACTAACTTTTCGTAAAACGAACAGTTCTAGAACCACACAGGCAACCGACATCGGTCCCTGTCTACCTGGAGGTGACCGACATCGGTCGACTCCTGATCGATGTCGGTTGCCTTCCTATCCACCACTGACCAACGCCGGTCGGCCTAATTGATGTCGGTGATTGTGACACTCAGCAACTCCTCCATGTTTGCATACAGTGAAGCTTTTAACTCCACAACCTAACAATCTCCCACTTGGAGATAAATAGTTTCACCTGTACCTATACCTATACATCATCTAGTTTGTTTTCTAGCTTTGTATCCCTCTTCAAGATCAGTCTTGAAGACCAACCACCACAAATCCTATGGTGCACCTCTTGTCATCCAAATCACCTTGCCACATTCGATTCTACAAACCCATGTAGAAAATAACTTGACCCTGCATAGCATGTGCACCTGCTGCTGGTCCCTCTCAGATACCTGAGAATCCACTGAACTGGCCTCCAGTGCTTCTTTCCCAAATTGGCTCCAAACTTGCTGACAACTCCCACTGCTTGGGCAAACTTAGGTCTAGTACATACCATTCACTTAACCTCATTATGTGAATCAGGACACTGTTCATAGAACTGTCCAACCATCGGCATGCTTACCGGTTTCACACAATCATCTGGAGACAAAATCAACATGTGACCTTCCATGTCTCTAGAACACACTCATGCCAAATAATCTTGTTGCTCCCAGATTCTTTATGACACACCTTTGAACTAACTTTACCTTTAGTTCAGCAACTCCCTACATATGTGACCCTGCAACAAGCACAACATACAGTAATAGGATAATGTAGCTAATATTATCCAACTTGGTAAAGAGAAACACAATGGTTAAACCTCCATTGTCCTGTAGCTTACTCAAGACCATATACCCTGGCCTTCCATCTCACGTGTCCATTCCCACTCTTATTTATCCTAAAAATCCATTCATCTCTCAGTGCTTTCTTCCAGCTGGCAACTCCACCAAAAAACTCTCGTTTGGTTCTTCTCCAAGGAATCACATTCCTCATCCATGCCAAGCTCCCACTATTTCTTCGATTCTACCTGCTCTACTTCTTTAATAACTTCCTGGTTCTTGACCATCAGTGAGCAACAAGTAGTGTAAAGAAGGGAAATGACAAATTTGAGGCTTACTTACCCTTTAAGTCCTCCATATGGATGCTTGAGACTCCTTGACAGCTTGCTGTCTACCTAAAATCCGTCTCAGTGATCGATGTTGGTCACATCTCAGTCTGCACCTGACCGACGTTAGTTCTATGTGACTACCTCATTGCCGACGTCAGTTCTCCCTGATCGACGCTGGTGTTTATTTGTCTGGAGTCACCGATGTGGGTTGCACATAGCTAACATTGATCCCTGTCTAGATGCCGACGTTAGTTTTCTAACCGACATCTGTCCCTGTGTTTTACTTGTGAGTGATGACTTCTACCTGCGAGCTCCTTTTGGACAAAACCCTATCCAAATCAACCTTGCTCTGCTCAGAATTCTTCAACCCCTTGCACTGATCTTTGCCTATCATCTTCTCCTTGAAAACCAAGACTTTCTTGTTCTTGTCATGAACATCAAATTTCTCAAGAAACGCCACTTTCTTCCTTTGCTTACAGAAATCTCGATCCATGCTTTTCAAAACCGAAAGCATACCCTTTGACTCAAGAACATGCATCCCCTTCATATTCATGTGACCAAGCCTATTAAGCCACATCTTCGAATCTACAGCTGAAGTCGATAAACCAGAAGGAGAATCAATAATACAAGTAGATAGATAAAGCATACTTACTTTTTTACCTCTTGCTACAACAAGTGCACCCTTGGAAACTTTTTAAGAGTCCGCTGTGAGAGTTACTATGCAACCATCATCACCCAAATTTCTAACGGATATCAAATTTTGCTTCAGGACTGGGACATGCATGACCTCCTTTAACACCCATGTGTTGCCTATCTGCAATTTCAGCGTCACTTTCCTTTTGCCAACCATTTGACAAGGCTTACTATCTCCTAAATAAATTTCTCCAAAGTCTCCCTGGACATACTCATGAAAAAATTCTCTATTTGGGGATGCATAGAAAGAGGCACTAGAATCTAAAACCCAAGATTCTACTTTATCTAAGGAACATATCAGAGCATCATGTGCAACAATACCTGCAACATCTGCTTCTTTAGTTCCTTCTTGCTGATCTTCATTCACCTAGCAATCTCTCTTTACATGCCCTTGCTTTCCACATTTCCAGCAGGTTATTCTGCCATACCTAGACTTGGATCTCCTGCCTATCTTTGACCTTGATCTCCCATGCTCTATCTTCTCTCTTTGCCTTCCCCTGCTTTCAACACTCAAAGCATTCCCTGATGATTCACCTGTGCTTTTCTTGCAAATTTATTCATTCAAGATTACACTCACAACATCATCCACTTTTAAGATTTTAGAAGCAGACATAGTATTACTAACTGCCATTACCAAACTCTCCCAACTTTCAGGTAATGAGCATAAGATTAAGAGAGCCTTAATTCCATCATCAAAAGCAATATTGACTGAAACTAACTGGTTTACCAAACCATGGAAATCACTAAGATGACTATGTACAGATCCACCTTCCAACATTTACAAATTAAATAATTGCTTCATAAGAAATACCTTATTCGAAGCTAAGGATTTTTCATATAAATTTGCCAAAGATTCCATAAAATCAACCGTTGTCTTAGCCTGTGATAAGTTGGAAATCACAGACGAAGCAAGACTCAACCTTATAGATCCCAGAGCGTTCCGATCAAGAACCTCCCATTCTTCATCCTTCATATCCATGGGCTTGCATGCAACCCCACCCAACGGTAAGTATAAATCTTTCTGATACATATAATCTTCTATCTGCATCCTCCATAATTGATAGTTCTTGCCATTAAACTTCTCCATTCTTAGCTTACTTTCTTCTGCCATTGCTATACTCCCACTCAAACAGAAACCCCTGTGAGTGACCTGTAATCAACAAACACTAACCAGATCTGATACAACCTATTAGTAAACCCAACCAAAAGCTCTGATATCACTTGTCAGGATCCTACTCCTCAATAAGAGTACATATGATTACCTTGTATAAGCAACTAATCACGGAATTAAACTAGAATTAACAAGTAACTAGAATTCACAAATAGCATAGAATATGAGAGATGTTTATATAATTTTAGATTTTTGAAATAAATAAAATAGAACACATTGAAAATGATATCTATCGACATCTTTTACTTTATATATATATATATATATATATATATATATATATTCAAATTTATATATAAAATTTTTTTACATAAAAATTTATCGTAATAATTTATTTATATTTATTTTAAAAATATTTATAATATTTAAAAAATAAAATAAAATAAATCATAAACAATTATATGATTTTTTTTTTAAAATTATAACACAAACCTTGATGTAGTGATTCTAATGCAAAACTTAACACAACTTATTCCTACCATTAAATATATATATATATATATATATATATATATATATATATATATATATATATATATATATATATATATATATATATCTATATATATATATATATATTTATTTATTTATTTATTTTTTGTACTGATTTTTAATTGGCACAATTTTTTATATATTATTTGTAGCCTTACATAGTTCGAAGCAAACTTTAATGGGGAGATTTTTTTTGGCATCGTTGATAGAGGACTGACAAACTTTAATGTATTGGTAGACTAAACTTCTACTCCAATCTCAGCGCTGCCAACTATTTCTACAATATTCTAACACACGTTCCTATGTCGTCATGTTGTGTGGCAGCTATCTTATCTAGTTGCATGAACTAGGCTATAACATAATTATGGATACCCATTTTTTTTGCAGTGTTCTTGAGAGTATAGAGGAAGTTAATATAATCATGAGGTGCAATATTGTACATGAGCCCTAAATCCACCGCAACTACTGGATTTACATGATCCACACCCAAAGTGAACGCATTTGCTGCTTCCAAAGTCACTACGTCTTGAAATCCAACTGATACTTCTTATTCCAAGCAAGAAAGGCAAAAAGCAATATGACCTTGAAGGTAGATATATGATATTTGAGACCTGTAGATTGGTAGTTGTTTATTTAGTAGTTTGTTGAGTAGTTGTTAAATTTACTAGTAGTATATGAAATTTCCCCAATTTTGATTCCATTTATTCTTTATGTCATAAAAACACAATAGAGTGGTAGTATAGCTTTTATTAGCTTGATTTGTTATGTTACGATATGGATCTCATGTAGGCTGCCCTAGAGAATCCATACTCGATGAAACCTCCACCGTCCATGTCTATTTTGGTGAGTGGTGTTCCTTGGTTTTTGTTGTAGTATGTAATTGTTCCTCCAAAATCCACCTTATTAGCTAATCCTAGTCTTCAGAACAATGGTTTTGGCCACCACCCAACTCGATTGTTTTCCAAGTATAAGGACCATACTCTGTAATTTGTTATTATCTCCTGAAAAGAAGATATATCAAATACATATAGCTTAAGATGACATGGTAATAGTTCAACATCTTGTACAATAAAAGCTATTTCAGTTTATTTTATACTCATATAATAGAATGTTTGAGTTGTGGCTACTTAATTGTTGTTCATTATAATCAATAAAAGATTTTAAAGTTGGAACAATTTACTTACCCTTTGTATTCTCATAGAGATTTCTTTCTGGTCTTAGTTTTGATAGATAAATATGTATTCTTTCAATGGCATACCGAAATAGAATTTAGTACCCCTATCCAATATAAATCCAGGCCTACAGTCTAGTTTACAATGACCTATTCTATTTTAAGTATCACTCTACACCAAGACACAAGGTACATCAGTAACAATAAAACTTGTATTTAATTGAGAAAACACATATATAGTTTTAGTTTCATAATATTTAAATGGCATCCTTACTTTCTAGAATATAAAAATCTATGTGTCACATCACCCCTATAATGTCTTGATAAACCTGCAGTCATAACATTATATTCTATGTCACTAAAACTAGAATTTCAGAATTTATAATATGATTCAAGGAAACTAGTAATTGACTCAACATTGTCCATAAAAAAATATACAAACTATGTAGTGTAACATGATCCTCATACAACCCAAGAGGTGTTGTTAATGCTTTCTATCTAGGCATTGTATTCCCCTTTTTACATACCTACTATGTAACCAACATGTATTGTCTCAATGCTCTAAGTATAAACGCCAACCCACACATTAGAACCACTAAGGCCATCAGATGGAGCCAAATAAGGGTTCCAAACATTCAAGGTGGCTGAAGCTTTATGGATACCATCGCTTTTGTATGCAGCTATTGCATACTATAAAATTAAAACATATAAAAATTATAATAAGTAAGAAACAAGTTAATATTGATATCAGATAGGTCACTAATAGGGAATCCAATGTATTTATGATGAAACATCATTAATGTCTTCTTGAAATCCATAAAATGGCAATTCTAGAGTTATTTTTTATTATTACATATGCCTTGGATGCTAATAAGTCATCATGTTAATTAAATTTTCTTCTTGACATAGATCTCAAATCTTCTATATCTAGATACATATATACAATGTGTATCTAGTTGTATACACCTTAAATTAGTCAAGTAACCACACATATCATATATTTTCATAGTCCTTTCACAGGAGACTCCGACTGGGGAATATGAGATTTGTTCACATTTAGTCATGTCTTTCGTTTTAGTCATCTTGGTCTTTTTTCATGCTTATAAACATCTTTTCACTGATTTCCAGTCATTTGTAGCCTTCCAGACCTGATCCCAACTCAGCCAGACTTCTTTTTTCATGACAAATCCATTCCCCCAAGCCTCGTCAACTTAGGAAAATAGCACCCAACTTGGACTATAATATCAATGCCACTAGTGTCTGATTTTGATGTTCCTATCCAAGGTCATTTTGAGCCCCAACAGTCAACTTCCTTTGCTTAATAAGTATCATCCCCTTTCTTAGCTTTGTCCTTAATTTTTCCAATGTCAGCCAAATGTGATTAAAGCTCCCAAATTTGAAATAAAGAGTCTCTTATATAAAGGAATACACAAGGCATTTTATATCTAGCACTTGCTACTTTAGCACATTACATAATTAAAAATCAGTCAATATTATAGCTCAACATTCTGAATCTCACATGGACTTTCATTCTTGATCAAGGAAGGGCCTAGGTGAAATTTTATTCTTGCATCTATCATGTGCATTGATCATGCATGTTCCCTAAGGGAGAACTACAATTTATCTAAGATCCTAGCTCAAGGGTTAATTTAGGAAATGATCAAGATAGAAGGGGTTGAAGATCATGTGATTGTCTTCACTTATCCCAGTTTTTCCCCCTTTTTATTTTTATGTATTTATTGTTTGCATGTGTGTAGATGAATATAAGGTTTTGGAGATTAAAACAAACCTACAATGATCTCTATTGACTTTCATCCTTCAGAATTTGGTACACAGAGCTCACACTGACATGGAAAAAAAAACCTATAAATATTATACCCTCAAGACATTAGTGGTATAGGTATACAACACCATTGGTACTGCTCCTATATAGTTTTGGAACTCCTATCTAATCATAGAATGAAGATCAAATCTAGATTCCAGATAACAACCTCATCCGACATCTCACTTTCCATCTCCTGAATCATCTATTTAAGTCCATTTTTAGATAAGTTTAATTTTATTCATCATGAAAATTATGTGATAAAAATATATATTTTTCCATATAAAATTATATTTTTCCTCTGATTCCAAACCCTTTATTGTTTAGGAACTCAACACTAGTTTACAAAAAATAATAAAATATTTGGTGAACTTGACTTACATCAAACAAATCCAAAACCCTAGGTACCTTTAGGGTTTTTCCTTCAAATTTTGTGCAAAAATTAAATTTTTGATTTCTATTTTTTTTATAAATTTTTATGCATTAATTCTATTCAAATATTGTTTTAGAATTTAGATTATTTCATTATTTTTCAAAAATTCTAAAACCCTAGATTTCCAAACTAGGTCCTCAAACCCTAAGCCTCCCTCCCTTACAATTTTTAGAAAAATATTCTAAAATTTTTACAAATTGTTTATAGTGTCTAAAATTTCAAATTCTCAATATTAGTAGTTATTTGGTACAAAAATTAAATTTTAAATTTTTTATTATTGTATAAATTTTTGTGCATTTATCCTATTCAAAATTATTTTAGAATTTAGATTTTTTTCATAATTTTCAAAAATTCTAAAATATTAACCAAAAACCCTAGATTTTCAAATTATGTCCTCAAACCCCAAACTTGCCTTGCAATTTTTAGAAAAATATTTTTAAATTTTTGCAAATTATTTCGATTGTCAAAACTATTTTCAAAATTGATGTATTTATAGTTATTTTTGCTTTTATTTGCTTAATAGTACTTTCACATATTCTCTTTGGTGAAAGAAATAAAATGGCTACTAAGGCACTTATTCCCTCTCATCCCATAGATCAATTTTTAAATTTTTCTCATAATTATGACATTGAATGGACAAATTGCAAAATTGCATATTAGTTAAAAATGTGGAAAATGATTTCATTTATAATGAAGATAATTACTATTATTGTAATGAGGAATATGATGATACATGCAAAAGTGATAGTGAAGAAAAAGTAGATGCATCTTCTTCTCTCAAACCTATCTCTTTTATTCCTTCTTCAAAATAAAATAATTTTGAAAAATGGGAAAGGTACTTTTCACCTCATTCTCCTATGCACAATGCACAAAATAAACAAATTAGTCATGCACTTCCAAGTGAACCTCTTATTGGTGATAATTTACTTCCATGTGAACCTAATATCTCTCTCTTTTGCTACTTCTATGTTCAAAATACAACAATATAAACACAATAAAATCAAATTGTCAATGCATAGTTCAAATAATGCATCTCATGCTCTCAACTCTACTTTATCAAAAGAATGTCTAATTCATAAATCTCTTACTCTTACTTCTCATGTTGAAAATGAAAATAATTCATGCACTCCATCCATGGATAACATAGATGCACATAATCTTCCATCTTCTCTTACACCTCTCCCTAGCAATGATGAAAGTGATAATGATTATGATAGTGAACATGCAAATGAATATGAAAATGAGAGTGATTATGAACAATATTGTAATTCTAATAATGCATGGAACAATGATGATTATTATACCCATAGTGAAGAATAAAATGCATCTCATGCCTCTAACTCTTCTCTCATTCCTCTCAGACATAATGCACTACCAAATATTATTTCTACTTCTACGCATGATTCTATTTCAAATAATGCACATGTTAATGATAACATCACATCTTCTACTCAATTAGAATGTGTTTCAATAAAACATAAAGATACCAATGAACCTCTCAAGTTACCCTTCACTACAGTAGAACCTAGTTCTCACTCTTCATGTAAAGATAATGGTATCCCACATCCCTCTAGTAAGGTCCAAGTTACCATTACTCCCAAGGTTCCAGTGAGCACACCCCCTCTTTATGATCTAATTGCTAAATGTAGTATTCCCATGGATAAAATTAATAATCAAATTCAATGATTAAATGAATGGCTTCAAGATACTAATTTACCATCCTAAGAGATTATCTCTTTGATGCATGTAGTTGGTTAATTAAAATACCAAGTACATCTCCTTACCTTAGAAAACATGGCTTATAAGTCTTGGATGGATGCCAATGATTTACATGGTAATCCCCTTCTGAAGACATTCATAAAAGATTCATTACCTAAGAATTTATAGATACCATCAATGCCTCACTTTGATGGAATTGGAGATTCATTCGTACACCTTCAAGCCTTTTGGAAGGCTTTACCATCTCATGCAAGTCCTTTGATTCTACTGAAGTTATTCTAGCAAAAATTAGTGGGGGAAGCACAAAATTGGTTCTTTCATCTACTCTTCATTGGATCCTTGCACACATATGATGACTTAGAGGAGGCATTTATTATATATTACATATCAAACATGGATCCTTGTGTTACATATGAGAAACTTGCCACACTACATCATAATACTTTAGAGCCAGTTAGTGAGTATATCTTATGATTTAAGACTCACATGCTAAGATTGATATACAAACTAGCAAATTTAGAGATTCAACATATCTTTATTCAGGGGCTTCATCAACCTCTCCTCGAGCATCTACTATTTCAGATAGAGTCTTCTTTCATGCACTTATGCTATACAGTTCTAGCTTTGGAAAATAAATTGGGATTGATTGAGGTAGATTCAATCAATTGGATCACTGTAGATTTCACAGCATTACCTATAGCTCCTAGCATCCAAAATCTACCATGTCCTAAACAAGATAGTAGATCACAACTAAAAAAGCAACCAATTAAGAACAAAGAGCCAATTTCTAAGGCACAACCCACAGTATGCAATACAAAAAGCAAAATCAAGCACCACTGCAGTTTGATTTAGAGTGGGATAACCCAAGTGTCATATTATCAACACTATTAGGTAGGAGGTTAATCACATTGCCTTCTACTCATTGCTAAGATCCACATCTCCTACAAAAATAGCCATATTGACCCTTTTGTAACTATCATCGCATTTATGGACACAAAGATAATGATTGTTATGGACTTAGAGATTATGTTAATAGATGTGTTGATAATGGAATCATAGAATTTACATAAGGGACACTAAGATCTCCTCCATCATAGAACCTTAGACCTCATTCTTCCATGACTAAGTCATCCTAGGACATTATTTTATAGGAATCATCAATCACTCATCATGAGAGTAGTGTGGGTTATAGGACAAAACCTCACAGGAGATCTCCTATTCCACCTATTCAGAAGGTTTGGAAACTAGTCCAACAAGAATAGCCTACATATAACACTATATTCTGAGGAGTACATAGTGTAGTTCTATATACATATCCAATAGAGTCATAGGCACCACAACACAGTACCATTTGTTAGGTTGTGGAGCTAAAAGCTTCACTAATGCAAACAGAGGAGGAGGTTGCAGAGAGTTTGCTGAGTGTCACAAACACTGGTGTTGGTCAGGCCAACCGACGTCGGTAGGATTAGACAGGAAAGGCAACCGACATCGGTCATAAGTCAGCCGGCATCGGCACCCCCAGGCAGATAGGGACCAACGTCGGTCACCTGTGTGGTTCGAGCTGCGAGTGTTACAGGCAGTTAGTTAATGAACCAAGTGTTTACATGTCAAGAGCCAAATTTAGACTAAAAGCTGTGGATCTAATTATTGTAATTAGGTGTCTAATTATTGTTTGCATGAGATCTATTTAAGAGACTCATTGGTTGTATTGTAAAGTGTTCTAGTTTGAGTTGAGCAAAGTTAGCTCCTTCTGTGTGTGAGGTGAGCAAGGGTGTTCCTCTTAGTTCCACAACAGTGCCAAGTGTGGGTGCTAGTTTTGGAGAATTAGCAGGGTTCTTCAAGTGTGTAGGATCTTGGTCAGTAGGTGTGCATGGATAATTTTGGAGATCTACATGGGTAAGTAAGATCATTGATCTGCAGGTGTATGTGTGTGCATGATCCAGGTTTACAGGTGTGTAGAACCAGATTGATTTATAGGTGTGCAAGATCAGGGAGGACAGCAACACAATAGGGAGCAAGATCAGGTAGGATCTACTTGGAGTACAGTGTGTACTCAGAAAGAGAGCAAAGAGGAAGGCAAGGTAGTTCCTTCCATAAGTGAGATCAGAGTGGGTTACAGGTTGTTGCAGTTCAGGGGAGATTTACTTGAAGTATGATTGTGTACTTATGGAGTGTGTGGAGCACTTGTGGTGTGCATGGAGCACTGGAGAATTGGCAGTAGTGGATACTGACTGGTTGGAGGTGAACACCAACTCTGTGTTTGAGTTGTGTGTTGGGACCATAGGAGAGAGAGCTTTGAGAGAAGATTTACTGTTTATGCCCTAGAGGTGTGGGAGCCCTAGAGGTGTGTAAGGAAGAAGAACTATGGCAATCTTCTTTGTTGTATTTCCTTCTGGAAGAGTTATAATACAAGTTGTGTATTGTCTCTCATATTTTGTGTTATTTTTGAATTGTAGTTACTTGTGTATTCTGGTTAATTTTCGCATGTTAAGTTGCTTGTATTTGGTAATCAATTGTGTGCTTTCGTTATTTCCCAACAAGTGGTATCAGAGCTAAGGTTGCAGGGAGCAGGTTTTGTGTTTGGTTACAGGTCACTCTCAGGGGTTTCTGATTGAGTGGGAGTAGAGCAATGGCAAAAGAAAGTAAGCTAAGAATGGAGGAATTGAAAAGCATGAATGGTCACTTACGGTCCTATGGAAATAAAGAGCAGGGAAAAGAATATTGTTGGTTGGTAGCAGATCAGCATGAAGGAACTAAAGAAGTAGATGTTACAGGTGATGTGGCACAGGATGCTTTGGGAGGTTTCTTGGATAAAGTTGAATCTTGGTTAATAGATTCTATTGCCTCTTTCCATGCAGCCCCAGGGAGAGGAGCTGGTGAGCCTTGCCAAAGAATTGGCAAAGGGGAAGTGAAGCTGAAATTGCAGGCGGCCAACACATGGGTGTTGAAGGAGGTCATGCAGGTCCCAGGCTTGGAGATGTGGCTAATTTCTTTAGGAAAGTTGGGTGATGAGAGATGCACAAGAACTCTCACAGTGGATGCACTTGAATTAGCTGGTGGTAAGAAAGCAGGTACTCTTTATCTACTTGCTTATATTACTGATTCTTCTTCTATTGCAGAGACGTGGCTTTGTAGGCTTGGTCACATGAGCAAGAAGGAGATGCATGTTCTTAAGTGGAAGATAGATGTGTTTGATAGACTTAAGAACTGGAAAGCCTTGGTGTTCTTGGAGGAGATGACAGACAGAGACCAGTGGATGGGGTTAGATACTTTTGAGCAGGGCAGTTTGGACATGGGATTGATTCAAAGGAGATCGCAAGTAAAAAGTCATCACTCACAGGCAAACACAGGTACCAGCGTCAGTCTAGGGGAACCGGCGTCGAACAGACAGGTGTCAATGTCGGTCATGTGCAGACCGAAGCCGGTGATGTCAGGTAGGGTAAGACCGACATCGGTCAGGAGGACCGACGTTGGCAATAGGTAAGACCGACATCAGTTAGGAGGACTGATGTCGGTAGCAGGTAGACACCGATGTTGGCAGAGTTGGTAGTCAAGATAGGCGCATGGAAACCGACGTTGGTCGGATGCAAACTGTGTAGTGATCAAGGTCAATCACTGTAACGGATTTTGGGTGGACAACAAGCTATCAAGGAGTCTCAAACACCCATATGGAGGACTAAAGTGGTAAGTAAGCCTTGAATTCATTGTTCCTCTTCTTTATACTAGTTGCTGACTACAGAGCAGGAAGGATCCAAGAAACAGTGGGAGCATGGCAGGAATATGATGCAAAACCAAATAGGAGATTTGGTAGGGTTGCCAGCCGGTATGAAAGCACATAGATGAATGGATACCTTAGTTAAAGAATAGAGAGAACAAACACGTGAGATGGAAGACCAGGTCATATGGTCTTGAGGTAGCTGCAGGACAATGGTACAGTGCTGACAGGTGGTACCAGGTGGATGCCAAAGCAAGGCTTTAGTCAATGTCAGTATAACCATTGTGTTTGTCTTACCAGGTGGATGATGGTCACAACATTATCTTGTTACTGTATGTGGAGGATGAGCTTGGTGCAGGTTCAGACATACAAGGTTTTGCTCAGCTAAGGGCAAGGTTAGTTCAGTGGCATGTCATGAGGAATTTGGAGCAGCAAAATTCTTTGGCATGGGAGACATGGAAGATCATAGGTTGATTTTGTCTCTAGTGGGAGCTGATGTGAATCAGGTGTTGGTGAGGTTCAGGATGCATAACCGGAGCACACTAAGGGCTGGACAGTTCAGTGTGTGAAATCACATGAGGTTTGGTATAGACCTGAGTTTTCCCAAGCAATGGGAGCTGTCAAAGAGTTAGGAGCCAATTTGGGGAAGTGGGTTCTCAGGGATTTGAGAGGGACCAGCAGCAGGGATTCATGCTATGCAGGGTCAAAACTTCACTACATGGGTTTGTAGGTTCAGATGTGGTAGGGTACTCAGATGACAGGAGGTGCACCATAGGTTATGTGGTGGGTGGTCTTCAGGATTGATCTTGAAGAGGGATACAAGCTAGGAAACAGATTAGATGGAGTACAAGTACAGGTACAGTGTAACTATTTATCTCCAAGTGAGAGATTGTTAGGTTGTGGAGCTAAAAGCTTCATTGATGCAAACAGAGGAGGAGGTTGTAGAGAGTTTGCTGAGTGTCATAGACACCAGCGTCAGTCAGGCCAAACGATGTCGGTAGGATTAGACAAGAAAGGCAATCGACATCAGTCAGAAGTCAGTCAGCGTTGGCACCCCCAAGTAGACAGGGATTAACGTCGGTCACTTGTGTGGTTCGAGCTGCGAGTGTTACGAACAGTTAGTTAACAAACCAAGTGTTTGCATGTCAAGAGCCAAATTTAGACTAGAAGCTGCAGATCTAATTATTGTAATTAGGTGTCTAATTATTGTTTGCATGAGATCTATTTAAGAGACTTAATGGTTGTATTGTAAAGTGTTCTAGTTTGAGTTGAGCAAAGTTAGCTCCTTCTGTGTGTGAGGTGAGCAAGGGTGTTCCTCCTAGTTCCACAACAGTGCCAAGTGTGGGTGCTGGTTTTGGAGAATCAGCAGGTTTCTTCAAGTGTGTAGGATCTTGGTCAGTAGGTGTGCATGGTTACTTTTGGAGATCTACATGGGTAAGTAAGATCATTGATCTGTAGGTGTATGTGTGTGCATGATCTAGGTTTGCATGTGTGCAGAACCAGATTGATTTGCAGGTGTGCAAGATCAGGGAGGACAGCGACACAACAGGGAGCAGGATCAGGGAGGATCTACTTGGAGTACAGTGTGTACTCAGAAAGAGAGCAAAGAGGAAGGCAAAGCAGTTCCTTCCATAAGTGAGATTAGATTGGGTTGTAGGTTGTTGCAATTTAGGGGAGATCTACTTGAAGTATGATTGTGTAATTGTGGAGTGCATGGAGCACTTGTGGTGTGCGTGGAGCACTAGAGAACTGGCAGTAGTGGATACTGATTGGTTGGAGGTGAACACCAACTCTGTGTTTGAGTTGTGTGTTGGGACCGTAGGAGAGATAGCTTTGAGGGAAGATTTACTGTTTATGCCCTAGAGGTGTGGGAACCCTAGAGGTGTGTAAGAAAGAAGAACTGTGGCAATCTTCTTTGTTGTATTTCCTTCTGGAAGAGTTTTAATACAAGTTGTCTATTGTCTCTCATATTCTATGTTATTTTTGAATTCTAGTTACTTGTGTATTCTGGTTAATTTCCGCATGTTAAGTTGCTTGTATTTGGTAATCAATTGTGTGCTTCTGTTATTTGCCAACACCACTCAAGAGAAATATTCACTATGGCTATATTTTATGGGTCCTATCTCATGTAGCAATCCACTATGATTAAGATTAAATAAACCCACATCATAGAGTACTACTCTAGAGAGATATTCACTTCGACTAAATTTTTAGGGACCTGTTTCACATAGAAACTCACTACAATTGAGATTAAATGAGCCCCCATCATAGGTTTCAACTCCATATCGATCTATTTCTCAATCATACACATCACAGTAGAGGCCACAAGGTATACGATTATAGATAGATGAACCTTCTTAATAACACATAGTTTCATGACATGTCCAATAAAGTTAAATTTTATAGAATTTCCACGTACAACTACAGTTAGTACACAATAAATAGTATCAGATATAGAGCATATTCCTACACAACATGAGTAGTATGGGCACTTGTTTAGTTGGCCATCAAGGTTCACATAGTGATACAACATAAAGTGATATGGCACATGTTCATACCAACATTAGTTCATAGTTTCACTTAGTAGGGCAATGATAGAGTGAAAGGTCTAGCTAGCCTTTATATTCTCGAGCCATTCTCAGGGAAGTAATATGCACAACATGTTATTATACATCCCCATATACTAACAAATAATATTCCTATTTCCCAATAACTATGCATAGCTAAAACCAACATATCAAAATATAGATCTTACCAAATCATATTCTTACCAACATTAAACCAATTCAATTTATCCAAAAAATTTATCAATTAGAAAACCAATAAATTTTTGCTTACATATGATTACAAATCAAAAGCTATCATCACACTTATCAACAAATAATAAAATCACATATCCCAAACATGATTTTCCCAAAAATATACAACCTTTAAAATCAATACCAGGTTAACTATTTTTAAATCAACAAATTGCAATACCAATCTATTCCAAAATCCATAACATATATGCTTGAATCAAAATCATCCCAGTAAACACACACACACACACACACACACACACACACACACACACACACACACACACACACACACACACACACACACACACACACACACACACACACACACACACATGCACGCACACACGCACGCACACACACACACACACACACACAATTATATAACAATGTTTTCAAAAGATATACATCATATCAAGATACAATAAATTATGAATGGGCATCATGCCCTCATTCTCAGTCTCACTCTCTCCACTAGTATTAGTACTATAATCCACTCTCACACATGATGACTCTGCACCTCCTAAAGCTCTCAAATGCCTCTTATAATGACTATCTCGCTCTAGTAACCACCCATTCTCCTTGTGCAAGTTAACATAACATCTCTGAAGATCTGTATACTCATTCATAATTCATGTACTCATCAATCCATAATCAAGTGGAGTCATCCTATGCCTATCTAGCTCAACCCTTAGCTCATCTCTCTCTTACTACTCTAACATATGCAATTGTTATAGCATCTCTATCAAATAAATGAGTATAGATAGCAACTGTAACTATCGCTTGCTCTATTAAACCCTCCTCCATAAGAACATCAGGTACATGCCATGTAATCTCTTAGAGTGTCAACTCAATGATGGTCTCCTAGAACCCATCATCTCCACTTCTTTCCCCAGTAGGAGCTTCATCTTGAGCACCTCCCACTCCACCTACATGCAAAAGTATAACATTACGTTAGATATACATTTTCAAAAAAAGATTATAAAAAGCACAAACTTGTACACAATTCAAATATAATCAATGCTTACCTCCCATCATCTAGATCAAAGCAGGATCTTCATACTCAAGGGCATCCCCTCCATCAACCAGATACAATGGAGCCTACTGATGCCTAGCCCACCATGTGGTATATGCCTCTTTACATACACCATAATCTACATCGAAAATATCTATAGTTTCATCCTATGCATCTAAAGGTAATGGTGCTAACTCAGCCTCAGTAGGCCTCCCACAAGCTCTTACCCTCGTTGGTGCCCATGCACTCCTCACCCACATCCATGCTGTTGGGGGCACATCCTATAATACCCTAAATTATCTAGTCACACATTCATACTGAAAGCAATCATACAATCCAATCCAATAGTCATGTAACCAATAACTAACCCTCATATACCATAACTGCACTCCATCCTTGAGCCACCCAAGGAATCCTCTATAGGGCCTCCATATGATATCCTGAGCCACCAATCTATGTAAAACTTGTCTATAATGATCTATCCCAAGAGACCAAATAGCTAATGTACTCATCCACCACTTTTCAAATGGCTATGGAGGTGCCTACCTCTCCCTCAATAATCCTATCAACTGCACAACCGCTATGTGCTCATAAGCTCAATAATGTAATAAAGTAGCCACACTCACACCACCACTGAATGCCTCCTAAGTAAAACTATAAAGATCCCTATATAAATGGGCAAGCATAGTCTTACCCCATGAAAACATAGTGCCATACACCTCTATACTATGCAAGATCCTATGCATCCTATATGCAATCGATATCCCACTCCCATCCATAACAATAAATGAATCCAACAACATGGGAAACCACTTTTATAGATGCAAAACACTCAACTACACAATAACTGATAATAATACATCACTATCACTACCTCTTCAATGTATGCTTGAGGGCACACCATTAAAATATAAGGATACACGATCAATAACATCAGCACACATGTCATCTTGCAAATTCACATGCCATCCACTAACTAGTAAATGTAAAATATGGTACACACCCTTCAAAATAATCATAATCTCTCCAGTAAGAAGCCAAAAAGTACATGTGTCTGCATTCTACCTCTCACATAAGGTGATAATCAGATACTTATCCCACTACATATGCCTAGGTCACACACATGACCCAACCATACCCTATCCATCACAACTCTCTCATCAGCTAACAAAGGTAACAATATCAGTGTCTACATCACCTAACCTCTCAGAACTCCCTCATCCATACCTCACCCTAAAAAAATACCATCAAATAGCATATATGTCAGTCAACCATGCCAAAGAAAATAGCCAAGTTACACAACAATAGGCAACAACTCAAAAACTTAGAAATCCAGCTCCAGTGGATAATAACATTTCATAAAGGACACTAGCATTGGATAATAACACTAGAACCTAGACAACAATGCTAAACAATGGACATGAGTGTTGACTCTTGAACAAGAGCACTAAAACTAGTCAAAATTTTCCTAGACTACTTAAAATAGCTCAAAAATGTCAAAAATAGGCAAAAATCAAGCATTAACATTACTTACCAAGATAACATCACCATCAACCTCCACTTGGGCTACTAACTACTCAAAATGGGTTGCCATAGGTGCTCATCTCCTCAGCATATCTCTCACTATAGAGCTCCAAATCTCAACCTAGTCAATGCACAAATGAATCAAGAATCAATCCAATTTTCCTATACCAAACAACTTTTTCATACAAATCAAAATACTATTTTGCCTATCACTTGAACCTTGTAGATTTATTTTGCAATTTGTTTTATTCCACAAAATCATGATAACAATACCTTTGACATCATGCAAGCCTTGCTCTCTTGCTACATCATCCACCTACTATGCCACACACATCTCTATACCTTTTTTATATCTGGACAAACAACTTGGTCCTAACCAATAAAAAGCTTCTTCAACTTTCAAACAAACTTAGCTTAATCAATCAAATAAACTTTCAATATCCTCATAATAGGCCAACCTTGTTTCTACTTACACCACTAGTCATCACTTTTGGCTCAACCTCCTCTATCACAGATCTTGTCCCTCTCCCCAAAAGGGGGGCATCATTCTTACTATTCCTATTCCTACAGTTACCTAATATGTCTACCCACTCTTATAGGTAGATACACCATAGTTATTACACGTCCAACAGTTAGATTATTAGATTCAACTCAGATCAGTCGAAATATATAGTGATTCAGACTACATGGGTTACTCAATATGGTTTTTACACCTCTAGTATTCAAATTATCAGATTCAACTCAGATTGTTCAAAATATATAGTGATTCAGAATACATGGGTCACTCATCATGGTTTTTGTTAGGTGTGGAGCCTGATTATCTTTTAGGATTAGAGGTTAAAATTTTGATTTTATGTTAGTCAGGTTTTGGATCCCATTCTTTGTATCCCCAATGGCATAGGGGGTTGTAAGGGAGGGAACCCCTTGCAAAAAATTTATTAAAATTGCCTTGTAAAATTGTAATTTTGTAGTCAATCTGGGACATTGATTAAAGGTTTCTAGATCTGATGGTAGAGGTTATGTTTAGGTTTTTTTTGTCCTAAAATGTATTGATACATGGATAAGATGAAAAAAATGGATTTTACACATAGAGAGGAGGCAGAGAAGGTAGAGAGGTGTAACAAGTTTTGTTGCAAGATTTGTTTCTCCCTTGTATTACTGGAAATAATATACTGGACAAGTTTGGTGGATGTAGCCCATCATGGGTGAACCACATTAAATTTGGCGTCTTTTATTTTTTGCATGTTTATGATTATTTTTTGTATGTTTAAATGATTCATTTCACAGTTTCTCTTGTATGTGATTTGGGGATAAATCTGTGTTCTATTTTATCCTAACAGGTTTTATACCTCTAATATTCAGATTATCAGATTCAACTTAGATTGGTCAAAATATACAGTGATTCAGATTACATGGGTCACTCAACATTACTTAGAACATTTAGAGGGATACACTTTCAGTTTACATATACACAGACTATTTAGATGCAGTGGTTTAGATCATATGGATCCATAATGATTTTATCTTACAAGTACATAGAGTATTCAGATATAGTGTTTCAAACTATATGGATTCATAGTGATTTTGATATAGATCTAGATCAGATACTAGATTTGAGGGCATGCTCATATTACACATCTCACACATACAGCTTCATACAACATGACATAATTATAGGAGTAGATAGTAGATTATAGGCATAGTGTAGAGCACATTATTTTAATCTCCAATTTTGCATATGGGACATAGCATGATAGGTCATATCACATATGGTTATACATATTTACATATTATACACATTCATCACTCACATACCAAATTTGGGGGCATGACATAGATGTTCATGTTCTTCATCATCCAGGATTATATAGATTGGAATGGCAAGACATGCCATTCTATTCTCACCCATTTACTAGAATTTCATATTACACCTAGCTATACCTAGGTTTTCACTAGGTTGGACCGCATAATTGTCTACAGTGGTTGGTTTATTATATTACCCAGAATTAGACTGTATAAATTTGTGCAAGACAGAGGGCAGACATTAGTTTTGGTCCTTCAAACACTTGTCAATTCTAGTTTATATTATTTAAAGTGGGGGCATGATAGATTATACTCTTCATAGTATATAATTTTTTTACACAAATTCTAGATTACATGAGTTTATGTGGGACAGAGGGTAGATATTGGTTTTGGGCCTCGAAGCATTCCTTATTCTAGTCAAATTCAGTACAGGGGGCAAGCATTTCCCTCCTTCATGATTACATGGATTTCACTTTTAGATCCAGTACAGAGGATATCCATTTTATGGATTCCTTCTTTTTTCAAGTACTATTTGACTCTCCATCCATTTCCTTGGCCAAGAAGTGAGTTGGACCCTTTTGTAGCACATTCATCTCCACGTAGGTAGGTTTAGGAACACATTTTATTTTCTTTCTTTTACTCTAGTACTTCATTTCATTGCATCACTAGATTAAAAGGGGGGAAATGTATACACCCTAAATTGGTCAAGCAACCACACATATCATGTCTTTTCATAGGAGACTCTGATTGGAGAATATGAGCTTTGTTTACATTTATTCATGTCTTTCATTTTAGTCATCTTGGTCTTGTTTCATGCTCATAGGCATATTTTCACCAATTCCTAGTCATCCATTGCCTTTTGAACTTGATCCCAACTCTGCTAGACCGGTCTTTTCATGACAAATCCATTCCCCTAGGGCCTACCATCTTAGGATAATAGCGCCCAACTTGGATTACAATGTTGGTGCCACTACTTTTGGTGCTCCTATCCAAGGTCATTTTGAGCCCTAACGATCAGTTTCCTTCACTTAATAAGTGCCAACCCCTTTCTTAGCTTTGTCCTTATGTTTTCTAATGTTGATCAAATGCGATTAAAGCTCTCAAATTTGAAATAAATAGTTTCTTATATACAAGACTACACAAGATATTTTATATCTAAAAATTATTACTTTGTCACATTATATAATTAAAAATCAATCAATAGTATAGCTCAGCATTCTACATCACACATAGACTTGCATGTTTGATCAAGGAAGGGCCTAGGTGAAAGTTTATTCTTGCATCTACCATGCACATCGATTATGCACATTCCCTAAGGGAGAACTACATTTGATCTGAGACCCTATATTGAGGGTTAATGTAGGTAGAAATTAGGATAATAGGGGTTCTAGATCATGTGATCATACTTCCCTTAACCTAGGTTTTCCCCTTGATGCTTTTGATGTATTTTTTGTTTGCATGTGTGTAGATAGATATAGGGTTTTGAGATTGAAATAGATCTAGAGTAAGCCTCAAAAATTTCATAAATAGGGTCATATAGACACAAAAAATAAAACCCAGAAAGCTCAAGTCTCTTCGACAAAACCAATAAAAGTGGCATACAACACCGAATCCACTAGTGTCGTATTTCGGTGCTCTTGGCCAATCATAAAACGAAGGCTAGATCTTGATTTATGATATTATCCTAGTACTGTACCACAATTTATAGCTCCTGAATCATTCATTTCAGTCTATTTTTAGATAAGTTTATTTCTCTTCCTCGTGTAAATTATTTGATAAAAATCTATATTTTGCCATATAAAACTAGATTTTTCCCCTTATTCTAGAACCTTTATTGTTTAGAAACTAAACACTAGTTTTCAAAAAATAATAAAACACTAGTTATGGGTTTTTAGTTTGATCTATATATATTCTAAATTGTAACAACATAAACCATAATTTTATTTAATTCTATATATTCTTCAAAATGTATCACTATACTCCCTTTTCTAATATTATCTATTTTAGAATCCTATAAACCATCTTAATCTTTAATAAACATTAATATATAAATAAATCAAATATCATTCTTAAGTTGATATTAAATTAAATATCATTTCCCTTGTCTAGAATAGTGCTTTTATAGATTTATCAAAACTTTGTTGTATCAATTGTTATGTATTTTTATGTTACCATGTAAACAATCAACATAAATATGTTGTAATTTTTTTCAAGGTAGTCCCAAATACTTTTTAAGTGTAATTTTTATGTTAACAAGTAGACAGTCAATAGAAAAATGTTGTAATTGTCTGCAATGTAGTACCATTTTAAATGATAGTTTTTACCTTAGAATAGTTTTTTTTTTGTTTGATTTTCATGATATATCTTTGGTACATTCGGTTGCAATACTAGGGTTGAGGAAGATATTACTTGCATTTTTAGATCCTTAGGTCAATATCCAAGACTTGCTCACTAGTGTAAGCTTTGCTTTTGTAGTCCAACTAGATATGACATTCTCATTACAAAGAGGGCTGTAAGTGATCTCAAGTTTTAAGAAATACAACCTATATTTATATCTATGAATGGATTTTGTCTCTGTTAATAGGTTATGGATTTTCTTTTTGTACGTTTCAAAAATTGTTTTTAGATATTTTATAAAAACCCTACTATTTCTTTTCTTATTTGGCTTAATCATTGGTTCGTAATAGTCAATGTCCAGTTGTCCTACTCAAAAGAGAGACTCCATCTCTTATTTAATTGTCCCTCTTTTGGTATTGATCAATAAAAAAAATTGCCTTAGCCAAAAACTTCTACTTTGTCTAGAAAAATAGTTTCAAGAATTGCTTGGAATGTGGGGTACTTGTTATTCAAAGTCATGGCTTGGGGAATCAGATACCAATATTTTTGATATAAAAATAAGTGGCCAATCATCGACCCACAAATTATACCTATGATTTGAAAACCTTTAGTGGAAAAACAAATGGCTCGAGGTTTGAAAATATTTATTACTAGACACACCCTTTGTTGAAGTTGAAGGGCTTATACCTATGTAGTTTCTTCTATCAAGGCATTCTAGCTATTTAGTTCTCTCTCCTTCCCATAGGGACTTGGCACCCTATGCCCTTGTTTGCTAATACAAAAGTTGAAAAATTGTAGTATGTAAAATTATCCATGCACAATGATGTTCATAAAATTCTAATCTATATTGTAAAATCAATTTTTAATGTAGGTATGTATTTTATTTAGGAAAATACATGATAATAATTATCTTTGTCTTAATTTACTAATATTTTTTTATTTTGATTTTAGTTAGAAAACATCTTAGGAGAGATGCCACATTTGGGTTAGACATAAGGAGGCATGGGTATCTCTTCTACCAAAATCATGTAGGGCTCATACTAGCCTAACCCTTCAACATGCACTCAAAGAGAATGTCTAATCAAAAGATAAATAGTCATCGAAACATATATGTATTGGCCAAGAAAACCAACAAGACTGAAACCTTATATCTCATACAAAAACTAAGGTAACAAAGAAGATCTAATAAAATTCCAATCAAGATTGAAATTGGAAACACCTCCCACAACCATAAAAACCAATGGAGAGGAGGCCCATGACTATCTGAAAAGAACCAAAAACAACAACATCAACCAACTGAGGAGGATAGAACAATGTTTTAAAGATTGTAGCAATCAGTTTTATTATTTTCTAGGGCTAACATGCATACGAGCTCATTCCTTAGCTTTACCAACCACCATAAGGGAGGAGGGCCAAAGCCTTTCACTTCAGATTGGTGAAGAGCCCAATTAACAAGTGCATCAAATTTATTAAAACCTTGAGGAGTATGTGAATAAATAAGCCTATCAAACTTATCTTCAAGTAATTAAATTTTATGGAAAATTCTACAAATTCTCCAATCCTTGGAACTGTTAGAATTGGGATTAGAAAGTAGCTTAATCCAAAATGTGGAATAAATAACCAACTGGATGTTCTTCCATCCAACCTACCAGAAAATCTTAAGACCTTCCACAATAGCTTGACCTTCAGCTGAATTGTTGGTGGTAATAGAAAATTTGATAGAAAAAAGAAAGTAATAGAATTATCCAAATCCCTACTAATGCCTCTAATGTTGGCATAACCAAGATTTCCCCATGAAGCACCATTTATATGATTCAATTGAAGCCTACGATTGGAATAAAGGAGTGATCCTTGCCCCTAGAATCTACCTGGGAACGAAGGGGAGAAGGAACAATATAAAGAATGAGCATCCCACGCTGAGAATGTGGTGTAGGATGTTTCATCAAGTGCATGATGGATTCTCTGATATTATTAAGAGTGTGTTGCCAAATCCAAACACTATCAGTATCCCTCTGCTTGAAAATTCTAACATTTCTCTCCTTCCACATGTTCTATAAGATGAAATAAGCCTCAGCCTTAAGAATTTGATTAGAAAAGACTTCAAACTACAAAATGTGGCTCCAATCATGAAGGAGTTGAATCAAGAACAAAATACCTATCTACAAGATGTTAAAAAGACTCACTAAGAACTGCCACTGCTTAGTAATGAAAAGACACGAAAAGAATAGACAAAAAATATTCCTCAAGATTCCTACATAGAACACATCTAAAGAGGACATTAAAGCCCTTTTTCATGAGTTGATCTCCCATAAGAGCTTTGCCATGAAGGAGAAGCCAAATGAAAAATCTAACTTTAGGCCACAAATTATGACTCCAAAGTTGCTTTAAAATCTTTTTAAGAGGTTAAAATAAAGGATGACAAAGAGAATGATAACTATCCACTACAATGTAGTTTCCATTAAATTATCCTCTCTAGGACAACAAGTCTTCCTCATATGAGTAAGAAAGATATTTATCTTTAAGAATATGAAAAAGTTAGATTTTAGAGTTTGATAAAATTCGAATTGACCAATCTTCAAGGGAAATCCATTTCCTTTTAATTTCCCATTCTCTATTAGGCCTATTTGAGTACTTGGAAATCATTATCCAATCTTCATGAAGTATCTGTACATGAGCCCATGAAAATGGGGATATTTTTTAACACAAGGTGGATAGCCATCCCAATAATTGGTCTAAAAGTGGGTCTTTTACCATTGTTGATGATCCAAAATAACTTGTTCTTAATCAAAGACTCACAAATTTTTCAGAACTTGTGCTAACACATGAGAGCCTTTCAAGGGAAGGGAGAAAGAGATAATTTGATTAGGAAGTTTATTTTCAACATATTTAGCTCTTAAGGTTTGTGTCCAAAGTTGTGATGGAGATTGAAGCAGATGTCAATAATCTTAGTAGCTAAAGCTTGATCATTTAGCTGAGCCTCACAAAAACCCATACCTCCTTATTGCTTGTGGTGATAAAGCATAGTCCATTTCACCAAAGACCATTTTTTAATAAGCTAACGCCCCTTCCATAAATAACTTGTAGCATGTTTGATCAATTTATTTGAATAAGGCCTTGGGAACATGCAAGATGGAAGATAAGTAAATGGGAATAGCTTGTAGAACATTTTTTATCAAGGTCCACTTGAAAAATTTAGTTATCATCCGATCCAAAACCAACACTAGTTGGAAAGTCTACTTTTATTCAAGGGAACACTGAAGTAGATAATTGGCAAATAAGCTTTTCGAAAGTGAAGTCTATCAAGAATCATAAATTCCTATTTAGAAGACATGTGAAAAAAATAAATTTTTGACTTATCCTCACTAATAATCTGACTAGTTACTACCTTGAAAATTTTCAACTTTTTATTAAATTTTGAAGCCTCTTATATTATAGCTATACTCTTTAATTTTATCTTAATAAAATTTATATCTAATTTTTTTTTCATTTTTATGTAATTTTAGAAGCTTTACTACACAATTTTGTAAGTATATCTTAACATAAAATTAATTTTAGATATTAAAAATTAGCAATTTAATATCTAATACTAATATAGATGATGTCTTGAAATACAACCACTTCTATTAAATACTTTCATTTTCGTATGTCAAGGTGATTACTTATTAGTCTGATAGGGAGACACTATAGGCTTCGTTGTGCTTTAACTCTTCGTTATTCCCTGATCTGTCGATCAATCAAAGTGTGTTATTTTTGGTGTTAAAAAATATGCCAAAATTTTGCACCATAACTTGCATGGTATTTAAACATGTTCATTGAATAATATTATTTGGTATATTATGATTGGTTGTGCAGTTTTTATGTTAATCCTAGAAGTCATGATAACGTTTGCAGTGGCGGGGGGTTTTATGGCTGGGAAGGGTGGTGCACCTGCAGGCTCATATCTCCATCCCAAATGGTAGTCTCATTATAAGTGAAGCAATTTTTTGTTGGTTCTAGGGGCAGAGCATCAGTAAATCAGAGGGCATGGTGTCCGTTAGGGCATTTGAATATGCAGGCACCATAACCTGGGCCTATGCAGAGCAACAAGTTTAATGCTAAGTATAATTGATGTTTATAGAGGGACGACCTGCCTACCCCCAGTTATCTGCCAACTATGTGGGCATTCCTAAAAATTAAAAATTAAAAGCTTAGATTTACAGTCTTGTGCCTGCTCCGGCTTGATTTGTGCATCAATCAAGACACTTTTATTGCCATAAATTATCTACTCTCGACATGGCAGTTGCTTATCCAAGGAACTGCCCTTATCTGCCATTCATGCGACTATGTAGATCTTTTTAATATATTCAAAGATTTTTCTTCTCTGCAACAAGATTTTGATTTGAGTTCTTACTCTTAAAAAGCTTTTTAATATATGCACGGCTATGGCTCTAAATCTATAGCAGAAAATGCCATTGCTCCTATTGCCTCCATTCTCTCACTTCAATTTTTATGTCACAGTTTGGCTACTAACATTGATATTTAGCCAAATTAATGAAGCGATTTTTCAAAATATCTTCTTGTACGCTACTGTTGAATTCGTCTTCATTTTCTTTTTCATTTGCTTAGAAGGTACCTGCTTCACCTCTATTTCGCTATGTTTGCTTCTCTTTTCGCAAACAAGTGCTTACTACTCAAAATAATAAAAAGTCCAGGATAATTCTTCAGAGATAAAAATTTGAAAAACTTAAAAATCATAGAATAAAAAGATTTGGTTATAAATATATACAAATAAATGGTTACAAGCACACACATGGACTAGATTGTTGTGTGTCATCCAGATGCTTCAAGGGTGGACAATCTTCATTTTCTTCATCCATGCGTCTTCTGAATCTGCCCAAGGAGATAAGCCCTTCAGAGTCAGATTCTCTTACTTTAGCTCCTAATATTTATACAGGGTATAGGCCTAATGAGTTTCCTTTTTATATTTGACTTTGGGTGTTTCAGAGAATATTGGGTGTTTCTTATGCACCTATATTGATGTGTGCGTTTCTTATATTATTGTTTTTCCTTGTATAAATATTTTTTGTGAGCTTTATGAAAGAGGAAAACAAGAAGTTGAGATATGCTTTGTCTCACATAATGAGTAGTTATCAAAACCTCTAGATGCATCTCTTGAGATTTATGCAACAAGGGCAACAACAAGAAAACAATGCACATGAAAACAAGACTCCAAATGTCAGTAGTGCTAAAATCCAACAATATGCATTGGTTAGAGATTTGAGGTCTTATTGTGGTGTATCACTGTGGATGTTTTTTTTTTTTTGATATTACAACACAACATTTAGATGGATCAGTAGAGGAATTGAAATATTTAATCTAAAAATCACTGCTTAGTCAAAATAACAACAACAATAATAATCTTCCTTCAATAAATTTAAAGAGATGTGAAAATCAGACAACCTAAAATTAGTAATCAATTGTTCAGGAAACAGGGAAATGAAAAGAGGAGTCAAAGGTAGTGTCTCTCTTGCTTGGGATATATCTCTCGTTATCTAAAACCACTATAAAAAAAATCACATGGGAAAAAATGAAAAATTAAATGTCATCTAAACTATTTTTCAATCCTCCACAAAAACTTAACGCTCTACATCCTTATTTAATATAATATATACACTATTACATTTTTGTTATACTCTTATTCAATTACATAATAAAATCATCGACTACTTTCTTAATTCCTTTAAAAATGGTAATAAAAATGCCTTGCAATCATACCAATATGAACTGAGCCTGAATTTCTATATGATACCGACATATATTTGTGTGGAATGAGATTTTCGGCTACCACAAATAAAATATCATACATTTTGTATGCGTTGGCTAGAAAACATGCGAATTGGACTATTTATGTTCGTCAACAAAAACATATTTATTGAAATATCAATGAAAGTACAATTGCATCTTGTTCCATGATGCAAAAATACAATAATTAATTAATCAGTCATTATGAATTGTTATTGTAAAAGAGAACCCCAAATTATAATTTTTGGGAATCCCGAAAAATGGCTATCAACTATTTTGTGAAAATCTAGAATCACATTTAAAAGATTAGAAAATACACAAACAACTCTCGATGCAAATTTTTATTTGACAAAATGAAAATTTAATATACATTCGTTGAGACGTTATAATGTACCAACCTATTTGCAAGGAAATTGTTAGTAACAATAAAAATGCATATGATTGCCTATGTCATTACATTCAACAACATAGTAGTAAAGAAATTGAATCTTAAGTTTAGATGGAAGGCGCACATTATAAATCTAACATTGTTATATGCAATAGGAAACATTCAAAGTGATGCATTTTTTTAACATGGGATTGTAATTATTTTGAATACATAAATATAGTTTTGGTTACCCAGTCATCCACTATTGAAAATAGTTGATGTTTATTGTATTGACACAAATTTTAAAAATATATATAATATGTTGTGTTTTAAAATAAATAAAAAACGTGCATTAAGAATTATTGAAAATTACAATATTTATATTAAAAAAATATATAATTGTTTTACATTTAATTACAAAATAAAATGGAAGAATAATTATTTGTTACTATAAAATAAAAGAGTTACATAAAAAAAATTAATATACATGTTATAGTAACAACGTGTCAATAATCATATGTAAACGAGATCATAAAATATTATACAGAGTATAAGCTAACATCAAAAATAGTAATATCTAAACAACACCAAAATAATATTCTTATAATTATAATCATATAATTAATTAAGAAGACAACCACTAACCAACATAAAATTAAAAAAAAACTACATTAAAAAAAATTACAATTCAAATCAAAATTATAATCAAATTAAATTAAGAGAGTGTTCATATACTCAAATATAATATTAAATGTGTATATTGAAACATATATAGATATCTATTCACTATCTATAATAAATAAAAATATATATTTATAATAATATGAAAATTAAACTTGTGAAATTTCTTTATAACATTCATCAATACAAAAAAAAATCATTATATTAATAAAATTATTGTTGGGAGGAGGGGAGGTGGAAGATAAATCCAAGAACAAACACACCTGTTCTAATTCCACCTCCTAGGATCTTGCTCCTCAGAAAGAGCACAATATGATTACCAAATATAAGCAATTGAATATGCGGAAATAACCAGAAACACAAGTAACTAGAATTCACCAATAGCACAGACTATGAGAGACAATACACTATCTTGTATTAACACTAACAGAAAAGAATACAACAAAGAGCCGCCACACTCTTTCACCTTACAGAGATTCGCCACACCTCAAGTGTACAGTAATTCTTCTCACACACACTCTCCTACACAAAAAACGGTCCCAACAACCAACTCACACACAGAATTGGTGTTCACCTCACCAACCAGTCAGTAATAACCCTGCCGGTACACCAAGCACTCTATAGCACTTCAAGCTGATCTCTCATGAACCTGCAACCTGCAATTCAAAGACCAAACTTACATGTAGATCCCCAATGAGCTTGCAACAACTTGCAACTCACAGATCTTACAACTAGAAGGAACTCTTCCTTTCTATCTCATGCCTTATACAATACATGCCAATGGGTCTATAAATAGATCCCTAACTCAAACAATAACTTAGACTCTTAATTTAGACAATTGTCCTCGCAGCCCAAGACTCTAACTGGTCTCAACATGCAAACTCTTCATTCACTTAACTAACTGTATGTGAAACGAGTAGTTCTGGAACACACAGGCGACCGACGTCGGTCCCTGCTTGTCTGGTTCTGCCGACGTCGACCGACTTCCTGCCGTCGCCGGTGGCCTTCTGCACTGGTCTCTGTCGACGTCGGTCCTACTGCCGACGCCGATTCCTGTAGAACTCAGCAACCATCTGTTCCTCAGTTTGCAAAGGTTGAAGCTTTTAGCTCGACAACCTAACAATTAATTAAAAAAAAAAAAAAAAAAAAAATAACACAAAGAAATAAAAATGATCAATATAAAAAGAAACTATCACTTGCACTCAATATTACAAGCATAGAATCAAATATATTGAAAACTCAATGCTAAGCTAACATATTTTTTAAAATAAATTATAAATGATTTTTATATAACAAATTGTTAAAATTAATGAAGTGCCATAGCTATCATCTATTATAGATAAAAATGTTTTTTATGTATGGAAAAAGAAAAAATAATAAATACATTTCTCTATTGAAAAATAGATTACTTTTTAAAAAAGAAATTCTCAATACCAAACTAACACATATTTTAAAATAAATTATAAATGTTTTTTATATAACAAATTGTCAAAATTGACGAAGTGCCCATAGCTATCATCTATTATGGATAAAAATGCTTTTATGTATAGAAAGAGAAAAAATAACAAATACATTTATTTGTTGAAAAATACATTACTTTAAAAAATATATATACTCTCAATTTCAAACTCTTAAAAGTACATGAACACCGAACCAAAAGTTCTTAATTAAAATATAAAGTATAAATATAATTTTTTTATACCTCCCATGTCAACCACCAAAAAAATTGAACCAATAATTGATGTAATTAAAACTTAAAAAAATAGAAAATAAAGAGTTTAATAATATATAATAAATCTTATCGATGAAATGGAGGTGTATTGGTAAAGTAATTTGATTATTATATATTACTTAGGTTCAAATCTCAAAGGTATTGGAAAGTCGGTTGTGGCTGTATTAGTGGTGTTCATTAGTTGTGGTGGTATTGTAACACCAGTTGTAGCCATTTTGCTAGTATTGGTTGGTTGTGGTCATATTGGTGGTATTAGTCGATTGTGATGGTATTGTTGGTATTCATCAGTTATGGTGATATTATTGGTATTCCCCAGTTGTGGTGGTAGTGTTGGTATTGTTAGTATTCACTGATTGTGGTGGTAATGTTGGTATTATTGGTATTTGCCATTTATGATAATATTGTTGGTATTCATTGGTTGTGACGGTAATGTTAGTATTGACTGGTTGTGACCATATTGTTGGTATTGACTGACTGTGGCTATTGATATAACCGGTTGTTGCTCTGATCAAAAGCTTCGTACCTATAAAAAAAATATAATAAATCTTATGTGACTATTTATGTTCTGGTTGTGTGTTTTATATTATATTGACCATGGCCAACACAATCCTCTTCTTTATTATAGTAATTTTTCAACTGTATCATCCCAACTCAATATAATCATATGCCTCTTTATGTTAATTTGATCCTGGGTGATATGGTAATATTTTTAATCCATTTATTATATTGAATTAATCTAGATTGAGTCCGTCAACATATTTTATAGGTCAATTTTAGGGGTTGGATCCATATATAGAGTTTTCATATGTATTTTTAATATAATTACAACATAATTATGTTTTGCTTACACATGAAAATCTATCTTTAGTATAAAAATATAAATTAGGGTCTAGGAGCTTATACTTGTAGTAGTCTATGTTTGTAAAAGGTCTTTGGAGTCTTAAGAAGAGAAGTTGAACCATAGAGGTACACCTTAGTATATGGAGTCCCCAATTGAAGACACTTTCATCTTCTTCTTTACATTTTGTGATTCACCTATAATATATCTCATAAGGTTCCGTTTGAGCTAAGGGATGCACCAACAAGTCAACCCATGGTTTAAGTATCTATATCTTAAAAAAAAATCTTTATTTAATTTATTTATATACATATGCTAGATTAATATGATGTATTCTTATGCATAAGTTATCTTATGTTATCCTTGCATATTGTTACAATCCTAGTTATATACCTCTTGGTTACCACCTAATGGAATTTATATCTCTTTAGTTTACCTCTTTTACATCTTAGATCTAAGTTTTCTATGTTTGTTAGTTCTTTGCATAGGATTTATAACTATATTTGTTACATCTCATTTTACCTATGCCAAAATTAGATCACTTGTTGGCGATCAACACCATAAAACATAACTAATAATGTTTAGTTTCTATGTGATTAGAGATTGATATGTTGATATGATTATTATTATTATTATTATTATTATTATTATTATTATTATTATTATTATTGCTAAATAGTCGTGTATTAATTGATATAATGATTTTCTATTTATCGATCTCAACATTATCAGCTATATTTGTTTTAGTGTTTGACTTTGTTGTTTCTGGTGTGCCAAGTTATATTGGAAATTGTAGAGAAGTGTCCTTTGCTCCATTATGTTGAATCTCTTTAGCCTTATTATGCGATTATCATCATCATGTAGTTGATTTTACTCACGAAATTACAAAAAATGTGTTCTTTAAATAAGATGGTTAAGCTTTCAAGAGGGAGCAACTAGGACCCAAGTGCGAGGCCCAAGATCTTGAATCTTAATATCATTAAAAGGTTATAATAATCATATTAGCATTCTTGGTGCTCGTGATAATTGAATGTGTGGTTATTATCTATGTTTTAGCATAAGGTTTTATTGATTGTTCTTTTGACCCATGTTAATATGGTTAACTTGTGTCCATAAAACTTGTTGTGAATGCATTATCATGCAATTCTTAGGATATAATTTTTTTGGATTAATATATTTCTCACCTTAATGTTAGTTTAAGACCTAAAGGGAGATCATATTGTGTTATAACCCACCTGCATATTCTATTTATATACTATTATACTTAGTTTTAACATACTTTTACACTATGCAAAACTATTATTTTTTATGTTTTTTAGATACTAAACAAATGCTATAGCTAGAGTTTATTTTTGTATATGAGTTGTTGTTCCTAATATTTGATTTTATACATAATGATATTCATTTTTGATGTATATATGATTATATATTATAGGTACTACGGATGCCATTTATGGGTGTAGGAACAAGTAAAATGAGCTAGGTTGGAGATGGATTTCAGCTGTCGAGGGATAAATAATAAAGACAACTGACACAAGTAAAATGGGGTAAATTAATAAACCAAAAACTTATAGTAGTTCATTTTATATTTCTTTATTTTGATCATCTTCTTAACTTATCTGTCATGCTTTTTGCTTGTCTTCACTTGTCAATTTTAATGACTTTACGAGATTGTTTGTATGTGACTATTTTAGTCAGTTATTTTGTGGTCACTTGGATGGCTATTTTGATTTTGTGATCAATGCATCTTGTTTCACTCTTGAGCTTATGCAACATTGATTCCTTGCTTATCTTATTCTATGTCATGGCTGAATGTGGTTTTGTTATTATTTTTATCTTATTAAATCCTTATTGTTTGCTTACTCGGGGTACCTCGACCTAGATTCTAAACCCCCGTCCCTCATCACTCTCCATTTCCAAGATCCTAGCAAAAGGGACCCTAGTATATTTTATTCTAAGTTAAAATTAGTAAAAGTTTAATTACTTAACAAATTAAAAATTTGCCATGATGACCTAGGCGAATTCATGGGACTTTAACCCAAATCCAAAACATATCGTTACAATTTTTTATCCTTGGCCAAATTAGATTTTTGGCATTAATGACTTAAAGTGACTTGGGAAGATCTTAGATCGACCCCCAAATCCATTTCACTTGCTAGGTTGATGGGTAGTTGGTAGAAGGATGAGAGAGAGAGGGAGGGAGACATAGAAGGGTTGAGGAGAAGATGAAACTCTAAGGGACCTGGTAATGGTTTGGAGAAGATGGTTAGGGGCACAAATTCCCTACCAAGGGGAGAGAATTGACCTACTTTGCCGTGGCTAAAAGAAGGGAGGCATGGTAAGGAAGAACACACAATTTTTATTGTTTTCTCCTCCATTGGATGTAAGAAGATCAAGTTTATGCATTTTTTGTTTCTTGCAGAGAGTTTTATTCTTTTCCAAAATTTGGAAGGCAAGTAATAAAGGAAAAATTACTTGTAGGTTCATCACGAAGTCATATGACTTCTTGATGAACCTACAAGGGTTTGAATGTTTTTTTTTATTTTTAAAATCTCCATTACTCCTTCAATGGTTGCTAAAAATTATGGTTTCAGATTTTAGAGTTTTAAAAAATTAATTATTTTCAGTCAAAACCCTTGCTTATAATCATGGCTGAGTGGGTTTTAATCACTTCTAGTTTTTATTTATTTCATCTTGCTGATAAATGGTGACCTAAGTTGACCTATGGTAAAATTTTGGTATTTGTCCACCTTGTTGGAAATGATAGCCTAGTTTGACCCCCTAGGCAGGAAAATTATTCTTTTGTTTCATCATTTTTGTGGATTTTATTTGTTGCCCAGAGTTTTGGGTTTTACAAGTTGATTTTGGAGGTTGTTATTCTGGGAAAAATTTATGCATGAATTTTATTGGGGTTTTATCAAACTCTTGCTATTGGTATTGGAGTTTTAATGTTCATAATATCATACCTTGGCTGAATTTATGTTATTAGATTTTAATATGATTTTTTTTTATTTGTGTATTTGGAAATGAGAAATTATTTGCTAGTAATGGTTAACCTTGTCAAATTTTATACTTTTCCTGATATAAGATTCGAACCAACCTCTTAGTGACCAAACTTGGAAAATTTGTCACGAAGGCACACTGTTGAAAGTGACTAAATTTACCCATTTTGGTCAACTAGAAATGAATCTTGAAATGTTTAAAACCCTTCGGGGTTGATACAGTTTTAACTTCTGTTTTTATGACTGCATCCCAATTGAACAAAGGTTTTATTGTTTTATTCATTTAGTTACCTAGAACATATGATGAAGGAAGATGAGGTCAACTAGATGAGTAGTTGAATTCTAAAATAATTCAAACAAATACCAAGATACCATGTTATTTATGAATGATTGTATTTGAAATTTCAATGTGAAATTTTAATTATTTTAACAATTTCAATTTAAATAGTTCATTCCCTTAGTGTCTTCACCTATATTTTTGAAATCCCAAAATCTGGGCTCCACCTCTCAGATGATGGTTGGAGGTGGTAAGGGCCACCAATTAAGGGGCTCATAGGACGGATCGAGATAGGATGGTTCATATGAGGAAGATAAATGCTTTTTAATGAACTAGTTTATTATTATACTTTTTAAATCTATTATTGATATGATGATGCAACATGTTTGTAAAATAACTTGTTAAAATTTTGGATTGGAATCCTTACTATTGTTGTAGGTTAAGATCTCTTTCATTAAGTTGTAACATATGAAATTAGTTTCAAAACATTTAAATTTCAGTTGCATTTCTTAAATATTATTACATATTTTATCTACCTTATTAGATATTAAATTTGGAAATTATACTTTCAGTTGTAACGTTACATTTTAATTCATTGGATTATGTCCTTTAAAATTTAGAAACTATCAACTATAAATAAGCTAAACCTAGATGTTCATTTGTTGAATATAAATGCTTACTTCAGCTTGCATTATTTCTATTATATGAAAATTTGACACTTAGAGTGATTCAAATATATGTTGCAATTAGATGACGAGTTAATATTTTCTAATCAAGTAAAAAAATTTACTTTGCTAAAAAAAATCATTCTTGCTTAATTAGTCATTATTTGGCCTTAGACTCCATTACTAAGGTGTAATTGGTTATCATTTTCAATTACATGGCTACACTTTAATTGGTTCAATTCACTTATTGACTGTGAAAAGACTACCTACATGTGCATTGCTTTAAGATGATATGGCACTTAGTTATAATTTTTTTAAATAGGTTAATACACTTGTACTAATTATTTTGCCATCATACTTGGCATACATATTTATTTAGGCCACTGATCCTTTATTTTTATAACTAATGATATAATCCTGAAAACATCTCCATTGCCGAAGGCAATGACATGAGTAATGGATTAGAAAGGAGTTATGTTTCAATTCAGTCTTATGCTTAAACTATTAACATTTGAATCAAAGGCATTTCAAATCGATAGACATAACATACTTATTACTAAGATTTTTGATATCTTTATAAGTCAAATTCATTATGTTTTATTTTTAGAACTCTATCTAAATGTATTTTTAGTCAATATTAAATCTAATTCAAAATAATTACCAACACTATTTCTTTTCTTTGGTCACAATGACCTGAGTATGTCATCACTCTTTCAATGATCACTTGGTTAAAGTAGTTATTTTAGTTTTACTGGCTAAAGGAGAGTCATTTAATAATATCATTTGAAATTAATTTAGTTACAAAGTTATTGATAGCTTTTGTTCCAACTTTAGTGCATATTATTTTTATTCACTACTAAGGCATATAGAAAATTGAATATCCTTATTCAAAATGTGATATAATGACAAAGATATTGTTTTCATTAAAAACACATTTTTAGCAAGATAACAAATACAATAAATCATGCTTAAATTAATTAGAGGCTTGTTAGTATTTTATTTATGACATGACATTGATTGCTAAATAAAATTAATATTAACATTCCTAAAAGAACAAATTTTAGAAGTTAATGCATTATAGATTTACGATTTTAAATAAAGTGGCATAAATTATTGATTTTACAATTATGACCAAGTGACATGTAAATAATACTAGAGAAGTATGAATCTCTAGAATCCTATTTACAGGATGGTCTAGTGAGAGCATGATGCCACTATGGGTTTCAATATTATATCTATTTATAAACAACATTATCTTGGTAAGAATTATAAACTAATTAGTTAAAAACTATCATTATTTTATAAGTGAAGGTATGAGGTAAGAGAAAATTAGATCATGATATAATGATTTAAAAATTAGGGGTAGTGCCATTTAGATCCTTCACATGTATCAAGTACATGAATATTTAGTTTCATATACATAGTACAAATCCTAAAATCTATTCAAACTAGAACCATTACTTGAATTTGTTAGATACATGTTTGAATAATATTGATAACCTAAGTGATTAACTTAGCCAACTTGAAATTGAAGAAGGGTAAGTTGAATACCCTAACCTATTCTGAGTTTCCACGGATGTCAAATGCTTAGGTAAGATAAGGGCACCTAGGTGGTCCTATTGGGAAGGTGTCTACTACCATGCAGTCCCAGATATATTACTATGGATCACATATTAGCGTATGTGCATGGAGTTAGGGGGTAATTTCATATATATTTTCCATAATGCATATGCATTATCACATAATGTGTATGTATTATGGCTCATGATACCTAGGTCATAATGCATAAATGTTTTTGGCAAAAAGAATGCATACACATTCTTTTACCAATATAAACATGTACGTGTTATAGGAATGCACACGAGTTCCTTAAAACATAAAAACAAAAAAAATCCCAAATCACCGATTCATTTTGTCTTCTCTCATTTGCATTTATCTCCTCTCCCATTAACATTTTTATCTCATTCATGTTTTACTCCCATTGGTTTTGGTTTTTCTCCTGCATTCGTGAAATCTATGATGCCACCATGAAGAAGAGGTAAGTGATAGTAAATTAAATCAATTTTTGTGAATTTTTTGTTTTGTGCATAGTTTAATTTATAATTTTTCTTTAATATGTCAGCATGCTAACCCTCCACCTAACCCTCCTAACCCTTCAACTAACCCTCCTATAGTTCCACTAGATCCCCCAAGTAGTCAAGAGGATATAGCT